>JALRMA010000416.1:0-1467115 GCA_023638005.1 Forsythia suspensa | reverse complement strand
TAAACAATGAATATTAAAATAGGATTACAAGAAGTTTTCACTGTTCAAAAGGAGCACAAATATATCACATAAAATGTGATGACTTACAAATAGAGCCACATAAAATTATAAACAATTGAAAGGGTAACAAAACTGATAAATGTCACTTAAATTATCGATGCAAATTATAGATGGGTCACCACAAACTTTTAACTTTTCAAAAAAATATCTGAAGACCGATTATTTTGGAAAAATGCACACGTGCCAATAAAGATCACATAATAATAGATATTTAAGGTCATGTATGTTTAAAATAGAGATGACAATTATTTTATTAAGAATCGAGCCATATACAGAATAACAATACAATTGAAAAAACACAAAAATTTGAAGATCAGTGCCCTTGGGACTTGGGCCTAAGCGGTTAGGCAGCCACCTAGAGCCCCAATAATTTGCATAGTCCCAAATAAGGATATGAGCAACCACTTATTAATAATAGGGGTAAACATGTTTCGATTTAGACAATTTATGATAAATTTTCAAACCAAATTATTTAAAGTGGTTTGAAATTTTTCCAAACCAAACCACTTCACTTTCGAAACCAAACCAAACTAAACCACTTTTTACGATTTAGTTCAGATTAAAACTACGGTTTAGCAAACAAATAAAAAAATATCGAACAAGTAAAATCATAAATATTAGTCTACAATATCATAATAAAACATAAATATTAGTATTAATAAAAGACAAAAAGTATTAGCATAAAGACAAGAATATAGTAAATGTATTCATTAATTATAATTAAATGATATAATGCTAGTAATAAAAAAAATAACGAATAGAAATATCAAATACGTTAATACATGCTATAACTTTTTCTGAATCATCTAATACTTCTACTTCATTCAAACATTGACGAATCATTATAAATTCCTTGTTACTATGCAACAAATTCTTAGTACAAATCACCGCCTCAACCATCTTTGCACTCAACGAACTCCTAAAAGAATCAAGAATCTGACCGCTAGTAGAGAAGAATAAATTGTTGGTATTTGAATGGCTAACACATCTTTGACAATTTAGGAGACAATCTTGTACTTAATTGCATTCAATTTTCACTAAAATAATATGTCGAAAGGCTCGTTGGTCAAATCTTCACAACGACCATTTAAATAATCCACCAAATCATTATTTTCAACTTTGAGCTTCTAACAAGTCTAGCTTTAAAATTGATGGAATGAGTTTGGAAATATTCAAAAGAGTTTGTAAAGGACTTGGGCTACCAGATTGAGTAGCATCTTTTGATGGAGCTAATGATGAAGTCACTATTTCTTTATAACATCTACAAATCTGGCAGAAAATAAACTAAATCACTACAAAGAAAATAGAGAATTTACCTGAATTATAGATCAAATCACTCTTTAAAACACATAAAAAGTTTGATGAAAGAAAATTAGAGTATAGTGGTTGTTTAGGCAAAGTCAAATCAAGAGTTTCAGGAGCGGCGATCGAGATCGAGAAAAAACTATAGAGAAAGAAACTATAATATGAATAATGAATGAATTTTAATTGAGTTGGGTATTTTGTTTAATTGTGTTGGGTCTAATATAGATAATTGATTGATTTAGTTTTAATTGAGCTGAATAAAATTGAAATTAATTTATTTTTGATTTTTGATTTTTTTTTAATTTTTTTATTTTAAACGGTTTGACGATTTGAAACGGTTTAGAAAAATTGAAATCTAAACCAAACTACTTCAAAGCAGTTTGGTTCGGTTCAAAACCAAAACGTTGACGAATCCACGTGGACCCAAACCAACGGTTTGAAAAGACGGTTTCGATTCGATTTTACGGTTTGATGGTTTCATTGTTCAGCTCTATTTAATAGTCATAGTCTTGGTTATTACTTTTTTAAAATGGATTTTTTCATAAATAAGCTACTTTTTTAAAATAATTTTAAAAAGTCATTCTTGTTTCATTTATTTTAAAAATTCTATTTTTTAAAAAACTATTATTTTAATTTATTATATTAAATAATATATGGTAACTGAATATGTAATTTTGCTGCTTGAGTCCTTGATTATTTTCACGTTAAATCTTTTTTCTTTATAACATCTCCACTTTAGTCCTTGTATTTCCTCTTTCATTTCAATTTCATCTTCTTTTATTTGCAACTCAAATCATTCAACTTTTTGGATTTTTACAAGTTGATCCCCATATTTATACTTTTATATCAATTTAGTCATTTATAGTATCACTATTTGATACAGATGTTACAAATGATATTGTGTATCAATATTTGATACAAATGTTACAAAGTAAGATGTAAAACATCAGTGATACAGAATATCACTTCATGTAACATGTACTGTGTAAAATAACATAATATAATCTGTATCATATTCAGTGATACAAAATATCATTTGTAATAGTATCAGACAGTGATACACAATATCATTTGTAACATCTGTATCAGATCACGATACTAAATAGAAACTGTTACAACTGTTACAATTGCAAAACTAACTCTAAACTTCAATAAGTTCGTATTAAAATACACATTGTACTCTAAAAATCTATTGATATTGTGTACATCAGTATGATATAGATATGTTACACAATGCTAAATTTAACAAATAAAATTATTGATTTCATCATTTGTAACATATGTAACATTAGTGATACAGAATATCAATTCATTTAACACGTGCTGTGTAAAATAACATAATATAATCTGTAACATATTCGGTAACATATTTCAGTTATACAAAATATCATTTGTAACATATGTATTAAATATTGATACATAATATCATTTGTAACATCTGTATCAAATAGTGATATATAAAAAGACTAAATTGACATAAAAGTATAAATATGGGGACCAACTTGTAAAAATTCAAAAGTTTAAGAACTTGAATTGCAAATAAAAGAGGACGAAATTGAAATAAAAGATTAATTATAGGGACTAAATTTGAGATATTATAAAGATGAATGACTTATCATAAAAATAATCAAGAACTCAAGAAGCAAATTCGGGTCAAGTTCATCACAATTCATGTGGGGATTCACATGGCCTTTTGAGGTATATATATTTGATTTTAATTTATTATTTTATTAATTAATATAATTTTAAGAATTTAATATTTATAAAATAAATTAGTTAAGTTGTTAGATTTAAAATTATTTTAAGATTGGTAAGTAGTATGTATAATATCCACTTTTTAAAATCAGCCTCAATTAATAAAGGTATCCCATTCATTTGAAATAAACTCAAATGGCAAACAAGGCACAATAGAGATCTAACCTACATTATACATATTATCTAAGGAAAATGCTTGAGACTTGTACCACTATCACAAGTACGTTGAGAAAGTCGAGTTGAAAGTATTAAAAAAAAATAAGATTTCAAGCTCCACAGATAAAACTTGATTTAACTTACTTGATAAAAACAAAGATAACCCTAAGACATTTAGATATGCTAAAAATTTGTCAGGAATTTAAGTTTTTGTTTAGCATTGTTATCTATTATAATATATTGTCTGTTATTAATAGAGTAAGCAAAATGTTGCAAAGTGAGGATATGATTATTGATGTTGATATTAGTCACTTGAAAACATTCATTTTTTTTTCTTTTTTTCTTTTTGAAACCTATAGATAATTTGAATTTGAATATGACATAGTTATTACTAAAGAAATTGCTGCTCAATTGAAAATTGAACCTACAATTCATGAAAAGCGTATTATTCGTAGAAATAAGCAATTTGATGAAACAATGTCAATGATGATAGACTTAATGGTTTGGTGATGATGTCTATTGCAAAACGTGGATTATACAGATTAATTGTAATAGATTAATATTTATTTTTTAACTCAAAATGTCGAAGAATACATTGAACTTATGAAAGTTCTAAACTAATATTATTTAAGTTTTGAATGTTTTTATTTAGTGAAAAACATTTCTCTCTCTCTCTCTCTCTCACACACACACACACACACACACACACACACACACACACACACATATATATAAAAGATAACTGATATCCTAATCAATGTTGCTTAAATTATACTACTTCTAAAAGGGGTTTAAATGGAGAAATATTTTTGGACTATTTTATCTTTATAAATTTTTTAAAAATTCCATATTCACCTTTAGTCATTAATATATAATTATTTTTAATATTTTATTTATTACTCTTTTATTGTTCATCCTTATTGTATATTAAATTTTCAACAATTTACTAAATATACAATTAAATTTTTTAAACATTTAATCTATTAAATTAAATATGAAGGTGAAAACATGATTTCAATTTTTTTTTGACATTAAGTAAATATAAGGAATGAGAAATGAAAAAATAAAATGAATGAAAAAAATTGCAGCTTTGTTTATTACCACATTAAAATTCAAATCATAGTTGTCAAAATTGAAATGAAGATAAAAATATTATTTTCAATACATTATATTACAGTGATTACGAGCATGTTTGGTTCAGTTCTTTTCTAAAAGGAGCTTAAATGGAGAAACATTTTTGGACCATTTTAGACTTATAAATTTTTTAAAATCCTATATTTTAGTCATTAATGTATAATTATTTTTTAATATTTTATTTATTACTCTTTTATTGTTCATCCTTATTGTACATTAAATTTTCAACAATTTACTAAATATACAATTAAATTTTTTAAACATTTAATCTATTAAATTAAATATGAAGGTGAAAAGATTATCTTAATTTTTTATTTTTTTGGCATTAAGTAGATAAAAGGAATGAGAAATGAATAAAAAATAAAAATAAATGAGAAAAATCGCAACTTTATTTATTACCACATTAAAATTCAAATCATAATTGTCAAAACAGAAAAGGAGATAAAAATATTATTTTCAATACATTAGATTACAGTGATTACAAGCATATTTGGTTCAATTCTTTTTTTTTTCCTCAAATTCATTTTCAACTACATATTTTTGTGGGACCTACAACTTTTATTAACTTTTCAACCACATATTTTACCAATTTTTTTCAAAATCTTTAAACCTTATCAAACGTATACTATAGTTTAGAACTAACGAGTGAAACTTTTTTCATTTTTAATTTAATATATTTCATTTTATATATATAGAATGTTCTTCTCATCTTACTTCTGTCCGTCAATAATATTCTTACAACATAGACAAGTATTGACATCTCTTTAATCTTTGTTTCTTACTCATATTTATGATATTTTATTTACATCGTAAAATTAAACACGCCTAATAAAAAGAGAACATACACAAAGAATATTCTTTACAAGAAACTACTACTCCAACAAATGTACAATATTATGTAGTCAATCATTACATTTTCTCACAATAAAATTAGTAATTATTAATTTTATTCTTTGTAAAATGCAGCCCTAGAGATCATTAATGATTTGATATAAGTAGTTCGTCAATCATCAAAGTTTAAATCACTAAAAGATCTTAATTAGATTCAAGTTATTGTTGGTATTATTACCATATATATAAAACGCATATCTAATTGTAATTGTACTTAAATGAATGCAATTATTTTTTAATATTTATTTGTTACTATTTTATTGTTCATTATTATCGTACATTAAATTTTTAACAATTTATTAAATGTACATTTAAAATTTGTAAATATTTAATATATTAAATTAAATATGAAAGTGAAAAGACGATCTCAATTTTTTTTGCTTTACGTAGATGAAAGAAATGAGAAATGGATTTTGAAAAAAATGAATGGAAAAATTGTAACTTTTTTTATTACCAGATTAAAATTCAAATCATGGAAATGAAAATATTGTTTTGAATACATTGGAGTACAATGATTATAATTGATAACTAAAATATGAAAATTTTTTTAATTTTTAATTTAATTAATAATACATCATATGCGTTTAATAAAAAGAGAACATACACAAAAATTATTGTTTACAAAGAGTAACTACTCCAATAAATGTACAATATTATATAGTCAATCATTACATTTTCTCTAATAAAATTATTGATTATTAATTTTTTTTGTAAAATACAACCACCTCAAGATCCCTATTAACACATCATTAATTCATACGATTTGATATCGATGGTTCATCAATTATTAAAGTTCAAATCACCAAAACTCTTCACCTTGAATTCAAGTTACTATACGACATACAACTATATAAAAATCACATTTGATTGCAATTGTACTTCTATAAATGTAAATAAAATATCAACATCGAACAATACAAAACAACATGTTATCAATAACCATATTTTTTTTTTATCTTTATTGCAATTGTTATTTTAACATTTTAATATTTAACAATTAAAAATTAAAAAATTTGAAAATATTAAAAATTAACAATATGATTACAAAAATACGTGCAACGCACGCGTGTCTAACTAGTTTAACATGGCATCCATTAATATCAAACTTAAAATAAGCTAGATTTACACTATTTTCTCTCTCAATCATCATCGAATATTGAGATATAAATAAGAAATTGAATTCGAATTAATTTATCTTTCTCTCTCAAGACTCTCTCTCTAAAACTCAAACATTTTTTTTCCTCCAATTTTAGAATTGAATTCCATTTTATTAGAAATTTTATAACCGTAGCATGTTATAAGAAGAAAATGTTTTAAAACTCAATGTTTGAGGAAATTTTTATTATTATTATTATTTTGATTTCTAGGTTAAAAAAACCACTTTAAATTTTTTTTCATCTAGGTTCGTCAAAAATTGATAATATTTCAATTTATACTTCAAAATGATGGTAGAAGCACAAGAAAATTGAGAAAAAAATCAACGTTTCTTTGCATGTTAATTGGTTCTCAAGGAAGGCATGTTGAACACCAAATTGGGAAATGAGAAGATAAAAAGCTGAAAAGATAAAATCAATTATCAACCATTTGTTTGTAATCTTACACTTCCATCAGAACAATGAAAGCCCTTAGTTTCTCTTATAAATTTCTTTCTCCACAATAGGCACAATTTATTGGTAACGGTATGACAAAAGTTTTACTTAGAATTTTCTGTAAATTGATTGTTGTAATAGATAAAATATGTTCTGCAATTTTTTATGGTAGAATCTAAGATTCATCAAAAGAATGTTGTTAATCGATACGCGCATTTGGTAACTTTTCAACATCTACAAAATAACAGAAAAAGAACATATAAATTTCACATAAAATAAGTAATAAAAACAAGACAAATTATGTTTCTTCTCACCTACTCCATCAATATGATCATCATTCGTGATAGATGTGCTACACAATTCATAAGCTATAAAAATCCCAACATAATCATTGTCCATGTCATGGATGATTAATTTTATTTTTTCAGTCATTTATCTCCCCATTTACCAACTTGGTGTTCCACATGCCTTCCTTGAAAATCCATTAACATGCAAAAAATATTGAATTTATTTTCTCCATTTTCTTGAGCTTCCGCCATCATTCAGGAAATATAAATTGAAACATTATCAGTTTTTGACAAACTTAGATAAAAAAAAATTAAAATGAATTGTCTTTTTACCCAAAAATAAAAAAAATAAGAAAAAAAAATATGCTTAAACGTTGAGGTTTAAAACATTTTTTTCTTATAATACGCTATTGTTATAGAATTTGTAATAAAACGGAATTCAATTCTAAAATTGGAGAAGAAAAAATATTTGTATTGTAGAGAGAGAAAATCATGAAAGAGGGAGATGAATTTAATTCTGAATTCAATTCTTTATTTATATCTTATTATTCAATGATAAGTGAGAGAGTATAGTGTAAATCTAGCTTATTCTATTTATTATAGAGGACACACATAAATTATTGTGTTTGATATTAATGGATTTCACGTCAGCGTTGCTTAAGACAAGTTAAACAACGTAGCATAGAACATCGCCTAGCTCATTCGCTCTCTCGCTCTCTCGAGAAATTTACGATATATACACTAGTTTTTAGATAGAAATTGAAGTATACTTGGCTTGTATAAAATAATCAAAAATCACCAATTTATGATTGTATCAATTGAAAATACTAGACATCTAAAAATTATGTTATTTTTAGAATATTACCTTTTTGAAAACCAATACAATCGTTTCAATTGAAAATATTATCCCAAAAATCTCTCTCAATCTTAATTTCAAAATTCACATTCTCCTAATGTAATCAACAAATTTAATGTTGTGTATCTGCTTTTTCTCTGGCACAATTCTCTTAACTTCATAATATTGAAAACATTTGCAAGGAAACCTATTGCAAAGAAAACACAAAATCATTGAAAATCCAATGCACGTAATTACATACTGCAATCTTCTAACTTCTCGGATGATTACCATAATTGAGACTAGACATTTTTTTCAATATATAATATAAATGAAATGCAGTTTCATAAGAAGACTGGTTTGAAATAACAAGATGGAGCAACACAGCGCAACACATAAACATTTGTTACAAGAATACAGTAACAATTAACCAAAAACTAATTTGAAGTAACAACTTGGAGCATCGTATACTTGTATATAGACGTATATAGTGTTCAACTACGTATTTGTTGCAATTGAAAAATTAAATACCACCATATATTGTGACATAATGCAATAATCAATAGTAGCCAAATTATAGTGTCCCGATGATTTTTCTTCAAGATGGAAATGGTGCACCCGATTCTGCTTTTAGATTTGGATTTTCTACCACTACGCATCGTAGCCATCTTTGATATCACATTCGAGAAAAATCGATTCAAAAAAAAAAAAAAAAACTAATGAAAGATTAAACAAAAGAGATGATCATAAAAATATAAAATTTTCTTATTTAAGAAATAAATAAGGGGTTAAGTAAGAAATTGAGGATCTTACTATATAATGTTTGAAATTAAATGGATTTGATTTAAATCGTGAGCATTCAATATGTGGTAGGAACGGTATATTTTAGGTAATAATTTGATTGTCACTTAAATTTGGTAATGATATGATTGTCACTTTTATTAAAAACAAAAACTATCTATTGAAATTCAAATTTTCAAATAAAAAGTAGGTGCGTGATATAATTTTCACCCTAAGGCACTCAAAAATCTCGGGACCCATATATATTGAATATTAATATAAAAGGGGTTAATGATACTCATAGTTTACATTTTTTCAGTTTTGTAACAATATCATCCACATTCAATTTTATTTGTATATATCGTTCTCATATTTTTATTAATTCGCACAGATGGTCTCTAAATTTTTTTTGACAATTTTACCCATAACTTAAATAAATTAAAAATAAAATAAAATAAAAACTTGCATTTGAAGTCCCTAAATTTTTAAAAGTGTAAATAAATCGTAAATGTTTTATTTTTAAAAATTAAAAGGAAAAAAAACTCAATAAAGAGAACCGAAAGGGTCTTCTCCCCCCAACCCAACCCAACCCAACCCAACCCAACAAGAACAACTGTGGAGATTCACCACCACCGGTCCACCACCACCACACATGTCTGCCGTGAGACTAAACTCCGGCAATTTGGGGCGCCAAACGGAGGTGAGAAATCCCTCTCCTCGCTTGTTCTTATTGGGGTTGGGGTTGACTGCTTGGAGAAGATGACCATTTTATTTTGTATTTTTTTTTTTTTTTTTTTCCTTTTTAATTATTCTAAATAATAGAATGTGAATAGACAATTTTATCTTTGTTAAATTGGTCAAATTTAGGCAATGAGCTTGATTTTTTGTCACTTAACAAACTTTTGGTTGAAATCTGACAGACTCCAAAGGTCAGTTCGGTGAACATACTTAGAAGATTTGAGATTTGATGACACATTTTTTATTATTTTAAGTGAAAATCAGATAAGAAAAAAATAAAAAAATTAAGATTTATTTGTATTTTTGAAAAGGTTATGATCTTCATTGCAATTTTTCATTATATTTTATTTTTTTCATTTATTTTTTTATTTAATTAGGAGAAAATTTGTCCCAAAAAAATATTTAATGACCATATGTGCGAATTAATAAAAGGATGAGAATGATATCTGCAAATAAAATTGAATAAAAATAATATTGTTACAAAATTAAAAAAATATGGACTGTAAATATAATTAACCCATAAAAAATCACCTTGTCAATTGCCACAAAATTCTCTAATGAAAATAACGATGACTGGTTTCAAATTAAGAAATATATATATGGAATTACATCGTGTTCGTATGGCCGTCCATTTATCATTCTATAATCTAGGTTTCTAAGATCAATTATATTATGAAATTTGGGGTGATTTTTATGCGGATTTGCATATGGGTGGGTGTGGTGGATTTTTAATTTTGTTTCTTATTTAATTTTATTTTTAATTCATTTTATTTTTTAAAATTATTTTAAATAAATAAATGTACAAAGACACTTTTACTCTTATTAAAATTGGTCAAATTAAAGTTAGATATTTGATTTTTGTTAATTGACGCCCTTTGTACAAAAACCATCCGTAAGTTTTAGAGTACACATTTATTAAAATATTTGAGATGTAAATGCTAAGATTAGAAGATTTGATATCTGATTGCACATTTTTGATAGATTTGAGACCTGACGGCACATTTTGTAACTTTTTTGCAAATTACAGAAGTGAATGTTCATGAAATGATCTCCTAAGCAGGTTCTCAATCAATATGCATCGAATAAAAAATTGGTCAATTCCTAAATAAGCAAAAGGCTCGAACGAAAGTTTAAGACATAGTTGTCTTGATTGAATGCCATTAGACAAAATTTCTCAATATGACCCAAAAAGTAATGGAGGTGCGCAAAAGTTTCCTCGAGCCAAACGGAAATTGGCCCTCTAGTTCAAGAACAAATGCATTCCAGGAATCAAATTGCTTCAGTCATACCAATTAGTTATATTTTGTAATTTTTCTAAACTTCAAAAATATTTTAAATCCAATATTATTTAAATTCTTTAAAAAAGAAACAGTAGGGCTTCTAATTAATTCCAAAAGTTATCAGTTATTACTCAATTTTTTATTTTATTTTTTAATAGAATTTAGACCCAAAAATTTCTAAAATACTTTTGAAATTTAGACAAATTTAATCTATAATAACGATACCCGTATACAAATCCACCAAAAATTTTGTTCGTAGAAATCCTAAATTATAGAACAAAAAATGGACGGCTATACGAACTGAAGTTAATTCTATATCATGATTTTTGTCTATATATTTCTTAATTTGAAATCTGTATTCATTATTTTCGTTAGTAGAATTAGTTGTGATTATTTTTGACATATCTCTTATTTGTTCGAGCCAACAAATAAGATTAGGAATGAATATGGTACAAAGTTCACTTTACACGTAAAGAATGGTAAGTTGCGTGTGAGAATCCATGAATTTGACATTACACCTACTCTTTATTGATTCTTTTTATAAGTGTCGATATCCATGTTATTAAGATTGGAAAATCATTAAAAATAAATAAATAATAAAAAATCAGTAATTAAAACAATCATTCTCGATTGGGCACACATAATCTATGATAAGTCTGAAAATGATCTCCTCTATATAGTGGGGAGACTATTTTGTCCACTAGACAAATTGTCCAGTGGGCATTGGCTAAGTGTTTGACTTTAATGCGAAACACTTTTTACTTTGCCAATACCTACTGGACAAGTGTTCAATGGACTAAATAATCTTCTCCACTAGGTGGAGGAGATCATTTTCGATGATATGTCTCCCTAATATGCAGAAGAGTTCCTAGTTTCCAATTTCAAAATATTTATGTGTCAGTTAAAATATATTTTCTCTCTCGACTTTATAAAAATTCTACCACTACTCTGCTTTGGTTTATAGATAATTTGTTTATCTAGATAAAAATTATCTCGAATAATAGTTATCTAGATATTATTATCATATTTGGTTTAACTAAGTATAAGAAAGGAAAAATTCGACTTTTTGTAAAAAAAAAAAAAAGCTTATATCCTTATTCTTAATTAAACAAAAAAAAAAAAGTAGATAAAAATATATAAAAGAGAAAAAATAGGTGGAATAGTGGAGGGTGGTGGCGTGGGAGGACTACGATGTCGGCGAGCGAGGAAGGCGCGAAGGCTTGTGGCGATTATCTTAGGGTATGAATGTTCAAAAATAGATTTGTTATATATTATAAAGGTTAACATTCGTCTTTCAAAAAAAATGAGTAAATTATTATCCGGATAAAAAATTTTACCCTCCTCTTTTCAAAGATAAACTTATTTTTAATTTTTACATAAATTGTTGTCAGGATAAAAGTATATCCGAACTTTAATTCTGTTCGAACATGATAAAACAAATTTTCTCTATTATCTTTAACCATTGACTATATATGAAACTGGCCTCAAATTCTATTGTAACTACATTAACTAACTTGATTATTGAAGTTAATTGGACCAATTCCTATCTTAGCAACTAAATAAGAACATATTGTGTGTAGTCTAGATCTTCAACAATGTTGAATATAGGTGTTCCAAAATTTTGACATGAAAATCGAAGGCATTCACTCGTTGCTTAATACAGAAGTATATTTTATATAAAAAAAAAAAAAAAAAACCGTAAAGTATCCTATTAGAAATATATAATTTTTCTCAAGTTAAAGCTTCTAATAAATAATTGTAAAAAAAAAAAAATAGATATTTTTTGGTGCATAATATCTTGGTGAACCACACTACTCGTCCCCACAAAGAAATCAAAACAACATGGCCTGAAAAATAGACAGGACACCGTAGCATTTTACAGATAGTCAAAATTGGTACACTCACTGCCATCCTCTTCACATAACAGTAACAGAACTAAATTATGAGAGAGAGAGAGAGAGAGTGATATACAAGCACAGAAAAAGGTCCACAATATTGGTGGGCAAATTGGGAAAATTGACGTATATACACTCATTTAAGACCGAAATTGAAAAATATTGAACTTCTAAAAAAAATTAAAAAATACTCTTGACAAATCGAATTAATTGATAAATATCAGATCTTTAATAAAACTTTGATTTTAATAATCGAATTCAAAATTCAAAAATCTTTTCAGAAGTTTTAAAGAAAGGTGGTTATATTTACATTACAGTTTTTATTTTTTACACTATATTTTAATTAAAATGAGATCGTCAACTTTTACTCATTGTAGTACTTATGTCACTAACTTTATTTTCGTCGAATTTTTATATTCAATCTTCTATTAATTAGCACATTTCGTCATTGATAATGATTGTTGTAAAAATATTTTAGTTTATGTACTTTGATATGAGAGAAAAATATTTTGTTGCACTTTTATACTTATTCTTTTTAAAAGTATGATGGACAAATAAATTGTTTTACACCATCAAGTGAAATTTTTTAACGGGAACAATTATTATAGACGGGATATGTTAATTAATGGAAAGTTGATGATAAGAATAAAGAATGCGATGAAAAAAGTTGAAAACATTAGTGCTACAAATGGACAAAGATTGGGACTTTAAATGCAATTAAAATGTGGTACAACAAATAAAAACTGTAGTGTAAATATAATTACCTTTTAAAGAATCAATATCGATTAACATTCGAGCCAAGAATTCACGCTAATAAAAACAATATACAAAATAGTAACCAATATTTGGTTCAGAACACAATGAGAGACAAAATCATAAGAACGTAATTTTCTCGAACAATTACAAAAATCATGAGTTTGAATGATGTGTAAGTAGTCATTGACTAAACAAACATCACACCATTAATAAAAGATTTAAGGTATCAATATCTAGTAACATTCAACGCAGTAAATCACGATAAAATTACGTGATGCCATTGATGAGAATTTGAAAATATCGGTTTGCATAAAAAAAATACAATAATGTAATATTATTTAGGCCATGTATTAGAATGACATATTTTCTCCAAAAATCCATTTTCTTGCCTACAATATTTGACTTTTCAACCTTTTTTACACTACAAAAAAATTTGAAAAGTCAAAAAGTATCAAAAAAACCCATTTTCCCAAAAATCTCTACCGAACAAGCCCTTAGTGTTGATGATCCAAACATGACATATTTTATGTTTTAAGCTGAAAAAATGAATTATAAGATGTTAAAGTACCGACCTTACATAAATGAGTTCTTCATCTGAATGAATTGATAAATTTTCTGATTATAATTGAAGATGGAAGAATGAACCGAATATTGAAGGAGGATTTGTGATTCTTTTGATGAGACAATCAATTGAAATGGTTTAAAATTTGAATGAAATTGAAGGAATTTGTAATGATAAGAACAAAATGAATAATATACAAGGGTTTACTGATCTTCTAGAGAGATAATTGAGATCTGAATTAATCGAATTTTAATCCATCTGTTATGGAAAATAATATAAATAAATTTCCTTAATATCATATTATTAGACAAGTAATTAAGAAATAAAATATTCATTAACTACAGCAAAAATAAAAGATAATATGTATTTATGAAGAAAAAACTAAAGATCGGTATATTTCAAAATCTTGAAAAAAAAAAGAGTACAATTCCTCAATTTTTCTTATAAATTTGAAATACGCTTTATAATAAGCTCGGGCCATATTTTTAAAATAAACCAATTCACGTCGTTACAGATTTAAATTGAGTCTGAATGTAGACAGATTAGTTTAAATCGACCCCACATATTTTGACACACTTATACATTGACATAGAAAAAGCCAAATGTGGTTCTGCTACAAGTTCTTGAACATTTTTAATCATGTGATATGTCCCTAGATTTACATGGCTTTAGAAAATTCCAATTGTGATTCTGCCAAGTGCTACCTGTTCCACTGTGTGTGAACATGTTTAAGTCCTCAATTTCGTCTAAATCACTACAAAATTTTCTTGGCATAAACGACAAAAAAAATTGCTATTTCAATTACTGTTTGTGATTGAGCTGTACAATTCGTGTCTTAATTCATGTCTTCTACAATAAATTACTTCCTCTTGGTAAATATTTGCTAAATGATTAACTGCAATGTTTTTACCATTTTATCCTCGACTACAAATC
The DNA here is from genome assembly GCA_023638005.1 of Forsythia suspensa. Taxonomy (NCBI): domain Eukaryota; kingdom Viridiplantae; phylum Streptophyta; class Magnoliopsida; order Lamiales; family Oleaceae; genus Forsythia; species Forsythia suspensa. The sequence goes on along the minus strand of JALRMA010000416.1, from coordinate 1,452,159 downwards.
GACACAATATTATTACTCTCGTAATTAGAATTACTGAATTAGGGTCTTGTTAATCCAACAAAACCTTGAGATTAGCTACAAGGTGTCGTCAAAATACCTAAAGACAATGTTCGTATGTTTGATGTAACGATACTGACTAATAAACATTTCATGGTCACTCAGACTAAACAATACAATAAACCAATGGAATTCAACATACACATTCCAGCTGTAAGATCATATTATTGGTCTGTTTACTGCAGCCTATGCATCGTCACATGTCTTTTTGTGCACCAATTTTTTAGGGAGGACCTCGATTCCACTGCTTCTGTTCTTCGATTCTTTTTTTTACTCCTACTGCCAATTTATATCATTTACTGCAAAATCAGTCCAGGGCCATCACTTGGACCTTCTTTATGATAGTGCAAGTACACACAAGGGTAACCCCGTCCCCACCCTTTTTGGGAGTGGGGGTGGGGTAAGTCCCCTTTAAGTGAATGCAGTTACTCCCCACCCCACCCTTTCTTGGGGAGTGGGGTGGGGTGGGGTGGGTTGGAGGGGTAAGCCCCGTTAAGTGAATGCAGTTACTATTTATCATTTATCATATGGGCATTGTCAATATTTTCTGTTGCTATTGTACAGAGTGGGGCATGTTTCTGTAGGTCACTGAGGCACTCACTTTATTAAAGATACGGAGAAGGCAGACACACTGTAGATTGTAGTATTGTAACGAGAAAATGGGATTTTTTAAGCCTAATTCTTGTTTTCGTAGAGAAATCTCTAATCAAAGATGTAACAAAACCAATCCCGCATAGCATTTAAGAAATTCTTCGGTGGACGGAGAAGCATTCTCACTGCAACCTGTTGTCAAACTTTTTGAGACGACAATAATATACGAAGCATTTTTAGTGCAACCCATTGGAATGAGAAGTGTGAGAACTTGGAGAAGTAAGTGGGCGTAATAATTTGTGTTTGCTTGCTTGTTTTCTATTATCATTCTATTTTTGTTGCTCTCATAACGCGGATTAGGCTTTAATCCATAACACATCAAACACGCCACTTGGAACTTTCGACACAATGATTACTTGTCCAACTATTGCTTTATTACAATAGGAGAAGCCAAATGGACACAATGAATGTGTCTCAAAAAGGTTCAAGATAAGGATAGATCAAATCCCTTTTGTGTTAACTATTTAACACTTTACGTTGGCTGCAAAGCTAAAAGAAATGGGCTTTTGATCTAGAAGCCAAAAGAAAGGAAAAAAAAAGTCCCTTGAGCTGGAAAGAAAGCTCTTTCTTTTCTGCTTTTAATAAGTGTTAAAAAGGCTTTGGACAAAAGAAAAAGATAATAAAGGGCCAACCATACAGATAATAATATTAATACACATATAATTCTCCATGAAATGGAGTTTTCATTCTGAAGCATGTTCTTCAAATCCCTTATCATACAAAGGAAATAAAAACAATGGTTAACGGATTCAAACATAATTTACTTCCCAAAATCAAGCCCTACTTCTCATATGTGATGGTGTTGTAGTTGCAAGAGCCTGAAATACGCCCATCGGGGCGGCTGATTAGGTCAGAGTGGCTACCTTGTTCGACAATACGTCCATCCTGCACGACACGATATTATCCACCCTTCTTATCGTGGAAAGCGGTGGGCCACAAGAACGGTGGTTCGGCCTCGCATCAGCCTTTCGAGTGCTTCTTGTAGCACATTCCGACTCGGCATCAAGAGCACTCGTTGCCTCATCAAGTAGAAGGATTGACGGGTCCTTGAGAACAGCCCGTGCAATTGCTATCCGTTGTTTCTGTCCCCGGAGAGTTGAACTCCTCTTTCACCTACGGAGTTTTATAGCCTTCGGCAATCCACTAACAAATGTGTGCACATTTGCAGCTCGAGCTGCTTCGACTACTTCTGTTTCGGTTGCGCCATCTTTCGCATAGGCAATGTTGTCAAAATGCTGGCTGCAAAAGTGCTGGCTCCTGCTGCACTAACCCAATTTTCTGCCGGAGCGACTTCAAGTTCAACCTCCGAATATCTTTTCCATCAATCATAACCTTACCAGCCATTGGATCATAAAATCGCTCGACTAATGCTATTACCGAACTCTTTCCTGATCCGCTTGTTCCAACAAGTGCTTGGCTTTGGCCAGCACGAATTCTAAGGTTGAGGTCCTTGAACACAATCACATCTGGACGTGAAGGATATGCAAAGTCAACATGACGGAGCTCAATCTCACCACGAATTGATTCGACCAGCTCTGCCTCAGAATCATCAGGATCTATCCTCGTCGAGCGATCAAGAATGGAAAATACAGAGCCAACAGCTTCACCACCCCTTATAATCTCGGGTGCAAGGCTAACCGTTTCAGCAACTGAATTTGCCGTAATAACCAAGACTACGAATACCTTAATGACCTTTGAGAAGGTAGAGACGCCTTTGCTAACAAGGTGGGCACCATACCACAGGATTAGAGCTTCCGACGCATAAAGTGCAAGCTGGGAGAGTCCAAATAGAAAGCCAGAAGACTGGCTGCGGCGAAGACTTTGTCGTTGTGGGACACGGAGTTCGTGGCAAAACAAAGAAAGGACTTTTTCTTGCGCATTGAAAGCCGCGACAGTACGAATATTGCTTACTCCTTCCCCTGCAATCATGCTAGTTTTTGCATGTGCCTTGGCCGTGTCTCCAGCAAACCCTTTGAGAGAGAGTTGCTGCATAATTCCGAAATATAACAAAATTGTTAAAATACCATCAATTTAACAAAAAAGGGCAAAAAAAAAAAAAAAAAAAAAAAGGATATACTTTCCATAAGAATATCACAGTTATATAATTAAATAAATAAATAATTATATATGATTTGAACCAATGAATCCCTTCACTGTCTACATAGCATGCGCAAAATTGACATAGTAATTGCATGATACTTCGTCAGCGCACCATTTAAACAGTATACACAACAGCACACAATTTGGAAGCCTCTATCATTGATAATGCCTAAAGGAACCACAAACGACAAGCATGCAAAACACAGTAAGTATTGCCATCGCACCATTTAAACAGTACACACAACAGCACACAATTTGGAAGCCTCTATCACATTGATAATGCCTAAAAGAACGACTAACGACAAGCATGCAAAACACAGTAAGTATTGCCATCTCCATGTACTTTTAGCTAGATTCACAAGCTAGTCCCTCTAGACCAGTGAAAGCACAGCCGGACCAGCCTGTCACGGGCAGTGCCGAGTTCAACTGTAGGAAAATTTCTTCTTTTAGAAAAAAGACTTAAAACTTCTTCCCTTGTAACCATAGGGCGGGTCAAGGCCTGGACATGCCGACAGTCCGGTCAAGAAAACTTTAGACTGGCTGGGCAACGTCTCAAAGCCGGGTTGTGCCGCTCTGGCACGGTCCAGTTAAAAGAAAAATAGGAAAAGATTCATGTAACGTAGACAAAGTCATATGCAAAATTGATCACGGGATGAGAATCCATGGCAGATCAGGTGTGAATATCTAGGGTGCTGAAAGATTGTAAAAATCTAGCAATCAACACATGTACCCATATTCAAACCCCACTATCCTCAGACATTAACTTGAGTCTCAGAAAAATAAGAATCCACTGACGCACACTGGAATGCAGTGTCAGAGCAAGGTGAAAATAATTTAGCCTGGCAAGTAAATAGTGAAGAGAAACAGACAACCTTAGATCTGACACTCGAATAAAAGTTCATGAAAGTGTATGAAGCCAAGAAATAACTCAAATAATTTGATATTTTTTTTTCTTCACTGCTAGAGGTCTGGCCCGACCTAACATTCACAATTTTTGTTTTCAAATAAGTTATTTTGGTTCTTCTAGATACAGGCCAATGCAGGGTCAAGGGCCTCTGGAGCCAAATCAGACACTGTAAATTGTAGAGATGGGCCTCGGGATGATTCACAAAAGACTAAAGAACCCACATTTACCCTTTCCTCTCTTAATACAAAGGAGCAGTAGTGAATTAAGATGCCAAGATCCAACCAAGTACCATAAAATTTGAAATACTACCAAATAAATACCGAACTGATGCTACCCAAATGCACCTCCACAGGGTAAATAAGCTTCTCGTAGTTATCATTACGAAACAAATGTAAGCGGGCGCATATTGAGGGGATTTACCTGAGCAAAATTCGCTAGGACTAGGAGAGGGAAGGTAGCCAGTATGAGCAATGAGACCCTCCATTCCACTATAAAGGCAACTATGAATGAAGTGAGAAGAGAAGTCATATTCTGCAATATAACAGAAATCATCCGCTATAGCAGATTTTACATCTGCAGCATCGGTTGCTAGGCGGGCTGCAAGGAGACTTGAATTGTTCTCCTCCTCATCGAACCATCCAACTTCATTCCTAAAATTGCTGAGAAAATATAAAGTAAAAATTACCGTCAGAAGCCAAGTCGATTATTGATGCGTGTTTAAATTTTATTCTCAACAAAATTTTGTCTACAAATATAAAAGCAACTCCATGCCTAGGAAAGTTTAGGAGTCTTGTATTGCCTTCAGATGCTGTATTATGAGCTTGTAATGGAAACTACAAGATTATGTTTGGTACATATAAACCACCAAGAATTTAAAATTATTTGTCATTTAATATCGTGCAGTCATATCCATTACTATGTACGAAACATGCTACAAAGGAAAAACGCTGCACAAGATGGCTTTACCTGCAAGCATCATCCTCCTCACCCGTGTAGTGAGGTTCTCTCCCATGATACTAAAGAAATAATGTTGTATCAAATATGCCACAACAGCATAAAGACCCGCTCCAATGTAAATAAAAACATATTCCTTCGTCTTCCTTTCCATGCTAGCAGGATTTCTATAGTAGAACACCTCAATCATATTGCTCATCACAATGGCAAAAGTTGGACCTATGAAGCCAGAAAGAACAGATCCTATCGCACCCATGATCGAGTAAGGCCACTCAGGAGCATTCAGTTTAAGAAGCCGGCAAAAGTACCCAGCAGGGCAGGATTTTTCCTTTCAGTTTCGGCATTTGATACCATCTCTATACGGCCATCAGCACCAGTGCTGTAAGAATAACTCAAGTTTCTTAAACTTCCAGAACGGAGGCTAAGAGATTTTGTCGACAATGAATGACTTAGCCGTGATGAACGCGTACGGCGAGTTGAAGGATTTGAAAATCTCTGTTTCCTACCATTTCCTGGAATCTAATTAACGATGCATAGGCCCCAGCTTTGGCAATTAGTTCTTCGTGGCTTCCAGTTTCCACAACTTGCCCTTGCTGTAAAACTGCAATAGAGTCCACATTTCTTATGGTTGAAAGACGATGAGCGACGACCACTGTTGTCCTCCCAACCATCAAACGATCTAGTGCCTCTTGAACAATGCTTTCTGAACCTGCATCAAGGGCACTAGTGGCTTCATCAAGCAGAAGTATCTTTGGGTTCTTCAACATAGCTCTTGCAATTGCTATTCTCTGTTTTTGACCACCAGAAAGTTGGACGCCACGCTCTCCAACCTAGATTTAGATTGACCCAGTTATTTTAATCAAGATCACAAAAAAACTATTTGAAGAAATGGAAATTAAGGGGACTAACTGTAATACCAAAGTGAGTAAATCGCTTGTTCACTGATATGAGCATGTTTGGCTAAGCTTGATAAGTAACGTTAGAAAATTTTTGTTTCCATTTGGATAAATTACTATTTTCTCACTTTTAAATTTAAATATAAAAAAGTTATTTATTTTGAAAGAAACTCTTACCTTATTATCAAAATAAGTAACTAACTAATTTCCAACCTAGACTAATAAAGAAGCAATCTATATAGAAACTTACTTAAAAGTAAACTTTTTAAAGCTTGGCCAAACATGCCCTACCTTTAACTTATGAAAGAATATTATTCAGCGTCCTTTGATGGGCAAATAGTGTTCGACTAACTTTAATGTTTGGTAATTGGGGAAGGAAATTTTAGTGAAATCAAACCTGAGTGTTGTATCCATTAGGAAGCAAGGTAATAAAGCTATGAGCATTCGCAGCAGAAGCAGCAGCCTCCACTTCACCATTGTTGCATCTGGCTTTCCATAGAGTATGTTCTCAAGAATCGTGGTGGCAAATAGTGCAGGTTCTTGGTTCACGAGACCGATTTGATCACGCAACCATCTCAACTGCAGCGTCTTAATGTCCACATTGTCCAGCAAAATTTGTCCTGTCCATTTGATTACAAGATATTAAGTACAACGACTAATGAAAATATTGATATTCAGCATCTGAGCAAGGAAAATTCGATAAATTACCCTGATTTGGATCATAAAACCGTTCTATCAAGGAAACAACTGTGCTTTTTCCGGATCCACTACCACCTACTACTGCAACTGTCTTTCCAGCCGGAAAGAAGATCGAGAAATCTCTAAATATAATGACATCAGGTCTAGACGGATAGCTGAAAGTAACATTTTTAAACTCAATATTTCCGTTGACTTCAGTCGGGCACATTCCATCAGATGGGTCTTGAACTATAGTAGGCTTTTGCTTGATTATTTCCATTAACTTGTATCCAGCAGCTTTACCTTTGCTGAACGCCCCGAGATTAGAAAACGACTGACCCAAACTCCTGTAGTAATCAAATCATTAACAGAATCTTATGAATATGCCTCATCGATTGGCTTGAGAATTTAGAAACGAGATTTTAACACAAGATCTTACATGCCACCAACAATGGCAGAGAAAATGGCAGTGAATGCTTTGCCACCGTCTGTCTGTCCGTTTCTGATAAAAACACCGGCATACCAGAAAACAAGAGCCCAGGACATGCATGCTATTCCATAAGTACATCCCAATCCCAGACCTTTTGCCATTCCAGCCTTGTATCCTAGCTTCAATGTGTTTTGTATGGCATCAGAATATGCACCGAGGGCCTTGCTCTCACCAACATAAGAGTAAACTGTCCTAACTTGAGCAATGGCCTGCATTGAAAGCACATGTTTTAGGCGTAAATAAGTTTCCAAATGGAACTCGTTAACGAGCATCTTAGAGCAGCACAAGCTCACCTGTTCGGCGATTATACCAGCATTGGCATAAGATTCTCGACTCTTCGATGTGAGACCTGTGAGCGTATAAGCATACAAACCCCCAGCAAATGCAATTCCGGGAATCACGGCCACGCTGAGTAGAGCCAGCCTCCATGCCGACACAAAACCAACTACCAATCCCGCCAAAAAGGTCGAAAGATAGTGGATGAAATTTCCCACCTAAATTTCCACACACATGCAGAACAAATTATAAAGCAATCACAATCCCAACATCACTCATTTAAAACACCATTGGTACTCCTAAACATGGTCTACTGCTCCAGAAAAGTAAAAACCAAATCATGAACAAACAAGAGACAGTAGCGCAGGTTAACAAAGGTAAGCTAACGTGCGCCACCAAATCAACTGTGTGAAATTATAGTATATGGGTCCCGCAATAATGGCTATCCACTTCCCCGAAATGATCCATTTTCCCTTCTTTAGTCCCAAATGTCCGAATTCAAGATTATACCGTTGCCGTTCAAAAAACACATTAAATGTGAAACTGTGTGTGCAGGCCACCTGGTATGTATATATATATATATAGTCTAGAGAGATAGACACATATATATACAGATATAGAGAGAGAGAACCTTCTCACTAATGGCATCTTGGGCAAGAAGAGTGTCCGTTGAGACACTAAAACAATATCTCCCGTTCTTGCATCAGTATCAAAGAACCCAACATCCTGTTTTAATACTGCCTCCAAATACTTCTTCCTCAGTGCACTCACTTGCCTTTCCCAGTGTACATCCAGCATCCAATCTCTGTTCATCCCATCAAAATACACAACAATTACTCCAAAATTAACAAAATAATGGATATGCAATACTTTTCAGAAAAGAAAAAAAAAAAGGATTTAATTTTAAATTAGATTAAAGTTGAAATAAAGAATAATGTTTAATGCAGTGAAGGTGATTGAGATGTGTGATGGGATAATATAAAATAGGCAAATATGTTGGAAATTGACAGGAGAAGAGGAAAAAGACAGAAGGACAGTCCACGGACCACGTGCGACTGATCCGTAACCAATTTGAACACAAAAAACTCTCGAAATTATAAAAGAAAATATATACTACAAAAGAAAAAAGATAAAATGCAGATCATAAATCTCACCTGCATATGATGAAAAACACACTACCAATCCAAGATACACGAAATACAGAGCATACTGCATTCATTGTATAAATCAAGAATCAGATCTGGTTATATGGGTTAATAGATACTGAGAAAATATGTATACAAATGTTTGCATGGAACAAGAAAATTTGAAACCTTGGATACTTGTTGGGTCATTTCATGTAAATCCATTTGGTTTTACCAAACCCGTTAACCATTTCACCGAACAAAAGGAAGAAGACGGGCATGGAGGATCCATGAATGATGGCCCTGAGGCTTCCAGAAATCATGAGAATAATATCATATTTGTCGGCAAATGAAAAAGCTGATAAAATGGTAGACTCTGTTCTTTCTTCTTATCTGCATCTGGCATTGCTTTACCTTCCGTTGTTTCCGCCATAGTCCCAAAATCAAAATGTAAAAAGCTAGCTCCTCAGAACATTATTAGAGAAGAAAAATGAGAACCTTGAAAAAAAAACAGTGTCAATGGATCTCAAACTGCGTTCTTATGAATATATCTTGGCGGGCGTGGAGTGGGGTGGGTTGCCGGAAAGAGCAAGAGAAAGAAGTGTATCAGTGATTCAGTGTTTTGACTAGGGGTCAACAAAGTGGGAAATGGAAAAGTGAATGCTGAGTGAAGTTAGCAAGTTTATATTAAAGAAGAAGAGGGGTGGGTTGGAGTGGAGAGGGTTGGGGTGGGGTGTGGGGGTGGGGTGTGGGGTATGGGGGGTGGAGGGGGAGGGTCAACCATGGGGTTTGTAAAAAGGGTCTCGTCCAGAGATTAAAGGGAATCTGCTCTGCACACTTTTTACTCTCACTTCTGATGCTTTGATTTTTGTGCACATAAATATTCAAGAGGAAATTGATAATTGATTTTCTTATGTTGTGAATTTCCCCAAAATGAATATTAAAGAAATATATACTGCTTAAAAAATAAAAATAATTAGACTAGTATACCGCTTCCTACAGTATAATCCAATCGTAAATATATGAGAATGGGTAACTGAAATTTGAACCCATTTATTCGTGATAAAGTCTTGATGGCAAAGATGACGATCTAAGTTTGGTGGTTATAATTTTAAGAGAGCCAAAAGAAGATCGTTTGAGTGACATTTTCATTTGAGAAGAGATTGAAAGCGTAAAAGGCATACAGGATGTGATATTCTTTTTTTTCTTTCAATAACGAAGAAAACTCTCTACATTCATTATTAAAAGCCACCCCCCTTTAAATTTGGTAATATATAATTAGATTAAAAGACAAACTCATTTAAATAAGAAAATAGTAATACTATTCATAGTCGTTCACTACAGATAATCATCCTACCTGACATTACTCAATTGGATGAATTATTTACTCTAATTAAGTAATGTATTTATAGGCATTAATTATAAATAATTTATCCAATTGAATAATACCACGTAAGATGACTACCAAGAGTGAAATGACTTATGAATAAAGATTACTCATAAGAAAAATATGTATTATGAGTTTGTTCGGTTTCCATTTTTTTGCCTACTATTTTTGACTTTTCAAATTTTTTACACTATAAAAAAATTTGAAAAGTCGATAAAGAAGCAAAAAATCCATTTTTCAAGGAAAAAAAAACTACCGAACAATCCCTATATGTGGAGCATATTTCAAATATGGTCGCTCAATCGATCATCACACGTCTATCTTATCTATTTACCTAAATATGAGTCGATTAACCAAACTTGTACCACACTTATAATAACTACATAAGACTAGTATGAATTAAAGAATTGACCAACGAGATTATACATAGAGCATGATTGAGCAAAACTACTCCACGGGCTTATAAGCTTTAGCACGAGTGTTTAATAGAATATTCATGAGTATATCTTATTAAAAGACTGATCGAAGTAAGTCAATCTAACTAATCACATCTTCTTAATATATTGAATCGAGAGTTTTGTTGTTCTTAACACATTGGTCGTGAACATCATAACATTATTCTTATGTTGAATCGAGAGTTTTGTTGTTACAAGTATCTATTAAAACTAAGTAGGAAATTAGATTTGTATGGAGGAAGATTCTTAGAAACCTTGAGTTTGTTATTGTTTTTTAACTTGATATGTTTCTAAATTTCCATGACAGTTAATTGTGAATAAGCTGTAGAAATTAACGATAATTTTACACAAGACTATTCATTCTTTGACCACATTTTTTTTTTGTCTGCGTGTAATTATGATAGTTAAACCATGTTTGAACGTAGTTGACTATTTTCTTGAGCACATTTTTCGTATGTGTTTAATTTATTGTTGTATGAGTTATTCAAGAAAAATTCAGTATGACACTTATATATTCTTATGTGGTATAATAGTATGTGGTTTTGTGTCCAATTTATTTTTTCTAACGCACTCACTCAAATAATAACACGTGTCATTTGTATAAATTTAATTTACTTTATTTTTTTTTTTCTTACATTTTTCAAATTTAGCTTTTAATATTATCTTAGTCTTCTTTTATCCGAAAGTTATTTGGAGTTCTCGCTAAGAATTTCAATTTAACACTTAAATTACATTTGAAAGCTCAAAATTAATATTCAATAAATTAATAATTTTAAATATCAATAAAATTCTTTAAAGTCAAATTAATAATTCAAACACATTACTTTTTTTAAGTTCAAAGAAAATTCATTAGTATTAATACAAAACAGTAAAACTACAAATACTTAAGCATAAAACTACAACCTTATTTTGAGAAAATAGAATGTCACGATGAAATAGAGTTAGCTCAAGCATATGTAACTATATGTAAAAATACTTAAATATCAAAATTTTGTGGACATTGTCAAAACAAAGGACCTTAGGCGAATATATTCTATTAATGGTGTAGCGTGACATATATCATTTTTTTTATAATGAGGTTATGCTTTTATGCTTACGTATTTAAAGATTTATTATTTTGTATTAATACTGATGAATTTTTTTCAAGCTTAAAAAAAAGGGTAATGGGTATTGAATTATTATTTGACATAAAATTATATATTAATATTTATAAAATTATTAATTTATTGAATATTAAGTTTAAAGCGGTGTTCTAAAAGTTCGTCTAAGCTTGATGTCTGGCCTTTCCGCCACGCCCTGCATCGCTCATTTTTGTGAATCGACCACGCATTGCTACGCTTAGACGCGCCTAGGCTCAATGCGCGACCTCGCCACCTTGCCGCGCATTGCGCATTTTAGAGCATTGGTTTAAAGCTTTCAAACGTAATTTAGGTGATGAACTGAAATTCTTAAAAGAACTTGATACTCAAATAACATTCGGATAAAAAATAAGACTAAGATAATTGATAAGTGTATTTTGTGCACTTATTCGAACTTTTAAACTAAGCTTTTATCCCGTCATTTTATTGAATTTCTACTTAATTTAGTGTATTATTCCTTTTATTTCAGTTTTGAACCCATTTGTAAGGAATTAGAGAATATTGGACGAAAAGAGCGATGAAGTTGGCAAATATTTAGAGAATATGTGAACTCAATTTCACTTAGTGAAAACTTGAAAGACCAAATTAGATGTTTTGGAAAGTTGAAAGACCAAATTGGAGATTGTGAAAAGTTAAAAAACCAAATTAGAGGTTATGAAAAGTTTGAAAACTAAAACAATAGAACAAATAAAATCATTAGTTGGGCGAGCGCCCAAAGACTGCTTAATGTAAGTAGAATGCAATTTCACATACTGCGCAATCGCTGGGGAATGATCGCCCGTGCTATTTTTCTCTGCTGCGGAGATTTTGTTTCCTTTTCGAGTTCTAATCCGATTAGAAAACGTTTTGGCCCACGATTTTAAGAACTTTTGGGATCTTTTGGACACGAATTAGGGAACTATAAATAGGGATTATAAACTCATAATTGTGTGTGCGAATTTGTGAGGAAAAAGCGAGACAAATTAAGAAACGAAGATCAATATTTCATCTTTCAAGAATTCAACGAATATCAAGTTCAAGATTTTATCTCTCAATTATTTCTTTATGTCCGAGTGATGGCTTCTATGTTTTATTTTTCTTTGTATTTTCTTCTTCTTAGTATGTTAGGCTAAATCTTTTAGTGATAGGATCATGAAGAAACTTGTATCATGATCCTTTAATTCTTTGAACCTAGTTTTTGATATTTAAGCATGTTTTTAATTCTGAATAATTGATATTGATTTCTCTTCATCTATAATTATATACGCAATAGTTGTATGATTCTTGTGACTTATTTTGCCATCGAGAGATTGAAAATATGCTATATATAGTATCAATTGTCGTAGAGTCCGATAGAGGATAGAGATATACCGCTATGCTTTACGTGATCTTTAAGTATTCACAAATTTTAATACATTCTTGTATGTCCGCATCTGTCATAGAGATATAGTCAGGTCACATATAGGGATATGTTTAATTCTACTCGAGAGTTGTTAAACAAATTAAAAATATTGATCTTCACAATTAAATCATGTTATCAAATTCAATAGTTCGGATTAAAGAGAATTGGTATAAGTGGATTCGAGATCCTAGTACACTTTTCTTTTTTTTTTCTTTTCCAAAGTTAAAGTAATTTTTATCAAATTTAATCTTTTACTTAATTGAATTATAATTATTTATTATTTTTAGCTAATATTTTAATTAGTTTAAGAAACAAACTTTCAAAAGTAATTTGATTCGGTTAAGGTTATTATAATTAAAATTGAATTATCTAAATTCATGTAGGTATGGTACTTAGACTCATAATCCACTTTTTACATGGGAGATTCGTACACTTGTCAAACACCCCCAAACTAAACATTTATTCGTCCTCGAACAAAAATAAAATTAAACTACAAATTTAAACTAAGCAAAAAGAATTACTAGAAATTGAGTTAATGTTAAATTTATTATCAAATGCCTCATGTTCAGAAATAAAGCAACACTTTTAGAAAGTGATTAAACAACGACACAAAAATTTTCACTTATCCGATGCTCAACCTTTAGTGAGTATGTGATTAGCCAAAAATTAAACTTATACCTGTTTTAGACCACGATCAATATTGTGTTGTTGATATTTTTATAATCTCGAACCCTTTGAAGTCATTTATTTCTTACACTTCTCGTAAATTATCACACTTCTAATGCTTTTCTCTTCAATCCCGAGGTGTTCTACCGAATTTGGTTCATATTGATTAATATGATGCTTTTTCAAATAAGTGATCAAAAATAGAAGCTTGTATTCCTAGAACTAAAATGGTGAACGATTTCTAAATTCTCATCTCCGGTCTCTCGAGGTTCTAACCTAGCAATCCTTACCGAGCACTTCTAACTCTTTTTATTTATTTAACTCATGTGTATATTCTTACATCTTGTGTGCAATACTTCTCTCATGTAAGATTTCTATGTGACTCATGTAACAAGTTTTGGGTCGATGACTCCCAAGTCGAGATAACCATAGGGCACCAAGTTTTAAAATACCCTAACATACTTCATTGTTCGAGTCCCACAGTGCTATAAGAGAAATGATGATGTAAAAAAAAATTTAATGACTCATGTAAAGAACTTTGGGCCGATAACTCCCAAGTCAGATGACCATATGGCACAAGGTTTTAAGATACTATAACAAACGTAATTGCTCGAGTCAAGTATTTTATTTTATTTTTATCAACAATGAGTAGTGTTTGGTTTAGATTCATTGATTACAACTTATTCACCAAAGATGAGATCCGGAAAACCTAAACCATCAAAATTCTACAAACATCAGACTTGACTTTAACACCTCAAACCTGTTTCTCAAACAATTTGATTACTAGTCTAAAGATTTAGGAACGAGATTTTTTGCAATAATCCTAAGTCAATAATATCAACTCATACACTAAAATCATGTTTTTAATAAGTGATAAACAATAGTGGTTACGTGCTTCATTAATCTAGTCTAACATGGATAAGTATTCAATTAAAAAAAAAGTTTAAATATTGTCCAATATTCCAACTAAAAATGTACTTAATTTCAAACAAATACTACTATCATTGGCGGTGGCAAGCCTTTCAACAAATTTCAATGTAAGATTCATTCTCACGTATTAAAGACATATTAATAGCTATTTAAAACTTTCCAACATGAATAATTTGGAGACTCATTCCAAATTATCCATTAGCCAACTCAATATATCGATGTAATCTCATCACGGCAAGAATTAATTACCACCTAATTAATGTCATTAATTGACGCCTAAAAGTTCCTCAAAGTTGGCTAAATATTCGTTATTAAAACCATTTAATAACCTCAATTAATTCCAAATTAATTTCAACAATTCCCCCGCATGAATGGAAGTAGTCGACTTAGAACAAAGAAGACGAAAAAGAGTACTATTTGAAATATAATTCATGAGGATATTTAGCTTTCTCTTGAACATTCCTTAGTAAAATTCTATCGAACTCACTTGGCTAATCAACAAACTAATGTCTTGAATTGTCAATCATCATTGCAAGCTCAGATAATAAATCTAACACATTATCTCTCATATCAAATTTGGTTCTGTATTCTATTCATTATTTCAGCCACTCTCTTGGGTCGCATGTGTTTTAGAGAATTCGCCTAAGTAAAAATTCTCATAGAACTGCACTCACACAAGTGATGCACTATCAAAAGTATCCTATAGTACAACACTAGTACTTTTACAAGATATAGTTATCATTAAAAACAAAGCTTATCCTTAACAAATTTTTGCATAAAACACTTATTTGCATCAAAGAAATAGAAAGAAGTTGTACTCTTAAGTGCTTCTTATTGAATCATTTATAATTAGTTTTCCTATTGAACCTAGTCCATTGGATCTTCAGTCGCCAAATTAGATTTCTATTAAGGTGACTCTTTAGATTTAGGCTTTAAACTCATTTTCTCCGATTTGCAGTATATTCGCTCTCTAGATAACCCCTCTATGAACGGATCCACTAGGTTATTCATTGATTTAACAAAATCAATCGATATTGTTCCATTTGAAAGCAACTATCGAATGTTATTATAAATACAACATATGTGTCTTGACTTAGCGTTATACACAAAATTTTTGGCTCAAATATCGGAGTGTATACATATAGTTGGCACTAGCTTTAGCCATATTGAAATATCTTCAATGAAATGGCATAACCATATGTTTCTTCTCCTTCTTTGTCTAAACCAATAAACTCTGATCACATCGAAAAACAAGCTATACACATTTGCTTAGAAGATTTTCAAGATATAGCATCACTACCAAGAGTAAATACATAGTCACATGTAGACTTAGATTCATTTGAATTTGATATCTAGTTAGCGTCACTATATCCCTCGACTACATGTACGTATTTTATATAATAAAATTAATACTCTTTGGGATTTGGGTTGGGCATGTCAAATTCGACAACTCATGGATCAACATTTTCACGTTGTAACCCTTAACTTAGAAAAGAACATTACATTTATAGCACTCAATTCTAACTTCTTGATTTGCGTATACTTTATTTGACTCGAGTTTTATAAATTCTTTCATGTATAAATATTTTATTTGTATTGACTTAGTTCTTGTCAATTGTTGACCGAGTCGAATATAGTCCTTTAGTTTGGACTAATAGAATAATCAAACATGTATACATATAAAGTATTTATGAAGATCAATGGAAAATATACATCCAAAGATTTTGTCGTGGGCTGATATGATATTAAAGATGGTATGGCTGTTTAGATATCAGGTTACCATTGACTACAAGCTTAGAGGTTTTGAAGTGTCATAAAATAGGGTCAATACTATTCCTCGTCCGAAAACCCTGAGATATTTATAATCATTCCATTCATGCTTTTCAAGTTGATTATACGAAAAGATTTGATTTGTTGAATCCGAGAATATAAGACGTTGTAGTTGGAGTTCTTGATAGTACTAGAGTTCTCCGAGTATTTCGAAAAGTTTGATAAGGTTGACTTTGGGTAGGAAAATAGAGTCTAGTGTCGAACTAATATTGGGTTCCTTCTACATACTCCATTTTGGATATTTTGAATCCCATCCATGGTTGTAGTTTCGAGGTTCAAATGTGGCTAAAGTCGCCAGATGAGACATTCGTTTAGGAATTAGAAATCTATCTCCACAACAAACTCTTCAAATTTGTGCATTGGACACACCATTAGGATTGGAGAAAAATGAATATATGACAAAAGATGCACATTAGTAAAAAAAATTAATATAGAGAATTGCGTAGATAGAATGAATAAATGAACCAGCTCAAGTGTATTGATGGGAACAAATGTGAGACCTTCGCGAATGACAAAGGGTTACAATATGTTCTTCACCAAGAACGACCCCGACCTATGACAATGTTAATTATTAAAATTAGAATTTAATCATGTCATCACTTGTGGAGGGTTAAAGTTACTGGTGACACACTTAACTCGAAGTTGCCTATTAAAGATAAATGATCGTAGGCGTCGCATAGCAAAATAGAGAACTTCAAATTGGAATCTTGGCCGCTTTCTAACGCTTTCAACCTATGTACGAGGATGAATAACAAAGATTCGACAAATGAACATTTTTCCAAAGACAATGAGGAAGAAAATTCATAAATGAGAGACTATCAGCTATAGTATTTCGAGAGATAGAATTCTACACTGTGAGACTATTGACTATGATACGATATATGTAATAGCAAAATCAATTGGCGAATAGGAATAACTTTTAATACGAAACAATTAGCGAGTTGGAAGGTACAAGAAAATAGTACGATGACACGGAGCTACAATGCCAATAATGTTAAATAGAAACTTTTAATTTTATTAAGATTTATTGTGTATTGTCATATAATCGATACTTAAAAGAGAATGAATGATCCAGATTTCGGTAAACATGCTCCAAGCTTATGTTTTGGAATCTTCGCATCAACATGATCGAATTTCGTACAACGCTAACTAATGAGCTTCGGTAGGAATACCATCATATGAAGTCGTAAATGGAAGAAAACGTTGACAATCATTATACTGGGATAAAGTGGAAAGTGACAATTGTTCAGTCTAGTGTTAATATAAGATCGTTGTGAACTCAAGAAGATTTGGGAGCAAATGTCTAGTCAAAATCGATAAAGAAGTACGCAGACAAAAGGCGAAAAATGTTAGAATTGAGCGTAAGATAACATATCAAACGAATATCGTAGATGGAGAAAATGTTTCAAGTATCGACATCTCGTGTCATAAGGTTGTTCGGAATCTTAAGAGATGATCGAACATGTGCATACATTTAAAGAAAAATATATTATTTGGGTCATATTTAATAGATTTACCAAGTTAGTCTTACCAATGACTTTCTCTTTAAACAAATTCACTTATATTTATGTTAAGAAAATCATGAGATTTCCTGGTATTCCAGTTCTATCGTATCAAATTGATATAAGAGGTTTGTATCAAACTTTTGGAAGAGTTTATACAAAGCTTGTGGATGTCAAGCTAAATTTTAGTACCATTTAACATCTTTAGTTAGGGGGTCAGTTTGAAAAAACTATTCAAATACTTGAGGATACGTGAGTGGTTGTATTAGATCTACAAGGAAATCCATAAAAGTATTTATTACTAGTAAAGTTCGCATATCACAATACTTATAACACAACTATTGAAACTACTCCCTACGAAGTGTAGGCAACATATCTTTTGGATGAAGTCAGTGGACGTCAATTATTTTGTAACAGAGATAATTAAAAAAACAGTTGAGACTGTTGAGAAATTTTTGTGAGAGGATCAAGATGGTCTAAGATCAACAAAAAAGTTTTATTGAGTTAGGCGAGGGATTTAAAATCTAAAGTTTGAAAAGAAAGTATCACCATTGAGAAAAGTTCTACGTTTCGACGGGAAAGATAAGTTCTGAACAAGATTCATAAGTCCCTATCAAAATTTTAAGAAAAGTGAGAAATATAGCTTACTAATAAGTTCTACCTCTAGAGCTAGTAGTTCACGATAATTTCACATCTCTGTGCTTTGAAGTATTTTTTGAATTTAATTCATGTGATTAGTTCGCCATTATTAGATGTTCAACTAGATTTGACTCATGAGGAACCTCATCGGTTATCATATATTGGTCAATATACATTTTATGGACTAATGAGATTTCTCTAGTTATAATTCAATAGAGGTTATATGGGAATGAAATAATGACATTAGAATTAAGTACCTATGCTTGTTCAATAACTATAAAGATATTAACTCATTGTGCAGTGGAAGCATGATAGCAACAAATGTTCGATTTTTCTTAAGATACTTAAAAATGTGTAAATTTCGAGAATAGAATTTCTTAAGGGGAAGGGTGTAACATCTCAAGATTTGTTCTAAAATCTATTTATTTTATAGGAATTTGGTGCTATAATTGAAAATAGTTCAATTAGTGCCAAATATAAAAGTATTGGCATGATGCTATCTTTAGGACTAAGAAAGTTAAGTTGTTGAAAGTGAGTTATGGTTGCGTAATCATTGTGCGACTTCAAGAATGTGGATACATATGGTTGCGATGAGCACAACAATATAGATAATTTTAAATAATTAGAGTCAACATAATTGTGCCAAGTGCGAGAATAAGGGACATATTTAATTTTAGAAAATTAAATGACTTTTATGCCCCTACCTTTACCCCTATTAATAGGGTTTCTATTTCATTTGAAAATCACAAATCATCCGAAAGACCTTTGGATAATCTAGCTACTCATACAAAATGGTAACTCATCGTTTAAGTAATTATTTTAATTACATATAGATAAGCAAAAATAGTAAAAAGACCGTAGAACGAATCTTGACACAATACCGCACAAAAAATGCACAAAAATGATTCTAAAGACGATGCCCATATGTGGGTTCGACTCCCAAGCCCTTGAGGTCAACACCCCCTCCCATTTTATCCCTAGAAACCCATTTTAGTGCTTTTCAGCCCCGATGGACTCCATTTGATGGTACTTGACCATAAATATGATTTATATGATTCTTGCTCACTTTGGACTTCAAGTGAATGATTTATATGAGATATGAGGAAACAAGGCCTTGAAATCTAGGATAGGCAAAGACCACGGTTCAACTACAATGCAAAACAATAGTATATATATTATAATGTGCTACCAATGTTCTAAAAAGCGTAAAGTGTGGCTAGACGTGGAAACTAAGTTTCTAACTTTTTGAGCATGAGGGCGAGACAAGGACGGCAGGCGAATGTGAGACGTGAGGTATGACTAGGCGTGGATACTGCACCTCAAGTTTAGGTGGAGCCTAGGTCCCTGCCTAGACGGACTTTTTAGAACAATGTGTGCTACCATGTGATTATACGATATATATTGTTGTTCATATGTACATGTATATGTTATCATTATCCTATAATTAGAGAATTTGAGATACAATATGATGATGTTAAATATGTGCATATGCTGGAATACTATTACACGTCATATGTAATGTGTAAGTTATATTTATGCATTCATGTGCACGTGCATACATATGCATGGATACGAGAGATGTAACCATGCATAACTCGTAAAAAAAGAGATAATGAAAGTAATAGAAAGATGATTATGAATATTTAGATATGACATTTTGGAAAAGATGATAATAATGAATATAATATAATTGCCCTACATGTATATCGTACTATTCTTCGTGTCTAGATAGACATACTTCTTGAGGCTCCTGACGTTCATTAAGGGTATCCGATGATAGGGTAGTGGTGGTTCGGTGCTGGTGATATCTGAGCGATGTCGGAGGTCCCTATGTGTCCTTGGGAATGCAGATCGATACGACAAGCACCATATACATAGGTCTTGCCTAATCTATATGTTATATTTTTTAGTGTAGTATCATGAATATTGGTGGACAATGATGGACATCATGTGATCTCCTGAGTATTGGTGAGTGACGATGGACCTACATGTATTGGATGACTCCTTTATTATAGGTCGTATTGATATTGAGCTCATACGGTTTGCAGTGAGTGAGATTCAATGTCCAAAGAGATAAAAGACAAATAAGCTATAGACATGAGAATATGTAAAGATATTGAGAAAATGCATAAATTACGATAATTAAATCATAACAAAAGAAAGAATTGAAAATCATACATATATCTATGCATGTCGTTACATTCATATAGTTTTATATTGTAAGTATGACAATACATACAACGAAGGTTGGTATCTACTCTCAGATAACATGACGATTTTGTACTGGGTATCTAACCGTAATTTAGTGGGTCTATCGCCAGGAGAACTCAAAAAAGGTTACAACTAATTCTAGAAAAATTATTTAGCTTTTGAAAATAAATAATCTGTAATATATAATATTAATTCTGGTACATCTTCCGCTCTTAATTTAAAGTAAACTTTATATATTATGTTCAAAACTATATTGCTCTTATCAACTATGGTTAAATTAAATACTAAGAGAATATCATCAAAAGTATGTATTATTTTAAGTATATCTATACTAAAGTTAGATAAGTAGTTTATAGTCAAATATTTACTTTCTGTACAGTCATACAATATTGTTAAATTATTTTCAAAACGACGTCAGTGATGTTTGAAATAATATTATTTTATTATTTAAAAAAATTGGTGGTGAAATTAAGTAAATGCATAGAAACTAGAATAAAAATTTGGAGCGTCACATCAATCATTTTAATATTTGCATCCATATGTCCCATAAAATTCTTCTTTTCCGTTGCTCTGTTGTCTTCTTCTATGCGAAGACAAACAATCATATCCTCTGCAATTATTTCTATGAGCTTATGCTTGAGATAGTTTTTAAAGTCATTCTACTTTGTGGAGGTAACTTTTCTCAATTATAGCAAAGAATTTGAAAGGCTCACTTAATTTCATTCCTTCTACCTCAATGTCATAAAGGAAAATTTGCATTTCTTAAACTCAAGCTAATTACAATCTTAAATTGACCATCTTATAATCCAAAAATTTATCAAAGATAAATTTATTTGTCCCGACATCTTATGTATGACTTGTACTTTTTGTCAAGAGAACTTTAAAGTTCCTTAGCCAGACTTGATCGAACTATACACCTTATAGAATGTATTATCTAACCCATTGAAAATGTAACTACGTCCTAAGAAACTTGCATGCCTCCATGCTTCAATTACAATCTCGTGTTTTTACTAGTAGCATTTTCTTGTGTACTTATAGCACTCTTCATGCATAAATTTGACCAAATTCAACGACATCAAATAGAACAACATCTTCTATTGTCAATGCTTGAATTTGTGCCCATTAAATTCTCCACTTTTATTGTTGTAAACTGGTGGCATGACAAACTGATTGGATCTAAAAACCTTGTCTAATCACACCACTAATTTGTTTGATCGAATTAGTCATCTTTCTGTAAACACAATTACAGAAAATAATATCAATATCAAATATTGAATGACCAAATTGACTACATAAATAAATAACATATCAATAAAATAGAAAAATAATTGTAGAGAAACTGTCATGAAATTGATGTTGAAAATTCGACTAAGACAATTAAAAGAAAAATAAGTAGGAAATTAAGGACGTGAACATAATGATTAAATGAAGTGAGGTATGTTATAGCAAATATCATTAAAACAAATTTAAGTCCCCTTCTTAATGCTAACAAGATTGTTTGGATGTCTATCTCCCAATATACAACACAATATAAACATTGGCTGGTCAACTAGAGCTTGACAATACTCTTCTAGATCGGAATTTTCGAACCTCTTGAAAACTGAAAAACACAAAAATAATTTAGAATATATAATGGCATAATATGTTTTGAGAAAGAAAGGAAAAATCAATCATACTTTAATTGATTTGGAATAAAATGGTTCAATTTACAGATTCCAATGTATATATTCTGAATTGGCACGTCGTGGTTTTAATCTAGACTATTAGATCACACCACACACAATCAACGATTTTGACCAATCACATCATTTTCCTTACACCTAGTTAAACCCCCCACCAAACAGTCACGCTTATTTAGCGACCTGACCTACCATGCCTCCGCTGTGTTGAATTGACTACCACATCACTGCCATGCGTCCGTGATGTCACTACGTGTCTCTAAAGTGCCCATTGTGCCCTTTGGGATGTGTGTGGGCTTGGACTGAGACTCGGATTCAGGTCGCAGTCACAAGCGATAAGATATACTAATTTGCCTCTTAGAAAAGTACAATACTTTATAAACTAGTTGAAGTTTGTTACCAAGTTTCAATAAGGGATTCCTTTTCACACAGTAAGGACGCATTATAGCTAAAAGCTTTTCAACGTAGGTAGTTTGGAGACTTATTTCAATTCACTCAATTATCTATTTAGCCAACTTAAAATATTATTTTAATTTCCTCAAGGCAAGAAGAAAAGCTTCAACACTACTATCATATATGCTTAAGCAGGACATCTATCCATTCAAATGATAACATGAGGTTATTTGTGTCATATTTAATTTTATTATGTTTCTCTCTTCTTCTTTTTTATCAAACCACCCACTCAAATCACGACATGTGTCTTGTGTGTTGATTTTATTTTATCTTACTTCCACTTCCACTTAGGTTTATTTTCTTTTCACCACTGCGTGAGGAATGAAACTATGGAAAAATCAGCATATATTCATAGTGTTGATAGTAGACGTCCCTTAAATCTTCCATTATGCGCATGTTTGGTAGATCCGAAATTATAAGTTATTAGTGAATGTAGATAAAAGTGGATTATAACTTGTGGATCATATAAATGTATGGTTAAAAAGTATGTGTAAATCTAGTTTGACCATTCAAATTATAATTTAAGAATCCCAAACATGTGCTATAACTATCAAAGTAATGGCAAAACACGTAGCTTTTGTCCGACACATTTTGTCCGACACACGAGGTGACCTTTAGTTTTAATCATGGGATAAAAATTGGTCAAATCGAAACAAAAACATAAATTGAGTGACTATTTTGAAACAAAATAAATTCGCTAACACAAAAGCAACTCTATAAGTCGACGATAACATTTTTTTCCCTGCAATTTTTTATGGATAATAGAGTCAGCCAAACACAACCTGGTATAAGGCTACTGTTGGATGCTCAGACAAGACTTGCAAATGTTGGTAGTTTACAAAAATTGCCATGTTAGGTGATAGGAGCAAAAATCAAACAAACATTTCTCCAATCTCTACAGCCTCACTGTTTTTTGTTGGAAAGAGATGTGAGATTAATCAATACATGTGCCTAAAGCATGATTTTTATTTAGGCTAAGTCACATCAAGTAGTGCAATCATGTTATTCAATAATTATTCCAGGTATAAATTTTATAAACATTATCAATAAGTAGGTGAATTTTTAAAAATTTAATATGTATCGATCTATCACTGTCAACACAACCATGCTACGAATCTATCTTAGATTTGAGTTCTTTGATTTTTCAAATTTTAATTTAAGTCTACAAATTGATGTTGATCAAGTTTAGTTATAAATCTAACTCGAGTTGTTTATTGAGGTGGTGATTTTTTTTTTTTTTTTTAATTCTATTAATAGTTTAAATCAAACGGGATCAAATGTCTAGTCTTTTGTAATTTCACGTCATAAACCTTATAAAAGAAATGTCTTTTCTATTCTCTTTTTTCTACGTATTCTATCAATACTAGAATTGAAATATTTAAAAAAGACGTGTGTGATAGTTGTTCATACAGAGCAATATCGCACCTCGTTTAATGTATTAGATTAAGATGACAAAATATTAACTAGCATTCAATATTTATGTATATATCAAAACAATTTAACTTAAAACCGAATTTGCTTAGATTTAATGTAAATTTATTTATATTTATTTGAACAACAATAAAATCAGGGGACAAGATTGAACCACAGTCAGTAAACCTAGTCCTGTGTCCGCTATATAAAAGCTTGGGCGAGGTTAGAACCCATCTGGCCACATGTTTTGGGCTGAAAATCTTTTGGGTTGACCCAAGATGGGATATACTATTGAAGTGTCACTATTAAATATTGAAATGAAAGAATTTATTATTACTAAATTAATAATTTATTTAAAATCATAAATTCTGATATTAGTAATTCTGGGAAAAGTAATTCCTAAACCAATAATAATAATAATAATAATTTAAAAGCAATTTCATAAATTTTTATTACTCAAATCAATTTATCATCAGATAATATTTTTTTTTTATCTACGGAAAACTAATTCAATATTCTATAATATCTATCCACAAACAAAAGAAAATGAGTTCGATTCTCCAACTCTCAACTATTATTCAAATTGATTACGTAAATATAATTTTTCTATCTCACTATTTCAAAATAAAATTATTGTATCAATTATGTGACCCTCAGTGGCTGTTGCATGGCCAGATTAGTTAGACCATTTCTTTATTAAAAGTAATATTTATGGAATTTTCTTTACAGCTTTTTGACATTAAAGGTATACATTATAAGCTCATTAGAAAAATTAAAAAGAATAGTATGGTCCCATGGACCTAATCTATAGTGCTATATGCCTATGGCTTAGCATCTTCTTGCCTTCTTGGTAACAATGAATCTCACCATATTCTAAAAATCTAATTGGATAACTAAATTATCTTCCTATAATTGAAAAGGAAACAATCAAATCAATTAAAAATTTGAGTTAAAATTTACAATTAATTTTAATTATACATTTTTGAAACTCATTATTTTTATTAATTTTTCAATTCATGCACATTTCATCAACTTTTATCAAAATCTACTAAAAACTGCTTTTTAACGAAATCAAACAAGCACCTATACATTTACATATATTCCATCAACCATTTTGTGGATATCACTTCGAGACGTTAAACCGAGAAAATATATATATCAAAATTTCCCTGCATCAATTATATTATATTGTTAAATATTATTTAGTTTTATTACTTACTTACTATCAAATCGAATAAAGAGCTAACAAGCATGGACGGATTTAGGAGGCGGATCGGACCGAAAAAATTCTTATTTTATAGTATAAAAAAATATTTAGCGTAAAATAATTTTCTATAACAGTCAGATCTTGAAATGTCAAAAAATAAAAAAATCAGTAAAAGTCTGGTTTTCAAAAATTCTTAGTTCAGCTCATTCTAACAAGTACAACTATTGCAAAAAAAAAATGGTAAGAGTTTTTTTATTTTAAAAATAATATTTGTATAAATTATTTAAAATATATATTCAGAACATTAAAGAGTAAATTCTAAATTATAGTACAATTGAAAAGAACCTTCGTTGGACCCTTGAGAAAGTTATGCCTTCATTTTTTTTTATTTTTATTTTATATTTTGCAGTGCACTTATAGTAAAAAAAAAAAGTAGTGACTTAAGTCGTAACATCTTGTTAGAAAGAACCGCAAACCAAAATGTACACAATATATATTGTATCATATTGAATTAATTTATTTAAAAATTTAAGTGATTAGAAATAAAATAAATTTATTTATTTATGTATATACTTGACACGTCTCATCACCATAATTAACTCAAATTTATTTTTTCATCATAACTTGATACAAAAAAAAAAAAATTAGAAATAAATAACAGCGAGAGAAATCAGCCGTCGGCAAACCTTGGGCGTCATTTAACTGCCAATAAATCTAATCAATCAAATTAAAATTAATAATTAGTAATGAGTCAAATCATGTCACAAGAAGGGGAAATTGTCTGCTAACTAATCCTTTGATAGCACTAAACTGTACTTGTTTGTCTTGTTCCCGGCCTAAAAGTGTTAATAATTAATATTTCAAATCAAAATACACAGTAAAAGAGTATAATAAATTAAAACAAGGCACATTTATTTATTTGTTTTAAGCATTGAAATTTATTAATCAAATTAACTACTTTTGGTTGTGATGTAGCCACTTTAGGGACACCAGATCCGTCGTGGTTAAATAATAAAGCCTAGTTTTTGTTTTTATTTTGTTTTCATTAGCAGCTTGTATTAGACTGTTTCTGCAAGCTATTTCAAGGATTATGGAAAAATAGGTCTGACAAAAATTAGAAATAGAAATAATAAAATGAAAAATGACTTTGAGAAAAAGTAGGTAAAGAATAAAGTTGGGTGTTGATCTCGGCGATCTCTTTTGTTACGGTCTAGTCCTTTTCTTGTAGTAGTCAAGATTGGTCCCCTAGCAACGATACCTAGAAATACTAACACCTGCAAAGACGAGCGGGGCATTATCCCCCTCTGTCCATCCGACGTAAGGATTTGAATATTGAAGAGAGGAATTATAGAGAAAATATATATAAAATGAAGAAAGTATAAAAGCAATAAAAATATGTCATTGGAATTTATGTTGAATGCAATGAGACCTTTACCAAGGACACGTGGTGGAAAATCTACGAAGAATGGAAGGACATATGTAGCAAGATTTGGAGCTTTTAGAGAGACACATGGAGAAGTGTGATAGAATCCACTTCTAGACGAGAGGACTATCCGAAGTTGTCTTTAGAAAGAGGTCGGGTCGAGAGAGGAGGAGGGGGGGGATCCTGGGGAGACCAGGACCCTCCAACTTTGAAATTTTTATTTATTAATATTTTTTTATTTACTAAACAAATAAGGCTCAAAATAAATAACTCTTAAGTGATAATTTTACCATACACTACAACATATAAAATAATTTAAAAATACTATCTAATTTTTTTTTATTCTAAAAATTTTATTTTTATTTTTATTTTTGTTGTTATATTTGTTATGTTTGTTAATAACAAATGTAAAATATTTATTTTAACTAAAATAACAAATGTAACAAATGTAAAAAAAATATTATAAAATTTGAAAATAGTATTTTATAATAAAAAATATGTAGTATTTTAAAAATATTTTATTTATTATGGTTATTTGTGAAAAGATCACATTACCTAAACAAAGATAAATAACCTAAACAAAGAAGGCCCAAAAATATATTCATATTCATCTTCTTCGCCATCGGACTTCACGTCTTCGATTTGTAAAATTCAAATCACGATTCAAGCACGAAGAAGCAACAAGAATCATGTCGTCCGAGTTCTTCTATCGAATCGAATAGTCGAATTGCCATAAAAAATATTATATATTCTCATAAAAATAGGTTCGAAATTATAGTTTGAGAAAAAAAAAAAAAGGGCGCCGCTCGAACCTCGCAAGAGGGCTCCCCCATCTCCGCTCATGTTTTAGGACCCCCCAACTTAAAATATCGGCTCTCGCCCTTTGGGTGGGTGTCACTGAGGCTGGCCTGGCTCGTTTTTCAAAGCTCTTTCAACAAAGACATCTAGGCTTTACATGAATGTACGATGAATCGGATGAGTCTAACAGCTTGTTGAACTCAAACAACCTACTCATGACGGTGAGCGGGCAATTATGCCAGTAGTCGATGGATTAGTAAAAGGCACCGGGAGAGAAACGAAGAAAAATGGTAGGTTTGGCAACTCGGCCGTGCATGACCTAAAAGCGGGTGGTCGAGCTAGACTTGCACTTGAGCATAGGATGGTGGTACTTTCTTCCACGTTGGACTCGATCGTTGTGGGATGGGGTTGTAACACAGACACCGAGGGCACGAGTACATGTGATGGTCAAGGCAACGAATTTCTTTGTGATCACTAATTCAATCATGGGGTCGTTGGTTCAAGTTAGTTAAAAATTGCCTATCACCATAAGTCACCTACTCTTCGTTGATCTCTGTCGCTATGGAGTAGTCAAATATGCTCTTGGTTGTATATAAACTCGTATTTACAAAGTTTTTCCTTTTTTCTCTATCTTTTTTCTTTGTTTGGGAGATATATTTCCACATTTCTTCCTCTATAAAAGAGGCTATTCTTTCATTTGACGATGACAAAATTTCCATTTCATCTCATTTGCTGTCTATTTTTCTCTACCACGTAACCATCTGCCTACTCTAATTTTCATTCCTTGCCAACCACTGAAGAAATACCTAGCTAGGGATAGGGTGGTTTATATATAAAAGATGGGATTGGTACTTGTTTGACCTCAGCTGTTAAGGGCCCTGGATAGCCTAATGATCGAAGTCGCCCTTCTAAAGAGAGAAAGTCATCATCCTAGCGGTGATGATCTCTTTTTAGAACTTATTGGGCATTGCATCCTTCAAACGTTTAGCACCTTCAATGTCGAGCACCTGCATCACTTGCTTAACAACTTTGAATTGTTGTGACATGTCTCTAATGCGTATTTACATTTTTGTACCTTGTAGAGATGAAGTTTGACCTTGAAAGTGTAGTAGACTTTGCTGGCGATGCTTCTGAAACACCTGGAGATCGCTATGACTGCCAATGGAGAAAAATGAAAGAAAAGTGTTGATCTCAACAAAGTGCCAACTGATTCGTAGAGCAACTCAGCTTCTCTATGCTTGCCCAAGGCTTTGTCTGATCCATTCATGAGATCCGATTTCATCCCGACGAGTCGAGAAAAGATCACAAAGTCATGTTTGTCTATGTTGACTTGGAGCATAGTTATGAGTATAGCAAGATCAATGTTTCTACTATGCATTGAACCATGTTTAGCTTGCTGCTCACGAGCACTTGCATTGGTTTAGCATTTTCTCTTTTTTATGATGGTCTTGCTAGTCTTGTGATCCTATTGCAAGCAATTACGCTAAGGGTAGCTCTCACCCGCCTACGAATAAGGTGCATAATGAGTTGTGCAAATTTAGGAAGGTCGGGGTTGAAGCAAGAGAGCAAGCGCAAGAGATTGCCATGGAGTGCAACTCCCGACTCCTCAAGAAGATTAATACCATCAAAGAGCTCAGGGGACAGCTAAAGGCCACGGCGGCCAAGACCTTAAAGAACTATAAGTCTTTAGCCGAGCCTGAGCATGTATAGGACAAATTCCTTCAAGGTAGTCATCAAGAATACTAAAGAATTGGTGGCAAATGAGCACCCATACATCTACCAAATTGGAATGGATCATTTTCTAGCTTGACATGGCTCAAACGGACAGGGGTTTGGTATAAGAAATGAGCGGTAGGTGTGGACATGGGGAATGCCATTGGCGCTTGGAGTTTTGACTTCTAGGCTTTCTTCAAATGATCTCCTCATTTTCAATAATGTTGTTAGGGCATGTTTATTTTCCTTCAAGACTTCGTCTTGTAAAACATTTATCCGACGTGCAAAAAGAAATTGTGATTTGTGTATTTTATCGTTGGTGCATGGGCAAGAATTTCCACTTTACAAGTGGTGGCATGTAGTAGGTTACGATCAACATCTTTCCTCATCTAATAGTGCAGACAAATATTTTTTATTTTTCGAGTGGCAACATGTAAAGAACTATTACATTTGCTTTTCAATGTTTCTTATGTCTAATACCATTCTCCTATATTTTGGTTGTTTGATGGAAGACTTTTTGGCCTGGCATGACCATGCCCTGGCCATATTTAGGCCTTTTTAGTAGCTGGTTGGCTTTTACTTTTGATTATACACCGCGCTAGTTGACAATGTTTGCTTTAGACTTGACTAAATCTTTATCTCTTTTATTAGTGATACGAGTTAAGACGATACTAAATCTTACTGTTTTTATTAGCGATATGAGCTCAGACGAGACTAAGTTTTATCACTTTCATTGGAAATGCAAACTCAGACGCGGCTAAGTCTTACCACTTTCATTAGTAATGCAAGCTTAGACGACTTAAGTCCTATCGATTTCGGTCGGAGCTGTGTCAATTGTTTATTGTAGATGACTTTGTAGAACAAAGAATCTAAATAAGGTCATCAAAGTCTGGAAGTCAGCAAGTTCAATGGGACATCCTAAATATGATGGCCTCTCCTTAGCGCCCTCATCATTTATCCCGCTTTTGACATTTTATTAATATCATTGAAACAAAAATAAAACTGGAGCACAAATGACTGGGTCTTGACAAGAAACCTATTATGAAAACATGTGATTGAGATTGGAAAAAAAAGAAATGCATGGTATATACACCTTGAGCTTATTACAAATTCATTGTTCTGACTTCAATTGGTAATATTTCTTTAGGATCGCGATATTCCATGGCTAGCCAAGGAGTTTTTCGGTCAAGTGTTTCAAGTTGTAGGTCCCTTTTTAAAATGCTCTGATAACCTCAAACGGCAATTCCCAATTAGGTTCGAGTTTGGTATGCGAGCAGCCGGCAGCTGTGGCCTTTCTCAACACTAAGTCTTCTAACTGAAAACTCTTAGGCTTGCCCCTTCGGTTGAAATACCTTGCATCTTTTGCTTGTAGGCCATATTCTTGATCATTACCTTGTCTCTCACCCCTTCGAACATGTCAAGCTTTGCTAGGTGGGAGTCGAAATCAAGTCGCTTAACTTATATCCCGAGGCGTGATTCAATTCTTCTATCGGGATGATCACTTCAAGTCGAATTATTATTTGAAAAGCGTTTCTCCCATCAACGTTCTCGGTGTTGCGTGATATGCTCATAAAATGTTTGGAAGCTAGTCTGACCAGACACCATCTTTTTACCCAGTCTGGTTTTAAGATCCCACAATATAGCTCTATTCGTGACTTCACCGCCCATTACTCGTGGGTGCAAAACTTATGTCAATCTATGATCTATGCAATAACTTTTATAAAAATCCTTAAAAGCGTAGTTTTCAAAATGCTTTCCATTATCTCTAACAATTACTTTTGGTAAATGATGTTTTTTCCACACGAAACCTTGTATTTTCATTGTAGTGATTGTTGTTATGAGTTCAACCTCTATCCATTTTATTAAATAATCGATAACTACCAACATAAACTTGCTTTGCCCTTAGCCAGAGAAAAAGACCCAACTATATGCAACCATCATCGAAAGAAATGGCATAATCCAAATATGACAAATTGGGAGGTGGTTGGCTGGTGTGTAAGATTGGCATGCTTTTGATAAGCATCATATTTCTTGACTAGAACTTTGGTGTACCCCTTCATAATCGTCCATAATATCCTTGCCTAATGGTCTTAAAAAATAACATGTTAGCCTCTTAGTGGTTTCCACATATTCTACCGTGAATCTCGACAAGCACGTCTTCAACTTTGGTGGGTCAGAGGCACTTCAGATAAGGCATTGTGAAACCCCTCTTATAGAGTTGTCCATTGATCACCCAGTACATAGCCGATCTAACTTTCATTTTTCTGGTTTCAAATGTTGCTGTACAAATTGCCTTTGATCAAGTATTCAAAAATTCGATCTATCCAACCAGGTTCAACCACAACAGATTAATTATAGATATGTTAGAAAGCTGGGGTTGTATAGTTTAATTACTTTTTCCTCAGTCAAACCTTTCTGATACGGTATAGTCATTTCTTTTTAGTTGATCTCCCTCACAACGATCCTAAGCAATCCTAACAACCGCAAATACGGGTAGGTCTTTGTCCTACGTTATCCCTCAGGCGTAAGAATTAAAATACTAAATAGAGCAATACTAAAGAAACTATATAAAAAATGTAGAAAGTATAAAAGCACTAAAATATGTCAATGGAACTTACCTTTAAAGCAATGAGGGCTTTATATAGGCGCTTACTAAGGACACGTGATAGAAGATCCATGAAGGGTGGAGCGACACATGTTGCGAGATCTGGAGCTTTTGAAAGGACATGTGGCGAAAGGTGATAGAATCCAATTCCAAATGAGGGGACTAGTTGAAGTTGTCTTTAGGAAGAGGTCGGTTAATGTTTCATCGAGGTAGTCCTGACTCACTTTCGGAGGCTCTTTCAACGAGGGCGTCTAGGTTTCTCAAGAATGGACGGTGAATTGATTGGGTCTAATAGCTTGTTGGACTCAAACGACCTACTCATGATAGTTAGCAGACGATTATGCCAGTCACTGATGGATAAGAAAAAATGCACTGGTGGGAGAGGTGAAGGAAAAATGGTCGAACTTGCAACCCAACCGAGCCTGACTAGAGCATAGGGTGCCGGCCAGATATTCTTGCTTTCATGTTAGGCTTGACTGGCATGAGACAAGGTTACATATGGCCGGTGGCACGGGTACGTGTAACATTCAATGTGATCAATTTCTTTGTGATTACTAATTCAATCGTGGGAGTCATGAATTAGTTCGAAATCACCTATCATCAATTGTCATGTCTCGCTCCGTATTAAGAGACGAAGCTCCTTGCAATTTTAGATGACTTACATATTTGTTGCACCATAAATCTCATAAAACGTTTCTTTGATCAAAAGTATTTTTGCGAGAAAAATATACAGGATCGATATATTATAATGTGTGACGATGTAAGCTTACACAATAGTGCCAAGATGTGAGGGTTTATTGATTAGAGGTCTTGTAGGATATTTTTACGTCACCAAAATCTTCATCTAGAATTTTAAAACATAAGGGTCCGTTCTCTTTGAGTTCCAATTTTGAGTTTTGGGTTTGAATTCATTTTAGTTTTCTGTTTTGAGAGTATGTTTTAAGATTGTTGAAAACGCGTTTGGTTTGTCATTTTGAAAAATTATTTCTCATAACAAAAAACTAGAAAACACGTTTTGTTTAGAATTTTAAAAAATTATTTTATGACATTTTATACAATGAATTTGATTATTCAGTAAAATAGAATAATTTTATTCTAATATATTATCAAGTAATATATACATTTTAAAGTTGATGAATATTACAATATTTTTTCTCCGTTACAAAAATAAAATATAAATAAATAATAAATAGGAAAAATAGGAAATAAAAAAAATTAATGACATTGATTGAGAATTTTAATTTTTTTAAATTTAAATAATCAATAAGGATTGAACTATTTTTACTTTTTTAGTATTTTAGAATTTTCAATTTTATATAATTTTTTTATTAGAATTTTTTGTTTTATTGGAATTTTTATTTTTTTAAAATTTTAGAATTTAATTTTTTAGAATTTTCATTTTAATAAATATTTATTTAAATACTTATTTCCTGTAGTGTGAGTGTTTTGGTTTTTTTACTTAAAACTTTAAAAATCTGTTTTGAGTTTTATATTATAAGTTTAAAATTAGTTTCACAAATAGATTTTCAAAAACAGCATACCAAACGGGGTTTTGGTGTTTTACAAAATGAAAAATTAAAATCAGCAAAGAAAATAGACGCTTAAGTATTTTAAAATTTCCACATTTTCATTTAATAAAAATGATCCTCTATATCTTCTTATGGCAATTCTTTTTCAGTTAGTCATTCATTATTACATATTACCATTTTTTTCCTTTCACACATATTTTCAGTAAAATCTTTTTTGATGTGATAAATAATAAATTTATTATTAATTTTATACACGATAACAAATACCTTTTACAACGATCGTGACACAGTGTCATAGATTACAAAAAATAAAAAATGTTACATTCTAAATTATCGGGTCATAATTTTAGTAGACGAGTAAATAATAAACCTAGACAAGTTGCAAGTATAAATAATGCAAAGGCAGTCATTAGGCCACGATCAAATATGCAACATTAAAGGTGAAAAGCCAGATGTGCAATGGTTGCTCAAAAATGAAATTCTTGGACCACATACTATATGGACCTTACCCGTGCCTAGTCTAATTACAAAAACATGTACAATAATAATAACAAATATATTAAAGTCAGTCATGTTAACCTTTTTAATAAAATCTACTATATATAATAATAACAACAATAACATAACAACAATAAACATAACTACAAACGTATAGCTTTACAACCTAATCTATGATGAGTGATGACACTTGAAAGGCATTAGATTTGAAAATCCCTAAACCTATTTAGGAAGCTAACATGAAATGATTGCTTGGCGTGCCCAAATGCTTTGCATGCATTTTTATGTTTTGTACTTATAATTTGTTTGATATAATGAATCCAAATGGGATTATTCTTTTCTTTTTTCAACTTAAAAATTAATTTTTGAATTATTTATTTCGTATTTTTCGTTCTTGGAATGGCTTTAAGGTAAGAAATAGTTACATCGTTATGTTCACTCATATTAAGAAATAAGTAACAATTACTCATTGATGCTATACAAAGACACGGAGAATTTGAATCGAAATTAGAATTTGGAAACACTTCAAATTTAATCCAATACCTAATTATCATAAAGTTTGCCCTAGTTGAATTATTTAAAGTATTCAACTAAAACCCTAAAATAACAAAAATAAGCTCCTGACGTCTGGTAAAATATATAAAAAATGTAACTCCTAAGAAGACAACATTTTCCTAATTAAATCACGGTGGTCTTTTGCTTAGAAGTCCATTTCGACTTTAAAAATGGAGTTTTTCGTACAAATTAACACAAGCAATAAAAACTGAATTCGTTGACCATAGTTGATTAGATCTTGGTCGAGTCTTAAGACGATTCATAAATGGATACTTAATATAAGAATTAAGATTTTCATTTTTTTCATTTCTTAATATTGAATAGTGCTATTTATTTTTTATTAAACATGTAATAAAAGGTCGTAATCCCACTTGTTTGCTGCGACAAAACGGGACCCCTTGGAATTATCTTAATACTACCTCTTACACCTTATCATTTATTTCAATTAGTACCACAGAAAAAGAAGTACAGTGCCAATTCAAGTAGCTTTTGACATGTAGGGTTACATTAAATGTAAGTTTAGTGAGTGGTCACAAGACTGCAATGTACCATATTAAGTGGAACGAACTTTATTAGTAGTGATTGCCACCTGCAAACTTCTTTTGACACTTCACCTAACACTAGATAAATTCATTTATCACTTTTTGCTCCTTGTCTTCAATATTTATAAATTGATAAAATAAGTGAGGATAATTATCAATAAGCGTTTTAAAACCCGGCCCAGCTTAGCCAATTCAATCGAAAGCCCAGTGACTTGGTTGTCAGGTCGGTCTAAGTCGCTCTTTTGGACTGACTTGTAATTGAACCGGTCAAAATTCAAAAAATCTTGTGATTTTTTATAAAATTCGTTGACTCAAAACTCAAAAAATTCAACAAGTCATTGATTTTAGTGTTGGGATTATTAATAAGTAACATTTACTTTACTATAAATAAGTATTTTTTTTTAATGAAATTATTAGTTCTATTGTTGAGATTATTTTTACAGATTTTAATTACATTGTTTGCTATGAGTAGAGTGGCTTTTTGCTCACAAAAATAAATTAATGTTAATGTTGTGCACATAAAATATAATAATGATTTGTTACATGTATTATTGATAACAAGTGTAAATGTTGTAAATACATATAAGATAATATTTATTAAATTTGACAAGAGTTAGTCTATATGTTCAATCACTGAATTAGCGGTTGAACTACTTACTCTATAACCTAACAATTTGTCCAAATCAATATTCGGATCGAGTTTTAAAACACTAGTTAAATATCTTCGCCTTTTGTAATCATTGATAAGGCAATAATAAATCATAATTTAACAAGTTTAGCGTGTAAATACCAAGAACAAATACATAATTTGCTCGATGGAGTGGCACAATTTAATAATGTTATTATTCAAGTACTTTACTTTTTATGTACAACAAAATAATAATAATTCGGGTTGGAATATAGACTTTTTACTTGATCGCCATAATAGTCCTCTGCTTTAGGTTTTACTTTTTACTACTATCTTTGTTTGTTTGTTTTTTTTTTTTTTTTTTCAATTCAAGGTCGATCACTGTTTTAAAGCACTTATGGATTCTAAAGTCATATGCTCAAAACTCAATTTAATTAAAGTCACATTTTAAAGCTAAAAGACCAACATACCCTTAATTGTAAAAAATGCTAATTGTGATATTGTTTTGTCGTGATACTGTTTTGTCTATAATACTGTTTTATATAGATAATGTGCTATGGTACACTTACACCATACTTTTATCTTTGATATTGATTTATTATGATAATGTTTCAATCTATGATTGCAAAATGCTTGATACTCTTTCAATCTACGATAATCTTGTTTATTTGTCGAATTTTTTCCTTGTTTCTAATGATACTAAAATATTATGACAAAGTTTGAACATATGATACTGTTTTAACCTCTTAGTTTTATCTATGATGCTGTTTAATTGTGACAAGGTTGTCTAAGAATATAAGACAAAATACTTGATACTCTTTCAATCCATGGT
Source organism: Forsythia suspensa (assembly GCA_023638005.1). Lineage (NCBI taxonomy): Eukaryota > Viridiplantae > Streptophyta > Magnoliopsida > Lamiales > Oleaceae > Forsythia > Forsythia suspensa. The sequence continues at coordinate 1,416,011 of JALRMA010000416.1, read as the reverse complement.
ACTGTTTCTATTTGTCGAATTTTTTTCTTGTTTATAATGATAGTAAAATATTATGACAATGTTTCAACCTATGATACTGTTCCAATCTCTTAGTTTTATTTTTGATACTGTTTAATTATGACAATGTTTCAATCTTTTAGTTTTGTTTATGATACTGTTTTATTTAGGTAATGTGCATTAGTATACTTTGATACTGTTTAATCCATGATACTGTTTTTATTTAGATAATGAACATTGGTGCACTTGTACCATACTTTTATCTTTGATACTGTTTTATTAAGATAATATTTCAACTGTGATACTAATATATCAAACTTTATATCTTGCTGGATTCATAAAATTTTTATTGGGTCTTTGTAAATTTTTGTACTTCAGTGTGCTGTAAGTGACATTTATAATTTTTGCATTTTGTTTCATTTCAATTCATTTCTGAGTATGTTTGGTTAAGCTTAAAAGTAGCTTATTTTTGTGTATTTGATCTGATTTAACCATCAGGACTGTGTTAATTCATTTCTGATTCAATTCATTTCTTTGAGCAACGATTATGATGCACCAACTCCACCTGTTATATGTGATACTCTTTTAGAGGATGTGTGATACTGTTTTGACAAAAAAAAAATTAAAGATTTTTATTTTAAACTAAAGAGACGACTTCAAAGGGTAAAATCCATCGTGACACGTCGCTTTATGACTAGTCTTGACCGTCTCGTCAAGACCATTCCGAAAATATATTATAATAAAAATTCTGAGCACGTATGCGAATTCTATGCCTATTTATATTGTGATATTGTTTTGTGATACTGTTTTGTATAATACAATATCAAACAACACACATGACTAATTAACAACACAAAGAAATAATCTAATGGCCAACTTAATACAAAAGATTGTCAAAACGCTATTCTATAACACAAGATCAAACGTTTCTATAATATAATATCAAACTTCAAATCATGGCCACAACTAATATAATTATATTTTATTCTATGATCATCATTTACTATAATATAGTATCATCCCCTATAGAAATTCATCAAACAAATCATTAGATTATTGCACTTAACAATAAATGATGGATTCAGTTCATCACCAAGATATGATGGATTCAGATCATTCAACACCAAGACGATGAATTTGAGCTTGGTTCTAAGCTCGGTGCGTAATCGGTTAATCTCTTGGGCTAGCATGCGATAATGATATGGTATAGATCTCTCGGTGATACAATCTCATTATCTTATTCTTTAGCAATCTCTTTTTCTTGTTTGTCATGTGACCAGAGAGGCAATTTTGCCCACAGATATTTTGAAGTGGGCTATTGAAGGAAAGCTTCCATATTTTGCCGCTTATGTTGAAATTAAGAAACAGCTTGGATATCACTCCAAGGCATGTCCTATCGATTGTCGATGTATGTTCGAGACTCATCCATGTTGTTTCACCACATAAATTGGAATCAATGGCAACTGATATTGTCCACAAAATTCAATTGGAATTGCCTCCAGTGAACTTTTATGCTATAGCTTCTCGTTGTTACATGCAATTATCTCTTCCTACCAAAGAAAATACTTTCTCGGGCATGCCACACTTGTGAATGGTCTATGCCTCTCGAATTATATTTGTCGGCTAATCGAGCAAAATAGATCATTCGGATCCCGATAAGATCTCGGAATGTTCTATTATTGACTCGGCGATAATGACAATGACCTCCGTAGCTGCACGCGGTGTGTGGAAAATATGGATCACATGGATAATTTTGGAATGAATATGAAAATTTGAGGAAGAGTATGACTTATTGACAATTTTGAAATTTGTTTTGACCTAATTTGAAATAAGTCACTTGTAAGTGACTTTTAGACAATTTTCCCACTTTTTTTTATTGGATTAAGATTCTTGGGCCTTAGTCCAGGTCTAATCTCCACCCACGTTTGGACTATGAATAGAGCCCATTTAACAGATATGGGCCTTTATGGGTCTTCGTTCTTCTAGTTTCTATTCAATAAGAATTATTTAATTTAGGGAAAATTTTGGGCCGGTCACTGTTACTGCCAAATTGGGCTAAAAAGTCATATGACCCAATCTTAATTCAACTAAAGTCATACTATAGTGCCAAAAGTCCAATATGCCCTCCAATTGCACCAACCGCCATTTAAACACGTACAACACTTTGAAAACCTCCCATTTATTTCTGCACACTTCATCTTCTTCGTGATTGATTCTTCTCACCGCAAATCCTAACCACAAATCCTAACCGCATACATCGATGGCGAAGGTAATTTCTTCGATAAATTTTTTGATAATGTATTTTCCGTGGGTTAGCTTTTTCATCGTAACAAGTGATGTAGGGCTTTGAAATACGTGATCTTGTATAAAATATGTTGATGTTTTGGTGATTTTTTGATTTTTCTTAGAACGTGCTATTTAACCATGCAAAATGCTTGATACTCATTCGATCTATGATAGTGTTTCTATTTTTAATGAATTTTTCCTTGTTTCTATGATCTTTTTCTTTCGTTAGAACGTGCTATATTTAACCATGCAAAATGCTTGATACTCCTTCGATCTATGATAGTGTTTCTATTTTGCTTAATTTTTTCCTTGTTTCTAGGATCTTGCTTTTTGTTAGCACGTGCTATTTAACCATGCAAAATGTTTGATACTCTTAGTTTGAACACTCGTGATCTTCGCTTTCAATGTCTTAGTTTTCATCAGATAATCTTGCTTTGATCATGTGATCTTGTTTTAATCTCTTAGTTGATGTGCATTAGTATATAATGATAATCTGCTTTTAATCTCTTAGTTTGAACCTGTGATCTTGCTTAATTATGGCGCGTTTGAACACCGTGATCTTGCTTTCAATGTCTTAGTTTTCATCCGTGATCTTGCTTTTGTTCATGTGATCTTGTTTTAATCTCTTAGTTGATGTGCATTAGTATATAATGATCTTGCTTGATACTCTTAGTTTGAACACTGTGATAATGTTTAATTATGGCAAGGTTTGAACACGTATTCTTCGTTTCAACGCGTCTTAGTTTTCATCCGTGATCTTGTTTTGATCATGTGATCTTGTTTTAATCTCTTAGTTGATGTGCATTAGTATATAATGATACTGCTTTTAATCTCTTAGTTTGAACCTGTGATCTTTGTTTAATTATGGCGAGGTTTGAACACGTGATAATCTTGCTTTCAACGCTTTAGTTTTCATCCGTGATCTTGTTTTTGATCATGTGATCTTTGTTTTAATCTCTTAGTTGATGTGCATTAGTATATAATGATCTTGCTTTGATACTCTTAGTTTGAACCTGTATTCTTGTTTAATTATGGCAAGGTTTGAACACCGTGATATTGTTTCAACGCTCTTAGTTTTCATCCGTGATCTTGTTTTGATCATGTGATCTTGTTTTAATCTCTTAGTTGATGTGCATTAGTATATAATGATCTTGCTTGATACTCTTAGTTTGAACCCGTGATAATCTTTGTTTAATTATGGCAAGGTTTGAACACTCGTGATCTCGCTTTCAACGTCTTAATTTTCATCCGTGATATTGTTTTGATCATGTGATACTGTTTTAATCTCTTATTTGATGTGCATTAGTATATAATGATACTGTTTGATACACTTAGTTTGAACCTCGATCTTGCTTTAATTATAGCGAGGTTTGAACCTCGAGCAATCTTGTTTCAACGTCTTAGTTTTCATCCGTGATACTGTTTTGATCATGTGATCTGTTTTAATCTCTCGCTTGATGTGCATTAGTATATAATGATACTTACGATCATGTTTTTGTTTATGATGCAACAAAGCAAAAATACTTACGGGTACAAAACAATTGGTTATAAATCAATGGAAAAAGGAAGTCTATTCCCATACGAAAAAAAAATAATCGTGGATAAAAGCCTTACCCATAGTACCGCTCTAACCTCCAAGCGATGTCGTGAGGTGAAAAGTTTGTCATTAACAAAACCACAAACAGATGGGTTGAAAAAATTGCGATTTGATTTCGATTTTATGTCTTTAATAATTTCCACTAATAAGTTTTTATTTATGAAAATTCAGGATCGCTCAAGTAGTAAAATGGATTTTGAGTCTCAATGTATCGATCCACGATAGCGATTTAGATAATTCAATTTAATCAAGTATCGCTAACCTTAGGATTTAGATAATTCAATTTAATCACGCTAACCTTAACCGAATCTAAAGAACTTTGAGAGATTTTGTGTTTTATAACTAATTGAAAGAATAAAATAAAAACAATTAAACGACTATTCCTCAAAATAAATAAAAGGTTGAGATTAACTAAAAATGAAGTTAACTTTTTAAAAAGGGAAAAAGCACTAGAATTCCGAATCCACTTGTAGTTGTTATTTCGTTTATCTTGATTCTTGGTCTTGACAAATTAATTCGGTTATGAAGATCAATATCCCTAGATTGTTCAACAGTTTCTCTCGAATACTATTAAACCTATTCATATGCATGACTCGACTATATTTCTATGAATGAATCACGAATACAAATGAAAGCATTAAATTTCCATGGATAATTAGAGATCACCTAAAGCATAGCGGTATATTTCTATCCCTATCGGACTTTAAGATAATTAAAATAGCGTCTAGCATGCTTTCGACCTTTCGATAGTAAAACACGCCACAACAATCATACAATTACTACGTATATAATTGTAGATGCAAACAAATCAAAATTAATTATTCAAAACCATATTGAAGTAAATTGTCAAAAGCCAAGTCTCAAGATAAAATAAATTAAGCGACAAGTTTCATCGTAATTCTAGCGCTAATTAAACTAGCCTAGCATACTAATAATAAGAAAATAAGAAGGGAAGAACACATGGAATTCATCACCGGATAAGAAGAAAACTTGGAAGAATAATTGCTCGTCGTTGATCTCCGTTCAATTCTTCAAAAAGCGATCTTGATCTCCGTTTAATGCCTTCGTCTATGTTTTTCGCCCAAAAACTCAACAACCTAATATGAGTTAATAACTCATATATATACTACTCTAATCGTACCCCAAAATATGCGAAATGACCTAAAAATCGGGGCCAAGAGTTACCTAACTAGATTAGAATTCAAAAAGGAAAAAAAATCTATGCGACAAAATTTTACATTTGGCGATCGCCCGATGTATTCGGCGATCGCCCGATTGGTGGCTTTAACTCTGTTTACATTTAACAATCGGCAAGCGCTCGCCCGGCTATAATGTGGCGATCGCCCGACTTATAAGTTCAATCGCGCTATTTTGGTCCTCCAACTTTTGATATTCTCCAATTTAGTCCTTCATCTTTCAATAATCTGCAATGTGGTCCTTCATCTTTCAATGATGTGCAATTTGGTCCTTCATCTTTTGATATTCTCCAATTTACTCCTTCATCTTTCAATAATGTGCAATGTGGTCCTTCATCTTTCAATGATGTGCAATTTGGTCCTTCATCTTTCAATTTATACCTCTTTTCATCCCTTCTTCTCCAATTTCTCACAAAGCGGGTCCAAAAGCGAAATGTAGAGAATAATACACGAATTAAGTAGAAAATTACTAAAATAACGAATTAAAAGCTTAGTTTAAGGACCCGAATAAGTGCACAAAACACACTTATCAAACACCCCAAACTAAACCTTTGTTAGTCCTCGAACAACAAAACAAAATAAAATAAACCATAAATTTAAACTAAGCTAAACAAAATAACAATGATTGAGTTTATGTCAAATGTCTTACTATATGCCTCATGTTTGAAAGATCAAGCAATACGTTTAGAAAAAGATTAAACAACACCGAAAAAAAATTCACTTATCCATTGCTCGACCTGTAGTGAGTGTGTGATTAGCCAAAAATTGAATTTACTCATGTATTAGACCACGACCAATATTGTGTTGTTGATATTTTTACAGTCCCAAACCCATTGTAGTCATTTATTCCTTACACCTCTCGTAATTTATCACACTTCTAAAGCTTTTCTCTCAAATTCTGAGGTGTTCTAGCAAATTTGGTTCCTATTGATTAACACAATGCTTTTTTTTTTCAACTAAAGTGGTAAAATTAGAACTTGTATTCTCAGAACTAGGGTGGTGAATGATTTCTGAATTCTCATCTTCAGTCTCTTGGGTTTTAATCTAGCAATCCTTACCGAGCACCTTTAGCACTTTTTATTTATTTTACTCATAAAACTGATCTCACATCTTGTGCAATACTTCTCTCATATTAGCTTTCTATGTGACCCTTGTAGCGAGCTTTGGGCCGATGACTCCCAAGTCAGATGACCATAGGGCACCAGGTTTTGAAATACCCTAACAGGCTTAATTGCTCGAGTCCCACAGGCTATAAGAGAAGCAAAGATGTACAATTTTTTTTTTTTTTTTGGACTCATGTAGTAGCGAGCTTTGGGCGATGACTCCCAAGTCGAGATGACTTTAGGGCACCAGATTTTAAAATACCCTAACGAGCTTAATTGCTCGAGTCATATTTTATTTTATTTATTCAAAGATAAGTAGTGCTCGGTTTAGATTCCTTTACTATAACCTATTCAACCAAGGATGAGACTCGGAAGACCAAAACCATCAAAATTCTAAAACACAAGTAGTACTTTAACACCCCCAAACTGTTCTCAAGCAGGTTTGGTTACTAGTTAAGGACTTAGGGCGGAATTTTCATAATGATGCTAAGTCAACAATATCAACTCATACACTCAAATCATGGTCCCAATAAATGATAAATCAATAGTGGCTTTGTGCTTCATTATAAGCAGGTCAAACATGGATAACAATTCGATATAAGCACAAGTTCAAGCGTTGTCTAATATTCCACTAAAAATATACTCGATTTTCAAACAATTATCATCATTGGCGGTAAAAGTTTAACAACAACTAATTTTTTTTTTTTTTTTTTTATATAGACCCGGTGATATGCATTCAAAAGCGATCGATAAGTATCACGATACTTTACCCACCCCAAAAGAAATATTACATTGTCCCCAATGTAAGCAATTTAGAACAAAAGTAAAGGAGGAAAAGATCGGGAACTCCTTGGAGGTAAATGTGGAGAAGAGGGTCTCGGTGGATCGGTTTTGGTGCAAGAGGGTGGATCCATGGGGAGGAGCACTTTTCGGCGCATGAGGCTGAGAGACGACGGTATAAATATCATCAAGCGTCGCGCAAAATGGAGCATGCGATGATGGACATCGTTATGCGTGTAGTTTATAGTCCGTTGCTCCCCTCTCGAGTGCCGTGTTTCTTTGCGATCAAGGAGTCGATTCAATTCTCATGTGGTCAACCGTGTGCGCTGCATAGTGCTGCTGAGTGTCTTGAATTGAGCTCAAAACCCGACCACTTTCGATAAGCGGGTAAAAATCGTATGAAGAGGCGATCGGTCTCGACAAGCGGGATCGAAATTGGATTGTCCATTGCTTCTTGTCGCCACCGGGGCGTCCCAGTCCGTTTGTTGATAGGCGGTTCGAGAATCTCGGGCTCTTCATGAGGGGGAGTAATGGCACCCTACGCTGGGCATAGTGCACTAATAAGGCAAGGGAACATCGGGGGCCGGCGGATGTACATCTTCGAGGCAAGATCAACAATAAATCGAAAGATGTGAGTCCCTAAGTCAATTTTTTCCCCACTTGCAAGATGATATAAGAGTTGAGCTCGGGTGTCATTGAAGTCCGTGCGGTGGGAAGTAGGGTCGATGTTATGACACACAAAAATATGGAGGATACGGAGACTCTCATCAATCTGGTTGTGTAGGAATTTGGGTCCACGAGAGAGCCGCGCGTCTGCTCGTCCATAAAGAGCCGAGTCACTTGTGTCATATCCGGATCGGTGAGGGCGGGCTCGATGTCATCGGCGATCGATCCATAAAATTCTCGATCACGGTGGGATTGAATTTAATCCACTTTCCCGGACCCAGTGGTGTCTGATGTTACGCCTCCGGTTCCTCAATAGCGTGATTGAAGTTGGCGAAATTCCTTGACCAATAGCGGATAGGCCAAATGAGGTTTCTTGGCGACCCGTGCCAACCACAAGGCCGAATGAGGTTCGCCATTTCGAGTGGGAAGTCGGTCGAGAATCACCTCCCGTTCGGCCCAAATATGTACAGTACTAACCACTTTGTGTAGATGTGTTACCTTGGGATCACGAAATCTTAAGATACCACCGTTGTCAATGTTAGTTTCCATAGGCGGCGTCGGCTAGATGAGGAACCGACCTTCTCCTTCCCCTTCTTTGTTGGTGGGTCTTTTCGTTTTGGTGCCATAGTACCTAAGAAAAAGAAGAAGAAGAAAAACCAGTAAGCACCACATATATGAAAGAATGTAGAAACCACACCAAAAGACATGAAAAATAGCGAAATTTCTGGTTTTAAACGTAGTCCGAACACTACTTTTCACCACCGGAAAAGCTGAGGAAATATTGAAAATTTTCCGAGCCATCTCCGGGCATATGGTTCTACATGGAATGGTCGTGGTCATATCCAAAATTGAGGTAAAACGGATGACAAATGAGCAGGACGGAAGGGGGACGAAACAGTCGACTTGAAGTGGCAGATGCCCAGCCAAGGCATGCCATGACTGCTCTTTTGTGGGCTGAAGTGGTGTGGACAATGTGGAGTTGAAATCTCAGGGATGTACGCATAATTATCAAGCAGGAATGATATTTGATGAAAGTCTAATGTAAGGGAACCTAAAGTTCACAAGCAACTCCACTCAGTCAATGTATCGAACACTTGCAAGGCATATCCGCGGAGAAGGAAATTGAATGAAATTGTGCTTGAATTAAATCCAAAAATTTGTACCTAAACAACTAATCTCAACAACCCAACAACTACCTAAGCCCATACTCCTCATTTAACTAGGATGAAACCAAAAAGAAAAGGAAGGTTTTAAGCGAACAAGTAGAAATGTAGGTGGATGAAGAATGATCTTACCTCTTGCAATGCCTTGCCCAATTCGTGGAGAATGGAGTGGATGCAATGGACACAATGTACTCGAGTGAGTGTTGGGGATGGATTTAAGTCATGAAGATGATGGGTGATACCGTGTGTGATGTTGGTGTGTGAGGAGAGGTGATAACCCGTGTGAAAAATGAAAATGTGGTGGCCTTTTGAGCTTAAGTCTGGGCGTGCAGCCCAGCACATGCCTGGGCCATCGCTTGGTATAGACCAGGGCGATCGCTTGGGCATGCCTATGGGCGTCTGCCCGGTTGAATCGAGATGGGCGATCGCCCGGGTTTAACTTCGAGGCGGTGGCCTTGATTCACTAATTTTTTTTTTTTTTTTTTCTTGCATATAAACTAAGTTAACAAGCCTAACATCTAAAACGTGCTAAACTGGAAATGATGTGAGCATGCAAATGAAGTGTAAATGTGACTCTAGATATACTTTAACATGTGAAATCCTAAACACAAAGCCAAACGAAAATGGTGAATTGGAAAGACCAAACTTGTGCCAAAACTCACTTCATAAATGAGCATAAAGACCAACTATGCTAAGGATTCAAAGTGCAGAGAAATTGGACAATCCTAAAACCAAAAATAAACAAGGTAGAATCCTAAACACATGCAAACTAAAAATTCAACTAAGTGCAAAAATTAATGCAAAACCAAAAGTTAAAGCAATAAAACTATTCCTACTACGTGCATTGAAAATAAAGGCGTCTAAAAAGGAGAAAGGGATAGAAAAATGGGTTGCCTCCCATTAAGCGCTCGAGTTATAGTCTAGAGCTCGACTTTTGGATTGATCATTCCGGTGTGCAAGTTGAGCGGTGGACTTTTCTTTCGAGAATCCACCATTCAATAGATCTTTAAACGCTGCCCGTTGACTTTAAACGTCCCTTTACTTTCATGGTGATTTCTACCGCCCCATATGGAAAGACTTGTGTGATTGTATACTGGACCCGACCATCGAGATCTCAACTTGCCGGAAAAAGCTTGAGGCGAGAATTATACAACAAGACTTGCTGCCCAACCTCAAAATTTCTTCTTTGAATGTGCATATCGTGCCACTTTTGGTCCGCTCCTTATACAATTTCGCGTTCTCATATGCTTCCAACGAAACTCATCCATTTCATTCAATTGAAGGAGTCTCTTTTCACCGGCCGCCTTTAGATCAAAGTTCAACTTCTTGACATTAATATGCTCGGTGCTCCAATTCAATGGTAAATGGCACGCTTTCCCAAAAACCGGCCGGTGAGGAGACATGCCTATAGGAGTTTTGAAAGGCGTTACAGCAGGCCCATAAAGCATCATCGAGTTTCTTTGACCAATCTTTTCTTGATGAACTCACCGTTACCTCAAGAATCCGCTTCAACTCCGGTTGGAGACTTCCACTTGCCCACTTGTTTGAGGGTGATAAGGAGTAGCAATGCGATCTGAGACGCCATACTTAGCCAACAAGGACTCAAATTGTGATTACAAAAATGCTTACCACCATCACTAATAATGGCTCGGGTGTGCCATATAACAGTGAAAATGCATTTTTAGAAATCCATCACAACCCGTGCATCATTAGTAGGTAAGGCAGCGGCCTCAACCCGTTTAGAGGCGTAGTCCACAACAGACCAATATGTATTGATTTGAAAAAGATGAAGGAATGGCCCCATGAAATCAATACCCCAAACATCAAAAAGCTCGACCTCAAGTATCTTTGTTGAGAGGCATTTCATTCCTTTTGAGATATTTCCGTGGTGGCATCGATCACATTCCTTCACAAAAAGGTAGCATCTTTAAAAGAGAGGCCGGTGGGAACCCAGTTGTAGAACTTTAGCGGTACATTTTTTTTAGGCACCAAAAGTGTCCGGCATAAATGAAGAGTGACAATGCCCAAGTATCTGAGGGACCTCTTCTTCAGGAATACACCGCCGAATGATTTGATCTGGACCCCGTCTATAGAGAATGGGATCCTCCCAAAAATAGTGCTTCAAGTCAGCGAAAAATTTCTTCTTTTGATGACTTGAATAATCTGGCGGGATGATGGATTTGGCCAGGAAATTTACTATATCTGCAAACCAGGGTGCTTTCTCCAACTGAAAAATTTGTTCATCTGGAAACACCTCATTAATATCCAAGCTCTCGATCTGCTCTTCCTGCTCAAGTCTGGATAGATGATCAGCTACTACATTCTCGCTTCCTTTCTTATCTCTTATCTCGAGATCGAATTCTTGTAAAAGTAATACCCATCTAATTAGCCTCGGTTTTGCATCTTTCTTTGCCAATAAGTACTTCAATTTGCATGATCGGTGTAAACTATCACCTTTGACCCAACAAGATATGATCGAATTTGTCGAAGGCATAGACTACGACTAGGAGCTCCTTCTCGGTAGTAGCATAATTAAAATTTGTGCCTCATTCAAAGTCTTCTTTGGCATAGTGTATCACGTGAAAAACTTTATCTTTTAGCTGCCCCAACACTACCCCAACTGCGTAATCACTTGCATCACACATTAGTTCAAGCGGGAGGCTCCAATCGGTGCAATTATCACGGTCTTTGAAATGAGCTTCTCTTTTAGAGTGTTGAATGCCAATAGACACTCTTGAGAGAGACATAGGCACATCCTTGACCAGCAGAGTACATAAAGGTTTTGTGATTTTGGAAAAATCTTTGATAAATCGACGATAGAACCCGCATGCCCAAGAAAGCTTCTAACACCCTTGAGCGAAGTTGGTGGTGGCAATTTTCTATCACCGAATTTTTGCTTTATCCACCTCAATCCCTTTCTTTGAAATTCGATGTCCCAACACGATGCCCTCTTGAACCATGAAGTGACATTTTTCCCAGTTGAGAGCCAAATTTGCATCTTCACACCGTTGCAAAACCAGGTGTAAGTGCTCCAAGCACTCATCGAAGGATGAGCCAAACACCGAGAAATCATCCATGAATATTTCAATGAATTTCTCCACCATATCAGAGAAGATGGCCATCATGCAACGCTGAAAAGTGGCAGGAGCATTGCATAGACCAAAAGGCATCCTACGGTAAGCAAAGGTACCATAGGGACAAGTGAATGTGGTCTTCTCTTGATCCTCAGGTGCTATTGGAATTTGATTATACCCGGAGTATCCATCCAAAAAGCAGTAATGAGAATATCCAGCCAATCTTTCCAACATCTGATCAATAAATGGAAGGGGAAAATGATCCTTCCTAGTAGCAGTATTGAGTTTGCGGTAGTCAATGCAAACCCTCCATCCTGTGACTGTTCTGGTTGGAATCAACTCATTCTTTTCATTACGAACCACGATAATACCTCCTTCTTTGGCACTACTTGAGCTGGGTGACCCAAGCACTTTGTAAAGATTGGGTAGATTATCCGACATCCATTAGCTTCATGACTTCTCCTCGGACTACTTCTTTCATATTAGGATTCACGCCTTCTCATTTGTCGATACTTGGTTTAAAATCATCCTCCATGAGGATTTTATGCATGCTTGAGTAGGGCGATACCCTGATGTCGACAATAGACCACCCAATAGGCATTTTGTGTTCTCGAAGCACTCGGAGTAATTTTTCCTCTTCAAGCTTATTAATTGAGTTTGCAATGATTACGAGTAAAGTAGAGGACTCCCCAGTAGGCATAGCGGAGATGAGAGGCAAGCTGTTTGAGCTCTATTTTTGGGAGTCATGTTGAGCAGGAAGGCGGATGTTTTATAGAACTGTTCCCAACTCCTCAAAGCGTGGTCGGCGTGTATATGGAGGATTTGCTTCAAGATATCTTGCGCACATCTCAACCTCACTTTGGAATCGGCATGAGAGGATTGAGGCGCACAATGCAAGCCTCAATGGATCGATGGATTATGGAGATGAAAATTTTCATGTATGGCATCATCAACCACATCAACTTTGAAGCGGTTTGTCGACTCGGTAGGATATTTGATTGCCTTAAAGACATCAAATGTGACATGCTCTCGCTAAGTCTCGAGAATCAAGCGGCCTTTTTGTACATCGATCGAGCTCTTCCGGTGGCTAAAATGGTCGACCAAGAAGAAGTGGGACATCTTTATCTTCCTCCATATCGAGAATGATAAAATCAATGGGAAGATGAATTTGTCCACTTTTACCGAAGATCTTCAACAACTCCTCTTGGATGTTTAATAGACCAATCGACCAATTGCGCAGAGTTACCGTAGTTGCTTTAGCTTCCCCAAACCTAATTTCCTAAAAATAAAAGCGGCATCAAGTTAATACTAGCTCCTAGATCACATAAAGCTTTATCAAAACAAAAATCACCAATAGTGCAAGTATTGTAAAACTCCTGGATCTTTGAGTTTAGGAGGTAGTTTATTTTGTAAAATAGCGCTACATTCTTACATCAACATCAACATCTCATGTTCCTCCATCTTGCGTTTATTTGAAAGGATATCTTTCAAGAATTTAGCATAAGCGGGCATCTGAGCAAGTGCATCTGCAAAGAGATGTTGATATGGAGTTTCTTGAAGATCTCGAGAAATTTCCGAATTGTTTGTCCAACTTGTGCTTTTGTAGCCTCACGAGGAAATGGGGCTTGGAGGATCATATGGCTTGATAGGAGCGGTTGCCTTAACTTTGTGGTGTGCACGAACTCTCTTTCATAGGCATTTATGCCTTGATGCCTGCATGTACCACGTGTTCCTCGTCGATGGAAGGTACCACTTCTTCATTTACAAGCGACCTCTTGACATGGATCTACGTAAACCGAACCCCACTTCTAGTAGTGATAGCTTTAACATGTTCTTTGGGGTTCACCTCTGTATTCTTGGGCAAAGTACACGGTGCTCACTGATAAAGCAATTGCCATCGACCCGTTTGTGTCTCAAGATTCTTTATTACGGTAGTACCTTGATTTTGAATATGAATGCCTTGATTTTGAATATTAGTATCGATCTTGTGCATGAGCTGATCGGTTCTCTCTATGTGAATTTATCGGTTTTCTCGATAAATTTAGCGATTGAGTCTTCTAATGATGTACTCTTTTAAATTCTTTTGGCGTAGTGCGAAATTATTACGATTGTCCTTCGAGAAATTTGGATGGTTTCGCCACCACTGGATTATATGTGTTGGAATACGGGTTTGTTTTGTTGGCGACCACCACCTGAATGTAATCGACTGACTGTTCGGTTGTAGTGATAGAATAGGACATTCGATGTACTATGGTTGGCTCCACATTAAATCACATCTTGATTTCTTTGTTTGCCTTTGCATTGGTGAATATGACATACTCTCCACTTTGTGTGCCAATGACTTTATCTGCATGAGACAATCTTTGTGAAAGTATCTACCTCATGTACCCCATGATTCTCTTTTGTACAACTCTGTCGTGGGCCACATGGCGATGGTGGTAGCGACTCGTTCAAACAAATCTAGAGCTTCAACCCTTTGTTTTGGTAGATAGAGAACCGTTGGATGAAGAGTCAATCATGCTTTTGAATGACGGTGGTAGCCCGACATAGAAATATTGAATTTGTTGTCCCCTGCCAACACCGTGTGATGAGGGCACTTTCTTAACATATTCTTGAATCGGTCCACGCCTCATCAAAGATTACATTTACATTGTTGAAATATGGAGATATCATGCTTCAACTTGAGACCTTTCTTTGGTGGGAAAAATTTAGTGCAAAACTTACGGGCTAGATCATTCCGGTGGTTATCTTTGTCAATTGGCGATGAGTCCAACCACTCGAGAGCCTTGTCCCGAAGAGTATGTGGGAACAAACGTGGGCGGATGGCGTCGTCGAGATTCCTTGATACTTGAAGTGTTGACACATTTCCAAGAATCTTGAAACGTGTGTATGTGGATTCTCATCGGTCCTGCCATAGAATTGATGTCCATTCGGAATAGATGAATGACATTAGTTTTCGGTGAAAGTTCGGCTGCCCCAAAAGGTGGGTGAGCGATCTTTGGATTGGCTCTGTATGATCTGTGAGTCAAAAGTCTCCAACCACATATTGTCTTCATCAATCTCTTGTCTTGCCCGAGCAATCTCGTTGTTACGCATTATGTCTTCTTTTTTTGCTCTTTTGATGTGTCTTTCTTGCTTCTCTCTGCTGCGATGAAAAGTGCGTTCGATCTCGGATCAACGGGAATTAGAGACTCGTGTCTCTCACTTCGCATGCAATGGGCTGAAAGGAAGCAAAACAAACAACTTGTAAATCTTAAAGAAATAAGTAATTAAAGCAAATAAAAAAAATTAAGTTCGAATTAGTGTTAAAGTAATTGAGCAATTAAAACTAAATCCCGACAGCGGCGCCAAAAACTTGATAGCGATTTTATGTCTTTAATAATTTCCATAAGTGCGGATCGCTCAAGTAGTAAAATGGATTTTGAGTCCAAGTATCGATCCACGAGGATTTAGATAATTCAATTTAATCACGCTAACCTTAACCGAATCTAAAGAACTTTGAAGAGATTTTGTGTTTTATAACTAATTGAAAGAATAAAATAAAAACAATTAAACGACTATTCCTCAAAATAAATAAAATGTTGAGATTAACTAAAAATGAAGTTAACTTTTTAAAAAGGGAAAAAGCACTAGAATTCCGAATCCACTTGTAGTTGTTATTTCGTTTATCTTGATTCTTGGTCTTGACAAATTAATTCGGTTATGAAGATCAATATCCCTAGATTGTTCAACAGTTTCTCTCGAATACTATTAAACCTATTCATATGCATGACTCGACTATATTTCTATGACGAATGCGAATACAAATGAAAGCATTAAATTTCCATGGATAATTAGAGATCACCTAAAGCATAGCGGTATATTTCTATCCCCTATCGGACTTTAAGATAATTAAAATAGCGTCTAGCATGCTTTCGACCTTTCGATAGTAAAACACGCCACAACAATCATACAATTACTACGTATATAATTGTAGATGCAAACAAATCAAAATTAATTATTCAAAACCATATTGAAGTAAATTGTCAAAAGCCAGTCTCAAGATAAAAAAATTAAGCGACAAGTTTCATCGTAATTCTAGCGCTAATTAAACTAGCCTAGCATACTAATAATAAGAAAATAAGAAGGGGAAGAACACATGGAATTCATCACCGGATAAGAAGAAAACTTGGAAGAATAATTGCTCGTCGTTGATCTCCGTTCAATTCTTCAAAGAAGCGATCTTGATCTCCGTTTAATGCCTTAGTCTATGTTTTTTCGCCCAAAAAAACTCAACAACCTAATATGAGTTAATAACTCATATATATACTACTCTAATCGTACCCCAGAATATGCGAAAATGACCTAAAAAATCGGGGACAAAAGTTACCTAACTAGATTAGAATTCAAAAAGGAAAAAAATCTCATGGACAAAATTTTACAACTTTGGCGATCGCTTGATGTATTTTCCGGCGATCGCCCGGTTCAATGCGTCTAACTTACAATCTTGTGGTTCAATAATATAGGCGCTCGCCCGACCATAATGTTGATGATCGCCCACTTATAAGTTCCAATCGTGCTATTTTTTATCCTCCAACTTTTGATATTCTCAATTTAGTCCTTCATCTTTCAATAATGTGCAATTTGGTCCTTCATCTTTTAATGATGTGCAATTTGATCCTTCATCTTTTGATATTCTCCAATTTAGTCCTTCATCTTTCAATAATGTGCAATGTGGTCCTTCATCTTTTAATGATGTGCAATTTGGTCCTTCATCTTTCAATTTATACCTCTTTTCATCCCTTCTTCTCCAATTTCTCACAAACGGGTCCAAAACTGAAATGTAGAGAATAATACACGAATTAAGTAGAAAATTACTAAAATAACGAATTAAAAGCTTAGTTTAAGGACCCGAATAAGTGCACAAAACGCACTTATCAGTACACAAACTAGCAAAAAGAAAGGTAATAGCAGTATCACCAATTCACAGCATACAGTATCTTACATGAAGATTTATTCAACATACAAACATCCAGAATATTTATTATTCAACTACACCATTGCAAGTTGTTGAAGAAGTCGATGAAGATGAAGAATCTAATGAAAGTGAAAAATCTACATCAAGATGATGAATCGGATGGAGATGGAGAATCGATAAAGTTGATACGTAAAAAGGAAGAAAGTGATGACAATCGAATAGAGGATAACATTTCAACGTAAGAAAACAAAATGAACAAAGTGAGAAAGACAACGTCAATGAAGTAGAACATGGAGGTTTTGAAGAGGAGGATGATAGTTGGCTACACTTGCCCTTGAGTCGTCTCAGCGTAAATTGCAATCAAGGATTCATCGAGAAGAAAGCCATAACTAGTTCATCTAGACTCCGTGATGAATTACATAACTCTAGAGAAAAGCGAGCGCATCTTGCAAGTCGCGCGTTGGATGAAAGCGTCTCACGAATGAAAGGTACTAATATATATTTATATGATACAAAATCTATATTACTAGAATATATTATTTGTTTTATTTTAAAACCGATATGATCTTCGCTTTTTATCTATGCCATTGTTTTCTTGTGATACTGTTTTATTGAGATACCATTGTCTCTGATACTGTTTTGTTGTGATACTGTTTAATTAAGATACTGATAATAATATGATTTTAATACTTTGATGCTGATAATTAATGCTTTTGATACTTTGCAAATTGAAAGGAATATACAGGAGCTCAACGAGATGAGCACAAGAATCAGAATTATAGAAGACCAGCTACAAAAGTCAATGGCTCTACATGCGGCAGTTTTGGAGGAAAAGAATAACACTGCTGAACAACTCAAAAAGCTGCAACAAACTTTGGAATCTCTTACAAGTGAAAATAAATCATTGGAAAAAGAGAATACCTCACTTGTAAATGAGTTGACTGAAAAGGTAGTGCATGAAGTCACTCAAGCTTTGAATGACAGAGAGGTCGAAAAAACAAAGGATGCAACAAAGCAAACTTCAATGGTCAAAAGAATAAAAGAAAAAAAGGAAAGAAAAAGAAAGAGGGATGATGATTTTACCTACTCTGCTACGAAAAAAAGAGTCACAAAGGGTAAAAAGGAGCAAGTAGAAGAGGATGACAATACAATCATCAATGTTGAGAACCTTCCCGATCTTCTAATGAGGAAAGAAAAAAAAGTACCAACGAAAATCAATGCAAAATGGTTAACAGCAAAACATTTAACTGCAGATGACAGGAAGAAGATCACAAAGATCGAAAAAATCCACGACCCATCGTAAGTATCTTCACTACAGTAATTGTTGATGTTTTAATTCATGATACTGTTTTCAAGTATTGTGATACTGTTTCAATTACTGAATGTTTTACTTATAATATTGTGATACTGTTTTCGAGATAAAACAGTATCATGGATTAAAACTAAGACATTTGTGATACTGTTTTAAAAAATTGTGATACTGTTTCAACTATTGAATGTTTTACTTGTGATATTGTTTTAAAAAACAGTATCATGGATTAAAACTAAGACATTTGTGCTAATTGCTTTAAAAAAATTGTGATACTGTTTCAACTATTGAATGTTTTACTTGTGATATTGTGATACTGTTTCATTGCTTTAATTTTGTTTGCTATTGCAGAGCGACGGTTTACATGCCAACAGGCGAGTAATTTTTTTTGTGACATTGGGAGATTTATTTGATATTCTTGGCGACTGTGCAATATCAAATCTGATGAAGATTGTAAAATCAAAAAAATGTATTCCCAAATTATAAACTTATACAAAACATAACTTTGATACTTTATATGCGGTGTAATTGATGCATATGGGGAACTTCTAAATGCCAAAGACCCAATTGTAGACAAAGACTTACAACAAAAATTTGTCATTTTTGATTCTTTGTCTTTGGGTGAATTATTCAATTTCAACATAAACATTTCAATTACAAACTTAGGTCTAACAACAAAATAATTTATTATCTTGATATTATACTTGAATACCGCAGCTATATGTCACAAATCTTCAAATGGCAATTCCAAGAACTCAAAAATCGACATAGTGTTGGAGCACCTCCACAACACCGGCAATTTCGACTTTTGGCGTTCCCAATGAACTCAAACGGAGGAAGAGGATCGGCGTAGTTCCAAACCATTGGACACTTTGCTCACATTCGATTTTGAGGCGGTCAATGGACAAATTACAACAATAATTTCTTTGAGAGACGGAACTTCAAATGATATATGGATGGTGCTATAATATTGGTAAGATAATGAGTTGTTACAAGATTACCATATCTTTGCTTTTTACAAGTGAGTTTAAAAATACAAATCTAACATTTTACATTGTTGTTTTTTCCAAATACATGTAGAAAGAATATGTTGAGAGCAAACAAAAGAACTATTTATGAAATCTTCCGTTACAAATACCTTTGTTGTATACAAAGAAGAAGAATTCAATCGTCCATTGATCTCCTACGAAATGTCCGCAACAACACATCGGGACGTAAGAAGCAACTAATCCTTCAAACTCCCTATTTGTATTATCTTGTGTTTAAATGGCTATGCAAGACAATCCGACATTTACTACATGTTTTTGAATTTTGTTTTGCGATGTCGATTGTGGAATACACGTTTGCCATCCGATGAAAAGACCGGCAAAGAATGAAGAGATAGAAGAAATCATGACAATGAAGGAAGTTAGACAATATAAAGCAAACATGGTTTCTCAATTCATCAAGGATTTTATTGTAGATGAATGAATGGATGAATAGATTTTCTTCATTCTAGATGAATAGATTTCCTAGTTGCGGATTTTGTTTGATCATCGTAATTGTACTTGAAATTTTGTTTTTGATACTAAATACAATTTGTGATATCAGATTGTGAACATACTGCTGCATTAATTAATGAAATATTGTTTGTGATACTTGTGTTGTTAAACTATTTGTGATCTTGTTTTGTTAAACTATTTACGATGATCAAACAAATATTTATTAAGATAAACATTCTGATACTGTTTTGTAAAATAAATATTTCTTTCATTAATTCGACCAACAAATAATATCTCTCCATCAAAAACTTAAAATGTAAACAATAATATCTTTCACACGAACGAGATAACTCTCAAAAACACCGGGGATTATAGTAAATTGTGATATCAGTGTTGCAATGTAATGTTCTTAATGAGATCTCATTAGTGATACTTGTTTTGTTAATTTTTGTGATAATGTTTTGTGAAAATAAACATTTTGTGATCTTGTTTTGTGAAAATAAATGTTGCTTTCATTAATTCAACCAACAAATCATTACAACACAACCGTGTTCGTACATATTTAAAAAAGAATGAATAATATCCTTCATGGGAACAATCTTTTAGACCAATGACTCCTTACAAGTCTTCTTATTGTGATTACCCAACTTTCCACACCTACCACAACGTATCATCCATACTTGTTCACCCCTTGATCTAATTCGCCTCTTTTAGGTCTTCCGGTTGTCTATTTGTAGGTGGAGGCAAAATGTTAAAATTGATGAATTTTCATATTCCAACCTCATTGACGTAGGGATGGGATGTATAGCTTCTTCATAGGACTTGCGGAATGCTTTTAACATGAAAATAATAATCAACAAATTCATCAATGCGCCTTCCAGATCTATTAATTGCGTGAATCGCATGCACACATGGGAACCCATTCACCGCCACTGAAACAAGAATATGTGCTTTTGCAGATATCCACACAAACCGATGGATCCGAAAAACTTCAAAATTGTATCTAAGATCGCTTGATATTCCATGATCGACTTTCATCTCCATATCCCCGCAACTTCTCTATCATCTTGGGACGATAACCCCGCCCACTCACCTACATCAATTATCATATAGAAAATAAAACAAGATCACATCAAAATAAAACAAGATCACGGTGAAAATAAAAGCAATTACCATGCGAGAAAAATAAAACAAGATTATCAAAGGTGAAAATAAAACAAGATCATGCGGAAAATAGAACAATTATCATAACATTACGAATCGGTTCTTCTTGTAACAAACATGTTCATCGACTTTATCCTCAACATGTCAACCATTCGGGTTATGGGCAAACTCCTACAATCAACTATCCATGCATTAAAAGACTCACCGCATTTGATGACATCTCTCCATATCGACATCCAACACTATGAGCATTCGACCAATTTTCAAATGGTAACCCATCTAGAAACCTTTGAACAATAGCTCCCCTCACGTTTCAATACCTCCAACTTCGGTTAAATAATGCAATTGTTGGAGCATGTGCACATTCCCGAAACAACCCGCACCATACGCTCTATAAGCGTTTGAGAAGCCACCACCACCGAATTTATCCTCAAATTTCTTTTAAGGTATTGTAAATGAAAAATGATTCGATGTAGGGAATGGCTTAGGCAACGCTTCCATTAACCCAACATTCCGATCGAGACACAAATGTAAGCTCTCGAGTACTTTGAACAATACTACGAACTGCTCCAAGAACCACAACCAATTATCGTAGTTCTCGGAATCTACAACAAAGATAAGCCAATGGATATAAGCCTACACAAAATAACGAAAACAATGATCACAAAAATAATGTAAAACAGTATCACAAAATAACGTAAAATAGTATCACAAAAGAGCGTAAAATCAAGATCATCAATAACGAAAGCAATGATCACAAAAATAAAACAAGATCACAAAAATAACGAAAATCAAGATTCTAACCTTTGTTGCCATTCTTAGCGATTGCGAGACAACAAGATACCTTTGAACCTTCCTTTCAAAAATGTTCCATCGATAAACAACATGGGACGACAATGATTAAACCCATGAATGCACGCATGGTAAGAAACAAACAATCTTTGGAATCTTTTAGAAACTTGGTCCACCTCTAAATCAATATGACTTCCATGATTAAATGACCTTGCAACCTCAATATACCAATGTAACTGCTTGAAAGATTCAGATGCGTCGCCAAAAATCAATCCCTTCGCTCTCTCCAACGCATTCCAAGCCTTCTCATAGCTTATCGTGTAACCGTAGTTTGTTAAAAGTGTGAAACAACATCATTAGAACACAATGTTGGTTTCTCCCTCAATATATCAACAATCAAACCAAAAATTACCTTACAACTTAATCTCTCACTTTTTTCTTTCCTCAACACTATAGGGCAACTATGCTCATTCACAAGCTTTCGTATGTAACAAAAACCACTAACCTTTGATCTTTGTCGCACAAACATACCACCTACAATCATCAAAATATCTGTTTGAACATTGAGCCTCTACCCTACCGTTGTTATTTCTCATGTAATCAAACTTAAATCCTCTCTCGATAGAAAAATTTCCATAAAGCATCTCTAAATTCAGCTACACCTCTCTCAAACCTCCGTCCAACATGAGTGATTATGCTTGACCAACTTGATGAAAGTAATGCCCTACTATTTGTTGAAGAACAATATGTAGTTATGGCGAGATCCTTCATTCTCGAAAACAAGATCACAATCATGATAATCGCTTTTATAATCAAGTGATCTTTGTTTTAGAGTCTCAAACACTAATATCAACAAATTTCAATTCAAAAGCGTAAATCAAGGAAATCATGTTCCCAAATTCTTCCTCATTCCTTAGAAAACACCTATCATGTCCGGGAATACATTAACGTAATAAAATAGTGTCGACTTCTAATGAATTCCAATTATCACATAATTTTCATAAAACACCATTAAAATCCCCACCGGAAGAAACTTTTATGGGAAGTGTGTCCGAAATATACTTACAAAGTAAAATTAGGCCACCTTCCATGATTAAGAAGAGAAACAGAATCGAAAAACTATAAAATTCATGAAATAAGCAATTGCAAAAACAAAACAAGGTTTTTAGAGTGTGG
The DNA here is from genome assembly GCA_023638005.1 of Forsythia suspensa. Lineage (NCBI taxonomy): Eukaryota > Viridiplantae > Streptophyta > Magnoliopsida > Lamiales > Oleaceae > Forsythia > Forsythia suspensa. The sequence goes on along the minus strand of JALRMA010000416.1, from coordinate 1,393,270 downwards.
CGACTCACAGAACGTCGACTACGAGGTGCGCCGGTGATGTGATCGTCGACGGAGAGATCTGGAGAAGAAAGTTGTTAATGGCAGCTTGAATAAGAATCGTGAATTGATGAAATCTGGTTTAAAGTGGTTTAACAGATTGCAGGGGTAATTACGGTATTAAATAAATTCATATGACTTATTCACAATTTTGAAAAGTGTTTGGACCTAATTAGAAACAAGTCACCTATGGATGATTTATTGGCAATTTTCCCTTTAATTTAATTTGAAAAAAAAAATCATGTTTGTTCTAAATTGTCTTATCTCGACTGTAAATAATTATTACTATATATATATTTTTCAGAAGTAAATTTAATTTAAGAAAAAAAGAGTGCTAATTCTAATTCGTTTTATTTACAAACATTAAATTCCACTTGAGTTATATTAGTTCATTTTCAGGAATATCTGTAAATGTAAGATGCTCTTTATTTTAAAAATTGAATGTTTAAAATAAAGCTCCGACACACTCCCTATTTTAACTTTTCAAAATAGAGACTGGGTTTGGAGAGTCAAATTCACTATTTTATATTAAATGTATTTAATTAATTGCAAGTTTCAATACTTGAATATTTTAGCCATTAAACCTCATTTGATTCTAAAAGATGAGGGGGAAAAACAATAAAATGTTTATTAAAAAAAAGTAAAATGAAGAGCTAAATTAAAGAATATTTTTGGAGTGTATAAGAAGTTTAAATTTTAAATTTGAAGATAGTGTTTATTATGTACGAGATTTTCTTTTAAAAAATAAAATAAAGAAGTTCTTCAAAATAGGATTGCACAAAAAATCGCAAAAACATAAACCGAACCAAATCCATTGGTTTGAAACCGTTAGTTCGGATCCACGTGAACCCGCGATTTTTCCCCCCTTAAACCAAATCAAACCGTTTTAAAATAGTTTGGTCTAGGTTTCAATTTTCAAAAACCGCACAAAATCAAATCGAACCGCTTCCAAAATTTTAAATTAAAAAATAATTTTATTAAATTATAAATGTTACAATCTAAGCATATTGTTGCTTGTAAAAGTTTTGAGTGGAGAAAGTTATTGGCATGTTGCTAGATGCTAACTTGCTATTACTTTTTTGTCTCTTTATTTGTATTTCAAATTTTAGACAAATATAAATGTAATTTAACATTTAACAGTATTAGTTCTCGTTTAAACTTATATATTAACTTGTTTTAAATATATTATTATAATGTCGATAGGTAAACCGCGGATCAAAACCGAACCAAACCGCAAATAATGATTTGGTTTGGTTTGGTTTGAAAAAAAAAATAGTTTGGTTTGGAACGCAGCGTGAAATGGTTTGAATTGAAAATATGGCACAAATCGTCCAAATCGAACCGCGTTCACCCCAACTTCGAGATACCCTTAAATTTAAATTTTTAATGTTTTACAAGTTGGGTTTAAATTGCAATTATGCTTTCAATAGAGGTAACACTTTGTCATATTAATTGAAAACGATTTTGTTTCAAGTATTTAAGTTTATTCTTTCTTATTTTGGCTACTGGTATTATAGACTAATTAGTATGTGTTGAATTGCCTAATTAAATGGGCTTAGAAAATTGGCTCAAAGTTGTTCAAGTCCATTGGCCCTACTATTATTGAATTCGGTGGCCCAAGAGTTGGTTTATATATTCGTAAAAGGGAAATGGTTTTCTCTGTAAAATTCGCATGCCTTAAAGCATCTCCAAATGCAACAATGTAGATTATTGTATATTGGACAAATAAAATAGAGACGGAAAGAATCAAATATCTAATAGAGATGTGGATTAGAAAAATTGTGGTCCACATGTACAAAAGATATTGGTAGATAAATTAAAAAAAATAATTAAAGATTTATTAGCATATATTTCGATTGAGATAAATTAAAAAAAAATTAAAATAAAAAAAAAAGCTTAACACACAATTCAATAGACGCTAAATAAATAGATGATGTCTAGCACACCGTCCAAATATAGACGGTGTGCTAGACATCCTTCACTTTTTTCTTTGCCATGTAAGCAATTTAAGGTGACGTGATATATTTTTTAGTACAATCCACAGATGCATTGGAGATGCTCTTAGCGCATCTCCAATACTATCTTCTATTTTGAATGTCCAGTTGATGTGACGACGAGGTAGTGGGAACAAAATTCATGTGGTAGTATTTATTATAGAAGGTCATCCTGTTAGACTGTCTTCCACCTATTTTTTTATTAAATTGTGTCTATCTCTCTCATCTATTTTCTCTTTCTTTTTCCTCATTCCAGTATTTGTTTTCTCATTTCTTTTCTCTCTCTCTTACCACATAGATTTTTTAGAATGTGTCTAGCATTGGAGACGCTCTTAGAACATCATCATTGGATGTGTTAATTCAACTATTAGAGTCATATGTTAAATAAGAGTTAAATATACATCTCCATTGAATGTGTTAGTATGTTATAGTGGCGGAGCCAGACATTTTAAGTTGAGATGTCCCAAATTAACATACAACAAATTTGAAACAACATAATAATGAAGGATTTTTTTTATAAACATTCTTTACGAGTTCTCATATTTTATTTTATTTATACACTATAATATACACAAACAGATAAACAAACTCACTCTCGCACAATTGTTTGACTCTAGTTTCGCATCAATATGTTGGTTTTCTTCTAAACAGACTATTGGGCCTGTTTGATTGGCAAAGGTAGAAAATAATTGAAATTTCATGTAAATTAGAAAATAAAAACTACCATCCCCTATAAGAAAATATTTTCCATAGAATTGGCTAAAAACAAGCTTAAAGTGGTTGTACCCTATAATTCATTTTCCATTTCCACCTCTGTATCAAACAAATTAAAGTAGGAATTGAATTATTCGGATGTGACATTTTCCATGTAATTGAAGCCAATCAAACGGAACATTAATGTGCAATGTCTAAAATAAGCTCTTCAAAAGAAACAAATATCAAATTCGCATTTCTTCACGTTGATTGGTGAAGGAAAAATTGGGGAGGAGTTTGATTGCAATTTTTTTTTTCTTTATCTTTATTTCTTATTTTAATTCAAAAAGGGTAATCTTGTCATTTTAAGAAAATTTTGACCATTTAACGGTGAAACTAACAGTTTTTTTAACGGAAGAATTTTGCTCGCACTTTTTTTAAAGGTTGAGGACTCGGAATGCTAGACATTGAAGGTTTGGAATTCCATCATCACAAAGTTCAAAGATTCAGAACCCCCAGTGCTATTTTACCCTACACGCGCGCGCGCGCACACACACTTGAAATGCCAAATAGAAAATTGAGTAGTTCAATTTAACATATTCAATGTGATAGCTAAACAATAGTTATACTTAACATATAGATATGTCAATTGACATTTTCTTTATAGTCTATGTGGCTAACTAAAATTAATACATCCAATACGAATGCTCTATGATGATAACAAATGGACTGTTTTGCACAGTCAGTTGATACATACATTTTCTCTCTCTTCTTCATCTAAACTTGTCTCTCTAAATTCTCTACTTGATCTTCGCCTCTTTTCGAAATTTTTAAAGTGAAACTTATAATTTTGAGGAGATATGGTTAGTTGTACTTGGTGAACACTTACCATAATTTAATCCTTGGTTTTAGATTACACCTATTTAGATGGTTTTTTTGTAGACGCCCCCATATTTCAATCTAATTTATATATATTTAATAAATTTTACTATTGAACTTTTGAAACAATAAAGTAACATTATATCAAACTGCTCTAACATCGTTCTAAAAATAATTATCAAATAATTTAATGATATTGTATAACCATACAGAAAGTAAGTATTTAAATTTAAAATCTCTTATCTTACTTTAGACTATAGATATACTAAAACTACTAAATATTTTTAAAGAATTTTGGCGCAAATGGTCCATAACCTTTGCTCCCACAGTGGAAATGGTCACCAACGTTTATTTTTAAGCACAGAAATCTCTAACATATGTATTTTGATGTGTAATTAGTAATTGATTGATGAAAAAGACTAATATATCTTTAATTTTGATAAGGAAAAATTGTAGTTGAGTTGCTAACTTTTGTAAAAAGTACAAATGGATCCGATACTTTTATTTTTTATAGAAAATTAAAGAAAATTATCGAGTTTTTTTATTAAAAATTTTATTGACCAAATTGATAATATACTAAATTATTTTGTATATTTTACGAACTATTATAAAATAACTAAAATTTAAGCTCATAATTATTAATAAACATGTCAAATAAAATTATTATGTTTATTATTAAGTTATTACATTATTTAAAATTTGAACTTTTATTTTATCGTTATAACAAAAAAAAATAACTTTATCACAAACATGATGATCAAATACTTTTATTTAATTGAACTATATGTTTATTAACTACAACTATTAGAAATCTAACTCAGATTCTTCATATTTTAATTTATTGTTTTATTTCGTTTAAAAATAAACAATACATAATGTGTAAATTAATTTGTATTAGTATTTTTATATTAAATAAAAATATAATAAGATTGATTTAATGTCTTAAAATTATATACGTCATTTTGTTATTTATTTAACTTAATTTGTGTTTAAATTTTTCACATCACATAGCAATTACATATATTTAAATCACAATATTTATATATTGTTTTCTTATGAAAAATTTAATTCATGCGACTATAATGATATATTTAGTATGTAAAATTAAATATTATTTTAATAAAAATATCGGACTCATTTGCACATTTTGTAGAGGTTAAGAATCTAAATAAAATTTTTCTAATTAAAACTAGGGGCATACATGTCTTTTCATCAAATAAGGACCAATTAAGCACCAAAACACATAGGTTAGGAACTTTTGTGCAAAAAATAAACGTTATGGACTATTTTCGCACTGAACACAAATGTTAGGGACCATTTGTGCTAAATTCCCTACTTTTAATGTTATTCTATTAATATTTAGGGGAAAAAATAGCATATTTGGCCCCTGACCTTTCAAAGACATAAATGATATATCCCTAATATTTGAAAATAACACTAACGTTTAAAGATGATAGGTCATTTATGATGAAATTGCCTTTCTTTTTAAATAAACAAAAAAATAAAAATAAAAAAAAATAGAAAAATAAACAAATGTACCCCTAAAAATAAAAAATAAAAAATAAGCCATCTTTTTTATCATACCCAAAATTACAAAATCCACCACCGCTTTGAAACCCAAAAAGAATACCATCTTTGTGTGGTCGGCTTCAAATAGATTTTGGGATTTTGAAAGTTGATAAAGAGGTCATCTTCGTGTGGTCGGCTTCAAATAAAGTGATGTCGAAGTTCACCGGCTTGAGTGGAGATTGGGAATCCAACAAGGTCTATGCAAGATTATTGAAGGGTCATATTGGACTTATGCCATGTATTGGCAAGTTGCAAAGTCGAAATCGGTAAATTAACATTGATATGGGGGACGGGCATTGTAAAAAATAAAAGGAATGTGAGGATAAATATGGAATTTCTTCTTATAGTAAAAAACAATGAGTTAGATAAGAAAAAAAAAAAAAAACTAGTGCTTCAAAAGATTCACGTGTGTTTTGGGCAATCGAATGATGATAACATGGTGGTTGAGTTTGATTGGATTACTGGTGTAGAGATGTTTTATCTCACATTGATGTACTTTGCATTGCTCTTCGATAATCCATCATTCCTTCACGATCATCTAATTTTGGCAAATCAATTTGGGTTTATGACGTGAAAAGCTATTTAAAACACTATCAATCAAGATCATATTTAGCAAAGTCTGCTCATTTGGAGATGGTGGTTTTTGTTTCATTGAAATCGGGATTTGTGGAGCTTGGTTCCAAAAAATCGATTCCTGAGGACCAGAATGTCATTAAGTTGGCAAAATCTATACTTTGCAAACCGAATTCTGCACAAACCCTGTTGGATTTTAGATTTTGGGATTTTTGGGGTTTGATAAAGTAGATGGCCTCTTTGTTATTTTTTATTTTTCGGGGGTACGTTTGGTTATTTTTCTATTCTTCTTTTTCATTTATCTTGTGTTTTGTTTTTTTGTTTTTATTTAAAGGAGATGTCAATTTCACCATAAAGGATATTTCATGACTATTTTTTTAAACGTTGGAGATGTTTGATGCTATTTTTAAAGGTTAGGGATATATTACTTACGTTATTGAAATGTTGGGGACCAAATATGCTATTTTTTATAATATTTAATTAACCCTCATTGCTAAAAATAATGCAATTTATGATATAAAATACAATGTTTACTTAAAATATATAGTGGAAGACGAATGGAATTAACATAAAATTTATTTCAATATTCCCAAAAGCTAAATAAATCATTTAGATTCAATTGTAACATTTTTTGAGTTTCTTGATAATATATCCACTAAACCACGGTCATGTACCCAATACACAATCATCCCGTTATTTGAGAGTAGGCACCAACCTCCACTATATGCATTGTCAAACCTACAATGGAAAACTGTTAATTGAGGCCAAACGTGGATGATGAAGAACTGGCTAGTATTTAATGAGACTGCAGATGAAGATCCACACCCCCACGTATCATAATTTCTAAAACTGTGTGACTCAGTGACACAGTTTAAATGAGGCTATTTACACATACACTGAGGAGAGCAACACGAGATTGGATATCATCTCGTCCAGCAAGGAACATCATAACTTATGAGGATTTAGCTCTAAAATTTCTATAAAAATATTTTCCTCGAGCTAAAGCTACCAAGTTGCTGCAAGACATCACCCTTTTGCACAATATGAAAGAGAAGCCTCTGTGTGCCTTTTGTTGGTGATAAAATTATTTTTTAAGTACTTATAAGTTGTGGTAATACGAATGTGTAGATAAAAATATATTTCACCAGTTTGACCACCTTAAATTATAAGTTAAGCTATGACAAACAAGCACTATGAGGCCTAGAAAATATTCAAGCGATTGCTTAGAAAGTGTCCAATGCGTAGTTTGAAGAAGTGGTCACATGTCAAGCATTTTTATGTTGGGTTGACTCTAGCAAGTCAGATAATAATTGATGTTGCAGGAAATGACACCATTAAAACCAAAATGGAACTGCAAAAAAGATGAAAAAACTATACCTAGTAATGTTAATTCTGGTTTACCAAAACTATTTTAGAGTGGAGTTGTTAAAATAGAAACCCATTTGATTAATAGATGCTTGTCGAGTGCTTTAAACTTTAAAGTGCCAGAACAAGTTTGGAAAGGCAGTACACTTGATTATTCAATTTTAAAGACCTTTGTTTATACAACTTATGCACACCAAAGTGAAAGAAAGTTAGATCATAAGGCACAAAAGTTTACATGCCTAGGATATGGTGAAGGGATAAAATGTTATAGATGATGTTTAAGAGAACTAGGTGGTTACAAATCATTATATGTATAAATGTAGTATTTAATGAACAAGAAATGGAATGCCTGAGTGACAAAACTCAAGAATCGTGTGATAAAAGTCAACATACAATAATAGAAATTAAAGGAGAAAAATTCTTAGGACATGGTCCTTTAAACCGCAGTCAAATTGAGGTGGAGCAGCCTCAGAATGAGGAAGAACTTGATTGAGAAGTAGAAGGGATTGAAGAAACTCTAGATCATTTACAAAATCCTCTAAATGAATATCAACTAGCTAGAGAGAGGGAGAAAAACTAGATTAGATCTCCTTCAATGTTTAATCATACAGATTTTGTATCCTCTTATTCAGTCCAGGATTTTCTTGAAACTGAACCTAATTCCTATGAAGAGGCAATGGCTAGTAAAGAATCAAAACAATGATTTGCAGCAATGTAAGATGAAATGCAGTCACTACTAAAAATTGAAACGCAGACCTTCGTAAGTAAACCTAAAATCATAAACTTATTAATTGTAAGTAGGTTTACAAAACTAAAGAACGAAAAACTAAAGTAGGTAATATAAGGTGCAAAGAAAGACTAGTTGCCAATGTATTCACTCAAAGAGAGTGTATAGCGAGATATTTTCTCCTTTAGTCAAATGCACATCAATTAGTGTGGCAAAATTTAATATTGAGCTAGATCAATTAGATGTTAACACTTAATTCTTAAATGGGAGTTTAGATAAAACAATTTACATGTCCCAACCCAAAGGGATTGAATAAGAAATAACTTGTGTGCTTGTTAAACAAGTCATTCTATAGCTTGAAGCAAGCTCCTATACAATGGTATTAGAGATTTAACTCTTATATCCAAGAGCTATGATCCTTATCTTTATTGCAAAGGAGATGGATGTACCGAGTCTTGTTATCTTTTATTATATGTAGATGATATGCTATTAGCAAGTCCTGGTGTTAAAGAAATTTAATTAAAGTAAGTTAAAGACTGAAATTAAAGATTCATGAACAACTAGAAGAATTTTAAGAATGAAAATAAAAAGAGACATGATAGGTAATTATGTTTTTATAAGTTAGGACACCTGTGTTACCAAAGTAGTTAAAATCTTTTCCATGTTTGATAAAAATTTGTTAGTTTACCTTTAGCATATCACTTTAAACTATTTGATGAGCAATCACCTAGGTCAAATTAGGAACAAAATAGGTTGGAGAATGTACTTATACAAATGCAATAAGTTCTCTAATATATGTTGTGGTTTGTAGCATACCAGAACACATGATATTTATGTACTAAGAGTTTGTTTGAGAGAGCTTTTTAGCAAAATTTGATAAAAGTGATGAAATATGTGGTTGAAAATAAATAAAATTTGTAGGTCTCGATAAAATGTGTAATCAAAATTAATTATTGACTTTTGACCACATCATTTTAGCAGATTTTAGTTTCGACCAAACAAGCACTAAGTAGGTACACGAGTAATCCTAGTGAAGGACATTTAGATGCAATGAAGTGGTTAATAATGTATCTTAAAGGCTTGTTAAACTTAGGACCAGTGTTTAGCAAAAGTAAAGAAGGTGTTGTTCTAAAAGGCTTTGTATATGTAGATTTTGCAAGTAATGGTGCAAATAGGAAATCTACTTCTGCATATATGTACATAGTAAATGACACTTATGTGAGCTAGAAATCCTTCTACAAAACTTGTTGCATTACCATCTATAAATGTTGAATAATTGTTGCAACTAATATAGTAAAAGAATGTATTGGATTAAAGATTTGTGAATTAAGATTCATTGATAATGATATTTTGTTATTTCCAGATAACTTAAGTGTTATCCATCTTAGTAGAAACCCATTTGTTTTTTAGAGAACTAAACATGTTGATGTTAAGTTCCACTTTATAAGGGATATACTTGGTAAATGTATTATTAAATTGGATAATATATCTATGAAGTGTAATCTTGTAGATGTGGCTACTAAAATTTTGTCCTTAAATAAGTTTAGAAGTTGTTTAAATCTCTTAAGTATTGACTCTAGGTAATTTTTGGAGCTACAAGAGCTTGTGAAGCTGGAGGAAAGAATCTTCAAGTTCCACTTTGGTATGACCTATTGAAAGCAAATGTAGAGATTGTTGGGTTGCTTAATCAAATGTGCTCAAAGAATTGGCCCAAAGATGCACAAGTCCATTGGCCCTTTGATGATGAAACATGGTGGCTTAAGAGTTAAAGAGTTGGTTTATTGTTGAAGAAGCAGAATGCATTTCTTCGTGAAATGTACATGCTTTGTGATAATTGCACATGGGCTATTTATATACCATTGGATTGAGGTCATCGAATGGAACCTACAAGACTCCTCATTTTCATCTTGAGCAATCAATTATATTTTCTCTCTTTCTTCTTCGTCTAAAATTCTTTGCTTGACCTTCATCTCTTTGTGAGTTTTTTTGGGCGAAACTTGTAACTTTGAGAAGGTTATGGTTTAATTCTGTACTCAGGGAATAGTAACTGTGATTTAATCATCGGTTTTGAGTTAGACTAGTTGACATGGTTTTTCTTTTGCTTTTTGCGAAATACTTAAGAAGAATTTGTGTGTTGTGAAAAGTTGTGTTTTATTTGGGCTTGTGCTAGTGGAACTTTAGCGTAAACACTCCGATGGATACTCAACGAAAATTAGGCATCGCTCCTGAAGTTTGAGCTTTAGGGCAAAACAAATCTTCATATTTTTGTGTTATTTCACTTATTTTCTGAGTTCGTGTGTGTCAATTAACACGGCCCAACACTATGAATGAGCAATTCAAATCAATTGGTAAACTTAAGCTCTGGAACTAGCGCTATGAGTGCCTCCACTAATAGTTCATCTTCACGATTGTTCTTGCCGCCCAAATTACACAACCAAGGTCTCTAAATGATCATTCAGTGATAAGTCAGGGTACATCGACATCTAAGAAGTTTGCCTAATAGCAACTAACCTTAAAAGGGTGAGTCTTATATATCAACTACTATTTCAACAAATATGAAGGTGGTTAAGAGATTTGGCCAAAGATGTGATATTTTGGTCAGTTCCCATATACTAAAGCAATTTTGCCAAAGCGATTTGTTGCTATAGAATTAAGAAGCCAATACTAATTTTTTAATTAAATTAGTTAGTAAAAAGAAATTATTTTTCGAACTAAGTATTTTTTTAACTAGTTAAACTCTATAAAAATACGTTAGAATAGAATTAAATTTTCAGATACTGGTTATTAATCTTTTCTTTTATATGATTTGTCCAATTGTAACATCTTCTTGTGAATGTTTAAAATATTTAACAAAATAAGTGCATGTTTTATGGGTTTTAAAAGTAGTTTTTAAAAAAAATTGAAAAAAGTTGGTGAAATGTGTGTTTGAAAAGCTGATAAAAATTGTGGATTCCATGAAATATGTGGTTGAAAATACGTTTAAGAAAAATAGAGTTTGAAAAGAAGATGCTAGACATTTTATAATAAGAATGAAAAACCTCAAGATTGGAACCTCGCGTCCATGGGCAAACGAGCTTTTAGACGTTTCTAATAAGAATGAAAAACCTCAAGATTGGAACCTCACATCCATGGACAAGACGAGCTTTTACACGAGGAATATACTAGTTATGGTAAATTAAACTTAGGGTTCCCAACCTTTGAGGATTGTCGCAATTTTGTCCCAATTCAATTTTATTCGCACATATTATCCACAACTTTCCAGTAATTAGCACAAATATTCATGTTTGACAATTTTGCCATCCAACTTAAATAACTAAAACAGCAAAAGAAAAATAAAAATAAAAATTTGCAATTGCGGTTTATAACTTTTTCAAAAGTTTAAATAGATCATGAACCTTTTTACAACTTTTCATTCAAGACAAGAGTAAATTGCATTAGGTTTCTAAACCTTACAAAAAAAATGTAAATCCTTCATGCGATGCCTACCAAAAGTTGGGGCTCCTCGTGGCATTATTGTATCCAAAATCGCACCATTTCCTTTTTAATTGGAAAAAACAAAATATTTTGCCAACTCATACTCTAATTTTTCCTACCTTTCTTTGTCTGCCGCGTTCCTCTGCCTCTCTATCTCTTTAATCTGTCGTAAAACCCTTTTTCCAACGAATTTTCAAGAATTCTGCACATGGAATCCATGTCATGGATTGTCTTGGATTATTGATTTCATTTGTTGTGTATTAATATATATTGTTAGAGCATCAACAACGGTTTATTTATATTAAAAGAGTATCTTTAGTATTTTAAAGAGTATCTATAAATTTAAAAAGCAATTTTTTAAAGATTCCAACAACCTCTTTATCCATATTCTTCATTTTACTTCTTCCAAGAAACATTTAATATCTCTCTCTACTCTTTTTTTTTTACCACTAGTGAATACACGTGTGTTGCATGTGGTAGAGTAGTAATTGAGTACGGATGAAGCACCCAATATATTACAAATAAAATTTTTCATCATTGTGTACAGATGAATCTGAAGTGATATCAATTCCTACTTGAATTTTCTATATCAACATTGCTAAAAAAGTAACTAAAAAATATACAATAAACAAAACGAGCGAACAAAAAAAATAAAAATAAAAGCTCATCTGAAAACGAAGTAACATTGGATTAAAAATCTCAGATCTATTCCTTGGGGTTGATGCATGCATCCAGGAGTTTCCATTTTTCGCCTCTATCTTCTGATTGCTACAAACAAAATAGTTATTTTACTTCAATCATGTCTACTCTATTCTCTTTCTTTTTACAATGAAACATTTAGCAAAAAAAAGTTGATTGAAAGCTTACGTGGTCATATTCCCACCGAGCAATTACATACTCTCAATTCATCCTGTCTTGAGACCAAATGTAATGCCACGATCATAAACCTTCAATTGTAAAAAGGCAAAGTTAGAATATCTTTAAGCACAATATTTGGTCAAAATTTTAGGTACGGTCTCTTACCATGTTGAATTATACATAGCGTTCTCTGTGCAGTTGTGAAAATTAAATCTAGAAATATACAAAAAAAAAAAAAAAAACTTAACTCACTCTTGGAAATAAAAGGCTTTGGTATGGATGGTTGCTTCTTCTATCCGGAATCTACTACATTATCAACCATGAAAACATATACTCGTCATACCCTAACAAGTTCCCAACAAAGCTAGATGTTCTAATAGTCTTAGCTCGAGAAATGAGTCAAATATTATATTTTAATCTAAAATTGTGGGGAACTGATACTTATTTATTAAAGATATAACATATAAATAACCAATTCAAATGAAGCTTTTGCAGGATAGATGAAAGATTAGTAATTTTTATATACATAATGATATCGGGTTGTTATCCCTTTGTAAATAAAAGAAATATTAATTTTCACCAAAAATATTATATTTAGGAGACATGGGACAAATTTGATTCCTTTAGAAATTATTCACTTACAGTGTATCGACAATTTTTTTCCTCTTGGAATATACTTCCATTTATATTTTGATGCAAACTAAATCTCTCTTGGAACTTTGAAAGAAAAGAATCAGAAATATCAAATTTGCAAAACCTACAACCAAAGATAAAATAACTAATCATGAAGTTCACAGGCTTTGGCATACCTCTTCACAAACTGGAATCAACCGAAGATGTGAATAATTCCTAATGGCTTTTGGTGAAGCAATTTCTTCAGCTTCAGAACCAGACTCAAGAGTAGGCATATCACTGCTTTTTGCCTGCTCCAACAACCAAATAAACATAAGATTTCACTTACAGCGTCTACACCACGGTGCATAGAACTTTAGCAGAGTTATAACACTAAACAAATAAGAATATATAGGCGTGTATTTAACAACACAACTACTTTAATCAAACTTCTCACCAATTTATAAATATTCTTCCCCAAATATAAGATCACAGTCTATTCTTTCAACACAATTAATAACATCATTATTCTGCATTAAATTTTTCTAGAATATGTAAATAGTAAACAAATAAAACTCCACTTCACAAGCAAATAATTTCAACAATCATAGCCCAAAGTAAGCCACAAGATTAACAATCCCAACATTACCGACTACCGAAAAAAGAGAATTGAAAAAAATTTACAACAAATAATATTTTTAATGCAAATTTCAAATTTTAAAAAGAAAAAGCATCAATCATTTTCCATTTAATTAGACCTATCTTGTTACCTGTTGGAACGATTTAGAGACTGAAAAGGAGGAAGAACACGTGATTCTTTGTTGTTATTATTACTATTATTATTTGAGCAACCCTTGATGTGATTTTTTTTTTCACAGCACCACTCTCAGTTCCATCTTTATCTGATTTCCCATTCAAACATGAGTTTTTCACTTTCACATATCTTAGTCTCTTCTTATTTCTCTATTGCAACTTATCCACGTATGAACCTATAAACACGTGTAAATATTTGCAGCAAAACAAAAAAAAAAAAGTATAGTCACCCATATGAGGATTTTGACTTCAAAATGGTATTCACATTCAAGAAAACGTAGTTATTGACAAAAATCAAAACCCACTTCAATGTCTGTGGAAAAAACTTCTCAAAAGTACCTAAATACACAACATTGCAGAATCTAATAACTCATTAACATAATCCTATACAAAATATTAAAAAAGAATGGTAAAAAAGAGAGAGAAGGAATTACAAAGGTAGACACATATGTAGACATAAACATTGATCAAAATTTGTACATGTTGGAATGCCAAAGCAGCTTCACTACATGTTGCACCTAAAATATATAACTTCAGATATTAAATCTTCAACAGCAGATTGTGTGGTCAAAACGAATATTGATAGGAGCCAGGGAAGCACATAGCATAACGGATCACATGTTTTGTCTTTCAATCACCATCAAATATTTATAAGCAAAGAACTAACTCCAAAGATATTGAAAAACATTATACCCCACAATTTCTAATATCATAGGCTACAACTTAGATAATTAAGTCAAATGTATTGGATTTGTTTAGATGGTCAGTTCTTGATTCGATCAATGGATAATGCACATCATTGCAAGGTTGAGACACCTTAATTCACATGTTTCTCTAAAATAAGGTTGACATATAAATACACATACTTGATTCTCTATATGAGGTGATGTAGAAATTAGCACTAAGAAAATATACCAATAGAAATGCAATCTTCTCTAGGACTAAATTAAATTAAATGAAATTAGAGTCGGTGATATAAGAAGTTTAAATGCACATAAAATCAAAATAATCATAACTCAAATATGAAACACAAAACAAAGATGTTATTCCACTTGAGTTATAAATTGCTCAAATTTTACAGGAAAAAAGATCCCTATTAATTTGATATCCTCAAATGGAACAAAGTACAATGATTTGGAATATAACAAGCCTAAAACTAATATGTTATTCCACTTGAACGCTGTATTTGATCAGGGGAGATAAATTAGGAGCAAGAGGATTAGGAAGATTATATTAAAGTGGATTGTGGTGTATTATTATAATACGTCTACACTGTAGAAGAAAGTATAGGTAACGAAAAAATAAATAATTTATGACAATACTTTTCAATAAGCTTAGAAAATAGTAAAGTTACTTTCAAGTAACTCTTTTCTAAAAATATATGAATAATTTATATTTTCTCTTACTTTTAAGTAGAAAGTTACTTTTTTTAAAAATAATTCCTACGATTGTGTCAACATAAGTAACTTACTTATATTTTGCTTTGATTAACAAAAAAACTTAATTATTTACTTGCAAGTAAATTTAGTTTTATAAACGAACATATTTAGATAACTTATTTTTAAGTAAAAAAGCTATTCTTTTAAATACTTTAGTGTCAAATAAGTAACTTACTCATTTTTAACTTTGATCAATACAAAACTATATTTATTTTAAAATTTACTTATTTACTTTTAAGTAAAAAGTTATTTTTTTCTAAAGAAAGCTTAGAAAAAGTTAAACGAAAAAACCTAACCTGTGCAAAAAGAGAGAAGTGAAATGAGAGAAAGTTTCGATATGTGCGAAAACAAATGAAAAATATATCAAGAAATTATTGGAATTAACCGTAGAGGCTCGAACAATCTGATATCAGAAGCCCAAAAATTCGGCTGAAGATCATACGGAAAATCTAATCTGTGCAAAAATAGAGAAGAGAAGAGAGGAGAGAGAGAGAGAGAGAGGGGCGTAAACGCTTAAAGCGCGTCGAAAGCCCGAATCAAGAGATGGGGTGGTTGGAATGGGTGTTGCGTGTGTCAGAAAAAAAGTAAGCCAGATTGACAAAAATAAAAAGCAAGGGCAGCAAATTTTCAAACGACGTCATATTCGTTCTTTAGGACGATGTTTTATGAATAGTAACTCATATTCACTCTTACAATGGCTTAGACGGCTTCTGAGCCCATACTCACTCTTATAATGGCTTAGACGGCTTCTGAGACGACTTCTAAGGACGATGGCTTAGGCGGCTTATGAACAGTACCCTTATTCACTCTTATAATATAGTTTAGATAAAGACTCGAGTGAACTGGAACCAGACAAATCGATAAAAATATTAGCTCATGCATCTCTAATTATACGAGAATAATAAATATATTTTATATTAACTCCACATAAATAAAGGCCAACTATATCAAGGGTCAAAATAAACAAAATATCACCTCTGTCATAACTGCAGAATCGGATGTAGGACCATGACCACGCCTGAGACATAGTCTCTCACTTTCATTCCTTCAGTAGCTAGGGATGGCATGGCGGGCGGGGCCTCGGGGTCGGCGGCCCTCCCGTCGGGAATTTTGCCCCCATACCCGCCTGCTCCCCGTTTAAATTGGAGCGGGTCGGGTCGGGGCGGCTTACCGCCCCCCTTTCTTTGCCTCGCTTATTTATTTTTTTTAATTTTTTTTTGTAACCATTATTTTCAAAATTAAAAATATTTTAAAAAATAGTATTTCGAGGCGGGCTACTCCGCCCCGAACCCGCCTCGGGGTAATTTTTCGGCCCCGTACCCCGAATACCCGATTGTCCGGGGCGGGAAAATTTTAAACGGGGGGGTGGGACCAGGCGGTGGCGGGCACGGGGGTATTGCCATCCCTATCTCAGAATGCACCTTTTCTCGACAAAGATGGATAACAACAAGAAGAGAAGCACCTAAAACAGGTTTTAGCAAATCATAAGAAAAATCAATTGACACGCTAAAAACACTTAAAATTCCGTAAATTCTGCTTATTAAAAAGACATGATATCAAAAGTTTAAAAGATTATGCTTGTTAAAACCACATATAAAACACAATGAGGAAACAAGATGATTTATGTGGCAGAAACTATTGGTTTCTACAATAGTTTAGGTCATTATAGTTTCAAAAAGGTGACAAACTTAATTTGCATATGATGATAACTCATTCTAAAGCTATGAAAGTTAAATTTACTTTAAAAGGTCTAGTTATTGTAGAAATGCTTAAAAACTGATAAGAAGCCACATAATCGAGCATGTTTGGCTAAGCCTAAGTTTAAAAAAGAAGCAAATTTACTTTTCAAGAAGTATGATTGAGCATGCTTCTAAAATAGCGAAGTTTAGAACTAAAACTCTAAACAAAGAGTAACTTCTAAAGAAAAGACTTTAACACGTTTAGAAAGTAAAGTTACTTAAAGTAACTTTTAAAGCTAAAACAGATTTGTCTAACCATAAAAACTACTTTTAAGTAAACTTACTTTTATTTAAGTCTTAGCCAGGGCATGCATTCAATAGAAAAAAAAAATGAAGCAATCCATATGTATATCGTTCTATATTAGATTTAATTCACAAACAAAAGATAGAGATAGCCAATTTGGCATCAAATCTTCTAGAATAGGCTGTATTTTGCAGCCAATAAATACTTTTGTACGTTCAAAATTAATTGATTTATTTCATTAAGTCTCAAAAACTTTTGAGGCACTCATGAAATCATATGAAGCCGTGCCATTCTAAGCCTCCGTTTGGTATAGATTATAAACCCATTTATGGTTTATTTGACTATTTTTATCAAAAATGTCACATCTTTGTATAGGCAAAATTTTGGTCAAATAAACTGCTTTTTAGTCAAATAAACTATTTTGGTCAAATAAAACCAGGTTTATAATCTATACCAAACAGAAAAATAAATTTATTCCCTAGTTTTCTTTTTACACTTCTCTCATTATCCACTTCTCAAACAATTATTGCTATCCCCTGAAACATCTTCCAACCCTTGTCATCCTAAATCATCAAGCCAATCAATGTTACCCCCCAAAACAACTAAAACTTCAGAGTTGATATATAATGTTATCAGAAACTATTTCAATGTAGTGAAAACGGCCGCAAGAGCTAGTTCTCCACTTCTGCTCCTATTTAAAATTCAAAATCATCTCCATATATTGCCCATATTAATGGTCTCATTGCAAAATATTTTGCTCCACTTCTCAGCTATAAAACTAAATTAATTCAACCATTCCAGAATTGAGTCTGCTGCAAAACTGAAGGCAGAGACGAGACCCCCCAAATTTGTCCTTTTTAATTGTAGCAAGTTCTCATAATAAGGTTAAAACTTACTCTTAAACATAATTACATATCAATCAATCTTCAATGTGACTGCATTTTTGCAAAACTGGGAGGTCAAAACATAACCAAGCAGGCTAGAATCATATTTGGAATGTAAATGGTAGACTGGTAGATTCATAAGTTAAAAGGCGGAAAGCAACAAAAGCTTCATCAGCAGGATGCCGTGAATGTTGGTAGTGCACCTAGCATACAACCATTTTGGCAAATTTAAATCTGTTTTGCACCAGAAATTATGGTGAAGGAAAAACTTGTAGCTAAAAAGATATTTTAAGATTCATGCTAGACAAATATAAATGTCTCACTTCATTTGGAAGAAAATACTCACATCTTGGCCACCTCAATAACCCCTTGTCGGCAGGTCATTTCAGAAAGCTTCAATTTTTCAATCTCATTGTACACATCATTTTGACTCCATGTCAGTATTAAAACAAAATTTGTCAAACAAAGAGCAGAAAAAGAGGAAAGAAAATTCCGTGATGAACAAGTAAATGTTATATATATATAACTCCTAATCTGCTTCGGATAATTGAATGAATAATGCAGCAAAATATAGCAAGGACAAAGGGATAATGAACCACGCCTTCAACATGAGAGGCACGGATTCATATGTAAATTTTTTAATTTTAGTTCCTCTTGATGTTTTAAATAGTAGGTTGGATCATACATGAAGTACAACATGGGGCATCACATGTAAAGAAAAATTTCTTACGTTTTAGCAGCCTGCCTGCCCTTCCCAATTGCAGCACCAAAGTATATCTACAACATATAGTATACCAAATAAACACAACAAGAATATTCTCCACAATAGGGACAACAAAATATGAAGCAATTCAAAGTTCAGAGCTTCATATACATTAAATACTATACTTATCATTTTGCAAATAACGGAAATAAATCAACTTACATAGGAAACTCCAGAAGGTTCAACCATGTAAAGATGTGGCCCATCTCTGTCATAACCTCCCAGAATTACTCCACTTCCAAAAGGCCTGTAGCTGCTCTCTAGCTAAAAATAAAAGTGTTCAGGCAGCAATGAAAACATGCCAAAGAATTGACCAGTTAAAAGAAAAAGGGTGTCATCCAAAATGCTTATCTAACATCATTATGTAGGACAAGAGAAGCAAGCAACTCAACGAAAATCTTTACCTTTTCAAAATATTAAACCCAAAAATAGAAGACATGCAACAGTAAATACAAAGAACCTGTTTGTCTGATGCCACATGGTAATCAAGAAGCTAAATAAGAATGCTTAATAAAGACAATTTACTTCCCATCATTCATCATTAATAAAATATTTTTCCCTTTTAGGAGTCTTTTTATTCTTAAACTTGCATTCACTTAATATGCATAAAAAATAGTTGTAACCAACTCACAAGATAACAAATAATATGAATAATATTGTCCTTTTTGAATAGTATATCTTCAAAATTCAGGAATGTGATCAAATTCACTTCACAAGTTGTAACATATCAGAACATCAGCTTGAGATCACAGAAGAAAACAAAAGGAAGGGGGAAAACAGAAATTACCCATGATCGACCACTTCAATCTTCTTAATTTTTTTTAGCTCTAGTGAAAAAACCTGCAAGCACAGCCCAATATTGAAATATATAACTATCAATTCCAAATTAAAACGAACAGAAATAAATAAAAAGAAAAGGTGGGGGAAAAAAAAGAAAAACAATACTCACCACGAGATCAAAAAACAAAACATACCTCGAAAGTCGATTCACTTCATTGGAGATGTATTACCACAAAAATGAATGATGCTAACAGATTCAGTTCGACGATTTTAAGATTCTCGTAGAAATGGTAAATATGACATAAGGGCTATGGCGATTCTAGGGATTTCGGTTGCAAAGAAACAAGAAAATTTCAGATACTACTCAAAACCCACAGCAAGTTTGAAGAAAAAAGATCGGAGGCGGCAATGGCGATTCTAGGTTTCATAGATGCAAATAAACAACAAAATTATAGAATGGAATCACCACTCAAAACCCACAAAGAACATGCGACTATTAGTAGCTCTTTGGCCGGAAGAAAGATAAGAACGGAGGAAGGAAAATTTCAAGCTACAGGTTGGATGATGAAGCTAAGAGTTTTAATCTTTTCCTCGCCAATTGCTATCTCTCAACTGAATTTTTTTTTCGAGGAGGAAGAAGAGTAGCGAGTTTCGATTTCTTCTTCCGATATATAATATATATTTATTCATATTCCTCCTCACAATAGCAATGCCCAATCGGATTAGAGAAAGAAAGATTGTGGGCGTTGTGAACAAGAAAATGCAAAGATCTTGTAAATACACCCCACCACCACCCCCAAAAGAATGCACCTCGACAACCGGCCGAGGGAGGGCGATTGAACAGGCAGACTTCACCCGTGAACACACCGGTTGGGGCAACGAGAAGATGAAGATGGGGCCTGTGAGGTGCGGGCCGGGCGTGGGTTAGGAGATTCGAGGTGGAGAGGAAGGAAGGAGAACAAGAATACGCGAACAATAAGGCGTGAAGGGAATGCGGTGGGCCAAGGTCAGCGTGGGCTACTGGATTTCACCGAAGGGAAGGAAAGGAAGAACAATCGTGTGCAAGAAATCACACGGCAAGCTAGGGAAGAAAAGGAAGGGAGGCGGAGGTCCGGATGGCGTGGGGTAGAAGACTTCAACCCGGGAATGAAGGAGAAAAGCGAGATCGTCAGACAGAGCACGTAAAAGAGGCGTGAAAAGGAAATCTGGATGGCGTGGGCTAAACACCTAGGGAAGAAAAGAGACGAACAAAAGCATGCAAAGAAAAGAAAAGGAAAACGACATCGTTTTTTTAAGACCATTTCTTATGAATAGTGACCCCACATTGACTCTTTTATTATAGTTAGGATTAGGATATGTTTTCCTTTCAATTTGTATGTATTATTTAATGGGTTAATTTCACCAACGGTCACTAAAGTTACCTTCAAATTACAAAATGGTCACTCAAATTCAAAAGTTTCAGTGGTGGTCACTGAAGTTAGAAATTCTTTTACTAATGGTCACTCTATTAAATTTTTAATTTAAAATAGTGATGTGGTATTTATTTATTGTATGGTAGTCCATATAGTTTATATAATATTCACTTTAGTCCCTATATTTCAATTAAGTCATTTAAAAATTGTATCTTAGGTCCTTAATTTTTTACATCTTTACACTTTGGTCTTCAATTTTTAATTATCTTTCAGTTAAGTCTTCCAAAAATTGTATCTTAGGTTTTTCAATATTTTACATCTTTACACTTTGGTCTCCAAATTTTTAATTATTTTTCAGTTTAGTCCTCTAAAAATTGTATCTTGGGTCCTTCAACTTTATACTTCTTCAAACTTTAGTTCCTCAAATCCTTGATTTTAGTGGCCAAAATAAGTGTAATTTTAGTTGTCAAAATAAGTACACTTACAATTAAATCCTTTACTTTACACCTAATTTTCACCTAAAACGAACAAAATAATATTATAGGATCCCACCACTAAAATGTCTACTTTTAGTGGTCAACTCTAAGTGATAAATGCGAATTTTACACTTATTTTGTTTACTAAATAGTTTATTATTTAATTATATTATTTTATTCGGTTAGGTGAAAATTGAGTGTAAAGTCAAGGATTTAATTGAAAGTGTACTTATTATGACCACTAAAATTACACTTATTTTGACTACTAAAATCTAGAATTTGGGAGACCAAAGTTTGAAAATGTATAAAGTTGAAGAACTTAAGATGCAATTTTTAGAGGACTTACCCCAAATATAATTAAAAATTTAGGGACAAAGTGTAAATATGTTAAAAATTGAAGGACCTAAGATACAATTTTTGGAGGACTTAACAGAAAGATAATTAAAAATTTGGAGACCAAAGTGTAAAGATGTAAAAGATTAAAGACGTAAGATGTAATTTTTGAAGGACTTAATTGAAATATAGAGACTAAAATGAATATTATATAAAGTATATAGACTACCATGCAATAAATAAATGCCATATCATCATGCCATATCACCATTTTAAATTAAAAATTTAATAGAGTGACCATTAGTAAAAAGATTTCTAACTTCAGTGACTACCACTGAAACTTTTGAACTTCAGTGACATTTTGTAATTTGAAGGTAACTTCAGTGACTGTTAATGAAATTAACCCATTATTTAATTAAAGTCAATATATCAAATATTAAAAATTAAAATTATTTCAATGCATTAAATAATAAAGAGTGGATTTGGTTCTCCAAATTTGGTTGGAGAGTCAAACTCACTCTCTAAATTAAAATATTAAATTAAAGAGTCCATTGGAGCATAATTTTAAGTGTTTTCTCTTTAAATTAAAGAGCATCTTATGTTTAAAGAGCTTGTTGAAGATGTTCTTATATCTTTTTCTTTTTGTAGAAAACATATATGCATTTATTTATCCGTAGTTACCAATTCCAACGTGAGTATATTTCTGAGGGAAATTGGTGCAAATCATGACATGAAAGACACAAATTCCTAGAAATGTGGCATCTTCTTGGAGAAGCAATCCAATCACTCACGATATTCTGCAATGGACAATGACTAACTTAACAAAAAAAAACAACAAAATTAATTATATTTTTATCATGTTTCTTGAACATTAACACTTTAGGGTGTATTTGATTAGAAATAGTGGAAAAGAAAAAAAAAATTCATGTAAAGAATAAAATAAAAACCACCAAAGTGGTGAGAAAATATTTTCCACCAAAATGTCCAAATTCATGCTTTAAGTGATTGTACTCAATAATTCATTTTCCTTTTCCACCTTGTATCAAACAACAAAAGTAGGAAAATATTTTTTTCTTGGATGTGACATTTTTCATGGAAAATGGTGCAATCAAACGGACCCTTAGTGTATCTCCTAAACGACCATTAATTTGGATTCCTTCTACATCAATTGTAATTTAAAAGTTAAATTTTGAGTGACTTATCTTCCTATTTAAATGTTAGCTATTATAATTTTTTTTGAATCTTTTCATGTTTGAGGAAAGTAATAATATCATCGAAAAACACAACTTTGCTAACTATTGTGGTAGTAATAACTTTCATTCCTATACGTTTCTGACATTTCACGTGTCTATCTCGACAGTTATTTGCTTTATTTCTCGAAATTTCAGTCGAATTTTACCCTACATATGTTAAATGGATATTCCAAACGCATTTCCAATATCGGAAGGATGAAAACAAAGTAACTTCAAGATGTGTACTCTCTATGTTTCGTAAGAATCATTGAAAATTGGTTACACATAACAACATAAGTTATTAAAAGACGATCTAAGAACATTAAACAACAACATAAGATAGATATTGGTCTAACAACATAGATGCAGATAGTTATGAGAGTCGACGATCCCCGTACGAGTTGTAACATCATTCAATATCGACACCTGAATGGACGGTACCATTTCCTTCCATCTCCTCATCAGAGTTTATGATAACAATTAATGGAGTTGGCTCGTTCGGAACTTCATCGTTGAATCAAAAGAGTCCTCGTATGGCAACAAGTAATTCAATATTTTTTTACCTAGTGCAAGCGACGGGAATGCGTGATCTTGATTCACATAAGGAGAAGACGACATGAAAATGTCGTTCATGTCGGTAAAAGAAATTGGTGAGAGATTCACCCATTCACTAGGTTGATCGAATTGTTCATCATCAAAATCAAGAAATGATTAAAAACTAGGGCAAAAAATCAGGCGTTGATATTTAAAAATAGATTTGTTCTATATTATAAAGAAAAAAATTGATTGAACTTTTATCTGGATAAAAAATGTTGTCTTCTTCCTTTCGAGGATAAAACGTATCTTTATTTTTGGCTTAAAATTGTTATTCTGATAAAAATTTATCCAAATATCAATTTTGTTTAAAAAAATAAGAAAGTTTTTATCCGTTACCTTCCTCGATTGACTATATATATTGAAACGAACTTCAAGATTTATAAACACTAATAAACACGCCTTGATTGGACCCACCATATACCACAACCAATCCCCAAACGGGTATCCTCTAAAACCAATAATGTTCAAATTTCAAATTGGATAAAGCGGCAACGGTTGTGGACTCCAGCTGTAAAACATTTTGAATTTCAAATATTTTCGACCTTTTCAAAATTACCCTTTGCCACCGACAAAAATTATAATAAATTTTCTCTTTTCTACAAACCTAACCCTAAATTCATTTTCAGATCTAAACAGCAGAGCCGTCTTCGTATACTCCTCTGCCAATTTCTCTCTCACTCTTCTAGTTTCACTTTCTCTCGTGAAAAAGTAAGCAAAAATGAGAGAGTGCATTTCGATCCACATTGGTCAGGCCGGAATTCAAGTCGGAAATGCCTGCTGGGAATTGTACTGTCTGGAACATGGCATTCAGGTTTGTTTAACAAACTTCTGTATAGATTCAAGATCTGTATCGATTGTTTTGATTAATTAATTAATGGGATTAGATTTGATTATGTTATTGTTGATGGAAATTGTTGTAGCCTGATGGGCAAATGCCCGGAGATAAAACAGTCGGCGGTGGAGATGATGCATTCAACACATTCTTCAGCGAAACCGGCGCCGGAAAGCACGTTCCTCGCGCGGTTTTTGTGGATCTGGAGCCTACTGTGATAGACGAGGTTCGGACCGGGACATACCGCCAGCTCTTCCATCCGGAACAGCTGATCAGTGGGAAGGAGGATGCTGCCAACAACTTTGCTAGAGGGCACTATACCATTGGCAAAGAAATTGTTGATCTCTGCCTTGATAGGATCCGGAAGCTCGCGGATAACTGTACTGGATTGCAGGGATTCCTCGTTTTCCATGCTGTGGGTGGGGGAACTGGATCTGGACTTGGATCTCTGTTGCTTGAGAGGCTTTCTGTTGACTATGGTAAGAAATCAAAGTTGGGATTTACAATTTACCCTTCTCCTCAAGTTTCGACTGCTGTGGTTGAACCTTACAACTCTGTTCTCTCGACACACTCTCTGTTGGAGCACACTGATGTTGCCGTGCTTCTTGACAATGAGGCGATTTATGATATTTGTCGCAAGTCACTTGATATCGAGAGGCCCACATATACTAATCTGAATAGGCTCATTTCTCAGGTGAAAAATTTAAGGATTTTTGTAGAATTTGTATCATGATAATGTAGTTATGGATTTCCAGTGATTGTTGTTTCATAAAATATGCAGGTGATTTCTTCTTTGACTGCATCCTGCGATTTGATGGAGCTCTGAATGTGGACGTGAATGAGTTCCAGACTAACTTGGTTCCGTACCCGAGGATTCATTTTATGCTTTCCTCCTATGCTCCAGTCATCTCTGCTGAAAAGGCCTACCATGAGCAACTCTCTGTTGCTGAAATCACAAACACAGCTTTTGAGCCATCTTCCATGATGGTTAAATGTGACCCACGCCATGGGAAGTATATGGCGTGCTGTTTGATGTACAGAGGTGATGTGGTGCCAAAGGATGTCAATGCTGCTGTTGCCACAATCAAAACCAAGAGAACAATTCAGTTTGTTGACTGGTGCCCAACTGGATTCAAATGTGGTATTAACTACCAGCCACCTACTGTTGTTCCTGGTGGGGACTTGGCTAAAGTTCAGAGGGCTGTGTGCATGATTTCTAACTCAACCAGTGTAGCTGAGGTGTTCTCTAGGATTGATCATAAGTTTGACTTGATGTATGCTAAGCGTGCATTTGTTCACTGGTATGTCGGTGAGGGCATGGAAGAAGGAGAATTCTCTGAGGCTAGGGAGGATTTGGCTGCTCTAGAGAAAGACTATGAGGAAGTTGGTGCAGAATCTGCTGAAGGTGATGATGATGAAGGCGGCGAGTATTAGGAAGCTTGCTGAATGAAAAAGCCAATGGTCTCATTGGTGATTTACAACTTCTATTGTGTTGTCTGTTTTGTTAGCTTGTTGCATCAAGCTTCTATGTTTACTTTGTTTTCTGTTTGAAAAACATTGCTCTTTGCTTTGCAATATATAAGCTTTGTCTATTTTCTGCTTATAACTGTTTTTACTTGGCTCTGCATCTGTCATATGGTGGTTTTTACTGTGAATCGTGGTATTCATAGTTTAAATGCTATGTTAAAAACAAGTAAATTTTCTGGGGACGACGTGACATTTAGAATAAAATTCATGAAAAAAAGTAATTGTGGTATTCATTAAAAGTAATTGAGATCATTATTCTCATTGTTTAACTACATTCTTCATTTGAAACTTTTGTGACATTTGAGTCAAGAATGGTGATGTAAATGATCTAGAGGTTGTTGGTGCTGTCGACTTTTGGTTCAGGATCAATCTTCATATGAAGCAATGAAAAAGTCATAGAATCCATTAAGCGAACATGGTGTTAACATGCCTAATCAAGGTATAGGTTGATTGCTTGTGTTGTGTAGTGAAATTGTTCAACATAATTGGGGAATGAGAAAACATATTTATTTCAGAAGTGCTCCATGTACACCAAGCCTCACCGCGCCATTACTGCAAGGAGCAATAAGATTATTATACCCTTGAAGTCTTGTCCAAGCGCACATGGATTTAAATGGAAAAATTACCCAAACTCTTGTCCACACTTGTACCACTTCTATCTGAAGGCAAAGGGAGAGAAACCATTTTTTGTTCCACATCTGCTGAAGCTCCCGGAGAATTTGTTGCTCTTGGGTTTGCCGCAAATAAACTCTTTGAGCTTGAACTAGAAAATTCAGGGAATTATGTTTTGCTTTCTAACATTTATGCATCGGCAGGTAGGTGGGAAGATGTTGAGAGAATTAGAGCATTGATGAAAAAAGAAGAGGTAACAAAAACAACCGGATGGAGCTGGATGGAACATGGTGGTAAGATACATAAGTTTATAGTAGGGGACCAATCCCATGAACGATCAATTGAAATCTATCGGGTATTAGCAGAAATGAAGCAGAAATTGATTAATGCTAGATACGAGGCTGATAAGGGCAGTGTTTTGAGAGACGTTGAAGAGGAAGAGAAAGAAGAGATGGCCGGCACTTATAGCGAGAAGTTGGCAGTTGCTTTTGCTCTGGTTGTTACCGAACCCGGAGCTATCATAAGGGTAGTGAAGAACCTAAGGATGTGTGGAGATTGCCATAAAGCAATGAAGATAATATCTAAATTGGAGGAAGGGAGATTATTGGAAGGGATAACAAGAGATTTCGTTGTTGCAAGAACAACTAGTGTTCTTGCAAAGATTACTGGTAACATGTGCATTCATTCATTCAATTTTCTTCATCGCTGGATGGATCAAATGTTGATACCACAGAACTTAGGCAGGAGTTTTAGGCAGGTTATTAAAGATACCCAATTTGATTGCACCAAGATTAGTAAACTAAAATAGCTGAATTATGAGACAGAAACATAATTGAATGAAGATAAGATGGTGAAAATGTATGAAAAATTCAAAACTCAAAAATGTCACCAGAGAATGGCCGGAATGTTGGTGTGTACACTTGCTGGAAACTATAGTTGAAGTTATGAAGGAAAGGAAATCAAAATGAGCCCATTATTGTTATGAAAGAAATTAGATCTCTTGGAAATTGAGTTATGAAATCAAATTCTCGCGATATTTTGATACCAAAATATCGCAATATCTCGTGAAAATATCTCGGTGGTGTAACCGTGAATGTACGAGAAGCAATTCCCTATTTATTTTGTGTTTTAACTTTTGAGTATTGGTAGTAATCGGACAGCAAATTTTAGATTTCGTGCAGGGATTCAACTTCTCAAGATTGTAACACTTTGAACTCCTACATCAGTGTACTTGAAACATCTCATTTTTGTAATTTTTTATTGATGCAAATGGTCCTTAATTTTTGCTCTCATTTTGGAAATGGTCTATGATATTTATTTTTTAATACATAAGTTCTTAACTTATGTGTTTTGGTGCGCAGTTAGTCTTTATTTAATGAAAAATACAAATATATTCTTAGTTTTAATTAGAAAAAAATTGCATTTAGATTCCTAACCTTTAAAAAATATGCATTATTTAATTTTGCATACTAAATATCAAATGTTTAAAAAAGCGTAAAAGCGTGGTTGGGCGTGAAGTCGAGCTTCAAGCTTTTTGTGCCTAAGCAAGACTTAGGCGAAGGGGAGACAAAGGCAAGGCGAGAACATTGCGTAAGGCGTGGATGCCGCACTTCAAACTTAGGCTTCGCTTAAACGAGCTTTTTAGAGAAGTACCAAATATATCATTATATATAATTGCTATGTGATGTTAACCAGTCTTGTTATATTTCTATTTTACATAAAAATACCGATATAAATTAATTTACACATTTTATGTTGTTTGTTTTTGAACGAAAATAAAACAATAAATTACAATATGAAGTATACAACTGAATCTCTAATATTTGTGGTTAATAAATATATTGCTCAATTAAATAAAAGTATTTGAGTATCAAGTTTGTGATAATTTTTTTTTTGTTTTTGTAATGATAAAATGAAAATTTAAAATTTAAATAATATAATTGCTTAATGAAAAAAATAACAATTTTATTTGACATGTTTATTGATAATTATGAGCTTAAATTTTAGTTATTTTATAATAGTTAATAAAATATACAAAACAATTTAGTATATTATCAATTTGGTGAATAAAGTGTTAATTAAAAAAAAGTCGTTAGTTTTTCTTTAATTTTTTTTTTAAAAAAATAAAGATATCGGACCCATTTGCACATTTTTGCAAAGGTTAGTAACCAAATTACAATTTTTCTTTATTAAAATTAATGGTTTATTAATCTTTTTCATAAACAATGACTAATTACGCACCAAAATACATAAGTTATAGACTATTTTGTCAAAAAATAAACGTTATAGCCTATTTCCACATTTGAACAAAGGTTAGAGACAATTTGTGACAAAATCTATACTTTTTCCCACCCTAACATCATCAATATTCACATAATCAAGAGTACAAACAATGTTAGAATTCAAAACCCCACCCCATACTTCATTGTTTATGTTATTATTGTTCATTATTTCTTAAACGCCATCACATTTTCTTGTTGGATTTTTCTCGATCTTCCTCCATCTCTATCTAGATGTGAAATTTTAGATCTAGAACGTGTTGAAATAAAATTTTTATGGCGGCGATGCCGCAGGCTGGTCTTGTTTGGGCAATGTTCATGTTGGAGTGTTAGACTTGTATTTGTTTTAGGTCTTAGAGAAAGTGGAACTGACTGAACATGGTGGAGATGTGGTGGAATGCGATCATATCTAGTGGCAGCGGTGCAGATCTAGTGATTTTGAGGTGGTGGTGTGCTTTCCTATCATGGTGGTGAACACTTTCTCTCGTGGCTATGACGATGCGATTTGGTGGTGGTGGCATCGGTTGTGTAACGAGTTTGTTTACACATGTTACACTTGCGGGATGACGCGTAATACTGATTGTTACAAAGGTTACATTTTATATTTATCCGATTGTGGTGGTGCAGATATGGTAGTGACATCAGTCTTGTAACATAGTTTGTTACACACGTTATACTTGCAAGGTGGCACGTAACACAGTGTGTTACAAGTGTTACACTTTATATAATGGTGTCAATAGTGGTAGTTGCAACTGCGTAACACGGGTTGTTAATGTCGACGGCGATAGTAGTATCGGTAATGATATCAATGGCGACGTAACACAATTTTTTTTACAAGTGTTACATAAATGGTACAAAAGAATCAAGTGTAAATAAATAAGAGCATGATTAGATCTTTTTTTTTTTTTTTTTGAAATTTACGATTTTTGTTTCCAACCTTTGATGTTTGTTACTAATTTACCTTTAATCTTTTTAGCACAAGTCATCTCCAACTTTTTATCTAATTTTAAACCACGTCACTATTGATGATTTTAATAGATTTGTCATTCTCTTTAAATAAACATGAAAAAAACAATAAAACACAAAAAATAAGAGAAAATTACAAATTAAGTCCTATAACTTTTCAAATAATACAAAGTATCTTCACCTAGCCCACCCTAACCATCATCTTCATAGCACCACCACCACCTAGGTGCTTGTGTGTCTAGCCAGGAGATAGATGTTCGATCTTGTGTCCATAAACTACTCGAGGAGGCTGAAAAGTATTTATGAAATGGGCTAATTGCAAAAGTAGGAACCACGAACCAAGTTGGTCAAATTCGGACTTTCTTCTAATTCTTTAAACATTAGGGATATCTGGTGCTATTTTTAAAATTAAAGGTATATTTCTTACGTTTTCCTTAAAAGATCAATGCAAGTGGATCCGAGCTTGTGGAGTTTGGGGATGATTAGGGACTATTCTATTTGATTTTCGCTTTGAGTTTTGATTTCATTTTCAATTTCTTTGTTTTAAAGATTGTTGAAAACGCGTTTGATTTGTCATTCGAAAAAACTATTGTCCCAAACTCCACAAGCTCGGATCCACTTGCATTGATCTTCTAAGAAAAACGTAAGATTACTTGAAAACGCATTTGGTTTGTCATTCCGAAAAACTATTTTTGAAAATTGAAAACCGGAAAACATGTTCATTTTGGAATTTTGAGAAATTGTCATTTTATTTAATAAATTTGATTATTTAGTAAAATAGAATAATTTTATGCTAATATATGATAATATAATATATACATTTTAAAGTCAATGAATCTTACAATTTTTTTACAAAAATAAAATACAAATAAATTATTTAATTAACAAAATAAAAAATAGAAAATAAAAAATAATGACGTGGACTGAGAATTTTAATCAATTTTTAATTTTTTTATTTAAATAACCAATAAGGGCTTGAATTATTTTTTTAGTATTTAGAATTTTATTTTTATAGAATTTTTATTTTTTATTTTTAGAATTTTATTTTTTGTAATTTTTTTTTTAGAATTTTTTTAGAATTTTTTAAGAATTTTTTTATAGAAATTTTATTTTTTTATAATTTTATATAGTCAATGAATTTTTGTTTATATAAATTTTTATTTAAATAATTTTTTTAGAATTTTTAATTTTTAAGAATTTTTAATTTTAGATTTTTTTTTAGAATTTTTATTTTTTAAAATTTTATTTTTTTTAGAAGTTTATATTTTTAGAATTTTTTTATATAATTTTTATTTAAATAAATTTCGTTTTCCTTATTTTGAGTGTGAGTGTTTTTATCTTTTCACTAAACACACTAAAAATGTTAAAACCTTGTTTTACGTTTTGTATTATAAATTTAATCTTGTTTTTGAAAATAATTTTTTTAAATAACACAGTAAACAAGTTTTGAATATTTGTAGTACTCAAAATTGAAAATAGGAAAGAGAAATGCCCTTAGTTTATGATTTTATTCATATTTTTGGACTTTTGGCAGTCTAATGGGTCAAGTTATAATACCTAGGTTACTTGGACCAAATTGATACTAATCATTGGTCTCAAATAGACCCATTACCCAATACTCCCAACGGATGTGTGAATAATATTCCTCACAATACGTAAAAGGAGAATACATAACATTTTATTCTTTCTACTCCTATCTTATCTTATTTTACTTCTGCAAATCATAATTTTAAACCTGTAGTTGTTTTTATGTATTATCTCTCTGCATTCAAAATATATTCTTAATATTTAGAGTTATGATTCGATAGTTGAACTCGAGACCCAATAACTCAATACTTTAGGTCGATCAATTGATGATGGGCTGTAATACGTAAACAAAGTGTATTATTGTGATTCTCATTTATATCTAGTTTCATAAACCAAGTGCAATAAAAGTTGAGTGTTTATTTGTATATTGTTGTGTTTCTGTTCGGTTTTAATTCCTTTATTTTTTTTTGTGTTGTTTGTTTCGTTGAGTTTTAATTGAATTTTCAATGTATTGATGGCCAGGTGAGAGTATTGCTCAAGATCTTTGTTGTTGCAACGAAAAAATTTGATCAAGTATAAAACTCAAATTAGATCGTGTGCCATATTCTACTATGGCAATTACTAAATTTGATTCTCACTTTTGTTGTACGAAATGCATCCTTGTGTTTTGTACTCTCAGAGGACATAGAAGCTAATTATAGGACCATAAGATTATCTATTATTAGATGAAGATCTTGCATCACATATATGTACATATACATAGATGTTATTATCTTCTTTTCTACTATAATTATCCCATGAGATCGAGTCTGTACTTCCTAACTTTACACCAGCATTAGCTACTCTCCATTATATTCAACGATCCGCCAAAATTTCGTCCATCCTGCGCCAACACAACGAGAAATTGCATTCAAATAATGTTAAATTAAATATAAATACAATAATTTTCTCCTTATTTTTTAATGCTCAATGATCAATCTTACAAGATCTAGACTGAATCAACCTATTTGAAAAGAAATCCGATCCAAAATTTAAAATTGGAAATGATCCTCTACTTATGTTCTTGCGTCTTTGAGGTGACATCGCATAATTAGTAGTTCATAGTCCAACAACACTTATTATTTTTATCAATTGATCTGGCCTCAACGTGAATGAAATAGATAAGCGAAGATAAGTGGGTGGGAGATCATTTCCATTAAAACCCGTTCCAAAACTTTATTACACCTAATTATATATTCAGATCAAAAGAGCAAAATTGATCTTAAAGACAAGGAACCACTTTTTCTTAAATCATAGTCTAATTGAATTTATAAATCCATTTGTAATTTATTAGAATTTTATACACAAGACAAAACAAGCTGACCTGATTGATTTCAGTGGGCAGTTCTAATGGCGGTCTGGCCACTAAGGGGCGATATGGGCCTTGAAACAACCATTATATGTGAAAACTGGTGGCTGCCAGAATTTCCCTCCCCAATATCCGCTCCAATATGTGAATCTTCAGCAATTATTCTCAGAATTTGACTATGTATATAACCATTTATGTTCTTCCCACCACCGCCTCTCTCTCGATGGCGCCACCGATCTCGGCGACTCCACATCCTCCGTCCACGACCCATTACTGTCTCCATCCATCTCCACTACCGCTTCCTTCCGCGAATCTTTCTCAGTATATTCCGGGAAAGAAATTTGTGTACTCTTCCCACTATTCCTCATTCTCATAATATTTCTAATACACTAACAAGATATACAATGCGCGGCACATATTGAGATATATATAGAGAGAGAGAGAGAGGGGGTTGGGGTGGGTATGGTTGGTTATCAATTCCAACTTTCCAAGCGTCCAGGTGAGATACGATCTTCCATGAAAACGAACACTCTTTGGGCATATGACACGTATATGCAGGAAAATAAGTAGAGGTATTCAAGTGTTGAATGGTAAATGACACGTGGTGATTTCAAACGGTTAGATTTGGTATTTTCGGGACCGGTCCAAACGTTGCCGTCTCGTTTGGAAATGGTTTATAATCAGTAAGTGGTTCGCAGCTTTGGTTTTACGCCACGTCATGTCGTCACCCTATGTATTTCTCCATCAAACCCATTTTATAAAGATCTTCTTATTTTTAATTTTTTTTTAATCTTATCTTATTGTTGTGAACGATTTTTTTTCTTATTTTATTGTGTTGAATCAATTTCGGAGGAAAAAAAATTATTTATATCGAGGGTGTCAATTCAGAAGAATAAAGTGCATTGCTTTGTTTGATTTTAGGGATTGCAATGAGCCGAATCAATCATGCTCTTAATTTATTAGGGGACTAGGTTTGACCCATGGCTGGTGGATCTCATACACTGAGCCGAGAAGGGACGGATCCAGAAATCGATGAATAGGGGGGCTTGACTTTTTTTTTAAAAGCAACATTCAACAATAAAAACACGCTTAGTTAGTAAGATCTAATGACTATTACGCTTTAATATGCATGTAGTTAACATAATAACTTAAAAGATGAAAAAAAAAAAAAAAAATTATGATTAGATTTTTAAAGAAAAGTGACATTTTAAGTTTTTAACATATAAATCAAATAAAATCTTAAAGAATTATTGAGTGTCTGACATAAATGATTGAACTTTGATCAATACTTGTTTTATATTTGTCACAACGAGTTTTAAAAAGTTTATCTTGATTAACTATAAATAGATTCTCAAATAAATTAATATTATAACAAAATAGATTTACAAAAATTTGCATTGTTATAAACTAGTTATCATAAAATATAATTTTATTGGTCTACATTTACCCATTATGAAAAATATTGTATATAGTTTTAAAAAAATTAATTAAAAAATAACATTTGGACTTGAACCTACCCAAGCTGCCATAGGCTAGATCCACCACTGGAGCCGAGCTAAACATAAACCGACTCATTTTTTTAAAACAGAATTTGTAAAAAATTTAAATAACGAGCTCATGATTAGCTCAGCCATGAAATGGATCATAAAAAGTTAAGACTAGACCTAACCCGAGCATACAAGTCCATGGATCGCTCGACCGTTTGCAACCCATATCTAATTCTCCAATAGTTAATTTACCATGTGTGATTCTTGAAGAACTACCCCACTCATGCCGGCCATACCCATTTCAATTGCATCTCTCAAGTGATTGAGTTGGAGATTATTGGACTAAAAAACAAATTATTTTATAAGTTTTAATTAATAATTGAATTGATTTTAGGAAATGTGCAAATCTTCCATATTGCATGACCAATAATATTTAATTGGTCAAAGTGGTGTTGGCCGATTAGATCTAAGTCACATCAAAATGTGTACATTTTTTATTCAATAATTGTGGATTACACGTGGCGTCCAGGTGGATGGTGATTACTAGGCAAGCGTAAGATAGTGGCCGTGAATGCTCGCGGGAAAGAATGTTGGCAACAAGTGGCGTAATGTACTAAAATAATGAGGTTTTCAAGTTCAACCGTTTTCGTGTGGGATTTCTAACAAATTTTCAAAATACAGTATAGCCCCTGTAAATTTCAAAAAGTTGAGAGCATACAAAAACTATTAATTTATCGACAAATTCTTTAATTGTTAATTAAAACATGGTCTGGCCCGACAGTCAAACCAAAAATTCGTAATACGGGGGAAAACCAAAAAATTCACCGTGTTTTTATGAAAAAGTCGATGACTCAAACCTATTAACTCGACGGATTATTGTTGATTGAAATTTTTCAAATTTTTTTAAGATTTGAATAATCTCTTACCATCACCTTTTTAAACTATTTTTTTATTGTTAATTATTTTTTCTAACATGATTTTTATTTTATTTTATCGTGAAAATCTTTCATCTCCTTCATTTACGGAGTAAAGACTGACAAATGAAAATTTGTACTTTTCTTCCCCAACTTTTACAACATGTTACTAATCTACCATCAATCATTTTTAACATAATCTATCCCCAACCTTTCAATTATGTTGCAAAATTCGCCCTTCCCTCTTATTTTATTATTTAATAAAAATAATTATATTATATTTGATAGGAGTTGACTTGTCGGTTCGACCATCTCATTAGTGGTTGAATCACTGACTCATTGACCAACCTCTTCATTTGGATCGTGCCCGGGTCAGGTCTAAAAACTATGGGTCAAATAGATGAATCTGGATCAAATTGGTAGTAATAA
Organism: Forsythia suspensa; assembly: GCA_023638005.1. NCBI lineage: Eukaryota > Viridiplantae > Streptophyta > Magnoliopsida > Lamiales > Oleaceae > Forsythia > Forsythia suspensa. The sequence goes on along the minus strand of JALRMA010000416.1, from coordinate 1,357,857 downwards.
AAATAGGAAAATTGATGCAATGGTCCCTAACCTTTGCCCTTATTGTGCAAAATGGTCTTTAACATTTTATTTTTGGTGGAATAGTCTCCAACCTATCCATTTAGGTGCTTGAAATTGGTCCTTATTTGATAAAAAGACAAATATACCTTTATTTTTATTTAGAAAATTTTTCAATTGGATTCATAACCTTTGTAAAAATTACAAAGCGGGTCCGATACTTTTATTTTTGTAAAAAAAAAAAAAAAAAGAAACTAACAAATTGATAATATACTAAATTGTTTTATATATTTTACGAATTATTATAAAATAACTAAAATTGAAGCTCATAATTATTAACAAACTTGTTAATTAAGGGTGTGTTTGATTTTGATTAAAACCAGATTATTTAGAAAAGTTGATAAAAGTTGATTAAATGTGTGATTAAAAAGTCATGGATCCAAGAAATATGTGGTTAAAATTAATTGTTGACTTTGACTTTAGCTATTTAGCAATATTTTAATTAAAAACAAACGGGGCCTAAAATTATTTTATTATTATTAATTAATCATTAAAATTTAAACTTTAATTTTATCATTACAATATAAAAAAAATAACTTTGTCACAAATTTAATAATCAAATATTATTCTTTCATTAAAGTATTCGTTTATTAACTACAAATATTAGAGCTCAAATTGTATTCTTCATATTTTTAATTTATCGTTCAAAATAAAGAACACAAAATGTGTAAATTATTTTTGTTAGTATTTTTATGTTAAAAAAATAAAATAAGATTGGTTCAATGTTATAAAATTATATACACCATTTTTTTATTTTTTTAACTTAATTTTTATTCAAGTTTTTCACATCACATAACAATTACATATACCTAAAGTGCAATAATTTTATATTTTTCTCTTATGAAAAATTTATTTGACACGACTATAGTGATATATTTAATATGCTAAATTAAATATTGTTTAATAATTGTATCGGACTTATTTGCACATTTTAAAAATCTAATTGTAATTTTTTAAAACTTTTTTTTATCAAATAAGGTCCAATTGCACACTCAAATGGATAGGTTAGGGGCCACTCCACAAAAAAATAAACAAATAAAAGAATATAAAATGTTGACTAAATCGACTATTTTTTATTGTGGACCTGCCGATTTAATATGGGACTTTTACCATTTTTTTCTTCTTCAGAAAGGCCCATGTTGAAGCGAGGGTTAGTTTAAAACTCACGTTTACACGTTGCTAATACTTCTGCGAATTATAGAAATGACTAGTGGTTCATGTGTGATGCAAGTGTCGTGGTCATAATTGTGTACGTAATATTATTAGAAATATTATTTCTTCGTATACAATATGTTCAATAATTTAGCAATAAAATTTAATTAAAATAATCACTACTTGTTGAGTAAACGAATAATGAAAGAAAAAAGATTCGATTTCATTATAAAACAAATCATAATTGTAATATATTGAGTTTGTTTAGCAATATTTCGATTGCGTTATTCAGATAAGCATTAAGTAGAAAATAATATTAATAAATGATGTAAAACTCAAGTCAGACAAATAAAGTCATGAAGAAACGTGTAGCTTTCTCTAGTTTTTCAAGTTTAAAGTGTGTTGTAAAATTAAAACGATAGATCATACTTTTTCATAATAATATATATATTTTTAAAATATAAATAAAGACTTACTACATACATTAGTACTCGAGAACTATATATCTTTCACATATTTAATTTTTTTTTTCATTCGCTTCTGATAGTTTCTTAATTTTTTCTGGTTGAAGCAAAGAAAATTAGATTTTGTTAAGATACTTTTTCTTTTTTTTAAGTTTGAAAGTAGTCCTCAGAAAAATAAACCCATATAATTCATTATGAAATCCCAAATGTCACAATCAAAATATGTATAAAATACAATGGCACGAAGCATTGCGTACATTATTAAATAATTAACAATTTCATATACATCGGTGACCTTATTGAGGACTTGAGTGAGTGAGTACAAGTTCGATTGAGGAGCTTTTAAATGGATAAGTTTTCACGAAGATATTGAGCATAGTAAGACATCGTGTCCTTTCGTAGCTGCCTCACCATCCTGGAAAGGACTTTCCCATTAGCCCTTGTCTTGTACATTTCAGTGTAAACTATATTCAATTCACAGCTCATAGTTAATGGTATATTCTTTCTGAGGGGTTTAATTTGTGTGTTTTTTAAGAAGAATTCTTTTACGCAAAACAAGTTAAAAAAAAAAAAAAAAAATCATAACCCACACAGCAAGGCTGAATGTGTATCTTTTCGCTAACAATTAAAGGATTCAGACGATGTGTAAGGGACGCCAAACCCATGAGAGACAAAAAGAAATATTTATTTAGAAGACTAAATGGAATGAAATTAAAACAAATTTCTATTTAAGACTAAATGGAATGAAATTACATTTCCTTCCTTTCCTTCTTTTTCTACTTGATCAATCTCCTTTCTTTTATACCTTGTCAAGCGGTTTTATCACACGTTTTCCTTGATCTTGCATAAAAACTTCTCATCGCCCAGATTTCTTCCTTATCGCCCGACAACCACCTCGTCGCCCAATAAGCGCCCATTTCTTCCATAATGATTTCAAGCTGTTTGTAACTTCCCCATGATGATTTAACATGATGATTTAACTTCTTGTAACCCCTTCATGAAGCAATCACTTAGATCGCTCAATAACCGCCCATTTCTCCCATGATGATCCCAAGCTGTTTGTAACTTCCCATGATGATCCAACTTCTTGTAACTCCTTTATGATAATTCAAGTTTGTAACTCGACGACAGCGTGGGAATAATGATAAGAAAAATGAGAAAAACTACTTATGAGCAGTTACTCTTATGCGTGATCGACCATTCTAATCGCCCAGCATACGGCGTTTTTGATCTGGCGATGTCCGTTTCAGGCCCTTCACGGCTGGACAATTTCTATTGGGCTGTATCACAATTTATTTGGGCATCCGTTGGGCTGGCCGACATATTTTCTAAACCTATATACTTGGGCATTCGGGCATTTATTATGGGCCTATATGTACAATTTTCTTAAGTCTCTTTTTAGGCCCTTGTTATTTCATATGTCAACAATTACCCCCAATATGGCTTAATTAACATAATTGCTTATTTAATTAGCCATATTCACTAATGTGGCGTTTAGTCTTACGAAAGTTTTTGGCGCCTTAAGTCCTAAATCCTAAAAGCACGATTTACATAAAACCCAGGCGCCATTACCAATGCCCGTCCGACCCTCATCATCGTCCCTTTTCTCCCTCTATAAAAGGACACTATTCATTCATCTTTTCTTTACCTCCCATTCATCCTTCCAAACCGATCGTCTCACTTGCAATCTTCTTGTCCATTTTACGAAACCATGTCGACGTCAGGAGCTTCCTCCATATGACATTACTTACTTTGAGATTTCCAAGACCTCGACCAAACCCTACGTAAACCCGTCAAATCTTCTACCTTCTAGGCGGATATGAGCGAGTTCTACTTGGGCCCGTCGTTCGAGGGCCTTGAGACTCTATTAGGCGGCCCACGCGCCAGATTTTTCCTTGTACCCAAGGACCTCCTTTCTTGGACCCATTCTCGTTGAAGCCGATCCATGAGAAAAGCATTCGCACATGGCCCAAATCGATACCACCTTCCGCCTCCTCGGCATGCGGCGTATGATGAAGCATGCTCCTTGAAGCGCTTTTTGATCGTGCTAGGATTTACGATCTTTTGGAAATTGCCACGTCCCCCTCTATATGATCCAGTTCTTTTCCCCATCGCCCTAAGCTTACGGTCTTGAGTACAATACCTTCGTTTTCCCCTTGGCCCATATCGATTACTCTCTACGGGATGTTGGTGCTTTGGTTAATCTTCCTCCTCAGGCGATACCATCTCTCTCTGCTATATTGATATCCTCCTTGCTCCAAAGTTTGATAAAGTTTACGGACTCCTATTCGGGCATGCAAGAGCTCTATGATAACACGGGCAAAGATCCCACATGCGGGCGTGTGGCTTTCCTCAAGTTTGGCTATGTAGGTACATTCTTTGTGTTCCTAGTCTTAAACCTTCCATGGCCTATTTGCCTATCGCCCGTGAGTTAGCTCTTGGTAGGTCTTTAAACCTTTGTTCTCTGTTTACCGCCTTCTATAGAGGCATGGCTTACCTTCAACATCGACTTAGGACCAATGCTTCTCCCTCTTTGGAAGTGGGCCTCTTTAGCTCGCTCAATTGTGGTTGAGCATACTTTCCACAACTTGGTGTTCCTTCAATTCCCCAGGTCCGTGAGTTGTTCACGGGCTAATTATGAACCAATTAGCTCCGTGGATATGTCTAACAGGGACGTCTTTACATTCTTTTATAATTTAAATTCAATTCCCTCGTTCTTTCCTTTCTCCATTCATCAAGTTCCATTCGTCCAACCTCCTCTTAGTTTGAGCGAGGTGAGTAATGTCTTGCCCGTTTGGGTCCAATATTTGATGGCGAGAATTGTTTCATGACATTCTCACGGGCACTAATGCAGTTTGGGGTCGAAGTCTATGCTCCCAGGTTCTTTGCCCGACAGACTTGGTTTTGGCCAAACTTGGCCCCTTCCTCCTTGTTACTCAAAGAGTTTTCAAAAACGTTTTCATACCATCACCAAAGTGGAGGCCCAAGCTATAGATGAGCGTAATGCTTCCTTAATGAGCAGGTTTTCTTTGGCTCCTTTCAATCCCACTTTGGCCGTTCATCCTCTTTTGAGCAGTTTGGCCTTGGTGAAGCGTAGGCTCTTCTCTACTAATGTCGACCAAGCATTCCACATACTTGAGGGTCGGGGTCTTGAGGACTTCCATTTCTTCTCCTCAGATTCCTATCCTGCTTTGTGCCCATATCCGTCAAACAACTTTGCTCCTTTGTCTTCCCCTACAAAGCCCGACGGTGCGTGCAGGGCGTTCTCTTGCACTTACCATTCAATCCGGTTCTCCTCCTGCTCATCTTGGGTTGCAAGAGGTACATCCGGTAGTAAGCGGCTGCGCATCGGACCCGTCGATCAAGGCGGCGATGAGGTGATGATGATGGTGCTACTCCTCCTCGGCGGAAAGAAAGGTAACTGATTTTCTTCATTTAAAGAACTCTTTAGCATGAATATTGACATTCTCTTTGTATTCTAAACCGAGGGGTTACTTCTCCTTTAAAAAATCCCCATCGTCCGACCCTTCAATTCTTCAATCGTCCGAGCCGACCATAGATGTGGATTTGCAGAAGGGATTTGGAGAGCCGGTGCTTCAATCGCCCGAGCGGTTGAAGAATTGTCATCATTTCGGGCGTTTCCCTCGGATGTAGAACCGGGGTGGTAATATGTGCTTATAGTTGTAATCATTTTGAATTCTACCATTTGACATGGCTTTACTCTTGAAGCACTTATCATCATTTATCCTTTTGCGAAAAGACCAATTGACTTGCGGTTGTACACGAACCAATGCGTCCGGTTGCATCACGGGCCATCACGTTCGGATAGGGTGACTCTTCACGGTAGGCGGTACAATCGCCCGATGGCACACTTCCCCACTTCTTCCTCTAAGACCAGCGATGAGGTAATTTTTCTTCGATTTCCCTTACCTTGCTTATTTCCAAAAAAACAATTTGAGTAATTGTTGTACCTTTACGGGATCTTGATACCATCTTGCGCTCTATTCAGGACTTGTTTACATCATGGGAACAAGTGAAGGCTAGTCAGGCCGCTCGTTCGTCTTCGGCCAGTCGTCCTTCTTCTGCCTCTGGTGCTTTCTCCATGGAAAACATGAACATCCTAAAGCGGCGATGCCAGAATATACTTCCTTCATGGACATGGATATCTCACATGCTAGTGCGGCCAACCATCGGGACAAATTTGAGCATTTAAGCCACCAAATGGCTCAAGCACTTGAGCTTCCTTCGCTCAAAAATCCCCACGATCTCAAGTTATCGTTGAAAGTCATTCATCGAGAGATAAGTGCATTCTTGGCCCAGAATGTGGAGCTCAAAGTCAAGAAGACTCAATATGTCGCAGACCATAACCGAAAGGAATCCCTTCACCAAGAAATCGATCAAGCCAAAAACAATTTGAGCGAGATTTCTTCCGAAGTCATGGTTGAAGACTCCTTGATGATGAGTTTGGTACGCTCGGATGAAGGAAATCCAAGAAAAGATGGACGACGGGTTGCAAGGCGGTGCGGTGGCGGCTAAAAGCGCAACGCTTCACGGGGAAGTTGAGCAGGCTAAATCTTTACTTGGCGTTATTCAAGTTTAGAAGTGGACGATGGTTTTATGGATGAACTATCCGTCATTTCTTTGTTCAACAATAGCGATGAGTGGGAAAAAACTTAGAGACAAATCGCTCTATCACGGGAAGGATGTAGTTAGGATTTTAAAGTTTTAAAGACAACTTTTGTTTTATCCGGTTTCCCTTTGTAATGGCGACCACTTATGGCAACAAATTATCGATGAAATGAAAAGCTCTATTTGTTTATAGAATTTCATCCCTTAATGTTTAAACCTCTAATCGTTCAAAATCCCAAACCGACGGAGCGTACTTCTTTAAATATTTGCCATTAATAGATCTCATGTGTCTCATACCATCCAAATTTTCTAAATGATATGCCCCATTTGGCAACACCTCTTTAATTACATATGGTCCTTCCCAATTTGGTGACCATTTCCCAAACTTTGGATTACTACTATCCAATGGGAGTATTGTTTTCCATACCAAATCTTTAGTGCTAAAACATTTGGCTATAACCCTTTTTATTATAATATGAAGCCACTTGTCTTTTACGAATTTGCAATCTATCTAAAACGCTCAACTTTAGTTAGGTCCAATTCTAATAAATTTTGCACAAGTAGTTCGGTATGCTCATTTTCATCTATATTATTTTGCAAGCGTGCTACGATCGATTGCACATTAATTTCCATAAGCGACATTGCTTCTTGCCCATATGTCAATTGAAAGGAGTCACTTTAGTACTAGATCGCGGCGAAGTTACAGCAGGCCCATAACGCCCTATTCAAGCATTCATGCCAATTTCTAGCATTTTCACCTATCATTTTCCTTATGATACCCTTTAAAACCTTATTTGTGATTACGCTTGGCGTTGGATTGGGCGTAATAAGGCGTAGAGTTTGCCAACTTGATTCCAAACTCGCTCAGAAATTCTTTCACTTGATTCCCGTTCAAAGAAGTTCCATGATCCATCACTATAGTTTGAGGTATCCCAAATCTATATACGATATGATCACGAATGAACTCTATGACATTTCCTTGGGAAATTTCTTTTAAAGGTATCGCTTCTACCCATTTAGTGAAAAAATCGGTAGCGACTATTATAAAGGTATGTTGCTTGGATGACGGTGGGTAAATCTTTCCTATCGGTCTATCGCCCAACACTTGAAAGGCCATGGTTTGATAATAGATACCATTTCCTGGTGGCACTCTTTGGATTGGGCCATGTTTTGACACTCAAGCAACTTTTGGCATCTTGAGCATATCTCGCCCATTTTAGGCCAATAATACCCATTCACGATGATCAACCACCTCATCTTTTGGCCCGACTTGATGTGCTCCGCACACTCCTTCATGTGTTTGGCCATAACCACTTTAGCTTCTTGCAAATTTATGCACTTCAAAAGTACACCATCGGGCGTTTCTTATATAATTCACTTTCAATCGACAAATAGTTCGATGAGCGTAATTTTAACTTCACATCGCTCTTCTTATTTGGTTCTTCCGAGAATTTTTGTATTTCTTCTCTCCAATCCAATGCGTCTCCATTTTGTATACAATGCACATTAAACCCTTTAGCCCTTCGTTGAAATACGAGGCAATATCGTTCCGTACTACTCGCGCGAGAATCGTTATTGACATTTTTGAATAACTTTGATGCCATTGGGCCAATTCATTTGCCGGATCGTTATACATTCTATTAACGTGTTGAAGCTCTACTTGGTCGAACTCGTCCAAGAGCTCTTGGCGATGCCATATTGACTTATGAATCAGTCACTTTGGCATTTAAACTCGCCATTCAATTGATAAATTATTAATTGAGAATCACCTCGGATAAGTCGTTTTTAGTCCCCAAATCCAATAATAATTCTAAACCGACAATCAGCGCTTAGTACTTCGGCGATTATTAGTACACATTTCGATTAGGGGCGAAAGCAAACTTGTAGCAAACCCCAGTGGGTTTATTAGCACTACCCTACTCCTGCACCTCTAGCGGTTTTGAGCCGTCAAAGTATAAAATCCGGGGTTTTAGTTCGAGCGAATTGACTTCTAATTCGATTTCCTTAGAATGCGTCTAAGCACGGATGATCGGCCAAAAAGTTAGCCAATGCTTGATTTTTCTTGCCTTTTGTGGTATGAGCGTATTTCAAATTACGGCGGTGCTAAAGTCCAAAGACCAATCCTTTGATGCAAAAGCAGGGACGAGAGAACATGTACTTAACCAAATTTACTTTAGAAATTAAGTAAATAGTTCTGGTAGTAAGTAAGCCCTTAATTTAGTACATGTAAAATACAAAGCAAGACATAATTTTTCAATAGCGAGAATAATTACATTCACACACGATAAGTCGTCTCTTGAGATAATATATAAGCCCTTTCTTCTCCAAACCGATCGTCTGGGCGACTAGTCCGGCTATTGACTCTGCTTTCGGCCGATATATAAACTTTCATTGGCCGACCTTGGATAGGTGAAACTAATACTGGTGGATTTGACAAATATGTCTTCAGGCTATGGAAAGCCTCTTGATGCTCCTCCTTCCAGACGAAGTCGTCACGATTTTCAACTTTAGAAGAGGCGAAAGCTTTCGTTATACCTGCACAATTAGATATGAAACGTCGTAAGAAGTTCACTTGCCCAAGGAATCTTTGTAATTCCTTTTTGTCCTTAGGTGGTTTAGCCTCTAAAATGGCTTTTGCTTTATTTTTATCAAGTTCAATTCCTCTTTCATGCACTAGGAATCCTAGGAAATTTCTGCATTAACACCAAATGCACACTTCAGCGGTTCAATTTTAATTTATATTGTCTCATCCGTTCGAATGAGCGTTTCAATTGTTGGAGATGGTTTTCTTCTTTCAATGATTTAACCACTATATCATCAACATAAACTTCAACGAAATCTCCTATCATGTCATGAAAAAATTAGATTCATTGCCCTTTGATAAGTGGCTCTGCATTTTTAAACCAAAAGGCATGACCACCCATTCAAAACATCCTAAAGCACTGGGCATCTGAATGCGGTTTATGTATATCTTCTTGACTATATAAATTTGGTTGTATCACGAATATCCATCCATAAAAGAGTACATCACATGTCCGGTGATTGAATCTACTAAGGAATCTACCGTTGGCATTGGATATTCATCTTTGGGCGTTGCTAAGTTCAAATTTAAAATCTATGCAAACCCTAATACTACCATTTTTCTTTGATCTGAGGCACAATATTAGACAACCATTCAACGTGTCGGCCGTCCTTATAAAACACCGCCTTTAACAACCGTTCTATTTCTTTCTTTACTTGAGCGATACATTAGGAGCAAAAGCGTCTGGGGTTGCTTATGTGGTTTAAAGTGTGGCTTAGTTGGTAGCCTATGTTCCACCAAATTTTTATCTAAACCGGGCATGTGTTCATATTCCCAAGCAAAACAATCTCTATACTCTTTTAACAAAGCAATTAGCGGTCACTTACCTCTTTGCTAAGCATCGGTACGACAAATGTTGGGCGATCTTCTTGTTCCTCTCAATATTTACTTTCACCAAGGGTCTTGTGCTTGGGCGTGCCTGTCTTCATGACTCCTATCACATCGTCGTTCAAGCTCCTTGTATTGATGTCTTACGCATCTAAACAATCCACCTTATTCACTTCTCGGCCAATATTACATTCTAACTTGAACACGGCTAATTTATCCCTTAAAATCTTTAAAAGCCGTTTTCTTTCTTATTTCTCCTTCGCACTTTTTCTCGAAAGCCATTGACTTGGCTTTGACATCCTGAAGGTTAGGTACCTTCTTCAACATTTATTGAATATCTTTTTGCCAATCATTGGCTCTTCAAGGACCACTATGTTTGGCCTCATTTGATCGAACATTTCGATAAATGCATCTATTGATAATGGCTCCTCGCTCTGCTTGCGATGATCGAGTTTCTTCACCATCTTGGACTACTCTCACGGGCCCATAATTTCCTTCATACATAAACTTCTCGATCGAGTTAAACACGTAACAAAGGTCTATGATGCGCTTGCACCACTTGACTTCACCTTTATCGTTCCAAAAACTAGACAACGATGGAGTGGCGAAGGTATACAACGATTTCCATGAATCCAATCTCTTCCTAACAACACATTGTAGCTAGTCGGCCCGTCTATTACAAAGAATCTTGTGGTTTTGGTGATAGTTCCTACCGTTCGTCCAAAGGCATTACTCCTTTGGCGAAGTCACCCGCCATTGAAGCTCGTAAGGATAACCCGGTGGGGATCAAGTCACTCTCCGTCTTAGCAAATTTCTTTATCATTCTAGATGGAATGGTATTAATAAGCGGCCCCATTATCTATGAGAACTTTGGCTACGGGGATGCCATTGACTAGAGCCTTTACATATAATGGCCTCAAATGTTTGGTTAAATTGGCGTTGGCTTCTTAAAGATGACCACTTTCGATCGCCTCTATCTCCACTTCTCGTTTCCGTCATCCTTTGGATCGAAATCTTGTGTCGGGTTTCGTGCAACATTTCATGCGATCTTCTGTCTTGCCGGGCTCTTGAGCTTCTTTGTCGCTCACTTCCTCCCAACCCGTGAGGGATGGTAATATCGTTGGAGGTGATCCATACTTTTCGAGGCCTTGGTACCCTCATTTTCCTCTTGGGCGTCCCGTATAACACGTAATAATCAAAAGATCGCCCGGATGGTTACGCCAACAAATCTACTTCTCGTACACCTTCTTGATCACAATTTGTTTTAGCAATTTGTTATATGAAACTCCTCTTTTCTTCTCTCGACTCTAAGTCGATCTCTTCTTCCACATCTGTCAAGCCATCATCTTCTTCTTCTCCTCCATAGATATCTCCGGAGGTTTGCCCGATTTCTACCACGCATTCCAATGTGCATGCTTCTTCACTCTCATCTTCTTGTGGCCCCTCATCCCTTTGCTTTTAAATTCATTGGCAAGCGAGATAATTATTAGCCAATATTGGGGTAAAGAACCAAAGCGAATGGTGATGGATTGTCCGGGATCTTCTTCATCTTAAATCCTTCTTTGTGTCTTTCAAACTTGACCTACGGAAAGAATCTTACGGCAATTCTCTGTTGAATCATTCACATTATGTTCCTTCTCATCTTGAGATTTTCTTTAGCAACCGTGTTGGAGAAATTAGGCGATTTGGGACGTATCACTTCTTGTTCTTTGCCTCGTCATTCGTCCATAATTTCTCGATGGCGTCTCTGCATGTCCTAGTCATTTGATCAAAGGGTATCACCCTTCACGCCTTTATATTGGAATGAGTGCCATACATTCGATCGATGGGGCTGTGGCCTGAACGTTCTATTGTTGAGCATCGGCCTGCCGTTGTACACCGGCCTGCCATCATACATTGGCCTGACCCGTCTTTCAAAAGGAGGCCGTGATACCTTTCGTCCTTGAACAGGTTGGAAATTTTGGGTTGTGTTTGGATGATTGTGATACTCCCATACTTCCGTTTTCTCCTCTTCATCTATTTCTCTGCTACATCTAGCACACAACACTTTTTATTCCTTTCAACTTCTTTACCTTTGAGAGCGTTTGAACACTTTGGGATGCGGTTCAAGATCTTAAATCCCCATTATCGACCACCAATTTGAATTTAGGTAAACCACTTTTGAAACCTCTTGACAACATATTAACTCCTAGTGGCATGCGGAAAAGGATTCTCATCCACTTGCCATCTTCTTTTTAGCTTCAAAAGTAATTACCATACGATTCGATGGCATCTGTAATACATGACGAAAAACCAAACAATTATTAGTTGTATGAGACCATGCATTATGCCACTTACAATATTTTTATCCTTAATTTGCTCGAGTTTGGCAATTTGTGTTTATCGCTCGGTTTTATTTGCTTGTCTTTATACAATCTATCAAATATAGTATACGCTTTGGTTACATCGAGCAACGTTCTAGCCTTCTTGCTTGTATCTCTCGAGGCTCGTTTTTCGCCGTCATCCACTGAATTAATTATTAACGGACATTCATAAGCATCTCCTTTAATCAATTCGGCCAAACATATTTCGGTTTGATCATAATATTCATCCACAGCGTGAGCGTCGAAGTTTGGGTCTCTATAATAAGTCCCTTTCTTTGGAATTTTTCATTTGTTCCTCTTCCCTTATCAAGCGCTCATACCTAATCACATTGGCCGTTAATTGAAAGAGATCGAAACTCCCTATCACGAAATTTCTTTTCAAGTCGAAACTTAAACAACTTTGAAGCGATCTTAACAAACTCTTTTTTCGGGTAAGGGCACAAAGCATTTACTCCTAGCGATCTTAAACCTTTGAAGAAAAACTTCCGCCCATTCGGTTGGCATTTGGCGTAAATTAGCCAAATCGGCCAAGGTGACTTGATTCGATTTTATAGAATTGGGCGTGGAACAAGCTGTTCTAATTGTTGCCATGTATACGCGAGCAGAGTTCTTTGGCAAATTAATGAACCATGAAAAAGCTACTCTGATTGGCGAACTAGGAAACAACCTTATTTTATGGTAATCACTTACTTCACCGCATTGCGGTGTGAATAAGCCCTACATGTTCCAATGTTGAAACCTCCCTAAACACATGAATAGTGAAAATTCCGGCACTTTATATCCCTAGGCCACGGATAGGCTTGGTCTATCCAATCGGGATATGGCTTTTTATAGGTTGGCCTAATGAAAGGGCGCATTCAAAAAGCCATCGATCTTGCATTATCTCGGTGATTTGGTTTCTTAAAGCCATGTTTGGATCATATGGGACTCCTATTGGTTGATTCACGGTGGAATCATTTGAGGTCTATTGTTTAAACTTTGGATTTGTGGCCAAATTACCATTACTCATGGTATTATTGCCATTTACTTGGACATTTGCCCTTCGTTAACACGTGTTGCGTTTTGTCCTATATTTGGCATATTTTCTCTTGCATTGGGCTACCCCCAAGTTGGGCGATCCCACATTATGACCACTCAAATTGGCGCGTTGCCTCCACCCACATTTGGCGTCGATGGTATAAAAAGGCATTTCTATTCCTTGACTAGGATTTATAGGGTTCATTGTCGGTGAATTGTGCCCTACAACCGTCCTAGCTTGGAAATGATTCCCTATATTTGGCAAATTTGGTTGACATATACGGCCTACTAACCTAGTTATAAGTTCATTTAAAGTACTTAATTGTTTGGCCATGTTGTCGTAATGCACATTTCGGTTTGAACAAATTTTTCCATATCATGAACATTTTGCAAGCTTACGTCCCACAACATCTTGCGTGAGTTCGCCAAGTAATGCTGGCGCATGGTTCGTGGACTCAATTCCGTCGTTGGCTCATAACGGCTTTGATTTTGTCCCTCCGTTCTTTGGTGTATTTTTGCTTGTTCTTCATATCGCTCGATCACGGATTGAATTATTTGGTGGTTGGTTCCTTATCGAGTTCTTGTGAGGCATATTGTTCTACCCTCTTGTATCTTCTAACACCAAAAGTGTCCCAGCTGGGCGTGCCAAATTGTTTCGCAGCGAATGTGTATCTTTCGCTAACAATTAAAGGATTCGAGACGATGTGTAAGGGGCGCCAAACCTTATGAGACAAAGTCCCAACAAGGGGTGTTTGATTTAGAAGACTACAATAATGACAAAAGGATGAAAAGAGCAAAAGCGAAATGCCTCCAAAGGGCACAAGCACACTAGAATTCACTTTGTAAAGAAATATTTAAGACTAAATGGAATGAAATTACATTTCTGTTTTTGAGAGTTCCTTCTTTTTTCTACTTGATCAATCTCCTTTCTTTTATACCTTGTCAAGCGGTTTTATCACACGTTTTCCTTGATCTTGCATAAAAACTTCTCATCGCCCGATTTCTTCCTTATCGCCCGACAACCACCTCGTCGCCCAATAACGCCCCATTTCTTCCATAATGATTTCAAGCTGTTTGTAACTTCCCATGATGATTTAACATGATGATTTAACTTCTTGTAACCCCTTCATGAAGCAATCACTTACGTCGCTCAATAACCGCCCATTTCTCCCATGATGATCCCAAGCTTGTTTGTAACTTCCCATGATGATCCAACTTCTTGTAACTCCTTTATGATAATTCAAGTTTGTAACTCGACAGCGTGGGAATAATGATAAGAAAAATGAGAAAAACTACTTATGAGCAGTTACTCTTATGCCACGAGTGATCGACCATTCTAATGCGCCCAGCATACAGCGTTTTTGATCTGGGCGATGTCCATTTATGGGCCCTTCTGGCTTGGACAAATTTCTATTGGGCACAGATATCACAATTTATTTGGGCATCCGTTGGGCTGGCCGACATATTTTCTAAACCTATATACTTGGGCATTCGGGCATTTATTATGGGCTATATAAATTTTTTTTAAAGATATGAATTTTTTTCTTAAGTCTCTTTTTAGGCCATTAGATCTTGTTATTTCATATGTCATGAACTCAATGGCTTAGTGAACAAATTTGTCGGGTTGATTAGTGGTTTTGATGCATGCTTTTTTAATTACTCATTTTTGCACTTTTTCACGCATGCGTGGCAATCAATTTCTATATGTTTCGATGCGCTCATGAAAAACTAGGTTTGAAGCTATATGTATAGCATCTTGGTTGTCACAAAACATTTTGACGGGTTTAGCTTGACACATATTCAAATCCTTCAATATATTTTGCAACCAAGTTACTACACAACATATAGTGGCCATTGAATGATATTATGCCTCTGCACTTGAATGCGAATCGCATTTTATTTTTTTTATCTTCAAAGAGATCGGTGCATGTCCAAGTAGGATACAATACCCAGTCAAGGATCTTCTTGTATCTTTACAATGAGCCCAGTCAGCATCACAAAAGGCCTTTAGTTCTAATGGTCCTTTGGAAGGTAAAAGAATCCCTTTGGCCAGGTGCTTGCTTGATATATCGTAAGACCTTGTGTGCAGCTTCAAGATGAGGTTGTCTAGGCTTGTCCATGAATAGGCTTAATATGTGAACGACGTACACAAGACTTGGTCTCGTAACTGTGAGGTATATTAGCCGCTTTACAAGTCTCCGATATTGGGATGGATCATATAATAATTCACCATTCGTCTGTGTTAGTGACAAGTTCTTATCAACTGGGAAGCGTGAGGGTTTAGCACCGAGAAAACCAGTATCTTCAAGAATTTCCAAGGCATAATTCCTCTGACACAATGTAATACCTTGCTTAGACCTTGCAACCTCTATACCCAGAAAGTATCTCAGTTGTCCCATGTTAGTTTGAATTGACTTAAAAGAAACTGTTTGGTGTTTGAGATGTCTTCCAAACTATTTCCTGCCAGGATCACATCATCAACATAAACCAGCAATGCTGTGAATCTGTCTGAACGATTTCGGACGAACAATGAATAGCCTTACCAAGATTGATGAAACCTAGCAAATTTGAGGGCTGTTGACAGTTTAAGAAACCACTGCCTTGAGGCTTGTTTTAAATCGTAAATGAATTTAGGCCTGGGCATTTTATCCAGAATCGACGGATTTGGTCCGGCTCCTATCACTAAATATATGGATCCGGTTCTAAAGAACCGAGAACCATCGGTTCTGGTTCTTAAGAATCGATTTCAAATACCTGGAACACAACCGAAAATTCAATTTTTTTTTTTAATTTTTAGATTTCCAATTTTTTTTTAGTTTTCATATTTTTCTTTACTAAATTAACCCCATTACACATTACTCCCAAAGCCCAAAGGAAAAACTCATTAATCTACCCATGTCCCATTAGATGTAGTTCTGATACCGTAGATCTTATTAATTATTATTAAAGAGTATGATTACTATTTGAGAACTTTGGTACATATAGGCTAAAGTATGATTTGGAATTTTTTTTTTAATTTGTACATTTAGCTTGAAATGACAATAGTTAAAAAAAAATTTAGGTAGAACCGAACCGGTGGTTTCGAATCTGTTCTGTTCCAGTTGAAAGTGGATGGTTCCGATTCTTTTACAATATACATGAATATAAACTGGTGGTTCCGATTCTTCCACTATCCGAATCGAACTTCCCGACGCCCACCCCTAAATGGATTTGTGAAGCTTGCAGACTCGAGTCTTCTCCTTTCATCCAAAACCAGGTGGAATCTTCATGTATACTTTCTCATAAAGATCTCTATTGAGAAATGCGTTGTTAACATCAAGTTGGTGCACGTGCCGGTCTTGTAAAGTCGCAAGGCTAATAAGCACACGCACCGCTGTTAACTTGGCAACCGGTGCAAACGTTTTTCTGTAATCAACTCCCTCAACTTGACTGTACTCCTTAGCAACCAACCGTGCCCTGTAACAGTCAATCGTCCCATATGGATTCAGTTTGAACTTGTATATCCATTTGCAACCGATTGGTTGTTTATGAGATGGTAGCAGAACCAACTCCAAGTGTTATTTGCTTGGAGGGCTTGAATCTCATTATGCATAGCTTCTCTCTACTGTGGAATATAGATGCCCAGAAAAAGAAGTAGGCTCCTTCTGGATGGAAATGTTAGTGGTGAAAGCTCTATAGTTATGAGAAAGTTGATCATAGGATAAGACTTGGGAAAGAGAGTGAACAAGACTCAAGTAATAAGGTGGAGTTGATGGTATGGTTCTCGAATTGAGGGTCGTCTCAACATGAAAGTCCTACAAAAGGTTGGAGTCTTGGTAGGACGGGTCGACTGCTGTGGTGCCAAAGTTGGTGTTACTACCATGGAAGATGAGATAGGTAAGGCGGTTGGTGGTTGTGATGGTGTAGTTGGTGGATCCGATGGTGTAGAAGGGTCACCGTGGGATAACTTGATAAATTGGTGGCCGAAGAGAGCTCTGGTGGAGTGTTTTCAAGTGGTGGGACTCTAGAGTTGGAGGGAGATGAGACTAAGGATTCAATATCAAATGAGTGTGAGAGTGTTGGGGTTTGAAAGTTGGACATATCAGTTTGAGAAGTCGAGTGAGGGTTTGACTGGAATGGAAAAGTGATTTAAAAAAATACCACATCTCTTGAAACAAAGACTTTGTTTTCTGTTAGATTATAAATTCAATAACCTTTTTGACTGTGAGGATAACCTAAGCATAGACATTTAGTTGCACGCGGATCAAATTTGGTGGGTTTGGAAGGGTGAGTTGATGTGAAACACAAACAACCAAATAGTCGTAAATCGTAGTAATTTGGTGGTTTATGGAAAAAATTTTCAAATGGTGTTTTTCCTTGAAGAAGTGGTGTGGGAGTTCTATTAATGAGATATGTCAAAGTAAATATGGCATCTCCCCAAAAACGTTTAGGTAAGTTGGCTTGAAAAAGAATTGCTCGAGCAACATTGAGCAAGTGCCTATGTTTACGCTCAACGACACCATTTTGTTGTGGTGTGTTGACACAACTAGTTTGATGAACTATCCCTTTTGATGAGTAAAATTGTTCAAGTGTAAACTCGGGACCATTGTCACTATGCACAATTTTCACTTTCTTATCAAATTGAGTTTCAACCAAATGAATGAAATTGATTAGGAGGTTTCGTGTTTCTCATTTATGTTTCATCAAGTATACTCAAGTGCTCCTAGTATAATCATCAACTATGGTAAGAAAATATTTTACACCAGTGAGTGAAGGTTCATGATAGCCACCCCAAATGTCAACATGTATTAAATTAAAAGAAGACACACTTGAGATAGTACGTAAGGGAAAAGAAATTCTAGTTTGTTTTGCCAAAGGGCAAATAGGACACTGATTTTTATCACATGATTTATTTGCAGAAAAGGAAAATAACAAGGAAACTTTGGTGGAAGGATAACCGAGGTGTTGGTGCCAAAGGTTGGGTGTCTCGCGGTGAACTAAGTTGCATGTTCCTTTATGTATTGGATTGAGACAATAGAGTCCCTCCCGTTCAGTTCCCATCCCAATCATCTCCCCCGATCGTAGGTCTTGTATGATACAAAAGTGTCTGAGAAAGATAGTGATATAAAATGAATCAAGTGCCAGTTTACTAATAGAGATCAGGTTCAAATAAAAGAATGGCACGCATAGGACGTTGTGTAGAATGAAATGAGGAGTGAAAACTACTTTGCCAATATGAGTAACTTGAGCCATAGTACCATCCAGTCATTTGACAGAACGATTATGCACATGTTTCAAAGATGTAAGAAGAGAAGGAGCATAAACTATGTGATCACTAGCGCTACTGTCCAATATCCAAACATTTTTCTTGCCATTTTGAGTGATAGAAAAAGCTTTATGTGAGAATTAATCATAATTTGAAACATTACCAGCATGATTGACCTTAGCTGCCTTATTTTTGATTAGTAACTCAACAAGCTCCTTGCATTCTTCTTGTGAGAATGGAAAATTGTTTCCATCGAATCTTTTGTCATACATGGAAGCCACATGGTTCCCCTTTAAGTTTTCGTGTTCTCCTTCCATGGTAGCCTTTCTTCTTCTACAAATGGTGTCATCATTTAAAAAATAAAGAAACTAGCCCACACTTTAAGCATGGTGGAGAAGATGATGAAAATTTTTTCTTCATTTTTTTAATTATTATTTTGTTTATTTTTTTTTTGTTTCTTATATTTTAATTGTTTGAAATAAGAAAATATGAAAAGACTATTTTTTTTTCTTATTAAGTACATGGTTGATAGAGTTTAAAAGTAAAAGAAATTTTTTACAAGACTTTGAAGAAAAAAATTGGTGAAATGTGTGGTTGAAAAATTGATAAAAATTGTGGCTCACATACAATATTATGTAGTTAAAAATAAGTTTGGAAAAATTTTAAAAAAAATAATCCAAACATTCTCTAAAGTTAGTCAAATTAAAGTCGGACTATTGACTCTTGGTCAACTAACGAAAATTTGGACGAAATTCTTCAAAAGGTCCTTCAAGTATATATTTATTTAAAAGTTTGGGACATATGTGTTAGAATTATAAGGTTTGGGACCTTTTGACGTATTTTTGAAAAATTTTGGACCTTTGTTGCAAATTCCCCTATATTCTTATGCCCAAAATTGTTGAAATTTTGCACGCCCTCTTTTAACGGAGGAATTGAATGGCAATAAGAGCAAATGATAGACACTATTTGTGCAAAAAAACCAAATTTAAACCCTAATGTCTCTTGAACATTTAAAATCCTAAACGTTAAACTAATTTTGACCCTCAATGTTTATTGCTGTGATAATAATAGTTAGTGGATGCTGTGAATGTTAGATTGCTAAGATGGAAAAATATGAGTACGAACGAAGGAAATAATGATTACACGAAATAGCAAAGATTACTAGATTATTAAGTTACTACAAATAACAAATCTTGATTTTTTTTTTTAGTTTCTTTTGATATGGATAAGATGAAAACACAATAATCTTAGGTAGAGAACAAGGACATGTTTTTAGAATAAAACACTACTAGAAAAGGAGGTCTGTAACGACGACATATGTAGTCGTTATGAGTTGTCTTAATAGATTAGTGCTTTTTGGAATTTGATGACGATAATATGATGTCTTTATAGATTTTTTCATCTATACTGACGACATTATCGTCGTTATACTGTTGTGCTCAATTTCTTTGAATTAGAACCATTGATATGACACATCATCGTTATAAGACAAAGTTTTCAATGACGACACCTTCGTCTCCATTACTTTGAACATTTTTTGTAACAGCGACAACATTATAGTCTTAATTTTATTAAGAAATATGGAGACGACAATGTCATTGCTATACATGTTTGTACGTGTAATTTAATGTCGCCGCTATAAAATATTTTAATTTTTAAAAGAACATGAATAAATAGAAAGTACATAAATCCTACGGGTCCCCCAAACCCCCACCGTCGTTCTCGTCATTGTCATCTCCGTCTGGCACAACCCTCAAAAATCTCTATCGCAGATTAGCCGTAAGATGTGCAATAGTCATCTCAATTCGCGAAGTTGGGCCTTATACATCACAAACCAAGGATCATCATAGCGGACAAAATAAGAAAACGGTCGGCTCTTCGTGGGGGAGAGATTTGCCATTCGGAACGCGTTCAACCCCACGAACGTGTTCTCGTCGATCGAGAACTTCCATCGCATTAACTGACGTGCCACTAGAGGCAACATGGGTCTGCTGAGTCTTCTTCACCTTAACAGGTTTATCATGTGCATCGAGAAAAAATAAATAATAAATAATACTGAAAGGTGCAAAAACAATTACAACATTACGATGTAAGTTTTTCTCACGTAGTCACCAGCTGTCTCCAAATTCACCTAATTGCCAGACCGAAAGGTGTGGAAGGTTTAGAAGGACCCAATAACGCTTGGCCACTACTGGGTCTCAGAATCCCTCTACAACAATTCTAATGTGAAGTTTAGTTAAAATATGCATATATTATGCACTAAAGATGATGTAATAGGAATATAAAAATTTACTCATGCCTGATCATAACACGTGGCAGAGAAGATCTTCGACTCCTACACTCTCGGGTATTTAGCCTTAATTCGGTTTGCTCTATTATTTGTCGATCGTGCCTGGAGACAAAAAGTTAGTGTTATGTAATTATGAAGTTTATACACATTAACATAAAATCTTTAAAAAAATGATAGTATGTATCACAAAATTAGGACTTGTAAAGAAGTCTATGTACTTTTGCCGCTTCTCGGGCGAGACAACTCTTCGTCTTTAATGGCTCGGTCCGTGCTCATCAAGTGATTATGTGCCTTGAGTTTGTAATTCCGATAGCGATCGACCACTAGATGATCTCTGATGCTTAGCACGCATCGCCCGATACTCATCGGATGATTGATTGTCTTGAAGATCGAAGTAGCTCGCAACATCAGAACAATATTAGTTAATGCATATTATACTGAAACAATAGGTTTATTAGTTAAAAATTTAACCTAAATAAAATATTAAAGTTTAAAATAATTTGAAGGATTGATATTTGGTTTTGCTAAGAACTTTGGGAATTTTTTTTTTTTTTTTTTAAATTTTACATCAGTTTAGATCAAGTTTCTATAGACAAACTTTACTTTTTAACATTTATGTATAATTTTCTTGTTAAATTTTAAATTTGGCATTCTAATTTTTTGTTGGAAAAGAATAGGGTTAGCAAATTGAGGGTGCAGATTTTGTCTGCATGTTTTGAAATGAGAGAAAAATATTTTATCGCAAACTTTAGATTTATTATTATTTTAAAATATAATAGACAAATATGTCGTTTTACGTCTTTTTAATTGAATTTTTGGACGAATATTATTAGATGTATTAATTAATTAAAAGTTGGATATAAAAATGCGATAAAAGAAAATTGAGACATTAATGCTACAATGAACAAATATTGAAAATGTTAAATACAATTAAAATGTAGTGCAACAAACAAAAATAAGATGTAGATATAAATTATTCATAAATTAACCATTCTCCCTCCCTCTCTTTGATTAACTAATTTCGGATTCATAATATAAATGAGAAAATATTCTTATGATAAAGCGATGTGGGACATTAATTGAGTTTGTTTTTCAAACCGGTTTGGGATTTGGGACTATTAATCATAATTAGTTTCATTTTATAACAATATGCGGAAATACTATAAGAAATAATCTTGAAATTTTAAGTGAAAGAAATTAAAATGAAAATTTTGTTGATACTTTCTTATGAAAACTATTGTTAACTCATGGGATATGTCACGACTCAATATTTTTTCTTTTAATTTGAGTTGGATATATTAGAAATTCGGTTCGAAAAGTATAGAAAATAACAGTCAAATCAAGTTTAATTTTAAACTAATTAATAACCACTCCAAACTCGGAAGGTCATTTAATGGGGAATGATCTAATGCCTCCAGTGACTAAATAAAAGTCACTACTGTACACTTGTCTAGTGGGCATTGGAGGATGAAAAAGTGCATGAACAAGTGTCCATGGACACTTTTTTTTTACCCACTGGGAAAGTTAGATCATTCCTCTTTAATATTTTTTGTTTATGTTACTTAATAAATTTTTGAGGAATATATATCATTATTTGATCTTCAATGCTATTATTTTTATCGTATCGCCTGAATCATATCAGAATTAGACTCAATTGCTTGGTTCGAATCGTTTCTAGTTAATATTTAAATATTTCAAGTATTAGATGCGGCTCTGAGTTCTAACTATAAGTTCAAATTTTAAACTTCGGTTGTAATTTATTTATAATATTTCAATTAGATAAACCGTTAAGTTAATTTATATGAATTAATATGCAATCAAATTTTAAACATTACCACTAAAATGTAAAAACATAAAATATTAAAGTAAAATTAGTAAATTTATACAAATAGGAGGAAAATTTGGTATCACAAACCAAAGGTGGGGATAACGTTCTAATTCGAAAAGGGTTAATCTTACAAACGGTCACTCAAATTCAAAATTTACTCCATTGGTCATTAACGTTTTGGGCGCTTACTATAATGATCACCATGTTAACACCGTTAACCCCGTAGTTGACGTGACACTGTTTAATGCGAACGTGGCATTCACCCTGTCAATTGCTCCGCCACATTGGATAAGTTGCTCAACATCTTTGTCAAAAGATATTCTTACCTATAATTTTTAACTAAAAACAATAAACAAAAGAGAAAGACAAAAAAAGAAAGAGGAGGAAAAAAAAAGTTCATTTTCTTCACCTACCCCCAACCCGACCCGAACCGAACCGAATCGTCCCCACTCCTACCCCCACCCAACACATTCCATCGCCATCACAAAGAACTACCATGCCCCATTTCTCAAATTTTGCCAGTCACCACCACCACCACCACCACCACCACCACCACCACCACATTTATGGAATGCTTGCCACCATCACCATAGCAAGGCTACAATCTGGATAGAAACTGGTGGTGGTTCTCCACAGGTGAGGAGGCAATGGCAGTCGCAGTGCCAATGAAGAAAATTGGAGATCCATTTATAGGATGAAACTTCTTGAGGTGAGCCAACAGAGACAGCGAAGAAGAAGAATTGGACTGAAGGGTCTCCTTGTTGAAGCCTGCAAATCTAGAAGATATGGTGGTTGTGGTGGCTGGTTGTGGTGGTTGGAAAATTTGTGGTCCCCTTTTTGTTGTGGAGGTTGTGGTGTCCGGTGAGAGAGAAATCTGGAAGATCTAGATCTATGGTGGTGGTGGCCGGAAAATTTTGAGAGAGCGGGCGTGGCGGTGGTGGCCGGAAAAATTTGGAAGATCTAGATTTACTGATGGCATGGCAATGGCGGTGTACGTTAGATGGGTGCTTGGCTTGGTGGGGCGGCGGTTCAACCGTAAAAATCGGTGTTTAGAAAACCACCACAAGTGGGCGCGGTGTGGGGTGGGGTTTTTCTCTCTTCTCTCTTTTTTTTTTTGTTTATTGCTTTTAGTTAAAAATTAAGGGTAGGAATATCTTTTTTGACAACATGTTGAGCAACTTATCCAACGTGGCGAACCAATTGACAGAATAAATGCCACATTCGCATTAAATGGTGCCACGTCAGCTACGGGGGTTAATGGTGTTAACATGGTGATCATTATAGTAAGTGCCCAAAACGTTAATGACCAATGGAGTAAATTTTGAACTTTAGTGACCGTTTTGGAATTTCGCTCAAACTTGAGTGACCGTTTGTGAAATTAACCCAATTGGAAAGGATGCATTGTTTTATTATTAGAAGGAAGTATTCCATTTGGGTTTAATTTTTTCAACCCAATTTTCAATTTGGGATTATTCTATTTATGACACTATTTAACAATATTTGCATGTAGAGTATATTTTGTACACGGTATTAAATAAGACAAGATATTACTGTAAATAAATTTTTAAAGTTATTTTTTATTTAATATGTTTAATACAGTAAAACTCACTATGCCAAACAAGTCAACAGATTAAAAATTATCTTGATATTTGAGTAGAAAAGTGAAAATTATTCTTTAATATATCTGAATATACAGCTTAAATAATTCTCCCTTAAAAGTTAAAACAGATTCTATATTTTGAGTGAAAGAGGATGGATTGATCTCTTCATCTTCCTCTAAGTGAAGAAAATGCATTGCTATCACCTACTATTTGTCTCGGTAAATATGTTACATGTAAGTTGACTTTAAATTTATTAAGTTGTATATACAATTTTATTAATATTGTCTAACTATTTTAACACGATATCAAAGTAGACGAAAAATATAAGGAGAAGAATTCAAAAAAGTATCACATCGGGCAAAACTCTTGTATTCGAATCTTCGCTAAAAATGCAACAGAAACTAACTCATGGACTGTTTTGTTACTTTCCCCGCTTCTCGGGTATATAGCAACAACTTCTCATGATGCCAAATTATTTTATCCTCATCACCAAATCAGCTTAGGAAACAGACAATATTAAATCCCATTCAATAGAAATAAAGGTGTCCCTCACTAGCTACATGTTTTAAGACCCAGTGCATCAACCATATCACTCACTACCACCCTTCTCTGCGCGGGCCAAAAATCTGAAATGAAGGTGGCTGGGGCAGCCAATGATCGCTATATATTCGAATTTTTTTCCCAGTTGCCTACTCTCTATCGCAGTCATTTATCCAGCAATTTTTTTCTCCCACATCAGAGACGACCCATTCCGAGGACCAGCTCACAGGAAGTCACCACTCTATAATATTTTCCTTACAAAATTCTAGCTAGCTAAGAGTCATGCTCAGAGTACATCCACCATGCCTATTTGCTAGCAATGCTTTATTGAAGATTCCAATTCACGGAATCCCAAACCATCCAAACCCTTTGGCCTACCTATTATTTTCCAAGATATCCATGCCATTAATCGTTTATTGTCCTTAGCTCCCACCAAAAGGTAGAGACTAAAGCTCAAACATCACTACACAATAAAGATGAAATTTTGAACAAGTTCATCAAATAAGTCGGATAGCCTGAAGTACTGCTTTAATTAGCACTTCCATGCCTCCCACTGAGAAAAGTGAATGCCTCCAGCCTTTCAACCGTTTCCAAATCCTATCCCGAATCATCTCATAGGTTTATCTATGCCCACCACCGTCGGCATACCCAAATAGACATCACGGCGCGAACATGGAGAAGCCCAAGTGCCGCGTGACCAAATCTTGTTCAGAGGTTAGAACATTGGGGCTAAACGTAACCGTTGATTTCTTGCAATTTATTTACAGTCCTCAGAATCTTTCATAACAATTCAAAATATCCCGCAAATTTTGGCATTCTGTAGCTTTCGCCCTAAGGAATAATATAGTCATCGGCTAAGACAAACGGCTCACCCTTGGTCCATTTCTACTACACCTCATACCCATGAGCAGATTATTACTTTCGCCTAATTCTCAACAAACCCGATACCGCTTCCGCATCCGGGAAAAAACTTTGTGTTTCTCTTGCAAAGAAAAATAGAAATTACTATGGCTATTTCCAAGTGAGAGAATTCTTCACAAACCACCTACGTCTTCTCGTCAGAAGTATAGCTAGTAGACACTATACAAATATTATTATAAAGCTTATGAGTGTAATTCGACCTTAGAAAAGAGTATCGAGATTGATAAAAGTATCAGAGTTGAGAAGGAAAGATTTGGAGAATAATGGTGAAGAAAAAGAGAATTGGGAAGGAGAGAATTGAGGAAATTGAAAAAAAATTGAACAAGGTGAAAACAGTATGTATAATGGATTTTTGCTCCAATAGAGGTGAAACTTATTAAGGTCGTGACTAGTATACCACTTATCGGTGGAATTCGATCGTAGAAAAATAAATGGAGATTGATAGGAGGATCAATGTTGATAAGGAAAGATTTAGAGAAGATTGGTGAAGAGAGAGAGAATTGGGAATGAGAAAATTGAGGAAAATGAAAAAAAAATTGAAGAAGGCGACGACAAACGTATAATGGATTTTTGGGCCAGTAGAGATGAAACTCTCTATAGTCGTGACTAGTATATTGCTTATCAGTAGAATTCGACTGTAAAAAATAAATAGAGATTGATATGAGGATTAAGGTCGAGAAGGAAATATTTGGAGGAGAATGATGAAAAGAAAGAGAATTGGAAAGGAGAGAATTGAGGAACTTGAAAAAAAAAATTGAAGAAGTTGAAGACAAACGTATAGTGGATTTTTCGGCTAGTAGAGGTGAAACCCTCTACGATCATGACTAGTATACAGCTTATCGGTGGAATTTGACAGTAGAAAATTAAATGGAGATTGATAGATGATCAAAGTTGAGAAGGAAAGATTTGGAGAAGAATGGTGAAGAGAAAGACAATTGGAAATGAGAGAATTGAGGAAATTGAATTTTTTTTTTTTTTAGAAGGTGAAGACGCCTATATAGTGGATTTTTGGGCGAAGATGTGAACTCCCTACTGATCGTGACTAGTATACCGCTTATCAAGAGAATTCAAATGCGAAAAAATAAATAGAGATTTATAGGAGGATCAATGTTGAGAAAGAAATCTTTGGATAAGAATGTGAAGAGAAAGAGAATTGAGAAAATTAAAAAAAAAATTGAAGAAAGTGAAGACAGACGTATAGTGGATTTTTGGACCAAGAGAGAGGTGAAACTCCCTACGATCATGACTATTATAATGCATATCGGTCACGAATTCAATTGTAGAAAAATAAATAGAAATTGATAGGATAATCAGTCCGAAAAGAAAGATTTGGAGAAGAATGATGAAGAGAAAGAGAATTGGGAAGAAGATAAGCGAGAAAATTGAAAAAAAAAATAGAAGAAAGTAAAGACATACGATAGTGGATTTTTAGGCTAGTAGAGGTTAAAATCCCTACGGTCGTGACAATTATACCGCATATAAGTAGAATTCAATCGTAGAAAAATAAATAGAGATTGATAGGAGAATCAAGTTTGAGAAGAAAAGAATTGGAGAAAATGGTGAAGAAAACGAGAATTGGGAAGAAAAGAATTGAAAAATTGAAAAAATTTATTTGAAGAAGGTAAAGACAGGATGTATAGTTGATTTTTGGGCCAAGAGTGGTGAAATACCCTCGATCGTGACTAGCATATTGCTTATCGATTGGAATTCATTCAGAGAAATAAATGGGAATTGATATGAGTATCAAGGTTGAGAAAGAAAAATTTGGAGAAGAATGGTAAAGAGAGAATTGGGAAGGAGAATTGATAAAATTGAAAAAAATATTGAAGAACATAAAGATAGACGATAGTGGATTTTTGGATCAATAGAAGTGAAACTCCCGACGATCGTGACTAGTATACCGCATATCGGTAGAATTTGACCGTAGAAAAATAAATAGAGATTGATAGGAGGATCAATGTTGAGGAAGATTTGGAGAAGAATTGTGAAGATAAAGAGAATTGGGAAATTTGAAAAAAAAAATTGAAGAAAGTGAAGACAGACATATAGTGGATTTTTAGACCAGTAGATGTTAAATTTCCTAGGGTCGTGACTAGTATACTGCTTATCGATGGAATTCGACCGTAAAAAAATAAATAGAGATTGATAGGACGATCAAGGTTGAGAAAGAAGGATTTGGAGAATAATGGTGTGGAGAAAGAGAATTGGGATGGAGAGAAATGAGGAAATTGAAAAAAAAAATTTGAAGAAGGTAAAGACGTCTGTATAGTGGATTTTTGGGTCAGTAGAGCTGAAAGACCCTACGATCGTGACTAGTATACCGCTTATCAGTAGAATTCAACTGTAAAAAAAATAAATAAAAGTTGATAGGAGGATCAAGGTTGAGAAAGAAAGATTTAGATAAAAATGTGGAGAGAGAGAATTGGGAAGGATAATTGATGAAATTGAAGAAGGTGAAGACAGATGTATAGTAGATTTTTGGGTCAGTAGAGGTGAAACTCCTTGCCGTCGTAACTATTATACTTCATATCGGGTGAAATTGATTGTAGAAAAATAAATAGAGATTGATAGGAGGATTAAGTCTAAGAAAGAAATATTTGGAGAAGAGTGGTGAAGGGAAAGAGAATTTGGAAGATGAGAATTGAGAAAATTGAAATTTTTTTTTTGAAGAAAGTGAAGACTGACGTATAATGAATTTTTAGGCCAGTAGAGGAGAAACTCTCTATAGTCGTGACTATTATACCCTTATCAATAAAATTCAACCATAGGAAAATAAATGGAGAATAATGTTAAAAAGAAAGAGAATTGAGAAGGAGAGATTGAGGTAATTGATAAAAAAATATTGAAGAATGTGAAGACAGATGTGTAGTGGATATTTGGGCCAGTAGTGGTGAAACACCCTACGGTCGTGACTAGTATATCGCTTATCGAGAGAATTCGACCATAGAAAAATAAATAGAGATTTATAGGATGATCAAGGTTGAGAAGGAAATATTTGGAGAAGAATGATGAACAAAAAGAGAATTGAAAAAATTGAAAAAAACTTAAAGAACGTGAAGACGGACGTGTAGTGGATTTTTTGGCCATTGGAGGTGAAACACCCTACGGTCGTAACTAGTATAACGCTTATCGGTGAATTCGACCTTAGAAAAATAAATACTTGTTGAAAGGAGGATCATGGTTGAGTATGAAATATTTGGAGAAAATGGTAAAAGAAAAATAATTGGGAATGAGAGAATTGAGGAAATTGAAAAAAACAAATTGAAGAAGTTGAAGACACAAATATAGTGTATTTTTGGGCCAGTAGAGGCGAAACTACCTACGGTCGTGACTAGTATACCGCTTATCGTTAGAATTCGACTGTAGAAAAATAAATAGAGATTGATAGGAGGGTCAATGTTGAAAATGGAAGATTTGGAGAAAAATTGTGAAGATAAAGAGAATTGGTAAGAAAATAATTGGGGAATTTGAAAAAAAAAATTGAAGAAGGTGAAGACAGACGTATAGTGGATTTTTAGATCAGTAGAGGTTAAATTTCTTACGGTCGTGACTAATATACTGTTTATCGATGGAATTCGACCGTAGAAAAATAAATAGAGATTGATAGGACGATCAAGGTTGAGAAAGAAGGATTTGGAGAAGAATGGTGTAGAGAAAGAGAATTGGGAAGGAAAGAATTGAGGAAATTGAAAAAAAAATTGAAGAATGTGAAGACGTCTGTATAGTGGATTTTTGGGCCAGTAGAGCTGAAACATCCTACAATCGTGACTACTATACCGCTTATCAGTAGAATTTAATTATAGAAAAATAAATAGAGATTGATAAGAGGATCAAGGTTGAGAAAGAAAAATTTGGCTAAAATGTGAAGAGAAAGAGAATTGAGAAGGAGAATTGAGCAAATCGAGAAAAAAAATTGAAGAATGTGAAGACAAATGTATAGTGGATTTTTGGGTCAGTAGAGGTGAAACTTCCTACGGTCGTGACTATTATCTTGCATATCGTTGAAATTCGATTGTAGAAAAATAAATGGAGATTGATAGGAGGATCAAGGTTGAGAAGGAATGATTTGGAGAAGAATGGTAAAAAAAAAAAAAAAAAAAAAAAAAGAGAATTGGGAAGAAAAGAATAGATAAAATTGAAAAAAAAAATTTGAAGAAGATAAAGACAGACATATAGTGGAATTTTGGACTATTAGATGGAAATTCTCTACGGTCATGACTAGTATACTGTTTATTAGTAGAATTCGAATGTAGAAAAATAAATGGAGATTGATAGGATGATCAAGGTAGAAAAGAAATATTTGGAGCAAAATAGTAAAAAGAAAGAAAATTGGGAATGAGAGAATTGGAAAAATTGAAGAAGGTGAAGACAGACGTGTTGTGTATTGTTAGGCCAGTAGAGGTGAAACTTCCTATGGTCGTGACTAATATACTACTTATCGGTAGAATTCGACCGTAGAAAAATAAATAGAGATTGATAGGAGGATCAATGTTGAGAATGAATGATTTGGAGAACAATGGTGAAGAGAGAGAGAGAGAATTGAGAAGGAAAAGAATTGAAGAAATTGAAAAAATAAAATTTGAAGAAGGTGAAGACAGACTTATAGTAAATTTTTGGGCCAGTAGTGTTGAAACTCCCTATAGTCGTGACTAGTATACCAATTATCGGTGGAATCGATCGTACAAAAATAAATGGAGATTGATAGGATAATCAAGGTTGAGAAGGAAAGATTTGGAAAGAATTGTGAAGAAAAGAAATTGGGAATGAGAGAATTGAGGAAATTGAAATTTTTTTTAAGAAGGTGAAGAATGTCATATAGTAGATTTTTGGCCGGTGGAGGTGAAACTCCATACGGTCGTGACTAGTAGATCGGTTATCAATAGAATTCGACTGCAAAAAAATAAATGGAAATTGATAGGAGGGTCAAATTTGAGATGGAAAGAATTAGAAAAGAATGGTGAAGAGAAAGATAATTTGGAAGAAAAGAATTGAGAAAATTGAAAAATAAATTTGAAGAAGGTAAAGACGGATGTGTAGTAGATTTTTAGACCAGAAGAGGTGAAACTCTCTACTGTCGTGACTAATATACCGCTTATCGATGGAATTGACAATATGTAAATAAATGGAGATTGATAGGATGGTCAATGTTGAAAAGGAAAGACTTGGACAAGAATGATGAAGAGTAGAGAATTGGGTAGTGAGGAAATTGAAAAAAAAAAATTAGAAGAATGTGAAGATAGATGTATAATAGATTTTTGGGCAAGTAGAGGTGAATCTCCCAACGGTCGTGACTAGTATACCGTTTATAGGTGGAATTCGACC
The DNA here is from genome assembly GCA_023638005.1 of Forsythia suspensa. Lineage (NCBI taxonomy): Eukaryota > Viridiplantae > Streptophyta > Magnoliopsida > Lamiales > Oleaceae > Forsythia > Forsythia suspensa. The sequence goes on along the minus strand of JALRMA010000416.1, from coordinate 1,327,019 downwards.
GTAGAAAAATTAATGAAGATTGATAGGAGGAGCAATATTGAGAAAGAAAGATTTGGGGATGAATGGTGAAGAGAAAGAGAATTGGAAAGGCGAAAATTGAAGAAATTGAAAAAAAAAAAATTTGAAGAAGGTGAAAAGCAGACGATAGTTGATTTTTAGTCTACTAGAGGTGAAACTTCCTACTGGTCACGACAAGTATAATCGCTTATCGATGGAATTCTAATGTAGAAAATAAATGGAGATTGATAGGAGGATCAATGTTAAAAATAAAAGATTTGGAGAAGAATTGTGAAGATAAAGAGAATTGGGAAAGAAAAAATTGAGAAAATTGAAAAAAAAATGAAGGTGAAGATAGACATATAGTGGATTTTGTACTAGTAAAGGTTAAACTTCTTATGATCGTGACTAGTATACCGTTTATTGGTAGAATTTTACCGTAGAAAAATAAATGTAGATAGATAGGAAGATCAATGTTGAGTACGAAAGATTTGGAAAATAATGATAAAAAGAAAAAGAATTGGGGAAATTGAAGAAGTTGAAGACATACGTGTATTGGATTTTTGGGCTAGTTGAGGTAAAACTTCCTACGTTCGTTACTAATATATCGCTTATTATTAGAATTCAATTGTAGAAAAATAAATAGAGATTGATAGGAGGATCAAGGTTGAGAAGGAAAATTTTGCGGAAGAATGGTGAAGAGAAAGAGAATTAGGATGAAGAGAATTGAAAAACAAAATCAAATAATGTGAAGACAGATGTATAGTGGATTTTAAGGGTCAGTAGAGGTGAAACTCACTACGGTCGTGACTACTACACCGCTTATCGGTGGAATTCTACTGTAGAAATATAAATAGAGATTGATAGGAAGATCAATGTTGTGAAGGAAAGATTTGAAGAAGAATGGTGAAGAGAAAGAGAATTGGGAATGAGAGAATTGAAAAAATTGAATTTTTTTTTAAGAAGGTGAAGAGAGTTATATCGTAGGTCTTCTGGTTAGTAGATGTGAAATTATCTACGATCGTGACTAGTATACTACACATAAGTGGAATTCGACTGTAGAAAAATAAATAGAGATTGATAGGAGGATCAAAGTTGACAGGGAATGATTTAATGATGAGAAAGAGAATTGGAAATGAAAGAATTACGGAAATTGAATAAAAAATTTAAAAAATGTGAAGACAGACATATAGTGGATATTTGGGCCTGTAGAGGTGAAACTTTATACGATCGTGACTAGTATACCGTTTATCGGTGGAATTCGACCATTGTGAAATAAATGGAGATTGATAGAAATATCAATGTTGAGAATGAATGATTTGGCGATGAATGATGAAGAGAAAGAGAATTGGGAAGGAGAGAATTGAGGAAATTGAAAAAAAAATTGAAGAAGGTAAAGACAGATGTATAATAGATTTTTGGGCCAGTAGATATAAAACTCCATATGGTCATAATTAGTATACCGCTTATTCGTGGAATTCAACTGTAGAATAATAAATGAAGATTGATAGAAGGATCAATATTGATGAGTAAAGATTTGAAGAAGAATGATGAAGAGAAAGAGAATTGAGAATGAGAGAATTGAAGAAATTGAAAAAAAAAAATCTTGAAGAAGGTGAAGACAGACATATAGTAGATTTTTAGGCCCGTAGAGGTGAATTCCATACGGTCATGACTAGTTTAACGTTTATCAAGAGAATTCGATATTAGAAAAATAAATAGAGATCGATATGAGGTTTAAGGTCGATAAGGAAAGAGTTGGAGAAGAATGGTGAAGAGAAAGAGAATCGGGAAGGAAAGAATTGAGAAAATTGAAAAAAAAAATTAAAGAAGCTGAAGACACGTATAGTGGGTTATTGGGTCTATAGAGGTGAAACTCCCTATGGTCGTGACTAGTAGGCTTTTTATCGGTAGAATTCGACCGTAGAAAAATAAATAGAGATTGATAGGAGGATCAATGTTGGGAGGAAAGATTTGGAGAAGAATGGTAAAGAGAAAGCAAATTAGGAATGAGAGAATTAATAAAATTGAAAAAAAACTTGAAGAATGTGAAGACCAGATAGTGGTGGATTTTTGGCCAATAGATGTGAAACTCCCTACGGTATTGACTTGTTTAATGCTTATTAGTGGTATTCGATTATAGAAAATAAATAGAGATTGATAGAAGGATCAATATTGAGAAGGAAATATTGAGAGAAGAATGGTGAAAACAAAGAAAATTGGGAAGGAAATAATTGAAAATTTGAAAAAAAATTTGAACAAGGTGAAGACGGACATATAGTGAATTTTTGGGCTAATAGAGGTTAAACTTCTTATGATCGTAATTAGGATACTGCTTATCGGTAGAATTCAACTGTAGAAAAATAAATAGAGATTTATAAGAAGATCACGGTTGATAAGGAAAGATTTGGAGAAGAATGGTGAAAAGAAAGTGAATTGGGAGAGGAGAATTGAGGAAATTGAAAAAATAATTGAAGAAGGTGAAGACAAAAGTATAGTGTATTTTTGGGTCAGTAGAGGTGAAACTCTCTACGGTCGTGATTAGTATTCTCGCTTATCGGTGGAATTCGGATCGTAGAAAATAAATAGAGATTGATAGGAGGATCAATGTTGAGAAAGAAAAATTTGGAGAAGAATTGTGAAGGGAATGAGAAATGGGAATGAGAGAAATAAAAAAATTGAAAAAGATGAAGATTGACATATAGTGGATATTTTGGACAGTACAGGTGAAACTCCCTACGGTCGTGACTAGTATACCGCTTACCAGTAGAATTTGACCGTTGAAAAATAAATAGAGATTGATAGGAGGATCAATGTAGAGAATGAAAGATTTGAAGAATAATAATGAATAGAAACAAAATTGGAAAAGAGAGAATTAACGAAATTGATTTTTTTTTTTGAAGAAGGTGAAGACTGACGTATAGTAGATTTTTGGGCTAGTAGAGTTGAAAATTCTTACGATCAAGACTACTATACTGCTTATTAGTGGAATTCGACCGTAGAAAAATAAATGAAAATTGATAGGAGGATCAATGTTGAGAAGGAAAGATTTAGAGAAGAATGGTGAAGAGAAAAAAATTGGGATTGAAAGAATTGAGGAAATTGAGAAAAAAAAATGAAGAATGTAATGACAAACATATAGTGGATTTTTTGGCTAGTAGAGCTGAAATTTCCTACGGTCGTGACTAGTATACCGCTTGTCGGTGAAATTTGAACGTAGAAAATTAAATTGATATATAAGGATCAATGTTGAGAATGAAATATTTGGTGAAGAGAAAGAGAATTGAAAAGGAGAGCATCGAGGAAATTGAAAAAGGTGAAGACAGATGTATAGTAGATTTTTGGGACAGTAGGGGTAAAACTCCCCCACGATGGTGACTATTATACCGCTTATCGGTAGAATTCAACCGTAGAAAAATAAATAGAGATTGATAGGAGGATCAATGTTAAGATGAAAAGATTTAGAGAAGAAAAAGAATGATGGAAAGAAAAAGAATTGTGAATGATAAATTAAAGAAATTGAAAAAAAAAATTGAACAAGTTGAAGAAAGACATATAGTGGATTTTTGGGTTAGTAGATGTGAAACTTCCTACGATCGTGACTAGTATACCGTTTATTGGTAGAATACTATCGTAGAAAAATGAATGGAGATTTATACGAGGATCAAGGTTGAGAAGGAAATATTTGGATAAGAATGGTGAAGATAAAGAGAATTATGAATGAAAGAATTGAAGAAACTGAAAAAAAAAAATTGAAGAAACTTAAGAGGGACATATAGTAGATTTTTGGACCAAGAGAGGTTAAATTCTCTACTGGTCGTGACTAGCATACCGCTTATCGGTAAAATTCATTGGCGATGAATAAATATACATTGATAGAGGGATCAATATTGAGAAGGAAAGATTTGGAGAAGAATGATTATGAGAAAGAGAATTAGGAATAAGAAAATTGAGAAATTTTTTTGAAGAAGGTGAATACGTATAGTGGATTTTTGGGTTAGAAGAGGTGAAATTCTTTACAATGTGACTAGTATAACGCTTATCGAGAGAATTTGACTGTTGAAAAATAAATAGAAATTGATAGGAGGTTCAATGTTGAGAAGGAATGATTTGGAGGAGAATGGAGAAGAGAAAGAAAATTGAGAATGAAAGAATTGAGGAAATTGAAAAAAAAAATTGAAGAAGGTGAAGATAGACGTGTTATAGATTTTTGGACCATTAGAGGTGAAACTCCTTTTTGGTCGTGACTATTATACCGCTTATCAGTAGAATTCGACCGTAGAAAAATAAATAGAGATTGACATGAGGATCAAGGTTTAGAAGGAAAGATTTGGAAAAGAATTGAGAAGATAAAGAGAATTGAGGAAATTGAAAAAAAAATTGAAGAAGGTCAAGAGAGCCTTATATTGGATTTTTGGGCCAGTAGAGGTGAAATTCTCTACGGTCGTGACTAGTATACTGCTTATCAGTAGAATTCGACCGCTAGACAATAAATAGATATTGAGAGGATGATCAATATTGAGAAAGAAAGATTTGGAGAATAATGATGAAGAGAGAGAATTGAGAAGAAGACAATTGACGAAATTGGGAAAAAAAAAATGAAGAAGGTGAATCTGGGACGTCACGGTGAATTTTTGAGCTATTAGAAGTGAACTCTCTAAGGTCGTGAATAATATAACGCTTATCACTAGAATTCGATTGTAGAAAAATAAATAGAAACTGATAGGAGGGTCAATGTTGAGAATAAAAGATTTGGTGGATAATGGTGAAAAGAAAGAGAATTGGAAAGTTGAGAATTGAGGAAATTGAAAAAAAAAATTGAAGAAGGTGAAGATAGACATATAGTGGATTTTTGAGCCAAGAGATGTGAAATTTCCTATGGTATTGACTTGTATAATGTTTATCAATGGAATACGATCAGTAGAAAAATAAATAGAGAATTATAGGATGATCAAGATGAAGAAGGAAATATTTGGGAAAAAATGATGAAGACAAAGAGAATTGGGAAGGAAAGAATTGAGAAAATTGAAAGAAAAATTGTACAAGGTAAAGACAGACGTATAGTAAATTTTTAGGCCAGTAAAGGTGAAACTCCATACTGTCGTGACTAGTATACTTCTTATCGGTGAAATTCGACTGTAGAAAACTAAATAGAGACTGATAGAAAGATCAAGGTTGGGAGGGAATGATTTGGTGAAGAGAAAGAGAATTGGGAAGGAGAGAATTGAGGAAATTGAAAAAAATTTGAAGAAAGTAAAGATATACTTATAGTAGATTTTTGGGTCAGTAGATGTGAAACTCCCTACGGTTGTGACTAATATACTGCTTATCGCTAGAATTTGGTTGTAGAAAATAAATAGAGATTGATAAGATGATCAATGTTGAGAAGGAAAGATTTTGAGAGGAATTGTGAAAAGAAAGAGAATTGTGAATGAAAAATTTAGGAAATTGAAATTTTTTTTGAAGAAGGTGAAGACTGACATATTGTTGGATTTTCTGGCCAGTAGAGGTGAAACGCCCTACATTCGTGACTAGTATACCGCTTATCGGTAGAATTCAACCATAGAAAAGTAAGGAGATTAGTAGGATCAATGTTGAGAAGTAATATTTAGAGAATAATGATGAAAAGGAATAGAAAGAGAATTGAGAAGGAGAGAACAGAGAAAATTGAAAAGGTTAAGACAAACATATCATGGATTTTTGGATAGTATAGGTGAAACTCTCTATGGTAGTGACTAATATATAGCTTATTGGTAGAATTCGACAGTTGAAAATAAAAATGAGATTGATATGAGGATCAATGTTGAGAAGGAATGATTTGGAGAAGAATGATGAAGAGAAAGATAATTGTGATGGAGAGAATTGAGGAAATTAAAAAAAATTGAAAAAGGTGAAGACAGAGACTAGTATAACGCTTAGTATAGTGGATTTTTGGGCCGGTGGAGGTGAAACTCCATACGGTCATGACTAGTGTAACGCTTATCAGTGGAATTCAACTGTAGAAAAATAAATAGAGATTCTTAGGAGGATCATGGTTGAGAATGAATGATTTGGAAAAGAATAGTGAAGAGAAAGAGAATTGGGAATGAGAGAATAAAGGAAATTGAAAAAAGAATTGAAGAATGTGAAGACAGACGTATAGTGGATTTTTAGGTCAGTAGATGTAAAACTCCATACGATCGTGACTAGTATGCCTATTATCGGTGGAATTCGAACGTAGAAAAATAAATGAAGATTGATGGAGGATCAATGTTGGGAAAGAAAGATTTGGAGAAAAATGGTGAAGAGAATGAGAATTGGGAAAGATAGAATTAAGGAAATTGAAAAAAAAAATTAAGAATGTGAAGAGAGACGTATTGTGGATTTTTGGGCTAGTAGAGGTGAAACTTCATACGGTCGTGACTAGTATATTGCTTATCGGCAGAATTCGACCATAGAAAAATAAATGGATATTGATATGATGATCAAATTTGAGAATGAAAGATTTGAAGAAGAATGGTGAAGAGAAAGAGAATTGAGAATGAGAGAATTGAGAAAATTAAAAAAAAATTAAAAAAGGTTAACATAGACGTATAGTGGATTTTTGGAACAATAGAAGTGAAACTCTCCATGGTCGTGACTAGTATACCGCTTATCGAGAATTTACACAGAAAAATAAATAGAGATTGATAGGATGATCAATGTAGAGAAGGAAAGATTTGGAAAAGAATGATGAAGAGAGAGAATTGGGAAGGAGAGAATTTAGGAAATTGAAAAAAAAAAATTGAAGAAGGTGAAAACATACGTATAGAGGATTTTTGGGCCAGTAGAGGTGAAACTCCCTACGGTTGTGACTAATATATTGCTTATTGGTGGAATTCAACTGTTAAAAAATAAATAGAGTTTGATAGGAGGATCAATATTGAGAAGGAATGATTTGGAGAAGAATGGCGAACAAAAGGAGAATTGGGAAGGAGGGAATTTGAAGAAGGTGAAGACATCTAGTATAGTTGATTTTTGGGCAACTAGATGTGAAACTCATTACAGTCGTGACTGGTATATCGCTTTATCGATGAATTTTTACTGTAGAAAAATAAATAGAGACTGATAGGAGAATCAATGTTGAGAATGAAAGATTTGGAGAAAAATGGTGAAGAAAAAGAGAATTGGGAAATAGAATTGAGGAAATTAAAAAAAATGAAGAAGGTGAAGAGAGAAATATAGTAGATTTTTTGGCCAGTATGGGTGAAACACTCTACGGTTGTGACTAGTATATCGCTTATTGGTGGAATTCGACCGTAGAAAAATAAATAGATCTTGATAGGAAGATTAAAGTTGAGAAGGAAATATTTGAAGAAGAATTGTGAAGAGAAAGAGAATTGGGAATGAGAGAATTAAAAAAATTAAAAAAAAAAATTGAAGAAGGTGAAGACAGACGTATAGTGGATTTTTGGGCCAGTAGAAGTGAAACTCCCTACGATCATGACAACTATACCGCTTATCGGTGGAATATGACCGTAGAAAAATAAATGGAGATTAATATGAAGATTAAAGTTGAGAATGAACAATTTGGATAAGATTTGTGAAAATAAAGAGAATTGAGAAGGATGAATTGAGAAAATTGAAAAAAAAAATTGAAGAAGGTGAAGACAGACGGATAGTGGATTTTTAGGTTAGTAGAGGTGAAACTCTCTATGGTCGTGACTAGTATACCACTTATCGGTGGTATTTGACCATAGAAAAATAAATGCAGATTGATATGATGATCAAAGTTGAGAAGAAAAGATTTAGAGAAGAATTGTGAAAAGAAAGAGAATTGTGAAGGAGTGAATTGAGGAAATTGAAAATTTCTTTTGAAGAAGGTGAATATAGACATACAGTGGATTTTTTGGCCAGTAGAAGTGAAATTTCCTACGGTCGTGATTAGTATACTGTTCATCGGTGGAATTCGATCGTAGAAAAGTAATGAAGATTGATAGGAGAATCAAGGTTGAGAAGAAATGATTTGGAGAAAAATGGTGAAGAAAAAGAGAATTGGGAAATAGAATTGAGTAAATTGAAAAAAAAAATGAAGAATGTGAAGAAAGACATATTGTGGATTTTTTGGCGAAGATAGGTGAAACACTCTCTGGGTTGTGACTAGTATACCGCTTATTGGTTGAATTCGATTGTAGAAAATAAATAGATTTTGATAGGATGATCAAAATTGGGAAGGAAATATTTGAAGAAGAATGGTGAAAAGAAAGAAAATTGGGAATGAGAGAATTGAGGAAATTGAAAAAAAAAAATTGAAGAAGGTGAAGACAGACGTATAATGGATTTTTGGGCCAGTAGAGGTGAAATTTCCTACGGTCATGACAACTATACCGCTTATCGGTGAAATTCGACCGTAGAAAAATAAATGGAGATTGATATAAGGATTAAAGTTGAGAAGGAAAGATTTGGAGAAGAATGGTGAAAAGAAAGAAAATTGGGAATGGTATAATTGAGAAAATTAAATAAAAAATTGAAGAAGGTGAAGACAGACGGATAATGGATTTTTGAGTCAGTAGATGTGAAACTCTCTACGGTCATGACTAGTATACTGCTTATCGGTAGTATTTGACAGTAGAAAAATAAATGCAGATTGATAGGAGGATCAAAGATGAGAATGAAAGATTTAGAGAAGAATGGTGAAAAGAAAGAGAATTGTGAAGGTGTGAATTGAGAAAATTGAAAAAAAAAAGTTGAAGAAGGTGATGACAGACATACAGTAGATTTTCTGACCAGTAGATGTGAAATTTCCTACGGTCGTGACTAGTATACCGCTTATCGGTGGAATTCGATCGTAGAAAAGTAATGAAGATTGATAGGAGAATCAAGGTTGAGAATGAAAGATTTGGAGAAGAATGACAAAGAAAAAGAGAATGGGAAAGAGAGAATTAAGGAAATTGAAAAAAAAAAATTGAAGAAGGTGAAGAGAAGTATATTGAATTTTTAGGCTAGTAGAGGCGATAGTTCCTACGGTTGTGACTAGTATACCCCTTATAGGTAGAATTCGACCGCATAAAAATAAATGGATATTGATATGAGGATCAAAGTTGAGAAGAAAAGATTTGAAGAAGAATTGGGAAGGAAAGAATTGAAGAAATTGAAAAAAAAATTGAAGCAGGTAAAGATAGACGTATAGTGAATTTTTTTGTCATTAGAGGTGAAACTCATTACGGTTGTGACTGGTATACTGCTTATCGGTGGAATTCGACTGTAGAAAAATAAATAGAGATTGATATGATGATCAAGGTTGGGAAGAAAAGATTTGAAAAAGAATGGTGAATATAAAGAGAATTGAGAAGGAAAGAATTGATAAAGTTGAAAAAAAAAATTGAAGAAAGTGAAAATAAACGTATAGTGAATTTTTGAACCAATAGAGGTGAAACTTTTTACGGTCGTAACTACTATACCGCTTATCGGTGGAATTCGACTATAGAAAAATAAATGGAGATTGATATGAGGATTAAGGTTGATGAGAAAAGATTTGGAGAATAATGGTGAAAAGAAAGAGAATTTGGAAGGACATAATTGAGAAAATTGAATTTTTTTTTTGAAGAAGATGAACACAAACGGATAGTGGATTTTTGGGCCAGTAGAGGTGAAACTCTCTACGGTCGTGACGAGTGCATACTACTATTACCTCATTTCTCCTTTACAACTAACAATATACCTCTTAGGTCCGTTTGGTTTGTATATGGATAAGAGTTGTTTAGATAACATATTTATTATTATTTTATTTGGTTCAGATAAGAATAAAAATGAAAAAAACCACTTTAAAAAAGTCAACTTTTGATTAAAAAAAATAAAATTATATCATTATTCTTAATTAAGCAAAAAAATTAAATAAAAAAACTAAAAGAGAAAAAAATGGATAGAGTGACAAAAGGTGGTGGCGGTAACGGGCATTGGCGGGTGGTGGCGATTCTGAGGCATCGGTGGTGGGTGGGTGGTGGCGATGGGCGGGGTCGTGGCGGGCGGGCGGCGGCGATTGCGAGTGATAGGGATGACAACGAGTCGGAGCGGCCATTATCATCCCCACCATGTCGAAAGTTTTGGAATACGGGTGAGGATTAAAAAATCTCAATTTATCATCATTTAATTAATTAATTAATTTTTAGTATTAATATTTATTTTAAAATAAGATTTTAATTTTAAAATATAAATATAAAATAAAATTCGGACGGGGTTTACGAAATTGGGAGCGGGGACCATCATCATCGTCCCTGCTCCGATTACTAATTAGGCGGGGGCAAGGCGGAGGCGGGATAGGGTCGGATCGGAGTATTTTTCCATTCCTAGGTGGCGGGCGGGTGCCAGCGATTATCTTAGGTTATTAATGTTCAAAAATAGATTTTTTTATATTATAAATAATATGTTTGTTTTTAAAAAAAGAATGAGTGAATCATTATCAAGATTAAAAAATTAAAAATGTCCTCTTTCTAATGACAATTTATTCTTATTTTTTTTGGTTAAATTGTCATTCGAGTTTAATAGGATATCACTTCCGTCCAAACAGGATAAGACAAAATTTATCTATTATTTTAACCTTTGTCTATATACCAAATAGGTCTCAGTTGTGACAAGAAAGTATGTTTTTCCATAGGATATTTTAATTTGATTAGGCATGTTCTTAAATTTAAATAAAAATATAAAAGAAATAAAATAGACAAAACAAAACTTCTTCAAGTTTCTTGTATTCAAAATACTGCAGTTATCTAATATTTTGACTATTCAGGTTTTAGTTGATCTTATTATTTTAAATAGTAAGACTAATGAGAAATTAAGTCCTCCCTCATCACACATACCGAGTTAGTGTTTTACTCTCCTAATCAATCCTTGAAATGTCTAATTATCCTTATAAATTAAAACCATCACAACATAGAATTTCCACATTAAAACATAAAATTCCAATTGAAAACCCTAACACTCAAAATCAAGAACCAAGTTGATAATTTGTAACACCATGCACAAAATCAAGAACCAAGATAATAATTTGTATCTAAGTAATTGATACATCTTATCTTGGTAAATGGTGAGTTGTTGGTTAATTGTGACTAATAATCTTGATTTGTCGCCTTAGAATGGAGATGTTGGCTTAATGTTTTACGGAAATGTATATATATATATATATTTTTTCTACTTTATCAAACTATTTTTACTTTTTAATGCATGATTGTTACCTCAATAGTAAATATAAGGTCACACTAGCGCATGAAATCTCATTCGCATAAATTTTGGGCAGTGGATAATTGTGACTCATAAATGCATCCCTAACTTCATTCCTGTGCTTCAACATAAATAATTGCAAATGCTAATTTCAAGAATGCGGCATCATTAGTACCTGTAAATGTGACATTTAATTTGAAGATGTTGATACAAGATTTTGAAGAAATAACAAATTGAAATGAGACAGCAAGATTAAATATTGAAAGAGATAATATAGAACATGTTTGGCATAATTTAGCTAAAAAAAAATTTCAAACTCATTTTTAACCACATATTTCACTAAAGATGACTTTTATCTACTTTTCAAACACACATTTCACCCATCTTTTTCAAAATCTACTAAAAAACCTACTTTTATACCAAACATACACCTAATACTTAATCACCTATCACCAAAGTTGCCTTATTAACCACCTATTTCGGTTACAATCCATATTGATTACAAAAAAAACACTCAAAAATCACTTGTATATTCTAAAAACTTGATTTTCCAGCCTTTTTAGCATTGCAGAATTTCTCGAAAGGTGTAGATACCAATTTTTCGCAATGAAAATGTAGGGGAAAAAATTAGGCCACCCGCAAGCCAGGCAAAACTGGGCTCAAACCAATACAGGCAGTCCCTTTGTAGCACAATCTAGTTTACCCTTCTATAAGTAGGCCAACAAACCACAATTAGTCCATCGAATGGGACATACCGCTCTACAAATGAAAAAAATGTACTTAAAGTCCCATAAGATCATAATCATTCAAATATATTGACATCGAAGTTCATTTCCTCCAAACTCATACTAACCTTACGAATTCCTTGATCTTTAGATATCTCTTTATTAATAACCAGACCAAATTAACCAATGTGTTCACTATTTAAGACTTCACACTACCAACGATCTTATCCGTATTTAGTAATCACAAAAGTATACAATGTATTTCAAGTAATTTCTCTATAAATTCAAACTAAATATGTTCACTCAAACTTGAAATTCACACTTCAGCCTGTTCTAGTTTCATCAACTATAAACATCTTACAAGTATGCAGCATATACCAAAGCATTTAACACAGTTGTTTTCAAAGAACAATCCAAACAAGACTATATGATCATATCTAAGGCTTTAGCAAAGTACCAAACGATGAAAGTTGATGAAATATATAAATTGATCTTTGTTACCATCCGAACCCTAAAAATAAAAGAGAATAGTCAAATAGTGAATAAACAAGCCACACACACACTAACAATTAAAGAGTTCCAGTTTAGAACGAAAACCACATTTTAAGAACATGGTGCTTCAGTTTTTTAATAGTTGAAAATGTTTAATCTTCATCTTCTTCATCACCATCACCACCAGACGTCTTCTTTGCAGCAGCTTTCTGGTTCTTTCGCTTCACTCTTCCAGGTCGACCACCACCGAAAGGACTAGTGAGGGAGAAGTCGATGTGCTTCTGTGAGTCGACTCGCACCATGAAGGATGGCACATTGACTACCTGCCTCCCAACCCTGGCAAGAATGAAAGAAAACCCATCACCCAAAGAATTCAGTTTAAAATGTGCAGTTTTAAATCTTAGAAATGAAACGCAAAAAATTCATGCAACTGGAAAATTGATTTGTAAGTCAACATTTCTTCTTTCTAGATAAACTCTCTTTCGGAAACAAAGGCTGTGATATAATAACAGAACGAGACACCCGGGTTATATTTTAAGAACTGATTGCCTGAATGAATTTTAGGTTATTTAATACAGTAATTTCCAGCATGAATACAGAGCATCAAAACAAAGCTGAAGGTATAACTGGAGATATAATGTAGCATTGCCCTAACGTAAAAGTGGGCCACCTTATAATAGAAAAAATTCCCCATACATTTCTTTTTCACCGCACCATTTACTAACCCAACTGCCTTAAATAAGCCCAATTGCATGTCATTAAATATTCGCCGGTAGATTTGTGTCACGTCCTCTCGTTATTGAATCTCATCCAAGAGAACTTCGCGAACACCAACCCATCTCTACTGGTAACGTGACTGTTGTCTAATACCAACTTAAGCAGACAAAAACGAGCAAAAAGGATAGCACGCGATCACAAAACATTGATTCGCAAACGTATACCGTTTGGATTAAAATTGGAGAAAAACGCTCACATTTATATTATTATTTTATCAAATTCAAAAGCTATCCAACAATGAGCCCTAGTTTTATGTTTTACGGGAACCCCAACAACCCTAACGCCATGTTTTAATAAATTCCCATCATAGTCCCTAAACTATTAATAATAACAAATGACTCTTATTTTAATTGAAATGCTAACAAAAAGATAAAAATATTAACAAAAGCTGTGGACATGGGGGCTTAAGCCCAATTTGTATTGCATGTTCATCACATGGTTAGGCATGTTCATGGGAAAGAGGTATTGCATAACCGAGAGTAGGAATCCATCTCAACTTACACTGTCCAAGCATGGTAGTGGCCATTTAAGTTTTATCAAAAGGAATAAAAGGGGTTAATATCCAAAAACAAAAAAAAATTCTGTAGCATTTAATGTGTTAAAGGAAGTGTATTATGTATACACATTTACAATACGAATTTCATAAATAAACATGAAGAGTATCTGTATTGTGGTCAGCAAAAGCCTCATTGTTCAACATTGGTCTATGAAACCTCTGCAGCTAAGATACTGTGTATTCACAAGTGCTATACGACCATTGTTATGGAAAAAGGGAAAAAAAGATTCATTGTGTTTAAGGTGGCTGTATGATTCCAGCCTATATTGGTGCCTAAAGTTCAGCATACTCGTGAAATAAACTCTAAGAGTATGTTTGGTAAAGATTTTTGTAGATTATAAGCAGTGTGGGTAAAAAGTGTGTAAAAATTGTGGGACTTACAAAATGTGTGGATAAAATGATGTTTAATCAACTTATAAGTACTTATAAGCAATAGCAAGCATACTCTAAATAACACAACAGAGATGCACTTAATTTTCAAAATTCAGTAATTGGTTTCAGTTCAATTCATTTACCATTATATAGTTCATATTCTAAAAGTTCAGTGCACAGCATTCAAATATCATATTTCAAAATGAATGAAAAAAGAAAGAACGCTTTCGAAATTGAAGAGATTGCTCAATTTATTTTTGTTTGACCACATTTAACAAACAAAAACTAATAAAACCTACATTCAAAATCCACCAAAAAATAAACCATCGGGGTTAACATTCAGATGCAACAAAAATGTAAGATGTGAAACACAATGAACTATGCATTCCAACAATTTAGCAGAACACCACTGAAGTTCAAAGCAACGGGATATGGAGCCATAACAGAATGTATACCTGATATGCCTCTGTCTGATGAGCACACGGGCATGATGAATTGACTTGGCCATACCAGCTTTGAACACAAGAGTTTGGAGGCGGCGTTCAAGGAAGTTCTCCACAGTAAGTGCCAAGACATAATCAAGCTTATTCTGGCTCTCGTCCAAAAGCCCATGCCTGTTCATCCGGCGTAGAAGGGCTTCACCCTCAAAGATACGACGGGGATCTTTCTCATCAAGGGTGAGAAGCATTCTTGCAGCATTACGAATACGACTTAATGCATACTGCACCCTCCAAAGCTCTCTCTTGCATCTGAGCCCGTATTCACCAACAAGCTTCAGCTCTGCATCCAAACGCTCCTTCTCGTATGGACGACGAGGCTTCTTAAATGTCTTCCCATCTGTTACAAGTCACAGTTGTAAATAACAGGATAAATATTCTATTACATACTGCACTTATTCTATAATAAAGCAAATATTTAAATCTGTTTATACAAATTGAAAATAAGAGATAAAACCCAATAAATAAAAACCATACAAGGCACCGAGAAACAATTCTTTGGCATTGGCTGTGAGAAAAATGTAGGACGTGCTTAAAACTAAAAATTTGCACCCTCAAATTCTTATTACTCAAACATTGGAGCAAAAGCTCCATTTGACCGAAGAAAAAATAATTTACAAGATAGTAGACCAAATCCTCGCGAAACAAAGTTTAATAAATTAAAGGCAAAAAAATTCTTTACTTGAGTACTGTCACTGGATCTCTAAACAACTGAACCCCATAATTAAAAAACAAAATACCTTGCATAACAAAATAATTTCCCGGGATGTAAAATAAAATGGTGCATAAAGACATTTGAACTATTTGATTCAAATTTCATGCTTGATTCATGTCACAATGAAGATCGCAGAACTTCATCTCAAGAAAAGTATAGCAGCCTACGTGCAATGACAATATATTGCAAATTTGAAACCTGTATCGGGATGTCTCTCACACACACGCCGCACTTACATCCACATACCCACAACCCCAAACCCACACCAGCACACACCCATACCCACAACCCCAAACAACCACACACAAACAAACCCACCCACACATATAGAGAGATGGGGGATGGGGGCTTACAGTTGCGATAAAAACTGACGTGAACCATGGCTGGAAGCTACGTCGGCTGGAGCAAGGAAGGAAAACAAGAAAGTACAAAACAAAACGATGATTTATTATATAGTCAAGCCCTAAACCCTTTCGTGTTATCCTTTAGTTTTTCGCTTATCAGGCTCAGATAAACTGAAACTGGGCTTAGTCCAGAGAAAATGTCAATATGGCACGTTATTGACAGAAATAGCACTAACACGAGAACGTTAAAGTACTTCTTGTGGTTAAATTTAAATTTTTTGTTTTGTTTCAATTCTTCGTTAGAGCACATTTGGTTAAGTATTTTTTAAGAGTTTGTCACTAAGTCATCCATAGCGACACCTCCCCTCTTAAATTCAAACAATTTTGAAAATTGTCCATAAAACACATTTTTTTTTTTTTTTCAAATAAAAAATTTAGGCAAATTCTCACTAATACCACAATTACCCTTATAACATAAATTTGAAATAATAAAACGTTATTGGACATTGCTAACTAGGTATATAGGTGCAATATTTACAATATAATTAACTTATAATAATTTGCTCTTAATTCACACTCTATATTGTATGAGTTTTTCTTTCTTAATTCACGAATATAAGTCTCTCTCTCTCTTAATTCTATGAATTTTGGTCTCTCGTTGTTGTAGAAGATTGCTACTTATAATTCTTATTTATTTTAAATTTAAATTTAATTGATTAAGCTGATTTGAAACATGTCAAGAATTTTTGAAAATTTTGTTAACTTGAATAGTTCGTTTCTTTTTTCACATGTTTGGTTTTTCTTTACCGATAATTCTAAGTAATTGAAAATCGTTAATGTTTGAAATTATTGTAGCATGCTATACTATTGCTTTATAGTTCGAATACATAAACACCGAAACAAATCAACAATAATGAGCATTGCTCCCTTTGTAAAAGTACTAGTTAGAAACACGTTACATTGCTTGTGATTTCGCAAATAATTTTGTTAATTTTAATATTTTCAAAATTATTATTTTTAATAGTTAAAAGTTAAATATTAAAGTAGCAATTACAATAAGATAAAAAAAACATGGTTCTTGATTAGTTGATATTATATTTATATTCATAGAAGTATAACTGCAATTGGAGATGAGTTTTATATTGTGGTAGTACCAACTTGAACTCAGTAAATACATTTTGGTTGTTTGAGCTTTGATGATTGATGAACTATTGATATCAAATCTTATGGAATTGATGCTATGTGGAATAAGAATTTGACAAACTTTTAATAATGATGGTCATATCCCTAGATTTTTAATTTAATATTTGTTTCAATAGATGTTGAATGAAACCTCGGCAATAGCAAAAATAACTAATTTTTAATTCATAAAAAGATAGGCGACTAAGAAAATTAGAAAGAAATAAGTAAATTACATTATAATGCCCAGTTAATAATCAATTATGTTGCATATTCTCATTTGGTTGTATTCGTTATTAACATTAATATATTATCCCAATAACTTTAGCACATAAAAAGCTTGGTAAACATCAAATACTCAATATTTCTCTTGTGTTTTGAAATTGTAATCGAGTTTTTCTTGAATCTTACTAAACCTACAATGACATAATTGATGATAGAAATAATGACAGCTGCTATATGTTATCTACCAATGGTGGCACGTCTTGGCACGTCCGCCTCAATAAGTATCATAAGCTCGCCTCCTACAGATAAACAGAAATAATCCAACTATCATTAGGTTAGCCAGACAAGCAACTTGAAGACTGACAGTCACCACTAACAATTGAGAAGATGAAACATCCCTCATTAACTCCTAATAGTGAGGGAGATGAAGGGACACCCGTCATTAATAACCATTGAATACCAGAATCATAGACTATCCCTATAAATAAAGGCCAATCCCCAGGTAAAGAACAACTCTCATACACTCTGCATTTCTATTCTCACACATCTGTTTTAATCAAGTACTAATTATCACACCGGATTGGACATGGGAGAAAGAAGCCCCGCCGCCCCCACCCCACCCCACCCCCACCCCACCCCGCCCCACCATTTGAAGATCTCCACCATTGTCACCACTGTACCATACTCGAAGGAGGAGAAAATATTTATCATCAATAATTATAGCAACAATGCTTATACAACTTTTTTTAAATAATGTATTTTCTCCTATTTAGTAAATTTTGTGCAAGCTACTTCAATTGATAAAACTCCAATCAATTCACATTTTTATTTCTCTATGAACAAAGTCCATTTTGATAGATAAGGAAAAAAAAAGAAGACTAGAAATGAAAGTCTCTTGAGAACTTTCGTTGGTTACTATATACATTATAATTATAAGAAACAAAATGTATGAAGATCATTTACTATTTATATGAAGAATATTTACAAATATTTTTAGGAACTAACAGAAAAATCATGACTCACTTTTTGTCTATTCCATGTCTCAAAAAATGAATTAAGTAATTTGAATGCCTATTCTTGACAGTCAACACGAGAATCAAGCCCTTGTTATACATATGCGTGCTACAATTTTCATCCATGAGGACTAAAAAAGATAATAAAAATATAGTGACACTTGAAGAAAAATAATAAAACTGGTAGATATAATGAGAAAGAAAGAAAGCACGTCTTACATAGAACAAGTCAAATGGATAGAAAAGGTCAGAAATTTTCTTAGTTTAAAATGTAGGCAATTAAATAATGATGAAGAAAATATAAATTGGGATATTTATTAATGTCAGACATGTTACTTTCATGTTAATTATGTTGGTTAATATTTAAACTGATAGAATTATGTTCCCCATTGGAATTTTATTTTGTTTACATTAAAATTGATTCGTGTATGTTGTTTTTTTTCTATTTGGCCACATGCTTCTATCGGTTTCAAACTAATACAAAGGATTTTGTGATCATTTCCAATTTCAGTTGGTTTAGACTATAGGGGTATTTTCGCTATACTAAGCTTAACTGACCAATAGACAAATATTTGACATGTCATTGTTTCTTAATCCTATTCAATAATCTCTAGTACTGAACATGTCATCCATCATTCTAAAATTCATATAAAGTTCTATACAATTCATACCACAATTCATAGTGAGCAATCAAACCATATGAAACGGAAAAACTTTTTACATTTCATAGTGAAAAGACCGAACCATATTGAATGAAAAGTTCTATACATTTCTTTATAACATTTCGTAAGTGACCAAATAGAACAATATCAAACGGAATGGTCTATTAGTACATCGTGTAAGATTATGAAAAACATGATATCAAATTGAAATAACCGCTTGCACGTAGATCCCACCTTATATTTATTGAATATGAAAATTGATTGAAAAATCTGAAACTTTTTGTTTGTTTTTCAACAACTTTGAATTATCACTTCTTTCTTTATTATTTCTTTCATAAAAACTTGAAGAAAAATAAGTTTTGTGTGTGTAATATGTTGTGAAAAGAAAAAGACAAAATGAGAGAATTTTGAGAAAAAAAATTTCTAACTCTAACTTGTAAAATTTACATATAAAATCTGAAAAGTTGATGTCAAAGTAAAGAGGAGAAGAAGTCGACTATCACAAGGCTTTTCTAGAGAAACAAATGATAAATTTTGTGTCAATATTGACAAATAAAAGGTATTTTAACTCTCCAATTCATAAATCCTATTTTTATAATCCTAAATACATATTTAGAAATTACATAATCATCATATGACCCTCTGTAGTTACCAAAAAAATAATAAAAAATAAAAAACTGAAGATAAATTGTCCAAAGACTCCCAAACAACCGCTTATTTTGTTCAATAATGGTGAGAGATGAAATATTTTTGAATCTTCTAATTTAATATGGGAGGGTAAAATAGTCCAAAGATGTAATATAGGAGGATAAAATTATTCAAAATTGTTTCTCCCTTTTAGGATTTTTTAGAAGTAGTATAGATAAGTTTTTACTACAATTAAGTTGATTAGTTTTTTATTTTGAAACTCACTTGAATCCAAGTCAAAAGAAGTACATTATCCCATTAAATCCAAATTATCAAGATAAGAATAGTATTATAAATAACTCAAAATTGTAACAGTATCTCGCATAACATGCTTGTGACGAATAATATTCACATTATCCTTAAATTCAAGGGTTAATTACATTCATAGTCCCAATTATTTCAGCTTTGTAACAATATCATCCACATTCAATTGTATTCACAAATATCGTCATCAACCTTCCATTAATTATCACATATGGTCCACACTCACGGAAATTGTCCATAATCCCCGTTAACTGGGTGAGGTGTAGTATTTTTTACTTTTAAACAACAAGGCATTTTAGTCAAGCCCCCTAAAACATAGCATACATGGCAACTTAAGGGCATACATGATCTCCTGTAGGAAAATAGCATGTGCATCATTAAGCAAACAATGAACAAGCATCAAACACTTGTGGAAACGATAAAATTGCGGGTTTTCCAAGCCTTTAGACATCAACGACACACAAGCATTCACATATCCTCGAGAATATAATGTTAAGTGCGAGAATCTCCATGACATATTTCTTCAATGCTAGGTCATCATCGTGGCTCGTGGTCTTGACTATGGCAACTTCAAGCCACGACGCCATGTTGATTGCCACCCTGGCAATCCCGATGCTCGTCTGGTCCTTCACTGCCTCGATCACCTTTCGTATTGTGCTTGGAGCCTTAGTTTCAGCTTATCTTCACCTTCATATACAAAATATTGAACCCAATTAACAAAAAAAACTTAATATAATTAGAAAAATGAGGAGCCGTAAATTTTTTTTAGCTCAGCTTCACCTTGATATACAAAAATTTCAACAACCCAGTTATCAAAAAACACATCTAACTATAAAAAAGAAAACCCATAAAAAGGTTTCGCAATTTATATCTTCTGCAATCAAAGTATTTTGAAAAACGATAATGGTTATTTGTAAAAATACACGACTAAAAATGCTTAAAAGTGAGATCTGAACCTAATTAAGCATGTTATTTTGAGTGTGAGAGAGATTATTAGGTGGGCTGGGCCTGGGGTTGTAATAGAGGCATGAGAGTGACAGAGATTATTTTGAACTAAATTGTTTTAGGTGGCTTGACTAAAATGTGCTAGTGTTAAAAAGTCAAAAATACTACACCTGACCTAGTTAACGGCAATTTTGGACAGTTTTCGGGAGTGGGGACCATATGTGAGAATTAATGGAAGGATTGGAATGATATCTGCGAATAAAATTGAATGTGGATGCTATTGTTACAAAACTGAAAGAATGAGGACTATGAGTGTAATTAACCCTAAATTCAAATAGCATCATGTATATTATTGGAAAAAATATGATTTTTAACAATCAACCATAATCCGAAATAAGGGCAGTATCACACACACACTCGAAACAACAAACTGCAACTCCAATACAAGAACAATATCATAAACAGCTCAAAATATAAGACAATATCTCGCAAAACATGATTGTCACGAACAATATCACACAGTATTCCATCAAATCCAAACATTATCATACATATTCTTGAGACAAAATATGATTATTTAACAATAAATTCTAACTCGAAACAAGTATGACACACACACACACTAAAAACATCACTATCTTGTTTTATGTATAACATTTTATCAATATTATTAAAATAAACCTTTTTCTAGCTAGTAGTTAGACAAAAATTCTTACCTTTTCTGTTTTATGTATAACAGTATATAATATCATAGAAGAACACTATCATAGATAACACAATATCACACAGTATTCCATCAAATCCAAACATTATCATACATATTCTTGAGACAAAATATGATTATTTAACAATAAATTATAACTCGAAACAAGTATGACACACACACACTAAAAACATCACTATCTTGTTTTATGTATAACATTTTATCAATATTATTAAAATAAACCTTTTTCTAGCTAGTAGTTAGACAAAAATTCTTACTTTTTCTGTTTTATGTATAACAGTATATAATATCATAGAAGAACACTATCATGGATAACACAATATCTTAATAAAACAGTATCATACATTATAGGTTAACATACGATAGTTTATAAAATACATGATACAGTATCAAAAAAATTGACAAATACAAATGTATTCATCTACAATGAAATCCCTTATGAAGTTTTGAAACCATGTGTGATTTATATTGTCTTACTTTTTTCATCGTCAAGGTCTCTTCCAATTTTTCATTTCTTGCTAGTCGCTCCATCACGTGAAGCGAGACATGTATTCCACAATCAACATTGGGATATAAAATTCAGATATATTTAGTAAATGTCGGTATATATCTCTCGTTAAAACAAGATAATATAAATCTCAATAAATCCAAAGTAACAATCATTGTATTTCCAAGATTGAAACAAGATCTCGCAGAGCATGATTGTCATGAACAATCCTGCACGAAGATCCCATCAAATGAAAATAGTTTCATGTATATTCTTGGGGCAAAACATAATTGTTTAACTATAAACCATAACTCAAAACAAGAACAATATGGCACACTCTCAAAATAGCAAACTACCATCAATAGAAGAACATTATCATACATAACAAGATGGTTAAATATAGCAAACAAGCTAAACCAATATAATACTATCGGAAGCACGTTATGATAAAACATATGCTTGGAGACAAAATGTTACGATTTAATAGAAAACCATAACTCGAAAAGAATCACAATATTCCATTAAATTCAAACAATATGAAGATAAGAACATTGTTATATACAGATCAAGATTGAAAGAGTATCTTATGATAATAATACCCAGAGCATGTTTGTCACGAATAATATCACACAATATCCCATTAAATCTAAAAACATTACTCGAAACTTTATTAGTGTTGCATATATATGAAACCTGAACAATATCTTGAATTTTTCACACACAAATATGATATTGATAACCCAAGAACAACTAACCAAGATGGGGGTGAATTGATTTTTACAATTTTTTCGTAAAACAATCTCAAAATAAGAAACTTAAGAGATGTAAATTAAACAAGTAAAAATATAAGTACAATATAAGTAAATAAAAGGTAGAGAGAGTGCAAACAATATTTTTATGAATGTTCGATCCAACCAATGATCTACGTCTCCTGTTACCAATCTCTCTGTTACGAGCACAGGCTTTCCACTATCTTGATTGACTTATGGTGCAATCAAAACCCTTATAACGTTCCGGGTGACTTACAAACAAGGAACACCGATCCTTATACAATATTGAGTTTTAAGGAACTTCAATATGATCCAAAAATATGAAGAAGTAGATTTGAGATAGTATTTCTTTCTTACTAAATGATAGATACAAGTTTAGTACTAAGAGAGACTAAGACTTCAATAAATAGCAATAAATGAAAAGCTCAAGTATTAGAAAAAAAACTTTGATGATGATAATGATTCAAAAATTTGATTTGATCAATTAAAGTTTTTCAATGAATGATTTTAAAGATGTAAGTACAATAAAGTTTGAATGATTTTTTTCAATATAATTCTCTCTTTTTATACTCTTGTAAGCGTATAGAATAATAATAAATGAAGGACAATTTATAAAGATCAATTTTCAAAATTTTATGTCCATTCGGATCATCAAATAGTCGACCTACAACATTTTAGATGACCAAAAATAGTCATTGGAACAATAAAAATCGAATGGTCATTTTTAAAAAAAGACGTTCAATCAAACAATCGACCTATTAAAACTTTCCAAAAAGTTTTGAAAAAATAATTTTTGACTTTGATAAAAACATTTTATGCAAGTGATATCAACATAGTTTTTGGACATAAAATTGTTTTGAGCTTTCATCCATTTAATGCTAAAGATCAAAGAATTAGTACATTTATATTTCATATAGAAATTTAATCTTCGATCTTGAATTTTGAATCTTGAACTCTTGTATTGGACGATTGACTTTGAATTTGACTTGTTTGAGAGTTTGATTTGTAATGTAGTTTTGATCTTGACAATGATTGGTTTGAGCGCTTTGAATATTACTTGAAAACAGATCACTAGTAAACAATACTAATTTTTTTGTTATGATCAAAACATTAAGGTTAAAGTTAACTATAGGTCAACATATATTATAACAAAAATTTAAGCACAAATAATGCAACAAAAAAATTAAAACAGAAAAAAATATACAATTTTTAAAAAAATTAGAGAAAATTTTAATGAAATGAAAAATAAATATAAAACAACGAAATTAAATACGAAAAAAGATATTGATTCCACAAACTAAAGCTTGAGTTTTACCGTTCAGCAAAATTATCTTGAGAACTCGTCGATTTAGGTGAATCAACAACAACAAAAATTCAATTTGGCACAAATTTATAAGATTCACAACTTTTATCAACTTTTCAATTATATGTTTTATCAACTTTTATCAAAAACTCCAAAAAAACTACTTTTAAACTATACCTAACAAGCACTTATTTTCAAATGTCAATTGTTGTTAAAAATTTGATAAAAAATGTAGGTCCCATAAAATATGTGATTGATAATGAGTTTGAAAAAATAGAGTTCAAATTAAACTATGCCAAACATGCTTTTAGTCGAGTTTATGGCTTTTATGATTTTAGTTTAATGTTTCAAATTAAAAAATATCTTATCGATGTCAAATAAAATAATGTTAATGAAATGGTTATCCAGTAATTTATAAAAAATAAATATAATTATCATCACCGGGTATATAGGAAAAAATGATATCGCAATATCATTTACGAAAAGGAAAAAATAAAAATAAATTCTTGACTTGAGGAGAATGATCTAATGCTCTTAGTGGGCTAAATAAGAAGTGCCCACTGGACAAGTGTCCAGTGGGCATTGGAGGAGTGTTTGACTTGTTTGTCAAACACTTTTTCATCTTCCAATGTCCATTAGACAAGTGTCCAGTGGGCCAAATAAGAAGTGCCCACTAAGAGTATTAGATCATTCTTCCTTGACTTGATATATTATCGACCCAAGTCAACAACAAAGTAGAAAGGAAAAGCAAAGTTCAAAACTAACAAAGCATCTCAAGCTATGGAAACCATAACAGCTTAACAAGTGATTTTGACGTGTGTAACCAGTAACCTAACTCTAGGTATTATTTGTGACAAGGTCAAGGGAATAAGGGTTAATTACACTAATGGTTCTCATTCTTTTATATTTGTAACGATTTTATACCCATTCTTTTTTTTTTAGCGAGATATCATTCTTATTCTTCTATTTATACTCACGATGGTCCCGGATCACTATTTTTCACTATTTTCACAATTCTTGGACAATTTTACCCATTGACTTAAATAAATTAAATGATAGAAAAAGAAAATACAATGGAAACATTGCAATTGAGCTCTTAACCTTTTCAAAAGTACAAATAAATCTTAAACTATTTTATTTTATACGAGATAGGTGTTCTTCTCCAACAAAAAGAATCATTTTTTTCCAACCCACCCACCCCTTCCCTCTCTCTCTCTACAAACCCTACTTCTATTGCGAAAATGGAACCACCGAATTATCGTCTTCACCACCGTTGATGATTGTAAGGCTTCGATATTTTCTCTGCCAAGCTTCCCACCAACTTTCACGACAATTGGGACTACAATGAACATTGCCTTATCGACGATATCTCCATCAATTTCAACAAGCGCTTTCCGATGAAGACGAGACCATCATCTACATTTCGAAAAGAACTGGATCGTCTCGAATTTACTTGAATCGACCCCAAATTTCTAAATATGAGCTAATTCAAACACCCACTGAAAGCCTTTTTCACGACTGTCTCGTGATAAACAACGGCCGTGTCTACTACGTTTACGCTCATGACCCACCAGAGAAGCCGTTCAAGAGCTGGTCGGCACTTTATTCCACTCAGCTTGATGATTGGAAAGCTGTGCGGCTTACGCCTACACGGTTACAGAGATTATAGCCTGCAGCTTTCTAAAAGCCCCAAATTTGATAAATCAATTCTCCCTATTTTTGTTTGTGATTGGTGTAGCTGCGTTAAGGCGACTTCCTCTAATCAGTTGTTGGCAGATATTAAATTGTGAATTGCATTGATCTGTATGGTTCAAATTTTCTTTACTTGACGGAATCCATAGAAAATGCTCGTCGGCAACACAACACGCCCCCTTTGCACGTTAGTCTTCCTTTTTTGTCAAACCCGTTTTTCGCCATGTCAAGGTCTGTGGAAGCTTTCTCTTTTTGCTTTGTGTATTAACTTTTTCCTTGGGTTCTTGATTTGATTGCTTTTTTCCTTTTCATAATAATATTAGTGTTAGTGTGGGTGTGGGTGTGGGTGTGGGTGTAGGGGTGGGGGTGGTTTGATTTTTTTTTTTTTTTTTTAGATGAAGTGGGGTTGTTTAGGATTTATTTGTACTTTTGAAAAGGTTAATGGCCTAATTGCAATATTTTTTATTGTATTTTTTTGATTTAAGTCAAAGGGTAAAGTTGTCCAAAAATTGTGAGAATAGTGAAAAATAGTGATTTGGGGACATATGTGAGTATAAATGGAAGAATGAGGATGATATCTGCTAAAAAAAGAATGAAAATAAAATCGTTACAAACTTAAAAAAATGGAGACCATTAGTGTAATTAACCTAGAGAATAAAAGTAGAGTCACAATAACACTACACTTGCTATTCGATTCAGGTCTTTTAAACTTTGTTCAATAATAATTATTTTATTACTTATTAATTAAAAAATTATTATTTTTTGTTATAAAAGTAAGGATTATTGTCAAAATAAATAACTTGATTTTTCTTTAACCGACAAAATGATGGATGGATTTAGGGTTGAATTATTTCATTGGTCACTAACATTTATCTCACATTAATATTTACTCATTGAATTTGAAAATATTTCCCGATAGGTCATTGAACTATAAAAAAAGGTTATCCATCCATCGACTCGTTTTCAATCTGTTTTATAATATGTTTGGAATGACTTTTTTAAAGTTTAAAAGCACTTCTTAAAGAGCAAAAGTACTTTTAGTTATATTTATGGTTGTTTAGATAAAGTCAATAAATTCTTTTAATAAAAAAATAATTAAAAAAAACTGTTTTAGAGAAGTCTAAATTTTGAGCTTCTCTAAAAAACTCTAATTTAGATTTTACGGGAAGTTGTAATTACATTTAATAAACTTAAAACTTAAAAAAACTATCATTAATACATCAAAAAATATTAATTTATTTACGACATTAATTACTTATAACAAATTGTCACTTCATATATTTATATAAAGTAAAAAATATATATTGGCATGTTAAATAATATAATACAAATTACACATAATATGCTTGATTTAAATAATTAATTAATTTTAAAAATATAATATATACTAAAATAATTATGTTATTATTAGTAATATATTAATTTTAATAGTTATTATAGGATATAAAAATAATTATTTATTTTAAAAACAATAATATGAGATATATAATAATTAATTATTCGTTTAGTCAAATATATTAAAATAATTGTGTAATTATGATTAAATTAAGATATTAATTTTAATAGTTATTATATGATATAAAAAAATATTATTTATTTTTTAAAAAGTAATATGAAATATATAATAATTAATAACTTGCTTAGTTAAATAAAGGGAAACTGGCAAACATAGTTTGTAACATTTGTCATTATTGTACAAATGATCCATAACCTTGTTTTTGACGCATCAATCCATAATCTATGTGTTTTAGTCAAGAATTGATCCTTATTTGATAAAAAAAGACAAATACGCCCTTTTTTTATTTAGAAAAATTTTCAATTGAATTCATAACTTTTGCAAAAAATACAAATTGGTCCGATTCTTTTATTTTTATAAAAAAAAATTAAAAGAAACTAACAAATTGATAATATACTAAACTATTTTGTATATTTTACGAACTATTATAAAATAACTAAAATTTAAGCTAATAATTATTAACAAACGTGTTAATTAAAATTATTTATTTATTATTATTAAGTAATCATTAAAATTTAAACTTTAATTTTATAATTACAACATAAAAAGAAAAATAACTTTGTCAAAAATTTGATACTCAAATATTATTATTTTATTGAGCTATTCGTTTATTAATTAAAAATATTAGAGCTCAAATTGTATTTTTCATATTTTAATTTATCATTTTATTATCGTTCAAAAATAAAGAACACAAAATGTGTAAATTAATTTTTGTTAGTATTTTTATGTTAAAAAAATATAATAAGATTGATTCAATGTCATAAAATTATATACGCCATTTTGTTATTTATTTAACCTAATTTTAATTTAAAATTTTCACATCACATAACAATTACATATACCTAAAGTGCAATAATTTTATATTTTTCTCTTATGAAAAATTTAATTGACATGACTATAGTGATATATTTAATATGTTAAATTAAATATTTTTTAATAAAAGTATCGGATTTATTTGCACATTTTGCAAAAGTTAGAAATTCAATTGTAATTTTTTAAAACTAAAATTAAGGGTATTTTTGTCTTTTTTATCAAATAAGGACTAATTACGCACTTAAATAGATAGTTTAGGGATCACTCCACAAAAAATGAAAGGTTAGGGACCATTTGTACACTATTGGCATATGTTAGGGACCATTTGCGCCCAATTTCTCTTAAGTAAATATAAAGTTTATACAAAAATATTTTTATAGTTATACAACCAAACACTTAATTTAATATTCATAAGCGTTTTTTGAATTCATATTCAAACAACAACAATTTTTTAAACATTCTACTGCTAAAAACTCTAATTACAACAACTACGTCAAACGGGTCCCAATAGTTGAAGAAATTGCTTACATGTTAAATGGGAGCGAGGCACGATTTGGTGTTAAAATGCCAAACCATTAAAACGTTGTTCTCTGTTGATCAATACATAATTTTTCTCTCACACACAGTTCCCACTCATTGTGTATTTGTTATTACTATATATTAAACTTTAAATAATACTTTGTTAGTATTTTAACTAAATATTGTGAACCTCATTTGTCCCTTTGTCTGTCATCGTCATTTCAACTAATGAAAATGATGAGTTGGTTGATGGAATTTTTTACGTGGAGGTTAATTTCATCAAATCCAGCATTTAAAAAACATTGGTCCCTGAACTATAAATTCATTTCAATGTCTATTCGTTAATTTTCGAGAGGTTTTTTTTTTTTTTTTTTTTTATTTTAGGAGAGTAGTTTAGAGTTTCTTATTTTCTTTATAAGCTATAATTAGTGTTAGTTATTACTTGGATGTTTATTGAATACAATTATACAAATTGGATATTTTCAATTCTTTTTAATCAAAATATCGGAATCATCGATTTTGTTGATCAATAATTAGTTTTCGATATTTGTGCGCATATCAACAAGCCTTGATTGTCAAGTAAAGGATGACAAAATATACCTCCCCGTTAGATAATCGAGACGGTGATAGAGAACATGGTCATCGCTCTAAATATTTTTATTTTTGTATGTTTTCAAATTCAAATCGTATTAAAAAAATAATCTTAAAAAATAAATAAGTAATTAAACGAAACAATAAATATGTGATTAAAAGTAATTGTTGACTTTGATTTTAACTTTTTATTAGATTTTTAAGTTCTCCCAAACGCTGGGTAGAATTTTTTGTAAATATTTTAGCGAGTGTTCATTACATGTAATATAATATATCGAAAATATTTGAACAGAAGGGTCAAGATGGCCGAGTTGGTCTAAGGCGCCAGTTTCAGGTACTGGTCCGAAAGGGCATGGGTTCGAATCCCATTCTTGACATACACTAAGATTTTTTCCCCTATATTGCTTTTTTAACAATTTATACATTCTTGCATCAAAGTAGGAGAAATACGTTACTTGAAACTGATGCCATATATATGTTAAAAGATACATGCATAACATAGAATCTCAACAGAACTTTACTCGAAGATTGTCTTTTAAGAAAGTATGATACACATCTCTAATCTCAAATCTTTCGTTTGTTTTATCAAAGCATGCAAACGAAATGAGTAAGGTCCTATTTTGGATTGATTTCTGTCCTCAACTTCTTATCATTAAACAATCAAAAATTATTTTAGGTGATTGATAAGTTTAAAAAAATTTGATTATAGAACAATATATACCATTTGACAGTAAATTTTGAGAAACGGCAAAATAGTAAATTATATTATACTTTAGGATAATTATATTCACACTACAATTTTTATTAACTACATAACGTTTTAATTACAATAAAGATCCTCAACCTTTGATATTTTGTAATTTATACCTCCAACTTTTTTGGTCGTAATTTTTTCATTAATTTTCAATTAATTTTCACATCTCGTCTATGATGACGATTTTTGTCCAAATATTCTGTTAATGTGCATTGAAATGAGGAAAAAATATTTTGTCAAACTTTCGTATTTATTATTTATTTTGTTTATTTGAAAATAGGAAAGGCATACAAATAACTTCTTGGACATAAATTATCATCAAAGATAGAGATAAGACGTACAAATTAATAAGCTGGTGATAAGAATATGATAAAAAAGTTGAGGACATAAATATAAAAATGAACAATTGTTGAAGATTTTTATTGCAATTAAAATGTAGTGTGGTTAATAAATAATGTAGTGTGAATATAATTACCCTATACTTTAACTTCTTCAATTATCCATAAACTAAATACCAATTTTAGCCCTAATTAATTAAAATAATTTTTTTCTAATATATGGGCCATGCTTTTATTTTGTAATTTTATAAATTTAGAGATTTAATTGATATTTTATATTTTATTTTAAAATAACTACATGCAAATATTTAATAATAAAGAAATAAATTTTGCACTACAATCAATAATAATAATACAAAAGGACATCATTTTAATCAATATCTATTTCATTAATTATATACATGTACACCAATAAGTCACTTTTGTTTACAAACACTAAAATATTGATTTTGAAATTTTTATTTTAAAATAACTACATGCAAATATTTGATAATAACAAAATAAATTTTATAATACAACCAATAATAATAATACAAAAGGGTATCATTATAATCAATGTCTATTTTATTAATTGTTTACATGTATACAATAAATCACTTTTGTTTATCAAACATTAAAATGCTGATTTTGAAGTAAAACAATTTTAAAACAAAAGTTCACCAAAGACTTAAATAATTTTTCCTATAGTTGGTACTTTATTCAGCACATCAAAAATTGATTCTTTTAAAATATGGTTAATTACACTCACAGTCCCAATTAATATCATTCTCATTCAATTTTATTCGTAGATATTGTCCCCATCGTTTCATTTAATCACACAGATAGTCCTAAATGATTTTTTGACAAAATTTTCCTTAATTTAAATAAATTAAAATAACAGAAAAAAGAAAATACAATAGAAAATTTGCAATTGAGACCCTAACCTTTTCAAAAGTAAAAATAAATTATAAACTTTTTTTAACAGATTCTCACTTAAAATAATAAAAATGTGTCATCAAGTTCTAAACCTTTGAATTATGTTCACCGAAAGGACCTTTGAGTCCGGTCGATTTCATCCATATGTTCGTTAATTGACAAAAATCAAGATCCCGATATAAATTTGTCTAATGTAACAAAGAAAAATAGTCTATTCACATTCTATTATTTAAATTAATTAAAAAAAAAGTAAAAAACAAAAAACAAAATGATCATCTTCTCCAAGCATCGAAGAATGGGCCAAGTGACAACAACCGGTGGAAAATCCCCCTCTCCTCGGGTGGGGTGGAGTTTTATTTTTTTTTTTTTCAATTAATTTTTAAAAATAAAAAATTTATAATTTATTTACACTTTTAAAAAGGGTTGGGACTTCAAATGCAACTTTATCATTTTATTTTCTCTCAAATTTATTTAAATCGGGCCAAAATTGTCAAAAAAAAACTCATTTGGGGACCATCCTTGTAAATAAATGAAATGATGGGACGATATCTGCGGATAAAATAGAATATGGATAATATTGTTACAAAACTGAAAGAATGAAAACTGTGAGTAGAATTAGTCCTATAAAATAACAACAATACTAAACCAAGTCTAAATAGAATCAGAGCACATATTCTAGTACAAAAGTGTTGCAAAATTAGCAAGATTTAGATGACTATACAAGAGACTAACAAGGAAAGAGCAAAAACGAGGGTTCTCTGTACATTTTTCTGTTTGTTAAATTAATCTTGTTTAACTTATTATGACACCACATCAATTGGTCTCTTGTTATTTTCGACATGTTTATAATCCTAGAAACTAATTTTATATCTAGTTGGGCGAAATAGTAAGAAATTTGATCCGAACCATCTTTCCGACGTTGTCGAAACTTTTTCAATATACAACGTACACTTCTCACGATCTCCTTAAGCTTCTTCTCCTTCTGCATTCCAACAAAAAATATATTAAATGATCTATTGTTTTATCTAGAGCTTAGGTTCGTAAAATTTGTAAAAAAATGTAGACTAATGTGTAAGAGGGGAAGCACTGTAGTAATTAATAGGTTCTAACCCAGGATACAAGCATGTTTAGTTGTGCTTAAGAGTAAATCAAATTTACTTATTTTTCTGCATATAATTTTCAAAACTGCTATTTTTTATTAACATATTTTCTAGAAATTAAGTCACAACTTACCTAAGATGTAACTTTTAAGCACAATTTAAGCTAACAAGTAAGTAAAAATTACTTTTAAATAATTATTTTTTTAATTATGAACATGTTTCTATATATTACTTAATTTGAAATTAATTCTTACCTTACTGTTCACAAACATTTTTGTTTTTTCTATAACTTGTAAGAAATTAGAAAGCAATGTGCCATTGACCAACCTTTTGAAGAATTTTTCTGATCTCAATCAAAAGCTGGATGTCTTCAGGATTGTGAAGCTCAGGTGTTCGCTTATTTGTCTCAATGGCGCAATCTTTGTCTGCTTCAACAAATTGCCAAAATATTCTTATGGATTCTCCCACAATTTCCACTAGCATGTCACTTGTGACAACATATTCTTCTCTGTGTTTCTTGCTTGCCTTGGGTTTGTCTTTAAATTTGTCCTCTGCGATAAAAATATTGTATATTAGATTGTATTTACTAGCTATACCACAAAAGAAAACATATCTTGCGAGTATTTATACATAGATTGTGCAACTAACAGAGTTTATGCAAACTACTTGTAATGTGTGTATTGGCATGTGGATTGAGCCAACAGCCATTTGCCGATCAATCTCATAGACTTGACCGTGGCCATTGAGAGTAGGGCACATTTGGTATACTACACTAACATGACTGGATAAAACAAAGGACAAACACCCCACATACTGTTTTGGTTAATATTGTTCCCTCGAGTCAACATACCTTAGCGGTTCTTTTACATGCCTTGGTAATGTAGAAAGATATGTCGGCCAATGAAAGTCTCACCTCTAAGGGATTTTGTGCACACTACATGTACTGTGTGTACTGGCTTGTGGAAGGTGCAAACAGCCATTTGTCGATCAATCTTATACACTCGACAGTCGCCATTAAGAATAGGGGCATGTTTGGTATGCTACACTTGCACGACTGATTAGAACAATACACAAACGTTTCACATGACTGTCTTTGTTAATATTGTTCAGTCATGTCCAGCAAATATTCCAAACACGCCTTAGTCACATAGAAAGATAAGTCGGGCAATAAAAGTCTCACCTCTAATGACAGGAACTTGAAGAAGGTTACGAAGGACACATCGGCTCTTAATATAATTTTGAACTCTCGGCCCTTGAAAAGGTTCGTCTTCAATAAATCTCTGGAGAAGAACTTGAAACTGTTGAAATTCACCAGCAACCTCATTGTATCGACGGATTCCATGGGGATCAGAATCCCACAGATCTAAGGCTTTCTCATACTGCCAGTGTAAGAATTCCCAGGAAAGGCACATTTGTGAGATGTATACGACTTCAAGTTCACTCTGCAGTTCTATGATGAACTTCTTCATTGGATCATTATCATGGCTTTCATGTTTGAAAACCTAAAGTTTTGTGAAAGAAGGGATTTGAGTGTTGGACCTGAAGATTTTTCTTTAGAAACTGATTGAAGTGGATCTTTTAGCTGCAGAAAACCTGTGCACAAAATTGCATGATTGGCATAAAACTCGGACACATTTGGTATGCAGGACAAATTTTGACATATGCTCTCTTCCTTAATCTGTTTAGTTGTGCCGTGTGCATGTCAATCGTGCCCTTACTCATTTTTCTTCCGGGGTTAAGGGGGTTAATTACATGAAAATTCAGAAAGTAAACCAAAAATCTAAACAAAGTTGGAAGGAACAGTTCATTTAGCCCTTAAACTATACACTAACGTTAGCATTTTAGATTAATTTCATCCACGATGCTGATTTCGACTGGGACTACACTATAGCAACCACCACCTGAGGTTGTTCTGTCATTGGCTCATTCCTATAATGATGTCTACCCGTGCAGGTTCATGTTTTTGCTGTTTCTTGGAGCCCTACTAAAAGATTTCAGGGGTCCTCTCTAAAAATTCTAATTATTAATCACAGATTGCTTTATTCATATCAGTGTATTAATAGCTCTTAATCAGTAAAATATGATCATAATCATGAAGATATTATCCTATGCACCAACTAAAAGTAAAGAAACAAATAATTATGTTAAACTATAGCAGAAATAGTGACTTAGACACTCTACTAAATTTGATCTGGACAGGTCTCGACAGAATTAAGGAAATCATGATATAGAACATGTTCGGTGCCAAACTGAAACAGGACTAGAACTGGACAAAATTAAAGAAGAGTCGAGAATAGGACGAACCTGTTGCATACATCTTCTGGTAATTCAAGATATCTAATTTCCTCATTCTTACTATATAGCACTTGGAAAATTTGTGAAGCTCGTCAATGCAGTCTTCATGCACGAGTTCTTCGTCAATTTTCCATGGTTTCAACTCTTCCATTTTCAGGGACTCGGGTTCTTCTAAAATGGTGGGAAGACCAGTTGCCTTCACCTTTCTGAGTTCCATTTTCAACTGTTCAATCAATTCTTGATGTTCCCACAATGATTCCAGTTTGTTGCTTGATGAATCTTTCGACTCGTGATCTTCTGAATTATCTGCACTTTTAATCCCTTTATCATGTGACTTTCCATTTTCTGTCTCGTCTAATTCTTCTTTAAAATCATTCTCAGACAAAATTCCAGGTTTGATGTTCCTGGATCCAGGAAATTATCCTCTTCAATTTCCTGAGTTCTTCCTTTATATCACTCTCTTCATTATCAAGAACCTCCTGCTCCTCATTTTCGCCCCCATCATTATCAAGAACCTCCTGCTCCTGATTTTCGCCCCCAAAATCTCCGTCCGACAAGAAACCATCAATTACACTACTCACAACTGAACGCATATGCTCAAAACTCGTCGTCTCTGAATCAGAATCAGAATTAGAATCTGTGAACATTGAATTTTCCTCTGAATGAAATTGACATTCATCCAGAAAATCTCGAAAATTTTCCTCTGCTTTAGCTGGTTGTTCCTTTTCTGTAATTTCTGTTGTCTCATTTTTCTCACTTTCCTCTCCATCACAAACAACATTATTCGAATCGTCTTTCACTTCATCTTGAACACAAACTTTCTCCGAATTCTTATCTAACAAAACCTCATCAACAACAGTTTCAGCACTCTCAGGAGAATCTCCATTTCTATATATGTCGTTTTCTTTAACGCGAAAAGTCCCTGGTTCATCAATGAAACCGCCAAAACTATTCCCGTATATGAATTCATGGCTATTAGTACTCACAAAAGGGATCTCTTCTGAATCAAATAAATTTCCTATTTCTTTGTTGCTTCCACTGAATTCTTCAAAGGTCGGAAAATTAAATTTCAGAAAGAATCCGGGGTTCTCTTCCTCAACATAATCCTCTACACCTCTAAATTCAGAAACATTTTTCTCTTCTTCATGGGATATTGTTTCCATCTGATTATTTTCTGCAGATATAAACTCCGATTCTTTTCTTTTAAGCCTGTCACCAAGAAAGAGATTCTGTCAGTAAATATATAATAAAAAACTGATATAAAAATGAATCTTATTAGGAAAATGAAAATCGAAATGGGGAAGTTCAAACCTGGAGAAATATGTGGAGATGAAACTGAAGAGTTGAAGAAAATGTAGGGAAACAGAGAACAAAGAAACCAGTTTCTGGTAAATGAATCGAGAAACAGAACCCATAATTTACAAAACTGAAATGAAGAAATCCATCAATTAACCAGCCTGAAAAGATTAATTAGGAAACAAGAAACAGTGTGAAGTTATGGCTTCTTTGAATTTTTGAAAGCAGAATGGACACTGCACCTGTAAACAAAACCATAAAATCTGAGTCAGAAGAAGTTGAAATCCGACCTAATTTGAGAAATTCAAAGGGATGAAATTAGAAAGCAAGAATTTTGGGGAGATAGTTACTTGTCAGCGACTAGTTCTCAGCTAATTTTCATGCTTGCTTAGTGCCTCGGAATTCTCAGTTTCTGTTAGATGACCCATGCACCAGTGTATACAAACGACTCAAACTTATTTTTAAGTTACTTTCTTTTTTATTCTAAAAATTTTGGACATGTTCATTTTTGCATTTCAGTTTTCAATTTTGAGTTTTGAATTCATTTTCAATTTCTTATTTTGATAGTCTATTTTTAGATTGTTGAAAACGCGTTTGATTTGTCATTATGAAAAACTATTTTGAAAACAAAAACGCAAAACACATTTTTTTGGGAATTTTAAAATATTTTTAACAATGAATTTGATTATTTAGTAAAATAGAATAATTTTATATTAATATAATATCAAGTAATATATAAATTTTAAATTTGATGGATCATACAATATTTTTTTTTTTACAAAATAAAATACAAACAGATAATAAATTGGCAAAATAACAAATAAAAATAAAAATTATTGACGTGGATTGATAATTTTAATGTATTTTCATTTAAATAAAAAATTTAACTTTTTTTATTTAAATAACCAATACCAGCTTGAATTATTTGTTTAGTATTTTAGAATTTAATTTTTAGAATTTTTTTTTTTTTTAGATTTTTATTTTTGAAAAATTTAGAATTTTATTTTTTAAAATCTTTTTATAAAATAGTTTTGAGTGTTTTCAATATTTTCATCGAAAACACTCAAAGCGTCAAAAATATGTTTTGAGTTTTGTGTTATAAAATTAATTTTTTTTTTAAAAATATATTTTTAAAAATATTAAAGTAAACAAATTTTGGATGTTTTATAAAATTAAAAATAGAAAACAACTTAAAAATAGCAAAAAATAAAAATAAAATGGATTTTAATTTCTAGGAGGTAAGTCCTAACTTAATTTGTCAAAAATAAATTTAAACACAGCCACACTCATAAAACTATATAAAACACTAATTTTTCATAAGCTTGTGTTTTGTCTTTTGTATTATGTTCTAGAGAGGGGTGAAATTGAAAGTTTACGTTTTTGGTGAGTGCTGATTATGGCGTATTATGATGAAATTTTACGTCAATTGTCAATAATTGATATTGACATTTTTGGCAGGCATAAAAGAGAATTATACTATGGGACATATGACAAACTTTATCATTTCATTAAATAAGACTTCTACTATCTTTAAATTAGTCATTAGATTCTGTTCAATTCTTTTGTCAATTTCCTTTGTGAAATTATTACACATATCAGCGTTCTAAAAAACGTAAAGCGTGACTAGATGTGGAGATCGAATTTAAAATTTTTCGAATCTAACCGAGGGCAAAGTGTAGCTAGGCGTAGAGGTCCCGCCCTAGACGGTATTTAGACGAGTTTTTAGAACATTGACTTACATTGATTCGACTGTTTGTTTGAATTTTTACCCTATTTTCCAACACAGATAAGGAATCGCGTTCGGACTCAATATTTTTTATGCTAGTCTTTCAGCAGCATCAAGGGTGGGCATTTTCAATTAAAATCGCTTGAACTAAAGAGAACTGGTTGGTTCGAGTTGATTCTGATTTTCAAGTGGACTAGTTCTTACAACTTGAAGGAAAATGTGTTTGACTTCTAATCCTAAAGCCTAATTGCTATGATAATGAATGCGAGTTAGTTTAGGGAAATGATTAGGGCTTAGCATTATAGTAAATTGGCTAATTATAGTATGTTTGACAAAGTTTAATTTTTTTTTTTTTAAATTTGTCAAATATATTTTTTATTCGAACATTCTATAAAATCTATAATTTATTATTTATTTATATATACACATTCTATATAATTCATAACTCATAAAAATTTAAAAACGTTGCCAAACATACACTAAATATAACATAGCATGAATCTATATGTAAAGTGATGCAGTCAAGCAGCGCCAGGCTCAATTAAATTAATAATATTAGCTAATAGATCATTGGAAGCTATAATCAGGAAGGATCAATATATGCATTGAGTTATATATAAAAGACACTGTTCTAAAAAGTCTATATCCACCTAGGCGTGAAGTGTGATCTTCACGTCTAGCCACACTTCACGCATCGTCCTCATTTTGTTCGCCTAGACCCAAAAAATTTGAAATTTGACATTCACGTCTATATATACTTTACGTTTTTTAGAACATTAATAAAACATGTATTTTAATACAATTTTGTCATTTATTTATTAATTTTTGTTATTGTAGAATTTGATTCAGAATCGGCCAATCTTGATTTTGCTTTAATTAAGTTTTGCCGTGTAATCAATCGATTGTATGTATGAAATTTGTGTTTACAAACAATGAAATTCTATTTTCGAAAAACTCCAACCACCGTGTCTATTGCTAATTCTTGTGTTTATGTGAATTAAAGTTTTCGTTTTGTTTTATTTAAAAAGTTGATAAAAATTTGAGTTAAATTCAATAATTAATTTTAATTAAATATTTTATCAACTTTTATCAAAATTATTAAAAATTAAATTTTAACAAAATAAAACTGGCACTAATACTATATATTGAAACGATTATTATGGCTTTCTAAAAGCGAATTTATTGGACTCTACTAGTAAACGGACTCCATCATAGCATTATTGTAGGTTCCAGCTAATAATTGTCTGTAATTGATTATTACAAGTAACAATACTTAATTATTAGTATCTATCCAAGAAATTCTATATTGAGTGTAGCTAATGTGACGATTACAGATTTGACGTTAAAGTTTTCAAGTTTCACAATATTGCAATCAATTAGGGATTATCAATTATGTCGTGTTCACACAAATAATTAAATTCTATGTCAAATAAATTTTTTAATATCTTCTGTCTCTTAAAATGTCTCTTAATTGATATGTAACACTATATTTAAAAAGCACGATAGATAAATTCATAAAAGATAAATGAAATGAAATGAAATAAAAAGAGAAGAGACTTCTCAGCCCTTCCCGTGTACTGCCTCGTCATTAGCCACGTAATTTCTTGATGTATATAGTTGGACGTGAATCAAGCATCGTTTCAAACATAAAATGGAGAATGCAGCTGTCTATTTTCTTATAATTTTACATGACACAATGATTTAAACAAATATATTACTATTGTAAAATTATGAGCGATGATGAATATTATTTAGTTGTAGATGAATAACTATGTAATTATATCTTACTCCGTAAAAATGTATTCTAATCGAGTTATAGAATCTTTTTTAAATCCTATAAATAAATGTCATTGTTATAATAAATTAACACACTTGAATTTTGACTCTCTCTATTCTCTTCTCTTTTTCTCTCTTTTTCTAATTTCATAACACGTTATCAGCACGATAACTTGAATTTTGTTTTGCAAATTGCTCAAATCAAATTAAAAACTATACCATGCAAAGTCCCACACGGATATTCTTTGTTATGAAAAATATGGTGTAATTTCATCAATATTCCAAAAGAAATCTCAATAGTAGTGAGTTGGTCAGTGTTCACGTCTCTCTCTCTCTCTCTCTCTCTCTCTCTCTCTCTCATGGATATTATCTTTATTTAAATTATAATGGTGCATATAATTCTCGTTTAATTGTATTGTACAAATTTAAATTAATATTTTACATATCAAATTTGATTATTATAAGATGACCACATGATGTAAATGATATCATTGAGTACCAACATTAATTATACTCTTTAGTAACGCCATGTATACGTAATCTTTCATGTTGAATACATTGTATGTATATAACTAATTACAGTAGTTGCAATTTTCATGAATTCTTCAGATAAATATTTGCACTCCTTTGATTACTCATTACTAGCACATATATCAATATCATAACGTTGCTCCTCAAAAGTACAATTTTTTATTATTATATTAATATTTCAATAGAATATTAATTGCTCTTAAGGAGCTTAATTTTATATGATATAATATTCTATAAGAATATTATAATATTACTCTGAAGAACAAATATTTACTTGAATAATAATTTGTTGTAGCTCTGAATAAACACAACGTTATAATATTATAATAGGATATTAGTTGCTCCTAAAGAGTATGACATTGTAATTTAAATGTTCTAGAAGAATATTGAACTATTGCTCTGAAGAAGCGATAATTTTTACCGTTCAATCAAGTATTGTTTTATTTTCTATCTATTCTTTCATAAAGTTAGTATAAAATTATTGTGGGAAGCCTTCAAATCTTGAATAAGATTTGTTTATTTGTGCTTTTCATGAAGAAACACAATTTTATAATTCTATCAATATTTCGTAAGAATATTGTATTGTATATTACAACCTAATATATAAATATTCTAGAAGAATATTTTATTTTTACATCGAGAATAAGCAAAACTTTATATTATATTAATATTCTAGTAGAATATTAATTGCTCCCGAAAGTCTAATGTTATAAGATATAATATTCTACAAGAATATTATAAAATTGTTCATGAAGAATAAATCTTTAACATTTTAAAATAATTTGTTGTTACTCCTAAAGTAGCACAATATTATATTAATATTCTAGTCGAATATTACTTGTTATCAAATAGCGTAATTTTATAAGATCTATTATTTTATAAAATATTGTATTAATACTTCTGAAAAAGTATAACGTTATGAATATCAATATTTTAAAAGAAATATAAAGTATAGAAAATATTCTAAAAGTATATTGTGTTGTTGCTCTTGAATAAGCATAATTTAATTAAACGAATATTATATGACTGCTTTTGAAGAAGCATAAATTTGTACATATCAATATTCTAGAAAAAATATCGTGATGTTGCTCTTGAAGAAACACAACTTTACAATTTCAGAATATTAATGTTGTGTAATATTAGAGTGTTGATACTCTTAAAGAAGTACTATATTGAACCAAAAGTTCAATGTCTAAAAAAATTTATTGATTGGCATTACCGGTTAGACCATCCCGGATCAATATGATGTGAATTATTAATGAGAATATCTATTGAAAATCAGAAGATTTTTCAATATAATAAATTCTCATGTGATACTTGTTCACATGGTATATAAACCAGTAGACCTTAGCTGAAATTGGGATTGAATTTTCTACATTTCTAAAAATTATTTAGGATGATTTATGGGGCCCCATCACCCTCCATGTTGACCATCTATATATTATTTGTATCTAATAGATACATCTACTAGATGATTGTATGGTGTTATTATTCACAACTTGAAGTTTGCGAGATTACTTGTTCAAATTTTAATTATGAGCATAATTTTTATATTATACTACTAAGACGGTGGTGAGTCTTGTCAAAGCTAGTAAGTCTAAATTTTAAATTTTTAATAAATATTAGTTGAGATGATGTTAAATGGTTTAGCAATATTGTTTGTTAACGCTTC
This sequence comes from Forsythia suspensa, assembly GCA_023638005.1. Classification (NCBI taxonomy): domain Eukaryota; kingdom Viridiplantae; phylum Streptophyta; class Magnoliopsida; order Lamiales; family Oleaceae; genus Forsythia; species Forsythia suspensa. The sequence goes on along the minus strand of JALRMA010000416.1, from coordinate 1,285,576 downwards.
CAATTAAATTTTAAACCATTACTATTGAGAACAAAGCGCTTCTCATTTTTGTCTAGGGAATACTATTTTATATGCAGAAACATTTATACGCATCATGCCAACATCAAAGTTACCCCCACTATAGTTGGCTTAGGGCCAGAGCCTAATATTATCCATCTAATGATTTTTGATAGTGCAATATATGTACAATCGGTCCACCATAGTGCACTGAGATGTGTTTTAAAAAATGTTGAGAATACATGTTTAGTATGGAACATTATAAAATATCTTAAGTCCTAACAGGTGATATTTTATAATACGGTTTTTCAAATGTCATTTTGATAAGACAGTTTTCTCAACATTAAGGGAGAGAAATTAAGTAGCTGAAAAAAATACATGAAAATGCAGTATATTATATTTTCAAGATCATTGCACAAGACAATATGAACCAGAAGTTCGACAAATAACTCATTTGTAAGTTATACAATTGGCAGATGCATTTACTTATCAAAGAGATTAAATCAAATCTCATATACCAGCTCTAAATGCTCCAATTTATATTAGCGTCCTTGAAGGACAATCTATTAACATTATATCAAGTAAATTAATGACACGCATTAAGCGTTGTGACATTTGATTTAAAAAAATCTCAAATAAAAAATGGAGCCAATTATAAAGATGGTTCTATTGAAGAGGTATGTACTCTTAAAGTGTATATAGACATAACTAATTATAAAAATCTCAGAAGAGGTTCAACTAGCTGAAATAATAAAACGAAAAGATTTCGTTAAGTTATGTCGTTATGAGAAATTAATGAATTCAAAAATAAGTGTTGTTGACAACACTTTTGTATATAAAGAAACACTTTATATTATGAAAGGTATCAAGGTTATTGAAAGAAATCTGTCAAAAAATAAATTGGCCAAATAAAAAGATGCAATCCAAGTAAATTGAATTGACTAGAGAAATCTGAAATTTCTGGATCTATAGTTCGAGCACCTAAAGGTGTATATTTATACGAAAAGGAAATGAGAAAATGAAGTCGTAACATGTAATGCACGACTTTTAACATTATGAATTTTGCAAAGGCTTATGCAAAGTAATCACAAGTTGATATCTTGTTAGCTTTGTCAATGCATGACATATATGTATACAATGAATATTGTTATAACCAACTCATCTCGCATGACTAATAAAACTATGTATATAAATCCTCGGAGGATTTAACATACCAAGCATATAGTTCAACTTTTCAAGAACTTAATCGATTGAAGTATAGATCCGAAGTGATATTATAATGAGAGGGAGCAAATACGTGTTGTACTCTTTTCGTTGACCAAAGTTTTGTCTCATTGGATTTTCCAGGCAAGGTTTTTAATGAGACAACTTTAATGGCGTATTAAAAGAATTATGTACTCTTTTTTCTTTCACTAGGATTTTTTCTCACAGGGTTTTTTCTAGTAAGGTTTTAACGAGGCATATTCTTTATGTAAATGACATACGATTGGAAGTGGTATAAATATTATAGTTATGTATGTCCATAACTTACAAAATATTTTATCCTCATCATAATCATATGGTATACTTTTGTGTATTATAAATTGTATATGAGACCTCTGAAGGAAATAACAACAAAATCTGTTTTTAATATAATTGCATCAGATCATCATACTGACTACAGTCAACCAGAGATAATGTATAAAGATGATATTACTTGGAGGTTATAACATGGATGACATTTCACCAGAATTATTTTATACAAATTTTAAAAAGATGGCGACATTGAAGACATTGACGCACAAAATGTAGATAGCTCGATACAAACTTTTTTCATTGATTGAAATAAGTGGGAGTAGCTGTACTCTTTTTTCTTCGCTCAGGTTCTGTCCCACTGGATTTTTCTGACAAAGTTTTAATGAGACAGCATTTGATAACTCCAAATTTTTTATAATTTTTTTTATTTGATTGGTATTTTTGTCCTATTGAATTTTTACCAAACAAAATTTTTAACGAACCAATTATTGTGTAACAAGTCATTCAAGGGAAAGTGTTGTAAAATTATAGATAATGATGAATGACTATTTAGTTGTATCTAGATGTCTATGTAGTTATCTACTTACTCTAGAAGAGTGTTTCTAATCAGGTTGTAACTCCCTTTGCAACCATATAAATAAGAGTCATTGTTATAGTAAATTGACATACTTGAGTCTTGTCTCTTTCTATTCTCTTCTCTTTTTTCCTCTACTTTTCTAGTTTCATAACAATTACCATATATATATATATATGGGTTAATTTTCTTGATGGTCATTTGAAGTTTCATTGAAATTACAAAATCGTCAACGAAATAACAAAGTTTCAAAGCGTCATCACTGAAGTTTACTAAAGCTTGCACCAAAGGTCACTCATTGAAATTCTCCAATTAACTTGATGACGCGTCACTTGTAAATGTCCATGTGGCGCACATTTGGATGACACGTGGCAAAATTATTGACATGTGGACTTTATCCACTTACTATAATAAATTTGGACCTCAATGAATACCTTTATAATATAAGGACCTAGCTGAAAATATTTCAAAATAAATTTTATAATAAATACCTCAAAAATTGCATCTAAGGTCCTTCAACTTTTTATATATTCAAATTTTGGTTCCTAAATTTTCAATTATCTTTCAGTTAAGTCATTCAAAAATTGCATCTTAGGTCCTTCAACTTTTTACATCTTTACACTTTGATCCCAAAATTTTCATTATCTTTCAGTTAAGCCTTCCAAAAATTGCATCTTAGGTCCTTCATCTTTATACATATTCAAACTTTGATCTCTTAAATCTTTGATTTTAGTGGTCAAAATAAATATAATTTTAGTAGTCAAAATTATTATTTAATTATATTATTTTAATACAATTATTATTTAACTATATTATTTTGATAGTTTAGGTGAAAATTCGAATGTAAAGTCAAGGATTTAAATGTAAATAATAATTTTGACCACTAAAATTGTACTTATTTTGACTACTAAAATCAAGAATTTCGATGACCAAAGTTTGAAGATGTATAAAGTTAAAAGATCTAAGATATAATTTTTGGAGGGTTTAACTAAAAGATAATTGAAAATTTAAAGACCAAAGTGTACAGGATGTAAAAAGTTGAAGGACTCAAGATGTAATTTTGGAAGACTTAAATAAAAGATAATTGAAAATTAGGAGACCAAATTGTAAAGATGTAAAAAGTTGAAGGACCTAAGATGCATTTGAAGGACTTAACTGAAAGATAATTGAAAATTTAGAGACCAAAATTCAAAGATATAAAAATTTGAAGGACCTTAGATGCAATTTTTGAGGTATTTATTATAAAATTTATTTTGAAGTATTTTCAGCTAGATCCTTATACTATAGAGGTATTCATTGAGGTCCAAATTTATTATAATTAGTGGGTAAAGTCCACGTGTCAATAATTTTGCCACGTGTCATCCAAATGTGCACCACATGGACATTTACAAGTGACACATCATCAAGTTAATGGAAGAATTTCAGCGAGTGACCTTTGGTGCAAGCTTTAGTAAACTTCAGTGACCACTGCTGAAATTTTGTTACTTCAGTGATGGTTTTGTTACTTGAAAGTTCCTGTTTTCAAAAGACAAAGCAATCATTTACACTAAAAAAATCAAATCTCATCCAACTACAAAAATGCAATCAAACCAGAGTCGAAAAAACTACCCGAAATTAACAACCAAAAAAATCAATACTTTGTCAAATGAACTGCTCTACTAGTTGTTGAACTTGAAAATGAATGGAGAAATTTTGCCTCATTTGACGAGTGTGTCTCAAACATATTTCCCCTCTTTCAAAAAGATGATGATCGTTTCAATTTTTTGAATAAAAAATATTAAGTTTTGAAAGAGTTTTATTTTTTTTCCTCAATCATGCTCAAAATCAAGGATGTAGTATGAAACAATTCTGAAAGTCATTAAATCAGCAATTATCTCTCATACCCCAAACAAGCCAAATACCCGTTGGATCGATTTCTCCAAAATCAAAATTCTTCAAGTCTATACTCTTTCAGAATGGATCCAACACCCTTGGGAAACCAAGTCGTTTTCAATGAAAAATGGTCAGAAATCCAGTTTCTCATATCAAGACTATATCCACGCTTAGTATAATGTTATGTATTTTAGGCCCTCAAGTCACTCATGGTTCATTCTCTTTGACCACAATTGTCCAAAGTCCTTTCTTAAATGGTTCCAGCAATGGTGATCTATTTTGGCGCCACCAATGATATCCCCCCAAGTCATGTTTGGAAGGATTCCAATTATTTCAATCCAAAGGTTTCAATTTTACCCCCACAAGAAAATTTGCTTTTCCAATTCTACGTAAAATTCAAAGTTGCATGGATATTCTGTTGGAATTTTCAAGTTTTTCCCAATTCAAATGATCCCTTCTCCTTCAAGAGAATTGTTAGGAGGTGCAAGGTCAAAATAGTGGGAAAATTCATCGAATCAAATGCCTGTTCTAAGGCAGTTCAATCATAGATTGATTAGTAAAGGGCCCATCAAAGAAAAGACAAAGTAAGCTCAAGTTTCTCCTCTCAAAATGATTTTCTCGCTGAAAAGAGCAAAGTTATGGCACAATTGGCAAAATTCTCCGATCCGAAAATTTTTTCCATCCTTGCCCATAAGGAAGATTCAATGGCTCAGACAAAGTCTTTGATGCCTTTGAGACAGGTTCATTTCCTGATTTTCAGCAAGACAATGAGAATGACTGCTTTGGAGTAGATTTCTTCAAAGTTTAAATTCAAACAAAAGAATTACCAACATGAATGGCTGACATAATGACTCAAAAATAAAAAATTAGTATCTCTTTAATCAATACTTTGCTTTAAGCAAAGAAAAACTGTGGATAATAATTACATTTTTCACAAGGTTGCCTTAAAAGGCGCAAAAACAAACAATACATGCCTCAAAAGTAGCAAAAGCAAAACAACATCTACCGCAATTGTCAAAAGGGTTTCAGCACTCAAAGATTCTCAAAAGATTTGAAATTCGGAGTTGAAGTTCGAAACTGCCTTTAAGAAGAGAGTCTCTTCTAAGTGTTTGGACAGAGTTAATTTTTCAATTTCTTTTCATATCTTCATAATTTTGTTAGCTTAATAATTTTGTAAGTATGAAATGTTTTCTCAACATGCATATTTTCAATTACTTTCAATCATTATAAATGTCTTTCAATTATATTAATGAGTGCTCAGTAGAAGCATTCTTTCAATTTATTTACCAAGTTACTATTTTTTGACAATTAATTGCTATTTATTCAAATTTGCATTCTACCCATTCCACATGGTATCTCAAGAAAATAATAGTTCACAATCAATTAGATCAAGTTACTCTAGTACCTCTGCTTTCTTACCAATCCAAATCAAATAATCCAATTCCAATACAAAAGGATTCACAACCCTATGGACCTCTCATTTTCCTTGTTAGAAATCGAGCCAAATTGGTATCGAGCCAAGTTCAAGGCGTGAAATAAACGTTTGAAACCCAATTCAACAAAATAATGTCTCAAAGTTGGACAAGCGCTAGTCAGCCTTGGAGATTCTAAAGTGTTGGTCGCCAGAGTTTGGTGGTCCCGTCTGTCAACATACCGACACCATTTTCCCATTTGCATGCTACTTTTAGTTGAATGGAAAAGAATATTAAGTGGTTTGGCGATTTTGTCCTTTAACTTTAAGTTGATGACGACAGGACGGACCACCAAACTCTAATTATTATCTACGCTTTTCTTTGTGTAAAGCAAAAGTATTGATTAAAGGGATAATAATTTTCTATTTTTGAGTCATGATGTCGGCCATTCATGTCGGCCATTCTTTTGTTTGAACTTAAAGTTCAAAGAAATCTACTCAAAGTATTCATTCTCATTGTCTTCTTTGAAAATCGTGAATTGAACTCGTCTTGGAGGTATCAACAGACCCTTTGTTTGACTCTGTCGAGCCATTGAAGCTGCGCATTATAGGCAAAGATGGTAAATTCTTCCTGATCGAGTATTTTGCTAATTGTGCCATAATTTTGCTCTTTTCAGCGAGAAAATCGCTTTGAGAGGAGAAACTTGAGCTTGCTTTGTCTTTTTCTTTGATGGGCCCTTTGGCGATCAATCTATGATTGAAATGCCTTAGAGCGGCATTTGATTCGATGAATTTTGCCCACCATTTGACCTTGCACCTCCTAACAATGCTCTTGAAGGAGAATGGATCATTTGAATTGGGAAAAACTTGAAAATCCCATCATAAGATCCATGCAACTTTGAATTTTCTCGTAAATTGGAAAAACAAATTTTCTTGTGGGGTAAAATTGACACATTTTGATTGAAATAATTGGAATCCTTCGAAACGCTACTTGGATGGATATCGGTGGTGCCACCAAAAGAGATCCACCATTGTTGGAACCATTTAGGAAAGGACTTTGGACAATTGTGGTTAAAGAGAATGAACTATGAGTGATTTGAGGGCCTAGAATACACAACATTATACCAAGTGTGGACATAGTCTTGATATGAGAAGCTGGATTTCTGACCATTTTTCATTGAAAACGACTTGGTTTCCCAAGGGCGTTAGTTCCATTATGAAAGAGTAAGGACTTGAAGAATTTTGATTTTGGAGAAATCGATCTAATGAGTATTTGGCTTGTTTGGGGTATGAGAGATAATTGCTGATTTGGCGACTTTCAGAATTGTTTCATACCACATCCTTGATTTTGAGCATGATTGAGGAAAAAAAATAAAACTCATTCAAAACTTGATATTTTTTATTCAGAAAATTGAAAGGATTATCATCTTTTTGAAATGGAGAAAGATGTTTGAGACACACTCATCAATGGAGGCAAAATCTCTCCATTCATTTTCAAGTTCGGCAACTAGTAGAGCAGTTCTTTTGACAAAGTAATCGTATTTTTTGTTGTTAATTTCATGTAGTTTTTTTGGATCTGATTTGATTGCATTTTTGTAGTTGGATGGGATTTGAGTTTTTTGTGATGAATTTGGTAGGGTTCCACGAACTTTGAACATATTTGAGGTGGTAGAAAGGCCTTTTGATTTTTGTGGTGTAAATGATTGCGTTGTCTTTTGAGAACAAGAACTTTCAAGGAGAAAGTCCTCAAGGGTTCTTCCCTTGCTGGTTTTATTTGACATTTCGTCCATGTAGGAAATCTCTAGTTAGAAAATTTGATAGAGCATTATTTTTACCCTCAATAAATTCTATTAAGAAGTCGAAGCACGAAAGGATTGCTTGCCATCTGGCAAAATTTTGCTTTGAAACAAGATTTTTGACATCGTTTTGTAAAACCTCTTTTGATGCTTTACAATCGGTTTTAACAAGAAAAATTTTGTTGATCAAATCATCTTGGAATTTTGTAATGCATAAAACAATGGAGAGACACTATTTTTTAAAGGTTGAATAGTTTGTTTGGGATCCTAACAGATACCCGAGTGGTAACGAACAATCTGTTATTTGTTATTGATCATTTGTTTAAGAATTTTCCCCTATTCGATGTCTGACGCATCAGTTTCAACTATGAGGAAGGCATCAAGATTCATTATGTTATGGCATGGGAGAGTCTTAACAAATTGTTTAATGAATTTGACTGTCTCATTATGCTTGTCTGTCCATGGTGGGCCGTTACTACGAAGTCTTTGATAAAAAGGTTTATAGATTTTCCTAATGTTTGAGATAAAGTTTGAGATATAGTTGGCACATCCTAAGAACCTTTGAAGGCTGGTTTTGTCAATTATTTGATATGGGAACTTAAAGGCAAATTCAAGGCTTCTTTTGATTGGGTTAATGGTACATTTGAAGATTTTATGTCCTAAAAACTTAATTTTTTTTTGACAAAGGACAATTTTTTTCTCAGAAACGGCTAAGCTAATTCTTTTGATAATTGAATGAAAGATTTGCAGATGTTTAAGATATTGCTCAATATCGTTGGGGTAGATAAAGCCATCATCAATGTAGATAATTGAGAAAGTTTGGTAAGGATTGAAAATATCATTCATAATTTTTTGAAACTCGGAAGGAGCATTCTTAAGTCCAAAGGATATGACATTCCATTCATATTGCCTGAAGGGAACTTTAAGCGTAGTTTTGTATTTGTCTTTTTCATCAATTTGAATATGCTAGAATTCTTACTTGAGTTCAAAATTGGAGAAAATTGTCGCATTAAGGAGTCTATTGAGACGATTTTTTTTTGGTGGTTGAGGGTAGCGAATCCATTGGAGTACATGGTTGAGGGGCTTGTAGTTAATAACAAGCCGAGAAGCTCATCTCTCAATTTCGGATTGATTATTGACATAGAAGTCGGTATAACTCAAGGAGATTTGCTACGCCTAATTAATCCTTTACTAAGGAGATTATTGATTTCTTTAAGTACAATACTAGGGTAATTCTTTGTTCATTTGTGTGTGCCTTGCTTTGGTTGGTATTTATTTTCATCAAAATTGTGAACATATGGTTAAGTAACTATGTGGTTCTTTCTTTTCCGTAAAGCATTGGGGATTGAAGAACATATTTCTAACTCAATGATTTTCTTGATTTTGAGATATGATCTTTAATATTTGTTGTTTCTAATTGTTCTTCAATTCTTTTGAACTTGATGTCTTCTTTGAGATATCTTATGTGTTGTTTTTTTGATTAATGTTATTGATTATTCTAGTGATTGTAAGTTGTTTAATAGTATTGATGTCTCTTAGAGTATGAGGATTGATAAATTCAACAAATATTTCTTGATCAAGATATTTTGACTTTAACCCAGTTTCAGTAATGGTAATGGGGTATAATTAAACGAGGAAGGGAGTTCCTAATATAACCCGTGATCTAAGTCCTTCACAAGGTAAAAACTACTTTTAAAGCACATGTTTCGATTGCATACATGAGCTTTTGTTAGTTTATATTTTATGTTGAGACATTTGCCAATTGCACCATAAAGGTTTTCATTGATTTGTTCAAAATAATTTGTAGGAACAAGTCCTTCTCTAATACAGTTCTAATATGCTCCTGAATCGAGAACTACTTTGGTTTTGATTTTAAATTTCTTATTTATGACTTGATGCATTAGTATACCACTTTTGTAATCGAATTTGGTTAATAATGTTCATAGTTTGATCATTATCTTGGATATTTTTCCATTTGTCTTGTAAGTTGATCTTCACAAGAACTTGAAGAGTAAGAAGGGGATAAGACTTTGGCTTTACCTTTATCGGTGGTGAAAGGTGCTTTGATAATGACAACTTCGCTTTTGATATTGGTTAATTGTTTTTCAAGATTGGCAATTTGACTTTTCATTTGATTAACCCTCCTCTTAAATCTTGACTAGAAGAGATCTTGTTAGTTTGATTCAATTTTTTAAAGTATTTTGTTAAGATTATAAGTAATTTGTGGCTTTTTCTCTTCTGGATTGATAAGTTGATTGATTTTTTCTTTAAGTTCTGGGTCTTGAACTTGATTAATAACTTCTATAATTAGCTTTCTTTCGGTTGTCATGACATTGATAGAGCTGTTAGTGCAATTACAATTATCTTTGTAATCACAAATTCTTTTTGTATTAGCAGATTAGATGGAAGAAGATTCATCGCTAAAATCAGAATCTTCTTGAAGATTAAAGATAACATCGTCTTATTCTCAGGGATGAGAGGAATTTACAAGATTTAAGAATTGACTTTTAAGTTCGTCGTCAATTTGAAGATTGTTAAATTTTCCTTTCAGAGGGCACTTATTTGTATAACGCCCATTTTTCTGGCATTTCCAACATTTTGTATTGGAGGAATCTTTTGAAGGGTCTCTTTTGAAGGTATTCATTTTATGCATTTTTTGGAATTTTTGTTTCTTATAATATTATGGAGTAGTTTTTTGATAAAATTACCTTTTTGTTTTGAAGCATTTCTTCGTTTTTTGTTGAGACCTTAATGGTAGTTGTATTCATTCGTATCCATATTATTTGCGAAAAGAACATAGTTTTTTTCTTCCTTCTTGTTTATCAAATTTAATCTTTGCCTTGAGCTTTAGATTATTACAAATAGATAATCTTTTTTTGTTAATGAAACAGACAAGCTCCCCATAAGTTAAAGCACTATATGAGATAATTGATTATTCATTTTTTGATTGCGTTTCGAACTCTTTCAGCAAACAACTTTGGAAGTCCTACAATGAATATTTCTTTCTAGAAAGCTGAATTGCAATCTTCACGCATCACAACTTTTTGAAGAAAGGTATCTTTGTACCTCCTGAAATCTTGTAATTTTGGACAAGATAGATTCATCAGGAGTTCAGAAGATCATTCAAAGAAAGGTCATTGATTTGCCAATGAAGTGTTTGATGATTGTAAAAATGAGGGTATTAACTGCGGCGTCCTAAACAGTAGGATTCGTAGCGTCATCATTTTCATGTTTAACGGAAAAATTGTATTTGATTTCTTTCTTCTTCAGAAAGATAATTGTACCACCAATCTTTGATTTGATCAAGTGAACCCAACAATAAAGTTGGCAGCAATTTAATGATCATTATTTTCCCGAGCGGAGAAGGCACAAGAGGCCATAGTCATCTCACCAATAGTTTGAAGGATTTGATGTTCAGTCATTCCATCAATGTTCCATTGAATAACTTCATTTTCTGAAAATATTTTTTGAGGCTACTTTGGTTCTTCTCCAAGCATGTTCGGGAAAGTCGGTTTTGGGTAATAATGAGGTAAGGTATGAGTTCCATACCTTTCTTGTTTAAGCTTGTTGATTTTGAGTTCTTCAAATTATTTTTGAATCTTATCGATTGAATTTATAACATTAATTTTGCTTGTTGATTCTTTGCTTTTTATTTTTATTTTTTGGCTATTTCAGCTAGAACAAGGATATTAGAACTTGTTCCAAACTTAAGTCTTTTTTTTTCATTTGGTCTAAAAAGAGTATTTTTGACTAGACTTGCTTCGCTTTTTCTTTCCTCTTTCTTTTCAAGATTTTTTGAAGGTTTTTTGGTTGATCAATTTGATTAAGTTGAGTTGCAACAGAGTGTAGCAAGATATTGGTATAGTTATGTTGTTGTTGAATGTTTTTTTAATGTATTTTATTGTAGGATTTTTATTTTCACCTTTTTCGATTATTTGTTTCAGAGGAGAAGCTACCACTTTAACATCTCTTTTTTGGATACTAATTTCCTCAAGAGGAGGATGAACAGATTGGAAAGTATTTTTAGAACTGGTTTTCCAAACTTTTGATTTATCATGAGTAGTGTTTATTGTTGGTTTCTGATTATAAACCTTAAGATATGCCCTCTCGAAAAAGTTGAAATCTTCGGGACAAGAGTACAACTCTTCCCAGAGAAGATCAAGTTCTTTTTTTGAAAATATTTTATTTATGGTTCTTCGATTTTTTTTTACAGTTGGTTCTTTATCTTTTTTGAATTCTCTTTTTCGATCGATTGTTGAGGAAATGACATTTAATTGATTTCTCTGAGATCTCATATTTAAAAAGGTAGGAGATTCAAGGAAATTGCGACTTATTGTTTCTTCTTCATCATCAGAATAATGAGTTTTTGGGATATTAGGAATAAAATCTACTCCTTTGACTTTTTATGAGGAAGTTGATTGTCTTCTTGTTTGTTTGTTAAATTTGAATGTTTTGGAATCGTGAGAAGAATTGAATGACTTTCTTGACGAAGATGCAAACTGGATTTGCAAACTACCGTCAGGTAACTCAGAGATTTTATTCAACTCTATTTTTGGTATTTCTCTCTGACGAGGATGTTCGTTTTTGAACGTCCAAAGAGAATTTTGAGTTACTTGTTCTCAGGTTAATCGCCTAGGAATATCAACATTAGAATGTAATGGATTAATCTCAATTAAGAGAGTTTTATTTTTTGGTAAGGATCTTAAAGCTTTTGGATTCATGGTTGTGCTCATTACTTTACCATAAACACGATAGATAATACAGACAGCTTTAGATCTACAATCCATTTCAAGATTTCTATCTTGAATATCTAAACATAGAGACTTACATCATCAGAAAGATCAATTGATAAATTTGGATAGCAATTAAAATAAACTGGACCACTTTCAAGATTTGATCCAAGGATTGAAAGTAGAGAATTTGAAAATTTTGAATGTCTTTTATCTCTTAGAGTTAAGCATATTGGAACATCTATTTCTAATCTAAACAAATGTTTAACTGCAACTTGAACCAAACCAATATGAAGAAATTTATATTTCTTCATATGATTAAGAATTATTTCTTTAGACAATAATTTTATTGTATTAACATCTTGTCTAACAAAGATAGATTGTTCACAAATTTTGATATCATAATCTTGTTTAAAATCAAATCGCCCAATTTGATAGATAGTTCTTTGATCAATCTTTGGGATTGACCAGTTTTGAAGTTGTAGTTCAATTTCAGCTATTTGTATTTCTTTCATATTGAGATTTTCCAGTTGATTGTTAAAATCTTCTTCGGTTGTCGTTAAACAAATCATGTCATTAAACAAATCATTATTGGTGAAACATTGCATGCTTCGAGACTTATTAAATCAAGACCTAGGCCAAGACTTATTAGCAAATATTTGATACTTTTAATTCAAATATAAATATATATATATATATATATATATATATATATATATATATATATATATCATAAAATATTTGATACTTTCTTTATCCCAAATTTTTGTAATGTTTATGATTATGCCAATAGAAAAGACAGAAAATACACACAATTTGTTTTGTTTCAATGTCTTTGTCCTAATTCCGTGTGGTCTGGAATATTTTATGCCCTTATAAACTATACAAGTGCACTTTAGTCAATATTTGTGCCTATGAAGGAATTGAAGAGCTCTTTTTTATCCGCCTTGTCGTCTTTTAATTTGGAGTAAATTTAATAAATACTTATTCAACTTTATCTACTATTTATCACTTGCTCACTCAATTCTGAAATATTATCTATTACTCACCCATCTATATTGAACCATGGGTAATGAGTGGGCACCATGTGATTGAGCAATGGGTGATGGATGAGCAAAATTTTGAAATAGATGAGTGAGCAATGGATAAAATTTTAAAGTTAAGTGAATAAGTAATAATGTTAGGTAAAGTTAAGTGATTATTTTAGGGATAATTATATATTTGGTCCCCAACCTTTCAAATACATTGGAGATATGCTCATAACCTTAAAAAATATTACCAAACATCTCCAACTTTTGAAAAACTTGGCATGATAGGTCATTTATGACGAAATTGCCCTTCTTTTTAAATAAACAAAAAAGAAAAAACAAGAATAAGAAAAAATTAATTGACAAATAATCAAATTTACCCAAAAAAAAAAAAAAAGTAACAAAGTGGCTATCTTTTTTTTTTTTTTTTTTTATCAAACTTCAAAAAAATGAGAGAAAAATCTTCTTCAAAGCAAATCAAACCACCGCCACTGCCAAAATAACCAAAACAGTGCCGTTTAGTGTAACTCAATCGAGCCGACTCTCGAACGCCATCTCGCGCACCAGCTTGTTCAGATCGGCGTGAGCAACGTTTTCTCAGTCCCTAGTGACTTCAACTTATCGCTATTTGATCACATCATCGCTGAACCCGGGCTGAACTTGGTTGGATGTTGCAATGAGCTCAACCCTGGATACACTGCCGACGGCTATGCTAGGGCTCGTGGAGTTGGCGCTAGTGTTGTCACATTTACCGTCGGTGGTTTAAGCGTTCTCAATGCGATTGCCGACTCATGCAGTGAGAATCTACCGTTAATCTGCAAAATCGGCGGACCCAACTCCAACGATTATGGTACGAACCGTATCCTACATCACAACCGAGTTACCGGATTTCAGCCAGGAGCTCCGCTGCTTCCAAATAGTCACTTGCTATCATGTCCTTATAATCCGCACAATCATTTGATATACATAGCTTAAATATGTCTATTAGATTTTCATTTTCACACACAATTTTCATTTGATACGTTTCTTCGTTTTGGGGCTTACTTTTAGGCAGTGGTGAATAATTTGGAAGATGCTCACGAATTGATAGACACGGCGATATCGACGGCGTTAAAGTCGTATAGATTTGATTTGCTTTCTCTCATTTTTTTGAATTGTGATAAAAAAAAAAAAGAAGGCCAATTTGTTACTTTTTATTTTTTTTGGTAAATTTGGTTATTTTTCAATCATTTTTTTTTCTTGTTTTTGTTTATTTAAAGGAAAGGACAATTTCGTCATAATGGACCTACCATGCCAAGTTTTTCAAACGTTGGGGATGTCGGGTGCTATTTTTAAAGTTATGGGCATATCCCAATATTTTTGAAAATTTGGGGACCAAACATGCAATTATCTCATGATTTTATCTAAAATTTGAAATGTGTAAATTTATTTAATACATTAAATTAAATAAAATTAGACAAAAACACAAACACATTGCGGGGCTCAATTAGAAATGTAATGATTGGACCAGAACATTAAGCACGAACCCCGGTCAACTTGGGCATTGTGATTTACAAGATATTTTCCAGACACTTTCTTAAGCACGTGGGTTGTGCGATATTTTTAAATTTTTAAAATGAAAAATTAGGATGGACTCTCAAGCTTTCACATTACGTAGTTATGGGTCCCTTTCCCTATTTAAATTTATAAATATGGGCCCTCATGTGATCGAAATTGTCAATATAGATGATAAAATTGCACGTGACTTAAAGTTGGAGGACAAAATCATCAAACCACTTCACACTCTTTTCCCATTCAACAAAAAGTCGCATGCAAATCTTACGTCTATATTGACTGTTTTGATCTCATTGTAACCCATAATGACATTTTAAAATGGGTTAATTTCAGCAATGATGATTGAAGTTTTTTTAAAAAAAAAATAGTTATTGAAGTAATTTTCTTACAGTAATTGTCATGTAAGTTTCTAATAATTACACTACTACATATCGCTATTAAATTTAAACTTGAATACAAACGACGTTAACTAGTACGACATGTGAGACAAAAATGTCCCACCTTCAAAAGTTCGCTAACAAAAATGTAAAATTTCACCAACTGATTGCTTATTAAAATCGACAAAATATAGAAAGAAATATATTTGGCAATAAATTTTTTTCTGTATTTAATACATGCTTTATCTGATGTAGCATGTTAGTTAACGTCTTTGTGTTCATGTTAGAATTTAACAGTGATACGTAGAATTTTATGTTAACGTTTCTAGTTGAATGACCAATAGTGTAATTATTGAAAATTCGAATAACCACTACTATAAGAAAATTACTTCACTGACTATTTTAAAAAAAATTAATACACTTCATTGACCCTTATTGAAATTAATCCTATTTAAATAGGCTAGAAACCCATAGACTTATTTTTAAAGATTGATGATTTATAACCACATTATGTAAAAAGGTAGAGAAACTCAACATTAATTTTCATTTTTCAAAATGGAACATAAAGACAATAAGGCCTCGTGGCCTTGTTCAGCCCAAAATTGCGCCTCATATTTTGAATTGGGAAAATTGCCAATAAGTCATCTCTACATGACTTGTTTCAAATTAGGTCAAAACTTTTTTTAAAATTGTGATTAAGTCATACTTCACATCAATATTTTATATTAATTCCAAAATCACCCATTTTAACCATATTTT
Source organism: Forsythia suspensa (assembly GCA_023638005.1). Lineage (NCBI taxonomy): Eukaryota > Viridiplantae > Streptophyta > Magnoliopsida > Lamiales > Oleaceae > Forsythia > Forsythia suspensa. The sequence goes on along the minus strand of JALRMA010000416.1, from coordinate 1,269,963 downwards.
TCATTGACACAATCTTCCAACTCCACAAACCTCCCCACCTCCGGCGACAACCTCTTCAACCTCCGACGACCTCCCGTGAACAACCGCCTCCACCTCCGACGACAACCTCCTCCACCTTTGGCCACCTCCGGCGACAACCTCCTCCACCTCCCAGACGACTCGGCGACCTCCAAAGAACAACCTCCATCCACCTCCGGTGACCTCCCATGACGACAACCACTTCCCCGCGACCTCCAAATGACACAACCGCTTCCACCTCCGGTGACCTCCGACGTGCTTCTAAGAGCGAAGTGTCGCTTTTAGGTAGTTTTTGGTGAAGATTTTGTCACTTTTTAGACAGATTTTTGTGAAGATTTTGTTAGCTGTGAAACTACAAAAATAAATGACAAGTTACTACAATAAGAGACTTTTTCGAGACATGTGTATATGGAGGTGGTACTGGTCACTTTGGTGGCCGGAAATCAATTTCTCGTACTTCACGTCACGGGTGGAGCAAACCAGAGCTTCCGGTGGCTTGAAATATCCGTAGTGGATAACATTTTATGACTTTGGTCACAAAGTGTTTGAATTCTTAGCTTTGGTTTGTATGCTTTTTATTTCTTCATCTTCGTGGTTGTACTCTATTCTTAATGTCTTAAGCATTGATCTATCCGTCTCTGCAGAGAGGTGACCAATATGATTATCCCGGGTTGAGTATTTGAGTTGAGTATTTTAGCGCTTATGTAAACAATGAGCATTTTCCGCTTATATAAACAATGAGGTAACATCCATTGTTGATATTGTATTATAGAATAACAAGTTGATATTGTATTATACAAAAGCAAAGATCACAATGTAATAGAATGCATAGAATATGAGCTTGAATGTCAGTAAATATGAGCTTGAATACTCCACTATCTTATGTAAATATGAGCTTGAATACTCCACTATCTTATGTAAATAGGAGCTTGAATGCTCCACCATCTAATTGCTGTAAATAGGAGCTTGAATGTTCCATCATCTAATGTTTAGTCATGGTATGTTATTTGATACTATATTATACAAAAATAAGATCACGAAAATAATGTCACAATATAAATGGACATAGAATTATTGTAAATAGGAGCTTGAATGTTCCATCATCTAATGTTTGAATGTCTTAGTTTTAATTCATGATACTGTTTTAATGTCTTAGTTTTAATCTATGATACTGTTTAATTATGGCAAGGTTTAATAGATTGAAACTTTGTCATAATATTTCACTATCATTGAAACATGTTTTAATCCATGATACATGTTTTAATCCATGATATATATATATATATATATATATATATATATATATATATATATATATATATATATATATATATGATCTTTGATACTCGCTTAATTATGGCAATGTTTGAACATATGATATTGTTTAAATGTCTTAGTTTTAATCTATGATAATGCTTTTAATACATGATACTATTTTTGTTTAGGTAATTAGTATATTTTGAAACATGTTTTAATCCATGATACTATTTTAATCCGTGATCTTGTTTAAATATATGTGATCTTTCATCTTTGTTTAATTATGGCAAGGTTTCAACATGTGATATTGTTTGAATGTCTTAATTTTAATCTATGATCTTGTTTTAATCTATGATATTGTTTTGTTTAGGTAATTAGTATATTTTGATACCATTTTAATCCATGATAATTGCTTTTATCCCGTGATCTTGTTTGAATCTATGTGATCTTTGATATTGTTTAATTATGGCAAGATTTGAACATGTGATACTGTTTGAATCTATGTGCATTAATATAAATTGATATTGTTTTAATCCATGTTTTAATCTATGATACCGTTTTGCATAATACAGTATCAAACAAAACATATGACTAATTAAACAGTATCAAAGATAAAAGCATGATATTATAGTCATGTGTGTTGTTTGATACTGTATTATGCAAAACAGTATCGCAATAGAAATGATCATAGAATTTGCACACGTGTTTCGTAATTTTTATTATAATATATTTTCGGAATGGTCTTGACGAGACGGTCAAGACCAATCGCTTCGCCACTGCCTATGATGGATTTTACATGTTTGAAGTCGTCTCTTTAGCTTAAAATGACAATCTTTAATTTTTTTTTTCAAAACAGTATCACAAATTCTTTAAAACAATATCACGGATAAATGTACATTCTTTTGCTGCAAATTAAAGCTCTTCCAAGGTATCTGAGTCCCTTAAAAGCAAACACATACTTCAGAGCAATGCTAAAATGAAGAAAGAAGAACTGTCAATTATTCTCAAGTTAATGAGAAGTCATGCAAAGGGTTCTCATCTAAAACTATAAACAATGTTTCTAATTCTTCCCTTGAATTTGAATATGTTTGAGATTCAATTAAGACATAGATTCTCATTGGATAGATAAGTATAAATTTATAAGGTGTTTAATAATAGGTAGAAGAATTAATGAGTAGAGAATAAACAAGAGAATATTATTGTTCTTAAAATATTTTATTAGTACAAAATCAAAATCATAAGTATCACAAAAAACAAAGATCACAAAAATAATATCACAACAAAACAAGATGAAAAAAACATTATCACCACTCACAATTAGTGTTTTTTTTACAATTAAGGGTATGTTGGTCTTTTAGTTCTAAAATATGACTTTAATTGAATTAAGTTTTGAGCATATGACTTTAGAGCCCATAAGTGCCCAAACAGTGACCGGTCCTGAATTTATCCTAAAAAAAATGAGTTACATATCCCCACAATTTTATTGGACTTATTATTTAATGCCAACATAGTGGCATATAGACTGGTGATAATTACTAATGATAGTAAATAGTATTATTCTTATAATTAAGATATTTTAGTCTGTTTAGCTATTTATGACTGTATTTTTATAAATCTTTCAATGTTTTTGAGCAAATGGTGTGTTTTGTTAGCATGGAGTAAAATATAGTATATAAAATGTAAAATTTTAAAATATGACATGTGAAGTGTACATATATTCTATTATGGGATGCATTTTATACATTTTTTTATATTTACGTTTTAAATGAGGGCAACATAATTCGTATAATTTGGAGTAATATAAACTCAAAATTTACTTTTTATTTTGCCTTATAAAATACCGTAATATGTGGTCTTATTTAAACATACATCAAACTAGGAATTTTATGAGATACTTGACTAAATTCAATACATGAATTATAATTATTCTAGAAAATGTGATGGTAAAATTCAGTTTATTCTAACAATGCTTCCCGTATACCGAATTTCTTTTGACTCCCAAAACTGCAACATTCCTTGAAAAAATGTTTCCTCCTAGAGCTTTTGTAAAAACATTAGCAAGTTGTTCTTTACTTCGGCAATATTCATATGTTGATCTCACCTTCATCAACAAGCTCTCTTAGGAAATGAAAACGAAGACGAATGTTCTTTGTTCTTCTATGTAGAACTAGATCCTTTGAAACGGAGATAGTTGACCTATTATCACAATACAATGTTGTAGGTCTTTCTTGCTTGAATTTCAAGCTTTCTAAAATACTTTTTAACCACATAATTTGACATTCGGCTGAAGAAGCTACTATATACTCGGCCTCAATGTTGGAAAATGCAACAATTGGTTGCTTCTTTGAACATTAAGAAATTGCGCCACTTCCAAGATTGAAAACCTAACCGAAGTGCTTTTGGAATCATCAATACTTTCTCATAAATTACTATCAGTATAACCAAAAAGTTTGATTGATGAACCTCAATACCCAAAAAATGATGCAATTCTCCTAAATCGGTCATTTCAAATTTTTTTCATCATGGACAATTTGAAATCAACAACATCTCCAAATTATCTCCTATGAAAATAAGATCATCAACACAACGACTTACAGCCATAAAACCACCTTTAAAATTATTTTTAATGTAAAGTGTGTGCTCAAATGGACATCATTCAAAACTAGATTTCACAAAATTATCATTAATTCGTCCATACCATGCACAAGACGATTGCTTTAACCCATATAACGCCTTATTGAGCTTGTAAACTTTATCTTCCTTACCATTTTTAACAAATCCAGATGGCTATTCAAGATAGATTTCTTCTTCAAGAAAACCATTCAAAAAAACTTATTTGACTTCCATTTGAAACAACTTCCAACCATTTTTGGCAGCAAGAGAAATAATCAACCGAATTGTATCAAGACTAGAAACGAGAGCAAATACCTCGTTGAAGTCTTTACCTTCTTTTTGCTTGTATCCCTTTGCAACTAATCTTGCTTTGTATTTGTTGATGGTACCATCTGGATTGGTCTTTATTTTGGACACCCATTTTACACCAATTGGAGATTTGTGTGAAGGTAAAACAGTGAGATCACATGTACCATTCTTTTTCTATTGCATTGATTTCTTCATTCATGGATTGAATCCACTATTCCTCTTTTGATGCCTATTCATATATAAATGGATCTTCACCTGCAAAGAAGGCAAAGATTATCAGATTTGCTTTATTTACCTTTTCAGTTTTCTCATAAATCTTTCTTAAACTTCGCATTCTTCTTTTCAGTGTTGATAGTGAATTTTGAGGAGATTCATTTATTTGACCAACATCATGTTGTGATGGTTGAGAATCATTCTCTTTGAAATCAAGAATTTGCCAATTTGATGAACTTGAAAAAAGCGAAAAATCATAAAAGATTTCTCATCAAAGCGAACATCTCTATAATAAAAATTCCTTTGTCTTCTAATTATAAAGTTTGTAAGCCTTAGTCATTTCAATCGTAGCCAACGAAGATGCATTTTTAGATTTATCATCAAGCTTAGTTCTCAAAGAATTTGAATATGTAAAAAGCAAGACAACCAAATGTTCTCAAGTGATGAACACTTGGTTTCCTTCCATCTGAAAGCCTCATTTGGAGTATAATTGTTCAAGCTCTTTGTAGGTGGTATGTTGATTAAATAAATGGCACATGAAACTACTTCGGCCCAAAATTCAACCGACATATTTTTCTTCTTCAGCATACATCTAGCCATTTTCCTGATCGTTCTATTTTTTATATTCGGCAACATCATTTTGTTGTGGTGCATACCGAGCTGTCAGTTCATGTCTAATGTCATGTTCTCGAAAAAATTCTTCAAATGAAATAGATAAATACTCTCATCCTCGATCATTTCTTAATTTTTTTATTTGACAACCCGAAAATTTCTCAACTTGAACTTTGAAAGTCCTTGAAATAGGAAAGAGCTTGATTTTTTTTTTTTTGACAAAATAAATCCAAAATTTTCTGGTATAATCATTAACAAACAAACAAAAAATAATGGTTACCTCCAAGAGATGAAACTCGAATATGACCACAAAGATCAGTGTGAACAAGCTCCAATGGTGAATGTAATTTTCAATCAGATTTTGACGGAAATGGCTCTTGGTGTTGTTTTCTCAACTAACACTCTTCGCAAACTTCACTTAGAATATCAATTTTAGGTAGCTCTTGAACTATAGTTTTGTTTGATAGAGTCATGATCTCTTCCCCCAAGGGCAAGAGATCATTTTCCTTGCTTGATAACTCCTTCAAGCCCCGAAAATTGAGGTGACCAAATCATCATGCCACAACTTGAAAATCTCTTCATTAACAATAAAGAAACAAGTGTCATTTAAAATATCAAGTTTGAGAGGAAACAAGTTATTTGAACCCAAGCCGCTGCTAGTAAAAGATGATTTTTCTTCTTCATGATGCAAAATGATCAACAACATGAATACCAAAGTCTTTCTTCATTAGATAACCAACACTAAGTGAATTACTTTGCAACCTAGGTGCATAATATACCTCAGACATCATCTCAACTTGCCCAGTTTTTTTTCTGAAAGTAATGTCTCTAACACCTTGAATTTCATAGGATTTAACATCTCCAATTGTCACATGCCGATGGTTAACCTCTACAAGTTTTGAAAATAAATTCTTGTTTTAGTCATATGTCCTCTGGCTCCACTATCCAAATACTTAGAGATGGCAAAAAGGCCGGTCCGCCTGTAGGCCCATTGGCCCGGACCTTTAGAGTCTGGACCGTGAGTGGCCCGGCCGGATCATGAAATAAAATACTGGTCAAGCTTGGCTCGGCTCGTGGATCCGGCGTGAACCGGCCCGTGGTCCAAATGGGACCAAATTGAGATGGGGACCAAAGTTGCAATTAGCAACGGTCTGAAATATGACCATTGCACTGTATGCGGTCATATTCTCGACCATTGCAAATTGGTCCCCCAATTTATTTTTTATTTTTTCCAACGGTTATAATTTTTTTTCCTATAAATACCTCCATAAACTTTTCATATTCTTCACAAATTCACAAATCTCTCAACTTACATTCATACAACAATCCGAAACAATTATATTATCAATATAAACTCTTTTATTGTACAATTTATTGTTGAATTTTCACATTTCTAATCTTGTACATTCCTACAATTTTAGTTATATACATTCTAGTATTCTACATTCTACATTTCTATTATCTATAATTTTTCATGGATCAATACAATTTTCAAGAAAGTGTCGAGTCTATCGAAAACCATATTCAAGATGATTTTAGTAGTTTAAATAATGTTCCAATTCTCGAATTTGGTGTTGATTTTGGAGTTGAGAACACTGATCTAAATATCGATTTAGATGATGTCGAAAAAGAATTAGAAATGACCAACACTACTCAATCAACTACTAAACGAAGAGTCAAAAAACAAAAGGCTCGGTGTTGAGATCATTTCAAGTTAGTGTGAGACGGTGCAATCGCAGATGGGCAACCAATCTTCAAGGAAGTTTGTAAAGTAAACAACAGTTTGCATGGCAAAAACATGGTGGAACGAGCTATATAAACCAACATTTTCCTACGTGTATGAAAAAGCACGGAAGAGTTGATACCAACCAAGCTCAACTACAGTTCGGATCTCCGGGTGAATCTATTAGTTCTTCTCTCAATCTTAACAATTGAATTTATTCACAAGACTCTATGCGTCGAGAAGACATGTGTCAGTTGGTGGCCAGTGGTGAGTTCTCGCTTAGCATAGTGGAAATCCATCATTTCACACATTTTGTACAAATGTATCTTCAACCAAGGTATTTGCCTTTTGCTAAAAACCTTCTTCGTTATGATACTATTGCTGCATATAATAAAAGAAAACAAAATATAAAAAATGATTTAAGTAAATATACTAGTGTTGAATCATTCACTTCGGACTTATGGTCCGGTCTAAATCATAATGGATATATTGTGGCTACTTTACATTATATTGATAAACTATGGATTATGCATAAAAGAATAATTACTTTTAAAGCAATTGACTACCCTCATAATGGCGTACAAATTTTTAATTATTTAATGGCAATTATTAGATAATTTAATTACAAATCTAGAATTCCTAGTATTACATTTGACAATGCTCCGCCTAACAATATTGTAATAGAAAAATTAATTGAAGAATTACATCCGGATTTCGATAGAATTTTGTTTCATGTTAGATGTCTATGTCATATTTTTAATTTAATTGTCCAAGATTGTTTAAAGTATATAGGCCTACAATTAGAAAAAATTAGGTATGCCTTAAACTATATTACTGCTTCACCTGCTAGAAAATAAGTATTTGATGAATTATGCGTAGAAAATTCTCTTCCAACAAAATGTATATGTACCAATATACGTAATAGGTGGAACTCAACTTATTTAATGCTTGAATCATATGAAGGTTATGAACATTGTGTAACTGCTTATTATAATGGCTGACATTCACACGGTCCATAATACGATTTGCAACCATATGATTGGCAAATTGCATTTCATGTTCGAAAATTTTTGAAAGTATTTTACGACGCCACAAATGCATGTGGTGGTGTATACTACCCTACTAGTCCATTAGTTTTAAATTATTTTTATTTTATTGCAAATAATTCTAATAGATATAAGACGATACAATTTTTTTCTCGATATTGTTGAAACAATGGAAATGAAGTTTAGAAAATATTGGGAACACACCTATATCTTTTTTTCCGAAGGCGTCAATTATGGACCCTAGAGTAAATTTACAAGGTACTAGACATACTATTTCGAAATTTCTAATAATTTAAATTACGACAATCCATTAACTTACAATAATTTAAAAAAAAATTATGTGAAATGTACGAATTTTATGCTAAAACTGGTAGGAACGTTAGAAGACCTCCTGCACCAAACCTTCTTCTTCTTCTTCTTCAAATAACCCTAATTCTAATGATTATTGGATTTTTCTTATATTTAAGGGAACTCAAAACCTTAGTTCTTCTTCTTCGTCTTCTTCGCTTTCCCATGCCACAAATGTAGAAACTAATATTAGAGACGTACCGTTAGAATTAGATAGATATTTTGGTCACGACATACTTAGTCTGTTAGATGAAGATAAGAGGACTAATTTGATATACTTAGGTAGTAGAGACAAAACGAGCGTCAATACCCAATTGTTTCTATTATAGCACGTGATCTACTAACACCTCTCGGTATCAACTTTAGCATCGTAGTATGCTTTTAGTACAGATTGTAAGATTCTTACTTATTTGAGGTCAAGACTTAAACCAAACATATTAGAGAGTTTAATGTGTTTGAAAGATTGGGAGGATGCGAAATTTGAATCCAACGAACTCAATACATAAAATGTAAGTATATTTTGATTTCATTTTTATTCATTTTAACTTGTAAGTGTTGATATTTAAATTTACAAAAAATTGTAGACGTAACAATTTGTTCGTGTACAATTTTAACTCACTTCACGCTTAAAAGTAGCCTTGTCCCATGTCCAAAAAAAAAGGAGGAGGGTTTGAATTTTAAATTTTATCTTAACTTATTTCTTATTTTTTCTAAAAATATTGAATTTCACATGGGTCCGCGGACCGGCCCGTGTGGCCCGTGGACTACGGACCAGTCTGAGCCCAGTTGTTTAGGACAGGCCGTGCCCGGCTCGAGACAAGGGCCGAGCTAGACCCGTTGAGGCACGGTCGAGCGGCCCTTCGACTATTGCGATCTCTACCAAATACCAAATATTACTAACATTTCCATCAGAAGCAATCAAGAAAGTTTCATGAGAATTTTTAGATTTATCTTCATGTCTTTTTTCTAGATATTTTGTCCAACAATCACTCATTTTGTGTCCAGGTTTATGTCAATGAAAACATTCAATATAGGTTCTGTTACCTTTTTTTATGATAAGAGCCACATCCTCTTCTACTTTGAGAATTGTGAAATGACTGTTTCTCATCTTCTTCTTTTGACTCTTCATTTCCTTTGCCTCATCCATGTTGATTATAAGAATATCTTCCACCTCATCTTCCTTGTTCGCAACCTCTTCCACGTCCACGAAGAGAGCCACGGTCTCCCGTAAATGTGAATTGGGACTTTAAAGCTTGATCTTGTGAAGAACTAATTTGAGAACTTCTTTGAATGATTCTAATTTCATGAGCCTCCACTAATCTTCCTTGCAAGCTCTCCAAAGACATTAATAAAAGATTTTGTGATTCTATATGATCAAATTTACTTGGAAAGCTTCGCATAATTTGTTTGAAAACCTTTTGGATCTCCCTAATTTCTCCATTTGATTCACTATGGAATTAACACTCGTAAAATATTTTGAAATTTTTTTATTGTCTTTCATCTCCAACTTCTCAAATTCAGCTCTCTAGGATTGCAAACGAACCTTCTGTTAGGGAAAAACTAGGTGTACAATGCAGTACAATGTAGCAATGTACTTTTCTCCTTTCACCGTGCAATTAAAATGAAAGTTATCAACTCAACCAATATTTTAATGCAAGCAATATAAATACCGGAATAATGAATCAAACTAAACAACACCAAAATTATTCTTTAACGTCGTAAAACCCTTTAAGATAAAAAGAAAATCAACGGGGCAAAACGACAATAATCCACTATCATCAAATGAATATTACAATGTTTCTTCTCTAGATTTATACCCTAAATCAAGAGGTAATCCAATACACCACATCAACAACACATTATTGGCTAACTACAGTAAACACCATCTAACACAATAGATAGAACCCCAAAAATATTAAAAGAGAAAAATACATTATCAAACAATCAATGGTGGAATAAAAAAGTTGAAGAAGAAATCCCATAAATTTGTGCCCAATTTTTTTTTCAAGTGCTCCACGGATCCAATGATACCTCACATCAATGTGTTTGGTACGATAATGATATGTGGAATTATTGCTCAACTCAAGAGCTCTCTGACTGTCACAATAAATGATGCACTCACTTTGCTTCACATTGAGCTCCTCAAGAAATCTTTTCATCCATACCATCTCTTTCCTGCTTCAGTTACTACTATGTACTCAGCCTTGGTAGAGAATAAAGCTACACATTTTTGCAATTTTGACTACCAAAAACGACTCCCCAAAAAAGTAAACAAGTACCCGGATGTAGATTTTCACATTAAGATCTCCGACCATATCTACATCTCAGATATCTAGTCAAAACTTGCTTTGAGCTCCTCTGAAACCCAAACACAAAGTAGAAGTCCCTCTAAGATACCGCATGATCCATTTTACTACTTCTCAATGATTTTTTCCTAGATTAGACAAAAATCTGCTTACCACACCAACTGCATGTGTAATATCTGGTCGAATACATACCATGGCATACATCAAACTACCAACTGTTGAAGAGTAGGAACTACTTCTATTTTCTTCTTTTCTTCACTAGTCGAAGGACATGATCTTTTAGTAAGTTTAAGATGACCACCAAGAGGTGAGCTAATCGACTTAACTCTTTTCATCTTCGAACCTTTCAAGTACCCGCTCAATATATTTTTCCTCCGATAGCTAAAACCTCTTAGACTTTATGTCTCGACTCGATGCCCAATATTTGTTTAACTAGCCCCAAATCATTCATATCAAATGACTTATGCAAGGCTTCTTTCAATTTCTTAATCAACCCCACATCCTAGTCAACTATAAGCATGTCATCAACATAAATCAATAAAATAATGAACTTGTCACCGGAAAAGCTCGATGTAAACACAAGAATCTAAAATTGTCCTCGTGTACTCTTGACTTCGACTCATAAAAAGTATCAAACTTTTGTACTCTTGTCTTGGTACTTGCTTGAGCCCGCATACAAAATATTCTTCAATTTGCACACAAGGTATTCTTTCTACTTTTGTTCAAAACCTTCCGGTTGGAACATATAAATCTCTTAATCTAAGTCACCATGTAGGAAGACAATCTTCACATCAAGTTGTTTCATTTTCAAATCTTGACTAGCTATTAAACCCAAAACAAGTCTGATAGATGTCATTTTCACAACAGAAGAAAAGATCTCATCAAAATCAACACCATATTTCTGCCTAAAGCCTTTAACAACCAATCGAGCATTGCACTTCATCATATCACTATTGTTGTCTCGTTTGATTTTGTATTCCCATTTGCTCCTCAATGCTCTTCTACCCTAAGAAGATTCACTAAGTCATATGTATCATTCTTTCTCAAAGAATTCATCTCTTATGTCATTGCTTTCATCCAATGGACTTTATCACTATGAATCTGTGCCTCTGAAAGAATCTCCAACTCTCCATCAATGGTAAGCAAAATGTAGTTAGAAGTAGGATACCCAGAAGATGGTATGTGCTCTCTAGTAGACCTTCTAACATGTGATTCTTCATCTAGAATCTACTCCCCCCTGATTAGCAATCTCATCAACATGCATATCACCATGAACAATGTCATCAACATCATCATTAAGAACTATATTATATCCAACAATAGGTCACAATGTGTTGGAGACGTGAGATCGTGAACAACTACAGTCATTTTTTTAGGCTGCTCAACTTTATTAAAGTCATCAATTGTCTGGTATTCATGAAAAATCACATCTCTACTTCTCGCCTTCTTTTTCTCTGGATCCCAAAATTTGTAGCCAAATTGTTCATCACTATAGCCAAGAAAAATACAAGGAGTACCTCTATCATCAAGCTTTGACCAATGTTCCTTAGGCACGTGCACAAATGCTTTGTCCCCAAATACCTTCAAACGAGAGTAGGCTATATCTTTACCACTCCACACTCTTTCTGAAATATCAAAATCTAAAGGAACAGAAGGAGATCTATTGATCAAGTAACAAGCAGTCTTAACTGCTTCACCCAAAAACAATTAGGTATCTTGGCTGTCTTCAACATGCATCTGACTCTATCAAGAATGGTACAGTTAATTCTTTTTGTACACCATTATGTTTAGGAGTACTAGATTCTGTGAACTCATGTCGAATCTCAAATTTTGAGCAATACTCCCTGAACTCATGTAAAGTGTATTCTCCACCATTATCCGTTCTGAGGCCTTTCAAAGACTTTATTGTTTCTCTTTCTACCATGGTATGAAATACTGAAAACACCAAACACTTGATCCTTAGATTTCGTAAGATATACCCATAGTTTTCTCGAAGCATCGTCAACAAAGGTAACAAAATATTTGTTTCCGCCCAAAAAAGCCACAACACAAGGAGAGCGCACATCAGAATGCACTAGTTCTAAGATGTCTTCTTTTTTTTTTCTTAAAGAGCTACTAAAAGAAACTCTATGTTGCTTACCATATAAACAATGATCACATCGGTTTAGAGACATACCATTGGCTAAGGAGATGAATGTCTTCTTGGCCAGAACCTGCAACCACTCTTCACTCATGTGGCTGAGCATCTTGTGCCAAAGCTCGGGAGAAAATTTTTCAACCGCATTCAACCCATTTTTACAAGCTTTCTCATAAGTCTTGTATAGCGTGCAACAAGCTTTCCCCTTTAGCAACAACCAAAGAGCCTTTTAATAATTTCCATTTCAAATCACCGAAGTTGTTGTGATAACCCTGTCGATCAAGAGCATGAACTGAAATTAGATTAAGGCGCTTATCAGAAATGTGCCTCACATCTTTCAACATCAAGGTGCAGCCGACATCTGTTTGCAAGTGAATGTAGCCAATCCCTACAATCTTAGATTGACTAGTATTTTCCATCGTTATGATGCTAAAATTACCCACTATGTAATTAGCAAACAAATTCATGTTTGAAGAAACATGGTAAGAAGCACCGTTATCAACAATCCATTCAATACTAGAATCATATATTTGTAGGCACTCATGCTCTCCACAAGAGAGTATATCATCACCATCAGATACAACAGCTGTAGTGTTCTTGCCATCTTATTTCTTCTGATTTTTACCTTCATTTTGCTCTCTCAACCAAACATAACAATATCTTCTAATATGGCCCTCTTTGCCACAACGGTAACAAACAACCCTTTTGTCTTTTGATTTTGATCTGCCTCTTGACTTACTGTAACATATTTGCCATCTATTCTTATTCCTTCATGTATCTTCTGTAACAAGAGTCTGTGCATGATCTGAACCTGTACGTACACCTGCAGATTTTCTTCTTGTTTTCTCATTCTGCATGTAGTCTTTTACAGAGTCCATAGTCAAAACACCATCAGAGACATAGTTACTAACAGTCACAACAAATGTCTCCTAACTATCTGGCAAAGAACTCAAAATCAACAAAGCCTGCAATTCTTCTTCAAGAATCATGTCCATAGTATCTGACTGATTTATGATATTCTGAAAATTGTTCAAATGCTTTGTCACACTCATGCCTTCTTTATATTTCATGTTACCAAGTCTCTAATTAAAAAGGACTTTTAGATGCGCTTTTATTCTCAAACATAGACTCCAACTTTGACCACAATTTTTGAGCAATAGTCTCTTGTGCCACATGATGAAATACAATATTACCACCCACTGTCTGATAGTTCCAATAGCTTTTCTATTCTGAGTATACCATTGCTTATCTGCCATATCATTTGGTATAACCTTATCACCCTCAATAGGTTCATACAAATTCTTACAATAAATGATATCCTCCATTCTAGGCTTCCAAGTTACCCAATTATAATTGGTCAGTCTAATCATAGCACTACCAACTGGTTTTTCCATTATAATCCACACAACCCATTCCAGGTTCTGATACCACTGTTAGGAAAAAACTAGGTGTACAATGCAACAATATACTTTTTCCCTTCCACCGTGCAATTAAAATGAAAGTTACAATGCAACTATGTACTTTCCCCCTTTCACCGTATAATTAAAATGAAAGTTATCAACTCAACCATTATTTCAATGCAAGCAATATAAATACCAGAATAATGGATCAAGCTAAACAATACCAAAATTATTCTTTAACGTCGTAAAACTCTATAAGATTAAGAAAAAATTGATGGGGCAAACCGACAAAAATCCATTATCACCAAATGAATATTACAATATTTCTTTTCTATATTTATGCCCTAAAACAAGAGATAATCCAATACCCTACATTAATAGCACATTATTGGCTCACTACAATAAACATCATCTAAAACAATAGATGGAACCCCAAAAATATTTAGCCAATAAAATAGAGAAAGACCTCATTAAAAAATCAAATGGTGAAATACAAGAGTTGATGAAAAAAGCCCAAAAATTTGTGCCCAAATTTTTCTTGTCAAATAATTCTTTTTTTCCTTCTTTAATTTCTCTGCGTGCGTCTCTGTTCTTCACTGTCTGTGTGTATATATTTTCTCTGCTCTCTGCGTGTATATCTTTTGTGGGTGTGTATATATATTCAATCCCATGAAAAACCAATTATAATTTAATTACAATTCTTTGGACTAAAAAATTGCAAGCTTGGTCCTTAGACTTTAATTAAAATTTTATTTGAATCCAAAACTATTTAATTCTCATGGACTTGACCCATTTAATCAAGAAAGACAATTGAGTCAAATAATTAAAATCCAACACCTTCTTTACATGATCTTGGCCGGAATACGTTGTCCCAAGATTTTCCCACGCCTCTTGGGAACTATTTGTCTTAAATATCCTCTCATAGACTATAATTTCGATAGCTTGATATATTTGGAAGGTAATTTTTCTATTTTTGTGCTTATTGCCCTTCAAGAGGTTTCTCTGTGCTTCGGACAATTGATTTTCATTTTTAGGTGGTTGTACTCATTCTTCAACAACACTCCATAAGTCTTGAGATTCAAGACACAACTTCATTAGATTACTCCAATAATCAAAATTTTCTCCATTGAAACAAGGCACAAAGGAAACAAAATTGTTGTTGGACATTTTTTAAGCAAATTTGAGGCTCTCGTACCAGTTTAAAGGCAAGATAATTTGAATAATTTGGAGAAATGTAATCTGAAAATTTACTTCTTATTTTACCCTATAAAATACTGCAATATGTGGTCCTATTTATACATACCAAGATGACATAGGAACCAACAAAATATTTAAAGTGAAAAACCAAAAACAAGGTGACTCCTCAAACAACTAATTCAAATTAGAAATTTTATGAGACACTTGACTAAATTCAATACATGAATTATAATTATTCTAAAAAATATAGTGGTCAAATTCGGTTTATTCTAACATTAAATAGCAGATCCTTTTGATTTAAATGTATTTTAGAAACAAGTTTAAATATCAAATCATAAATTGCACAAATGATCTGATGAGTACAATCCATAATCATGCAGTTCAACATTCTATAGGGCATAGATTGTTACATGTAATAAGTTGTTAGCGTAAACGTTTTTTAATTTTTGTCTTTCTTTTTGTTATCTTGTATACTTTATTGTTGTTTCTTCGATTAATAATTGACATTATTATAAGTTATATGCAATGATCGAGTTCATAGTCTCGAATTGCATATTCTTCTTAGTTAATACCTTTTAGTTTGGCAAATTATTGGTAATTTGGTTGCATATTATGTAATAGCAAGTGACTTTTTATGATTAATATTCTCATAAATGTAGCGAATGATGAAACATAACACACTACAAGAAAATGTACCTATAGCGACAACAGAATGTCGCAACTACTTGTTACAGATAGTAGGGACGACAATGAAATATCATCGCTATAAGTTCCAACTCTATAGCGACGACATAAGTCGTCTTTATATTGAAATTGTCGCCGCTAATGTTCTCGAATATATGGCGGCGACAATGTATGTCGTGTATATGGCGCCATATATATCCCAAATGGCGTAAATAATTCGTGTCATTTTTGTGTATATATAGAGATGACATATATTGCTACAATAGAGCTATAGCTGTTGTTTTTTAGTCACGTGACGTCATGATTCTCCTCGTAATTTGTATTCAAATCTATTGAGACGACTTATGTCGTCGCTATAGAATCCGTCAACCGACGAGAAAATTAGCGCCATTTCTTATCTATAGTCGTGACTTTCTAGATCTTTTGAGACGACTTTGTCGCCGCTATAGAATCTTCTTTTTCAACTCGCTGCATCCCCGCATTTACATGACAAACTTTCTTCTTCATTCTCCATTCTCCATATCTATATTTCGCAAATTCAATCTCCTACTTCAGCCGCTTCTTTCATTATTCATCACTGTCTTTCTGCAAATTCTATATTTCACTGCCAAAAAAATAGTATTTTTCAGGTATGGATATTGATAAAAGTTGGACAAAAATTAGAAATCGCACAAAATTATCAGATTTTTGGAACGATTTAAAAGCATTTATAAATAGGGCTAGGCCATACATAAATGACAGGAGAATGATTAAATATCCGTGCACAAGATGTTTAAACGGTCTCACACATCCAATGGAAAATGTCGAGACTCACATATTTCGTTACGATTTTGCAGAGAGTTATGTAACGTGGATATACCATGACGAGACTAAAGTTCAGACTGCGAATGTGTATACACAATGAGATAGCAGGTCTGGATGATGAGATAATGGATGTCATGGACGACATAGTCGGTGATGAGCATGCTGGTACAAGCACCGATGGTTACTATGACGAATTGTTTGAGGCTCTCCATTCAGAACTATACCTGGGAGTTTCATCATTTTCGTCCTTAAGCTTTTTAGTAAAGTTGATGTATATTAAGGTTGTGAATAAATAGACAAATAAGTATGTCGATGATCTTTCGAAGCTGTTGAAGTTAGCTTTCCCAAACATGAACCTGGTGGACTCTCACTACGAAGCTAAGAAGATGATGACGAAGCTTGGTTTGGATTACAAATCTATTCACGCTTGCAAGAATGATTGTACACTGTTTTGGGGTGAGTATGCTGATAGACAAACTTGTCCGATCTACTAGAAAATTCATTGGGTACACACTTCTGGGAGAGTGAACGGGAAGAATGTTCTGTATAAAGTGTTGCAATATTTTTCCTTGGCCTCCAAATTAAAACGTATGTTCACGACGAATGATACTGCAAAACTCATGCAGTGGTACAGTATAGGAAGGTTTAGGGATGCAGATGAAATGCGACATCCGTGGGATGGAAAAGGCATGGCATGATTTTAACAGAAACATATAATGTTCACAAGTGAGATCTAGAATGTTCGATTAGGTTTGGCCATGCATTTAATTCAATCTATTTGAAGACATGAGTCAGGCGTACAGCACGTGGCCAGTAGTTGTAACAGTTTACAACCTGCCACCTTGGTTTTGCATAAAACTTGAATATCTCATTCTTACTCTCTTGATACATAGCCTTAAAGCACTGGATAAGGACATTGATGTATTCTTACGACCAATAGTAGACGAGTTGAAGGAGTTGTTGGCCAATGGAATTGACACGTGTGTGTTGGAACCAATAATAGGTTGGTATTTAGAATACTTGCGGCGTTGTTGTGGGACGATTAACGATTTCCCAAATGAGAAGTAGTTTGTCGGGTTGGAGCGATCGAGGATACATGGCGTGTCCTACGTGCAACGAGGAGATGCCTTCAGTTCGTGTGATAAGTAAGACAAATTATGTGGGTCATCAACGATTCCTGCGGTTTAGGCATCATTTTAGAAGCAATTTAGACTTGACGGAAGGGCCGAGAGGCGACCACCTCTATGTTGGTTAACGCTGCAGACGCGTTTTAGCACAATTAAGCCGTGTGCCATAGTATTCCGAGAAAAGTACCCTAACTATGGGAGTGCTAGAAAGAGGAGAAATGACGACAAACCTGAATTAGAGAAAGTGAGCATTTTCTACAAGTTTCGTAATGGTCTTCTCTTGAGCTAAAACATAACATTGATGTCATGCACATAAAGGATATGGTCAATGCCAGTAGCGATCCGATGCAATTAGGAATAAAAAGAGAGTTACACTTGTATCATATCGGGAATAGGTGTATGAAGCCTGTCGCATGTTACACTATGTCCATTGCAAACCGTCGAGAGGTTTTGTAACTACATCCGATCGGTTAAGTTTCCAGATGGCTTCGCTTCTAATCTTTGGAAGAATATTGCTCCTAATGACAATCGCATTATTGGGTTGAAGTCACACGTTTGCCACATCATCATGCAACGATTATTGCCAGTTGGATGTCGCGCGTTCTTGAATAAAATTATTTTTACTACAATTATAGAACTGTGCACATTCTTCAAGAAACTTTGTGCAAGAAGACTAAAAGTTAGCGATATGATGGCTGCCCACGATCGCCTGATACTCATCATCTGCAAGTTAGAACAAATCTTTCTGCCAGCCTTCTTCGACATCAAGATTCACCTCATAATGCATCTGCCAGAGGAGGCAATCCTTGGTGGTCCGGTCACATGAGATTGATATATCCATTCGAGCGATATGAACTACGTCAGATATTGAGCTCGGCCTGAGGGTTTAATAGCTGAAGAGTATGTTGTTGATGAGGCGTTGACTTTTTGTTCGAGGTATTTCGAGGAAATAGAAACAAGGTTCAACCGATCGAAGAGAAATGAGGATGTAAGTGTTCCACGAAGATAACTTTCTATTTTTCACCATAGAGTCACCCAATTGGAAAGAAGACACCAAGGACACTTCGTGCAGATGTTCGAATTCAGGCAATGTTTTACGTCCTCAACAACTGTATTGAAATTAAGACATTCTTGCAGTAAGACTTCGTTTTTAAATGTTATTCAATTCCTTCATCATCTCGTCATTTTGAACGAACTAATTAGTTGATCTTATATGCTTGTAAAAGAAACATATGCAAGAGCTACTGTGCAATGGTTGCCCAAACATCGACCAGGTGTATAGAAGAGACTTTCACGATTGGTTTTACAAAAAGGTAAACGAAAAACGATCGAATACATTTCAAATATGTCCACATTTTTCTTTTCTGTGACATTGACTAAAACCAACTTCCACTTCATCCAGGTATATGCACTGCACCAAAGCCATGCCCCTCAAGTTTCTCATGAGTTGTTTTCATTGGCCAGTGGATACTACACGCAGGTTATGTCTTACATGGCACTGTGTTGTAAAAGGAGTCCGCTTCTTAATATATGATCGTGATATTTGAAAGAAAATGCATAACAGTGGTGTGTCTGTCCCAGGGATTGGGGATGAAACTTACTACGGGCAGCTGCAAGAGATACTGGAGCTACAGTTCGAACCGTAACTTTCAGTTTTTATGTTTCGATGCAAATGGTTTAGGTGTGATGGGAGACGGAGGTTAACTGAGAATAACGTTACCATTATTGACATCAGTGCAAAAGTGTACAAGGATGATCAGTTCATACTTGCTAGCCAAGAACAACAAGTGTTCTACATTGAAGATCCTTCTCGTGGTTCAAACTGGAGATTTGTACAAGAAGTCCATCACAGGAACACGTTGGATATTATGGGATCTAACATCACTAAGATAGACCTGCTCTACAATAACAACTCTTCTCATTTTTCTCTGATCGTTGATCTTGGCAACTTAGAGCACATATCCTTGTACCGGGATGATGGTGAAGCTGATGAAATAGGAGCATATATAGCGACGACATGTGTAATAAAATTTTGGCGGCACGTTTTAAGCGCGTGCACCAAAAAATTAAAAAACAGGTCGCTGCTGTCGTTATTACAGAGTTAACCCTTTTAAAACACGCAAGTCACCTTCTTCTTCCCCATTTTTTTTTCTGTGTCTAAAATCCTTCGCCGTCTAATCTGTCCACCGCACCGCCTTCCTGCTGCACCGTCTTTCCTCTGCCGCCTCGCAATCTCACCGCCGTCGCCAAGTTCACCTGCCACTACCAATAAACACTGGTGACGTCGCCAAGAGACTCCGCTACCACCAACTTCACTCCCTCCCCGTCCGCCATAGTATTCCGTCGCTATCGCCGCCCAATTTGCTCCATCCAGGTTAGTTTTTTTTTTTTTTTTTCATTTTTACAAATTATTATCCAAGACATGTTTTAGCTTTTGGATTAGATAAGTTTAGGGTTAGACCTTGTTTTGAAACTATGAAATTTTATGCAGTCTCGCAAAATCCCAATTAAC
The DNA here is from genome assembly GCA_023638005.1 of Forsythia suspensa. Classification (NCBI taxonomy): domain Eukaryota; kingdom Viridiplantae; phylum Streptophyta; class Magnoliopsida; order Lamiales; family Oleaceae; genus Forsythia; species Forsythia suspensa. The sequence continues at coordinate 1,249,657 of JALRMA010000416.1, read as the reverse complement.
ACAGGCAGCAATTGAGATGATTTACTTATTGAATGATATTATATTAAGAAATAGTATTTCTTTTGATATGATTGCAGGCACATATATTATAGACTACTCAAATATGATCAAGTTTGTTTAGATTTATTTCCTTTTTCTTGGTTTCTGTTGGTTATAGAAAAAGAATTTCCTTATCTCATTGTATATATGATTCAAGTTTAGCATCACAGATTTCCTCTCTTGCATGTATAACTAACTAGTTGAACCTTGGTGCTTCCTTTCTTGGTCCTTTGGGATGTCAATTTAATACTTGAATATGGACCTTTTGGGGAATTGTCACCACATGGTGTGTGTTGTTGACGTGCTTGTAAATTAAATTAGCATTAAGGTTAGAGTTGGGGTTCTTTTGGTTGATGATGAAGCTATCTCGGTCCTTTGGGATGTGAATTAACACTTGAATTATGGATATTTGTGGGATTGTCAACAGGTGTGTGGCTATTGACATGTTTTAAATTAAACAAGCTTTGAGGTTAGACTTGGGGATGTTTTGGTTGATGATGAAACTTTGTTTTGACCTAGAAGGGTAAGTTAAATAATTAAATGAGCATTAACGTTAAATAATATAATTACTTATTAATAATAAAATAATTTTATTTAACACATTTTTAATAATTATGAGCTTCCATTTTAGTTATTTTATAATAGTTCGTAAAATATACAAAATAATTTAGTATATTATCAATTTGTTAGTTTCTTTTAATTTTTTTATAAAAAATAAAAGTATCGGATCTATTTGCTCATTTTGCAAAGATTAGAAATCCAATTGTAATTTTCTTTAATTAAACCTAAGGGTATTTTTGTCTTTTTTTATCATATAAGGACTAATTATACATCAAAACACATAGGTTAGAGACCATATCCGCACTATAAACAAAGGTTAGAGACCATTTGCGCCAAATTTCCAATAAATTATGTATTAACTTTACAATTCAAATAGTACGAAGAAAGTCAACTTGTGTTGGGATCCATTGAAATAATTTACTTATATATTATGTAATAATATTTTTATTTTATTTATTTAAGTAATATTTTGTCGAGTTGGAAATAATATGAAAGACCCTTCAATAGTAAAAAAACTTATTCAATGAGGGACCAATTGATGTTTTCTTTTGTTAGTTGCTACTATAGCCGATGTCATGTTGGAAGGAGGTGATGGTGCAGGTGATCCTCCTCACCAGCCACCCCACTGGCTCCATTCGTCCTGCGAGTCCAGTAAGAATTTTTGTTTCAATATTATTTATTTAACAATTATTTATAGTAACTTCATTATCGTTGAATTTATGATCAAATATATCGTATTTATTTTTTATCAACGCTGCCGTCTAAGCGACGGGGTATCTCTCGAGGCATTAACCTTGAGAAAGTTCGGCGGGTGAATGGGAAGAGGCCACTTCCCATCATGTTCGACAATGTCGAACAGACAATGGAGCTGATCGAAAATAACGCGAAGTACTTTATGCGTTTGGTTAGGAACCAATTGAGGTTCACCGTGCTCCCTTGCTACCCTTCCCGAATCGGGGGTTCCAAAGGAGCGCGGACACAATTACGTAGCATCATCGAGGTAATATCTAGAATGTTTTTTCATTAGCGCATTCTCTAAACACATTATTCCATATAATATAAATTAACGAATATTTTTCCAATGTTACAAAGCTACTTTGATCGTCAGGCGATTGGTCGCTTTGACGAGTACCGAGACGATGCGTGCATGTTTAGATCGTCTCATGCGGCCGATCGTTATTGCGATTACAAACTGAAGGTACATAATCACTTGAAAGAGTAAGGGCTGAGCCGTCCATACGGCGAGCTGTCTCGCCAAGGAATGGCGGTGTGCATTGACTTCTTCACAAGTCCTCATTTCGTGGTACATACTATAATTTAGTTTTTATGTTAATATTTTTATAAACTTCAGAGTTACGTAATCAATTATTTTATGTCTCCAGGAACGGTTGACAAAGAATAAGGTCAATCAGAGTAATGCTAAATACCCGCGTCGTGCGTCAAGAGCTTCTCTTGCCACATTACGATCAGGTACAAGTAAATTTTTATTTTCATTTTACAAATCTTCAATGTATTACATATACATGTTTTTTAACTAAATTTCACACTTAAATTGTTGTAGAGGGACCATGAGACCCAGCAATGGCCGGGCATTATTGAGTCGTTCCGGACTTTTCACACCTTTCGAGATGGCAATTGGGTGAATTCGGAGGCAGTTGGTGACTACGTGAGGACAAATTTCTATTTTTTAATGTTGTCAATTTTATCTAACATTGTATTACTATTTTTTTTTTGCTCACTAAACAGGATAAATTTGTTGAGGTGAGTGAGACTCAACAGACTCAAGTTGCCTCCAGTGGCACTTCGGTTGACGAGCGTACAATTGCGAGAGAGGTTCTCGGAGAACGACTAGGACACATCTGTGGGGTTGGACGGATTTCGAAGGGCAGCTCTCCCTCTCCGATTTCGACCGCTGCATCGAACGCCCCACGAGGAACATCTAACCAGTTTTGTGAACCCACCATAAAGATGTTCCTCGAACTCCCCATGAGGAACATACAACGAAGAACGTCCCATGATGATCCTCGGTTTGCAATGTATAAGGGCTAGCTCCGCCGAATGAAGAAGACAATTGCACATCTTACGACGAATCTGCAATAGAGATTACTGAGGGATGTGCCAGAGAATGACGAGGAGGTTGGCGAGGACAAGAACGACGGTGGGGGTTTGGGGGATCCGTAACATTTATGTGCAATTGAATTGTTTTTATTTAAAAAAAAAATTAAAACCTTTATAGCAACGACTATAAAAGAAAAACATGACATGTCTTTTAGCGACGACAATATCATCACTACATATCCTACACATATTGCGGCGACAAAGTCGTCGCTAATAATTAGGAAATGTAAAGGTAATAGCGACGACAACGCCATCGCTGATGTTTATGCTTATAGCGACGATTAAGTCGTCACAATTTTTCTAATTCCGAGAAATTTAGTACGATAATTTAATGACAACGTTGTCGCTTGTATAGATTCAAATGCATATAGAGATGACAATAAGTTGTCGCTAATTACCTACAGCGACGACATTGTCGTCGTTATATATAAAAAACGACGACTACTGATCTTTTAGTTGCGATTTTTGTCGTCGCTATAGACCTCATTTTCTGTAGTGACAACTATAATTAATTTATCTCGATTTCATCTATAGTGGTAAAAATTCATAATTTTGTTACGCTATTTGAGGTCAAACTATTTATTAGTAACTCGAGCTACAATTCATCCAATTTCATTATATTTGAGATAAAATTTTCTCGTTGAAACAAAATAAAATGAGAAGAATCTTGCTTTGAACCCAGAGGAGAATCTAGCACATGGCGAGACTCCGCGTTCGCCCGTGCTGGAATTTCGCGAAAAAATGGTGTTGGCTTCATCAAATTTTTTTTCCTGTGCATTCTGTCGTTCTGCGTGTTGTGTATGTGTATGTATATGTTGTATATAATTTCTTGGATTGAAGATGGTGCGTGTGTGTGTGTGAGAGAAAGAGAGAGAGAATATCTATTTTAAAATCAAATTTTCATTTATGGTGCTTGAACTTTGATAAATTTAAAAAATAAGATAATTACATGAATAAATCCTCAAGTAAAGAATTTATTATTTCTCTTTAATATGATAATTGCATAATTTGAAAAAGGTGGGTCAAAATTGAAGAATATAGAAAGTATTTATCGAAACTTTGCTCTTTTTTTTTTTTGGCCATAGATTTGACTTTATTTTAAATTTTTCTTATCGTTATTGTCTTATTTTAAATTATTTTTATGTAAATCTTTATCGCCCCCACTGAATTATTATCCCGGTCCGCCTCGTGTTGGCTATCGTGTATGACGTGTATTTTATCATGTTAATGAATGATTATCGTTTTGTTGGCAGGCATTTTCAGAGCTCAAAGAGAAAGAGAATGAGATGCTTCATTCGAGGAAGGTAGGTTATTTAAACTACCAAATTTGTAGTTCTTGTTCGTTCTCATTTTGACTAAGACACTGTAACTGGTCATCAAACATGAATTATTACGGCTTCTATCGAATTATATTTCACTATTATATGATTTTTTTGTTGCTTTATAAGTTACGTATTTATTAAAACTATTTTCACATTATTTTTTCACAAGTATCGTCCGTTGATTGGTCAACGGCCAATATTATATGATTTTTTTGTTGCTTTATAAGTTACGTATTTATTAAAAATATTTTCACATTATTTTTTCACAAGCATCGTCCATTGACTGTTGACCAGTCAACGTCCGTCATAGTTGAACTTCAGTCCTAGATCCGCCACTGTTTGAACCCAAGATGTGCTCTCTATAATTTTGATATGCTATTTTAATTTTGCACCAACCTATTAAGAAGAGGGCTAAACCTATTTTTTATATTTCATCATATCACAGCGTAAAAATCTTATAATTTTGATATACTATTTGATGCCAATCTATTAGGAACAAAGCTACAATTTACACATTTCATCACATCCTAGGTAAAAATTCCTCATTGTAACAAAATAAAATGAGAAAAAGCCCGCTTCGAGCCTAAAATGCTCACTATAAAGTTTTACGTGCTATTTTGCTGTCAACCTATTAAGTCCAAACAAGTAGTATTGAAATTATTTTTAAGTGCTTATATTATAAGTTGTGAGTGAATGTGTAGATAAAAAGTGGGTTGTAATCCTATGAAATGTGTGGATAAAAAATATGTTTGACTAATTTAACCAACTGAAATTATAAGTTAAGCACTAGCAAACATGAGCTAGGATTAGTACTCAAATTAATTTTTTTCTATTTCATCAAAACAGAATCGGAAAATTTTATAATTTAGATGTTCTATTAAATTTGATATGTTCTTTTGCTGCCAACCTATTAAGAATATGACTTGCAATTACAATTCATTCTATTTTTATGGTCGAAAATCTTAGAAAATATCCAATGCTTCAATGAATTGCGAAAAAGAGTTTGTCATATAAGTAAAAATAAAATAAAAAACATTCATTACAAAAATTCATCTGTAATGTAATTTGACAATGACTTTGTCAAATTGACGTGACAAAGAAAAAATAGTCATTATAAAGAGCTTCGTCTAGATTCAGACTTAACAAGATTTATATTTCATATGCATCATTGGATGTTGTTTTATTTTCATTTTAAGAAAATAATTAAGAAAATAAAAGACGCATAAGAAACAATATTGGGTTGTAGGTAGAATTCATTGGTGATCAATTTTAAATTTTACAATCTATTCATTAGACATTAATGGTTAAGATAAAATAACAAGTCTACGGCGCGCAGTCGATAGGGTTGAGGCTAATAGAAAAACTTCCTCCGAAATGGAAAATCTTTTATCTTTGATATACCTTGCAGTTAATATATTAAGAAAAGGGCTATAATTCATCCGATTTGAGGTAAGAAAAAGAAAATAATTCATTTTGGGACATTAATATATGAGGAAAATTTTTGTTATGATCTATTTGGTATATGATTAATGGTTAAATATAGTGGATAAAATTTGTTTTATCCTGTTTGGACGGAATTAATGTATAGATATGCTTTTGTTCGGATAACAATTTAAATGAAAAATGAGAATAATTAGTTTTGTCCTCAGAAAGAGGAGGATAAATTTTTGGGTAATTAAATATATTCACACTACAATTTTTAATATCTACACCACGTTTTAATTATAATAAAGGTCCCCCAACCTATGATATTTTAACATTTATATTTCTAACTTTTTTCATTATATTTTTATCATTAATTTTCACATTAAGATTTTTGTCCAAATATTACGCTAATGCGCATTGAAATGAGGAAAAAATATTTTGTTAATTTTCTCATATTTGTCATTTATATTGATTATTTAAAAATACGAAAGGTAAAAAAAAATTATATCTCGCCTAATTAATTTTTTAGACATAAATCATCATCAAAGACAAAGATAAAGGCGTTCAAATTAATAGGTTGATAAAAAAATGTGATAAAAAAGTTGAGAATATAAATACAAAAGGTGGTGTGTTTAACAAATAATGTTGTGTGAATATAATTATCCTAAATTTTTTATCCGAGATAAATATTCACTTATTTTCTTAAAGACAAAAGTAGCCTTTATAATATAAAACAAATTTATTTTTGAACATCTATACCTAGGATAATCGCCACCACCCACTGCCACTGCCACTGCTCGCCACCATCGCCGTCGTTCCACTCATTTTTTTCTTTTTAATTTTTAATTTTATTTTTTTTGTTTCATTAAGAATAATAGTAAAATTGTCTTTTCTATGAAAATCTAACTTTTGTAATAGTGGTTTTTTTTTTTTTTTTTATACCTAGTTGAACTAAACAAGATAATGATAAATTTGTTATCTAGATAACTATTATCCATATCGAGATAAACAAACTTTTTAACAAATCAAACGGTCCCTTGGAGCCTAAGATGCTCTATTAATGGTCCCAAGATCTAATTATCTCGATCTCCTTCTTTTTAACAATGGGAGTCACAACTATCTAACAAATTGGGTCGGGTTGGTAAGAAGCAAAGTGCCTTAATCTTTTATTAGTACATTTCATGCTTAGCTTTAAGTCTCTATCAACCTCTAATCCCTCATTAATTAATTCTTACTAACTACTTGATTTGAGTTGATAGACAGGCAACTATTGAAAATATATATATATATATATATATATAGACAGGCAACTATTGAAAATATATATATATATAAATGAAGGAGGAATGATCTACTCCCCGTGATGGAGAGTAGATATAAAGGTATCCAGTGGTCATTGGATGAGTGCTTGATTTTTGTGTCAAGCACTTTATCAGTAAAAAATGGGTGGAATGACGACAGTGGCGGCGAGCAATGGCAGTGGCAGAGGGTGGTGGCGATTATCCTAGGTATAGATGTTCAAAAATAATTTTGTTCTATATTATAAAGGCTACGTTTGTCTTTAAGAAAATAAGTGAATATTTATCTAGATAAAAAAATTTAGGATAATTATATTCACACCACATTATTTGTTAAACACACTACATTTTAATTGCAATGAAAGTCTTTAACTATTACTCATTTTTGCATTTATATTCTCAACTTTTTTTATCACATTTTTTTTATCAACCTATTAATTCGAATGCCTTATCTTTGTCTTTGATGATGATTTGTCTAAAAATTAACTAGGCAAACATAAAAATTTTTTTTTGCCTCTCGTATTTTTAAATAATCAATATAAATAACAAATAAAGAAATTTAGCAAAATATTTTTTCCTCATTTCAATGCGCATTAGTAGAATATTTGGACAAAGATCTTCATTAGAGACAAAATGTGAAAATTAATGATAAAAATATGACGAAAAAAGTTAGAAAATATAAATGTTAAAATATTAAAGGTTGGGGGACCTTTATTATAATTAAGCACTTTATCAGTAGATATAAAGGCCAGTCATGTCGAATGTTGTACCAAACATGTCCATTATTTATTCTAAGTTCTCCATAAAAATATTTTCTTACTGAAAGATATTTTAATTAGAAGTTAATTTCATATTACTTTAAAATAAGTAAAAATCTTGAGATAATATATGCTTAGTCTTGGAAGAAAATATGAAATAATTTATTTATTTATATTTTATTTTCAACACGTCTCTATATATACAAGTCAAATTTGTTTTTGATACTTGAAATTTTAAAAAATAGGTGACTGTGAGAATTGAACTAGAATTTTTATCTACTCTTATACGACATTTAACATTAATTGTCAACTAAAATTCATTATTTATCAAATGTTTGATATGTGGAATTTTAACAAAAATAGGTGGCGATGAGAAATTTGTCTACTGTTATACCCATCTAGCATTGTCACTTAATAGATTTAAGATGTTAGAGAAAATAATTATTTATTTATTTTATATTTATTAATTTACATGTTTTTTCGTGTGTAACTTTCTGGTGATTTTCTCTTTTAGGAGCAATTTTTTTTCTTTAAACTCCGTTTAAAATTGATTTTAGACAACAATGTTTGATTGTTAAACAATCAGAAATTATTATAAGTGTTTAACAATTTAAATTGATTACAGAAAAAATTGATCCATCTGACAATAGATCTTGATAAGCAGCAAAAAAGTAGCTTCTCATATTCTGTTTTTATCTTCTCCAATTGTCTATAACACCAATATTAACTCTAATTAATTAAAATAATTCATTTTCTACTATATAGACTATGTTTTATTTAGTAATTTTATGAATTTTGAGATGCAATAGATATTAATTTTTTAAAATAACTTGAGAAAAATATTTGATATTATTACATATTGTTAAATAAATTTTGCAATACTACCAATATTAACAAAAATACAAAAGGACTCATTAATTATAATTAATGTCTATTTTAGTAATTGTATACAAGTACATCAATATGTCACTTTTGTTTAGCAAACGCTAATAAACAAAATATACAAAAATTTTGAAATAAAATATTACCAAACACTTAACTAATTCATATATTATTTTTATTATAAGAAGGGACATGTATATGCTCTGGTGTATATTGTATAAAAGTCCTAATATTTAGGGTTTTGTAGTAAAAGGGGGTATTTGATAGTAAAGAAGCTGGAATAACTTGGAAAGAGGGTGGCGCCTAGCCGTTGAGAGCGACAGTTTGTAAAGGAACATTACGATCTTGGACTGGCCTCCTTCGCATGACCTAGAAATTAAAATTAGGAAAAAAAAGTATGTTGTCCAATACTATAACTATGATCATATTTGGCAAAGACTAAAATAAAAATAAAGTTACTTAACAAAAACTTTTAAATTTAGTCAAACATGTATCTAACTTTAAAAGTTACTTTTAACTTTCTTTCCCAATTGTGTTTTGCTTCTCTTTCTCTTTTTAACTTTCAATACAGAATTTTTCTTTGTTAAAGAATGCTCGCTCTTAACTTTTAAAAAGAGGTTTACTTCTTATTAATTTAGGCTTGGCCAAACATGCTCGAATAAAAGATGGGGGCAATTAAAAAATATATTAATGTCATAAATTTGAGAGAATTATAATGTAGTCGTTCACTAATTTTATTTAATTTATAACGTTCTCCCTTAAATGATTATTTATATAAAAACCGTCTCGAGTTAAAAAAATTTGTTCAAGGAAAAAAAATCAAAAGCTGCGTTGTTAAAACCTTGCCAAAAAACACAATGGAACAAAATATGAGCAACATATATCCTCTTATTTCAATCAATATAAATCTTTAAAAGTGACGTTCCTACCTTGTGCACAGATGTCTTGAATATAGATGTAATTTGCAGATAAGTCATGTATATTGTCACTCGAGCAAATTTGTGAAACATCAATACCACCATTTTTTCAAAAGTTGTGTTTATTGTCTCTTTTAATATAGGCTCTAAGTAATATTATTTCATATAAGATTGTGAGGATATCTCTGACTGAATGTAATTGACGTGACACTTTGATATCAATGGGCCATATGCAATTTGCAATGCAATAATTGAACTAAGATGTGGTATTTGAGGATAATAAATTTCTCGTCTTCGAGTAAGTAAAATAGATCTATTTTCTATATCATGGATCAAAAACCATTGGTGATGTCATTAGATGTGTTTTATTGAATTTTCTTTATTGAAGACCGATGAAATATGAAAAATTCCATATAAAAATATGTTCAATTTGCAATCCAAGAAAAATTTTGTTTTCTCCGAACCCTATCGTCTCAAAATTCATTTTTAAATAATATAAAGTTTTATCAAATTTTTGAGGTCCAATATAAGAACATAAACTACCACAATTTTCACTAAATATCTCACTAAAGCGATTATACTAAATCGTTCGGGTGACTCTTGCAATTTGATTGACAACATATTTTTGGGTATGAAATCCATTTAATTGTTTACTCCATTTTGCTTTTGAAGATTTTTGTCTTTAGAATTGATTTTTATTAACATGCTTCAAGTTTGCTTTAGATTTATTAACTTCAACAATAATGGACTGTCCTATTGAGAAATCAATCTGGTTGGATCATTTATAGCTTATATATATCACTAATGTATCTAGTAATCTATTTGATATTATATTTTGAACCTCTGGTTGACATTGTCTCTTGCAATGATAATGTGATCATTTTGTGTATTTTCTTTAACAGTTGTATAATTTCTGTGCAGGTATAATTGTTTAATATACCAAAGACAGTAGGCAAACTGGTAATAAAATATTACCCTCTAGGTGATCATAATATTTATATAAAAGGGATTCCAACCCTACATATATTCCCGGCATTGAAATTTAATTGTATTACGGAGAATATAAGGTAAGATTTTGGCATGATGCTTACAAGTGTTGTTGTGGTTAATATAACATGTTCCAAAGCAGAAACATAAAACTTTGTTCTCATGAATAGTAGTTTAGAAAATAATCTGACAAACTCTAAGTTGCGAGTGAAAAATAGACATATACATAATCATCTAGTAGATGCATCTTTTGAAATCATAAAATATCTAAATATCCCACGTAGAGGATGTGTGAACCCACATATATCACCTTCAATAATTTAGAGAAATGTAAGGGATTAAGTCCAATATTTAGCCAATGAATGTCTATTGGCCAATATACATTAATGAAGAACAAGTAGCACATGAGAATTTATTACAACAAATAATTTTTATTTTTCAATAGATATTTTCAATAATTATTCACATCATTATTGATTCGGGATAGTCTAACCAGTTATATCAAATTATAAAAATATCTTTAATTAAGGACATTGAACTTCTTGTTCAATATAGCAATTGATTCAATTTTATTTTTCAAAAATCAATAATTTATTAAAGGAAAAATATATTCACACCATATTTTTCTTTTGTTGAACCACATTTTAATTGTACTAAAAGCCCCCGATTTTTTTTATACTGTCTCACTTATGTCTCGTTCTATTTGTTTGTCACATCCTCATAGCCAATTTTTAATTAATTAGCACATCCAATATTTGACGATGGATTATGTTTAAATATTTTGTTAACATGCTTTTAAATGAGTAGTAGATATTTTGTCGTAGTTTTATATTTTTTGTTTAGTTTTCTTATTTAAAAATATGAGGTGCAAATAAATATTTTTCTTTAACAGATTTTTTTGGAAGAAAATCGTTTATATTAATCTAAAGTATTAATCTAACCCCAGTGTTTGGTGTTTAGTTTGGATATTAAAAAATCACTATGTGACATTAATCAAAACTAGGTACTTGCCAATAAACAAAGAGAGAAGACAAAAGGGTTTTGTCCACAAACTTTTAGCAATTTTAGTTATCAAATCCATATTTTCCCACCATAACCACCCTTTAGCTTTAGTTTAGGGCCACAGAAAATTAGGTTTTAAAGCCAGAGCTTAGCTGTTCATTAGCATTATGGGCCAAATGGGAAAAAAGTTCTCTAATTATTTAGGGTTTGGTAAATCTTTTCCTTAGCTAGCTAATTAATTAGCTGTTAGGAAGTTAGGCAATCAATTCACAACGACCATTCATAAGTAATTACTTTGGAAGGCCAAAATGACATGGATGAAAAGTGATTCCACTGAAAAGGGTGCCAACTCATATTTTATCTATAACACGTATTTTCGATTTTAACAAGTCTTTTCAATTGTGTAGCTGTGAGAATTGAGTCTTGAACTTTTGTCTACTCTACGTTTAATCACCTCGTTTAAAAAATGTTAAACTTTTTATAACAATTGAGTTTATTCCGTTTATACTTTAACAGTTGTGTGGTTAATCATCATTAGTAAAGTACTGGTTGTATAAATATATGCCGTTTAGGGCTAGGGTTTCCAAGAAAACACCAAGATGACCTAGCTCTCTCTCTCTCTCTCTCCCCTCCCTGGATCTATATTGTGTCTTCTGGGCATTACCTTAAAAATTAAGGTCGTTTGAGAGAGTAAAATTAAAGAAGAAATGAAGGAGCGTCAAGATATCTTGAAGAGAGATGATGACTCAGACTCTTCAAAGAGTTGTACAAATTCATCGCTTACTGTTAGGACTGTGAGATATGGAGAGTGCCAAAAGAATCACGCGGCAAATGTAGGAGGATATGCTGTTGATGGCTGCCGAGAATTCATGCCATGTGGAGAGGAAGGAAGCAGTGGTGCACTCACTTGTGCTGCCTGTGGCTGTCACAGAAACTTCCACAGAAGAGAAGTCCAAACCGACGTTGTTTCTGACTATTCTTCACCTTCTTCAAACGGCTGCAGGTACAGTAATTAAGATCTGCTGTGTGTTTGTATGTTGACGATGATGTTTTTCTTCTAATGTTTTTCTTTTTTTTGCTTTCCAAAAATCAACGTATGTACCTATCTGGGGAGTTTGTTTTGACGCTTACCTCGTCTAAAAACACCTTAATAGAATAGGATAGCGATGAGACGTGCCAGTCTTACTTCCGGATGTAAAAGGACAAAAAATATGGAGGATTCAAACAAGACTTTTTACTTATCGTTTTTGTAACTTTTTGTGAACACAGATTGTTGTGAAAAATGTTGTTCTGTTGAAAGACATGTATATTTGGTCTATTTTCATTTTCAACTGAGAGAATTATGGGTTGTAAGGTTGTTAATTAATTAATTTCGAGCACTTTCGATTGTATTATTTCGCTAAAACACTTGACCATGACAATCATAGAATGGAATTGATTATCGTCTTTAACTAATATCCCAACAGTAAAATTGGTCAATTTTGTTGAAGTGCACTTGGAAGTCCCAAATATTCATTTTAAAGAAGTTATTTTAAAAGTGCTAAAGTCAAGACATAAATGTTTATTATTGAAGAACTTTCTCTTACACCAGGTATAATGTCTAATTCTCATCTATTTTACACATTCAAAGTGTTTACGACAGGACAAAATAAAATGACACATTCTTCCTAAACATATCACCATCTATTTAGTTTTTTTTTTTTTTATTATTGAGTTAATTATATTGCCAAGTTCATTCTATATCGTACTAAAACAAGATACTAATTTAATGGATGTGGAAATTATGTTTGTAATAAACTCATCTACTTCTCGAATCCATGAGCAAAGTGATATGTAAGCACCTTGCAAAATCAGACGACATCTTTCGATTTGGCTATCAAAAGTAAATATTAAAGGAAAAATAACTTGATAATGAGTTCATTTTTGGTTATATATCAATGATGCCCAAAAATAAAAGGCATATATCATGAATATCGAGCTTGAAATTATTGTCCAAATCTCTCACACCTCGTGTATATATATTCATTGAATAATGCTACGTAGTAGTGCGGTTCAATGCGATTGATTGATACTATTAATTGTGTTGTCTCTTCAAACCAATTACCATATCAACACATATACTAGTGTTCATCATATATAGTAATAAATAACATTATTCCATAGTTATTTGCACTGGCTAAGCACAAAGTGCTCAAGTTAGGTATTATGGAGGTAACAAACATTTAGGTATAAGTTAATTTTAATCAGGTACGTGTCAAGTCTTCTGCATTTTGGGGTATTACTTCACCCATTAGAAATAAAAGATAAACAAACTTTTATACAGAAAGAAGGTGGAAGCAATGAAGAGAATAGATAAGTTAATATATACAATTTTTTTTTTTTTTTTTGTCAATAAAAAAGGCTGCATTAAATTAATTAAATGCAATGGAATCAAATACTTTATTATAAACTTCAAATATTCAGTAATATCAAATCGACAAATAGATAAGTTCTTTCTCTTCTAATGTGTTCTATTCTAAGTTAAAACGGGAAACACGACAAGACGCAATGTATGAAATGTTATTTCTGAAAAGTAATATAAGAAATATTGTGAAACACTATATAAAAATTACTTATGTATTAATTCAATATTTCAATTTTAAAAAGTTATTAACATTAATCCAAGCACTAGCTAGTTGTTAAACTTATTTATGATATAAGGGTTAAATACTTAATTTTTGTAGTTGAAGTCTGCAATTAACTTAATTCTTAGATGAAGCAAAGTTCACAATGATGTGCAATTACTAATCAAAATCTTCGAATATTTTTTATAAAAATTATCTAATAGCTCCCTAACCTAAGTGTTTTGGTTAGCAAATTGGTCCTTATTTGATGAAAGAGACAAATTTGCCCTTATTTTAAGGGTAATTTACAATTTTGGTCCCTAACATTTCAAATATATTAATAATCTACCCCAAGTAATTTTTAGCACCAGACATCCTCAACTTTTCGGTTTGTTGAAAATTACGTCCCCATTAACATATTTTAACGAATTTTCCTTCCTCTTTAAATAAACAAAAATAGAAAAACTAAAAGCAACAAAAAATAAAAGAAAATTATAAATGAAGTCCCATAACTTTTAAAAAGTACAAAATAACTTCATCTTCCCAAAATTCGAACGAGAAGCTCTCATCTCCGTCTCTTCCTCTTCCCTTCAAAGCCAGAAACGCCACTTCCATGGGTTCTTTACTCGACGATGCCAAATCTGAAACTTGGTTTGTTGATGCGATAAACGATTACTCGTTTCTTTGCTGAGGGCTCTCGGAATCTGCCGGATTGATAACTTGTTGAAACTTGATGGGATTCAAAAGAGTGATTCTTCTGCCAATTTAGAGGCCCAAAATGATAATTTGGGTGTTAAAAAACACGTACTTTCAAATTTGCCTGATTATCCTATGGTTGAAACAAGTTCATCATTTGGGTTGAGTTTTTCTTCCCTATCCATGTCGATTCTGTCACCAAATAGTGTATTGCTCTCAATGCAGCACCACCAACTCATTTTGGTAGTGCAGCCACTGTGTCATTAGTTACTGAGGTGAACACGGCCGTCGTCACCAATGAACATCTTATTCGGTCATTCTAACGATGAAAAATCGGATCACGGGGTCCCAACCGGGCTTCAAAGCCGCCATTTCCACTGCGATCGGTGCAACGAAAGCTTGTTGATGTATACAATTTACCATCGCTGATTCAAAGCATGCCGGAGGTTATAGCTTGCTGTCGCCAGACTTTGTTGCGATGTACTTAATTCCAGATCAAATCTTTGCTTTGGATTCTACAGTTTTCTTTTGCCTAATTAATTATATATCTCATAAGTATTACAAAGATTCAACCCTTCTTGGTCGACATTGATCCAAAAGGGAGAGGATAAAACAATGAGCAAAGGTGGAGGGATTCCGGGGTGGAGACTCACAAGACTCCATCAATGGTGGAATTTGAGCACTCGGCTTATGGGTATTGCCAAACTCACCGTCCCAAAACTTCTATGACCTAATTTTTCACCTCAGATCCAATCCATGGCTGCTATTAGATTCAAAATCAAATGAGCTTATAATATATTTTTGATGTGGTTTTTGGTAAAGAATGAAAAGAGAACGACAGTCTACAACTATGTGTAAGATAAAGTTGAAGTTGGGTTAGGTTTATGAGAATATGAAGTTATTTTGTACTTTTTAAAAGTTATGAGACTTCATTTGGAAGTTTCTTTTATTTTTTTTGTTGTTTTTATCTTCTCTTTTTTCTCTTTTTGTTTATTTAAAGAGGAGGTCAAATCCGTCAAAATATAGCAATGAAGACGTGATTTGCAACAAACTAAAAGGTTGGAGATGTCTATTGCTAAAAAAAATTAGTTTAGGGTAGATTAGTAATAGATTTGAAAGGTTTGGGAACCAAAATTGCAAATTACCCTATAATTAGAGAAATTTTCAATTGGATTCTTAACATCTGCATAAATTACAAATGGGTCATATACTTTTATTTTTTATGAAAAATTAAAAGAAACTAACAAATTAATAATATATTAAATTATTTTGTATATTTTACGAACTATTATAAAATAACTAAAATTTAAGCACATAATTATTAACAAACGTATTTGTTACCACCCAATTTTGGTAAGGCCTCCATGTCAATAAAGGTCTCAAAGGCCCAGTGAGGTTTTCATAGATTCAATGAAGATCTTGTAGGCCCAATAGAATCCTCATAAGCCATCGCCAATTCCAATAGAGCCCATAAAGGCCTTCGCCGCTTCATCGAGCCCATAACCTCCATCAATAACCCCCGCACTTCACATAATCACGTGGACAATTTGATATTTTAGGACTGGCTAAAATGATATCTTAAGAAAGATTGTGTTTAGTTGTAATCCAAACTCCCACAAGGAAACTCAATCTCGATCCATTATTAATTGACAACGCAATATTGAAATCAACCCGGATAAGGACGAAAATCTAAGAGATTGCGTGGACATCCAATTATTCATTATCCCACAAGGAAGCATAATCCAATGGATTTCTAATTGATTGCCTACCTAAATCAATTAGAACTCGAACATATAAATACAACATCTCTCGTCATTTTGAAGTATGCATTATTCTCTACCCTAAAAATCTGCTCAAATCTTTGCTTGCTTGTCTCTCCCACACCCAAACATTCTCTCTATATTATTCTGGTACTGGCAATTGACTTAATTGTCGGAGTGCCAATGATCGCCGACCTTTTTTTTCCAGGTGATCTTGGTGCCTAACGATTGTCCTAGTGTGCTGGTAACATACATGCTAGCAGAGGATTGACAAGAGATTTGTTGATACGTGGATAATGCAGATTCCCAGGTCAACAGATTGGAACCGTCTATGAAAACGAAAATACATTACACAACCAATATATTTGTGGTAAAACGTGTTTTCTATCAAAAAGAGCATGGCGACAGACAACTCTCAAGACGATGAGATTAAGTCCTACCACACGGACCCGGTGACGAAAAGCGTCGGGATCTCGAGCGTAACACACCGCTAGAGGAGGAGACAACGGCGGTGGACAACCGAGCAAGATATTATGGACTTGAAAAGGATAATGCCTAAATGAAGGTGGTGCTTGAGCGGTTGAGATATCAATCTCCCAATCTGGATACAAAGCGTGACCGTGATTGGCAAAACCCTTCGATGTCCAGCTCGATCGAAAGCCGTCGACCTTTGGATAACCTGTCGATATCAAATGGTCGGAACCATTGGAAACTAAATCTGAGGCCTTCGCACGACGACTAACACAGAAACCTTCTCCAGAACGTCATTGGTAAAGGATAAAGGCTTGTTTGGATGAATTGCAGTTGGAGTTTTAGTCTCATTATCTAGGGTTTTGATAGTGACAGTGGCAATTGAAATACTTAATTCCATGGATGAAACATCCAATGTTTAACAAATTCAACTGTTAATAATTTTTCATTAATTTTTTCCCTTCAAAAGTTGATTACAGAAATTAGAATTACAGTTTTCAGCAAAAAAAAGAAAAGATGGGAGGGGGTGGCTGATGATGATTGTAGCTAATGAAAATCTTGGTTTATGTGGCTGTGCTTCTTAACCACTTGTTGGTTTAACTTGGGATTCTAATCACTAGTTAACTAGGGGCTGAGTCATAAATAATACTAATGGAACCGTTTTGACTCGGTTTTTTTTAATTGTTTTTGGTCTTTGAAGACATAGTTGACTCTGAATTCATATTAACTGCTAGCTCGATTATATTTTTCAACGTCATGTTACATCAACTTTATTAGAACCTGTTAAAATTTTTATAAAAAAATTTATCAAAACAAACCCCTAACATATAAAGAGGGTCTATCTTACTCTTAAATTTAAAAACTTGTTAGATGGATATTAAAGATATATAGACAATATTCAATAAATAAATATTTAGGAAATTTTTTAGATTAGTGCAACTTTTAAGTTATTGCGAATATGTTTGCTTGTAGTTATAAATATTTATAAATTGATCTAATATTATTTTTATATACATATTTCGTAGAACGTATAATTTTTATTAGTTTTACACATTTTATATGATACACTACTTATAATCTAAAAATATTCAGACAATAAGAAGCAAACAATTCATCATATTTCATGAGCGCTTATTTGGTGAATTTTTAGCGATTTTGATAATAAAAATTGATGAATTGTATGGTTAAAAAGTTATTAAAAGTCGTAGATCCCATAAAATATGTAGTCAAAATTATTTATTGACTTTGACTTCAACTTTTTAACAAATTTTTAATTCTACGAAACAAATTGTGATTCTACCATGAAGCACGTGTCCGAGTTGAATACGAGAAAAGAAATATCGACTCGGTCTTTGAGTTAACGACGAGTTCGAGTTTAGCATGAGAGTTTTCAATCTTGCTCATTACGTGTGTTGACGAAAAATTTGCACTTTTCGTACCTAATATTTGATGTTTGATATGAATCTACTCTTAATTTTTTGTAGCACTAGACAACTCCAACATTTCACTTAATTGTAAATCACATCCCTATTGAGAAATAATAACGATTTTTCCCTACATTTTAAATAAACGAAACTAAAATAAATCTAAAAACAACAAAAAATAAGAAAGCATTGCCAAAATGTCCTATAACTTTTTAAAAAGTGCAAATTATCTTCTTTCTTACCTACCCTACCCTAACCAACCCCACAACCACCTTCTCTACGCCATCACCACCATACCATAGTAGTCGCCACACGAGAAAGCGACGACAGCGAGACGAGCTTGTAAATTTGACTTGGGCTCGTCTTCTCTATCTCCATCTACTTCTCGATCTGGCGTGTGTATTTTGAAACGTTAGGAACCAAATTGTAATTTTTTTTCATTCGATTTTTTTTCCTATTATTTTAATTTAGGGTAAATAGCACTAGAGGTCTTGAACCTTTGAATCTTTTGACAATGAGGTCTCAAACTTTTGATTTACGGCAACTAAGATTTCAAACTTCTTAAACTTTTGTGCCTGAGGTCCTTTTGTAACAAAAACGTCAATTTCACCATTAAATTGTTTTTTTTTTATTGAAATGATAGTTTTTCCTTACTTTAATTTAGTGTAAATAGCACTGAGAGTCCTTAATCTTTAAACTTTGTAACAATGAGGTTTCGAAACTTTAATTTTTAGCATCCGAAATTCCACACCTTTTAAATGTATGTGCCTAAGGTCCTTTTGTGATGAAAAATATCGGTTTGACCTTTAAAATGTCAAAATTTGAGTAAATGATTAGTGTACTCAAATTTAATTTTGAATTAAATAAAAATAAAAATAAAATGAAGAAACAAAAGCAAAAGAAAAATAAATAGTAAATAATCATCTTCCTCAATTCCAAACTACCCATCTCCAGCCCCAACGGAAGCGATATATCATGATAATTGGTTTATATTTCTAAATTACTGATAAAATTATTGGTTGGAATTGGTGGGGTGATGATTTCATTCTTCTTTGTTTTTTCTTTTCTTTTTTTTAATTGTCAAATTGGTGTTTTACGTTTCAAAACGACCTTGGGCGTAGATGTTTGAATGGTTTGGGATCCTATGTGCTAAAATTAAATATTTAAGACCTTATTATTACAAAGTTTAAAGGTTAAAGATACTCGATAGTATTTCGCCATAAATTAAATAAAGGGTATAATTATCATTTTAATAAAAAATTAATCATTTAACGGTCAACCGACGTTTTCCGTCACAAAAGGACCTCGTGCACGTACATTTAAAAGGTTTGGAGGTCCAAGTGCTAGAAATCAAATGTTCGGGACCCCATTGTCACAAGATTCAAAAGTTTGGAACATCTAGTGATATTTACCATTTAATTTATTTAAGTTAGGAACAAAATCGTCAAAATGATCATTTGGAGATTATTTTTGCGAATTAATAAAAAGATGGGGACGATATTTGCAAATAAAATTGAATATGAATGATATCGTTACAAAGCTTAAAAAATGGGAATTGTGAATATAATTTACTTTTTCTTTTATATGATACATTTATCACTTTTTCCTAAATTATTGTATTTTTATTATCCACTTGAAAATTTGGAATACAATTTTCTTCAATCGAAGTTTTATATGTATACTAGTATACCGCTTTTTTTGCGATGGGATCCAACCATAGAGAATTTTAATGGATTGAAGAGTTGAGAAGAATGTTGAAGATCGAGAGAGAGAGATATGAAGAGTTTTGTTTGAAGGGGGTTTAATCTTGAAGAATATGGAGAATAACAAGAAGAAATTGAGGAATTGAGAGAGAAATATGGATTTTGGTTTGAAAAGATGAAGACGTAGTGACAGACAAAGAAGTACTTTTTTTGTACTTGTAACGGAGTAAACCTCCCTACGATCGGTGATTATACTCTAAACGCTTCTTATTTGAATAAATTTTCTTTTCAATAATTTTTCATTCTTACTTAGGAATCATTGTTATAATGTCCACCTAAGACATTGTCATGCACTCATTGGATGAGTGTAAACACTCATCCAATGAGTGTGGGACATTTGTCCCAAGGACATTATAAAAATATCCACCGAGCATTAGATCAAAACCATTTACTTAGAGTCAAATTTCGATAAATTAATAAGGTTGGAACAACGAAAAATTATTAATTTAGCGAGAATATTATTTAATTGATAAATTAATAATTATTACTTTACCGAATGTTCAATAGTATTCTCAACACTTATTTTTCAGAAAAAAAAAATTGTAAATTTTATTATGACATAATTATGCTATAATCTTATTTATAATAATTATGTTGTGATTTTGTATTCATTCAAATATCATCCGAATTGCTTGTCCATTTCATGTTATCAAATATAATTATTATGTTACTATTCATACACTATTTGTCATAATTGCTTTTTTATAGCTTTTCCATTATAAGTAGTCATTTACTGTATCGATCGATCATGCTCCCTGGTTGATATTAGAGCCCTGATTAAATGAATTTAGGAATAAAAGAGATCAAAATTAGGATATAATTTGAAAGAGAATTCATCAATACATTAAATGAACAAATTAAAATTCATAAATTATCTCAAAGAGACCCACATTTCATTCTAGAAATAATCAAATAGTCCACCTTAAAAATATTAAAAGAGCTAGAATACTAATGTGTCATACCCTCCTAATAAAATATTGAAACTCTTCAATTGTTGCCTCGAGAAGCTATAAATAGGCATAAAGAAAAATACAAATATTTGTACAAAGCGTAGTTCAAGTAGCGATCAAATCTTTATTTAGATTATGATTAGACATTTCAATATTACTTATATTAAGATACAAGGGAAATAGAAATTTTACTAATTTTTTATTATCAATATTATAATTTAATTTAGAAAGAGGTAATGTATTCTTTAATTGTTATCCAAATTTTTAATACCATTATATGGTCCAAATATATTACAATCCCTAATGTTAGATTTCAAAAGATAAAAAAAAAAAAAAAAAAAAAAGGATTGGAGAAGTAATTACCAATCTATAGTTGTTATCTTTAGAGTATATTATTATAAAGTAATGAGTATAAGTTTGAATTCAAAAGCTTTAAGATCTTTTTCCGAAGCATAAACTTTACTCTTTGAAGTCAACACTAAAATTAAAATTACAATTATCCTTAATAGGGTTTCATGGGATCAAATTACCAGATCCACTATAAGTTCCTCCAAAAGTATTAACGAGATATTTACTTACCATATTTGATATTTACCTTATTGATAGAATTGTATTTATAGAAAGATATTATATATTTAATATTTCTTTATTTAGGTAAATTCCTTTTCCTACTAGTATATATATATATATATATATATATATTGTACTCTTGTAATATTTATTATTCAATTGAATCAATACAATTATTATTTCTCCACACATATATTTTCTCTCATATTCTTACATGGTATCGGAGAGATGATTACGAGCAATGATGTCGATACAAAAACCACGAGCGACAATTGTCTAATCGGATCTTATGGCTCTCAAACAATTCGATCATCCCGGCTTAATCCTTGTTTCTAAACTATTTGATGGAAACAATTATGGACAATGGAGTATGGCTATGAGAATTGCCCTCATTGCCAAGAATAAAATTGGCTTCGTTGATGGAAAGATCAAAGTGCGTATTCTGTTTGGGAACGGAGTAATCACGTGGTACTATCATGGATAATTAATTCAAGACATCCGGATATTCTTTGAAAGTATGATATACTTGAATCTCCCACGAAGTATGGAGCGACCTACGAGATCGATTTTCTCAAGGTAACGACGCGCGAATATATCGATTCGCCAAAAATTGCTAAGCATCGACAAGGAGAGCTCAAACGATTGACGGTCTCCACATCCAGAGACCGGTTGAGCGATTTTCCACCTTCACCGACGGACAACCGGACCAACCTCTTGTCGTACCCAATGACCAAATTCGACGATCTACAAGATCAATTCAAACCCCAATTCACCTGAAAGATTACTATATCAATCATGCTCTGCCTACTCAAACCAGGTCTCTTCTAGTCAAATCCAGCACTCAACATCATGTATCAAGGTATGTGTCATATAGCAATCTTTGTTCTGTTTATCGTGCTTTTACATACAATATTTCTCATATCGTTGAGCCAGCAACATTTGAGGCAGCATGTCAGGATCCCAAGTGGGTAGCTGCTATGAATGATGAAATTCGTACTTTGGAAGAAAACAACACTTGGTCCCTTGTCCTACTTCCTCCGGGTTCTCATCCTATTGGTTGTAAGTGGATGTTTAAGGTCAAATTTAATTATGACGGTACAGTTGAACGTTACAAAGTACAGCTGGTGGCAAAGGGGTTTACATAACGAGAAGGGATTGATTATAATCACTACTAAAAATCGCCTTTTCACTAACGAAAATTTACCAACGGATTATTTCCGTTGGTAATCAGCAATGGTTTGTTCGTTGGTAAAAGTGATGACCTTTCAACTACGGTAATTAGCGACGGCTTTTCCGTTGGCAAAGGTAATAGTTTTTCACCAACGAATTTTCACCTTTCACCAACGGAATATCCGTTGGTAAATAGTGAATCTTATCACCAACGGAAATTCCGTTGGTGATATTAATTAATTTTGAAAACCAAAAAATAATTCGACATTTCACCAATGGAATATCCGTTGGTGAAGAGTGAATCTTATCACCAACGAAAATTCCGTTGGTGATATTAATTAATTTTGAAAACCAAAAAATAATTCGACCTTTCACCAACGGAATATCTGTTGGTGAAAAGTGAATCTTATCACCAACGGAATTTCCGTTGGTGATATTAATTAATTTTAAAAACCAAAAAATAATTCGAAATTTCACCAACGGAATATCCGTTGATAAATAGTGAATCTTATCACTAACAAAAATTTCGTTGGTGATATTAATTAATTTTGAAAACCAAAAAATAATTCGACATTTCACCAACGGATATTCCGTTGGTGAAGAGTGAATCTTATCACCAACGGAAATTCTGTTGGTGATATTAATTAATTTTGAAAACCAAAAAATAATTCGACATTTCACTAACGGAAATTCCGTTGGTGATATTAATTAATTTTGAAAACCAAAAAATAATTCGACCTTTTACCTACGGAATATCCGTTGGTGAAGAGTGAATCATATTACCTACGGAAATTTCGTTGGTGATATTAATTAATTTTGAAAACTAAAAATATTATCGGCCTCTCACCTACGGAATATCCGTTGGTGAAGGGTGAATCATATTAACTACGAAAATTTCGTTGGTGATATTAATTAATTTTGAAAACTAAAAATATTTCGACCTTTCACATACGGAATATCTATTGGTGAAAAGTGATTCTTATTACCTACGGAAATTATGTAGGTGATATAAATCAATTTTGAAGATCAAAAACACAATTCCTCTATTCAAATAAAAGAAATTTATGTGAAAAGTAATTCATAAGTCGAAAAATCTTTCAACCTATTACCCACAAATCCACGGATAATCCATATGTAATATTACTATTTCAACCATTGAGCTACGTAAAATGTTGGTGAAGAGTAAATCTTGTTACCCGCATATTTTCATGAGTAATGTAAATCAAATTTTGAAAATGAAAAAAGATTCAACTATATGGAATTGAATGTTAATCACTTAAGGATTAGTCGTAAATTAAGTTTCATTGAGAGCATGTTCGGTAGGTATTTTTATCTCCAAAATCCATTTTGAGCACGAGTTTTTTACTTTTTAAAAGAATTTGAGATGAAATGACCAAATTGCCCTTTTAACTTTCAAATGACATTTAATTGATTGAGGGCAATTTTGTCAAATTGCAATGTAAGTCAAAAAGTGTGTAAGAGGAATTCATCATGGCCCACCAAATTTAATGCAAAATGGATTTTAGAGATGAAAAAAGGGCACCCAGAATAAGCACTCATTTAACATTCGAATTTTCTACAATGAAGTTATATATGCAATTACAATAATAAAAAGATTCAAACTATAATCTCATACGAATAAAATATAGGTGGAGTAGTTTGCCTATTGTACGACATCACTTTAGTTGGGCATTTCGTGTTTAAATGTGAAAGCAAATAATGTTTATCATCATTTCATACAGTTTTTATACGATTATAAATTTTTTTCGAGCAAGCAATGTAATATTTTAAGTGCTAATCCAATGTGGAATTTGATTTTTCACTAATATTTATTTTTACTTTATAAGAAATTATAGAAAATGTTGCTTATTGAACTAATATATATTATAAAACAAAAACAATTACAAGAATTCATTTGTCTCCAATGGTTTGGTTGTAACTTCACAACTCTTAGGTCAAAGGTTCAAGTCACATTACATTTATTATAAATTAATAAAATAATAAAAATACTTGACAAAGCTTAGCGCATTGGATTGGGCCTTTGGTGGGTCGAGTTTTAAGCCCATAATTAGTAAGTCGGTCGGGGGTCCACCAAGTATATAAATTATTATTTTATTATTATTAAAATTTGCACAATACCTACGAAATTTCCGTTGGTAATAGTGTTTGTCATTTCTGTTGCTATTTTGAGGGTCGCTGAAAGTTACCAACGAAATTTTCGTTGGTAAAAGCGCATGTCATTACCAACGGAAATTCCGTTGGTAATAGTGTGTGTCATTACCAACGGATATTTCGTAGGTAAAAGGTTGGGATATTACCAACGGAATTTCCGTTGGTAATGACAAACACTATTACCAACGGAAATTCCGTTTGTGAATATCACCAACGGAAATTCCGTTGGTAACTTTCAGCGACCCTCAAAATAGTAACGAAAATTCCGTTGCAAATAATCCGTTGGTAGCGACTATTAGGCACGGATATCGTGGCTTCAAAGAACGAAAAATTCGTTTCTGAAGCCACAGTTTTTTGTAGTGAATGAAACTTTCGCTCCAGTTGTAAAGTTAACGACAGTCAGATACTTACTCACTGTTGCCTCTATTCGCAATCGGACGCCTTCATCAGATGGATGTACACAATGCCTTTCTTCATGGTGCCTTTGATGAAGAAGTCTATATGACTCTCCCACATGGATTTCGTTGACGAGGAGAGACACCAGTTGTATGTCGACTTCATAAATCTCTATATAAATTGAAATAGGCATCTCGTTCTTAGTTTCAAAAATTTGTATCTGCTGTTATTTAGTTTGGGTTCAAACAGTCACATGCAGATTATTCACTCTTTACCAAGGTCAGTTGTGATTTATTTACAGCTGTTCTATTATATGTGGATGATATGATTGTCACAGGAAACGATAAAGAAGCGATTTCTTCCACGGAGACGTTTCTTGCATTTCAATTCAAGTTGAAGGACCCTGGCATATTAAAATACTTTCTTGGAGTAGAAATTGCTCGCTCGAGATCAAAGATCTCGATAAATCAAATGAAGTATACTCTTGACATTCTTCAAGAGGCCGGATTACTTGGAGCAAAACCTGCAGCATTTTCCATGGAGCAGTCATCAAAATTTAATTCGACAGATGCAAAATTGTTGAAAGATCCCACATATTATCGACGGTTGATAGGGAAACTCATTTATCTCACCATTATTAGACCGAAAATCTCATATTCGGTCAATACACTCAGATCGGTTCATGCGAGCACCTAGACAACCCCATCTTGATGCGATTCAATCGATTGCTCGATACTTGAAAAGAGCACCGGGATTTAGGATTATATTTCCCATCAAGTGGGATATTGCGACTAGCGAGATTTTGTGATGCAGTTGAAATGGAGATATTACTACTACTACCACGGTCGATTCACGGATATTGTGTATTCTTGAGAAAGGCACTTATATCATGGAAAAGAAAGAAGCAAACGACTATGTCCAAATCTTCACAAAAGCGTAATATAGGGCAATAACTTCCATTACCCGCGAGCTTACATGGTTGAGACAATTGCTAACGAGACTATGTGTGGATCACCCACAAGCAAAGACCTTATATTGTGACAATCAAGCAACAATACATATTATGGCTAATCCAAAGATATCATGAGAGGACAAAGCACATTGAAATAGATTGTCATATTGTTCGTGAACGAATCATTAAGGGAGAGATCAAGACCGCTTATGTCCCAAGCAATAATCGGATCGCAGATTTATTTACTAAAGCACTGGGCAAGAAGGCATTTCACAGTTTCACTTGCAAGTTGGGCACTTTTGACATACATGCTCCAACTTGATGGGGAGTATTAATGATATTTACTTACCATATTTGATATTTACCTTGTTGGTAGAATTGTATTTATAGAAAGATATCATATATGTAATATTTCTTTATTTAAATAGATTCATTTTCCTACTAGTATATATACATTGTACTCTTATAATATTCATTATTCAATTGAATCAATGCAAAGAATTATTTATCCACACATATATTTTCTCTCATATTCTTACAAAAGTGTTGCAAATCATTGAACACCTATATAGTACTGTTCAAATACATTATGCTTCACCTTTTTCAAGTTTTTCAAAATCACCTTTGTCTGATTTCCTACTAGTCGGGCATTCTACTTCTTCAATGACATCGACTAAACTAAAATAAGTTGATTTTATTTCAAATATTCCTAGACCTTTTTACAATAATGATGAAGAAACTGCTTCTTCAAGGAATATGTCTCCAACCCATACTACATGTGCAATAGTCCGTTAAATGTGCTAACATCAGAATTCATAATAAATAAAGAAGAAATAAAAAGACAATTTTATTATACTGATTCCCTCTTTAGGCAAAGATTCTTAATATTATTCAATAAAGATGAGCAAGAAGATTTTTGGGATGAATGTATTTCAACATTAGAAAAACATAAAATAAAAATAAGTTTTTTCGATTGAGTTATGAGTAGAAAGAAATACAAAAACACTTAACTTAGCTCATGTTTGGTGGTGCTAAGTGCTTATAAAAATAAAAGTACAAAACAAAGAAATAATTGTTTCCCCTTTAAGTATATAAAAAAAACGAAGAATCTAAACCTCCAACATTAAAATACATTAAAAAAATTTAGCTATAAAATAATTATACTAATCCATTGCTAAACTCCATGTCAAAATAATTAACAAGATTGAAAATAACATAATTCCAACACAATCGACTTCGTCTTCAAAACCCCTTAGGGTATGGATCATAGAACTAGATAAAGCACAGACTCTTTTTAAACCTTTTGACATTAAAAAAAAAAGATTATTTTAAATTCAACAATGACCAATCTGAACTACCAGAAGAAACTACTCAAATGCACAAAGAATTAAAACCGCTTACTTCTTCACATATTAATGTAATAGATTCTCAATAAACAAGTGAAACAGTTTAAACAATTAACGATAAATAAAATACGAAATTCGCAACTACAATTTTCAAAAACCATTCCCCCCCGACTCTCTTCAAGTATATAACATGAGAAAATACATTATCTTACTCAAGCCCAATATACTAAAAATGGAGTTTATGAATAGAATATATATAGTGGCACTTAACATCAAAATTTAAATTTATGACATTTATCTATATCTATATCTATACTACATCTAAAATTTATATCTATATCTATTTAAATCTAAAAGACCATAAAAAGAAATATTTTTGGACTATTCTATTTTCATAAAAATTTTAAAATTCCATATTCATCTTAGTGTTCATTAATGTACAATTATCTTTTAATATTTTTATTTATTACATTTTAAGTTTACTTAATTAAATTAAAATTAAAATTATGCGCATTCATCATTCACTAAATGAAACGCCTCTGCTTACGAGAAAGATAAGTTAATCCTCCCAAAACCACTTTCAATGACATGTGACCATTGCTTGGCGATTTGCGGTGTTGGAAACCGGCACGAGAATTAGCTTGAAAAAACAAAATTTTCTTTAATTCATAAAACCAAGATCTTTGCTAGATATTCACGTATTTATTATAATTAAATACTAATGGATTAGTATTATACCGAATCGATAATCGATATTGATCCGGATCCGATTCACGAACTTCTTTGCTTTTGATTCACGAACTTGGTGCTTCCAACGTTCAAGCCTTCTATGGTATTCTCCCAAGTCCGGATTACACCTACGTGTGGGCACCTTTTAATTTTAACCAAAACTAAAACTAATTTACGGGATCGGGTCGATCTAGAAAAGCGAGAAACTTAATTTCTTCTCTTTTCTTGATTGAATCAATTAGAATCAAATTGAATTAATTTACATCACAAGCAATGTGATATAAATAACGACAAGTGATCCGATTGCAAACAACGACAAGAGTCCCGATTGCATCCAAGTCCAATTAGTTTAGGATTGATTTAATTACACGTGTAATCCACGAACTTATATTACAATTACAATTAAGTCTAAAACTTTTATAGTATATCGTGATTAAGTCCAAAACTTTATAGAGCTACCACAGGGACCGATCGGACATATATTTTCCAAGCTTCAATAATTAGATTCCGTCTAGTCGACCTTAGACCATTCAATCTAATTATTAGTCTTTTGCTTTTTCCACTAAAGGCAGGAGACTGCACTCTCGGAATATATAAAATTACAGAAGTTGTAATATTTTCCTCTGACCTACCGTATATATATTTCATCTCTGTCTGAGATCCGATAATTAGGTATGAGCATAAATGACCGTTTTGCCCCTCTAATTATTCTCACTAACTTTAAGTTACATTTTCTTCAACGGTCCTGTGAACTAATCACGATGTGTCGAAGTTTAGCCGCCGCTAAACACCGAGCTCATTTATAACCGCTCAACGAAAATACTTGAGTTGTCACTCGACCCATTTTTCGGGATGACAATTCCGACACGAATTCGTGTTCTCTACTTCACCCATTCTCAAGCTCCCAACTCACCGAGATATTTGATCAATTAAATTGATCTCACCCATTGGTGAATCAAAGAACTATTAAACTAACGAAAGATATATACACAATCACATCAAGAGGATTTAGATGAAATACTCGGTGATCAAGTGGAATTTAATTATTCGCACGGTCATGCTATATAATTAAATTAGACACGTGGTCCGTTCAATACACTCTTAGTGTACTAGTGTCACCATTAATCCATTTCTGCGATAAGGACAAATCGCAAAACCCGAATGATTAAATAGTCAACACTACAACCTTCCCAAGACAAGGCGCCAACCCTATACATTAGTTGTGAACAATTTTATTGATGATCAAAATATAAGTTGTATCAAACTATACTTCTCAACGCATAGTATCCAACTTATATTATCGCAAGTGATCATTGGCACTTTGTTTACATACTCAATATTAAACAAATGCAATAATAATAAATAAAAGAACAAACTTCTATTTATCATAAAATTATTATTTTATTACAAAGAAAACTATACTATATGGGCATACTACCCAGGCAGCAGCGGCGGCGGTGGGAAACCGGATCCACCATCAACACCGATTTTCCAAGCGGCATGGTCGGTTGAAAATCTCCTCCATCTCCAACTCGACTACGCTGGGTGGTAGATCAAAACAAGTTTCTTGAGCTTGTGGTGAGCGTTCGAAAATCCACCAACTCCATCTCTTCCAGACGGTGGATTAGAGTATGTCCACATTACTCTTTTATTGTTCATCATTATTGTATATTAAATTTTTAAAAATTTAATAAATATACAATTAAAATATTTAAACATTTAATCTATTAAATTAAATATGAAGATGAAAAGAGGATCTCATAACGTTCTACTAAGTCTAACTTCGCGCCCATCAATAATATTCTCACAACATAGGCAAGCATTATCATTTCTTTAATTTTTGCTTCTTACTTACGTTTATACTGTTTTGATTTACATAGTCAATTGTGGTTTATGATTAATTTTTTTGACCCTTTTTTCAGCATCTGCTTGGATTACTTCGTAAGGACATAGGTATGACAACTGTATTTTTGAGAGTTTAGGTGGTGATCCAATCAATATTTGTTCACAGGTAAGCATTGACACTTGTTTAATTTCTTGTTTTTGCTTAGTTTTATGTGTTATACTACTGTCTGTCGTGAGACCTATCCTCCGCTGATATGGTGAATCTTTTTTATTTTCCAGTTTTAATATATTAAATTAGGAGTTTTATATGAAAACAATTCATTTATTTCTTTTATCTCTTGTCATGAAAGTATAAGAGTGCAAAAGAACCAATGCGGTAGCAACGTGTAAGTATTTTGAATCCTTTGTTAATGTAGGTAAAATTCTTTTCTTTAGTTTGTAATAGGGGAATTTTACTTGCATTGCGTTTGATAATTGCATAGTACTGGATTAAACTATGCCTTGTGGAAACATTTTCTCTTCCAAATTCAGCATGTAATTCTGTTTCTTTTTTGTTTTTACATTCTTAATTTTTCCATGGAAAGTGACAGTGTATCTGTGTATAGTATTAATTTTTAGGGATAATTGCATATTTGGTCCTTAACTTTTCAAAATCGTTGAGAATATGTCTATAACCTAAAAAAAATAGCACCACATATCTCCAACTTATGAAGAAATAAGCGTAAATGAGTTCATCTTGATCTACATCGGTTTTGCTTGTTAAAAGTCAGAATTAGATTACAAGCGCTTTATTTCTCCAAAAAAGACAACTGAAATTGCAAGGTAAAACTATCACTTCACTGTAAACTTTCCTTTATTTTTTCTGTTTCTTGTTTATTACTTTTGTTCTAACATATATGAATACGCTTCCAATTTTATTGTTTTAAGTTTAATTAATCTATTCTCTACTATGGATACGTATTTCGCCTTTCCTAATTAATAGTTGTGGTGAAATTGTCGTTTTGTGCCAACTCATTATGATCTCACTACGCTGCTGGAGGAAACTTAGGAAAGTAAATTTGAGAGATCTGTATCTTGGGACAAGAAATTCGGTATTAGTCATCAGAAAAATTTGAGAGATCTGTATCACTTCACCGGCGAAAGGTTGTAGGTATAATTCACCGGCGATTCCATGTTCGAATTTTGTGCCTCCCTGATTGGTTGTGTGTGTGTGTGTGTGTGTGAGAGAGAGAGAGAGAGAGATTATGTGAGGTTTAAAGGGAAAGGCCAAGATTCTTCTACGGTTCCTCTGACACAGTACTTTGCTGTTTTAACTAAAAATGTGGTTGTAGAGATTTTTTTCTATTAACAAGCAGTGTGTTATAGTTGAAATTGGATAGAATGGCAGGGGAAGTGGTCCCAGCGGTTTTTTCAATTATTATCTGCAAAAAGCGAATTGGAGTGCGGGAAAAAGTTGAATGTGTTGGTAAAAGTTTTGGGCTGGTGAATTATACATACATACAATCTTCCGCCGGTGAATTATACATACAACTTTTTACCGGAGGATGACGAGAATTAAGAAATTTTGGACATGGTGAACTCAGTGAGGGCTGTGAAGAGGCTGTTGAATTACAATTTCGCGAACAAGAAGCTTCGGAATGACAGGTTTTACCACTGCAATTTCGATCGCGTTGTTTGGAAAAATGAAGCGTGTAGTCTAATTTTGACTTTTAACAGTTAATGACTGACGAGAGAGGACCTACGATCTTATTTCTTCATACGTTGGGGATGTGTGGTCTTTATTTTTTAGGTTATGGACATATCTCCAACGATTTTGAAAGGTTATGGACTATATATACAATTATTCCTAATTTTTATGATTGAACTTAATATAGCATGCATTTCATGTTAAAATCTTTATTAAATTTAAGTTCTCTACTTTTTGCTCGTGGTATTTTATGTATTATAATGTATGTATTTTTTGAAGAGCGGGAAAATGCATAGACTACTCTCTCGCTTTGCCATGTATAGGAATTTCTCTCTGAGAGGTTTCAATCGACTTGCAATCTGTCTTTCACATCTCGATGGGCTTGGGCATATCTTTGTAACTTTACGCTCAAAGAATATTTGTCTATCAACAATCAAATTCTTAACAATTTGAAGTATGGTACCCATAACTTTATTGTATTTCGTTTGAGAGATAAAATTTGAGTAGTGAACCAAATAAATTTATTAATTCATATATGTCTTATTTGTAAGTATCATATCGGTGAAGAAAAATCTCATATTCTTATCAAAGATCTTGAGTTATATAAAAATGAATGGACTATAAAAGTGCGAGTTATGAGAAAATCAACTGTTGAAACATATGAAAATTGTAGTGGGCCACTAGATATTATGAAGCTTATTTTGATGGACAAAGAAGTTAGTATAGTTATTGACATAGTTATCTTTTGTATGTTGTCTTGACATATACATTTAAATTAATAGTTAAGTCTTAATTTCAAATTATAAATTATTTCATTATATTTCAATAATATTTTTTTTGCTGAGAACTAAAGTACAAGCATTATTGTATAACGAAATTATTTCTGGACTAAAGAAGACTATAGAAAGGGACAAAACATACCTTATTCAAAATAGATTAGTTAAACCGGCTATTAGTAGCTACATCAATGTGCATGCTAAGTAAGAAATGTAATTATCGCCATTAACCGATGTTTATAAATCCAAGGATTGTATTCCGATGAAAAAGAGACTATACATTTTTATTTTTATTTTTTTGGAAGAGCTGAAGATTCAAAGAATGCCAATATGATGATAGGTGCTAATCCTTCTCTTTTTTTTGGTAATGCATTGGTACATTATATACGTATTCTTATAAATATAAAGCAATATTTAAGCATCAAAGTCGAAAAAAATATAGCACGCAACACGAATAGAAGAGAAATAACACTTATCGATAACATGTAAATAAATTCACACATACACACTTGTGCGCTTTAAATTATTTATAGCAATGTATTATTATTGTCTAACATTTCATATTTAAACAGATCTGACACAATTAAGGTTGCTTTATGAGGGTGATTTGGCTGACAATGAAGGACAAATACTTTCAGATGAAGAATATGAAAATCTGTTAGTACCATGTCAGGAAAGCGGGTCCCAATGAAGACCCCCATGACGTTCGCTCATGCCACACGTGGTAGTTGGATCCCCATATTGCAATGAAATGTCTTTGCATTCTAAGATCTTGCCAAAAGAGAACTTGGGAAGGGCTTCGCCGTGCTAGCGAACCACTTGTTCTCCTTGACTCTTTTTCTCTCGCCAACTCTTTGCACTTCACGAAATCTTTCATGACATGTCTTATTCCGGTAATCAAAGAGATAATTAAAGAAGAGATTATCCTTCATTCATAATAATAGTGAATTCAACCATATCCTTATAAGGAAAGATAATCCAATCAAATAACTAATTGATTGTTTTCCTAAATTAACTAGGACTTTTTCCCTATAAATACCAGACATTTATTCATTCCAAGGTACATATTATTCATAACCCTAGACTCTAGTCAAATTTATGTCTGGTTGTCTCTTCTCGCACCCATATTTTTTCATGTACTATGATATCGACAGTTGACTTGATCATCGGGCGTTAACGGTCACCTACCTTTTTTTTTTATTGGTAATCTTAGTTGCCTAATGAGTTTTCCAAGTGTGCGAGATAACATACATGTTCGAGAAAAGTGATTGGGGATCTGTTGACATGTGGATAGTAAAAATTTCTAAGTCAAAAAATCAAATGGTAATATATCGAATGTGAAGAGTAGTTTTATAGAGATATTATAAATTAAATAGACTAAAATAAATTAATTTTGCAACAAAAAATTACTTTTTTTTTCATTATAGGTGAATTTAGCGTATCATCAACAATGATAAGTTCCATGGAAATAAACCTAGCTATCATTGATGCCGATGAGCTACAACAAAGGCGGAAACATTTTGTTTAAGTACGAACTATCTATAGTTCATTCATAAATTTCGTTATCAATATATTGGGTTTGAGTAAGATACGATTTTTCTTGTATATCTAGAAGAGAAGGCTTGGGATTAAAAAAAAAAAAAAATTGGAAATTGGAAATTGGAAATTGTGGATTGTGGATTTCGTATTTTATTTATGGTTAATTGTTCAAACTGTTTTCGTAATTCTTCTATTTCACTCTTTTGTTGAGAAACTATTACATTAATATTTGAAAAGGTAAGCGAATTTTAATTCTTTAAGTTTTGAGTAGTTTCTATAATAGTTGGTTATTGTTGAATTTAACATAATCATTTTTTATTAGAAGAAATTATTCAAAAATTTAAAGAATAAAACCGCTTATTTCTTCAGATATTAACGTATTATATTCTCAACGAATGAGTGAAATAGAAGAATACAAAAATGGTTTGAACAATTAATGATAAATAAAACACGAAATTCACAATTACAATTTCCAAAAACAATTTTTTTTTTTAAATCCTAGACTCTCTCTTCCAAATATACAACATAAAGAAATACATTATCTTACTCAAACCCAATATACTCGAAACTGAATTTATGAATGAAATATGTATGGTTGCACTCAACATCATATTTTAAATTTAATTCATGAAATGACCATAGCCGCTACCGCATTTAAAACTAGGGCCAATAATGATGACCATCACATAGCAAAAATTTTGGTAACAAGTTTTACAGGTCAATTAAAAGATTAGTGAGATAATTATCTAATAGAAGAAGGAATGTCTTACATCTTAAGTGCAGCAAAACAAGAGCAAAATAAGAAGCAAATAGAGTATTTTACTAGGACTGTATCAAATACTGGTCAATATGAGAAAGATCTTATAATCATTATGTTTTACTCCTAAATTCATTTTATCATGGCTCTGGTACCAATAAAGGGGCATAATTGATACAGTAAATGAAAGTATGAAATAGATGTAACAGTGGTGATGTTTTCACTACAATGGAAAGTAGTTATAACTCTAATTGGACACTTGTCCAATTTTCATTGAACGGACAATAATTGTTCAATAAAAATTGGACAAGTGTTCAGATGAATGATATAACTCCTCCCATTATGGGAGGAGATCACCACTTATATATGTAATAAGCATTTTGGGAATCAAATATTACTATTTATAATGGAAAAGCTATTGAAAAAACAATGATGAATGATAATTATGACATACAGTGTATCAATAACATAATGACTATATTTGAAAACATGGAATGGATAAGCAATTAGGATGATTTTTGAATTAAAACATAATTATAAACAAGATTACAACATAATTATGACAAAATAAAACTTACAATTATTTGTTTGCTTGAAAAGTAACTTTTGAGAATACCGAAAAATACTAGACATTACAAAATTTTAAATTTCTCATGCTTGCTTTCCTCTGCCTCTTGAATTGAAATGTCTTATATTTTATAATCGATCTTGAACATATTTTTCTTTCTCAATTTGACGTCTTGAATTGAATTTAAAGAACTTGTTAGAACAGAAAGACTATTCTGCATTATTCCCACTGAATAATAGTATTGATGTCTTGATATGGCAAATTATTTTGTCGATACTGTTATTTACTTTTGATAGTAATTCTACAAAATTCTTGAAAATTTTATTGTGTCAAAAATGTTCCCTTTTAAAAGCAAGAATTCTTTAATTTTTTTATTGTTTTGAATTTTGTACGGAAATATTAACATGGAAAAGTAGATGAATAAATATAAAACATCAATGAGAAAATCTTCTAGAGGGTATTTTGCAACATCTTATCCTCAATTAGACAAAAAATAAAAACAAAAAAAATAAAAATAAAATAAAATAGAAAAATGGTAAACAAAAAGTCCAGCACTTGTTTTTGGAAATTGTAGCCCAATTGGTTCTAATTATTTGGACCCCTTTGGAATATGCAAGGCTTAGCCCACTTAATCTGTCTAGAAAATTTTAATGTTGGACTAAATTCATATGCTCATCATTCTCTTCAATGGGAACACATACATCTCCCTTTTACCTTTAGATTTCTTTCTACGAAGCAAATTGTTGTGATTTGTGTAGGGGATTTATGGTGATAAGATGATCCCATTTTGGCCCTCCTGTACCAGGGGGAGAAGCCACTCTTCAACTTTCGCTAAGTTCATCGGAGATAATGAGACCATAATAAAATTTCGGTCTACAACAAAGACTATAATATCATATCGGAAAGAGTAATGTTATTTACAATCGTTTCACCTGGGTGATATCATATACGCTATTACGATTGAATAAATTATTCATAATTAATAGCTATAAATACATTATTTAATTAGAGTAAATAATTCATCCAATTGAATAATCCACGATAACGATCACTGACAATAGTGAACGATTATGAATAAGCGTTATTCTATTGGGAAGCAAATTCTAAATTAGGAATTGATATCAAATCAAGGATATGGGCTCGTGTGAGTATGAAACAAAAATTCCTATTTTAATTATATCATTAGGTATGAGTTTGAATTTAAATCTCTATCTGAAATTGATTAAAATCAGATTTTTATTTAATTTGCTAATTTAAAATTACAAAATTTATTAATATCATTGAAAAGTTGAAAACCTCTTTCAATCAACTTGACATAAGCATAACGAATATATTCCTTAAAATATTTTGAATTCCTTTTAGCCCTTCTTGAAAAAATATGTCGATTTTGGCATAATAATAGAATCAAGGGTATATACGTCATTTGAGGCCTATTTAGTGGGGGTATACGTTAAATGAAATTATCAACTCACGTGAATTGCTTGCTAAGTTGTCACATTTGTTATTCATAAGTGGAACCCACATGCATGAAAGGGAAAAAATGATTTTGTGATACGAGCGATTTAAGATAGGGACTAAGAGAACATCTAGACAATATTTGTAATTTTGGAATTCTTTTGTCTTTTATGAATGATTTATTCGTGATCCATTGAACTGGTCTCGAAAATCAAAATTTAATTATTGAAAGTAATTACATTAATTATTTTTTAATTATTTTTATGAAATACGAAGCCCGGTTGTTTCTTTAGCCATTATTTCAATCTAAAATAGTAGTTATGAAGGATAAATAATGGCTTCCTTGACTGTAATGTTATCTTGATAGGATGAGTCAAGGTCAATTTCTACATTGGTTGAAAGGAATTAGACCCTTAATTATTATCTTTAGCAAATATTATTAAACTAGAGTGGCGATCTAATCTTGATGACGGTGAAGATGAAAATCTTCACTGCTTGATGTGGGATTGCGCACTGACGATACTTTGATCATTGTCGTGATGTCACCATCATCATGGCAAGACTTCATCTTCCCACCAAATCGGCATTAGATCATAATTCTATTAAACTAACCCCAAAAAAATTAAAATCAAATCAAATGAAATTGGAATAATGTTCCTTCTAATAATGTCACATGGGACTCATTAATTGGGCTAATTTATTGGACACTCCAAAGATCTAGATCCAATGCAAGAAAATTAGATAAGTCTTCATTGTAGTCTCATTAGTTGACACTGGTATTAGTAGAAAATTTAAGTATAATAAATAATTCTATTTATCACGAGAGGTGATGATTAGAGCGTCTCCAATACACTTTATCTATTGTTTTTTAGGCGTCTTACATAAATATATATGTATCGAACTTATAAAAATTCTCTCCAATACATCTTTGGCGAGGACTCAAAATCTAGGCGATTTAGACAATTGTAAAATAGATTCGCCTGAAATGCGTCTAAACTTAGACGGACTTCTAGACGGAGTGACTTAGCAAATTCAAATCAATCTAAAGATTTTATTTAAAAAAAAATTAACATAAGAAAAATATAAATTGAAGACCTGCCAATTTTAAATATATTTAATGACACAATAGCGGTAATAATAATTTTAGACGGAATCTATTGGAAACAAATTTATAATTTGACCGTCTATGCAATAGACGTTGTGCCACATAGACTGAAAGTTCGTCAATTTTAACTGCCACATAGGTTACAATAGACAGAGTGCATTGGAGATGCTCTTACCGATTTATGTAGCAGCTTAGTCTACTATAATTAATTAATTGTACATAATTGTGTTGTCTACTCAATCTGATTAATTGCAATATACCTCATCGACACATAAATTAGTGATTATTACAAATGGTGATATATAACATTACTCAATTATAATACAATATTATATATCCAATATATACCAATTATTATATTTTATTAATGGAAAGAATTAATGTTTATCAATCGATTTGATCTTCTCTTTCGAAAAAACAAAATGATAAGAAGGACCGATTTGATTCAATTCTTATAAGAATTGAACTTATCAAGAGCATGGCCAGTACCCCTAGTGGGTGATAATTAAGTTAAATAATAAATATCAAATGAACTAAAAGAGTAAATAAAGTTACTCTCAAAAAATTAATTATTAATGTTAAAATGTAGAGATGTAAATTAGACTATGTTGAACAACACAGTCTGATTCTAAAGCGGCTCATGCTCGGCAATGTTGGAAATTGGTTTAAAATGTCGAGAAATTAACTAAGTGACTCAAAGTGTCAACTTGGCCAAATATACAAGACCCGACCCAATCCGTTTAGGCAAATTTGTTTGCCACTTGACGACGCCGGGGCAACGCCCGAGGGGGGGTTCGACCGCCCGATCGGTCGCGGGGTCGAGGGGACAGCCGCCCTCGTGGGGCTCGGGGCAACGCCCCGACAAAAAAAAAAAAATCAGATTTATCTCGTATGTTTAAAGGGTATATTTGGCATCTCGAAACCAATATCGAATGAATGAGAAATTACGAAAAGGACAAAATCGGGTCAAAGTTTGACCCATGCGATCGCATGGTTGATTTTCACTGCGATCGCAAGTTGCTTAATTTTTAGCGAGAATGTATTTTGGTCCTCCCATGCAATCGCGGGAGGCAAAGCCTTGCGATCGCATGCTTATTCGGATGAAGTCTTGTTCTATTTTTTGTGCTATGTGATCGCAGCTTGGTTAAACCATGCGATCGCATAGGTTTAACGTGAAACAGACATGTCCTTTTGAAAGGTTGCACGATTTGGTTCATTCCTTTTCGCTTTCCAACCAACTCTCCAACGTTAAAAA
Source organism: Forsythia suspensa (assembly GCA_023638005.1). Lineage (NCBI taxonomy): Eukaryota > Viridiplantae > Streptophyta > Magnoliopsida > Lamiales > Oleaceae > Forsythia > Forsythia suspensa. Next base: position 1,210,359 of record JALRMA010000416.1, on the reverse strand, counting down.
GGCCGTGGACGTCCATTCTGCAGAGTTTTTGATCGCATGGTTATTCTGCATGAAGTCTTGTTCTATTTTTTGTGCTATGCGATCGCAGCTTGGTTAAACCATGCGATCGCATAGGTTTGCGTGAACAGACATGTCCTTTTGAAAGGTTGCACGATTTGGTTCATTCCTTTTCGTTTCCAACCAACTCTCCAACGTTAAAAAGGGCTGTGGACGTCCATTCTGCAGAGTTTTTGATACAGAAACATATTGCAAACATAAAGCACTCATATTTTTTATCTTTGAACCAATTTATTGCATTTAAGTTGCACAAAATTTGGTTTTCCATTTTATTCATCCGTTGGAATACAAAGCCATCCTTGGTTCGCTGTACTTGAGTTTTTGTTGTGTTACAAAACTCAAGCGAAACCGTTGTATCTTGAGAGTCATTTGCCAAAGACCAAAAGCACTATGGGGCAATATTGACTTAAGGACAAAGAGTTCAACTCTTGCCTCGGTTAATTCATCCTTTCGATATTTTCGGTTCTTGATTATTGTTTTGGGTCACTTCCACATAATTCCGCCAACAGGCAATCCCTTGACCCAACATGATTCATGCATGAGGCATTCCATGCTTAACCTACGACATTTTACAATTTTTAAATCTAAAATGAAGAAATTATATATCTTTTTTGTTTTTTCAATAAGTATGAAATCTAATTATTTACACTAGAGAGCCCTCCGACTTTGGAAGCCTGGCAGAAAGGCTAGACATATGGTAGTCCTATTTGTCAACAATAACATCCCAATCAAACAAATTGTGGACCTCTATAGTCAAGTAAGTACACAGTCTGAATTCGAGGTAGACCAAGCGTATCACAAAATGAGACGGTTCATTTAGTGAGTTGTCTCAAATTGTAACGGTTGATAGATTTTGACATTTCTATTTTAACCCAACACCATCCTACTAAATGAAGCTCATCTCCTCCATTGTGCCATTTCACACTCGAGCTCGACTCTAAACTCAAAATTCAGAATAAGTCTTACATAGACCCCACAAGTATAAATAATATGTACATTTAGACAAAGGAAAGGCAAAAGGGATGGGCTACAGCACAGAGTATCCAGTTGATTCATGTGCTTGCCTTAGCCAAGCACATGCATTGGTTTTCATGTTTCAACTTTTTCTCAGACTTGAAAACTTTCCTTTAATAAACTATTAATAATTTTATATTAACATTAAATTTGGGGACACTATCCACAACTTCCCTAACTAACACCCCCACATGTCTTGAATGCTCTCCCACACTGTAATGACTTGTAGACAAATTATTCATCCATCTCTTTCTTCATGTGGATCACTACATGTGAACTTTTTTACTTGCAGTTTTCTTATTTCCTTTTTTAAAAATTTGGGTTTATAAGATTATGAGAAGTAGTTCAATGACAAAATAAATTTAGTCGAATCTCGAGCATGAGTACCCGAATTTATTTCATAAATATATGAATCTATATAAGTTGTAAGATCATGTATGAACGCACATCACCAACTGGACAATTACATTTTGACCACAATTACATTTTGACCACTATTGCGAGTGCTTTAGATTTTTTTCAAAAATTGTATTAAAAGATTTAAAAAAAAAAAATCGTATCACGTACCTCATTTTTATTGAAAATAAAAATTGAATAATGTTATTTATCACTACTGGTAATTATCATTGCTCAATTGGTACCAATATTCATCATAAGTTCCTCTTGAGGGGGAGATCAAGGGTTTGAATCACTAGGGATATGAAATAAATTTTGTTTGTGACCCAACCTCCAAAGAGACAAGATGTAAGATAATAACACAAGACGGAATAGTCCATGAGTGAAAAGTTTGTAGGGAAAAGTGGCGTTTTTTTTTGTAACCACCACGTATCTTTCTCCTCTGCACTCTCTCACGATAATAAGAAATTTCCTATGTAACAACCGTTAGCGTGATATGTCCAATAAAATATAGAAATATGAAACTCTATTCGACTTATCATTTAATACTATGTAAACTGGTAATTATCATCAGTTGTGATAAATATCGTTACTCATAAAATTTACTTAAATTTTTGTTACTTGAAATTATTATTGGAATATTAAATTAAGACATCAAATTGCAGATGAAATAGTGTATAAAGCAAGTGGGCCTAAACACAAAACAATTCTTGACCAGTCGGTGGGCTACCAAAATTTATTTTATACACCCACCCCACTCCCACGTCCCACGCCCCACCCCCACCCCCACAAAACCCATAGAATTCCCTATTTATACACCCCCAAAAAACACCAAACGTCCTCACTGCAAAACCCCTCTTCTCACTTATAACTACTTATTTTCTTGTGCTTTTGTATCCCATTTTACTTAATAGAGAAGAGGGGTGATTGGGTTTTGCTAAACAAAACCATGGCCAAGTTGTTTGCTTTAGTTTTTATTGCACTTGTCGCCATTTCAATGCTGCAGATCCCGGTCAGTACTTATTTCTTAAGTTTTGTAATTTGATAATGGTGAAGAAATGGGAGATATTTTTCTGATACATTCTTGTGTATGTTCATAATATAGGCGATGGCAGGTGGGCACTCCAATAAGGTTAGGTTCTGGTTATAATTCCTCGGTTTTTCCGAAATCTTTGGTTATTTTTTTATTTTTGTTGTCTTGTCTGAAGATCTGTGCTGACACTTTTCTGTTTTCTTTTTTGTTTTTGTAATTCAGAATGGTTATGGTCCTGGCAGCCTGAAAACTTCCCGTGAGTCTCTCTCTCTCTCTCTCTCTCTCCCCCACATATAATCCTATGTTTATTCTCAAAATCTTAGGATCAATTATTGTACGTTTGGTTAGATAGATTACAGTGTCGGGAGTATTGACGAAGAAAATAATATTGTCAATTATTGATTGTTAAAAACCCAAAAATGGCTTTGGACTAGAGTAAACTTGCATGTATATATGAGATTATTTTCAAGAAAAAAATGGCTTAAAATCTTGAGATCCCCATTTTGTTCAAGTTTCAGATTTTGAGTGATGACATTTCAACTGCATTTTTTGACTAAAGTCAAAAAGTACACTAATTTTTCTTCTTCAACTGAAATGACCAGAATGCCCTTCACAATGTTCGAGGAGGTGTAGCCAGACACAGTATCACAAACCATGCATGTTCTTCTGTCAGAAGTGCTGCAAAAAGTGCCTTTGTGTGCCACCAGGTTATTATGGGAATAAAAATGTTTGCCCTTGCTACAACAACTGGAAGACCAAGGAAGGAGGACCAAAATGCCCTTGAAAAATGGCCTCTTGACCGAAATGACCTAGAAATGGCATCTTTATTACTAAAATATTATTATATATAAAAGCTCCAGTACTAAGTACTAACTATGAAATCTTCTATCGTTGCTATTGGGTTTTTCTTGTTTGAGGGTCTGATTTTATGTTATATGACCATTGTAACCCATCTACGCGGCTCCATTTGGGGATTATCTCAAGTGTTTGGGAGTGGATGACAATAAATCGATACGATTATTAAATTAAGATTTGGTCAACTAAAGATTGACTGCACTCCTTAATTCTACGTCATTTTGATAATTATGAATTATTATATTTTTACGTATCAATTGTGAATTGTGTGCAAACATTACTTTTTTTCTTAGCACCTCTTTGTAGAAGAAAAATGATCTACTTCCCACCATGGAGAGTAGTTATGAAGGTCCGGTGGCCATTGAATAATGAAAAAGTGTTTAACATTAAAGTAAAGTTGTACGATAAAGAAGCATTGAAGCATATGTCTAGTAAACTCAAAATAGAATGGTATGGCAAGAAACGAGTCAAGCATATAAATTTTACTTTCAACGTTCCTACCCACGCTTCACCAATTTTGCAGCATCCCTAATGTTGAAAAGCTTTTGTACTATAATTGTCCAGATGAAAATTTTATTGCATTTCATTCATATTACTAACGTTAAAATTCTAGTGTTGTGATATCTCTTCAAATCTACTTTATTGGCAATTGGATGTGCATCAAACAGCACGACGTTGTTGGAGAGCAATAATGTTGTTCTTGAGCTCATGAGTTGAGTCACTCAAATAATGGTGATCGAATTCTATATAAGGTTTAGCCTGTTTTTGCTGAACACTTACTAAGGCAAAAATGAAAAGAAAAATAAAAAATAAAAAATAGCAACTGTTGATGAAATTAGTATTTATAGAAAGATTAATTTTTTCTTGCAAAGTCTAAGAGAATAATCTACAAATTGCTCACTTGAGTCTCTCGAGTTTTTTTACTTGATTGTTTGCAAAAGATACTATATTTATACATCTATTTTGTTTTACTAGTGTGAAAGTGTGTCATTGACACACTTTCTTTAAAATAAGCCTTTAAGTGGCCAAGTGGGACAAGAAGATTAGGCAAGAACATGAGTTCTTGATTATGCTTGATATTGATTAATCTCGACCGTTGAATTTCATTCAATGGCTGAGATCAACTTGGATAGGTTAAGTGGCCTTGAGGCCATTTGATTGCCTCACTTTCTCTCATTCGACTTTTCTCTCCCCTCTCCAACAACTGAGTCTAAATCTATCTCTTCATATTTTTTATTTTAGACCTATTGACTTACCTCTCGCAAATCACTTTAAATGTCATCTGATCTTTGTCCAAAACTTAAAATGAAATTGAGAGGATGGAAAAAATTCATTATACTAATGTTGTTGGTCTGTTATGTACCTGATTTAGCTTATGGCATTAGTATGTTTAGCAGACTCATGGCTAAACCTGGAGATAGTCATTGGGAAGCCCTTAAATGGTTACTCAAGTAGTCAAATGACTCATTTTGTTTGGGGTTAATCTTTAAAATAGTAAGTAATGGAGTAACCTTAAAGGGTATACTGATTCGATTTTGTAGGGTACAAGTATAATATGAGATCAACCTCTGTTTATTTTTTCTTGTGTGGAGCAGGTCATAAAGTCGGGAATACCGACTTCAAAAAGTAGTTGATCTTTCTTCTCTGACCCGAATATATTACCGCTTGCTACGATGCAATAAAAGAAGGAATTTGGCTAAATGATTTACTAAAAGAGTTTGTCTTTGTTGATAAAAATACTGTTCTTTTTATTGACAATCAGAGTACTATTCATTTATGTAAAAATCCAACATATCATGATAGAACAAAGCATTGATGTCAATATTCACTTTATAAGGGACATCATATCAAAACGTGTTCTTAAATTGGAGAAAATAGCTACTCAATTTAACCCATCCGATATGGATACCAAAGTTATTGCTTTGAATAAATTCAAAAATTGTTTGAAGTTGCTGTCATGTGATTGTTTTTAAATGTAAACTTGCACATACAAGAGTAAATGAAGCATAAGTTGGATGGAGTTCGAACAAAAGTGATCCAACCAATTCTTCGTAGTAAGTTGGAGTTGTTGGAAGTAACCGTGTTTGCCACTAAAATTGTTGGAATTCTCGCTTCTCCCCTTTTCTCTAAAAAGATCTCTGTTCAAGAACTTATTCTCCATCTTCTTTTCTATTCTTTTTGAGCTTTATGGATAAAGGACTTTGTGTTCTTTAGTCTTAGTGGTGACACAATATATTAGAGAAGATTTTTTTTGTTCTCTGTAAACACTAACTCTAAGGTTTAATTGGTTATTTCTTGAGGATAAGCCCAAGTGGATAAGGAACTTGTAATCGACAGTTATTATATACCTTTATTGCCGTTTTAGTTGATTATAGGTGCTATAGAGCTTAATCCACTTTTGTGGATGCTCAACAGGGGCATTTCTTTATTTTCTAATCGTCTGGAAGGGACAAAAGAAAGACCAATGATGGTATTGAAATAACAAGAACCCCGGCGGTACCAAAAATGATGCTAAGACTTACCAGAATATTATTAGGATCTAGGTGTTGGATTTGATTACCGAACCTCTAGGACTTCGGCCAAAACAAATTCTTGTGTTCTTTTAAGTTTCTTACACTTTTAAGTTTCTTAGATCTGATTAAATGTTGTGTGTTCTTAGTGCATCTGATGGTTTCTGGGCTTAACAATAACAATTGATTCTTCCAACAGCCGAACACAATAGAGCAAAAAACTTGTTGATAAAATAATGTGATTGCAAGTGCACAATATCGTTAACAAGTAATAAAGTGGACTTTTTGAGTCCGGATTATCGCTCCCACGAAGACTATCTTATTTAGATACTAATTAAATTAATCAAATCGCTAATCTATTGAAAACAAGTTAAAATCAATTGAATTTGAATATTTAAACTAGAACTTTGGATTTTTTCGAAATAATAATAAAGCGAAAATCAAGAATTAATAAAATATGATGGTTGAAGCGTTTGGATGAACGAATTCACCTAGTTGTCATCTCTAATTCCTCCTCTCAAGATTCGTTTCCTAAAGTTGTATTCGGTCAATTCACAAATTTAACCTAATTAACCTCTCTCGAGTTCAAATTAGTCCTATCTAATTAAGTCAACTTAGGCGGTCGAATGGTCCTTAATTAGATGCATTAAATCTTCTAAAAATTCAATACAAGACCGTGACAATAACAAAAGCGTATCTCTACCTTTTATCCAATTGCCGATTTTTACTACGTGGTCTAGATTAACAATTTACCTCTCGGTTCATTACAATCCACAAAAATCAATGAAATAATGGCCAATCATTCAAAGCATTAAGAAAAGAAGTAAAATCAAATACTTAATCAATTTATAAATCAAAACTTGAGAGTCGAAATTAAAGAATTTAACTTAGGCTACATCGTTCATCCAAACATAAAATCTAGCTATTCATAACTCGGGAGAAAGAAAAGATGAAAAGAAGTGAAAACATAACCGGATCTTGAAAATAATAGAGGAAGAGACGTTGAATGTCTTGCACCAAGGAATCTCTGTCTTCAAGCTCGAATCTTCAAGTCCGCCTTGTTCTTCGTCTCTTGGTATCTCTCTCTCTCAATATGATTTTTCACAAGAATTTCAACACACTTTTGTTATGAGAGTATAAGTCCTATTTATAGGTCTCTCTAGATGACCTAAAAAGATCCCTCCAAATCCTAAAAATCGTGCACTCAAAGTTTCCAATTGCATTCGGAGTCAAAAAAGGAAACAAAATAATCTGAAAATTCCATGGCCATCGCCCAGTGCCTTTAGGGCGAACGCCTGAGCAAAGGTTTTGCCTCGATGGTTACTTCTTGACCGGGCGCACGCCCAGCTTTGATCTGAAGGCATTCGCCCAGGTTGAAATTTCATCAATTTAAACTTGTAGTCCTTCAACTTTTGATTGTAGTCATTTTAGTCCTCTGATTCCTTCTTATATTTCGATTCGGTCCTCTTTTATTTGCACCCCAAGTCCTTCAACTTTTGGATGTTTGCAAGTTGACCCCATTTCCAAGTTTTCAGTACACTTTCGGTCTTTTTCGCCTATTTTGCTTTGTTTTTCTCCAATTCCATCCAATCTTGGGTTTTGACCTGAATTAATTAAATCAACACACAATTAAGTAGAAAAGTACTTATGAGCACTTACAATTGTCCACTTTTGATAGTCTAGATAAGTGTAAAATCACACTTATCACATGCTACCCTCTAATTGTATGAATATAATTCTCTTGATAATTAATTTAGATAATATGCATAAAATGAATTGAATGAGTAAATAACACGTGTCATTTGAACGTCCAATTTCAACGTCCTAGCATAGAAGTGTAAATGTGGTCGTCTTTGAGATAACTTAAGTCGATTTTAAACAGCAACTCGGTTTAGACTATCCCTTGGCTCAACATGTTGGAATTAATTGAATTTTATTGAGTTGAATCATTAAATATATTTAATGATGTGAGCCATTACAATTAACTTTATGTGAATCGAAAAAGTCTCTAATAGAAAGTACGTAATTGGTGAATGAGTGTGATAAATTGACATATTCATTCATAATTGGTGAATATGTATGATTAATCGTCAAATTCATTCAGATCACATAAAAATATGAAATAGTGCGATCTAAGGGCTCAGATTAATTCAACAAAATGGTGCAACTATTCATGAATATGCACACACTCATTTAAAGAGATACTTCAAATCCTATAAATAAGGCTCTGAATTCAAATTTTTTACATCAAATCAATTTTCAACTATTGATTTATAAATTCTCACCCTTTTCAAAATTCGACTACGTAATTTCTGAGCACATTCTCGCTCAAAATAGTTTTATGCAATTTTCTTAAAATTGTGTTTTGCATTCCATTTAAGAAGAGTACAATCAATATTTTGATTTGACCGTCAATGTTGGTATAGTGCAATACCAATTTTGGAAAAGCGTTGTATCTTGGAAGATAGATGTCCATTGATTTTGTTAGCACCTTTGCTGTGGGACGAAATCATCTTAAGGAGATTTGCTATAGCATACCTTGTTTCATCTCGATTCTACATTTATGTTTTCTATTTTTGTCGATTGTTCCCGTCAATATTGCCAATAATCTTAAGAAAGATTCTCCATTTACTTTTGGTACGTAATTTATTTATATTATTTTATTTTATTTTTGTTAATCATTTTTTCTATATTGTAGTTTTATAGTAAATGACTAGTACTGAGCAAACTGGTGGAACGGTTGGACATGAGAAATTGGAAAAATTCAATGGCACAGATTTCAAGCGATGGCAATAGTAAATGATATGATTATTAGTTTTGGATTACTACTAAACACTTAGGGAAAGCAATTCTAACTGCTAACTTTATTCTAAATAGGGTTCCTCACAAAAATTGGTTCAATACCTTATGAACTATGGAGATGGAAAATTGGTTCAATACACTGATGGTAGATTTGTTATAAATTGGGAAGGTTGGGGATCAAAATTGCAAATTATCTATTAGAATATACCTTTTTTTTCCTGAAATTTTGAGGTTTTTTGTTTTCTTGTATGAAGATCTGTGCTGACATTTTTCTTTCTAATCTAATGCAGACTGGGTATGGTCCTGCCATCCTCAAAAGCTTCCGTAAGTGTCATAATCTTGCCCTCTCTTTGCAATTTGTTCCTCTGTTTCTTCTCAAAACTCATGGTCAATTGGTCACTTATGGCATGTGTGCCTACGTGGTCTAGACAATATTAAACTGTATTAATAAAGAGAAAATAAAATTAAAATTTTATTCATAATAGCATTTTGTACCAACTTACACTTGTTCTTTCTCTATTGGATTCTTTTAGTTTGGCTTTTTATTTTAAAATTGAAGAAAGACTTTTTAGAAATGATGGATTAAATTTGTTTAACTAGTCGAGTTATGTCAATTATGTGTTAAGGTTTGCTTGTTTTCAAGAAAATATGGCTTAAATTCTTGAGATCTCTCTCTTTAGGCATGGAGAAATTAAGATGATTATATTCACACTGCACTTTTTATTTATTGCACCACATATTTTTTAATTGTAATGAAGATCTTTAACATATTTTTTCATTGTCGTATCTATTTGTCCAACTTTTTTTCGTCGCCCTCTTATTCTTAAATTTCTACATATTGTCTATGATGACGGTTTTTGTCCAACATACTTGTTAGAAGAACATAAAAAGACTTATTTATTTTTTACATTTTAAGTGCTCGTTTGGAGTAGATAAAAAATAATTGTTTTAAAAATTTTAATAAAAATTTATTAAAGTAGTGTGGTTGAAAAATTGATAAAAATTGTAAGTATCATGAAATATATAGTTGAAAATGAGTTTAGAAAAAAAGAATTTAAAAAATAAATACAAAATATGTTCTAAAAAAAAAATACAAATATAAAAGTTCTTTAAAAAAAATCGTTCCCCATTTCAAAACATATTAATAGAATATTTAGGCATCTTCATTCTTCAGGATAAGATTCGATAATTAATTGAAAGTAAGAATAAGAATATAATAAAAGAATTAAGAAATAAATGTTAGAATTAAAATGTGTGAGTGTGAAGTCGAAGTAGTTGGACAATTGTCAGATTTTTTATGATGACATTTTCACTGCATTCTTTGACTAATAGTCAAAAAGGATTCTGAATTTTCTTCTTTTCTGTCATTTTTCGTCCCATGTAAAATGACCAGAATGCCCTTCACAATGCTCGAGAAGGTGTAGCCAGACACAATACCACAAACCATGCATGTTCTTCTGCCAGAAGTGCTGTAGAAAGTGCCTTTGTGTGCCACAAGGTTATTATGGGAATAAAAATGTGTGGAAGACCAAGGAAGGAGGACCAAAATGCCCTTGAAAATGGCCTCTTTCTTTCTTAATATTTATATTTATACTAGTTTTTTTGCGATGTCGTTCAGACGTCCGTAAAAATGTAAGGATAAATTTTATATTGAATATCTAAATCAAATGATAAATTTGTGGTATTTGTAGTTTTCTTGCACAAAGTTCTCCACTCATTTGAAAGAAAATCATCGTAGAGAAGATAAAGAAATGTGTTGTTATTATTTTTGTTGAGGGTGATTACATCAAAAATTCATCTCTCTTCCAAAATGTAGCGCGTGCAGTCTAATTTTAGTTTTTAACAGAGAAAAGTGATGAAAAGTTTCAAGAGAGACGTACGATACTTATTTCTTCATACGTTAGGGGATGTATTGTTCAATTTTTTTAGATTATGTGCATATTTTCAACGATAGAGACCTTTTATGCAATTATTCCTTAAATAAAATAAAAAATAAAAATGGGCCAATGTCCAACATATATAATAAAAAAAAATTCCAAATCCACAATGTTGTCGAGGTACTCGACAACGTTGTTAAAAAAAAATCAAATCTAATGTTGTCGAGTAACTCGATAATATTAAAAAAAAAAAATTCAAATTTAATGTTGTCGAGTTATATATAAAAATCAAATCAATGTTGTCGAGTTACTACTCGACAACATTATTAAAAATTGAACAAGAACTCGTTGTCGAGTTACTTGTTCACCAAGAGATTTTTTTTTTTTTTTTTTTAATGTGGGCTTTTAGCCCATTTCCTTTGCTAACATTCTTGAATTGGTGTATGATATTTTGAGCCTCATTTTCTTCACTTGTTCCTAATTTTAGTGCCACCATAGAAATGCTTATGGTAGATGACGAAAAATTTATTTCCAGATAAATGAGTTTTTCTTTTGAATAATTAAAACCATTTACTTCTTAATGGATTTAGTTGTTCCTTATTATTGTAATGATTCATAGCGTTATTAGTGAAATATTTTCGAACATCTAAACTTGGAAAAAGTGTTCATATAGGATGAAATGCCATGGCCTAACACGATTCTTTGTTAGTTAATCATTCAATGATTTCAATAAAAGCAATTTAGAGGTGGGTGTTCGAACATGTATGATCATTGTAATAAATATCTTGGAAAAACTGAAAAAGGGATGGACCTTAGTTGTCGAGTTACTCTACATCCAGGTTGTCGAGTTACTAGACAACCAACATGGTTGTCGAGTCCACGCATGTAATCCTCAATTACTGATCCTAATTAAATTTCAATTACTCAGGTGATTGATTGTCCTCAAACATTGCTCAAGAAATTTAAGCTTAAGACAAATAACAACTTACACAACTCAATAACCAACATGGTTGTCGAGTCGTGTGATGTAATCCTCCATTACTGAAAAATCATTATACAATTGATGCTAATTAAATTTCAATTTGTCGTGTGATTGACCTCAAACATTGTTGATGAAATTTAAACTTCAGACAAATAAGAACTTACACATAAATATATAAAATATTCTATAACATATGTAAAAATTAACAAATTTGATAAGTTCTAGACATAAGAACTTAGACTTTTACAAATAAAATAATCTATAAATAATCTATAACCAGTTCTATAAAAAAAATTTACAGTGATTGTCACCGTACAATAATGTACAAATAATCTATACACTTACAGATAACTTGTTTTACGAGTTCGAGCCCTCCATCCGAATTGTGAACTCTAATCTAAGAACTATGGAAGATATTGAATAATTTGAGAAAAATTTGACTGTCAGAACTTGCTTGACGAGAACAGTCTAAATTTTAAGCTCCAATGGAACAACTATGGAAAGACGACGAGTTCGAACAATCCATCGGCTAAATTCTAAGCTCCAATGGAACAACTATGGAAACAAATATAGAGAATGAAGATAAATTTGGTTGTGAAAAAGGTAGAAAGTTGTAGAAATTAGGTGAGTGAAGTAGGTAATAAAATTAAATGATAGTTATAAAACGCATCGATTGATTGAAAAATAGTGCAATGATAAATTTAAGACTTTTATATTATTGTAAAGATATAAAGCGCAAATACGGCTCAAAATATTTATTTGGTTGAGTATTGTTTATTGGCCTTTTGGGGTCTGATTTATGTACTATGATCATTGTAACCTTTTACTATGCCACTCCATTTGGGGTTTCTCTTGAAGTGTTTTGAGTGGCTAATCTATATATGATGAATTTTACTATTTGTACACTTCGAGTTATAGTCCTACTTATATTTGTTTAAGTGGTAAAATAAAATAATTAAAAATAAATAATGATTTGATCAAATGTTCCACCTCAAAAGTGATATTGTATGTAAAGGTGTGAGTGGAGTGTACAAGTAGCAAAACTCACATATAAAAGTTGTCATAATGTTAAACTACTAGCATTAATCTTTCTGGGTATGCATCCAAGACTTTGTTGTGGGCTTGTCATGATTCAAACTCGGTTAAACTAGGGTGTGCGTTCCAAAGATAATAGAATCAAACTGAGAATCACATGGTATCTTGTAAATAGAACCATAGTTTTTAACTTGAATTATGGAATCAAATCGAAACCAAACCATTCAGTTCGATTCCGATCAGTTCTATAATTAAAAATTTTAAAATTGTCATATTTCTAACAATTGCTTTTTTCTCCTTATTTGAAACAAAACAATAAACTAGAAAATCAAAATTTTCAAACCTTGATTTATTCATAAAAGAACAATATATCAAGTTTTGAATATAAAGTTCCATCTCAATATAAAATAAAAAACATATAATGAAAATATTTTATTTTTATGGGTTAAATTTGTAGAATAAATTAAAAAACAATAAAGTTGGTTTGATTCTTGAACTGATAACCAAACCATAAACAATCGGCTTTCTGTTCTAACACCTATTACCCGATTTATACATAAGAACTAGATCGAATCGCTCGTTTGGCTCGATTCTAGTTCGGTTAGTTATTTTTGTTCATTCCTAGGTTGAACAGTGATTCACCTAAGATATGATTGAGGTGGTCGATTCTAAATTTATTTAAGATTAAAGTAATTTCTTGTGTTTGAATCAAAATTCGTATCAATTGATCATTATTTAGTATTTACTATCAAAGTCTTCACTAGGAGATTAGGTCCATAAGCGGACACCTAGTTAAGGCCCTTGGCGACTTGGATTGATGAGAAAGCTAGACAGTTGTGCAATATATACTTTATCTAAGGGTGGCAATAAATTGAGCCGATCCTGCCAACGGGGCCACTTGGCTCGCTTTTTCCACAGTGGTTGCTCGGTTACATCCATGGCTCGTGGACCTCATGAGCCAAGCCAAGTCACCCACAAACTCGACTCGACTTTTTATTTATTTATTATTTTTTAAACTCAAAATTTTTCTAAGCATTTTTCTTTAAAAAAAATCCTGGGACCAAAACGGTCACAAAGTGACCCTTTTGGCCACGACCCAATTGGTTTGAATTACGAACCAAGCAAGTTCGGCTCTTAATTATTATTTTTGAGCTCGGTCCTGGCCCGAGTTCGTCCCAATGTAATCCCTCCATGGGCTAAGCCGGCGAGTCCACGGGCCCCTCAGCCTGTTTGACACTCCTAACTTTATCTATGCAAATCAACAAATCACAGAGTCAGCAGTGTCAAAGCATTAAAAAGGAAGTGTAACCAGATATGTTTTAGGGGAAATGATTTACTCTCTATAGTGATGAGTAGTTATCAAAGCCATTGGACACATGTTTGACATTAAAGTCAAGCACTTATCTAATAGCCATTAGACACGTGTCAAGTGACCTTAATAACTACTCCTCATTATGGAGAGTAATGTTTTATAGAACTTCTTAATTGAACTCTTTTGAAAAAGGAAATTCAAGAAAAACAATATTTAATTCCTGAAAGAAGCCACTAAAATTAGCATAAAATTTAAGAGGTTATGGGATTGAAATTATGAATAGAACAAAGAACAAATTAAATACTTAATTACGTTGATGCTTTCAATTTTAATTTTTGAAATTAATTTCTAATTTAGCTTGTTTATTGGGCTTTCACTTTCCGTGAGCCATTTTTGTATGGGCTCGTTTTTATAGTCCAAGCTACGAGCTACTTAGAATTTAGAAATGCCTAATTGACACAAATAACACCCAATGGAGTTAGAAAATGAAGTTATCAATTTATTATATCCTTACTGTTAGCAAGATGCTGTGATTTTTCGGGACTGACGTGAACTTTATAAAAAAAAAAATTTATGGGTCCCAAATTGTAGTATGCATTTAAAATTCATCAGAAGTTTATAGAACTAATTGCTAACTTAAAACTCATAATAAAATGGCAAACAAAAATATTATACAAAATATTTATATTATAATGAAATAACAAGGTCGAAAACGTTCCCAAAAAAAAATAGTAAGAATTCAAAGTGCTAAAAAAAAATAGTATGACTCAAACGTTCCACTTAAACATGGTATATGATCAATATTGTTCAATGATTCTTGATTAGCCTAAAAGCAGTAATAAAATATTTTAACAATCTTACAATTAGAGTCAACATAAGAATTCAAAGTACTATGATTTTGTATTTATAGAAATTCGTTGGTATATGTCAAAGAAAATTTTAAACTGATTCTCATGTAGGGATGACAATGAGGCAGGGATGGGCCGGGGAGGCCATTACCATCCCCGCCTCATCGGGGATTTTTGGGAAGTAGGATGGGTATTGAAAAATCTCCATGTATCGTCCCATTTAATTAATTAATTAATTTTTAATATCATTTTTTATTTTTAAATACGATTTAAATTTTAAAACATAAAAATAAAATAAAATAAAAAATTCCTAAGCGAGGTCGGGGTATTCGGGGCGGTGTCCTTGGTCCCCAAGCACCGATTACTAACTAACGGGCGGAGACGAGTTTTTTACCATCTCTATTCTCATGTCAGATTAATATCTTTGTAATTTTAAATCATGTTATTGTTCTATTAATATTACCTATATATTAGATTAAGGCATAATTTTAAAAAAAATACAAGAAACTCAACTATCAAAATGCAAATGCAAGAAAGAACAGGGGAAAAAAAGCATTTCTTTAACAAATTTTTAAATATTTTTTTCTTCTCAATTACAAGGAACAAGATCTTAAATCTAAATCTTGACAACTGGTAAAAAAACAAAACTAATTCTATTACCACTATGAATCAATTATATAACATAAAACCGTAAATAATCAAATTTTGAAGAACTATTTATCGTTTACATAAACACTAAAATAATCCCATAAAAAAATGGTAAAAAAAGAACAAAAATTAAATTCCAAACTTTTCAGACCATAGCTGAATTCAGATACTAGAACAATAAACAGAAGAATCCACTCTGATTTTTAGAACATAAACAGAATAAAATTCAAAACTTGAAACAAGAATTAATTGGGTTTAAAGTATATATTAAAAGTATATCAAGATTAGCTAAATACTTAGTGTTGAGAACAAAACAATAGACATTTTTTCTATTGCAACAATTGACTTTAAGATTTCGAAATTTAAAGTTAATTTACTAATTGCGAAATAGACAAAGAGACGAAAGAGTTATAAAGGTCGTGGAATGAAAATTGTGTATATTGGAAATTTGGGATAAGAATCAAAAGTTGGAGGCATGGTTCCGGACTGGCCATTGGTTGGTTTAACTAAATAATTTAATTTTTTTTATTTTTTTCCCCTTCTGAACTAGACTTGATTTAACTATTAAAAAATCCAAAATTTTGAACCCCTTTATTTAGTGCTTGAAGCAAGGGCTTCGCTCGCCTCATAAAAGAACCGACTATATGATTGTTAGCACTTATTTTTAGGCTTTGATAAACAAATGTTCCTCTTCATAAATTTGAATGCTTAAAAAAAAAAAAAATAGAAGAAAAAAATAATCAGCAATCATTACAAATGTTCCTATTCAAGTTTAATTGTTGGTTTTCGTTGGTGATTCATTACAAAAAATAGTAAAACGCGAAATATTGCAAAAATGTTTTATATAATATTATAAATTCAATATTTAAAAAAATTTATTTAACATTAATTCAAACTCTAATTATTTGTTAGTTAATTTTTAATTGAAATCCACAATTTAAGTTAATTTTTAGTTGAATATCGCAACAAACACAAAATATTATTATTCCTAATAAAAGTTTTAAAAAATTGAATCAAAAATTTTCTACAAGTTTCAATAAAATTTCCTTAGTTTCTATATTTATTAAAACTTCAAAAATATTAGATAATTCTTTTTCAATTTTTTGGAGAGTTTCGTTTTTCAAAATGCATTCAAAATAGAAACAATAGCTTATTTTTTATTTTAAATCATAAGGTTTAGTGTGATCATCTCCAATATAATTCTTCACATATTTGTTGATTGGCTAGCTGCAACCCAATTTGGCTTTGCGAAGATGGATGTGGTCATGTATCATGTATGGATGGATAAACTATTTTAGCTTCTTTTCCACCCGTTCTTCAAAAGGCACACGGTCAGAACTTTGGCCTTTCACCCGAAGAACGAGTCTTTCTCTTTAGGAGTTGTCTACGGTCTCTTTTTTGTTGTATTCTAACAAGAATGCCTTCCCTTGAAGTTATAAGCATTCATTTCAAAATTTTGAATCTTCATCTAGGGGTGGCAACGAGCGCCCAACTTGACTCGTGTCCCACTACGTCGCTCGGTTCGGTTTATGGCTTATGGGCTTCATGGGCCAAGTCGAGTCGCCTACGAGATCGATTCATTTTTTTTTTTAGGTTATTAACATAAATGTTTTATCTTTATTCTGTAAATTGTAAATCTACTGGATTGAAAAAAAGAAATAAAATAATAGTAAATAGTAAATCAAAACAATAGATTTACTTAATGATAAATGCAAGCTAACAATCTCCATCCCTTCTATTTTGGGCCGTTACTTCCTTTGAAATGGATGACTATCAAGTTTCATCCCATAATCATCTTCAAATTTGAATTTCAAATACCACATTTTCAGAGGTCTTCTAGTTTCACAATCGAGTTTGTGTAATCCGTCTCTATTACTAAAGAGTGTAGTTGAAAATATATTGCCAACATCATATATCATTACATTGGAACATTTTTCAAGTATTTACAATGATTTATAGTATGGAAAATGGTTGAACGAATGCTATGACTGATATAGACGTGTCGGATTCATAACATTTAACATTGACCATAATTTCTTGATTGGGGAAACTGGTAATTTAACATCAAGAAGAGATCATCAGATAGGTATCTCGATTTAATTTGTATTCAATGTTTTGATTATTTGAATTTTTATGAAATCTAGAAAATTAAAAACAAAAGAATACATGTTAGATGTTAATAAACAATGTATTAAAGTTGTAATTTGTGGTGCAAATATGAGATGAAACTTTGAGAATTGTGAGATTTGAAACATATTTTTGGAAAGATGCGTTAATATCTAATTATTGGTGATAAAGATTAGTGCTTAAAACTTAGCAAATTAGTTATTAATTGTATTTAAATTTAAATTAGTTAAAATTGTTTTTTATTTATATATACAGTAAAATTAAATGAAAAATGTCTAAAATTTGAAGAAAAGTAGGTATGGCTTCTAATTATCATTTTTTTTAATGACAGTTTTAAAAAAAAAATGTAAGGGACTAAAACAGTAACTTTTGTGACTGTTTGGACTCCTTTGGCCGATGAGCCACGAGCTGACTGGCTGGCCCGATCCAACTCATTTTATTTACCGTTTTATTATTAATTAATTATGTCGTGTGAATTATCATCTAATTTTTTCTTCTTTTCCAGCTATATTTTTTTTGTCGGTAAAATACTTCATAAATAATATAAACAGGACTTTGGGCTGGATTGCCCAAAATCGTGAAAAGTGCATCCAAATTCCAAACTGTAAAGGTCACTTTTGTGACTATTTGGACTCCATTCCTTGCCCAGCTCGTTTTATTTAGGTCGAGCTTGCTCAACTCGTAAATTAAATGTGGAACTTTGCTCAGAACAAGCTCGAGCCGACTATGGACCGAGCCAGCGAGTTCACAGGTCGCTCAATCCGTTTGCCACCTCTACATTCATCTCTCTCTCTCTCCGTTTGCGCTTATACTTGAAGTAAGTTTCTTGAAATACTAGATTTCACATTCAATTGTAGTTATTACAAATCTACAATAATATCCAAAAGTGTATAGATATTAATATATGTGCATGCACTATATATCTAAAGTGGAGGTTTGAATCCGGGTGAGCTGAAATGAGCCGGGGCACCGTCCATTACAGCGGGTTGAGACTTGAGAGTATCATTATCTGCAATCTGTTCATTGTTGCTCCTCATTCGGCGAAGTTTAAAAGATAGTGAAGGAGGTGATATTGCATGGGCCGGTTTGTCCGAAACCCGGATGAAATTGTAGGACATTGCCCCAATTAGTGTCCCACATACAGGCCCAATTACGTACACCCAAATACCTTTGTAATACTCACTAGCAATTGCAGGCCCAATAGTTCTTGCTGGGTTCATTGATCCACCTGATATTGGTCTGGACGTGCCATTAGAAAACTTGTTAGTCATATGGGGTTTTGAGATTGGATAGTTGTACTGTTTGATATAGTGTTTTTGTGTAATGAGTAATTGTGAAACAAGTTTTGCATGCTAGCTAGGTTGCAAAGAATGTAATCGGGGAAGAGATGCGTCACGGTACGTGAAAAATACTATGAATTTTATTAAAACTAAAAACAAAAATAAAAACTATTTTTTTTTTTTTTTAAGTTTTGAAAAGTGTCCTATAGTTTCTGGTATTTTTGGAATAAAAAAGCTATCCTTCCTAAAGATTCCATGCATCATAGTTTGCATGGATCATAATTGAAACTATAATGACATTTTTTTTTTTGATAATGACATGATTGCGTCGGAGTAACTAACACATTTTGTCTCATCACATTTTTTTAAATTCTATTCAATATTATTCAATTCAACGTAACAAACAAATTTGAAAGTTTTTTAATCATATGCTTACCCGGCTAATATTGAAGTGATGCATACTGCAGAACCCACTGCTATGCCAGCAAGCTCTCCTATCTGTGGCAATAGATATCCAAAAAAGTTAGTTGAAAGAAATTTAATGACATGTTTGATACACAATATTATATACGACATCATGTGACAATACTATGAACTAGACTTTAACCTCTTTTTTCTTCCTCAGTACATAGTTTAGTATTGTCACAAGTGGATCTAGACGGAATCCTTTTTTTTTTTTTTTTGGTTTTTGGAGAAAATGAAATTTCTATACTTAAAAAAAGAAGTTTTTGTGTCAATTTGGGCTCCAACACATAAGAGCCCCATCCGCCCCTGAGTACTGCCCAATAAACATTGCCGACATTAAGATCCATTAGATGCTGAAATAAAACAGAAACTTGTGTGATTGAGATTTGAGATGAATCCTTACAGCTTTTGTATCAGTTGCTACAGCTGAGGTGATGAACATCATAGAAAAGGTTACAACTATTTCCATGATAAGAGCTTGAATGTCAGTTCCAGAAGGTGACGTGGTTCCAACATGTTTTATTGGGTGTAATAATACTCGAAGAGTGAATGCAGCAGAAGTTGCTCCTGTCACCTGTGCAGCTGCATAAAATGGTACCTGCGAACAGCGTCAAGTTTGGTATGTACAATTCGTGACAACTGAATAAATGTATAATTGGTAAGATTTTTGTAAATTATAAACAATACGTCATACGAAATGTCTGGATAAAAAATGGGGGTACTAAAAATATGTGAATAAAAATAATTTTTTATCAGTTTATAAGTACTTATAAGCACTAACAAACATATACTAAGAATTTATCATATTTTAATTTATTAATATTGTCAATGTTGTGTCGTGTGCCTTGATAGACGAACTAAAAGTTTGATAATGTATGGTTGATATTGTAATGGTATTTTTTTCATTATATTTAGACGTTGTTATTAGTAAATTTGTTTGATTAATTGATTTTTTTATATATTACATTATGAGGTGACGTACAACAACTAATTATGAGATACCATTCTGTCGTTTGAAGTTGCCAAACGAATGCACCCATCAATTGGTAGTTTATTTGGGATGGATGCTTCTTAAAGAGTAACAAATGTACATTAAGTTAGGCACAATACAAAATTTCGTTCTTGAACATGAACTACTCAATCCCTTACAAATAAGGGATTCGGGCGAGTACAAAGACTTGGGATGAGCTTGTCCTCCCATTCTCTTTTCCTAAATCAAGAAATCAAACTTTTTAGGTCGAGAGTTCAGAGAGAAGAGAAAAAGCTTTGCATTATTGCTTGTTCAAACTCAACGTTACCTTCACTCAATTTAAAGACAACTCTTGGAGGAACGGTTTTCCAAAAAGAATAAGCCCCCCACAGTAAGCTACCCAGAGAATGAGTCTTACTGGAACCACGTAAGACCTTTAAGCACTATTTCTCTTGTCAAATTCATATCGGATAATAGATTCTATTAATTCTTCGTTAAAAAAGCTATAAAATTATGGCTTCTACTGCTCAATCTCATTCAAATTCTTCTAATTATCTGATTGTGGGTGGCTGTTGAGCCTTATATTTTAGATATGTTGTATTTTATTAATTATAATTGGAATATGATTGTCTCATTAAATCACGTGGGTTGTTAGGTACAACCCATTCAACCTAGCAGTGCATGTGCACTTCTATTTTATCCCACGCCTCATGAATAATTTGCATTCATTTACAACAAGAATATGTTGGGTCTAAATAATTCTTAGATTGGGTCCCCAAGTAGAGACCAAATAACCTGTCATTCGGGTCTCATCCTTCATGTGCCTCATTAAATTCAGCAGGCAAGCGAATCAATTATAAGACAGAGACTACTTGTAAAGGACATAATTTAGAAGAGTTAAAAAAGAAAAAGTATTTACTAGTAAAAAACGAAATGTTATTTTAAGATTTACGTGATTTAGAACCGACCGGTCAACTTAGCAAGAGCATATAGTATAGCATTGGAGTGTTATCGGTCGAGCACGAACCTGTTTCCAAGGGAAATGTCTAACAGCAGCAAAAGCTAGGGTGACAGCAGGGTTCATATGTGCACCAGATATGTGTCCAACTGCATAGATCATAACTGTGACTATTAGGCCACCTGCTACAGATGCTCCAAGTTTTGAGACTCTGTGTTCATCGCTAGCACTAAGAGCAGCTGAACCACATGTCACAAACACCAATAGATAGGTTGCAATTATCTCTGCAACTACCTAAACACATTACATTGTGGATTAAATCTCAATCCCTAGTTCCCAAGAGGAATAATAAACAAATAGAAATCATAAATACACAATGATTCACCTTCGATACGAAAGTTACCACCAAAGATCGATCATCATTAAAGGAAAAAAGTGTACAATACAATTGAGCTCGATATAGTCCAACTAAATATACATAAATCCAACTAAATATACATAAAAGTATAGAAATTATGCAAACATATCAAAAAGTAGACATAATTAATGTCTATTAGCACCTTATTCAAGAAATCAGATGGGTAGTTTTCTTTGAGATGTCGGCAGATGTAGCTAAGTGATATTTTTGATTTGAGGTTGTCGGCCGGCACCAACCCCAGTGTATTGTTCAGATCACTGAAATTCTGTTGCCTATTCTCCATGTTGAGGGCAAGAAGGACACAATTAACTTGGAACTAAGTTATGTTGAGCATTGGATCTTCCACTCTATACATATAAACTTTGTATTTATGTTAGAACAAGTTAGGGAAAAAGGGTCATTTCTTCTAGACATTATCAAGTAATATGGACATGGCATGGCCCACAAACTTATTTTAGGTGTTACATCTATACAGATCAACACCGGTTGGACGAGTCCTTTGTAGAATTATTGAATTAATCCAGCTAAAACTTGAGTTCTTCTGTGGATATTTGGATACGTTTGATACCAAATAATTTTATTTTTTATTATAATGTTAATATTGATATATAAAATTGGAATTTTATCTACAATACTTTTTTGAGTAATTTCAAGAATAGGATTGTAGTTAAATTCAAGATCATAGAAATGCTGCCAATGTAGAAAAAATAAAATTTAAATAATTTTTATTTATTTATTGAATTTAAACAAAAGCGTGTCTACCTTTTATCCAATTGCCGATTTTACTACGTGGTCTAGATTAATAATTTACCTCTCGGTTCATTACAATCCACAAATCAATGACAAATAATGGCCAATTATCTCAAGCATTAAGAAAAGAAGTAAAATCAAATACTTAATCAATTTATAAATCAAAGCTTGAGATTCGAAATTAAAGAATTAAACTTAGGTTACATCGTTCATCCAAACATTAAATCTAGCTATTCATGACTCGGGAGAAAGAAAAGATGAAGAGAAAGAAAGACATAACCGGATCTTGAAAATAATAGAGAAGAGACGTTGAATATCTTGCACCAAGAACTCTTTGTCTTCAAGCTCCAATCTTCAATTCCGCTTTTGTTCTTCGATCTCTTGGTATCTCTCTCTCTCAATATGATTTTTACAAGATTTTTCGACCCCCAATTATGAGTGTATAACTCATATTTATAGTTCCTCAAGCCCTAAAAGATCCCTAAAAATCGCTGGGTTACAAGTTTCCTAATTGCATTGGGACTAAAAAAGGAAACAAAATAAGCGAGAAAATCCGCTAGCAAATTTGGCACAGGCGACGCCGAGCATTTTCGAGCGAGCGCCCGAGCTGAAATTTCTCCTCTCGTCGCCTTGAGTGTATCTCGGGCGATCGCCCGGCTTTTGATCTGGCGCGTTCGCGAGATCTCTTTTCTTCATATCTGCGCCCGTGGTCCTTCAACTTTTGATTGTAGTTATTTTAGTCCTCTGATTTCTTCTTATATTTCAATTTAGTCCTCTTTTATTTGCGAGTCGTGTCCTTCAACTTTTGTAAGTTTGCAAATTGATCCCCATCTCCAAGTTTTGTACACTTTCAGGTCCTTTTCACCTATTTTGCTTTGTTTTTCTCCAATTCCATCCGATCTTGGGTTTTGACACGAAATAATTAAATCACACACAATTAAGTAGAAAAGTACTTATGAGCACTTACAATTGTCCACTTTTAATGGTCTCAGATAAGTGTAAAATCACACTTATCAAATACCCCAAACTTGAACATTTGTTAAGTCTCGAACATAACTAATTACTTAAACACACTAAATAATATTAAAATATACTATAGTAGATATCTTGCCGCATTTGCCTCATGTTTTGAAACAATCAAACAATTCATAATAAAATTTCTAAATCATGCTACCAAAATCAATCGGTTTTACTTATCCAATGCTCGGCGATATATGTGTGTACGCATAGTCAATTCAATCACCATAAGCCGTTTGGTTGGTGATATTATGCCCCAATGGTCAAATATTTCCTTTCTCGCTTCGTAAGAATACACACCCCAAACCGATATTCAATTTTTCTCACCGGGTATTAGCTCTAAAGTTGCCCTCAAAACACTTATTCTTTTATCGCTCAAAAGTTGGTTAGGTCTAGCCAATACAATTGCTATCTAGATCTGTGATGATTCTCCTTTTATCGAATGTTTTGGCCATCAAGCGTCCATTAGGTAAGTCAAACCCACTAGTCATCTATATCCCAGGAGTTATCGCACAATGGTTCAATCTTGCCTTTGCTTCTTTTTTTTTTTTTTTTTTTTTTTTTTGGATATATATCTTATGTGTAAGACCTCACTCCTTAAGCTTTCTAGATGACCCTTGTAGCGAGCTTTAGGTAGATGACTCCCGTGTGCAGTAAACACCAGGGCACCGAGTTTTGAGAACTCCAATGGACTTTATCACTCGAGGTTAACTAGGCTCACGAAGAGAGGTATAAGATAATGCATGTGCCATGCTTTTCAATCAAAATTTTTTTTTTTTGCAAGATAAAGAGGCGGGATTAGATTCCTAGCATCCGGTCAATACCTAGATTCCACTTGGTAGCCAAAGTACACTCCACACATATATTACTCAAGCACGGAATCAACACATATCTAAACAACTTCGCATTGGTTTAACCACCCCAAACTATTCTCTCAATCGGTTAGGTAATTGAGTAGTCAATTGGTAGTTTTGGTTTTCTCAACTAAGATTCACTACTCTTTCAACGTATTCTATTCAATATACCAACCTAGCGTAGTGAAATTCATGACCATAAATCACACTTAATCATATCTCACATGGATAAGTAAAGTCTATAAAACAAGCATAAGTAGCATAACCTAGTCATAATTCATGAATTGATATCAATTTCAAATACTATCATCATAGGCCGGCAAGGCTATCCACATTACAAGCACACAATATTTTTTTTTTTTTTTTTTTTAAATAACACAAAAAAACTCAAAGTCACCCCAAACTTAAAGTTCACATTGTCCTCAATGTGACAAAAGAAAGCAAAGTAAATAAGAAATAAGGAAAGAGACAACTTTGCATCAAAAGGCATGGGGATAACAATCGGACTTTTAGCTCATGGTATGCATTGGTTTGGAATGACGATGTGCAACTGAAATATGAAAACAATAATGATTAAATATCGTAATCACTAAAAAAAAAATGGGAAACATGCTCTACTTTCTAATGCACGGTCCTAAAATTCTACATGCAATGCAATAACTATAGAAAAGATAGAAAATGGGTTGCCTCCCATTTAGCGCTCGAGTTATAGTCTAGAGCTCGACTCTTTTGCAAGTATCAGTTTTGGAGGCTTGAATTGATCTTTGGAAGTCTTGCATTGCTTGCAATTGCCAGCTTTGCACGCTTTTTCCTTTGCTCTCCATATTTTAACTCGACCCTTTTCATCTTTAATTGGTGCAATTAGTCCACCGTGTCCGGTTTGCGCTTGGCCAATTATTACCCCTTCATCAACTCTAAAGCACTCCTCGAGGTCGATTGGTTGCTCGGGTATGGTGTACATCTTTGAATCTTGCTTTCGTTCATCCTGTACCCTCAAGATTAGCTCACCCTTTTCAACATCAATAAGGGCCCGACTGCTTGCTAAGAATGGTCGTCCCAAAATGACTGGCATATTGCGATCCTCTTCGATGTCAAGGACAATAAAATCAATCGAAAGAAAAACTTTCCACCTTGATAAGCACATCCTCAACTACACCCCGTGGGTACTTGATCGATCTATCGCCAGTCAGAGATACACTTGTTGCTTTCACTTTTTCCAACCCTAATCTCCAGTAGAGCGGAAAGAGGCATTAAATTTACACTTGCACCTAAATCACATAAAGCATTAAAATTATAAAATTCTCCAATTGTGCAAGGTAATTTAAAACTCCTGGATCTTTAACTTCGTAGGTAACTTATTGAAGCGAATAGCACTACATTCCTCGATTAAAGCCAACATCTCGTTTTCATCGGTTTTCTCTTCTTGGACAACATTTCTTTCATGAATTTCAAATACAATGGCATTTGAGCTAATGCGTCGGCAAAAGGAATGTTGATATGTAGTTTCTTGAACACTTCAAGAAATTTTTCAAACTGCTTGTCGAGCTTGTTCTTATGCAGCCTCTGAGGAAATGGAATTGGTGGCACATAAGCTTTGACAGGAATTGGCACCCTCACTTGTGATGATTCATTGATTCTTTTAGCAACGTCTTCTTTTGATTTCTCATGTTGCTGTCCAGTTTCTTCTTCCTTAATCATCAATTGTTCATCATTTTTCTCTGTTCTTGTCACAAGAATTTCTGGCAATTGTACCCCGCTCCTAGTAGTGATGGCATTTACCTGTTCTCTTGGATTTGTTTCGTAGTCTTTGGGTAAAGTGCACGGTTTTCTATCGACAATTGTAGGGCTAATCGACCAATCTGAGTCTCTATTTTTCCGATAGACGCTTCTTTGCCGATTTTGTTGTTGATGTCCAATCGCTCCAATGCTTGATCGATTTTACGCATATCTTGTTTGAACATCTCTCCTAAACTCGGTCCTCTTTCTTGTTGAGCATTATATGCATTACCATATGTTGATTCTCGGACCATCTAAAATTGGGATGTTGCTTCCAACTTTGGATTGTATGTTTGTGAATATGGATTGTCTTCTAGCGTGTGTATTGTTACTCGCACAAAATTGACTGCTCGAGAGGCCAACAACATACAATCGATGTTAAATGGTTAGCTCCACGGTTCGCATATGATGGTTGCTTGGATTGCATTCACTCCTTGCATTTGTGTTCTGACCAAGAGCTCCACCTGCTTTGTCAATGTAGCAAGTTGTGCATTGGTAGCTGACAGACCATCAATCTCATGTATGCCTGCTACTTTTCTTGGAGTGGTACGATCAGATGAAAACATGGTCTGTGTGTTTGCAATCAACTCATAGAGATCCCATGCTTCGTTGACATTTTTATTCGCTATGGACCCGTTTGCAGAGGAGTCCACTGTCGATTTAGACTGAGGAGATAGCCCAGAATAAAAATATTGAGCCTGTTGCCCTTTTTTTATGCCATGATTTGGACATTTTCTGAGCAATTCCTTGAATCTGTCCCAAGCTTCATGATATCTTTCGCCCTCCAGTTGTTGGAAAGTAGAAATTTCCAACTTCATCTTTGCTACTTTAGTGGTGAAAAGTATTTGTTGCGGAATTTTCTAGCCAAATCATCCCAGGTTGTGATACTAGCATGTGGTTCCGAGTCTAACCATTCCGAGCCCCATCCCTCAAAGTGTAGGGAAATAATCGAGTCTAATAGCATCTTCATTCACTCCGTGAAACCGAAAATTATGGAGCATACGTAGAATCGGAGAGATGAGTATTAGGGTTTTCGATCGCCTTTCCATAGAACCGTGGGTTGTTCTTGAAAAAGATTAATCACGTCGGCTCTTAGTTGGAAGTCGTTCCGACCAAAAGCTGGATAGATAATGCTTGAACGATCAGGAGCTGCTGCCGGAGTTAGGAATTGAGCCATTGGCATGTTTCCATCGTCATCTTCTTCTTCCTGTTCTTCATGTTGTTGAATTCTTTGACCATTCGGTACGCTTCTCAAAGAACATGTTGCTCTTGCGACCTCTTGTTCAAGTCCTCTTCTTATTTGTGCTTCCGTCATTAGAATGTGTTGCTGATCTCTCTGTTTTTGATTGTGTTTTCTGCGTCTTCGCGTGCGAAGGTGCGTTCAATCTCGAGGATCGAATGTCTCAAGATCGCCTCCTTGCGCCGCAGCATGCAACAAACACCTTTTCTCGTAGTAAATAAAAGAGAAAAAAAGAGTATCAAGCTAAAAACAATTTAACTATAAAAATTAATTTAAGACTGATAATAAATAAGAAATAAACATGAAAGAAAATAAACAGAAAAGAAAGGAAATAGTAATAATAACAATAATAAAAGAAATTAATAATAATAACAATAAAAAAAAATAAAACTAACACAAAAAATTAATCTAAACTAATATTAAATAAGAATAGTCCCACGTGGCGCGTAAAAAAAACTTGTTGTGAAAATAATGTGATTGCAAGTGTACAATATCGCACAAAAGTAATAAAGTGGACCTATTGAGTCCGGATTATCGTTCCCACGAAGACTATCTTATTTAGATACTAGTTAAATTAATTAAAGTGCTAGTCTATTGACAACAATGTAAAATCAATTGAGTTGAAAGATTTAAGCTAGAACTTTAGATTTTTCGAAAGTAATAATAAGGAAAACTATCAAGAATTAATATAATATGATGGTTGAAGCGTTTGGACAAACGAATTCACCTAGTTATCCTCTCTAATTTCTCATCTCGAGATTTATTCCTAAAGTTGTATTCGGTCGAATTCACAAATTTAACCTAATTTACCTCTCTCGAGTTCAAATTAGTCCTATCTAATTAAGTCAACTTAGGCAGTCAGAATGGTCCTTAATTAGATGCATTAAATCTCCTAAGAATTCAATTCAAGACCGTGACAATAACAAAAGCGTATCTCTACCTTTTATCCAATTGCCAGATTTTACTACGTGGTCTAGATTAATAATTTACCTCTCGGTTCATTACAATCCACAAATCAATGACAAATAATGGCCAATTATCTCAAGCATTAAGAAAAGAAGTAAAATCAAATACTTAATCAATTTATAAATCAAAACTTGAGATTCAAAAATTAAGAATTAAACTTAGGTTACATCGTTCATCCAAACATTAAATCTAGCTATTCATGACTCGGGAGAAAGAAAAGATGAAGAGAAGGAAAGACATAACCTGATCTTGAAAATAATAGAGAAAGAGACGTTGAATATCTTGCACCAAGAACTCTTTGTCTTCAAGCTCCAATCTTCAATTCCGTCTTTGTTCTTCGTCTCTTGGTATCTCTCTCTCTCAATATGATTTTTACAAGATTTTTCGACCCCCAATTATGAGTGTATAACTCATATTTATAGTTCCCTCAAGAAGCCCTAAAAGATCCCTAAAAATCGTGGGTTACAAGTTTCCTAATTGCATTGGGACTAAAAAAAGGAAACAAAATAAGCAGAAAATCCGCTAGCCAAATTTGGCCTGGGCGAACGCCCAGGCATTTTCCCAAGCGAACGCCCGTGCTGAAATTTCTCCTCTGCCTTGAGAGGTATCTCAGGCGATCGCCCGACTTTGATCTCAGGCGTTCGCCCGATCTCTTTTCTTCATATCTGCTGCCGTGGTCCTTCAACTTTTGATTGTAGTTATTTTAGTCCTCTGATTTCTTCTTATATTTCAATTTAGTCCTCTTTTATTTGCAGTCCAGGTCCTTCAACTTTTGTAAGTTTGCAAATTGATCCCCATCTCCAAGTTTTTGTACACTTTCAGTCCTTTTCACCTATTTTGCTTTGTTTTTCTCCAATTCCATCCGATCTTGGGTTTTGACCTGAAATAATTAAATCACACACAATTAAGTAGAAAAGTACTTATGAGCACTTACAATTGTCCACTTTTAATGGTCTAGATAAGTGTAAAATCACACTTATCAATTTACTAAGCTATTAGTGATATTATCTATATTTTGAAAGTTTAACAACAATTGATGTTTTCGAATCAATTTAATTATGACTAAAATTTGAGTCAATTTGATGTTTTCGTATGTCAAATATTGAATTGTATGATCTTAAAATTTGAACCGAAATTGTTATAATAATTTCTATGACTAGAGGTGGTAAAATTGATTGGTCTGGCAAGCTAGTCCAGATAACTCAGATTTTTGGTCGGACTAGCCCTGTAAAATCTGGCCTAAAAATCGGGCCTATTGACCCTGTCCAATGAGCCCGATGGTCAATTTGCCTCAGTCTAGACTGGCCCAACTTTGTTCTGGCCCGTTTCTTTTTAAAATGTAGAAAACTTATGAGATAATTAGGATTAACACTACTTTTATATATTTATTTTGACAAATCAGGTTAACAATTTATTTTTTGAACAATCAGGTATTTTTTTAATTAATAAATTGAAATCCAACTAATTAATTAAATATTTAATTAATAATAAAATAATTTATTATCACTATTTATATTTATCTTTCCTAATAATTAAGAACTGATATCAAGTTGTTAAACAAAAAGAGATTTTAGTATTCAAAACTCCGTCACAGCAAAACACTACCCTGAATAAACTGACCGACCTTCATCATTTGCGAGGGGAGTTTCAAAATTGAAACATGGAGATAATATATTTTTCCCAAACCTTCATCATCTACCAAATTCAAGAAAGTATCTGTGAAAAATTCTTCCAAAATTAGGTTTGGGCAAAACTCAAAAATCGATTTCAATTTCTGTTCAACCCCAATTTCAAAAACTCTAGCTCCAAATCTTCAATGATACTACTGATTCTTGTGTGTCATTTATCATAGTTTGTGACCTGATAATCTGGTGTATGCTTGTCACTAGTTATCTTGTAATAGTTTTTTTTTACTGTTGTGACATGCTGTTATGATTTAGTATTTGATGATTAATTGTGTGACTCATTTTATGTGGGTGTGACTTTAATTTCATGTTAAGTATTTGAAGAATATTGTTCTGGTGATAGTTTGTTGATAATCTTTGTATTTTTTTATCCGGTTATCTGGTTATAATTTGTGGTACATTGTGACTCGGGTCTTGTAATGATTTAGTATTTGATGATTAATTGTGTGACCTCTTACCTGTGGCTGTCCATTCAGAGACACTGGTCACAATGTTTCATATTCGAGTCACAATGTCTTTCTTCAATCACAGAAAGAATAAAAAAATTTCTCTCTCTGAACCAGATTTTTTTAATTGTAAAACATGATACTAACTAATCCTAAATTTTATGGATAGAATTTGATGAGAGATAATATAATTATATACTTATATCACATGTTTATCTCGAGTCCTATTCAAATGTCGGTTACAAAATCTTATCTTTTGTCTAAACAATACTATTTTAATTATTATTGTTAAATAATATATGGAAGATAAGTGAAATATACGGTACACCTGATTTTTACAATTTGTGATTGATTGTTCCTATTTTTTGATAGTTTTGTTATTTATTAAAATGCAAAGTTAAATATTGATATGTATCAAATTTTCCCAACATTTATCTGGAGTAAAGATACATTTTCAAGTACAAGGAGTGCGAAAAATTTACGGGAACAATTGAGTTGGCATGGTTCATTTCCATTCTTGAGCATGCTAGTGACATCGAGACCTCGATTAATTTTCTTTTTGTTTTTTCTTGTTATCTTTTAAATGGATAGAATAGAACATATCTAATAGTAGATTTTTATAATCATAATGCACCCTCACATAATACAGTCCAATTTTCAAGTATCAAAATCGAAAAAACTAAAATGGACCCGACCAATTGGTCCAATTCGATTGGACTATTTCATAAAGAATAATCACCTAATCATAACCTATTCCACTTGATTATTGTAAAAAACAAACCCAACCCATCTATACCCACCCTGAAAAAAAACACTTCCATTTCGATTTCTTTAAGAGAGCATTTTGATTAAACCTAATTGATAAACTAAAAGAGTAATAGCATCTGACACAAGTTTAAGTAGCAATCGTCTAAGAGCATCTATAATGCTATATCTTCTAAAAAAATCTATGTGACAAGAGAAAGAAAAGAAATAAAGAGAGAGAGTATGAAAACAGAAAAGCAAAAGCGAAGGAAAAATAGATGAGGAAGATAGACACAATTTAATAAAAAATAGGTGAAAGGTGTTTAACGATGTCTAAAACTAGACGACATGTTGGACGATTTTATACAATAAATGCTGCCACATCAGTCTTGTCTCATCCACCTTATCGCCACATCAACTAGACATTCAAAATAGAAAATAGCATTGAACATGTTCTAATGAAATTGATGTGTATTTTTATTCATTAAAATGTGATAGTGACTCAAATTATCACTTAAACTTTTGTTAAGCACTACTAGTGCTAGATAAAAGTATTCAAAAGAAAAAAAATTATTAAGATTTGGAGTTTTATTTTAAAAGATCAACTTTGTTAATAGGTGTAATCCAATCATTTATATACTATTTAATATTTTGGTATATAATCGATGTGGGAGTTATCCCTTAAAATACCCAACAAGATGGTGGTACGTTTGAACACATTAATCTTAAAATTTGAATATTTATTTAAGTTTAATAGGTTCTGATACTATATTAAAACTATTAGTTCTATCTTAAAAGATCAACAACGTTATGAAAAATAATTCATACTTTTATATATTGTAGTATATAATCATGTAGAAATATTAATTCTGTTCCAATATAACGGAAAGGCATCCCTACCTCCTACTAGCTTTAACTTTCCGTTATTGCCACGCGCATGGCCACAACATATTATGGGTGTCTCCTTCCAAGAGTAACATATTAATTTGTCGGAAAAATATCTTCACCGACTACAATATGCAAGTATATATTAGTCTGTCGAGTCAATGAGGAATACAATAGTAACAATTTGAATCTTATCCTGGACAAAGTTGAATATATAAATAGCAGGACTGTTTTTTTTCTATTTAGTGGAAAAAATTATTTTCTCTACTGGATAAGTGTTTAGTGGGCAAAATAATTCTTCCCACTAAGTAGAAGAGATCAAATCCAATATAAATAGGGTGATGTTCTCCTACACATGATGGGTAGGAATTATAACTCATACTCATCGATGCTGTGGCGGTCTAAATTGATAGTTAATAGACACCTCATTCATTATTATTTTTATGAATTATCAATTAGAGACTGTCATTTCAGCAGTGGATAGAATAACTCTTATCTACCATAAGTAGGATAACATCTCCATATATAAATATTAGAAGAGCAACTAGGATAATGGTGTCCAAGACTTTTGACTTTCTACTTATACATGAACTTTTAACAATGGAAATATGTCTTGAAAAATTTGCCTACGATTTTTTTTTTTTTTTTTGAATGAAATAATCTAAAAATGACTTTTTAAGATAAAGAATTGCGCCATAAAAAGTAATTGTTTTTTTTTTCGTGTGACGTGAACAAACACAATGAACATAACAATAAATGAATGAATTTCTTTGTTCCATGAGCTTAGAAAGATGGGTATGTTAAAAGTAGTGGAGGTCACTTAACTATTATGTTTAGTGTTAGCATATGTTTGGAGGTACTGAAATTATAATTTAAGTCACTTATATTATAAACAGTTGGTAAATGTGTAGATAAAAAGTGGTTGTAAGTTGTGGGTCCCATGAAATGTGTGGATGAGAATTATATTTGACCAGGTTTGACCAAATTTGAAATTATAATTTAAGTGGTGCCAAACATATGCTTAATTGGCAAATAACTCTTCAACTTCCATAAATTATAGTATTTCATTCTTAATGACGATTTCTATTAAGATATTCTATTTGCGTATGTTGAAATGAGAAAAAAATATTTTGTCACACTTTTGTATTTATTATCTTTTTAAAAATATGAAGGACAAATAAGTTGTTTTACGTTATCTCAACGGATTTTTTGAAAGGAAACTATTATCAGACAATATGCTAATTAATGAAAAGTTGATGATAATAATACAATAAAAAACGAAAGTTAGTCTTACAATGAGCAAAGATTAAGGATGTTAAAAACAATTAAAATGTGATGCAACTAATAAAAAGTACTGTTCTAAAAAGTTCGTCTAGGTCGCGCCATGCTTAGCTATATCTCACGCTTCATCCTTGTCTCGTCTTTGCTTCACCTTCACCTAGGTATGAAAAGCTTGAATCTCGACCTCCATATATAATCACGCTTTACACTTTTTAGAACACTGATAAAAAGTGTGGTGCGAATATAATTATTTTAATCAAAACGTTAAATATAAAAACAAAAAATGGATTAATTTCAGCTGCAGTCACTGAAGTTTTAGCAAAATTACAAAATAGTCACTGAAGTTACAAAGTTTCAGCGCTGGTAATTGAAATAGGCTAATGTGTTCACCAACTGTCACTCTGTAAATTCTTAACGTAAATTGATGACGTGTCATTAGTTAAGTGTCCATGTGGCACACAATCGGTCAACATTTTATAAAAATTGACGCCACATGTACTTAATATACTAATAACAATAAATTCGAAACACAAATGATGCACATAAAATATGAGGACCTAGCTGCAATTTCTTGACAATACCTAAATCAGATCTACAAACCATTTGCACAACCCAAATTTATTTTCTAGGTGCATCATTTGTTTTTAGTATTCCCTTTACCTTAAAGAATTTGCTATGGCGAGTATGAAATTTTTCCCATGCTTCAGAGTTTTGATTTTTCTGGTGGTCTAGCAATTGAAGATTTTAGAAAAATTTGTACTTTTGGTCCCTAACTTTTGTAGTTTGTCGTTAATCTACACTCAACCAATTTTTATAACACCAGACATTCCAACCTTTCATTTAATTATAAATCACGTCCACATCGACATATTTTAATGAATTTTTCCTCTTCTTTAACTAAACAAAATAAAAAGCTAAAAATAACAAAAAAAACAAAAAAAAATTGCAAATGAAGTCTCATTACTTTTAAAAAGTACAAAGTAACTTATTCTTCCATCCACCCCAACTCATCCCATCACCACCACTGTCAAATGACATAAAGAAAGGGATCATTAATGGTAGCCCATCAAGAGAGAGTTCGCCCAAATAGTTGATTATCCGACAAATCAATCACACTACCTCCTTGAACTAATCAACTCACTGAGTATCGGACCTCAATTTTTTCTTTTAATTCTCATTTTGACATCACGTCTTTTGGCTTATTTTTTAGTTGCGTTCTTTACTCATCGGAGTAGGTTTTTGGTACTGTTTTAAAGTATTCATGGTAAACTTTACAACTTATCTTTCGAATTGAAAACTTTTTAAATGGTGAGTTGAAAATAACAGGTCAGAGATGGTTGCTAGAAATAATTTAATAATTCGATTTCATTTCTGTTTTCAACATTAGTTTAACAAAAATTCTGTTTGATGTCAATTTGACTCGTTTTGCTCAAATAATTAAATATTAGAATATGACGATTTTTAAGTATTATAAAGAGCGCGTAAAATTTTTTTTTATAAATAAATAAATAAAATCAGAAAACCTCTAATATGCACAAACCTTAAACATGCATGTTTTAAACAACTTTATGGACTTGTACATGGTTTAGGGGCAGGGCAGTGGCAGTGGCAATACTAGTTACAATGTAATACACGGTAAGGGGCCTCACAATTCATCAAAGGGTCACGACTATTGGTATTACATAGAACTAGTACCACACGCCATAACGGATCAATGATCTGTGGAGGCATAGTTCTGATTACAGAGGATCCTCCAGAGGAGGCAACTGCAGAGCATACTATATGCTGCCACTAGGGGCTTATTTCTATTTCACCATTCCCATACTATCTTGCTATCCTTAGAAGTAGAAGAAGAAAGGAAGAAGTTTAGAAATTCATGATAACAAACACTCCAAACGTTTATTTGAGAGAACAACTGATATCTTACAAAAGGATACAAGCCTCCTTATATAGATGGAGGAGACAGACAGATTTGAATCACAAGGACAAGCAGTGGCAAGATCGATGTAAGTAAAAGCGGTCGACATAAAGTAAAAGTGATCGACAAGGCCGATCAGACATAAAGTAAAAGCAGACAGACATAAAGTAAAAGTCGTGACATAATCTGATTCTTGATGAGAAAGAAAAGACCCGTGAAACTTTAATAAAGGAGAATCTGCTTTTCAAAAGAGGATCTGCCTTTCTTTCTTTTCATGGAGTACCAAGATTGGCGACTTGTCTTTGAGTCCGAATCGTCTCGAATCGAGGTAAACCACATTGTTTCCACCATGGTAAATTTTTAACTTTTCGTTCATTGTCCCACATTTGATCCATAATTATTTCAATGTTGTCTGGATTATTAGGATCAGGTTCAACAGGTATTGGCTCAGGAACTGAAGAAATGTTTGGATATTCATTCATCATGTATTGTGTAACTCCAAGTTGGTGAGATGTGATAATAGGTTCAGACTGTGGACTGGAAGCAGATTCTTGAGGACTTGTGAGAGGGGACCCAATGATATTGTCATGGAGCATCTTCCAAAGTCTTTCTCTGTGTTGTTGGCCTTCTAGAGTGTTTTCACCATATTATGTTGTAACTCCCAAGCTCTGAGTAGGTCTTCCTAAATACAGTTGGGACCATGAAACATCAAAATTATCAGAATCTGGTTGAGGAAGATGATAGTAGTTATATTTGGGATAGCTCTTCTTCATGTGGGTTTCAATGTCTTCTTGGAGACGTTTTGCATATGAAATAGGTAGAGTTTGCCAAGGAGCATCATCATCAATGTTGGGCCAGATTCCTGGAGGGATGGTCTGATTGACTTATGCCATTTTTCTTTGGAACGTCCTGAATTCTATTGGATAACCTTCCCAGTCTTTGTGGAGATTATAAGGTAGGACTGTATAATCACGAACATGTGAAAAATGGGTATAATATCCTTCCTCTGTGAAATAACCCTGTCGATCGAAGATAATAATAACATGGACATTTCTCACTGAAGTTCGGATGTCTTTGAATTTTTCCATGTAAACATGAAATTTTTCCATCCAATGTTTTACTTGATGAAACCATTCCAAGAACTTCTTTGCATGGCAGTTTGGTTCAGGATAAAGTTCAGGGTAAGTCTTCCACATGTCATAATCAAGTTCTGGGAGCCAGGTAGCCATGGCTTCTACATTGAAACAGAAAGCAACTTTATGAAGCTCAAGAAGATACCATAGAAAACACATAATTTCTTTTGAGAAGGCCCATTGAAGTCTGTCTGGGTTGAAGAAGAAGAGGTTGAGAAATGGGTAATCAGGGTGGAATCCCAAACCTCCAAAAATGTGAATCCCATGCTTCTGGATGACTAATGACTGATATTTGAGCATAAGCTCTTTAGACCGGGTTTTAAGGGTTTTGTCTTTTATGAGGTTGTGAATTTCTGGGGGGAAATTATCCATGTTTGGATAGATTTCAGGTGGTCTGGAAGAAGAGGGTTTTGAGGATGAGGGGTTCATCATACAGATAATGGGTATCGGTTTTGTGACTGAGTATTTGGGCTTGGGTCTGGATAAAAGGTCTGGGAGAAGGTTGTTATGGCCTTTATGTGTTTGACTTCAAAGTCAAAATTTGTAAACCATTCGGCCCATCTCAGGAGTTGGGAATTTGGTATCTGCTTCTGTTTGAAACTCAGCATCTTAGGGAATGCAGACATGTCCATCTCAACCAAGAAGTGATATCCAATAAGATGAAATTGGAACTTTTCAATTCCTCTTTTAACTGCCAGAATCTCTTTGAAGGTGGAGTGGTAGTGTTTTTCGGCTTCAGAGAATGATCCGCTTTTGTATCCACATATGCTTCTTTTACCTTTCTTTTCTTCAAGCAAAACTGCTGCCCAGTATAGATCATTGGCATCCGTCGCAAAAATTCTTTTGCCATTGGTAGGGATAGACAATGCTTTGGGAGGCTGTGACCTTCTCATGATTCTTGGATAGCCTTAGTTTGTTTTTCTGACCAAGGTGGAGCATTCTTCTTTAGCATATTCTGTAACGGCTTGATGACTGTGGATAGATGGTCAATGAAGTCAGCCATGTAGTTGACAATTCCAAGGAACTGCTGGACTTTTTTCTTTGAGAGATTAGAATCAGGGAATTTCAATAACTCTTGGCCAACATGAGGTTGTAAAGAATATTGACCATCTTTGATATGCATGCCAAGAAAGTTGATTTCATTGACTCCAATCTGCATCTTCTTCTGGGCCAACATTACCCCATGGGTTTTAGTGAGATCATAGAATTCTGAGAGCAGCTGGAAATGTGAGGCCTCATCTGAGGAGAAGAGGAGGATATCATCAATGTATACCAGAGCAGATTTCATGATAGGATGGTAGATTCGAGTAATAGCCTTCTGAAAGAGCGATGGAGCTGTTTTTAAACCAAACGGCATAACGGTCCACTGGAAATGAGCATTCGGAATACAGAAACTGTTTTATGCCTTTCTTCTGGAAGAATTCCTATTTGCCAAAACACGCTTTTAGATCAAATTTAGAAAAGATTTTAGCGGCGAGATAGATTAGCAAAAAGCGCCTTCCTGTTTGGTAGAGGAAACTTGTCATCCGCAAAGAAAATGATTCAATGGTTTATAATCAATAACAAGTCTCATTTTTCCTCGCACTTGTTTAGCTCTTTTGTTAACATAAAATGCTTGGCAAGCCCACTGAGAATTGGTGGGTTCAATGAGTCCTTCAGCTTGTAGGTTTGCCAATTCTGTAGTTGCAAGTTGAAGATGTTCTGGACTCATTCCTGTGTGACTGGCTTTTGTTGGATTGATGTCTTCGTTTAATTTGAACCAAGAGAGACAAAGAACTCTGAATTTTTCCATAAAGGGTTTGTGCATTTGGAGAGAAAATCATATGAGATTCTCGCACAATAATCTCGAATCGAGTTGTTCCTTGAGAGAGTGTATAGATGTCATGGAAAAATATGTGGTTGGACGGATGTAAGGTAGGAAGTGGGATTTATCTTTGGAGACCATTGGATTTTGGAATGACTCTTTTTGCCCAAAGTTGTTGTATGATGTCAAAACCAATTACAATGTCTTTTCCTCGGTAGAGATGAACCAAGGAGTTTGTGGGAGATGGTGCGGTTTGGGAAGAACAAAATGTTGACAGTTTGCTAATGATTTCCGTGGAGAAATATTCATTATTTGTTTGCTTGAAAAATTTGTCCGTGAGGTTTCCACATGGATGATGGGAGGACATTTGATTTAAGATGGAACATCTTTGCTCTGTGTCAAATAGGCCGCAATGTGATGATTGGTCCATCATATTTGCACAGGAAGATTTTGACTTCAACCATAGGTACTTGAGAGACTCATTGATGACTTGTAGACCATAGCATTCGTCGGGATCACCGAAAGAATCGTCAAGATCACTTGTCTCGTTTTCTTCAAGAACAAATATAGTATCTCAAGATTGCTCATCTTGTTACGAGAAAATAGATTCAAGATCCGCTTCATCATCAATGTTTGTAGCAAAGATGATTTGTTTGAGAATTTTGGCCTTCTTCTACTTTGGACAGCCAAAAATGACCCTTTGGCGCATATGAAACAAATGATCTCCTTCTTGTTAGAAAATTTTCGTCTCAAGAACCTTCTTCTTTTAGGGAATGGTTTAGAACTCCTTTTTACGATTTTGAATTTTTAACATGGTGCTTCTTTTCCCTCGGACATGAGCAGGATTTGTGGTCGCGACGGCACTTGATTTTTAACTACGGGCATTCACAAGCCTTTTCGAGTTTCTTACCTGTAGTATGGATATCTGTGAGGAAAGCCTTTTGGTTGCAAAGTTTTTTGAGAGTTCTAAGAACCATGTTATGAAGTTCACCAAAAGATGTAGTACCAAGAAATTGTCCTTTCATTTCAATCATCCTTAAGGTTTCTTGTCCAAGGGGTTGAGGTATGGATTCAAGATAAGCCTATTTGATGTTTGGATCATCCATTCCTCCTATCATATAATAACGTCTGGCAGCATTTTGAAAGTGCTTGTCGAGATCCTTAGGATTGTAAGAGCAACATTTGAGTTTGAAGAACTCTTCTCTGGAAATATCTTTCAAATGATCTGGCTTCCCACAGAATTCCCAATATAAAGCATTTATGAACTGTTCAACTGTAGGAGTATTAAGATATTGCAACTGTCTGTATTGTCCAAGAGAATCATACCAATATCTAAAGAAACCAGTGAGACGGGCAAGAAAAGATTTGATGACAATGACAGATGTGTCATGAGGGGTTTTGAAGCTTCGGCGAGAACACCAGTGCTTGCATTTCTTGGAATCGGTTCTCCATTTAAAAGGGGAACATCATCAAGAGTGAATTTAACGAGAGGAGGAGCCATTAACGTAAGAAGGCGTGCTGGACCCGTGACATTAGGAGGGCTAGTTTGTTCGCCTCTTACGAGATAGCGATGGGCTCTTCAACGGTGGGTTCAGGTGGATTTGTTCTTTGTTCTGTTGGTCCTGTATTATGTTGAGTGTAGATTCTTCTCCGCTTGTTTGAGCTTCATTTGCCATGTAAAAAGGGGTTTGACTGGATGATTCATCAGATGATGTCTCATCAAGAGGTTGGCTGGATGACTCATCAGAAGATCCATTGTGACTTGCACTAGAATCTGCAATCATGGTTAAAACAGGGGTAGAAGTAGTCTCTTGTTTGTGGGTCCTTTCTAGGAATTCAGAGATGGGATTTTTTATCATGAGTTGCTGTCGTTTTTCTGGATTTGGAGAAGGATCTCTGGGTTTTGTTTGTGTTTTGGGTGGTTTAGGCCTTTTGAGTTTCCTTTCCCATTCTTCTGTCGAGAAGAGAGTTCTAAGAGAACTGGAGGGTTCAGAATAC
This sequence comes from Forsythia suspensa, assembly GCA_023638005.1. Lineage (NCBI taxonomy): Eukaryota > Viridiplantae > Streptophyta > Magnoliopsida > Lamiales > Oleaceae > Forsythia > Forsythia suspensa. The sequence continues at coordinate 1,170,275 of JALRMA010000416.1, read as the reverse complement.
ATCGGACCATAAGTTTGGGAGATATTATGAGGATAGGTTGGGATGAAAGGCGAGGATGGTGGTATAAAAGGATTATTTTCAATGGAATTGAGCTAGTGTTTGAGGCTTCTGAGTTCTCTTTCCTGGTCATCAAAAGGGAGTCTCCTGGAGAGAAGATCCATGATTTCATTGGAGACTTCTTCAATTCTTTGTCTGCAGGCCTCAAGCGGAGTGAGTAAGGCTTGAGTCTGTTGTTGTAAAGCCTTTTCAATTCTTTGCTGACTTTGGTCAATCTTCTGGAGAAGCTTGTTCTGCTGTGTAGCATTTTCAGATTGCCAATTCAAGACCTTTTCAGCTGGGGATAACTGGCTAACAGATCCATCAGGAGATCTGGTAGTAGGATTTTTGACCTTCCAAGAATGAGTGGATAAACCCTTATCAAAATTCGACAAAGGAGGGAAGTCTTCTGGTGGAGGAAGATGAAACATATAAGTGGGTAGAGGATCTGGGTCTTGGCTTTGGCTGTCAATCCAATCCCATTTTTTATGCCACTGGTAATGATCATCATAATCATCATCATCTGTCCATCCAGTAGGAATGATCTGATCATCAGTCATAGGAGGAGGAGTATATGTGACATAATAGTCAAACTTTCCAGACGGTTCTCCAAGTAACCCAACATGTGGAGATTTTTGTTCATATTCCATTTGTAACTTATGTTGGCTGGATCTGGGTTTCCTGCTATTTTGATCAGATGTCTTTGTACACCTTTTGCAAAAACAAACATCCCAAAAGATGTGTCCTTCATGTGATTGGACATAGATGGGTTTGCCATAAGAGTCGAAGGCATAAATAGGGATATTGTTCTCGGCTTTAGTAAAAGCGTGTTGAGTGGGAAAGCAAGGTGGTCTTTTCTGAATGGGTTCTTTTTTTTTGAACATGATCTCAACTTGTCCTTTAGAATTTCTTACGAAATGATGGGTTGTGGATCCCAATAGGTTGAGAATTTTGGAATTACGGTGATTCTCGCTCATAGGAAGTAAGCCGGTGTCAAGAATTAACTTAAGGAGTTCATTCACAGGAATCATGCTCTAGGAACATAAGTGCAACTTGGATGATCTGTCTCCATCTGCAGGAATATAGCATCTTCGGGTTGATTGAGGAGTGACAAAATCGAGTGAATGATTTTGCACTCGATAAACCATCTGATAATGAAGAGTTGATCCATAAGTGAGTCCTGTGGGAATAGCACTAATGATCTGGACCTGGATCTTAAGAGCTGATAAGAGCTGGGGATCAGCTATAGGCATGTTGAAATTAGGAAACATGGTAACAAGGACAGTTCCGGTATTTAGAGTAGTTTCAACAAAGACTGGATGCAAGCATGTTGATAATCAGCATATCTAGTATCAAGAAGAGCAGTAGGAAGACCTTTCCTTCCATGAGCAGTTAGAGCAAAACGGACAGCACCAAAATGGAGGTGAGTGTATCCTTCTGCAAGCCGGACTTTGGGTAAATGAGAAGGTAACTCAAGAGTTATAAAGCTGTTCCTTTTCGATTCGGTGTAGAAGATGTTGGTCAAATTTAGAGGACCGGACGTACTCTTTTATCCGGGTTTTAGACGAAGAGATGAGAGTTTTGGATGATTTAGAAATGGAATTTCTAGGCTTAGCATAAGCATGGTATGGGTTTAGAAGTGGTAAGTCGGTAATGGGGGTTTTATTAGTTTCAGGAAGATGAGTAATCTCATAGAGGCCATCAATCTTGGAAGCATTAGATTTTCGGAAGGAAGAAGATTGGAGATCTAAAGATTCAAAAGACATGATGAAAAGATCTTCTTCTAAATCTAATTCAGCACAAGATAGTATGGAACTGGATCCATAGAAATAAGAGGCACTGTAAGGCTCTGGCGGCCCAGTAGTAATTAATTGACAGTCAGAAAAAGCGGAATTTGAAAAAACAGAACTTTAAACAATCAAGTTTTCACTGCACAAAATTCAGAAAATTAATTGAAAGATTAAAAAAAACATAAATGAAAATAAAAGCAAACAAAACAAAATTATTCATTTCCCAAAAGTAAGTCAAGAATAAACACAATTATATTCAAGTTAACTAAAAAAAATTTAAAAACTCATCATCATGATTAGCGTCTTCGTCGAATATTTCGCACAACTTCCTTCATAAATTGTTGTGCATTCAACCAAAATTTGATGAGATTTGTGTGTAAATAAAAATGATTTTTCTTTTGGATTTTGGAATTGAAATTGAAGGAAACATTGAGGTCCAGAAGATTTGGTTAGATGTTGTTAAGCATAGTATTTTACTACTTTTATCTTTTGAAAAATTAGCATGTGGATCTCATGTAAGGAATTTGATACTAAAGTTGATTGAGTTGTGTAAAATGACGAAATATGCAAAAAGAACTAAATGTTGATAATTGAAAAGTCCGATTATAAAGGATAGGGGCTAATTTGCTAGAGACGCTAAAGGTTAAGGCCTAATTGCACAAATATTTCCAAAAAAAAAAAAACAAAACATGTTGGATACGTTGGTGTATATATGTATATATACTCAATTTGTTATTTCAATGAAAGTTGGAAATTTTTGTTTATTGGTGTTGTATTGAATTGATTATCAATATTGGAGGGACATTGTCACGTTGTTTTGTTTTATTTATTTTTAAAATCCAAACTATATTAAAAGTTTGTTCAAAATATATACCATCAAAGATCATGCCAAATTTTATTGCAAAATCACCATTGGGACACTGACTACCAAAGCTGGTTTAGGAGGCACAATGGAACTTGTTTGCAATAATCAGTTATAAATCATTTTAAAATCTTATTTTGCCTTCAAAAGATAAAGAAAAATCCAGTTCCCATGTTTGAAAGAAATCAAATATTATGCACGTATTTGGATTGAATAGTAAGCTAGTCATTTATATATATTTTTAGCAAAAACACGACGTAATACAATTTGATACAAATAATATTGTATTAAGTTATTTTTCTTAAATAATGTATATTTGCAAAGAAAATAGATAAACTAGTGAGAATTGAAAATACTTGTTGATTAAAATCATTATTTTAAGAGAAAATTATAGTCGGAATTCTATAATTTTTATTTGTAAGATCACTGAGTTCTCAACCTTTTATTTTTGTAGCAATTTTTTTTTCTTATTTACTTTTTATAAACATATAAACAGTTCTATAGCAATTGACTCTTCGATGAATGAAAAGATTGAGGGCATATCAAATTGAATATTTGTAAGCTATATTTGTTATCGGCGATGACCATTATCAACCCTTCTTATCTAAACAAGAATGGGGTTTTGGCCTTACCCTCCACCTTAGTATATTGATTGAAAGATTATTGGAAACGTATCGCCTTACCTCCAAAGAATTACAGTAAAAGAATTTAATTTGAATATTACCTATGCATAATTTACAAAAGAATTGTTTTGTTTTAACAAAAATTCAATCATATATTAATTTAATTTCTTGTGGACGTCATAACATTTTGAAAGCTTTTTCTTTGTAAATTGTGTTCATCATCCAATCAGCTACTATGTTACCTTCACGTCATATGTGTGAATAGAAAATACCCATCTTTTCATTTAAATGTTGAATTTCTTCTAACAAGTACCGAACTTACCATGAGCCCGCATATTGGTGTTGTATTAGTTGAATGGATGTTGTTATGTCTTTGAATCTAATACTCAGATTGGGGTGTTGTGTTAGTTGAATGGATGTTGTGTCTTCGAATCTAACTCTGTCCAAATTCAATAATATCCCTACTCTAAACAATTTTTTTAGACCTTTACACAAAACCCTCAATTCAGCCTCTAAAAATGCAAATGCATCCTTCCCTTCATGGCCTTAGTTTATCTTATAATCTCTGGCTATATCAATTTTTGTCCTTGTCCCACCTCGGTGAATGCTTTAGCAGATAAAATTTTCAGGTTGTGACGTACTAACTTATATAAAGTGCTTTGAGATTTTTGGATAGGATCATTTGAGTCAATCTCTTTCATTTTTTTAAGGTGCGTGCACGAATAGTACTTACATTGGACGCATTGGACAGGTGCCATGTTTAAACTTTGGACGCATTGGACAGGTCCCAATTTTTAGGTGCGTGCACGAATAGTACTTGTTACCAGCTCTATATTTTTCATTTTGCAGTGTTACGAGAATTAGATAAGACCAATCATTTTTGACCAAAAATTGGGATCCAAATCGATTCAGTCACTTGAAAAATAGAATATCAAAACTCGATAAAGAAAACTAAGAAAATTAAGAGAATGTTCTCTTAACTGTTTTGTGTTTTTAATTTTTTAAAATATTCTAAACTTGTTTAATATGCTGTATTTTCTGAAAAGAAAATTAAACTTATAATATAAAACTCTAAAAAATAAAATTCTAAATTCCTAGAAAATAAAAATAAAAAATCTAAAAGAATAAAAATAGTTCAAGTCTTATTAGTTATTTAAATAAAAACAGATTAAAATTCTCAGTCTAAATCATTAATTTTTATTTTGTCAATTTATTATTTGTTTGTATTTTATTTTTGTAACAGAAAAAATATATTATACGATTCACCAACTTTAAAATGTATATATTACTTGATAATATTTTAGTATAAAATTGTTCTATTTACTGAATAATTAAATTTATTGAATAAATTGTCATAAAATAATGTCTCAAAATTTAAAAAAAAAAAAAACATGTTTTCTACTTTTCTGTTTTGACAAATAGTTTTTCAAAATGACAAACCAAACTCATTTTCAACAATCTTAAAATAGACTCTCAAAATAGAAAATTGAAAATGAATTCAAAAGCGAAAATTAAAACACAAATAAAGCGGGCATTAATCAATTTACTCAAAAATTAGGCTATGTTTGATTTTGTTTAAAATTTTGCTAAAAAATTGCTGTCAAAATTAATAATTAATTTTAATCACATTTCATGAAACCCATTTTTTTTTTTTTTTTTTTTTTTTATCAAATTTCAATTCACAATTAAAATTAAATGAGCACTTAATCACCCTAACCCGTTTTATCGATTTTTCAAGTTCTATTTGTTGAAAAAATTAAGCACATGTTTGGTAGAGCTTAAAAAAAATAACTTTTTTCTTTTTTCAAACTAGTTTTCAATCACATATTTTATAAGACTACTAATTTTTATCAATTTTTTAATAATACATTTTATTAATTTTTTTTATCAAAATTTCATAAAAAACTATTTTAAAACTCTAGAAAGTAAAACGATCCAAAGTGGGACGTAGTCAGAGCGCCATGTTTGAACTTTTGGGCGGGCAGTACCTTTCTACATGGACAATTGTGCAGAATAATTGTTGGGTTTTTGTTTGCACAAATTGGTCATTCCGTCTGATGAGTCCTGATCTGCTGCCCCTAGTGGGCGAGAATTTCTTCCACATCTTGACTTGGCATGTGGGTTGATGATGCAAAAGCAAACTTTTGCATCAATGTGCCACATGCCGACAAGTCGAGATGTGGCAGGATTTCCCGCCCACTAGCGGGGAGATCGAATTCTCGATCGATCTGGAATCGACCATGCTTGGACACACGATATGACGCTACCGTTATTAGCCAACCGCAATAAATCAAGGTTTTCAACTACATTAATTTCATGTCAATTTTATCTTTTAATATTGTAATTGTAGAATAAATTACAATCGACATGTTCTCGAATCTGGTTAACTGTTTATACGTGTGTAGTTTGCTCTGCACATTTTTAATTTTTATATGTTCGTTTTGTTTTGTATATGCTCAATTCGTTTAGTATATGTTCAATGAAAATAATTGATAAAATTTATTTTATTCTGTTTAAATAAATTAATATTTAAATACATTTTATTTAAATAACAATTTAAATAAAAATGAGGATAAGTCTTATATTTTGAAAAGAGGAAGACAAGCTTTTTATTCGTATAAAAATTCATTCAATTTTTAAAATATAAACATATCATTTATAATATAGAACAAATCCCTTTTTGAACATTCATATCTTAGGATAATCCCCGCCGTCGCCCACTATTGTCCTTTGCCACCAGCCACTGCTCTACCTTTTTTTCTCTTTTAGTTTTTTTATTTATTTTTTTCATCTAATTAAGAATAAGGATATAATTATTTTTCTTTTACAAAAAATTGAACGAAGAAGGATAATGATAAACTTGTTATCTGAATAATTATTATCTTGACAATTTTTATCTAGATAAAAAGTTTTATCAACAAACCAAATGAGCCCTTAGTTATATACTTATATTCATTTAGTGTTAAAGGGAAAAATTTCACATCGATTAATTAGCGAAATTATAATTAATATATAGAAACTTGAGTTACTCCTCTTAACAATGTTGACTTTTTAAGATAGAATATCAAATTTTAATATAATATCAGAATTCATTAAGCTCAAAAGAGTAATTCGATCTGTCTAAAACTTAAATGAACATTTGGACTTCAAGATTGGAATACTCAAACCAGCTATCAATTTGTGGAGGCATGTTAATGGATAAATTCCACATCGATTAAGTATCGAAATTATAACCAATATATTGAGACTTGAGTTCCTACCATTAATTCTCTAGTGGCTAAACTAATTATCCATCTCTTTCTACGGACAATCCTTCCACTAATTGTCCTTCTCCAACGTCTGATCCTAACATTAATAATCGCCCTTAGCGAGTTCGTTACCCAACGAGGTCACCTCACAAATTATGTTTGCACCATATATCATTATCAACAGATTTCTCGATTGTCAATTGTTTTCTTTGTCCCATCTAAATTATTCTCACCATATGTTTCTAACAAATATCATGGCCAATCAAGAGCCATGTTCTTACTCTCAAGCCATTAAATCTCTCTAATGGTGTGATGCAATGGCCAAAGAAATTCAAGCCATTGAGTCTAACAATACTTGGTCGTTATACCAACTTCCAAATGGAAAATTAGATGTAAATGGGTCTATAAAATTAAATATCGCCAAATGGTTCACTTAAAATTATAAATCTCGTTGCCAAATGTTGTACTTGGGTCTATAAAATTAAATATCGCCAAGATGGTTCACTTAAAAGGTATAAATCTCGTTTAGTTGCCAAATGTTGTACTCAAGTTGAAGGCAATTATCACAATACTTTTGCATGTGTGGCCAAATTAGTTACTGCTCAAGGGAAAATCTTTGGTACCAAAGTCAGAAGGATTGTATTGAGTTGGAATTTTTACCAAAGTTACCATATTTTTCTCAACCATATCTCTGACAAAATAGAATTTGATGTCAGCATGTTTAGTTCTATCACGATAAACTAAATTTTTGTTCATATGAATAGCACTTTGATTATCATTATACAACATAATTTTTTAATCTATGAAACCAATCTCACTCAGTAAACCCCTCAGCCAAAACTCTTCTTTTATTGCATCACAAATAGCAGTGTATTATGCTTCTATAGAGGAAAGAGCTGCAATCTTTTGTAGTTGAGATTTCCAACTTACACATCTATCATAGAGAGTAAATATGTAAGATGAAGTAAATCTCTTCTTATCAAGATCACCTGCAAAATCAAAATCTGTATCTTTTTAAGATAACTCCTTCAGCACATTTTTTAGACTTTAAACTCAGATTAACAAAGCCTTCTAAGTATCTAAGCATTCATTTCATTGCAATCCAATGTGTTTCACCCAGATTAGCCATGAATCTGCTTAAGATACTTATACCATGAACTAAGTTTGGTCTTGTACAAACATAAGGTATGATGGAACCAACAGTGTTAGCATAAGGAATCATACTCATTCTATCACTTTCTTCATCAGATTTTGGTGATTTCTCATGAGACAATTTAGAATGATTAGTTAAAGGTAAAGAAGTAGGCTTAGCATTGTTCATAGAAAATTTCTCCAAAACTTTAGATGCATAAGAAGTCTGACTTAAGTATAAGACACTGTTCTTTCTACCTCTTCTGATCTCCATTCCCAAAATTCTTTTTGCTTGACATAAGTCTTTCATTTCAAATTTTGACTTTAGTTTTTCTTTTATACTTTCAATTTATTTTTTAGCATGACATGCTAATAACATATTATCAACATATAGTAAGTAAACAGAATTATTACCACCAATGCCTTTACAAAGAAACTGTTTGTAAAATTGATACATTATTTATATTCTGACAATTTAATCACATGCATGCACAACGAACAAAACGACGACTTACATAATTATCGAGAAATGAAAAATTATATTTAGTTGAGGCAAGAGTTTTGACTCTTTCTACTTAAGATGAAATTTTCCTGCATAAGTGCTTATGGTTTTTCGACACACGTATTCCAAGATACAACGATCACTTCTAATAGTAGCACTACAAATTACGAGAACAACAACTGAACAACATTTTGATTTTTCTTTTAAATGAAAAATGGACTTGGACTTTATGCAAAAATTATTTCTAGACTAAATTGATTTATTCAAAAAGTGCATGGATATTTTGTTTAAAGTGAAGTAATTAAATTTACAATTATAAGGAGTCTATTTATAATATCTGAAAAGTTATCTCTCAAAAGATACAACTTTATAAAAAGACATGTCCAACAGACATGTCTCGTTGGAAATCGTATGTACAAAATGACATGTCTCTAAGATAAAAATATGAGACTGTTTGAAAATGACATGTCCAAAAAATGACTTTTTAGCCAAACCGTTTCTAGAATTTTTTAGTCAAACAGTTTCTAGAATATTCTAGAATATTCTGATCTATTTTCCAACAATTTTCTAATTTTTAAGCGATTCACTTTGGGTATTAATTTCTCATTCATCCGAAATTGGTTTCGACAAATAAATATAATATGTTAATAAACTTACGAAGTAGAACACGTATGACCTTACAACTCCCGTACTTGACTAAAAGGCCCGTCCCACTTAAATAATTGGTCAAAGTTTGTCAAAATCAAAATATTGATAACCAATTTCTAACAATCTCCCACATGAATGTAAAGTAATGCAAATGAATATGCAGACACTAAAAGAGAGTACAAGCAAAAAACTATTGCATCAGGATATGTGGCTTGTGGCTTTGAACCTTCATTAGTAGAATACTATCAGATTTACTTAGCTAATTAGTGAACGTGATGTCTTGAAATGTTCAGCCGTTGGGATAAACCAAGACAATGGTACCCACAATAACCTCCATAACCCCATTCGGTTCTCACGGTTGTGTTCATTTGGCCTTGAACAACTCTTGAGTTTCATAAGTGCTTTAGAAAATTCAAGTCTTGAAACATTCTCATAGAAGTGACCCCACTTCACATTTCATAGGTCATATCAAGAGTATTCTATCCTACTCCAATTGACTTTTCAAGATATAGGAATCATTAAAAGTTAAACTTAACCTTACAATTCTACCGAAAGCCATTTTCTATCATAAGAATGGGTAGAAGTTTAATTCCCAAGTGCTTCATTGAATCTTCATAACTTAGTTGTCCCATTGAACCAAGATCTTGGGATCTCTAGTCAGCAAGGTTGGGTTACCATTACAAAGACCCTTACGTAGTAAGTGTTAATCACATTCCTTGATATGCGATGATATATTGGTAAACATTTAGTAAGCGGATCTGCGAGATTCTCCATTGACTTTATATAATCGAGGGATATAATACCATTTGAGATCAACTGTTTAATGGTATTATATCTATAAGGAATGTGTTGAAACTTACCTTTATATATACTAATTTGTACTATTTTGATAGCTGACTGACTTTCACAATGCATTCTAATTGCAAGTACTGGCTTAGGCCAACACAGAATGTACTCTAAGATTACAAAGCTACTCTACTTCTTTTCCAACTTTATCTAAATTTATGGACTCAAATTCTATCGTAGATCAGGCTACACATGTTGCTTCGAAGACTTTCAAGAAATTTTAAATAGATCATACTTCTTTCTAGTTTCATTTAAAGCTCAAAAATTCAGATTCTATAATAATCTACCAATACTCAAGTTATTTAGAAGATTTCCAAGAAACGACCGTATTCTAAACAGTAAAATATATTTCCTAGTAAATTTTGAATCCTTGCATTGGATATCCAATTTACAATATCGTACGCTTTTCAAATTTAACAAGAAATTCATCATAGTGCAATTCAACATTATAATGTTGTTCAAATATTTCAATACTCTAATTTGAAGAAAGCAACACTATCTTCCACTAATCTTGAGGTAAATCTGAACTTAAGTTGAGGAATTCCATCCCTACAATTCTAGGTAGAATTTAGCAACATAATTTCGTCAACTCTTTTAAAATTCTATTATATCATTAATTATGTCTATCTATTGGATAATACAATCTATTTTATTTTACTCCACTTCAAACTATTAGTCACCATATAAAATGACTAAGAATGACAATGTGTCATGAAATCTCATTGTCACTACAAACTTGACGAGTAGCGCTTGTCGATAAATCATTCTCTCAGGTTGTCCACCATATTTGCTTTGAACACCACCACCGAGAGCTTGTTAGACAATTTGTCTTCCTTAATTGGGAAATCTTTACGCTAAAACTTCGTTACATTCAGTGTCATAAGATACAACATCAATTTCTGTTGATATATCTTTAAGTTCACTTACGTAAACTTTTCCAGATTTCTTTCCATGAATATTGACAAACAGTACATCGGAAGTAAATAATGATGCCGTTAATAATCAATTTTGTATCAAATAGCATGCACAAATTTTCAAAATAAAAAATGCATGTAATACGTGAACAAAATATGTAAACAAAATTCAGTACTCAATACAATTTTAATTTTTGCACTAGTTTTAATGATAACACACAATTACATAATTTCGAAATTATGATCAATTTAAAAAGTAAGATTATTTCATTTAATACTCGAATGCGAAATCTAAAGAAAATTTTAACGTTGATTCATGCAATAAAATATAATATAAAATGTACAACAATTTCTTCTTAAGATTGTTGGTAAAATTGGTGCATTAATTATATTCTAACAATTTAATCACGTGCATGTAAAACGAACAAAATGACGATATATACGAATTATCGGAAATGAAGAATTAGATTCGGTCGAGACAAAATTTTGACTTTTTCTCTTTAAAACGAAATTGCCCATACGGTACTTATGATTTTTCGCTACATGTTTCACAAGATACAATGATCACTTCTCGTAATAGTAGTACTCCAAATTACGAGAATAACGAACCGAATATTATTTTGTTCTCTCGTTTAAATGTAAACTGGACTTGGACTTTATGCAAAAATTATTTCTAGACTAAAATAATTTATGCAAAAAGTGCATGGACATTTTGTTTAACTGATTAAATTTGCAATCATAAGGGGTATATTTATAATATCTGAAAAGTTGTATTTTCGAAAGACACGACTTCATAAAAAAGACATATCCAAAAGACATGTCTTGTTGGAAATCACATGTTCAAAAGAACATGTCTCTAAGATGAAAATATGTGACTGTTTGGAAATGACATGTAATAAAAGACAATACTTTTCAGCTAAATATATTCTAAAATATTTCACAATATTCTAATATATTTTCTAGCAATTTTCGAGTTTTTAAGCCATTCACTTTGGACCTTAATCTTTCATTCATTCGAAATTAGTTTCGAGCAACTAAATATACTATGTTAATCTACTTACGGAGTAGAACACGTTTGGTTTTACAACTCGCGTACTCAACTAACAGGTCCCACTTAGATAATTAGTTAAAGTTTGTCAAAACCAAAATATTTCTAACCAATTTCCAACAGAAACAAGAGTCAAAATTACTTTTCTTGAATCCCAAACTTTGGATATAAGAATTAAATCTCTTATACAACTGTCTGGGAGCCTGTTTCAGGCCATAAGAGACTTTTGAAGCAAGCACACCTTTTCAGTTTTAGATTTTATTCCAAAACCCTTAGGCTGAGCCATATAAATAATTTCATCAAGTTCTCTATTTAAAAAAATAGTTTTAACATCTAACTGATCCAATTTCCAGTTAAAATGAGTAATTAAAGCAAAAAAAATTCTGATAGAGGTATATTTAACAACATGGGAGAATATTTCATTTTAATAAATTACGTCATTCTGAATAAAACATTTGGCTACTAATCTGGCTTTATACCTCATATATTTAGCACTGTGATCCTCCTTTTTTATTTTATAAACCCATTTACAATCTATAACCTTTTAATTTTTAGGTTTTTCCACTAAAACCTAGGTTTTTATTTTTCATTAAGGATGCCATTTCATCTTCCATAGTAGCAAGCCATAGGTTTGCACATTTAGTACTCATAGCTTCTTCATAAGAATTAGGTTCTGAATTTTCCATATCCAAGACTAGAGGTGTCAAGATGGGCGGGCTAGCCGAACCTGCATCAGCCCATCCGCTGGACCCGTAACTGCGGGCCATCCCGTGAACTAGGCGGGCGGTTCATGGGCCGAGGATGCTGAACTACCAGTTCGGACGGTTCAGCGTCCAAAACCGCTGGCCAGTTTGATAATTTTAAAAAAAAATTGACAGACAATCACAATCGTTCAAACTTTAAGTTTGATATTAAAAAAAAAACAAAATAAAAAAAATATACATGCTCTCTGCCACATGCGAAATGCCTGGGCTGCTTTAGGACTAAAAAGGTCGTTGCAGGCTTGCAACTGTCCTTTTTTTTAAAAAAAAATTAATAAAAAAATGCTGCTTTAGGACTAAAAAGCGTGTCTGCGGCATGCACCTGTCCTTTTTTTTTTTAAAAAAGGAAATTAATAAAAAATAAGTGTGCACTTACACACTCGTCCAAATTTGAAAATGTTGACCAAATAATTAGTATTTGTCAATTTGTGTATGTATGAGAACATTGAACTCTATCCGTTTAAGTTTCTAACGTTATAATTTTTATTCGTTTTATAAATTTCAAGGAAGCAGCAAATGTAAATTACACAAAATTCTTTATATCATTTTTCTACGGTCATACTCTCTCTGTAATTTGTTATTTTGTCTTATATATTGCTATTTTCATATTACTTCAAAATATTTTGAAGCTCCTCTTTGCCTTTTAGTAATCTACACAAATTTTTTGAAACTCTTTTTTGTATTGCTGTGCTATGGATTCCCACGATTTTTCATTTGAAAATATTAATTTAAATGATAGTTGTTCTCTAATAAATTTAGAAGATAATCCTGTTGTAGATGTTGGATCATCTAAAAATCCAAGAAACAAAAATCAAATGTGTGGCAATTGTTTACAATAGACGAAAAAAATGGTAAAGCAATATGCAATTTTTGCAAAACTACTTATGCGTGGAGAAGTGGTCAAGGCACCGACACGCTTCGAAACGCTTCGAAGACACAAAGAAAAACATCTAAATGAAACATGACATTTAGATCCGAGACAAGCTCAAATTACTTCATTTACTAATGCTAGTAGTTCTGTGACTTTTTCTAATTTTACTTATTCGCGAGGAACGGATGAGAGTTGGAATGTCGAAATTTATTTCGAGAAAGCGAGATGCTCTTCACTTTTGCGGAAGATGTATATATTTTGAAGAGTTCATACAAAAGTATGTTCAACCCTCTTACATGAGTGTAAGTAAAAATACTGTTCATTCTAATTGTCTAAAATTATTTAATACAAATGTTGAAAAATTAAAAATGAACATACAAATATTGAAAGAATTATGTGTTTCACGTCGATTGTTGGTCCGGCGCAATCACACTATGGTTATGCTTGTATTACAAAGACATTTTATTGATAGTAATTGGTTACCGCATAAAACAATAATTGCGTTTCACTTACTTGAATATCCACATAATGGAGTAAATTTGTGTGAAAATTTATTACAAGTATTTAATGAGTTTGGTGTGTTAAACAAATTATTTAGTATTACTTTTGATAATGCAAGTCCAAATATTGCATGCATTGACCTACTAATTAGGACGATTAAAACCCTTATTTGATTCTAAATTATTTCATGTGCGATGTGTTTGTAATATATATAATTTAGTTGTACAAGATGATTTGAAATTAATAGTCCACAAATACGTATAATTAGAGAAGCAATTAATTATATTTCTTCTTGATTCTAGACAACAAGAATTTGCTAAAATTTGTAAAAATTTTGGATTGAGAAGAAGAAAATTTGTTGATGATATTCCAAATAGATGGAACTTAACTTTTCTTATGTTAAAATCTTGTGTTGGCTATACCAATGCTATTAATGTATTCGTTAATTGAGCGAGAATCAATTTTATATAGATGATTAAGCTTTGGGAACATGCATTTAAAGTTATGAAAATTTTGAAACATTTCTATAAGACAACAAAAGTTAGTTCGAGTGTGTATTTCCCAACTAGTAATCTTGTACTTTTACAATTAGTAGTAATTGCTATCTAATTATCAAAATTTAGAAGCAATCTATTTTTCTTTCAAATTATTTTGTCAATGGAAGAAAAATTTTAAAAATATTATGAAAACATGCCACTAATTTTTCCAGTGGCAGCTGTAATGCATCATCGCCTAAAATTATTTGGAGTTCATACTGCTTTAGAATCACTTTCTAAAACATTAACTTTTAACATAAATATCACAAATCGACAATTAGAAATTTTTATCAATGAAATGTATAACTACTATTTTATTAAATACAGTAACAATGAAAATATTTCTGCTTCTACAAACTCTAGTACAACTTCCAGAGGTAAATCTTCTTTCTTGTCCATGCTAGCTAAGAAAAAACAACATGTTGTTAACTTCATCAACTACAGACACGAATACCACACCTACCGAATTAGAAAGATATTATCAATTTGATCATTATAGTTTAATACCTAAAGATGAGGTAGAAAATTCAGATATTTTACGATGGTGGAAATTAAATGAGAGGTCATACCCAGAATTATCAAAAATGGCACGAGATCTACTAACAGTTCCAGTCTCAACAGTGGCATCCGAGTCTGCTTTTAGTACAGGTAACAGGGTATTAGACGAAAGAAAATAATTTGGAAGCTCTCATATGTGTAAAAGATTCGCTATTTGCAGATAGAAGGATGCAAGATAAAATGTCGTGATATTGTTGAAGACTTTAAAAATCTAGTAGTTCTTTGAAGATTGATTTGCAAACAATATATAATTTTAAACAATTGAATTATAGTTAGGTAGGTGCCAACCTAGTGGGGTGTACTAAACTATAAATATGTAAATGATTGATAGTTGTGTATGTGCAAACCTAGTTGAGACGCTTTAACTATAGTGATACATTTAGTTGTTATTTGTTTGCATTCTATTTAAATTCACAAAGTTAGAAATAATACAATGTAAAATAAGATATAAATTTCATGTAAATATTTTTTGTTATAAATAACAAATGTGCATTTATCATTGTTATTTATTTTTATTTAGTAATTATTTAACACATTTTTGCTATAAATGTAAACATTTTTTCACAAAGTTTTTTTTTTTTATTATAAATGTAAACATTTAGTAAATTCAAAAAAAAAATTAATTTTTATTCATATAGACCGACCGAAGTCCAACTGTGGCCCACATGGACTCGACCCGGATGGGCCAACGGGTGGGCCGGGCTCGTGTTCAATTTACGTGGGCTAGGTTGACTCGGCTGCAACCCACCGTGGCGTGGACTTTTCTAATCTTTGGTCGTCACAAGGCTTCATCGGAGGCGAGGCCATCGGGTGGTCACATCTATCTAAGACAGAGAAATAGGTCACAAAATCCCCACTACTAATTTTTGAAAGAGTATTATTTGTTTCCTAACTCTATCTCTGTCTAACTGATAATCAGTTGAGGGTTGAGTCTAATCAAGACTTTGAACTTCTTCTACTTTATCTTGATTTTGTTCTATATTAGACTAAGATGTCTCCCCTCAGTCTAAGTCTCTTGAACAGATTCAATAGGATAGGTAACTTAAGTTCAATTTCATTGATAATTTTTCCAAATCAGGATAAGTGGATGAGTTACTTTTCAGACAAAGCATTTTAGTTTCATTAAAGACCGTAGCTAATTATAACTTTAAAACTCGTTTGATCTTTAACCCACAGCCTATGCCATTTTATTTATTCCCCATATCTCAAGAAAACACATTTTAGAGACATTGGTTCAAGCTTTCCATAATTTTGATGTGAATAGGCAGTACAAACCAAACACTCTAAGTTTGGTCAGTCCAAACCATTTCAGGGATTTTTAAATTGATATCACTGGAGGGACTTCTATTTATTAAAAATTAGCAGTTTTTAAAAGCTCCCCCCAGAATGATTTGGATAAACTAAAACTTAAAAGCATGTACCTAGCTTTATTTAATATGATCCTATTCATTCTTTCTGTCACAACATTTTTGTTGAGGTGTATAAGTGATTTCTGTGTCTCAGAATACCAAACTCTTTGCAATAAAAATCAAACTCAAAATTACAAATTTGCAGACCATTTTCTGTTCTCAAAACTTTAATTTTCTTATTTGTCTGATTTTCAATCAAAGTTTTGTTGAGATATTTTCTCAAAACTTGCTAAAATTAAAAGATGCACCAATTGTTGAAAAGGAAAAGATATGATATGATATGATATAATATTATATTACATTTGGTGGCTGAAATTAGACAGATTCCAAATTTTGGACATCTTCGTAGTTGAAACTTGGAAGACATCTAGGTCATATGTTAACTATAAATTGACGTGGTTTATTCTCTTTTGTACATGTGACCTGAGGGTTTTCTGAGAGAAAAAATTGTAAGCCTAGCATCCTAGTTGTTTTTCTTGTTCTCTTTGTGGGTTGTACAAAGAGTAGAAATTTGTGGGTATGATAAAGCTTAGAATATTATTTTTCTTGAGATACTTGGAGATTTGGTTGGATAAAATCTATATGATTGTAAAAAATTTTCATATAGTAAAAGCTTTGACAGTCCGTAAATCTTTCTCTATCTTTTCTATTTTTCTGTTTTGTTATATTTCTCTGAACAAGGATCTTGTGGGCAATAAAATAATTGGTCTCAATTCCCAACAGTGGTATCAAAGCTTTAGTTTGTTTAGAGTGTTGGCGCACAGAGAAGATATGTCTATCAAATATGATGTAGAGAAATTTGACGGAAGAATCAATTTTGTCTTGTGGCAAGTACAAGTCAATGATGTTTTGATTCAATTTGGACTGCACAAGGCTTTGAAAAGAAAGCCAACCCCTGTTTCTGACAAAGATACTAAAAGGAAGTATCTTATTGGAATTGTAGAAAACCTGGTCACGTGAGGAAAAATTGTCCAAAAGATAGAGCAGGCTCGACTAATTGCTCCACATCAGATACGGACAATATGTCTCTCTTTATGGGAGACGATGATGTCGCTTGAGTAAATATTTACATTCTCGTGGCATGCGCTAGTTGTCATGCTAGAGGATGTGTTACTACTAGCAGGTCCACATTTGCACATGGACATTGGCTTGATATTAATACAAGGTGTGTGGTAGAATTGTATCGATGGTTGATGAACTTTCAAGTAAGTCAAACAAGTGAGTTGCACCATAATATTTCAGTAAATTTATTCGACATGAGCCGATGAAATTCTTAGAATTTGTTTTTTCAAGTGATTATACTTATATGGTGGAGTATGTTAATTCTTTGTTTTGAGAATTGAGATTGTCAAAGTGTACCATTTTTTTAAGTATCGAGATGAAGAGTCTGCGAAGAGATGATTGAGTTTTGACTTGTTTTTCGTCAAAGTGAAGATTGTTGGGATATTTTCTCAAAACTTGCCAAAATCAAAAGATGCACCAATTATTGAAAAGGAAAATATATGATACAATATAATATAATATAATATTATTTTTGGTGGCTAAAATTGGACAGTTTCCAAATCTTGGACGCTTTGGTAGTTGAAACTTGGAAGACATTTAGGTCATATATTAACTATAAATTGACGTGATTTATTCTCTTTTGTACATGTGACATGAGGGTTTTTTGAGAGAAAAATTGTAAACCTAGCATCCTAGTTGTTTTTCTTGTTCTCTTTGTGGGTTGTACAAAAAGTAGAAATTGGTGGGTGTGATAAAGCTTAGGATATTATTTTTCTTGAGATACTTGAGAATTTGGTTGGATGAAATCTATATGATTGTAACAATTTTTCATATAGTGAAAGCTTTGATAGTCCGTAAATCTTTCTCTATCTTTTCTATTTTTACTGCTTTTGTTATATTTCTCTGAACAAGGATCTTGTGGGCAATAAAGGAATTAGTCACAATTCCCAACAAAATTTCTAGTGTTTGAAGTTTTGATGAGTGTCAGATTTAGATTTTAAAATAAATGTCCAAATTTTTCTTGAAAAATCATCTACTATTAAAAGATAAAATCAAACCTACTAATTGTACTTGAAGATCTTGGTGGTCCCCAAAGATCAGCATGTAAGTAATCCATAGAGGTGGACTTATGAATCTCACTCATAAAATGTAACTTAGTTTGTTTACCCAATACACTCTTCACAAAAATCAAGCTTTTCTATGTGATCTTTAACAAAAGCCCCTTCATTATTAAAAACTTGGAGATCTTTGTCACCTATATGCCCCAACCTTTTATGCCAAACATCTAACTTAGTTTTATTTGAACCAATTGCAACAGTAGTGCTGCCCACTAAGGGTTTTCTTTGAATTACATAAATTCTATTTACTTTATGCGAGGTCAAAACTTTTACAGAATTTAAAAGGAACTTAACATGTCCATTATGAATTTTGATATCATATTCATTATCTAACTGCCAAAGAGAGATCATTTTTTTTAAGATCAGGGACAAATCTGATTTTATTTAAATTTAGAATACAACTATTGTTTAAAAGCAGAGTGAATTTTCCAATGCCTTTAATTTTATAGTTCATGTAATCTTCCCATTTGAACTTGACTCCATAGATTTCTACAAAATCAGTGAACCACTCATTAATAGGACACATGTGAAAGATACAACCAGAATCTAGGACCCATTCGTTCAAAATTTTCTTAGTTGAAACTACCAAAACCACCCCATTTACCTCATCACTGTTATTACAAGCTAAAGCAGTAAAACCATCATAATAGTATTTTTCTTTCATGTCAGCCATCTTCTTAAAACAATCTTTAATATGATAACCCAATTTCTCTTAGTAGCAACACTTCTTCCCATTTCCTTATGTTTTACCTTTTGATTTGTTCTTATCCTTATACTTATCTGATGAGCTTTTACCCTTTTTATGAAAATTTAAATTTGTGTTTTTGTTTCCAAATTTTTCTTTAGTGAACAACCATTCACCACTCTTGTTTTCTCTTTGTTCATCTCTTAACTCAATGTCTTTATTTCTAAGAGCTGAAACAACTATATCCATTGTTAAGTCTCCACTCCCATATTCTAGAGCATTTCTAATATCTCTATATATTTTTACGCTATGGAATTCAGAAGGACAACAACTTGTTGATCATCAGATATTTGCTCATGACAATTTGTTAATCTTGAATCAATTTAGTGAATATATCTACATTTTCCACTAAGTTTGAGGACACATCAAATCTAAAATTATAAAAAAGTTTCAACAAATAGCATTTATTTGACATTGTTTTAGTTAAGTACAAATTTTTCAATTTTTTCCACAACATAATTATTAGTGGTTTCACTCACTTTCCTAATAACGCTATCTGGAAAATGAAGAAAGATAGAACTCTAAGTAATTTCATCAAGTTATCTTCTTCTAAATGCACTGATCTCATATGTCAAGGAATCATCAATAGCAGTTGCACATCTTTGATGGAGAAGAAGAGCTCTCATCTTTTTGGTCATTCTACAAATCAACTCCAAACTTTTGAGATGTAGACATTTTTACCAGTTTTTATGCAAGGAGTTTTCAAGATGCAAGATTACTTCGTAATAAACAAATTTGAGATACATAAAGATTTGCTAAATTTTTTTTTGACACAAATTAAATAAGATTTAGATACATAGATAACCTTTAAAAAAATTAGGTTGAATTAAGCAAGATAGAAAACACAATATTGTGTTCACAAAAATTGAAAGTCACAACTATACACAAATTTACAATATGGACAAGAAATAAGATAAAAGGGCATAATCTTTACCTAATCAGATTTTAATTGAAGTTTAAGGGATTAAAGAACCCAAGAAGCCAATGTTCCATTAGATTCCCAAAGATTTTGGACAAAAGTAAATAGTTGGCAAGCAGTTATTATTAGTGAAACACCAAGAACCATCCAATTTTTCGGTTGAATCACAAAGAGACACCACAAACATCTCAAACGAAGGTAGATCAGGACTCATGATCTCAAGAAACGAGTTTGTTTCCAACAAAACTTCAAAACAAAACCAGATCTAAAAGTTTTGAAAGTAAATTGTTACGTTTTGGAAAATTTTCTTGCTCCAATACCACTGAACAGTCTCAATACAACAAATCTTTGTAAAAAGTTACAAAATATAAAGAAAAGCGTAAAGAACGTAGATTGATTTTTCACCCACTAAGGGGTCCGGATGTTAACATACTATAAACGTTACTCACCCGTTGAGCATCTACCAAAGTAGATAAAACTCTTAAGCACTAAAAATATATCTGTTTTTACAACGGTGTTACAAGATCAGAAATCCCAAAGATTTCTCCGTAACCAGAAAAATAATGTTCACTAAGACCCTCTCAAGAATTAAAAACAGAGCATATCACTTGGATTTCTCACTAAGAAAAGGAGAAGAAGATGAAAAGGATAAGAGATTTACGGAAAAGAAGAGAGAACATAGAAAATGATCACACTCACACGAAAAAGGAGATATTTAGAAGACAGGACGTCTAACACTTGATCCAAGGACATATCATCTTCCATGTGTAGGAACCGGATACAAAATCTCCACTAAAGAAACTCAAATGAGTGTGGCCTCTTATTTTCATAAACCAAAGCCCACCTAACAAATAGGACTTGTTCGGTTTCAATTTTTTAAAAAATATATATTTTTGCCTATATTTTTTACTATTCAAATTTTTAGGGAAAATTCGGGGCCGGTAATTGTTTGGACACTTATGGGCTCTAAAGTCATATGCTCAAAACTTAATTCAATTAAAGTCATATTTTAGAACTAAAAGACCAACATACCCTTAATTGTAAAAAAACGCTAATTGTGAGTGGTGATCTTTGTTTTGTGTGATCTTTGTTTTTGTGATCTTTGTTAAACCTATGATTTTGTACTACTAATGAAACATTTTAAGAACAATAGATATTCTCTTGTTTATTCTCTCTTGATTTATTCTTCTACCTACCATTAAACACCTTATAAATTAAACACCTTATAAATTTATACTTATCTATCCAATGAGAATCTATGTCCTAATTGAATCTCAAACATATTCAAATTTAAGGAAAAATTAGAAACATTGTTTATAGTTTTAGATGAGAACCCTTTGCATGACTTCCCATTAACTTGAGAATGATTGACGTGTCTTCTTTCTTCATTTTAGCATTGCTCTAAATTATGTGTTTGCTTTTAAGGGATTCGGATACCTTGGAAGTAGACATGGCAATGGGCCGAGCCGGCCGGCTCGGCCCATAAATCACGAGCTCGGCTCGCCCATGGGGGACGAGAGCCGAGCTCGGCTCGTCTCAATCCGTGGGCTCGGTTCGTTACGCGTTAGGTAAAACGAGCGAGCAATGGGCCGAGCCGCTCGGCTCGACTCTGTTTTAATTTTTTTTTTGGTTTAAAATTTGAAAATAAATTATTATATTCTAATTTATATTTATTTTATTAAAGAACAAAATGTAAATATTTAAAATGAATCATTTATTTATCTTTATCTTTATGTTAAAGATTAAATATTTATCTTTATGTTAAAATTTTTATTGAATCATCTTGATTATGTTTTTTAAAATCCTCATATTTGATTAAGTTTTTGTTTTGAATTTGAAAATAAAAAAAGAAATTTGAAAATAAAAAGAAAGTAGAAATAAAAATTACTTATGTTAAAAATTAAAGATTTAAAATCCACCTCTATTTTTTGTGTTTTACATTTTTTAAATTTGAAAATAAAAAGAATACATAATCGAAAATCGTTTATGTTAAAAATGTAAAACTAAAAATCCTCATCCTTTTCCCGGGCTTGTGATCGGCTACTTTAAAAGTAGGGGAGTTAAAATTGTACACGAACAAGATGTTACGTGTACAATTTTTATTAAAATAAGAAAAATTCTTCAAATACGAAATATTAATGCAAAATAATACTTACTACGATTCTACGAATATGATTAATCCATATTCAAATCTTTAAGTTCTTCGAGACATTATTACATCCACTTTGTCTTGGATTCGAAGTTCGGCATCATCCCAATCCTTTAGACACAGTAAACTTTCTAAAATGTCGGCTTTGAGTCTTGACCTGATATCAGATAAAACCCTGCCACTTATACTAAATGCAGCCTCCGATGCTACAGTTGACACCGGAGGTGTTAGTAGATCACGTGCCATTTTGGAAAGAATTGGGTAACTACGTTGATGTTGTTTCCACCATTTAAGTATATCAAAATTTTTCTCTCCTCTTCATCTAACATACTAAGTACATCATGTGCAAAATACCTACCTAACTCTACAGGGTGTATCATTAGAATAGGGAAGGAAGAAGAACTAGAAGAAGAACCAACTAATTGTTGACTTTGAGTGGTCCTATGTGTCTGCGTAACTCCATAAGTCAATGTCATCGATTGATGACGAAGTATATGTTGGATTAGGAGGTCGTACAACGTTTGTACCGGCCTTTTCAGCATAAATTTCATACATAGAACATAAAGTTTGTTCTAAATTAGAACACGTGACTGGATTTCCAAAAGTTAATTTATCTGAAATTGCCATTATTGTTACTTTTGTACCCTCTAAGTTAAGTCGAGGATCCATGATACATGCTAATGGAAATAACATAGGTAATTGTTCACAATATTTTCTAAATTTAGCTTCCATGACATGTATAATACTAGTAAAAGAGCAAAATTCTTATACTTATGAAAATTGTTAGCAATATAATAGAAATGATTTAAAACAAGTGGAGTAGTTGGGTAATAAACACGGTAACATGCATTTGTTGCGTCGTAAAAACTTTTAAAAATTTTCTAACATGACCACATATTTCCCAATCATGTAATTCTAAATCACATTACGAGTAGTGTGTGAGTGTCGACCATTATAATATACAGTAATGCAATCTTCATAACCTTCACACGATTCAAGCATAAGATATGTTGAATTCCACCTATTGCCAACATCAGTTGCAAAACATTTTGATTGCAGCCCATTTTCTATACATAAAGCGGCAAAACTTGTTTTCTTGATGGTGAAACCCGAAATATAATTAATAGCAAATCTAATTTTTTTCTAATTGTGGGCGTATAAATTGTAATCCATCTTGTACAATTAAATTAAACACATGGCACACACAACGAATATGAAATAAAATACCATCAAATTGTGGATTACAATGTTGCATTAATTTTTCAATTACTATATTATTTGGGCTGCATTATCAAATGTAAAACTACGAGCTTTAGAATCACATTTAAATTCATGTAACACACTTAATAAAACTTGATAAATATTATTTCCATTATGAGGATAGTCTATTTGTTTAAATGCTATTACTTTTTATGCATTAACCAAGAATTATCAATGTAGTGTGCGAGTTGCTACCATGTATCCTTTTTGTTACAACTTTGTCCATAAGTCTCGATGTAAAAGATACAACACCGTTGTAATTATTAATATCATTAATAATAGCTTCTTTTTAATATTATATCTAACAATAGTATCTCTCTGAAAGTGTATTTCTAGAAATACTAACGTACCTTGGTTGTAGATATTTTTGGATGAATGTAGTCCAATGAGGATTGTCCACCAAGCATAGTGGAAACCCGACATTTGCTATCAATTCCTGTAGTCCTTCGTGTCAGAAGTTCTTGTGAATATATCCGGTTGTTGAGAGTAGGACCACTAGACCCGGCCCCCGGAGATCCAAACTGGAGATGTGCCTGATTTGTATCCACACCTCCATGTTTGTATTGACACTTTTTGAAGTATCTGTTTAGATGGGTCGTGCCAATCCCCTTCTGCCAAGCAAACTTCTCTTGACAGTGTTTACACTGTGCTTTGAACTCAGGGACTCCGTTCACTAGTTTACCAGTTGGCACCAACTCAAAATGCTCCCAGCATTTAGCCTTTTGTTTGGTGGCTTTTCGTTTAGTTCTAGAGCCAATGGTAGTTTCATGTGTATTGGCGTCGTCATGAATGTCTTCCAAATCAATTGGATCAGTGCTACCACCAAACTGATCAATAATGTCATCTGAAATTGGAATTTCATTAAGACCACTGAAATCATCATCACTTCGGTTGTATGCCATTTGGAATAATAGAGAAAGAAAATAGGAGAAGATGAAGATTTAGTAGAACGTAGAAATTAGAAAATAGAAATGTAGAAAATTAGTAGAAGTAGAAAATTATAGCGTAATATCTAGATAATAAGATACTAGATACTAATTACTTAGAACACTAATATTGAGATTTGAGAATTTATAATAGATTGAGTATGTAATTGAATGAGAGATAAAAGATTGAAGTGTGAAAAAATGAGTTTAGAAATAGGGTATTTATAGGAAAATCATGAAAGGAAAAAAAAAAAAAATGAAATGACGGTCGGATGGATGATCATCCAACGGTCGCGATTTCGTGACCGTTGTGACCGTTGTGGAACGAGAGCCACGAGCCGAGCAGCTCGTGGGCTCGCTCGTCAGACGAGCCGAGCTCATTTTTTTGAGCCGAGCGAGCGCGAGCTCGGCTCGTTTTTTCTCCAGCTCGACCCTAGCTCGTGTTCGTGATTCGACGAGCAGGAGTCCGAGTGGGCGAACTTTTACGACGAGCCGACGAGCGAGCGTTTGCCACCCCCCTACTTGGAAGAGCTTTAATTTGCGTGAAAAGATGTACATTTATCCGTGATCTTGTTTTAGAGAATTGTGATCTTGTTTTGCAAAAAAAAATTAAAGATTGTTATTTTAAGCTAAAGAAACGATTTCAAACGGGTAAAATCCATCATAGGCGTTAAGGCAAAGCGGTCGGTCTTGATCGTCTCATCGAGACCATTCCGAAAACATATTATAATAAAATTTGCGAACACGTGTGCAAATTCTATGATCATTTCTATTGTGATCTTCGTCTTTTGTGATCTTGTTTGAATAATACTGATGATCAAACAACACACACATGACTATGAAATCATGCTTTTATCTTTGATCTTTGTTTAATTAGTCATATGTTTTGTTTGATCTTGTATTATACAAAATAGTATCATAAATTAAAACATGGATTAAAACAATATCAATTTATATTAATGTACATTACCTAAACAAAACATTATCATGGATTAAAACTAAGACATTCAAACAGTATCACTTATTCAAACCTTGCCATAATTAAACAATATCAAAAATCACACGCTATGCAAGTTGTAATACTCATCTTGGAATTGGTGAGCTGATAGACATTTTTTCGGCCTTTCTTTTAAGACAAGACTCCTACCCACTTCTTTTCGTTTAGATCGGGAAAAGGGAAGATAAATGATGGGTTATCTGCATGATGACATGTGGATCACATTTTCTTGTTTTGCGAGAACAAAGCGGTGTGATGATCTTAAATCCTTGGTTATGTTCTTTTGTATTTATTGAGAGGAATGTGCACAAATTCTTTCCACTTTTCTTATGTTATATTCTATTTAGATTTTAGCAAAATGTTGATATACAATGGTTTTTTAACCAACTACTAGTCTGCATATATTGTAATCTTGTTTTTGTGATATTGTTAAACCTATTATTCTTGTAGTGATAATGAAGAACTAGGATCGATCAATCAAGAGTTGTGAGTGTTAATGAAAAGGATCAAGTTCAAAGGATGTTCAACAAGAGAAAGATGAATGGTGGCTTCAATAGATGTACATTTATCCGTGATCTTCGTTTTAGAGAATTTGTGATCTTGTTTTTAGAGAATTTGTGATCTTGTTTTGAAAAAAAAAAAGATTGTCATTTGAAGCTAAAGAGACGACTTCAAACGGGTAAAATCCATTATAGGCGTTAGCAAAGCGGCTCGGTAGTCTTGACCGTCTCTCGTCGAGACCATTCCGAAAACATATTATAATAAAATTACGAACACGTGTGTAAATTCTATGATAATTTCTATTGTGATCTTGTTTTTGTGATCTTGTTTTGCATATCAATATCAAACAACATACATGACTATGATTTCATGTTTTTATCTTTAATCTTTGTTTAATTAGTCATATGTTTTGTTTGATCTTGTATTATGCAAAAGCAATATCATAGATTAAAACATGAATTAAAACGATGTCAAATTATATTAATGCACATTACCTAACACACAACATTATCATGAATTAAAACTAAGACATTCAAACAATATCACGAGTTCAAATCTTGCCATAATTGAACGATTATCATAGATTAAAACAATATCAAACACGTGTCACGAATTCTATATAATTTCGGTTATGATACTTTTTGTGAGTCTTTGTTTTATAATACGATATCAAACAACATACATGACTAACAACACAAAGAAATAATTTAAGGGCTACCAGCATTCATCCTTACAGAAATTAAAACTACATTATGACAACAACAAATCATGGCCACAACAAATATACTTCCTAAACATTAACTTATACGCTCATCTCATATTTTGTTGTCCTCACATTTTGTTCAAATGGCAACGTCAGTAGCATTTTTTAAGAGAGACAAAACATCTTCGAGAGGAAGAGAACTAAATCTGTTTGACCGACAAAGATGAAGGACTACCAACATTCAAAGAATTAATGATTAGAATAGCTAGTAGGCGATGAATATTTCTAAAAGCTTCACCGAATTTACAACCTATTCACAGATAGACCCATTCTCGTAGTACTACTGCTCCACCTCCACCTCCACCTCCGCCGGAATTGAAGTTACCTATTCTCGTGGTATCATTGATCTACCCTCCATTCTCGTGGTACCACTACACACGATCGTCGGAATTGAAGTTACCACCGATCCACCTCCACCAAAATTGAAGTTACCATTGCTCAACCTCCACTTCCACCTCCGCCTCCTTCTCGCCTCCGCCTCCGCCTCCGCCCGAAATTGAAGTTACCCGGTCTCGTGGTATCATTGATCTACCCTCTATTCTCATGGTACCACTATACATAGTCGCCCGAATTGAAGTTATAATTTACGATTACAAGCTATGCGCGAGAAGAGGTTTGTAGAGATAGAAAAGGCACCATGAAAATACGGATCGGAGGGTATTTTGGAATTAATTTAAAATATTGTTTAAAGTATGACTTAATCATAATTTAAAAAATATCTTGACCGAATTTAAAACAAATCATGTGTAAGTGACTTATAGGCAATTTTCCCAATTTTTTACACAATAACAAAATTTGAATAATAAAAAAAGTGGGCAAAAAAATCTATTTTTTGAAAAACAATCTCCACCGAGCAACTCCATAATGTTATTTGGGCTATCAAACAACAATCCATATCTAAAGCAAACCCTACGGAAACCTTAGTCAACTTTACAACAACTACTTATAAGGAATATCAAATAATAATAGTGTGAATTATATCATAATAAGGGCATTAAAATGAACCTTAGTTATTTTTAAGTCAATATAAATTAAAAACAAATAATCAACGAGAGAATTTTTTTTTTTTTTTTTTTTTGATCGATTTAAATTTTTTTTGATCGAAACGAGAGAATTTTTTGCTCCTACTAATAAAAGCTATAGGTCTATTTTCACCATTTTAAAAACAATATTTCATTTCCTCAAATTTCACCACAGACCACACACCAACTTTTATCAATCTTTATTTTTTCTTCTCTTCATCATTCAAATTTCTCTTTCTCAACTTTGTTTCTTTTTGTTATTCACCGCGAGTGACTCACCAATTTCTATTAATATCTATTTTTTCATCTTCAATACTTCTACCGGATAAGCGATATACTACTTAAATAACGCCAAACATAGGAGAAACAGAAAGTGATATTACTAAAGCAAAAAAAAGCAAAAAAAGAAAAAGATAATGGTAGTATAAATGTAAGAGCAAACCATGCAAATGGGCAAATTGGCAAGAAATATAACAAACAAATCTCTGATAGAAATCATCTTCTTCTCCACACACACACACACAGTTGAGCGATTTTTTTGAAAAATTGAACAGATTTTTGCGCGTCAAAGCTTGAATCGATGAATCCCGAACTAGATAATGGCTACCCAGTTACCCTGCCGCTCTTGGCTGGCGATTATGAGAATGGACTGGACTCTACTGACCACCCGCACGCCATTTCAGGCTCCACGTCTTTCTTCAAAACCTGCTTCAATGGACTCAATGCTCTGTCAGGTTCGTTCTTCACATATCACAGAAATTAGCTTATTTTTCAATAAGTTTATCTGGGTTTTTGCAGCGACTTTAGTCTGATCTATTTTATTTCAATTTTTTGTCCAACGAATATTACTGTGTGGAAAAATGTATCCAAATTAGGAATTTTTTGTTCATAATACAGAAAAATTATTGAAAAGGCATACATAAGATTTCATTTTACAAGCTAATTGTTATTTATTTCCTCGTTCTTTAAAAAGTTGGCTATTTAGTCCCTTTGATTTTAGAAAGTTAACTATTTTGTGTTCCTATAATAGATTTAATTTAATGCCATTAATTCGAATTAGGTTTTCCGGAATCAGAAAGGGGTATTTAAAAACTATACCAGAATAAAATGTATTTACAGCATCTAGATTTTGAAGTTTTTCTTCTTATATGGATAAGCCGCAAATAAGTAGTTTTTATAAATGCAAGTCTTTGAGTAAAAGTAGGTATAAAGTATGTTTTAAGCACTTGTAAGCTTATCAAAAACCTACAACTTTTATCCACTTCTTTTTATTGGCAAACATGTTTGGGAAAAGTTGTCCGACCTAATCTTTTAAAAATAAACCTTTTTTTATATTTTGGCGAAGCTTAAAAAGTTATTTTTAAATACTTTTACTTTTTTTTTATCTAGTATTGTCCCGTCTAGCATATCAAAGATGTGATAGACGCCGTTGCATAATATTGGCCGAGTGAATACTAGTGTCTTTGTTCTCAGGTGTAGGAATATTGTCTGTACCATATGCACTATCTTCAGGGGATGGTTGAGCTTGATACTTCTCTTCATTATTGCGAGCTCAACCTTCTACACTGGCTTGTTAATTCAAAGATGCATGGACATGGATCTAAATGTGAGAAGCTATCCCGACATTGGTTATCGTGCATTTGGATTCAAAGGAAGAGCATTCGTATCCATTGCAATGAACATGGAACTCTACTTGGTGGCAGTAGGTTTCTTGATTCTAGAAGGGGACAATTTACATAACATATTACCGTACATGGAATTCAAAATTGGTTGGCTTGTTATTGGTGGAAGACAGAGTTTCATTATCATTGTTGGCCTCATTATATTGCCTACTGTTTGGTTGAACAACATGAGCATTCTTTCGTATATATCTGCTAGTGGAGTTTTAGCTTCTTTTATACTGTTGGGATCGATTTTGTGGGCTGGTGCATTTGATGGCATTGGATTTCATGAGAAGGGCAGCTTTTGAATTTGAAGGGGATCCCGACTGCTGTTAGCCTGTATGCATTCTGTTATTGCGCTCATCCTGTTTTCCCCACTCTGTACACTTCCATGAGAAACCAGAAGAAGTTTTCAAAGGTAATGTATGATTTTCATTTGAACATCACTGGATTGTCTGTTTCATTGCTGATTTCGATTTTCCTGAATTGGATTTACCATTGCAGGTCTTGCTCATTTGCTTTCTCATTTGTACCATTAGCTACGCATCAATGGCAGTTTTGGGATACCTAATGTTTGGTTCAAAGGTATGTTGGATATGTGATTCAATATGAATTGTTTTTTTCCCTTTTATTTTTTAAATTTCAAGATTTTCTTTGATATAACCAAAAGCAATCTAAGAAAACAAAAAGGGAAAAAGGAAAAATAGGAAGATCTTGTGCACACAAGAAAGCTCACAAAAATAAAGAATAAAGGGAAAGATCTTGGTGTGAGTAGAAAAAGAATATTTTTGTAGAGGAGTGAAAGATGAAGAATCTACAGAATTTTACCGTAAACAGAAATGAAGAGAATCAAACGAGCAAGGTAAATTACCTTTGACCCTACAGGAGTTGTGCACTAAAATGAGAGGACGTAGCTGATATTACCGAATCATGTGAATTTGTATTTTCTCTTATCTATTTGTTTTTCATTGCATTTATTAGCTTGTGTTGGTTATTTTCTCAACAGGTACAGTCTCAAATAACCTTGAACCTTCCAACGAATAAAATCAGCTCGAGAGTGGCAATTTTCACCACACTCGTCAATCCAATAGCGAAATATGCTTTGATGGTGACACCAATTGTGCGAGCTGCGGAAAATCGTTTTCAATCTTTCCACAACAGAGGACTTCTCAGTATACTGTTGAGATCCACCCTGGTGATTAGCAGTATCATTGTAGCCATTGCAATCCCCTTTTTTGGTTATCTGATGTCACTTGTTGGAGCATTTTTAAGTGTAACAGCATCAATTATACTTCCATGCCTGTGCTACTTGAAGATTTCTGGCATTCATCAGAGATTTGGAATTGAATTAATCTTCATTGGGGGAATTGTACTAATAGGTATTGCTATTATGGTTGTTGGCACTTACACTTCTTTGAAAGAAATAATTGGGCATTTGTTAGGATAAATTTTTTATTGTTCATCTATCAAATATTAATTCAATGAGATTATATTTGTTTTTCATGATGAGTTGCTTTTCCTCGGAAATTTTGTGCGCGCATTGCGGTTATACGAATTTTAATAATTGAGAGTCTTCCATAATTCTATTTACTAAATTACTATTGTGGTATGTTCAGTACCAATGTTGATCGCAGGATCTCCTAAGGGGCAGGAAATTACTTGCCTGCTTGAGTGTCGTGCGGTGGGCGATTGATAATAAAAATAAAGTGTCGGCGGGTGGGCGGTTGATGGTAAAAATTTTTTACCATATTTCTGCAACTAACGACACCTCAACAGTGGGCGAAATTTTACTTCACCACAGGGGCAGGAGATCACCCCCCCTATTCAGTACACCTGAGTAGACCGAACAACAAATAAATTTCATTATACCTCGTAGTTTGTGATCCATTGACCAGTACGGCTGGAAAAAATAAATTTTATATCTGACATTAGTATTGTACATGAGATTGGACATAACAAATACTAAATATTACACACGTTTTTCTTTCTTTCTTTCTTAATTCTATACAGTGGTCATATTCTGTCCCCCAAATTGTTATTTATTTCCCCCTTGTGTTGAATTTTCATATAAAAAATTAGACAGGTATCCACTAGAATGAGTGCCAATTGAAGAATACAGGCATGAAGAGATAAGTTTGTAAGAAATTATCAATATTCTATATAATTTAAGTATTATTTTATTTATTTATAGAACTGTAGATAATTTAAAAAAAAAGAAAGAAAGAATATACTATGGGATCAAAATACTATAGAAATAATGACACACTAAAAACAAAAGGGAGAGACAAGAGAAATTGGATGTCTAACTGGGGCCAATCATTACAAATACTCGATCTTAATCCATGGTGAACAAAGACTAGATAAGAAAGAAAGAAGATATGGTGGAAGAAATTGATTCAATGACATCGACATAGTGTGAATTTTAAATTTGTATAAGGCTCATTTCATAGAGAATGCAAAATTGATTATTGATTGTTATTCTATAAATGTCCCTATCAACTTTTAAGAATTATAGTGAATTGGGCCACGTATCTTAAATACATAATAAGCAAGCTGTCAGAAAACAAAAGAAAAAATAAAAAAATCTTTATCAAAATTACACAATCAAATTATACAAAGACGTTAGAGAATGATTGTCCTTGTCGTTTTGTAGCAGCTGACAATCATTCTTTGTCGAAATAAATAAATAAATAAATAAAGTCTTTTATAAACCTAACATGCTTGTCTTAGCAAATAGAGTAATTCAACATAGTTTATTTATAATTTGGACTCACATATACTATATTGTATCATTAAACATAACGTGCAAATCAAAATTATTTTTTTATTTAATATTTGAAATGTGCATATTTTTATGATGAAACTTGAATTTTATATCTACTATATTATATTAAACCATCTTATCTAAAATAATAATAATTTATCTATTTAAACTATGTCTTTAACATGTCGAGTTGTATAAAGTCGTTTTACACCTTTTATAAACTCTTCCAAGTGAATCGTGCAGTCGAGTCTGCATTTTTTTATTTTAGAACTTGTATTTGAATTTAGAAAAAGAAAAAAAAAGAAAAAAGAAGAAGGTAAATGTGGGTATTAGTATAATTAATGAAGATATTTCATATCTTGTATAGTTTTTCAATGTAATTTTCATGGCATGCATGCAACTAACTATATTTACTTAACTTTTCAATTTCATTTTGTTCTGATAGGAAAGAAAAATAAAAGAAAATGATTGGAAATTACTTTCCTTTTCTTTTACTATTTCCTCTACTAAATCCATGGCCAAATAGATTGTTAATTGAAATTAAATGTTTGATGCATTATCATTTATCAATCCATCCATATTTTTAAGATTTAGCATTCTATTTTAAAAAGTCGATTTTGTTTAGATGAGTAGTTCAAATCATATATATGTTGAATATAGTTTGATAGTTAATCGATGTGAGATTTATCCCCTTAAAACATATTTTGTACTTTGAATGACAAAAATATTCTTGACACAGACAAATCATCGTGCATGTAACAAAGTAATACAATATGCAGTTCATCTAGTATGATTTATATGGCTAGCTTAGAAGTGGCCATCTACATCGCCCTAGTCAATTCTACATATAAGCCAAATTGTTGGTGGACTTTCCACTTAAACTAACCTAAGCCACTTAGAAGAAAAATAGAACCAGAAGGAAATGCTACACTATAATGTGGTTTTGTTGGACATCTAGTTCAAACTAGACGGATGATAACTTTTGTTATGCGAGCGTTAGGCGGATCTGAGGGTTGAAGTTAAATTTGGGGCCGGACGTTGGTGGTCGGCCCATCAACTCATAGAAATATAAGTATCATTCTGTGATTGATTCGCTTACGTATTTAGCGTGAAAAAAATTTAAAATAATCTATGACAAAAAAGAGAGCAAAAGTTGTGATAAATACTTTCTATATTCTTCAAAGTGTTTATATCGAGTCTTAAATAATCCACAATATAACTTGTAATTTACAAAATACAATCAAATCAACAATAAATGTAAAGTTGATTTCCAACAAATAAAAAAACAAATATTTGACTTGTGTGTATATCCCATTACCCGAGGACTGCAGCATACAACCACAATCATTAATTTTTTTTTGGGTACAATTATTACAAAAATAATTCACAAAGTCATGACTCATTAACAATCAAACTTCCGTTTCCTCTTCAAGCTCTGTTCCTTCCACCATTGTTGTCTTCCTTAAGCTCTGTAAGGCTTCCACCATTGTTGTTTTCTTCAAGCTCTGTAGATTAACATGGGTACTCCGGCCAGATTTCCATGTCCGAGCATCACAGTATACAACATATATATACACCGATACACACGCAGAATGCACGCAGGAAAAAAATTGATGAAGCCAACACCATTTTTTCGCGAAATTCCAGATGCGAGCAGACGCAGAGGTCTCGTCATGTGCTAGATCTCGCCTCAGTATGCAGTGATGATTGGATATACAGTGATATTGATAAAAGATTAGACTTACCAGAAATAGGTTATGGACAAATTTGATAAACTCTCGAGAGGATATTGATGATGAGAGTGCCCGTGAACCAACAAATATTACACACGTCGGTGACGAGGGCACATGAGATATAACTCTTATTTCTTTAACTATTTGATTTTCAGTCGTTAAATTTTCTATAATGTATCTACATTCATTGGAGGTTTGTTCATATGCCACTCTCCTAAGCTCGAATCTTGTTTTATTTTCAGTATGAATAAATACTCCACTCTAGTGATTGTTTGACTTTAGAAAAATAATAGAAACCAAAACGGAAAAGTAAGCAAAGTGCCACAAAAAGTGTGTTTGGCAATAGAAAAAATAACACTGACGTTGTGAAAATTATGTAATTGTAAGTGTACAATATCGTTAACAAGTAATAAAGTGGATTTTTTGAGTCTCGAATTATCGTTCCCACGAATACCATCTTATTTATATAATAGTTAAATTAATCTTAATGTTAATTTGTTTAAAACACTTTAAAATAAATTGATTTGAAGATTTTAAATTATAACTATGAAATTTAGAAAACAATATAAGAACTTATGTGAAAGCAAAAATTAAAAATTTAGGAAATATGGTTATTAAAGCGTTTGGATTCACGAGTTCACCATAGTTGTAATCTCTAATTTCTGCTCCCAAGATTCATTCCTAAAGTTGTATTCGGTTGAATTCACGAATTTAATCTAATTTACCTCTCTCGAGTTCAAATTAGTCCTATCTAATTAAGTCAACTTATGAAGTCAGAATGGTCCCTAATTAGATGCATTAATTTTTCTAAGAATTCAATTCAAGACCGCGACAATAATAAAAGCGTATATCTACCTTTTATCCAATTGTCAAATTTTACTACGTGGTCTAGATTAATAATTTACTTCTCGGTTCATTACAATCCACAATTCAATGACAAATAATGACAAATTATTTCCAGCATTAAGAAAAGTAGTAAAACCAAAATATAAATAATTTATAAGCAAAACTTGAGAGTAAAAAATAAAGAATTAAACTAGGTTACATCGTTCATCCAAATTTTAAGTTTAGCTATTCATAATTCTAGAAAAAAGAAAAGATAAAGAGATTTGAATATACAACCGGATCTTGAATAAAAAATAGAAGAATTTGAATATTTTGCACCAAGAATTCTTCGTCTTCACGTTCCAATATTCAAGATCTTCGTTGTTCTTCGTGTTATTCACCGTTCGTTTCTCCAAAATTCAACCACCTTCTTTTGACCTAGGTTCCGTCTTTATATAGTGTTTTACTAATTTTAAAACTCGTGTACGTGAAAAAGCGAAAAAGGCTCCAACTAGAATTAAAAATAAGATAAAAAGTATCCAGATGCACAAATAGCTCATTACCGGGGTCAAACCGCAGTTGACCGCGACAAACAGTGAGAAATACACCAAAAATTGATTCCAATCCCCAAATTGCAGACTTAGTCATCCAAGTTTTGATGTATATTTTATTTGTTCCCCACTTCATGTTTGTTCATAATTTGTCTTTTTTGTCTTCTTTAGTCCTCTTATTTGCCGCCCAGGTCCTTCAACTTTTGAATATTTTGCACTTTAGTCTTTTTTCTTCTTTCATTTCAATTTAGTCTTCTTTTATTTGCAGTCCAAGTCTTTAAACTTTTGAATGTTTTCAAGTTGGTCCCCATTTCTAAGTCTTCGTGCATTTTTAATCCTTCTTTGCTCATTTTACTTTGTTTTTCTACAATTCCATTCGAACTCGAATCTTGACTTAAAATAATTAAATCAACACAAAATTAAGTAGAAAATTACTTAAAAGTACTTATAATCGTCCACTTTTGATAGTCCAGATAAGTGTAAAATCACACTTATCAAATACTCCCAAACTTGAACATTTGTTCTTACTCGAACATTACTGTTTACTTAAACAATCAAACAAATAATATTAAAATATACTATAACAGATAGCTTGCCGTAATTGCCTCAGGTTCTTGAAACAATCAAATAATTCATAAAAAACTTTCTAAATCATGCTACCAAAATTAATTATTTTTACGTATCCGATGCTCGACAGACATGTAGGTGCACGCATAGTCAATCTAATCAACATAAATCTTTAGGTTGGTAATATTCTGTCCCTCCAATGGTCAAATATTTCATTTCTCTCTCGTAAGAATACACACTTACATATTGATATTCATTCTCTTACCCTAGGTGTTAACTCTAAAATTGCCTTCAAAACACTTATTCTTTTACTGCTCAAACTTTGGTTAGGTCTAGCCAATACAGTTGCTATCTAGATCTGTGATGATTATCCATTTATTGAATGTGTCGACCATCAAGCTTCTATATATATATATATATATATATATATATATATATATATATATAAAAGACCTCACTCTCTTAAGCTTTCTAGATGACCCTTGTAGTGAGTTTTAGGCCGATGGCTCCGGGGTCTGATAGACCTTAAGGCATCTTTGAGAACTCCAACGGATTTTATCACTCGAGTCAACTAGGCTATAAAGGAAGGTATAAGATAATGCAAGTGCAATGCCTTTCATTTTTTTTGTGCAAGATAAATAAATGAGGATTAGATTCCTAGCATCCGATCAATACCTAAATTCTACACAGTAGCCAATTACATTCCACACAAATATTACTCATGCCTTTGAATCAACACCTATCTAAATGGTTTATGCAATGGTTCAACCACCCCTAAACTATCCTTTCAACTAGTTAGGTAATTGAGTTGCCAATTGGTTGTCTTGGTTTTCACAACTTATGTTCTTAATTGTATTCTATTTAATATACCAACCAAATGTAGTGATATTCATGACTATTGTGTTCACATTTACTCATATCTCACATGGATAAGTATAGTCTATAAAAAACTGGCATAAGTAGCATCACCTAGTCATAATTTATGAATCGATAATAGTTTCAATATATATCATCAATAGCCGGCAAGACTATCCAACATATAAGCACACAAATAAAATAAATTTTTTTCACATAACACACAAAAATAAACAAAATAATTAAAGTCACCCCAAGCTTAAAATCCATATTGTCCTCAATGTGACAAAAGAAAACAAAATAAATAAAAAAAAGGAAAGAGTTAACCTAAATCAAAAGGCGTGGAGACAATATCGGACTTTCAGCTGATCAATGAGCATTGTGATTGAAATGACGATGTGTAGCACGAAATATTAAAAAGAAAGTTAAATGAACTTAATTACTAAAAATTGAAAAACTTGCTCTACTTCCTAATGCAATCCTAAAATTCTACATACAATGCAATAAACATATAAGAGATACAAAATGCCTCCCATTAAGCGCTTGATTTATAGTCTAGAGCTCGACTATTTACAAGCATCATTTATGGAGGCTTGAATTGAGCTTTGGAAGTATTGTATTGATTGCAATTATCGACTTTGCATGATTTATCTTTTACTCTCCATATTTTAAATCGACCATTTTCATCTTTAATTGTTGCAACTAGTCCGCCTATATCCAATTTGTAGTTTTCTTGGCCAATTTTCACCCATTCATCAACTCTAAAACACTCTTGAGGTCGATTGGTTGCAGAGTCGTTGTACATCTCTTGAATACTACTAATTAGTCATCTTGTACTCTCAAAATTAGCTCACATTTTCAACATTAATAAGGGCTCGACTAAATCGCTAAAATTGTCGCCCCAATATGACCGGCATATTCTGTCCTTTTCGATATCAACGACAATGAAGTTAATCGGAAAGAAAAACTAATCCACATTGATGAGTAGTACATCTTCAATCACACTCCGTGAGTGCTTGATTGATCAAACTGTAGAGACACAGTTGTTGCTTTAACCTCTCTCAAACTTAATCTCCTGTAGACAGAAAGGAGCATCAAATTTACACTTGCACCTAAATCACATAAAGCATTAAAATTATAAAATTTTCCAATTGTGCAAGGTAATTTAAAACACCTTAGATCTTTTAACCCGGGCAACTTATTTAGCGAAATAGCACTACACTCCTCAATTAAAACTATTGTCTCATTTTCATCTGTTTTTCTCTTATTGGACAATATTTTCTTCATAAATTTTAAATACAATGACATTTGGGCTAATCGTCGTGAAAGGAATGTTGATGTGCGGTTTTTGAAAAACTTCAAGAAATTTGTAAAATTGCTTGTCTAGCTTGTGCTTCTGCAACCTTTGAGGAAATGGAGTTGGTGGCATATAAGCTTTGACAGGAATTAGCGCCCTCATTTTTTATGATTCAGCAGATTCCTTTGAAACTTCTTCTTTTGATTTCACATGTAGTTGTCTAGTTTTTCCTTCCTCAACTACCAACTGTTTGTAATTTTTCTCTAGTCTTTTCACATGAATTTCTGATAGTTGTACTCCGCTCCTAGTAATGATTGCATTTAGCTGTTCTTTTATATTTGTCACTGTATTGCTAGGCAAAGTGTCTAGTTTCCTATCTGACAATTATAGGGTTAACTGGCCAATTTGAGTATCTATTTTTTTGATAGACGCATGTTGATTTTGACAGTTTGTGTCTAGCCGCTCCAATACTTTATCAGTTTTCTGCATATATTGTTGAAACATCTCTCCCAGACTTTGTCCTCTTTCTTGCTGAGCATTATAGGTATTGCCACTTTGTTGATTTTCAGACTACCTAAAATTTGGGTGTTGCTTCCAACCCGGATTGTATGTTTGTGAATATAAATTATACTGCTGATGTGTATTATTCTGCACAAAATTGACCTATTCTGGAGAGGCCAATAACATAAAATCGGCGTCGAGTGGTTAGCCCCACAGTTTCGCACATCATAGTTGTTTGGATTGCATTCACTCCTTGCATTTGTATTTTGACCAAGAGCTCTACTGTTTTGTCAATGCATCAAGTTGTGCATTAGTAACCGATTATTTGTGAATCTCATGTATACACCGCTACTTTTCTTGGATTGACACGATCAGATTAAAACATGGTGTGTGTATTTGCAATCAACACATATAGATACCATGCTTTGTTGATATTTTTATTACGCAATAGACCCGTTTGTAAAAGAGTCCACTTTCGATTTGGACCGAAGAGATAGTCCGAGTAAAAATATTGATCTTGTTGGCCCTTTTAATACTATGGTTTAGACATTTTCTAAACAACTCATTGAATCATCATAAGCTTCATTATACTTTTTCCCTCCATTTCTTTGAAGGTAGTGATTTCCAGCTTCATCTTAACTACTTTAGTTGACGAAAAATATTTGTTACAGAATTTTTTAGCTAAGTCGTCACATGTGGTGATACTAGCATGTGGTTCTGAGTCTAGCCATTCTAGAGTCCCATCCCTCAATGTATAGGAGAATAACCTCAGTGATTGCATCATCATTTACTCCTTGAAACCGAAAGTTGTGGCACATCCGTAGGAATCGGAAATATGAGTATTCGGTTTTCATGTGCCTTTCTATAGAATTGCAAATTATTCTTTGAAGAGATTGATCGGATCGGCCCTCAATTGAAAGTCATGCGGACCAAAAAGTAGGATAAACTATGCTTGAGCGATCGGGAGGCTGCTTGCTAGTGTTAAGAATTGACCCGTTGGCATATTTCCATCATCATCATCTTCTTCATCATAATATTCTTTGAATTTGCTAAGCCACCAATCGAGTGCTGCTTTTGTTCGACTTCTCTTCTTACTTGTGCATCTACCATTTGAATTTGTTGCTGATCTTTCTGTTTTTGGTTATGTTCTTTGCATCTTCATCTGAAAGTACGTTCAATCTCGAGGATCGAAAATCTCAAGATTGCCGCCCATATGTCTGAGACATACAATAAACACTCTTTTTTGTAGTATCTAAAAAGTAACAAGATAAAAATCAAATTAACTATAAAAAGTAATCTAAACTAATATTAAATAAGAATAGTCCCCGGCAATGGTGCCAAAAATTTATTGTGAAAATTATGTAATTGCAAGTGCACAATATCGTTAACAAGTAATAAAATGGACATTTTGAGTCCGGATTATCGTTTCCACGAAGACTATCTATTTATATAATAGTTAAATTAATCTTAATGCTAATCTGTTTAAAACACTTTAAAATAAATTGATTTGAAGAAAAATTAAGAATATAGGAAATATAGTTATTAAAGCGTTTGGATTTACGAGTTCATCATAGTTGTCAACTCTAATTTCTCCTCTCAAAAATTATTCCTAAAGTTGTATTCGATCGAATTCACAAATTTAACATAATTTACTTCTCTCGAGTTTAAATTGATCATATCTAATTATGTCAACTTATGAAGTCAAAATGATCCTTAATTGGATGTATTAATTCTTCTAAGAATTCAATTCAAGACCGCGGCAATAATAAAAGCTTATTTCTACCTTTTATCCAATTGTCAGATTTTATTACATGGTCTAGATTAATAATTTACCTCTCGGTTCATTACAATCCACAATTCAATGACAAATAATGGCAAATTATTTCAAGTATTAAGAGAAGTAGTAAAATCAAAACATAAATAATTTATAAACAAAACTTGAGAGTCAGAAAATAAAAAATTAAACTAGGTTACATCGTTCATCCAAACTTTAAGTTTAGCTATTCATAATTCTAGAGAAATAAAAATACTGATTTGAATACATAACCGGATCTTGAATAAAAGATGAGAAGGATTTGAATATCTTGCACCAAGAATTCTTCGTATTCACGTTCCAACATTCAAGATCTTCGTTGTTCTTCGTGTTCTTAGCCATTCGTTTCTCCAAAATCCAACCACCTTCTTTCGACCTAGGTTCCATCTTTATATAGTATTTTACTAATTTTAAAACTTGTGTATGTTAAAAGACGAAAAAAGCCCGACTAAAATTAAAAGTAAGCTAAAAAGTGTCCAGACGCGCAAACAGCGCCTTGCCACGGTTGACCACGACAAACATTGAAAAATTCACCAAAAATTGGTTACAATCACCAAATTGCAGACTTAGTCCTCCAAGTTTTGATGTGTATTTTATTTGATCCCCATTTCATGTTTGTTCATAATTTGTCCTTTCTGACCTCTTTAGTCCTCTTATTTGCCGCCTAGGTCCTTCAAATTTTGAATATTCTGCACTTTAGTCCTTTGATTTCTTCTTTTATTTTAATTTAGTCCTCTTTTGTTTGCAGTCCAAGTCCTTAAACTTTTGAATATTTGCAAGTTGGTCTCTATTTTCAAGTATTCGTTCATTTTCAATCATTCTTTGCTCATTTTGCTTTGTTTTTCTCCAATTCTATTTGAACTCGGGTTTTGACCTAAAACAATTAAATCGACACAAAATTAAGTAAAAAATCACTTAAGAGTACTTACAATTATCTACTTTTGATGGTCCAAATAACTATAAAATCACACTTATCACAAGACAATAGAGATAACTTCCATGAGAAAAATGGAGACAAATATGTTTCTAGAATCACGCATTTTGGTAACAATTACTGTATATTATGTGTGTCTTGACTTTTTACTTGAGAGATACTTGAGTGAGTGTCAGTTTTTGTGCACTTATCCTATCATTTTTACGTTGCATTTTGGTAGTGTTATGGGGTTGATTGTTATTGATTTTTTAGTTTGTCTATGTGTTTTAGGATAAAATCCCCAACATAAAGTACATTGAGGAAAATCAGAAAAAACAAAACAAGTTGTTTTGAAGCGATAAGGCAAAGTTGAATTGAAGAAGAGAACCAACTCGTGGAGCATATAGAGAAGTTAGAGTACTAAGTTAAATGCAAATATCTCCACAAGGCATATGATACCACTGAAAATCTTATCGAGTCAGGAACGTATGCATTTTACATAATCTCGATTCAGGGTTTCTTACCAAAAGTTATGTACATTTTTGTCAGAGCTGTCTTGAAAGAGAACATGTCCGCTCGAGTGAGATCCTGCAGAGAAAATGCCGAGCTCTATCACTCGAACGATTGTAACTCCCGCATGAGCGAGAGGCCTGAAGGAAAAATGCCCATTTCTGATGCTCAAGTGAGACATGCCCCATAATTCTATTTATGGTAGGAGTCTTTGCGACGTTTTAGGCCAAATCATACAATGTTTTTACTAAAGCTCTAAAAGGCATACGCGTGGCAAAGCGAGAAAGTAGGCCTCAAGTCTTATGAACCTAGACTTAAAAGATATATTTTTTAAATTTTTCTAGACCAATAAATAAATAAATAACTCATACCTTGAAAATTTATAGAAATTTCATACATATTTTTCAAGTTTCCAACAAAAAGTTAGACAAGTTTTCTAAAAATAATATATATAACTTAAAAAAAAGTTACTCAACTTTCACCTTTTTTTAAAGCTTAGCTAAAGAAAATAAGTAGAGGAAATTACACACGTTATTGTGCATATACAATATATTTTTAAATTTACTTTTGATGTGTAATTATTCTAAAAATACTAGGTACTATATATATATATATATATATATATATATATATAAATTAACATAAATAAAACAAAATCTCTTCATCCCAAAATTTTCATGAGAGAGAAAGCAGAAAATCCTTGTATCATTAACTTTTCAATCCCAAAATATCTTCATCACAAAAATTTTAACTTTTCAATATCAAACCCATATCGGATAATCCCTAAATCCATAAAAAAAATCGGATAATCTCAATAAAAATTCTTGGCGGAATACAATAAACCCAAAAACGATCTTGATTCGAATAGTGGCTGCCTTGTGTTTTATTATTACGGTAAGATTTAATATCGTTTATGCTAAATTCGATTTGAATTTAACAACAAAACTTCTTAGATATCTTTTTACATTTCCTTGTATTGTAATATATTGTTGTGCATCTTATACAATGCATTGTGTTCATTCTTAACAAATTGTTGAGCGTAATGTTATTTTTATTCTATTGCATATGATGTTATAATATCGATGCGATTTCATTCTTAACACATTTGATGTTATTTTCATTCTGTTGCATTTCATTCTATTGCATTTGATGTTTAATTGTATTGAATGTTAAAAATATCTTTGCTTGCTTGGATGTTACCAAATGTTATTAATATGTTGTGAGAAATGTTACAAAATCTATTGCAAGGGATGTTCCATAATTAGTGTAGTGATGTTATCTTCATCTGTTGAGTGATAATATGTTGCAATGAATGTTATGAAATCTGTAGAGATGTTAAAAATCTGTTGCAATGGATTTCACAAAATCTGTAGTGATGTTATCTTGGGTGTTAATCTGTTGCAATATTGGGTGATAATTTGCTGCAATATTGAGTGTTAATTGAGGTATATAGCATGAGAGAGGTTGCATAGATTAGGAGAGATAATATGATATTTAGTCAAATAATGAATTCTAATTAATATGGTAAATGGAGATAATTATGGAGTATGTTAGACTAATTAAATCTATTAAATTAATAAAAAAAGGAAAAAATTGATACCTCATCCAGTATTTCTACAATAAAATATATGAAACAAATTTTATATAAATATTAAGATAATATGGCTTATTAGTGAAAATTTCCCTAATAAGTATTAACCCATTTCTCCCTTGGCTCAAGCCTTTACAGTATCTACTGGGCCTCAAACTTGACCTCACGTCTGGCCCAAGAAATCACAAAATGGGCCTAAAATGTAAGATTTGCTTAAGGGTTCACTCTGACCATATGAAATGCCAAATATAACCCCCAATCTCATAATTAGCAGCAGAGCCTAAAGGAGTTCAATCTCCCGTACCCTAATACTTCTTCACATGCTATATAATTCTATAGTATGTAAAGTGGTGGAGCCAAGAAATTTATTTTTGAGAGGCCAAAATTTTTACCGGTATAGCGCATCTCGTGAGTTTAAAAAAAGAGTCAAAGATAATTGTTCAAAATGAATTTAATAACCATATTTTTATTTTTTGAATCTCTTTTGACATCACATATTTCAACTTATATTTGTACTATATTCTTTACTTGTCAAAGTAAGTTATTAATATACTATTTTGAAGTATTCATAGTAAACTTACACAAGACATCTTTTGGATTAAAAATTGTAAAACATGGAATTCAAAATAACAAACCAAAGATGATTTGCTAGAATAAATATAATCATTCGATTTTTTATCTTTTAATCGACATCACTTATTTAGCTTATTTTTGGATAATAATTTTTCACTTGTCAAGTAGATTTTTATACCATTTGTGAGTATCCATGGCAAATTTTGTAAT
The DNA here is from genome assembly GCA_023638005.1 of Forsythia suspensa. Lineage (NCBI taxonomy): Eukaryota > Viridiplantae > Streptophyta > Magnoliopsida > Lamiales > Oleaceae > Forsythia > Forsythia suspensa. The sequence continues at coordinate 1,126,225 of JALRMA010000416.1, read as the reverse complement.
GCATTTTTGGATTAAAAATCGTTAAACAAAAAATTAAAAATAACAAGCCAAAGATGGCTATTAGAAATGGATTTAATAATTCGATTTTCATTTTTCATTTATATTTTAGCGTCAATTGCTTTTGACTTATTTTCGAGGCTATATTTCTTCACTTGTGGGTGTAGTTTTTTTTTGTATCGTTTGAAAGTATTCATGACAAACTTCACAACACTCCTTTCAAATTGAAAAATTATTAAATGACGAGTTCAAAATAATAAGCTAAAGATGACTGCTAAAATTGATTTAATTTTCAATTTTGTTTTTGTTTTTAATTGTCAATTTAATTTAAATTCTATGTGATATCAATTTGATTAGTCTAGCCTGTATAATTAAATATAAAAATATGAAAAAAAAAAAAATTGAAGTGATAACGAATCTCTAAATAATTTGTTTACTAAAAAAATTAAAGAAGTAGAAAAAAAAAATCTACGAAATTGGGGGCCCTAGACCCTAAGCCCCCCTTTGTGTATGTACATCGGCTTTTGTAGTTGATATGAATTCAAGTGAGGTTCAAGCTACTAATTGAAAATTATTTAAATCAAACCCATATCCCTCCATGTATAGCCATCACACTTTTTCGTCGAAAGTTTCAACCAGAGCGCAGCGTTATCTTTGTAAAATAGAGTTGACCACCTTTTTTTCCGCCTTGTCCCCATGCGGCATGTTTTCTCCACGCCACATGGTTAGGCGGCACGTTTTGATGCCTTTTCAAACACTAGTTTTTACACCCTAATTTTTGTCTAGAATTTTTAAATACTTAATGGGAGAAGAATAAGAGAAGTCAGGGATTTTCAAGTTCAAACTTGAATATTCAAGATTATTTATTTGTTTTCTTCAATTTTTTTAATCTGGCTGATGTTCTTCTAGTTTATTATGTGTTTGTATTTCTCAAACATGATAGACTAAATTTTTAGTTTCTAGGATGATAATGTAATTGTACTTTTGAAGCCTCAATTCAATTTTGGGTGGTTATATTTTCACACAATATTTTATTATAAATGCATCACATTTTAGTTGCATAAAAAGTTCTTAACTTTTATTTATTGTCACATTTATGTCATTAATTTTTTTTTTATCGAATTCTTATATTTAACATTCTATTAATTAACACATCTTATTTGTACTGACGATTTTTATCTAAAAAATCCATTAGTGTGCTTTAAAATGAGGGACAAATATTTAATCAAAATTATTTATTTATTTGCTTATTTTAAAATACGAGAAAAAAATGAGTTTTATTGTTAATTCTTAATGGAAATTTTGGACGGACCGTTATTCGAGACTATGTGCTAATTGATTGAATGTTGGTAATAAGAATGCGATGAAAAAATATTAGGGACATAAATTTAATAACAAATAAAGATTATAGACTTTGTATACAATTTAAATGTGGTGCAATTATAGAAAAATGTTGTGTGAAGCCTTCAATTTTTTAATTCAAGTATTAAGTTGTGATTGATTTTCTATTGTTAGAATTAATTCTTTCGTTTTATCCGGCCAATATTAGGATTGTTTTGGGAATTGTATTGATATCGAGAGATGAAATGTGTGTTCGAAACTCAAATTATAAATAACATACATTCTAATAGGAGATAGAATTATATAACTATGGTATATGCGATCGTTACGTAATGTTTGATTGTTCTAAAAGCATTTATGTTTATTTGTAACTTTCATAGAGATATTGGAAGTTTGTAAGTAGAAATATGTTCGACTCTACTTGAGAGAGATTGTCATATAATTTAGGGACATTAGTTGTTAACACAATTAAACACAGTCCATTATGTTAATATTTATATTAAAGTGGATAAGTATTGGTAAAGTTGAAGTCCTAGTGCTTAAATTCATTGAAGTTTGTCAAACCAGTATATCTGCTTATGTTAGTTAAGTTCGTTAAAATCAAAGTTCAACTCAAAATTTGGATAATTCGGTTAATGCTAGGTTGAATTCATAACTAGATACAAGTTTTCGTGAGAACGATACTTCAATCATCACCTTATTATTTGTTCAAGATATTGTGCACTTGTAGTTTTCAAACGAACAAGTTTTTTGTGTCGTTGCTAGGGAACTTTGGCAATAGAAAAAATAACACGAGAATAGAGAGAACTTACATACAAAGAGGAAGACAAATATGTTTCTGGCATTGCGTATTTTGGTAACACTTACTGTTCTGTGTGCCTAAACTTTTGCTTGAGAGATACTTTAGTGAGCATTAGTTTTTGTATGGGAGATACTTTTTTCTATATCGTTATCATTATATTAAAATTGATTCAAAGTCCTTTATAGGCACATTCCAAAATACACAAGTCATGTATCTTTAATCTTGCTGCATTATTTCTTTCATTGTTTGTGTGAGAATACGTGGTACCATCAAACAAGGTCTTAGTATAAGCACCGTTGTGTGAACTAAAGAGGTCGATCCAAGTGAAATTCATATTTTCGAGGATGTAGAGATTGAATCCAACCATTCTGATCCCTTGGTTGACCAATGAGAAAAATAAAGCAATTGATCTAAGAACATAGAGATAGAAATTGGTATCTCAATCCCTAGGCCCATCAGAGATAGGCCATCCTTGGGACTACTAGGAATGGATGTTGAACCCCCTACATTTGGAGTGAGGTGCCTATGAACAACACAAAAAGAATGAAGATAGTTGAGCCGAGTTTGAACAGAAGATTTCCATTCTAGGTTTAAATGAGAGATCTTGCTTCAATATATGTTAAGGTACTGCAAAAGGAGTTCATCCGGCCAAGGAACTAATGTTAGGGGCATAAAATGAAGATTAATACCAAAAATAGTATATATCGATATCACCACGAAAGGAGTGCATTCATCAAGGAAATAATGCAAAGCGCATAAGAAAAAGATTGAGTGCAGAAGACAACAAGAAATCATCAAATGAGTCATTTCGATTGAAATAACTAATATTGGACATGGGGCATAGATTGAAGATTGATCGGATGAAAATTGAAATGGATAGTTTCAAAAATAACCATAAAAATAAAAGAACATTAAAAATATTAATTCAATTTTTTACGATAAAAATTTTGTACAAACTTTTTGTAATACTTTTGTTATATTTGTTATAAAAAAAAAAAGTGTTACAACGGCAAATTTCTGCATGTTTTTGTCACACCGCCTTCACAAAACCAACACATCAGCTTGCACCATAGCAACAACACCAAACCACTACCACCATATCATCTCACACCAATCGCACATCAACATTCCCCACCACCACATGGGAATATGTAGACATTATCACCACCACGTTGACCCAGCACCACCGTCTCCACCTATTTCCACCACCACCACCACTAAAAACCACAAAAAAAAAACCCGACACCAAATTTGCCTTTGCCACATCGTATTTGGCATTTAGATTCGATTCTCGGAAAACAAATAAAAAAATCAACTTAAGCCTAAAAGATATAGACAAAGAAGAATTTAAAGTTTGTGTGTAAAAAGGGACGGTAGTGGTGGTAGAGGTAAGAGTGGCAATGGTGGTGGTGGTGGTAGACTATGGCAACTGTGGATGGTTGTGGTGGTAGTGTTGGAGATGGCATTGTCAAAATGCATTGGACTACCAAAAATATAGGTATGATGTTAATATGAGATGACGACGATAGAATGAGCAATACGAGGCGGCGACGGCGAATGGTTGTTGTGGACGGGAGTGCCGAGGGTGGTGGTGATGGGCGGCGGTGGAGGCGAGGCGGAGGCGAGCATTATGGTTTGGATGTTGAGTTGGATTGGGTTAGGTGGCGGTGGTGGTAGAAGGATGAGGTTGTGGTGCGCCACAATAGTGGTGGTCATCTTTGGAAACAGCGATGGATGGTAATAGTGGTGGTTTGGGTTTGGGTTTGGGATTGGGGTGGGGTGGGGTGGGGTGGGGTGGGGTGGGGTGGGGTGGGGGTGTGCGATATTTTCAAAGATTTTAAATTTTATGGCCAATCTAGTATTTCTAAAATAAATATTAAAGAATAGTAAATTCGAAAATTAAAGAAAATGTTAGTATATGGAGAAATTATAACAAAATGAAATTCAAATATTTTTTAGATTGTGACTATCAAGTCCCGACTAGAGGTCAGCAAGCAGGGACTGACCTAGATATAAATTTTAGAGTCAGCTAAAATTTCAAGTTGGGCTCAACATGGATTTTTATAGTAGACTAGAAATTTTTTGGCCAATTTTATGAATTAAAAAGAGAAGAGAGAAGTTGTGTAAAGTTCATTAACTAACATGCAATTCTCTTAGTGCTTTGGAAGATATTCTTATATTTTTTTGCATACTTTTTGATAGAATTTCTTCCTTTCTTTTTATCCTTTTGGGTAGGCTATACTTTTTGCAATGAGGGGCAAGCCCATGCTCGTAGGCCGGGGAAAAATATGTGGACATATGGATCTTGTTGATAATTTTAAGCGTTGAGCCGGGCTTTACATAGTGGTAATTGTTAGGAAGACATTAGGAAAAAGAAAACAAAAAACAGTAAAATACTTGAAAAGATAGAAATGACCGGATATGGAAGAAATGTCTTGAACACGATATCATTGTCCTTAAATGATATTTGCCCCTCTATGAGATTTAGAATATTTAAGGGATACATTGGTAAATAGTTTGTAGGATTTAAACAAGCCTTTATAGAAGCAATCACCAAGCACTAATGAATACTTCTTAAGTACTTGAAGATCACAATAAATGGATTTGAATTTGTATAAAGCATAAAAGATTATGTTATTGTTGTTTTGGGAATGATTTCATTCTTTTTAATCATCAAATTTCACATGAATTTATAGTATAAACACGCCAAAATTCGAGAGACGCAATACTTGGAACCAAGAGACACCTTTTAGTGCTTTAACTGACAAAAAAAAAGGTTTTTCATGTTTGCCACAGTTCGACCGCAATAATTTAATTTAAAAGTCTAGCAACAACAATGTCTCCAACGATAATCTCTTATCAAATTCTCCTCATCGATAATATTGTTGAACAATTTACAACAATCTTCCACTTGTTCAAAATTATATTAACTACAATTTCAAACAAGCAACACTTAAGCATAAAGTAAATATATCTTTCGATTTGAATCTAACAATAGTGTAATCCTTACAAAGCAATCATTGAAATCCTAGGTAACATAATAGCATTGAACTAGTTAACTTTTGATCCCTTTCTGTTGAAATCAAATTTTGGCATATGTACGTACACCCTGAAATTTTGATACATACGCAATGCCAGCTGTATTTGTATCGAGGTGGTTTAAAAGAGAATTTTGTAACTTCATTACTTCAATATGTGGTGGCAGTGGCATATGGAAAAATTATCAAAACATGGACCAAAATAACTATAAGTAAATTGTAGAATCCCGAATTTTTATTATTATTTATTATTAAAGGACCTAAGTGAAAATAAGTTTTAGAATCGATTAATTTATTTTGGGCTAAATAATTAGTTAGCGAATTATTGAGTTTTAATATATTGATATTGGGCTCGTTGGGTAGCTTGTATTTATTTATGATTAACGATTCAAGAAAAAGTATTTTTGGCTAAGCTAAACTCAAAATAGAGTCGGTTAAAGACTTCTATGGTAAAATGATTGTTAAAATGGCCTCTTTTGAGATAAACCGTTTCATTTGAATTCCAATTTGTTTTTTTTTTTTTTTTTGTAGCTCTCTCTCTCTCTCTCTATCTCTCTCTCTCTCTCTCTCTCTCTCTCTTTTCTATTTGCTTTCAAATACCAACAATCCTAGTTAACCTATACTACTAGAGTTGTATTTTAAAAACAATTCTTAATGCTTAACCTATATAAAATTTATTAAACCCCCACCCCCCATGTCATTATCAAGAAATCAGCCGGCAGATACTTGTGGCACCCTTTTTCTTCAAGCTTTACTTTCAATCATTCATTTTTTTCAAAGAACTAATATTTTAAGAACTAAGGTGAGATATTATGTGCTATTGTTGATTTCTACGACTTTCTAATTATTGTAATTCTGTATGTAAATTTATTACTTAATTTCAGTGCTCTTTCGAGAGAAATCATGAATCAATTCATTTAAACTTTCGAGTTTCAGTTAAACTTTTGAGTTCAATTAAACCTTTGAGTTTCAGTTTATTTGCAGCGCTTGCATGAATTATCATTGTCATAGTGTGATAATTCTCAGTTCAGTTTAGTAAGTTAATTCCATGCTTAATTATAATATTTGGATTGATTGTGGAAATAGCAAGTATCTCACTGAGTATAATCATTTATACTCATCCCTCATTTTAACAAATTTCAAGTAATAATTAACATGATGGATGCGTGGCGGGTCGGTGAAGCTGTCAAGCCAATGGTCGCCAAATAAAAATTTGTTTATTTATAATGCTTTAGTTGATAAGGTGATTAGCGTCAAAATCTCAAGTCTATTTACATTCGTCAATTTATTTTCCTTGAATGTGTACAAATTAACCAATTGTTTAAAAAAATTGGGATTTTTCTTTTATTATTAAAGTCGCTTTTCTGCAATATTTTACTTTTTATGAATTTTATTAACACTCCAGAACTTTAGAAATTCTGGGGCGTTACATAAACAGATCAAAGAAGTATATAAACTTTTGCTTTTGCTTTCGAACTTCTAATCCGCATAGTATGGATTGCCTTCTAATCAGGCTTTGGCAGCCTGAAATTGACTAGGCTTTGCCGAAAGGCCTCATCTCTAAAAGACTGACTCCAGAGCTCTCCCTCTCCCTCCCACAGTAGGGTAACCTCGCCTCAATATAATTAAGGCTTTTTCGCCTTGGAAATATCAAATATTCTTATTCTTGTTTTTAGGTTTCACGGACATGTAAAACTTATCCATATTGCCTTTGACAACTGCTTCATGTTTTACTAGACTAAATAAACCTAGGGGTGGTTGCCAACCGGGTTCGGCTCGGACCAAAAAAGTGGGCTCGGTTCGGCCCACGAGCTCGTGGGCGAACGAGACGAGACGAGACGAGCCAAGCTGCCAACAAGCTCGACTCGGTCTTTAAATTTTTAATTTTTTTGGATAATTTTAAAATAAAAAAAGAAAGAAAGAAAGTGTTAGAAATATTTAATGTTAAAAATCAAGGTTGAAAACCTTTCTCATTTTTTCAGGTTTGGGATCGGCTACTTTAAACGTGAGCGGAGTTAAAATTGTACACGAACAAGTAGTTACGTGTACAATTTTTTGTTAAAATAATACATCTAATACGTACACAATATAATACTTACTACAAATCCAAATATTCCATATTCAAATCTTCAAGTTCTTGGGACATCATTCGATCCACTTTGTCTTGGATTCAAAATTGACGTCATTCCAATTCTTCATACACGATAAGTTTTTAATATGTCGACTTTGAGTGTTGACTTTGAAATCGAGATAGAACCTTACAACATGTATTAAAAGTAGACTCCGATGCCACAGTTGATACCGGATGTGTTAATAGATCACGTGCAATTATTGAAAGAATTGGGTATTGATGTCGTAGTATATAAAAAAAACTCTCTTTGTCATCTAAAATACTAAGCATGTCGTGCGCGAAATATCTAATTAACTCTAAAGGTGTATAACTAGAGCGGGAAGGGAAAAAGTAAAACCAACTGAAGTTGACCACCCCTATGTGAACTAACGTAACTCCATAAGTCAATGTCATCGGTTGATGACAAAGTATATGTTGGAACATGGGATCGTATGACGTTCCTACCAGTCTTTTCAGCATAGACCTCATACATTTGACATAAAGTTTGTTCTAAATTACCACACGTTAGTAGATTCCCGTGACGTTAATTTTTGTGAAATTGTCGTTGTTGTTACTTTCGTACCATAAAAGTTAAGTCTAGGATCCATAATACATGCTAATGAAAATAAAATAGGCAAATGTTCCCAATATTTTCTAAATTTAGTTTCCATGACATGTATAATATTAGGGAAAAAAAAAAGCAAAATTTTTATATCTATTAAAATTGTTAGTAATATAATAAAAATGATTTAAAACTAGTAGAGTAGTTGGATAATATACACCTAAATATGCATTTGTTGCGTCGAAAAAAAAATCAAAAAATTTCTAATATGATTATATATTTCTCAGTTATATGTTTGCAAATCATATTCTGGGACGTGTGAGTATCGACCATTATAATATGCAGTAATGTAATTTTCGTAACCTTCACAAGATTCAAGCATGAGATATGTTGAATTTCACATATGACCAACATCAGTACAAAAACATTTTTTTTTCTTGCAGTCCATTTTCAACACATAGAGCAGCAAAAATTTGTTTTCTTGTTGGTGAAATCGTAATATAATTAATAGCATATCTAATTTTTTCTAATTGATATTCTATAAATTTTAATCCATCTTTCACAATTAAATTAAATACATGACATACACAACGAATGTGAAATAAAATACTATTAAATTTTGGACTAAAATATTGAATTAATTTTTTACTTACTATATTTTATGGGTCTGCATTATCAAATGTAAAACTACGAATTTTAGAATCACAATTAAATTCACATAACACACCAGTAAAATATTAAAAATATTAACTTCATGATGATAATAATCAATTTATTTAAACGCTATTACTTTTTTATGCATTATCCAATTACTATCAATGTAGTGTGTAGTTGTAGCCATGTATCATTTTTGGTTATTACATGTCCATAAGTCTGAAGTAAAATGTAAAACACCGTTATAATTATTAATATCATTTTTAATAGCTTCTTTTTTTTTTATTATATAAAATAATAGTGTCTTTACGAAGAGTATTTCTAGAAACAGAAACGTACCTTAGTTGGATATATTTTTGGACGAAGTTCGTGAAATGGAGATTTTCCACCAAGCTCAGTGGAAACTCGGCATTTGCCATCAATTCCGGCAGTCCTTGGCGACGTATGCTATCTTGTGAATATACACAATTGTTTATAATGGGATTATTAATGGAGTAGGCTCTGGGAGATCCAAACTGGAATTATGCCTGATTTGATTCCAAACCTCCGTGTTTGAATTGACACTTTTTGAAGTGTCTGTTTAGATTTGTCATGCATATCCCTTTCTGCTAAGCTAACTTCTCTTTATAGTGTTTACATTGTGCTTTGTACTCAGGGTCTTCGTCTATTAGTTTACTAGTCGGAACCAACTCAAAATGTTGCCTTTTGTTTGGTGACTTTTCGTTTAGTACTAGAATCGATAGTTGTGTGTGTGTCGACATCTTCTTGAATGTCATCCAAATCAATTGGATCAGTACTACATCCAAACTCTTGAACAATATCGTTTGGAATTGGAATGTCATTAAGACCACTGAAATCATCATCACTTCGATTTTAGGCCATTTGGAACAAAATAATAAAGAGAATAGTAGAAGATGAAGATATAGTAGAAATGTAGAGAATTGCTAGAATAAGTAGAAAATTAAAACTTAAATGTATAGACTAATATCTAAATAATAAGATTTGAGATAATAATTATAAACTAATATTGAGTTAATGAAATTTGAGAATTGTTGTTGAATTGAGTATATAATAGATTGAGAGATTGAAGTATGAAAAAAAATGAGTTTAGAAGAGACTATTTATAGGGAGAAAATCTGAATTCAAAAAAAAAAAAAAAAAAAAAAAAACAATGTGCTCAACGGTCACAAATGTGAGCTTACGTCCACGAGCTCGTGGGCAACTCATGAGCCCACGATCCAGCTTGTATTTTTGTCGAGTCGAGCGGACTCGGCTCTCTCTTTGGGCTCGTCAAGTTAATTATGGGCCGAGCTTTGATGAGCCGAGCCTATGAGCCGCTCGGCCCATTTGCCATCCCTATATAAACCCCATTGTCGTTCATTAAGTTGGAGGAAGCACAAGATCTTTGATCTTAGAGACAAGAAAAATGATACTGCCTTAAGAGGATGTTTCGTCAAACTCCAATAAAATGATCTTCTTCTTGAGTGCCTCTCCTCTAGTAGCTCATCACAGGTGATCTTACAATCATCCTAATCTACAACTAAAAATTTGGGCAAACACCAACCCGGATCGATCAACCCAACCCAACCCCACCCAACCCAATTCGATCGGTTTAGGTCGGGTTTTATCCTAAATTGGGTTGGGTTGGGTTTTGAAAATCTATTTTTGATCGGTCGGGTTGGGTTGCGGGTACCCTCATAAAATCGACTCAACCCAACCCGGACCGACCCGACCCGACCCGCTCAAAAAGTGTATTTGGGCTCCCAAAAAAATTGCTCAAAATTTTGGCCCCAAAAAATTGTCTTAGCATGAATCGGGGCTCAAGTCCAAACCGACCAACCCAACCAAATCCAACCCAAACCGACCCAAGCTTGGTTGGTTTGGGTTGGGTCAGTGCAACTCTTGGTCGGGTTGGTTTGGTTTGATTTTTGTCAAACCGAATATGTTGGGTTGGATTGGGTTCAAGTTGAGCCCAAACCGACCCAATCTAACCTCACGCCTACCCTATCTACAACCACCTTTGCCGTTTTATTTAAGTGAAAAATAATGCACAGGTGCTTCTATTCACAAGTGGGAAGATAGAAATAATAACCCAAATGAAGACCAGAACAAAATATGGGACACATTCGACAAACCCATTGGCCACACCCAAAGTGTTATATAAGTACTCAGAACTTTTTTTGTTTGTCACACAAAAATTACTTTTGAATTCCTAGTAGAAAGAGATTTCTCATTCTTCTATTTATCTAAGCATGTTTCTACGGTTTTCTAGCCTTGAATTAGCAGAGTTCTAAAATTCCTAAAACTTTTCAGCACACCTTTATTCCTCCTCGTCTCTTTTATTTCTATCAGTTTAGTTCCGGGTTCATTGTTGTTGGTCCCTTTTGATCCCAACCAGCACCAAAGATAAAACAAGAAAGTAAACAAAAGTAGTAAAACACAAGAATTTGTTTTGCCCTAAAAAGGGCGAATGTTCAGCCAAATTAATGACCTAATCACCCGTTGAGCATCCACCAAAGGATAACGCTCAAGCACTAAGCATCAGCCTTAAAACAACGGCAAAGAATCAGCATTTTACAGAAATACAGAATGAACCTCTCAAAATACAACTCTCCTTTCTCTAATCTGAAATACACCAAGAAATCAAGACTGCAACACCCAAGTTACTTTCACAGAGTAACACCACAAACCAACCCTTCTTTGTTTCTAATCACTCAAAAAGTCTGTAAACCTTTACAGAGAAAGAAACCCAAAAGAAAGGAAGAAGATGAAGCGTAGAACCAGAGAGAGAGTTAAGACAATTCAGAATCCCAATGTAAACCTACTGTATGCGTACCATATACACTTCAATCCATTTAATCTTCAGAAGCCTCCAGAAAATCAATCAGAGTCGTCCAATTCTCCATGTGTCAGCATCTGGATGAATTAACACTTTTAATTATAAGTGTTAATTCTGTATACACGATTTAGGCAATTGATCAATGGGCCTCATTGGATCACAGAATCAAATGGGCTTGAAGTGCATGGTGGGCCAAATGGGCAGCATTACCAACATTCTCCACCTTGCTGTCTATTAGGCCATACCAGTAGTGCTTGAGGCTCTCAGCTTTAGTTTCATTTGCTCTAAGTACCTGTAAGAAAGAGACTAGTTTAGCCACAGTCCATATTCAACAAAGATAAATAATTTTTAAACTTATTGAGGGATAAAACTTTTGTTCCCATGTCAACCAGATTAACCAAAGTTGATATCTTATTCAACTTGATTATCCCTTTCTCAATGACATCTCTAATGAAATGAAATTTTACCTCAATATGCTTTGTTCTATCATGAAAGACGGGATTTTTACTTAAGTGAATTGCACTTTGACTATCTGAGGAAAGAACAACATGATTATTAATAAATCCCAAATCTTTTAACCAAATACCTTCTTTGATGGCATCTGTTGCAGCAATGTATTCGGCTTCTATTGAAGAAAGGGCTACCAATTTCTGAAGTTGGGATTTCCAACTTATACAGCTATCATTTATTGTGAAAACATAAGCAGATGTGGATTTTACATTATCTCATCACCAAAGCAAAATCGAGTCTACAAAACCACATAGAAAATTCCTCCTTCTCCTTTTAAATTCTAAACATAAACTAGCGGTTCCTTTTAAGTATCTAAATAACCATTTCATAGCTTTCTAGTGACATTCACTAGAATTACTCATAAATCTGCTTAAAACACTTACAAAGATGAGCAAAATCGGGTCTTGTACAAACTATTAAGTACATGATAGATCCTCTGACATTGGCATAAGGGATCATTTCCATTCTTTTCAATTCTTCTTCAAAATTAGGTGATTGAACAGAGGAGAGTTTGAAATGATTAGATAAAGGTAAGGTGACAAACTTAGATTCATTCATTCTGAACCTTTCAAGAAGTTTAGAGATATAAGAACATTGATTCAAAAACAAAGTATTTAAACTTCTATTCCTATTGATTTCCATGCCAATGATTCTTCTAGTAGGACCTAGATTCTTCATTTCAAATTTATTACTCAATTTCTGTTTTACAATTTGAATCTCTTTCGTGTCAGAACCAGCAAGAAGCATATCATCAACATATAAAAGCAAGTAAATGGAATCAGAACCACCATTACCTTGATAATAAAAACAGGGATCATAACTATTTTTATTAAAACCAATACTTTGAATATAAGAATCAAACTTTTTATACCATTGCCTTGGGGTTTGCTTTAAACCATATAAAGACTTCTTAAGGAGACAAACCAAATCACCCTTACCAGATTTCTCAAATCCTTCATGTTGAGACATATAGATGGTTTCTTCTAACTCCCCATGTAAGAAGGCATTTTTTATATCCATCTAGTCTAATTCCCAACAGATTGGACCACTAAGGCAAGTAAAATTCTAATTGAAGTGTACTTGGCTACATGAGAGAAGATCTCATTATAATCAATACCTTCCCTTTGAGTAAAGCCCTTTGCAACTAATCTAGCTTTATATCTAGGAACCCCATCTATGGAATCTCCTCTTTTAACTTGAAATGACCATTTACAATCAACAATCTTTTGAAACTTAGGCCTACTTACTAAGGTCCAAGTTGAGTTTCTTTCTAAGGATTGCATTTCATCTTTCATTGATGTTTTGAATCTTTACAGGTCATGGCCTCTTCAAAAGAGGCAGGTTCACTACCTATTGAAGATTGAGCAGAGAGGATTAAGGCAAAGTCAGTGTCAGCTAACCTTGAAGGGAGTATGATATTAGTCCTTCTTTCCCTATCTCTAGCAAGTTGATAATCAGATAGGTCATGTGAAACATTTTCTCTAACAACTTGAAGATCATTAACAAAATTCTATGTTTATGTTTCAACTGGATTATCAGACTGAACTTCATTTTCAGTAAGCTCCACCTCAATCTGAGAAGGAGTTATGAGACTTGTTTGAATAGAATTATCAACTTCACTTTCAGAATTTGACATTTTCAGACAGGGCATTATTGCTTCATTGAAGACAACATTTCGATTGGCTATGACTTTAAAACCTCTAAATTCTCTTACCCACAACCTATAGCTTTTTGTTCCAATCCCATAACCTAAGAAAACACATTTCAAGGCCTTTGGTTCAAGTTTTCCACCATCTTGATGTGCATATACAGCACATCCAAAAAATTTAAGGAATGAATAATCAGGTGTGTGACCTTTCCAAACTGATTCTGGAGATTTATTTTCCAGAGCACTAGAAGGACTCAAATTTATGAGATAAGAAGCTGTCATTACAGCCTCTCCCCAAAATAACTTTGGAAGACCTCAACTATGAAGCATGCACCTAACCTTATTTAGGATAATCCTATTCATTCTCTCAAGAATTCCATTTCTTTGAGGAGTATAGGTAGAGGTTCTATGTCTAAGAATTCCAAAACTTTACGAAAAGAATCAAACTCAAAATTACAGAACTCCAAACCATTATCAGTTCTTAAAATCTTTATTTTCTTATTAGTTTGGTTTTCTATTAGAGTTTTCCAATCTTTAAAGATTTGAAAAGTCTCAGACTTGGATTTTAGAAGAAAAGTCCATACCTTTCTCGAAAAATCATCAACAATTAGAAAATAGAACCTGAATCCAGTGAAAGTATTAATTGGGGCAGGTCCCCAAAGATCCGCATGCAAGTATTCAAGTATTGAAGTTGACTTGTGTGTTCCAATTTTAAAAGGTAATATGTGTTGTTTACCAATTACACATTGTTCACAAAAGATAGTATTTCAATTTTGTCCTTGCCAAATATCCCTTCATTGTTTAAAGATTTAAGGCCTTTAGCACTAATATGACAAAGTCTTTTGTGCCATAAATCAAACTTGTCATTATCAGTGGTAATGGCTGCAAGACTATTTTCCACTAAGGGTTTAGCCTTCAAAGTATAAAGACCATTTTCTTTTGGGGTATTAAGAATTTCAAAATTTTCTTTAAAAACTTTTGTTCTTCTATTTGATAAAACAATGTTATAATTTTGGTCATCTAATATTCCTAAAGAAATCAGGTTTCTTTGAAGGTCAGGCACATATCTGATTTTTTCCAAAATCAAGAGATTGTTGTTTTCCAGTTTTAAAACAATTTTACCAATTCATTTTATTTTGCAATAAACATCATTTCCCATAGTTACCTGCCCTCCATTTACTTCAAAGAATTCAGAGAACCAGTTTTTAACTGGACACATGTGAAAAGAACAACTAGAGTCAAGAATCCAATCTTGGCAACTAGACAGCAGAGAGGACACAAACACCTGACCATCAGCAACTGCAGCTTCATTATAGGCCACTGCAGCTGCACCCTCAACCTCATTTTTCTCTTTTAACTCAGTTATTCTTTTATAACAGTCTTTTATAAAATGACCATTTTTTCTACATAAATAACATTTTTCCTTTAGCACTAGACTTCGCCTTAGTCTTTGTCTTACCTTTTTCGAATGGCCCTTCTTATTGTTATGGTGAGACTTACTCTTTGGTATTATGTCTAAATTGATTTTTACCCTTAACCATTAGACTCTCTCCCATTACCTGTTCTTTTTTATCACTAATGAATTCTAATTCCTTATTTCTCAGGCAATTGAAGATAATATCAACGATGGGTTCTCTCTACCATACTCTAAGGCATTTTTAATGTCTTTATACTTCTCACTCAAAGAATTTAAGAGGGCAACAACTTTCTGATCTTCAGATAAGATTTCACTACAATTGGCTAAGTCCTTTACAATCTTACTAAATCAGTCAAGCTTAACATCTAGACTCAAAGACTAATCAAACTTAAAACCATAATCTTGTTTTAAAATATAGCACTTATTTGGAAGGGTCCTAGACATATAAAGGGACTCAAAGCTTAGTCCAAAGAGTAACAATGATAGTAGTATCACCTATTTGTCTAAGGACACTATCGATAGATGGAGAAAGATGGAACTCAATGCTATCTCATCCATTTCCTGTTTCTTGATATCATCAAGATCCTCAGGCCAAGACTCATCAATGGCCTTAGCATACCTTTGCTGTAACAATACAGACTTTCATTTTCTGGCGCCGAGACCAAGTCTCCATTGCTGGACCATACTTCTACCTCAAACTTATTTGGAGATATCTTACACAGCAACTTTCAAAAAACAAATATTTTGAAAAACAAGAATTGATTTGTCAAAAGCGTAATATTACTATATTCCTTATATAACTCTTTTCAAAAAAAGTATTCACAAATCAAGAAACATCCAACGTGCAAGGACTCTTATCTATGCAACAATTTCAGTTAGAATAAAGTAATGTTAACTACGTAACTTTAATAGTTCAACAGAACACTAAGCCTTGCTAGACTGACCCTCAGATTCTAGGATCCTCGTAGGAGATCTTAGACAAAGGATATTTTGGCAGTTTCTGTGTTCTGAACTATCAACAAAACTACTTATTCTAAAGGAGCAAGACTAAGTTTAAAGATGTTATCAGAATTTCTCAAAATAAATGAGAAAAAGCGAAAAGTAACCAAGAAACCTTTGGAGAGGAGAAGTTTTACTTTCCGGTAGTTTTCACCAAGTGAATGTGAGGATACAAAGAATCCAGAGCCAAGAGGTGCAATCGGCTTAAGATTTTCACCAAGAGAATCAAAGATTTTCAGATTTTCACCAACAACGCTTTTAGATCTACGAAAGATCTTGAAGGTTTATATCCAAAATTAGGGATTCCACTCACGATATCATTTGTTGGTCCCTTTTGATCCCAACCAGTACCAAAGATGAAACAAGAAAGTAAACAAAAGCAGTAAAACACAAAGATTTGTTTTACCCTAAAAGGGCCCGGATGTTCAACCAAATTAATAACCTAATCACCCGTTGAGCATCCACCAAAGGATAACGCTCAAGCACTAAGCACCAGCCTTAAAACAACGACAAAGAATAAGTGTTTACTGTAATACAGAATGAACCTCTCAAAATACAACTCTCCTCTCTAATCTGAAATACACCAAGAAATCAAAACCGTAACACCCAAGTTACTGTTCAAAGAGTAACATCACAAATCAACCCTTCTTTGTTTCTAATCACTCAGAAAGTCTGTAAACCAAAGGTTTACAGAGAAAGAAACCCAAAAGAAAGGAAGAAGATGAAGCGTAGAACCAGAGAGAGAGTTAGAGAATTCAGAATCCCAATGTAAACCCATTTGTATCGTACCTATATATACTTCAATCCATTTAATCTTCAAAAGCCTCCAAAAATCAATCGAGGCGTCCAATTCTCCATGTGTCAGCATCTGGATGAATTAACACTTTTAATTATAAGTGTTAATTCTGTATACACGATTTAGGCAATTGATCAATAGGCCTCATCGGATCATAGAATCAAATGGGCTTGAAGTGCATGATGGGCCAAATGGACAGCATTACCAACAATTGCCTGTGAATGCCAACTACTATTTATAAATAACCATTACCATTTAAAGTAGAGGGCGCATGGCTCGCCAAAAATCATATCGTTGTACTTTACTATCAAGTATGTTTCCCAACCTCAGATCTTTGAAGTACATTGGGATAAAGAGGCCAACAAGTTACAAGTAAGATTGACACCAATAAGAAGTAAAATTTTCCAACTTAAATTAAACGAAACACACGAAATGGGTATTGCAAATACACAGAAGTTATACACTTGATTTAAATATATTTGGTTTAAAATTATGATCAACACTATCCTTTCAAAAACCACTGAATAATCAAAGAATTACTCATCATTAATCATCTTAATATGCAAGTTCAATCTATCAAGCAAAAAGAAAATATCCTTATAAGCAAGTTTGAAATCGTCTCCAGAGAAGAATCTAAAGATAGATCCTCCTACCTCCAGACAGCTCTCTCCGGCCATTTTTTCAATCCTCTATCTCTCATATTGTTCCTCACATGTGCTGCTTTCTCCCACAAACCTGCTTCGGCATACATGTTTGCAACCATTACAAAGTTCCCACTTCTCCTGGGCTCCAATTCAAGTAGCTTTTGTCTCACCTTCTCCCCACCCCACTTAAGTCATTAATATCATGTACGTTGCACGCACTGAGCAATGTCCTCCACGTTATGGCATCAGCCTCAACAGGCATGTTTACAAGAAAAGTATATGCTTCTTTAAGATGACCAGCACGACCTAAGATATCAATCATGGCACCAAAATGTACCATTGTGGGCTTGATCCCATAGACATGCTCCATTTCATAGAAAAATCGCTCCCCGTCCTCCACAAGTCCAGCATGGCTACAGGCACAAAGAACCCCAAGAAACGTCACATAATTAGGCTCGACTGAATAATGTTTCATCTCTGTGAAAAGCTCAAGGGCATCTTTAGCAAACCCATGCTGTGCAAACCCAAGAATCATAGCACTCCAAGTCCAAACATTACGATGGACCATCCAATCAAAAACTAATCTAGCATAATCCAAAGCTCCACATTTCCCATACATGTCAACAAGGGCAGTACCTAACTGACAATTCACAACCACACCTTTCCCAATCACTTGAGAATGGACCCATTTCCCCAGACTCAAGTTACCAAGCTCTGCACAAACGGAAAGCACAATCACCATAGTTGTTTCATCCGGCTCAAACCCACAATCCATCATCTTGACAAAAACCTCAATAGAACCAAAAAATCTCGAGCTCTCTACATGAGCTGAAATAATCGAATTCCAAGAAACAACCGTTCTATATGACATTTCATCGAACACCTTGTACGCATAAACAACCTTCTTACAAGAGCCATACAAATGAATCAAAGTATTCAGAACATACACGTTAGAAAACAAACCATACTTGACTACTTCCCCATGAATCTGCTGCCCTTCACCGAAACCCAAAAACGAAGCGCATGCCTTGAACACAAACGGGAAGGTATGCTCATTGGGTATAACTCCCACACACCGCATCCCAACAAAAACCCGTAATGCTTCTCTTTCTAAACCACATTTCGAAGTAGCATAGGCCCTTATCAGATGATTCCATGATGAGACATGCAAGTTTTGGGTCTGACTAATAATGAGACGGGCGTGATGTACTAAATTAGTTCTATTTCCGTTAGGATTTGCACAGCAAAATTGGATTATTTTATTTACAACACGGCAGTCGTAATGAAGTCCAGAGACTAAAATGTGGGCGTGAACTTGGAATATTGGTTTCGAACAAGAAAAAGAGTTGAGCCGCGAGAGGCACTGTTGAATTCTTAGGGATTGAGGAACGGATTTCGGATTACAGTTGAAGGGTTTTGGCCGTTGAATTCGATTGGCGGTTGGTAGTGTTAGTCGAACCATGCGATGCCACTAAGGGGAATGTGTTTCATGGAAATGACAAACCGAAATGACAAACTTCCAATTTGAATGCCCAGTTGGCCCAGTTGACGTGATGAGTAGGATTAGACAAAATTAATGTGGTATCGTTTATTGTAGAAAGTTGTTTAATAAATTGTCATTTTTGCAGACAATTTCTTTAACCAATCTTCTACATATATCTTGTCACATTATATCATCGCTCACATCTATTTTTCTCTTGTCTTTCCTCCTTCTACTCTCTCTTTCTCTATTCTCATCTCTTTTCTCTTTCTTGCCACATAGATATTTTTAAAAAAAAGTCTAGCATTGAAAATGCTCTAAGTAATACTTTGTGGTAAAAAAAAAAAATTGTAAATTAACAAGTTAATAAGTTTAAAAAAGTTCACCCAAACATGTTCTAAGTTTATAGATCAAATTTACAAATTTTTAATTTTAAACATTTAAAATCTGTTAGCTTTTTCTTAATTTTAAGTAAAAATATACTTATTTTGATAGCAAGATAAAAGATAATTACTTACTTTTTAATTTGAGTTAATTGTTTGAATAATTACTCAACTCTTAGTCTCGTCTTTATTTACTCACTAAACTTTAAAATAGTGTTGAATCTTCATTTTGAATTTTACTGACGTTACTTTCATGCAATTCTTTCGCTTTTGATGACCCATTATCCGCTAGTAGGCGAAACAATACACGTGGCGGACACAACGTCCACATGGCATGCGTTTCTACCAACTAATGTTAAGTTGTCCATCATGTTAGCAATCAGAGATAATGAATAATCACCTGAACTTTAATCATATCTTCATTCAATCATTGAACTTTAAAATATTGTTGGATGCTCACTCAACTTTTCAAAGTTACAATTCGTTACTCACTCATGACGATTCAATAACAGCTCATTGACTGATTACCTATGTGGCTGACGGAATGACCACGCGTTATCTACTTTTTGCCATTAAATCTACTAACCAGAATAGTCGAACGTTATGTCATCAAACGCATATTCAAAATGCTTTTTTTAAGATGCCAAAAACTGTAAACTTGTCCCAATTAAACAAACGATTTCATTTCAGTTGATCTCAAATTGATTTCTCCTAAACGTTCTACCAAAAAACCTAGCACTAACCCATCTTTTCTGGCGATCCAATCTGGGATGAATAACTATAATTCTTCACTGATTATGAACAGAAAGTTGTGTTATTGTGGTCATGTTAGATGTTGAAGACATCTTGGACGGAAGACATCCTTGGACGTCGATTTTGGGGTTGTAGATTCGACGGGAAAGGTAGATGCGTGTGATTATTTTGATTGCACAAATCTTGCACCCCATGCTAGATACAAGTCGGTAATCAATTGGTGGAACATTTGGGAGAAATCAACTGGAATGAAATCGTTTGTTTAATTGAAGTAAGTTTCACCATTTTTGGCATCTTAAAAAACACACTTTTAAAATGAGTTTGATGACATGACGAGCGACTATTCTAGTTGGCAAATTTAATGGCACAAAATGAAGGGCACGTGGTCATTTTGTCGACCTCGTTGGCATTCCGTCAATCGGTAGTGATGGAATCGTCGTGAGTGAGTAACAGTGTAACCGAAAAAGTTGAGTGAGCATTCAATAATATTTTAAAATTCAGTGAGTGAATGAAGACATGACTAAAAGTTCCGTGATTATTCAAAATACAAATTGCTGACATGGCGGACAGCTCAACATTAGTTGGCAGAAACATATACCACGTGGGTATTCCGTTTGCCACGTGTGCTGTTTCATCCACTGGCTATTAATGGATCGTCAGGAGTGAGTAACAGCAAGTAACGTTATAAAGTTCAGTGAGCATTCATCATAATTTTAAAGTTTAGTGAGTAAATAAAGACGAGACTAAAAATTCAATGATTATTCAAACATTTAACTCATTTAATTCTGAACAACACAAAAATTATTTATTTTCTTATAACAAATTTTAGACTTTAGACAAACATGCACATACATAAGAGTGAACAAAGATTGTCACAAATTTTTGATAATTTTTGAAGCACAAAAATAATTTGAGCAAAGCAGAACTAATCGGTTCTAATTAGGTTCGGTTCTATCATTGTATATGAAGCATAAAAAGAATAGAACATGGCTAGAATTCCATCTTTGCTTGTGAAATTGTTTGATTTCATGTGAAGGTACTCGATTCAGTTCATTTTTTTATCATAATCGAAGCAGAATATGTATCTTTGTTTGACTCAAGGAAATTGTTATATTCAATTCTTCGTTGTTGTACTAAATTTTGAAATGTTTAAGTGGAATACTCTAAATTAAATAAATCCAAGAATAGAATTATTAAAATCAAATAAATTAGATTATAATCATAATAAAAATTTAAAGAATATCTTGGATTCACATAGAGTTATAAAAGTAAAATAACTAGGGAATAATTTTCAAACATTTTATTTAAATTAGAAAAGAAATATTCTCCTCAAAAGCTAAAATATCAATTTCTTTTTTTTTTTTTTTTTTGAGAAGATTGAGTCGTGCTTGTATCCCATTTGGATTACATTTACACATCTACTATTTGAACTTTCTCTTACTAATATCTCATCGACTTGTATTTTTTGCTTACTCTTTTGCTAAACTAAAAGCATCGTCCTTCATCAACTAATCACATTGGTATGAAACAATTGATCATATAGAACGAAAAGCTACACAATTATATATTATTACCCTAAAGAAAAATCATTATCCGTAAGGGGGGAACATCCTCATATGTCCTTGTATGTGTAAGTTGTTTCCTCTCTCTCACACATCATACACAATTCTGCTAGCGCATGAAAATTCCAAAATTGTACGAGTCAAATTAAGAGCTTGTTCGGTATAGATTTTTTTGTACACTTTTTTTGACTTTTCAAATTTTTTATTGTGCAAAAAGTTTGAAAAGTAAAGAAAAAAAAGGGCAAAAAATGAAGATTTTTTGAGAAAAAATGGAACCGAACAAGCTCTAAAGGCTAAATTGATCAATTTAACCAAAAAATTTTAAAAATCAATTTGAAAACTAGTATGATCATAGGTTAAAAATCAAAATTTAAAATGTGTTGCAATAGTTTAGGGTGTATTTGATTTTGATTAAAATTAAAATCTTTTTTTATAAAAGTCGATGAAATGTGTTGTTGAAAAATTATAAAAAGTTGTGAGTCCACGAAATAAGTGGTTAAAATTAATTGTTGATTTTGACTTCAACCTTTTAACAAAATTTTAAGTTAAGAACCAACCAATTTAGCTTCAAAATCAATTGATTCTCAACCAAAATCTTATTATAAATAGAGCTTGCCAGATGCTTCCAGTACGCTAAATTAAATTTAAAACCACTCTAATTAAATATTTAAATCTAGTTAATTAGTCAAAGTTGCCAAAGTTTGACCTGATACAAATATCTTAAGCGATTATTTAATTAAGAGAAATTGGTGGTCCCTAATTTTTACCCGTGCAGAAATAGTCTCTAATTTTATTTTTGCACAGAAATTCCTAACTTAGTGGATTAATACACAATTGGTCCTTATTTAATAAAAAATACTAATATACCCTTATTTTTAATAAGAAAAGATTGTAGTTGAGTTGCTAATTTTTGCAAAAAATACAAATGGGTCTCATACTTTTATTTTCTATAAAAAATTAAAAAAAAACTAACAATTTTTGTTAGGGTCCGTTTGACAGAGATTATAAACTAGTTTATAAACTAATTTTTAGTTTATTTGACAAATATTGGTTTATTTGAGTTGAAATTGTTGACTTTTCATGTCAAAAGTGGGTTGAAAAGTCAAAAATGACGGCTGAAAAAAACTAAAATGGATTTTTAATCAGTGTCAAACAAGGCCTTAATTAACACTTTATTGACCAAATTGATAATATACTAATTTATTATATATTTTACAAACTATTATAAAATAACTAAAATTTAAGCTCATAATTATTAGCAAACATGCTAGATAAAATTATTTTTTATATTATTAAGTAATTACATTTTTTAAAATTTAAACTTTTATTATATCGTTACAACATAAAAAGAAAAATAATTTTGTTACAAACATGATACTCAAATACTTTATTTAATTGAACTATTTGTTTGTTAACTATAAATATTAGAGCTCTAACTGTATTCTTCATATTTTAATTTATCGTTTTATTATCGTTAAAAAATAAAAGACACATAATGTGTAAATTAAATTTTATTAGCATTTTCATTTTTTACAAAAACATAATAAGATTAGTTTAATGTCATAAATTATATATGACATTTTGTTATTTATTTAGTTTGATTTTTATTCAAATTTTTCATATTATATAGCAATTACATATACTTAAAGAAAAATAAATTTATATTTTACTTTTATAGCAAATTTAATTGAGACTACTATAGCGATGTATATATTATGCTAAATTAGATATTATTTAATAAATGTACCAAACTTTTTTTTTTCAACACATCATCACATCTCCAATGTAATTTTCAGTCTTGTACCAAGGAAGAATGGTGGGTTCAGATTCGCCAATCATATATATATATATATATATATATATATATATATATATATATATATTATAAAAAAATACATGGGAGGGAGGCAAAAACCCGACCTCCAATCATAAAAGCAAAAAGCAAACAAATAAATGAATAAATAATAAATCAATTAAAAATAGTTCTAAAAAATTCTATAAACCCTAAATGTAGGAAGTTCATGTCTATCAATCTGAACTAAGCTGCTATAACGTCGTGGTAAGTCCTGAATGCTGTATTCGAAATAGCAACGATTCGATTCCAACACTCTGAAGTAAGTCGGTCAGTCACTGGTTGCCCTCGCGATAAATATGAGAAATAGTATCACGATCGAAGGCAATGAGATGTCTGATGTAGCGAAAAGTGGCCTGAATATACCAAGGTCCCCCACCTCTGGTGATACAGTGAATGGCCAAAGTAGAGTTGGACTCAATCCATAAATCTAAGAGTGCAATCCTCGAGCAAGAATGATACCGTCAAGAATAGCCTCGAGCTTAGCCTCCAGAATAGGGCACTCGACATATGAAGAGAAGAAGGCGTGAACGCACGAACCTAATGAATCCCTAATAATCCCTAATAATCCCTCATCCATTCGCAAATCCATCTTTGACGCATCCATCAGTGTTAACCTTGTAAGATCCTACTGGTGGAATACGCCAATAAACCAAAACAGGGAGAAGAATAGATAGAGTAGTAAGAGAAATACCAAAAAGAGGAGCCATATCCATATATCCTCGCTAATGAATAACTCGAAATAAACGACATGTATATAGTAGGGAGATAGTATGGTATACTCTCCAGATAATCTGTCTCGTCTCTATAAAGATATCTTAGTACTTCGCATCATTTCTCCCCTACCAAATAAACCAAAGAATCAAAAGAGAAATGGTCGTGCGAATATGACTCTACCTGACAAACTGACCCGAGAAATGCCAAGATTGAAAGCGATACTGAAAATCCTCCATCGACCAAAGGGTTATATGAAAAATGTCAAAAAAATGATGCCAAACCTGGTCGGCAATATAACTGTCAATAAATAAATGTTGGGTAGTCTCAATAGCCAAGCAACGCTGACAACGAGAAGCCATATGACTCCCAATCCGCTTCTGAATCACAACATCAACTGAGATAAGACCTGCCATAGTCTCCACCAAAAGAAAGAGACAGTCGTCGGGATAATAGAACTCCAAATCATATTGTATACAGCCTGAATGGAATGCCCTATGCGAACTAGTTGCCATGCAGACTTGGTAACAAATCTACCATCCAATGTATCCTTCCACATAATCTGATCGTGTACCTCAGCAGTAATATAGATGCTCTCTATTTGCTCAGCAATAGTATATGGTACTAGCTCAAAGAGTCGATCAGTGTTCCATCCAGCATCATCAAATAAGTCTCAAACCTGGATGGAAGAATGTGGTAAGTGTGGGTCCTGATCAGCTAATGTAGACTCGTCCATCCAGCAGTCATGCCAAAAGAATATCTGCCCACGCCCTAATTGCCAAGCAATGTGTGCCTCCGCCTGTGGGCCTATGTGCTTCAGCCTCTTCCATACAACTGAAACATAGTAAGAAATAGTAGCCAGTATGGATAGGTATCTTAACAATACTTACTCAGTAAAAACTAAGCCCATAATGACCGCTGAGATCTAAATAACCACCAGAGCTTTAAAGAGAATGTATCAACAAGATCTTCTAGTTTTCTAAAACCTAGTCCACCCTCCTCAGTAGGTATACAAAGGTCTTTCCATCACTTCCAATGTAATTTGTATGCATGGTCTGTGGAGTCTCAAAGAAACCTAGCAAGTATGCCCTCTAACTTCTTCAAGATAGCCTTTGGAGGCTTCATAATCTGAAGGAGATACAGAGGAATAGAGGATAGCACCGATTGTATCAAAGTAATCCGTCCTCCAAATGATAGGAGTCTCGAGACCCGGCCAAAAATTCTACTCTAGACTTTTTGGACTAAGTCATCATACAAGAAGATCTTCCTGGCTCCTTTAAATAAAGGAACACCAAGATAAGTAAAGGGTCACATTAATGACAAAACCCTGTTAGATGCTCCAACTTGTGTATCTGACTAGTAAAAATTCTCCTAGGTAAGATAATCCCGCTCTTATCTCTATTCACCAACTACCCAGAAGTCCCTTTATAGTGCTCAATACATCAGAAAACTCGTGCGATAGATACTTACGGCCATTGACGAAAATAATCATATCGTCTGCAGTAAAAGACAAATGAGAGATAAGGCGTCACCCCATATTTGTATGCCATCAAATAAATATGTTGATATTCTTTGAGTGAGCGATCGTGAAAATAATCTGCAAGAATAATAAACAAAGAATGGAGATATGGGATCACCTTGTTTGAGTCTCCGAGATGATGAGAAAAAACCACATGGCCTGCCATTAAGTAGGATTTAGAATCGACACTCTAAAATACACCTCCGTGTTCGATCAATCCAAAGAGCATTGAACCCAAAACCTCCAAAATAGATATCAAGAATCTCCAATACATGCGGTCATATGCCTTGGCCATATCAAGCTTGATGATAACATTACCCCTCACACTTTTATATCAAGTGTATGTATTAACTCTTGTACAAGGAGGACATTATCCCCAATGAGCCGTCCGAAGATGAATCTGCTTTGAGGAGCTGAGATGATCTGAGGTAGTAAAGTACTCAATCGCAAATTCATCAGCTTCGTAATCAACTTATTAAACATTGTACACAAGCTGATAGGACGAAACTCTGACCACCTACAGGCATTGTCCCACTTTGGAGGCAAGACAATAAAATTAGCTGCAAAACCTCTAGGTAGGTGCCCTCCAAAAAAAAAAATCTAAGACCTCCTGAAACACATCATCTAATACTATGTCCCAACAGACCTGAAGAAAATATGATGAAAACCCATCGGCTCAAATGGAGACATTATGCGGATCAATCTTGAAAATAGCTTATCGCACCTCAGTCAAAGTAGGAGTCCGATTAAGCTGCAAATTGTCCTCATTGGATACCAATCTAGGTATAATACCAGGTCGAATATGATCGACAAACTAGGGAGGAGCCGACAGAAGCTCATGAAAGAATGAAACTGCTAAAGGCTGAATAGTCTCAGGAAACTCAAACACCTCACTCGAAGATGAAGTAATAGACCAGATCCTAGCACGAATGCGTCATCCCTGAACTATAGAATAGAAGTATCAGGTATTATGATCACCCTCACAAGTCCAACGCACCCCTGCATTTTGTTTCCAAAATGCCTCATCAGTAGATAATGTACAGTTCAAAACTGCCTGAACCTGATGCAAAGTATCATGATGAGAAGAAAAATGATCTCTATCATGGTCTAACTCTGCCTCATCCACCCTACACTCTGCACCCCTAACCCTCTGAAAAATATCACCAAATACATGTTGATTCCACCAACGAAGGCCTGTTTGAGTCTAAAATCTTTTTCTACAGAACAGCCATTCTCGTAAGATGGGTAAGAAATGACCACTTCTAAGATACAAAGCCCAGAAAATTGTGATGCATAGACCAAACATTAAGAAATCGAAAAGGACAAAGCCCCAAATCATCGTCAGAAGACCACTGAATCAGAAGATGTGAGTGATCAGAAGTGCTTCATCGGATGATGAACCAAAAATGAGAACAAAATGAGGCAATCTAAGTTAATCAAAACTCTGTCCAGACGCTTCCAAACTCTCCTATTTGTTCACGTGTCCTGACTTCCGAGAATATCCTCGCATCTGTCCGAACCACAATCCATCATCATATATCGTAAAAGTCCGGAGTGCAACTATCATGAGTATTCACCGCCAAGATGCGCTCACCATTGTGAGTGATCACATTAAAGTCTCTCCCAACAAGCTACGACTCATCTACAGAAAGGGATATCTGGTGAAGACCCACCCATAAAACCCTATGTCCAACCGGCGAGCAAGAAGCATAAGTCAGAGTAATGAACAACGGTCTGGCTAGTCTAGTATCCTCAACTTTAATGTGAAGAAATTGAGGATGATCAACAATTGAAATATCAGTAGTCCCCAAATTCCAAAAACACCAAATCTTATCCAACTCATTCTATAGACCCACATCAAATGAGAGAAATTGTCGGATAAAGTCAAAATTCTTTCTTAAAACAAACGGCTCCAACACCACCAAAAAATACACCTTGTGAAGTCGAACTAATTTCTTAAGTCATCGACGAGTGGTAATAGTGTGCACACCTTTCACATTCCAGATGATAACACTTATCAAAAAGACTGGCTACGTGACGAAGTACTTGTCTGACTACGAGTCATCTATTTGATCGGGCGTAGGATATCAGTAACTTTTGAATTTTTCATCCTCTACACTGCAGTAAAACCACCAGACCTTCGACGCTCATCCAAACCAGCCAAGTCATCAGAAGAATTCCTGCGAAAGTGCCTCGGTTTATGAACACCAGAGTGAGTAGAACTAACGATATCTAAATGAATCAAAGCCTCAGATTCTTATGACAAGCGGGCATGGTACATCATGTGGATCATTATCAAAAAGCGGTTGCACTGGCTCTAACAAAAT
This sequence comes from Forsythia suspensa, assembly GCA_023638005.1. NCBI lineage: Eukaryota > Viridiplantae > Streptophyta > Magnoliopsida > Lamiales > Oleaceae > Forsythia > Forsythia suspensa. The sequence continues at coordinate 1,098,278 of JALRMA010000416.1, read as the reverse complement.
AGAAAACTCACGAGGGATGGACATCATGTGATCTAAGAGTCGATCGGAAGAAAAACATCATGAAAGGGCTTTGAAGCTACAATGGTGGGAATAGTATGTTTAGGCGATGGGTGGTCTCCACATGAACCACTGGAGGTGGTATATCAACAAATGAAGAAGAACCAACAAGTGGGGCCCACCGCCTAGGAGCCTCAACAATAGTTATCTTTCTCTTACCCTTCTCTCGCCTCTAAAATACAATAGGTACCTAAACATCAAGCGGCTTAGGAGTCGGAGCAACAACAAGCTTAGGAGCCGGAACAATAGTAGTCTTAGAAGCACGATCAACAAAAGACCGACTAGACGGGTAACAATAGAATCTGGGTGAAGCACCCATCCCGCAAAGATCAATAATATGGCCTATATGACAGACATTTAGCACAAAAATAGGGCAACCTCTCCTATACAATAGGGTGCCAAAAACTATGGGATTCACTCCATTCAATCCAATCCTATCTAGGAGCTTATGCTCCAGATTCACCTCAATACAAACCACGGCTTCACTAGGCCTCAACAAATCGCAATCGCCTAATCAATCCTCAACGGCACCCCAATAATTTTAGATAAAGTAAATAAAAATTCCTTTGCACATAAATGAATAGGCAATAAAGAAAAAGAGATCCATACAGGGACAATGAGGGTCTCAACATCAGGGTGGAAATTACAAGTCCACTTAAGTATACGCACAAGACAACCCATAATAAACTAAAGTGGTTTTAAAAATAAACGACTGTAATCATCCTCATGCATTAAGTGTATAAGTATGTGCTTGTAATCTATAAACCCAAGTTTAAAATCACCACAAAATCCAAACTTCTGAAAACTATTTCGTACTTCTACCATTTTGGGCTTACGGTATGAAAACTTGCTAACAAGTGTGAACTTGAATGGCTCAGTAAGAGATGCCTTCTTATCAGATGAAATGACCATGGCAGGCTCACCACGATGTAATATGGCTCATTTGCCACAAATTGGTGAAGGTAAAATCGGGAGAAGACTGAAGGACATAAGCAAATGACTTCTTCATACTCCACTCAGCTGAAGAGATAGTCTGTCGATCAGTAACAACTACAAAATAAGTCAATTTTCCAGAATTCAGTGCAGACTGAGCTTTCTGAGGAAAAACATAGGGGCCTGGAGCAATTGGAGTTGAAATATTAGATAAACAAAGAGGGACGGAAAAACTACCCGGAGGTGTGCGCGTAGCAGCCTAATGGAGCAGCGTAGGCGCGCACGCCATGTGCGCTGTGTGCTTGCGCTCTATTTCAGATTGTGCCTGGCCATTGGCAACTTGGGAAGAGGGTCCAAGATAGTCTGGAGAACCTACTGGAAATTCATCGGCGACCGCAAGAATGCTACCGGCTCACGCTACAAAGCACTCTGTGCGTGCGAGTGCGCACGGCACGTCTTGGCATTGCACGTGGTGCGCTAGCATCAAATGGGTCGCGCTTCTAATGGTTAGGTGTGCTTGGCAATGGAGAAGACGCAGTGTACGTGGTCAAAAATCTTTGGAGTTCGACGCAGTTCAAGCTCGTTGTCCGCCATCCCCGGACACCACAAATTACATGGAGAATGTTTTCCGGTGAAGGAGGCGGCGAACGGGGTTTGCACCTAGGTCCGCAGCGAGTTGAAGCTTTTGTAGTCCAAATGGACCACTTTCGGATGGCGTAAGGCGAAAAGTTGGAGGAGAATGGTCGGCGATGTAGGCCGACCACATTGGAGGCCATGTCTGGCGGTTTAGGTCTTGGATGTGCCATGTCCAGATGAAAACGCAATTTAAAGTCTTTGTTTGGTAATGCATTTTTAGGTTTGGTAGATTGGTTCAATGCCATAATGTACCAAACTTATTTGCACTTTTACAAAGATTATGAATCTAATTACAATTTTTTCTAATTAAAAAAAAATGACATATTTGTCTTTTTTATCAAATAATAATTAATTGCCCACCAAAACACACATGTGAATTACTTTTGTGCCAAAATTGGGTGCAAAGGTTAGGGACCATTTGCACCAATTTATTTTTAATTAATTAATACCAACAATAATATCTAGATTTTTTTTCCAACTTTCCACCACCACTTTCTCATCCGTATTATATATTTCCCGCCACCATTAAGCTTTGTGTAATTCTTTGCAACATTATTTTTCCCACCCTTAAAATCGAACCTTCCAAGCGCACTCTCCAAGAAGAAAAGCGAAATTCAAAATGGCTTCATCGAATTGGAAGCGAGATCGGACTCATCACCAAAGCCGCCATCTCTCGAAGAATTATGTCATGAGCATCAATGGCGAAGTTAACTTGGGAAAGAAAGAGGAATAGGAGCAACCGAATTAATCGAAATTCAAATTAAAAAGGAGAAAGGAGGACGACGCTGAATTATTGCGTTTATTAAAGTGTCATTTTGTAAAGAACGTTTTTAACCAACGGCTTTATATAATCATGGGAGGAGAGAGAAAGGATCAGTGTGTATGAATTTGGCAATTATGTTGGAATAAATTCCAATTCCCTTTAATCTCATATCATCTTCTTCATTTCTATCCCTTCTCATTTCTATTTCTTTACGTATTTTCTTAAATTGAGCTGCAATACAATTCATGATTTGTATGCTGGTGATTAATGTCTAGTATTAGTTTGGGTTCTAAGTGTTTATGATTTAAGTCTGCAATATTACATTGGTATCAGAGCAGCAACGAGATCTGGGCATAGCTGAAACACGTAGAAAATCCCATGAAGAGCATCTCAAGAAGTTGGATAAGGAGGTGGTTGATCTATAGGTGGCCTTTAAAGCCTCAGACTAGACCTTGAGAGTGGTATGTACTAAGAAAGATGAATGGAGCAGTTGATGTTGGACATGAACACCAAATATGAATCAATTATCTCTATGTTAGCACAAATGAGTATGAGTAAGGAAAATCATAAAGAGAAACGAGTTGGGTAAAACCATGACAACACCATACCCTGGCAGTGGAATACTGGAACTTGAGCACAGAACACCTCTGGCCAGTCTTATGAGAAGGGTGAGAATAGACTGAATACCAAGCTACCTAAGATTGAATTTTCCTAATTCAATGGGGAGGGACTTAGTGAGTGGTGAGAAAGGCTAGGAAATATTTTCGGATCGATCAATGGCCTGAGGGGATGAAATTGGAAATTGCATAAATGCACTTGAAAGGGAAGGCAGATATCTAGTTTCATGGGTTTATTTCTAGTCATCCTAATGCCAATTGAGGTCTGTTCTCCACTAAATTATGTGAGAGATTTGCATAAACTACAACAAATGAGATAATTGAAATTTTTAGCAAAATCAAGCAAAAAGGGCTAACAGCTGAATATGAGGAACAATTAGAAGAACTAAAATCTAAGGTGATGATGTCCCTACCCCATTTACCATACTCATACTACATTTTCATATTCATTAGTGGACTGAATGAAGAGATTAAATCCATGGTAAAAATAATTAAGCCTTCCATTATAGATAAGGCATTTGAAGTAGCCTTATTACAGGAAAATACCATCACAGCCCTACACAAAAACTCCAAATCCTTGAAGCCCTTCACTCCAAACAAATGACCCTACTCCAGTCATAAGCCACTTGACCAAGGCCAAAAGTATACTGAAAGCATTGCCTCAACCTACAAACCACCTTCATTGTCTACCAAAACCCCACAATCCAACTATAAAACTATTACTCTTACTGATATTGAGACCAAGAGAAATTTGGGCCTTTGTTTCAGGTGTGATGAAAAATATAATGTTGGGCACATCTGTAAAAATAAGATGCTTAACTTTATAGTGGTGGATGAAGGAGATAGTGGAGTGATGGAGGAGACTCATCAGGGTATGGAGAAAGAAAAAGAAGAAGTTGGGAATGAGATTATGCAGATTTCCATCAATGCATTACTAGATAACTTAAGACACGGAACCATAAGAATTCTAGAGATGATTAGAAGAAGAAGGGTGTTAATCTTGATTGATAGTGGGAGCACCTATAGCTTTTTCATTGATGAGAAGCTCATTTAGGATTTGGGCTACCTCACTAATACAAATAGAACCATGACAGCGATTGTAGCCAATGGACAGAAATTAGAGAGTAAAGCCATGTGCCAATCCTTAACGTAGAAAATGGAAGGATTAGATTTCCAATTCCAACTCAAATCACCAAATTGGGAGGAATGACATGGTGCTTGAGTTAACTCGCCAAGTCAATTTGGCCTTGTCACTTTTGATTTTAAGAAGGGATCTATTCAATTTAAAAATTGAGGAGATGATATACTTTGAGCAATGAATGATCTAAGGTCGAGTAGAGATGATAAGTGGTAAACACCGGATAAATGGTTGGGTCAACAAGATTGTGGTATCATTGACGTATATATGCCATCACGTAAGAAGAATTGGAAGATACGCCAATGGATCATGCCAAAAGGGCTACCACCAGTAGAAGCCATGAGCATTCCATCATCATCAAGAAAGGTGCCCAACCTTTCAAACTCAGTCCTTATAGAAGCCCATTTGTACAGAAAAGTGAAGTGGAAAAGTTGGTGAAAGAAATGATGGCTACAAGCATTATACACCCTAGTAGCAGTTCCTTTGCATCTCCTGTTAGTAAGAAAAAAGGATAGAACTTGGAAGTTTTGTGTGATTATAAGTAGCTGAATAACTTGACAGTGAAGGACAAGTACCCAATGCCCCTAATTGATAAGCTAATTGACGAGTTGTATGGGAAAAGGTATTTATCTAAAATTGACCTCAGGGTAGGTTATTATCAAATTAGAGTGAAAAAAGAAGACATCTATAAAACAACTTTTGGAACTCACCAGGGCCTCTATAAATTTAAGGTTATGCCCTTTGGGCTAACTAATGCCCCAGCAATGAACAATGTATTCCAATAACAATTACGGAAATTTGTATTGGTGTTTTTGATGATATATTAATTTACAGTTTGGCTATGAGAAGCCATTGTGAGCACCTTGAGGTGGTTCTAAGAACTCTGAAGGAGAACCAACTCTATGCTAAGATGAAAAAGTGCTCATTTGGTTAGACTCAAGTAGAATATCTAGGACATATAATCAACGAACAAGGAGTATCAGTAGACCCTAAGAAGATAATGGTAATGCAAGTATGGCCCAAACCAGTTGATCTTAAATAGCTAAGATGATATCTGAGGTTGAATTGATATTATAGAAAGTTTGTAAAAGAATATGGGACCTTAGCAAGTTCTCCTGATTGACCTACTTAAGAATAATAATTTTCTATGGATGAAGCAGCAGACACAACATTCTGCAATCTGAGGGTAGCCATATCTTCTACCCCAAAGTAGTAGCTTTGCCCAACTTTGAACAACCATTTATAGTGGAGATTGATGATTGCTATGGTGGCATTGAGGCCGCGTGCTCATGCAAAATAAAAAGCCCTTAGCCTTGATCGGCAGGGGCAATTGGAGCAAAGAACAATATATGAAAAGGAGCTGGTAGCCTTAGTTACAACAGTGGTTAAATAGAGACACTATTCGAAGGGCAATCACTTCATCATTAAAACAGATCATCAATCCCTAAAGTTCTTATTGGAACAAAAAATAACTACACCAATGCAACAAAAATGGTTGACTAAACTGTTAGGCCTATCATATGAAATTCAGTACAAGAAAGGAGTGGACAATGTGGTTGCTGATGCACTTGCTAGAAGGGTAGAAGTTGATAATGAATGTGTCGACATCACTCAAATGATTCCTACCTAGGTAACTGATGTAATAGAGAGCTATGAAGGGGATGCCTTGCTGAGGAGAAGATACCTTCATTAAGCATTGATCCACTATCACCGCATCGATTACCAAGATAAGGATATGTTACTTAAGTAAAAAATAAATTATATAATGGCAAGGAAAGAGGAATCAAGAAGAAGATTATCAAGAATATTCATGATTTCTAAGAATGATGTCATTTTGGAGTCCAAGCCAGCGTGTATAGAGCCAAGCAGCATTTTTCTGGCCGAGGATGTCTAAAGAAATCGGAGAAAAGGTGTTGCAATGTGATACTTGTCAGAGGCGTAAAGGAGAGCATGTACCTTACCCCGGATTACTACAACCCTCCCCACACCAACAGTCCTGAGTCACATCTCCATGGATTTTATTGAATACTTACCTAAATCTGATGGTAAAGACACAATATTAGTGGTGGTGAATAGATTCAACAAATATGGGCATTTCTTGAGATTATCTCACCATTTCTCTTGCTAAGGTTGTATCCCACAAATTCTTAGACAACATCTATAAGCTACATGGTCTCTCTCAAAGCATTATCTCTGATAGGGATAAAATTTTCACTAGTGCATTCTGGTAGGAGCCGTTTACACTCTTGGGGACCAAACTGCAACTTAGTTAAGCTTACCACCCCTAAACAGATGGCCAGACTAAGAGACTGAATCAATGTTTGGAAATGTATTTAAGATGTATGACCTACCACAAACCTAAGGCATGGGTTAAATGAATTCATTTGGCTGAATGGTGGTACAACACCACCTATTACACAACCATAAAAAGGACTCCCTTTGAGGCATTGTATGGGATCTACCCTCCTCAGTTGGCCATTGGCCCTTATCAACAATCTAAACTGGCCATAGTAGATGATCTTTTACAGGAAATGTACAAAATAGATCAACAATTGAAGGAGGATTTAGCACAAACTAGTACTAGAATGAAGTTATTTTCTAACATAAATAAAAGTAAAAGAACATTTCAAGAGGGAGATTATGTCTACTTGAAGTTACACCCTTATCAACAACAAACATTGGCTAGGAATATTAATTACAAACTCAGTTCTAAGTACTATGGACCTTACCAGATTCAGAAAAAAGTTGGAGAAGTGGCATATAAACTAAATTTACCCGACCAAGCGAGAATCCATCATGTATTTCATGTATCTTTACTGAAACAAAAGATAGGAGACAAAGCTAGAACCATAGGACAGTTGCCTAATATTATAACAGATGAAGTGAGCAAACAAGTAGAAGCAATATTGTAGGCTAAAATGGTAAATAGAAGAAATCAGCTAGGACTAAATGGTTAATTAAATGGGCAAATCAGTCAACTGATGATGCAACTTGGAAAGATTCTAAAATTATTGAGAGGGATTATCCAAACTTTCAACATTGGGGACAAAGTTTGTTTGAGGGTGAGGGTTGTCATGAGCATCAATGGCAGAAGTTAACTTGGGGAAGAAATAGGAATATGAGTAACCTAATTAACTAAAATTCATATTAAAAGAGGAAATGAGGATGACGCAATTTAGTCTATTTTCAATTTTATTACGTTTATTAAAGTGTCATTTTGTAAAAACGTTTTTAACCAACGACTTTATGTAATCATGGGATGAGAGAGAAATGATCATTATGTATAAAATTGGCAATTCTGTTGGAGTAATTTCCAATTCCTTTTAATCTCATATCATCTTCTTCATTTATATCCCTTCCCATTTCTATTTCTTTACGTATTTTTTTAAATTGAGCTGCAATTCGTAATCTGTGGTGGTGATTAATGTCTAGTATTGGTTTGGGGTTTGTAAGTGTTTATGATTTAAGCTTCAACCATTACAAATTAAGCACAAGAGGCGCTATCGCCTTCCTTCTTCCATAGATTATCGGATGGTCCCCACCTCCACCGCCCCTATCGTCTCAACATCCCGTGATGTTGTGGTCTTCGTAAACCAAGCCACACAGGTCTATAACCTTGATCGAAGGTTCTATCGACATCGAATTGTTCCTCCACGACATGCCCGGGAAGAAAAGGCCGTTCCCGGCGTCAAAAGACTCTATCGAATCCATGACGCTGGTGAAAATAATGGAACTAGTTTCAGAATGTTAGATTTGCTTAATGGAGTTTGAGTTGAACGGAGAAGTCAAGGAGATGTTGTGTAAGCACAAATTCCACTCGGGTTGTATTGAAAAGTGGTTGCGGTTCAACGGGTCGTACCCAGTTTGTTGATTTACTGTGCCGGTAGAAGAGAAGAAAGAAAGTTATCGTGAAGAAGAAGAGGAGAAGGGAAGAGGAGATAAAAATTCACGTGTTCTTTTACAGGCGGGGGCGACTAGAGGGAGGCGTCAGATACGAATATTAAGTCTGAACAATTGGGTTCGGGCTCGGGCTCGGGCTCCGAGAGCAATCCAGGTCCAGAGATTGATAGTAGAAACGGGTTGTCACATGAAAACATGGAAATGGATTGACAGGACATTATATATTTTATTTAAATATTTATTTTTATTTTTTTGTGGGGACGGAGGTTGGGGGTGTTAGTTTTTTTCATCCTAGGTTAGGTGATGACATCCTAGGTTAGGTGATGATTTCCTACAGCTTTTGATGTTCTAAATGGAAATGTTTTATTTTTGAAAAATTGACAAAATTTATTATGTAGAAATTCTTGTATTTCTATGTTTTGAAATTCATTTCTTACACAAAATGGTTACCTTGGGTGGAACCTATGACAATATATGTGAAATGTAATGGAAATGCAATTCAAATGTGCTCGTAGATGCAATTGAAATCTTTATTAATAAGGAAATAGAGTCTCACTTAAATATGATTTTGGTAATTGATTTTCAGTTAATTAAAAATGTAATTTAATTTGTTACGGTGTTAGTAATGATCTAATCTTGATAATGTTCTTCTGTGAATAGTACTACAAGTTGCGGTTGAACACTTGTAACATGAGTGTTTGTACAAATATTTCTTCAAGAACGTTTTAAAAACAGTATTATGTACAAGTTGCGGTTGAACACTAGTCAGCCATTAGATATATGATTGGCTATCCAAAGGAGAAGTTGGAACAACTCCCATTTCATTTTTGAGTTTAATTCAAAGTTATGTAAAAGTAAGACAATAAAATGATCTCAAAGACTTCTTCCAATACACAAACTCGCCTGGTATACCAAGCGATCTACCATTGCAATTCATTCATTTTTATCTTCAACAAGAAAAGATATAACTTGACCATTGAAATTGAATTTGTTGTCATCATTCCCTCTTATGACACTAATAAGTATTCATTTTTTGAGATTATTCAATAAGAAAGAAGAAGAAAAATGCAACCAACCTAGCGTGCATATCACTTTTACCTCACTTAGCAATGTTGATATACTAAGAAGTTTTCAATGTCAACACAAAGCCGTGGTACTTTAAATTCGACTAGACATGATAACAAATAGTTTGTGACATGTCTCTTTCTTAAGTCGTCAACATTTATTTCATTTATAGATTATATTGTGTTGATTTTGTGTATATTTCTTTACCTCGATAGAAATTAAATAATAAAAATATCTCATTATCTTAAACCATATATACATATGAATATTATTATTATCTTAAACCATATATATATATATATATATATATATATATATATATATAGTTTTGGCTACGTGCAATGCACGTATGTAAAAAATGCAAGGAAAAGTTTTAGAATTATTCATACAATCATTTTTAAAATAAAAAAAATGAAAATGGTTAATATAACATCTATAAAAAAATATTTGAAATTAAAATGTTTATTTGACAAAAAAAAAAATATTTGGGTTGTCGAGATGCCCGGTAACCAATTACATAAGTGAAATGATTAGGCGTGGTTTTGTTGTATAACGAAATTTTGAACATAAATATACACTTAAATATGTTAGAGAATTTGTAAAATTGATGTGTTAAATAAATGAATAAGATGATGATTGTGGAGAATTAATATGATCTGGTTGGAAATTTTTTGGTTCTGTGTTTTTACTTAATATTTATGGCTACCGGAATGCAAATATGAAAAAAATGTAGTGATTTTTAAAATAAAATAAAAATTAAAATGGTTAATTTAATATGTATAGAAAAATTTCAAATTAAAATGTTTATTTGACAAAAGAAAAAACAAAAACAAAAATTTTAGGTTGCGAAACCTTTGCTCACTTTTTTTTTTTTTTAATTTTATTGTGTCAAAGAAAATGAGCTTAAAAAAAATTGGTGAACAAAGAAATAAAAGTTCATTGTCGAGTTGCTTCGGCAATGAACAATTCATTGCCGAGAATTTTCTCATTTCGTTTTTTTTTTTTTTATGTGGCAACATTATAAAAATAAAAACATTCAATTTGCTTAAGATAAAAAAAAAAAAAGGAATAATAAAAAAATTGAATGAAAAGGTGTAAAAAAAATAAAAACATTCAATTTGCCACCAAGATTTCAGGATTTATACATTACCTAAAATTCTTGAATGATATTTTTTAGCATTTATTTAGAATAATTTGTAAAAGGTAAAATAAAAAAACAAGATTAGTAAAAAATTGAATGAAAATTAAGGGTAAAAGAAAAAAAATTAAGAAAAATAAATTAAAGATTTTTTTTTAGGTTGTGGGCATATCCCAACGATTTTAAAACAATATGGACCTTTTGTGCAATTATTCCTTAAAAAAATAGAAAACAGTGAAATACTGTTCGTAAACAATAAAGTACTATTCATCAAATTGATTGCCGAACACTGTTCATTTTTTTTTTTATTTTATTGTGTCAAAAAAAATGAGCTTAAATAAAAAATTGGTGAACAGTAAAATAAAGTTCATTGCCGAGTTGCTCGGCAATGAACAATTCATTGCCGAGAATTTTACTATTCACATTTTTTTTTTATGTGGCAACATTATAAAAAATAAAAACATTCAATTTGCTTAAGATAAAATAAAAAAGATTAATAAAAAAATTGAATGAAAAGGTGTAAAAAAAATAAAAACATTCAATTTGCCACCAAGATTTCACAATGCGTGGATTTTGAAATTCTTAAATAGCATTTTTTAGCATTTATTTAGAATAATTTGTAAAAGGTAAAATAAAAAAACAAGATTAGTAAAAAATTGAATGAAAATTAAGTGTAAAAGAAAAAAAAATAAGAAAAATAAATTAAAGATTTTTTTTTATAGGTTGTGGGCATATCCCAACAATTTTAAAACAGTATGGACCTTTTGTGCAATTATTCTTTAAAAAAAAAAGAAAACAATTTGATTTACTGTTCATCAAATTGATTGCCGAGCAATCTCGGCAATCAAATTGTTTGATTGCCGAGATTGCTCAGCAATCAAATTTGTTCAAATTTTTTTTTTTAATTGTGTCAAAGAAAATGGGCTTAAAAAAAAATTGGTGAACAATAAAATAAAGATAATTGCCGAGACATTCAATTTGCTTAAGATAAAATAAAAAGATTAATAAAAAATTGAATGAAAAGGTGTGAAAAAATAAAAACATTCAATTTGCCATCAAGATTTCACAGTGCGTGGATTTTGAAATTCTTGAATGGCATTTTTTAGTATTTATTTAGAATAATTTGTAAAAGGTAAAATAAAAAAACAAGATTAATAAAAAAATTGAATGAAAATTAAGTGTAAAAGAAAAATAAATAAATAAATAAATTAAAGATTTTTTTTTTTTTTTAGGTTGTGGGCATATCTCAACAATTTTAAAACAATATAGACCTTTTGTGCAATTATTTCTTAAAAAAAACAATTTGATTTACTGTTCATCAATTTGATTGTCGAGATTGCTCGGCAATCAAATTTGTTCAATTTTTTTTTTTAAATTGTGTCAAAGAAAATGGGCTTTTAAAAAAAATTGGTGAACAGTAAAATAAAGATCATTCTTGAGACATTCAATTTGCTTAAGATAAAATAAAAAAGATTAATAAAAAATTGAATGAAAATGTGTAAAAAAAATAAAAACATTCAATTTGCCACCAAGATTTCACAGTGCGTGGATTTTGAAATTCTTGAATGGCATTTTTTAGCATTTATTTAGAATAATTTGTAAAAGGTAAAATAAAAAAACAAGATTAGTAAAAAATTGAATGAAAATTAAGTGTAAAAGCAAAAAAAAAAAAAGAAAAATAAATTAAAGATTTTTTTTTAAGGTTGTGGGCATATCCCAACAATTTTAAAACAATAGGGACCTTTTATGCAATTATTCCTTAAAAAAAAAAAAAAAGAGAGAAAACAATTTGATTTACTGTTCATCAAATTGATTGCCGAACAATCTCGGCAATCAATTTGATTGCCGAGATTGCTCAGCAATCAAATTTGTTCAATTTTTTTTTAATTGTGTCAAAGAAAATGGGCTTAAAAAAAAAATTGGTGAACAATAAAATAAAGATCATTGCCGAATTGCTCGGTAATGAACAATTCATTGCCGAGAATTTTACTGTTCACACCTTCTTTTTTTTTTTAATGTGGCAACATTATAAAAAATAAAAACATTCAATTTGCTTAAGATAAAATAAAAAAGATTAATAAAAAAATTGAATGAAAATGTGTAAAAAAAATAAAAACATTCAATTTGCCACCAAGATTTTACAAAGTCGTGGATTTATACATTACACGAAATTCTTGAATGGCATTTTTAACAATAAACATCCCAACTTTCTTTCAATTTTTTGACTATTTTTATATACTATTTGCATTACCAAATCCCAACAATTTACAATCATGTTAACAACCAATGATGGTTGCCAAATTGCTTTCGAAGAACCAAGACCAAGTCAAGTTGCCAGTTGCTTCAAGAACCAAAAATGGTTCTTGAGATACTCATTACCGGGATAAGTGGAGACCGCATGAAAGGACAAGAAAAAAGATTGTATCATTAAAATATTTTGTAGACATTATTGGACAGATAAATTTTATTAATATGAATGTTCCATCCCAAATGCCATTATTTTATTACTGATAGGTAATAAAATGGGGGCACCATGTTTTGTATCTCATTATATCCTTTTTGTTTTCATATTAGGTAGCTAGAGCTATTTGACAAAGGTCATCTCATATATGGTAATGTTACATTTAAGGACATTCTTGTCAAAGTAATTTCTAATCCCTCTTCATCTACATAACAATTTAGCTAAGTGATAAATGTGAAATATGTACCAAACAAGAAGATATTAAGGTTGTTGGAGATCATTTAGCTTCAATGAGGAACACAGAGGCTACTATCATGGTTTGCAAGAAATGCTTTAAGAAAGGTGAGCGATGAGACATCAATGTGCCTTTACCTTATCTTGCTGCTCCAGCCGAGGCCTTCATTGATAGGAAAACACAGCTACTTCAATCAGTACTACCAATGGGATTCCTCCAAGCATGAGTCTGGTGTTGTGAGGACTGGGGGCCCACATGAGACACGTGCATGGATTAGTATATGTTTTGGGCGTGTTTTGCCTTTTGCCCTCGCAAAATCTCATTTGGGTTTTTGCTTTTCTTGGTCAGTTTTTGCTCTACTTGTTTAGCTTGAAGATTTTGCAGCTCAGCAACCCAAATTTTTTTTTTTTTATTTTTTTTTTTGTTTTTGTCAAATAAACATTTTAATTTCAAATTTTTTTTATACATGTTACATTAACCATTTTAATTTTAATTTTATTTTAAAAATGATTATATAAATAATTCTAAAATTTTTCACTGCATTTTACATTTTTTACATACTTGCATTTGCACGTAGCAATACCTACTTCCTTCTAGTATAAAAGCACAATGAATATGATTAATTAAGATAAAAACAACTTTCTTCAAGGTAATAAAACTTTTGAAAATCAACATTTCCAGTTGTTGTTTTTAACAATACAAAATAAAAAAAAAATTACAAAAGAATACAATTACCAATAATATAAACTGAGAATCTCGGCAACCATTTAAGGTTGCCGAGAATCTCGGCAACCATACTCCTTTGTATTTTTTTTTTTCTATTGTTAAAAACAACAATAATATAAACATACATTTTGTATTATTTTTTTTGGAGGTCAACTAATATAAACATATTTCACTGATCATTTTGGGAATAAAAGGTTTCATAATTAATTGTTTTCGACCAAGTGTATGTTTCTCTGCAACTCACTTGCTATTTCTGTTCTTGACAAATTTTGCCTAACAACCATCTTTCTGCTAAACTTAATATCTAACAGGAAAGGACAACAAATAAAGATGAATTGAGATTTTTAATTGAAGTTAGAATGCAAAATTCTTTAACAAATTTTAGTAGTATAATACTAAAATTTTAATTATCGAATTGGTGAAAGTTGAACCCGACTTTCAGGGAACTTCAAATTCGAAAATTTCTATTGAAGTGTCTCAATCTTTGCATTTGTCATGGTTCATCACCTCAATATAATCTTTAAGAATATACGTTTATGAGCAGCTAATGTTGATGTTGATTGTACTCTAAAAATGCATTAATAATGAGTAGTAGATGTGATAGTTGTAAAACGAAAAAAATGAACAGTAGTTAGGTAACCCATATGGATATTGTCTCCAACCTGGAATTATGTAAAAATACAATGAAATTTTTGAGTTGGACAACAAAAGCGTAATTTAAAGAAAATGAAGTTTAACAAAACATTTAAAGTTCACGTGTAAATAAAACATGGGATTCCACCAAATACACAAAAGTCAAGAATTGCGGTATTACAAAAATGGTGAGATTTGGACAAAACTAAGAATAGTAAAATACCAAAACTACGTCGTGTTGGACGAAAAAAAGCTACGATAAAAAATTAAGACACTTATATTATTGTAATATATATATATATATATATATATATATATATATATATATATATATTTATGAATATTTATTATTACTCTTTTGAATAACTTTGACTGCCATAACTAGTGTTAATGGAGCCATCGCTCTAATGGATAATATTCTATGAGTGGGACAAATTACATTTATGATTGACGAAGCCAACTAATAAGGACCTTCCAAAAAAAAAAAATGAAAATGAAAAAATATTTTATTGAATGAAAATGAAATTGAAAACTTTATCGAATCATATTATTTTAATTTTGGAGATAAGAAAAAAGATTTTATCAATTTTTTTTTTATCAAATTTAAGGCCAAACTCTTAGCGCCTTAAGTTTTTATTTTTACCTAACAAATCGAAAAAGACTTTTGATTTACTATAATAACAACTCTTAATGAGATGTCCCACCTTTTAGAGAATACTACTTAAAAACATGTGCAATGCACGTGATTTTGTAATAATTTTATTAATTTTTAATATTTTCAAAATTTTTATTTTTTAATTGTTAAAATGTTAAAACATTAAAGTAGCAATTACAATAAGATAAAAACCAAATACGATTTTTGATAACACGTTGTATTGTATTGTTTGATAGTACAATGGATAATATTGATATTTTATTTACATTCATAGAAGTATAATTGTAATTAGATATGAGTTTTATATTATGGTAATACCAACAGTAACTTGAATTCTGAATAAATTTTTGCGATTTTAGCTTTGACGATTGACGAACATTGATATCAAATCTTATGAAATGGATACTATCAAAAATAAGAATTTGACAAACTTTTAATAATGGTCATATCTCTATATTTTCAATTCAATTTTTGTTTCAATAGAAGTTTAATGAAGCTTGGTAGTAAAACTAACTATTTTTTAATTAATTAAAAGAGGCGCGACAAAGAAAATTAGAAAGAAGAAAATGAATTATATTATCATGCCTAGCTAAAATCAATTATGTTGGATATTCTCCTTTGGTTGTATTCGTTATTAACATTAATGTATTATCTCAATAACTTCAGTACATAAAACGCTGGGTAAACATCATATACTCAATATTTCACTCGTATTTTGAAATTGCAATCGATTTTTTCTTGAACCCTATTAAATCTACAATGACATAATTATAGCAACAATGTTTATACAATATTTTTCATATAATGTCTTTTTCCTATTTAGCGAACTTTGTGCAAGCTCTTCAATTGATAAAACTCAATCAATCTACATTCTCATTTCTCTATGTACATAATCCATTTTAATAGATAGATATTATGATTATAAGAAAAGAAAATGTATGAAGATCATTTACAATTTAAACTAATGGTACTTACATATATTTTTAGGAACTAACATAAAAATATGACTCATTTTTTGTCTACTTCATGCCTTGAAAAATGAATTCATAACTTGAATGTCTCTCATTGACAAACCAACTGAGAATCGAGCCATTGTTATATATATGCGTGCTACAATTTTCATCCACGATAACTAAACAAGATAATAAAATGTAGTCACACTTAAAGAAAAATAATAAAAGCGGTATATGTAATGAGAAGGAAAGAAAACGTGTTACACATATAAGAGGTCAAATGGGTGGAAAATGTCGAGACATTACTTACTTTTACGTTAATTTTGTTGGTTAATATTTAAATTGGTGGAATTATGTTTATTTTCCCTCTCAAGATTCTATTTTGTTTACACAAAAACTAATTCTTGTATGTTCTTTTTTTCTATCTTTTATTCCCTTTGGATACATGTTTCTACCAATTTCAAACTAATGCCAGTGAGTCGTTGACTATTTCCAATTTCAGTTGGCTTAGACTATATAGGCAATTTTGTCTACACTAAGCTTGGCTGAGCAATAGACAAATATTTCACATGTCATTGTTTCTTAATCCTATTTAATTATCTCTTCCAAATACATATTTATGGAATTTAAAATTACACATACAGCCATTTTCCAAATACAATGAAATAGCACACATGAAATGATTTGATGTAAATATTGACAAATGAAATGTCTTTTAACTCTCCAATTCATAAATCCTATTTTTCTTATCATAAACATATTTAAAAATTACATAATCTTCATATGACCATTTATATTCTGCAGTAAAAAAATTGAAAATAAGTTGTCCAAAGGCCCAAAACAACCACTTATCCCTTATTTTGTTCAATAATAGTAGGGGGGAAAATATTTTTGAATTTTTTAATTTAATATGGGGTGATAAAATAGTCAAAAGATGTAATATGTTATGGTAAAATAGTTCAAAGATGTAATATGAGAGGGTAAAATAAATTCAAAATTGTTTATCTCTTTTATAGCCTTTTTAGATATAGTATAGATTAGAAAATATATATATATATATATATATATATATATATATATATATATATATATATTTTTAAAATTCCTTAGCGTGGATTATGCCAACACCGTTATATGAGGATCACCAAAATCGACCGGAAAAATAAGTGACTTGATAGACACAAATCCATTAAGCTCGTTAACTCAAAATTATTTTTGATTGAACATTATGTTTTTTTTTTCTTGTTTGTTCTTGTATATTATATTCACTATACGTTGTGCTTGAAGAAACTATACATAGTTCTTTTGAACAATTAACGTCTACGGTCACTCCACATAATCATACAGTTGGCCCAAATCAGTATTGCTATTAATTTTTTATAGGCACAATTGATTTAAGTGACTAATAGAGTAAAACATTATAAAGTTTAGAAAAATAATAATTAGTTATTAGTAACATTTTAAAATTTGAAAACTATTTAGGAGTATTTCTATACATTTAAAGACGAATTTAGGTTTTAACACGCGGCACTATAAATGAACAAAATGTGCACTAAAAGTTGTACAAGTTTTGAAAGGAACTTTTGAACTCTGAAAGCGAGACACAATTTTGCACTTTACCCAACTTGCATTGTTATCCACAATTGAAAACACCCAACAAAGAAACAAAATTAAACATTGATTTGGACCGACTCAAAAGTTTGGCCACTTTATGAATTTGGGGGAAAAGAGGGACTTTAAACAGAATAGGGTTCCCAACCTATTGAAAATGTATCAAATTGGCCCCAAACTAATATGTTGGCAAAATTAGTCTTCAACCATTTTCATTTTTTGTAATATTAAAAACTCAATTCTTGTGTTAAATAAAATATAATTTTACCTTTATGTTTAATTAAATAAATAAATAACGGGGTAAAATAAGAATAAAAAAAAACAAAATCCACTTAGAGAGAGAAATACTTGGGCAAGTTGATAGTTTGGTGGATTTTGTATTTTCTTTAATTTTTATTATTTGTCTTTGTTATTTCATTAAAGATAAGGACAAATTGTTTTGTTAATTAAACATTAAATTTTTAATTTAATTTTATATCGATTTTGTGAAAATAAAATACAGGAAATGTTGTTTGAAGTAGATGTACTTCAAAATAAATTCAAAAAATTACGTAACTTGTACTACTCCAACGAGGCATTAATTTTTGAAGGTGGTTGAGAATAATTATTTTGCTTCTAGAAGAGAATTATGTGATGTTCGTTAGAGTGGTGGATAAAAGAAAGAGAGAGAAAAACAAATATGCAGTATCTCTTTCTCTCTCACAACATTTTAAACTTCTATTTTTCTATTTCTTCGTAGTTTTTGGGCACTTCAATTTTTTAGTGGCCATGGTCCAAGAGTACCTAGACATCTAAAGTCACGTTGCAATATGACGGAAACATCTAATACGTAGAAATCAAGCCATTTTCGATACTGAATAATATGATCATTTTCTAGATACTTATTGAGTATTGGCTATATTTTTTTAGATTTTGTTGTATTTAGAAATAATTATAATATAAGTTTAGATTTATTGTGAATATATTATAAAGATCGATCAAGTGGTTTGTCATAATTGATTAGGAGTATTTCAAGGCCCAAGTTGATTTGGTCACGGAGAATTTGATTTTTTAAGATTTTATATTCGTAGACGGTATAAATTTTATCTAGATTTGTGTTATTATTACTTTTCTAAAAGATCAAAATGTATTATTTATAAATTAACTCTTTTTAAAAAAAGAAAAGGGTAACATTGTTCATTGGAATACAAATGCTATAAAAATGGAAGGTTGAGAACTGCAGGGAGTCAAAATAATAGGTTGAGGTCCTAAATAGTACATTTCCAATAAGTTTGAGGTCCCGACTGTAATTTTTCAGAAGAATAATCCACTTTTAGCATAATAGAATAGAAAGATGAGAGAGAAAGACAAGATCTTGAAGCCCACATATAATTTGTGGTTGAGA
The DNA here is from genome assembly GCA_023638005.1 of Forsythia suspensa. Taxonomy (NCBI): domain Eukaryota; kingdom Viridiplantae; phylum Streptophyta; class Magnoliopsida; order Lamiales; family Oleaceae; genus Forsythia; species Forsythia suspensa. The sequence goes on along the minus strand of JALRMA010000416.1, from coordinate 1,079,373 downwards.
ATTCACTTTTTCTTGCTGACTTGGCTTTCCCCACCTAGTCAATAAACTTTAATCTTGTCCTTCGCATATTGAAAAATAAGTTAGAGAAATGTTTGAACTGAAGGACCCAAATATGAAGCTGTTTGGGAAGACCATTCAGCTGCCGGAGACGCCTCTTAGGGCGGCTACGGTTGCAGAAGCTGGTGGAACTGATCCAGTTCAATCTTGCGATGCTGCTGCTGCTGCTGATTGTTCAATACAAGATCGCACTTGTTCATCGAATTCTGTACTTGAAGATATAACTTTGGATGTAGATGCAGAAGAGCAAGAATCAAGAAAGGTATGGGTAAAAAGAAAGGTTTTTTATTTCAAAGACAATCCTTTATTTGAAATGGTATAAGAATTAATGGGTCGATCTTAATTTTTGATTGTTTTCTAGAATTTGTTGACTTTTGGATTAATCTGGTTTTAATGTTTTGATTAGGGTTTTTTTAAGGATAAGTTAGAATTCGAAGGATAACATTGCAACTTGTGTAGTTTCACTTTGCTGATTTAAATCTAGGAAATAATTACGTGCTTAAATCTATGTTGTTGTTCTTTGATTCTTAGATTAATTATTTGTTATGCATCCTTCTGCGGGTGCTTCAAGCTCTCTCTCTGTGCTCACCTCACCCCACACCCCGAAAACTGCAATTTATTTTACACTATTGGCATGTATGTTTGTTAAGCGGTGCTGTACAGAATTGGACATTATTAAAGAAGTGAAAATTCGTGAATTGCACATTCTAATCCTGTCCAATACAGTTCCTGGTGAATCTTGATTTCATGGATTATGAAGTAGTACATTAAAAATTAAACCTCTGGTTTGGTTTTGGTTTAAGTTCCTGCTTATCATACTTGTTCCGCAGTCTGAACCTCAGCGTATATATGGAAATTAGAAATTATTGCTCTGAAGATCTTAGTCATGCCAACAGTTCTTTTTACTTCAGATGTGCTGTAGAGGCTCATTGTATATATATGTATACCTACCCTCATTGTCATGCCGACAGTTCTAATCCTGTCCAATACAGTTCCGCAGTCTGAACCTCATCGTATATATGTAAACCTACCCTCATTGGTTTTGGTTTCATAACCTTTTCCCTAATGAAGATATCCAACTGTAGAAGCTCGAGTGTTTGGCTGTTAATTTCTTGCTTAGAAACTACTTCGATAAAAATGCTAGAGAATCCGTAGCTTCCAACGACTAAAAAAGTGTAGGTTCTTGGTTTTTCTCTTATTAAAGAATGTGAATTTTGTTGGGATATTATTTCTTCTATTAGTCCAAACCCGTAACATGGAAAACTACTTTCGTGGCTTATTGGTTTTGTTTCTTATTTCTTGACATGCATTTGGGGTTGGTTGCCTGCAAGATACACTCAAAAAAGAGCAGGAGCAAGAGTCAATCATGTCACTTTTGATCACAAAGAAACATAGAACAGAATTGTATACAGCATATCAACAAGTCATTCTTTACCATAAAAGAAAAAAAAAGGCCAATTTCCTTTTAATAAATCTTACTTGCAGAGATAATTGAAGGATTCAAGCATAGTTAGTTGTCCGGCATTCCGTGCATCTTTCAAGTTCTGTTCATATGTTATGATCACAATATAAATGGTGTTCTAATCTTTGCTAAATTGTAAATCGAACCCTGGATTTTTCTTTTCTCATGGAGAATCTATGTGTATGCAGGATATGTCAGGTCAAAAACAGGAAAATAATAATGTCAAGGATGGAGCACAACCTTTGACTTCTGAGGAATTAAAAGATTCTAATGTGACTCCACCGACAAATAAGGATTCAAAGGCACTGTCTACTGATAACGATGCTATAACATTGAAAACCTCAAAAACCGGAGACGACCCGAGCGAGACAAGTACCTCTCAAGAAAAGACACTAAAGAAGCCAGACAAGATACTTCCATGCCCTCGCTGTAATAGTATGGACACGAAGTTCTGTTACTTCAACAATTACAATGTTAATCAGCCTCGGCATTTCTGCAAGAAATGTCAGAGATACTGGACAGCTGGTGGGACCATGAGGAATGTGCCGTGGGTGCGGGTCGCCCGCAAGAACAAGAATGCAGCTGCTCAATTCCGTCATCTAACGGTCTCGGAAGCACTTCAGAATGCCCGAGTTGATCTCCCACACAGAATTCACCAGCCGACTCTGAATCCCAACGGCACTGTCCTTGCTTTTAGTTCGGACACACCCCTATGTGAGTCAATGGCTGCTGATAAAAAAATTCAAAACTGCTCGCAGAACGGGTTTCATGAATCAAATGAAAAAGGAATTTCAATATCTAGTGGAAATAAGGATAACGGGGATGATCACTTGAGTGGATCGTCAGTCTCTGCTGCAAATTCAAACAACGAGGTCGGTACAACCAGGTTGCCCGACTCACTAATGCAGAACCTTCATGGCTTTAATACTCAAGTACCTTTATTTTCCGGAGACCCATTCCCTTACCCGTGGAATTCAATTCAATGGAGCGCTCAAGTATCCCCCTCCCCTTTTGGTCCTACTAGTTTTCCTCTGCCGTTCTATCCTACAGCACCGTACTGGGGTTGCCCGGTACCCAGCGCATGGAATGTTTCTTGGGTCGTCCCACCAACTGCTTCACATAACCACACACCTCCGGGTTCTGGTCCTGATTCCCCAACTTTGGGGAAACATTCACGGGACGACAACATGTTGGAGCCAGCCAGCAATGATGAACAAGAGATGCAAAAGGAGAGTAATTGTGAAAAGTTCTTGTGGGTTCCAAAAACACTGCGAATTGATGACCCTGGAGAAGCTACAATGAGTTCCATATGGGCAGCATTGGGTATAAAAAACGAAAGAGTTGGTTCTTTTGGTGGACATGGCCTCTTCAAGGCCTTCCAAAGGGTATCAAAGGATGATGAGAAGAAGACTCACGTTTCAGAAACCTCTACAGTATTACAAGCCAATCCAGCAGCATTGTCCAGGTCATTAAACTTCCGTGAGAGCTTGTGAGAATATAAGAGAGGAGCTTTGTAAATCTTAAACTTACGTAACAACATGGAAAGGATAATATATTTTGTCCAGGAGTTTTCTTTTAGTCTGGTCTGCTGTTTGTTCCTTCAGAAATGTTATCCCAAAGCACAGACTAACTCGGAAGAAGATTGTGGGTACATTTTAGCAATTCCTTCTGAGATAGGGTTAAATGACCAAGCCACCAATTTCAACTTCTCCCTGGTGGAAAGAGATGGTCTGGTGAGTTTTAGTTCATGTACATATATATGAAATAGTTAGAGAATGAACAGAGTGAGTTTTGTGTACCAAATTCCACATGCTGTAAAATAATAAGTTGGGGGATACCAAGAGTTATATTTTCGGGCATGAGATTCAGTTGGTACAGGGAAAGGAATTTTTCACTGTGATTTTTATGGTTTTATCTCTTTCCTTTATGCTTAAGGTGGTTAAGTATCCTGCGACCCATGGCTCGATTTATTAATTAATTAAAGGAAAATTAGTTAGAAATCTTGCAAGTATTTTTAGTCTTTTCTCGACTTATAATCGTGCCTATAAATATGTGAGTGTGTGTCAAAAGCACGTACATGTTATATTCCCGAGCTTCACAAGAAAGACACTCTCATTCATTGATTGCAAAACAACGAATGCATCTGCCTTATAGATGGCCGTTGTAAGTTGAGTTGTTTGTGTAAAGAAGCTACTGTTGAAGGGCTTTTGACCTTTGTCATTCGTACAGTGGCTCTTGAAGCCAAGAAAGTAATGCGCAGTACAAGCTTGAGCCTTGCATATAACACTGATGTTTGATGGCCTCAGTTTTGCTGTTATGGAGCCTAAAACCATCCCTATAAAAGTTTCGTTTCTCCCTTCATTTTTTTTTTGCTCTTCTAGTAATGACATGAATGTACTTTAACAAGTAGAGACAGTTGTGATATTGTAGTCAAGACGGACTCTAGATTCAATCATGGGGGTAATAAAAGAAATTAAAAGTGAATTTCGACAATATGAATTTTTTTTTTTTAATTTAAAGCAATTAGACTACATTACCTTGGGTTGTGTTGATATACGAAATAACAAGGGCCTAAAAAGAGACTTAAGAAAGATTGTACATAGGCGCATAAAAAGTACCCAAACATATAAGCCTAGAAATATATGTCGCCCAGGAGCCCAATGGATGCCCAGAGTAAATTTATACATAGGCCTAATGGAAATTACCCAGGCCGTAGGGCCCAAAATGGATATCGCCCAGATTAGAAACGCCTGCGTTGGGGCGGTAGAAACGGTCAATAATCGCATAAGAGTAACCGCTTAACAGTTTTCTTCTTCTCTTATCACTTTTCCCACGTTTCAGAGAGTTACAAGCGATTAAATCATCATGGAGGAGTTACAAGCAGTTGAATCATCATGGAAGAGTTACAAACAGTTGAATCATCATGATGGGGAGTTACAAACAGTTGAATCATTATGGAGGAAATGGGTAGTTATTGGGCGACAAAGTAGTTATTGGGCGATGAGGTAGCTACTGGGCGACGAGAAGTTTTTACGCAAGATTGAAGGAAAACGTGTGTTAAAACCGTTTGGTAAAGTATAAAAGAAAGGGAGATTGAATGAAAAGAAAAAGAAGACAACTCTCAAAAACAGAGAAATGTAATTTCATTCTATTTTAGTTCTTAAATATTTCTTTACAGGTGAATTACAGTGTCTTTGTCTTGCATGAGGCCTTTTTGTTTTGCTTTTTTCATCCTTTGTCACTATTGTAATCTTCAGAAATCAAACACCTCTCGTTGGGACTTTGTCTCAAGAGGTTTGGCGTCCCTTACACATCGTCTGAATCTTTTAATTGTTAGCGAAGGACACACTTTCTGCGTGAAACAATTTAGCACGCCCAGATGGGATCCTTTTGGTGTTAGAAGATACAAGAAAGTGGAACAATATGCCTCACAAGAACTCGGATAAGGAACCGAAGAAGCCGGTAATTCAATCCGTGATCGAGCGATATGAAGAACGACAAAATACACCAAAGAACGGAGGGACAAAATCAAAGCCGTTATGAACCGATGACGGAATTGAGTCCACGAACCATCTTGCAGCGTTACTTGGCGAACTCACACAAGATGTCGTGGGACAGGTAAGCCTGCAAAATGTTCATGATATGGAAAAATTTGTTCAAACTGAAAATGTGCATTATGACAACATGGCCAAACAATTAAGTACTTTAAATGAACTTATGAATAGGTTAGTAGGCCAAACATGTCAACCAAATTTGCCAAATATATGGAATCATTTCCAAGCCACGACGGTTGTGGGGCACAATTCACCAACGATGAACCCTATGAATCCTAGTCAAGGAATAGAAACGCCTTTTATACCATCCACATCAAATGTTGGTGGAGGCGGCATGGCCAATTTGAGTTGTCATAATGTGGGATCATCCACCTTGGGGAGTAGCCCAAACGCAAGAGAAAATATACCAAATATAGGACAAGACGCAACACGCTAGCGTTAGCGGGGCAAATGTCCAAATAAATGGCAATAATACCTTGAATAATGGTAATTTGGCCACAAACCCGAGGTTAAAAATAGACCTCGATGATCCCACCAGCGAATCAACCTATAGGAGTCCCCTCACGATCCTAACATGGCATTAAGAAACCAAATCACCGAGATAATGCAAGATCGGATGGCTTTTGGAATGCGTCCTTTCATTAGGCCGACCTATAGAAAGCCGTATCCCGATTGGATAGACCAAGCGGTCCGTGGCCTAGAGGATATAAAGTGCGAATTTTCACTATTCACGGGTTTGGGAGAAGTCTCAACATTGGAGCATGTAGGGCGATTTACACCGCAATGTGGTGAAGTAAGTGATTATCATAAAATAAGGTTGTTTCCTAGTTTGCTAACGGTAGCCTTTTCATGGTTCATTAATTTACCAAATGAACTCTGCTCGAGACATGGCAACAATTAGAGCGATTGTTCCATGCTCAATTCTATAAAATCGAATCTGAAGTCACCTTGGCGATTTGGCGAATTTACGTCAAATGCCAAATCGAATGGGCTGAAGTTTTCCTTCAAAGATTTAAAAATGCTAGGAGTAAATGCTTCGTGCCCTTACCCGAAAAAGAATTTGTTAAGATCACTCAAAGTTGTTTAAGTTTCGATTTGAAAAAGAAATTTCAAGATAGGGAGTTTCTGATCTCTTCCAATTAACGGCCAATGTGATTAGATATAAGCGCTTGATAAGGGAAGAAGAACAAATGAAAATTCTAGCAAATGGACTTACTATAGAGACCCAAACTTGATGTTCATATTGTAGATGAATATTATGATCAAACCAAAATATGTGCGGCGAATTGATTAAAGGAGATGCTTATGCATGCCCGTTAATAATTAACTCGGGGACAACGGCAAAAAATGAGCCTCTAAGAGATACAAGCAAGAAGGCTAGAATGTTTTCGTTCGATATAACCAAAGCGGATACCATATTTGATAGATTGTATAAAGACAAACAAATAAAAGCGAGCGATAAGCACAAATTGCCAAATCTGAGCAAGTTAAGGATAAAAATATTGTAAATGGCATAATGCATGGTCTCATACGACTAATAATTGTCTGGTTTTTTCATGTATTACAGGATGCCATTGAATCGAGGCGAATCACTTTTGAGGCCAAAAAGAAGATGGCGGTGGATGAGAATCCTTTTCATGGCCACTAGGAGTGAATATGTTATCAGCAGGTTTCAAAAGTGGTTTACCTAAATTCAAATTGGTAGTTGATAATGGAGACGAGGATGAACAGCATCCTAGTGTGTTCGAACGTCTCAAAGGTAAAGAAGTCGAAAGGAACAAAAAAATGTTGTGTGCGAGATGTAGTAGAGAAATAAATGAAGATGAGGAGAAAATGGAAGTATGGGGGCGTTGCAATCATCTAAACGTGACCCCAAATTTCCAGCCTATCCAAGAGCGAAAGGTATCAAGGCCTCCTTTTGAAAGACAGGTCAGGCCGATGCATGATGGCAGGCCGATGTACAACGGCAGTCCGATGCACAACCAGCAGTAGATGCTCAACGGTGAAACGTTCGAGCCACGGCCCCATCGATCGAATGTATGGCACTCATTCCAATACAATCACGGGAAAGGTGATACCCTTTGATCAAATGACTAGGACACAAAGAAAGACGCTCATCGGAGAAATTATGGATGAATGATGAGGCGGAAACAAGAGGCGACGTCCCAAACCGCCCAACTTCTCCAATGTCATTGCTAAGGAAAATCTCGAAGATGAGAAAGAACATAATGTGAGCGATTCAACGGAAGAATTGCCGAAGATTCTTCTAGTAGGTCGAAATTTGAAAGACGCAAAGAAAGACGAAGATGAAGATGATCCAGGGACAATCCATCACCATTCAATTTGGTTCTTTGCCCCAATATTGGCTAATAATTATTGCTTGCCAATGAGTTTAAAAGCAAAGGAGATGATGATACACAAGACGATGAGGGGAGGAAGCATGCACGTTGGAATGTGAAGGAAAACTCGGGCAAACCTCTGAGGTATATGTGAAGAGGAAGAAGAAGATGATGGCTTGACCGATGTAGAAGAAGAGATTGACCTAGAATCGTAAAGAAGAAAAAGAGGAGTTTCATATAACAATCTGCTAAAGCAGCTATATCAAGAAGGCGTCCGAGAAGTAGATTTGTTGGGCGAACCATTTGGGCGATCTTTTGATTATTACGTGTTATACGGAACGCCTAAGAGAAAAATGAGGGTACCACGCCTCACGAAAAGTATGGACCACCTCAAGCGATATTGCCACCCCTACAGGTTGGCAAGAAATGAAGCGACATAGAAACTCAGAAACCCAGCGCGGAAGATCAGTGCGAAATGTTGCACATGAACTTGACACAACAATTTGATCCAAGAGAAGATGGGAAGCAGCAACTTGATCCAAAAGACGATGGGAAACAAGGGGTAGAGATAGAGGCGATGAAAAAGGTCATCTTTAAGAAGCCAACGACCAATTTAACCAAACATTTGAGACCATTATATGTAAAGGCTTTAGTCAATGGCATCCCAAGTAGTCAAAGTTCTCATCGACAATGGGGCGCTATTAATACCATTCCATCCGAATGATAAAGAAATTTGCAAAGGCGGAGGCGATTTGATCCCTACTTGAGGTTATTCTTACGAGCTTCAATGGCGGGCGACTTGACAAAGGAGTAATGCCTTTAGACGTGACAGTAGGAACTATCACCAAAACTACAGTATTCTTTGTAATAGACGGGCCGACTAGCTACAATGTGTTGTTAGGAAGAGACTGGATTCATGGAAATCGTTGCATACCTTCGTCGCTCCATCAATGTCTAGTTTTTTGGAACGATAAAGGTGAGGCAGAGGTGGTGCAAGCAGATCATAGACCTTTTGTTACAGAAGCGAACTCGATCGAGAAGTTCATGTATGAGGAAAATTATGGACCTGTGAGAGTAGTCCAAGATGGCGAAGAAACTCGGATCATCGCGCAGAGTGAGGAGCCATTATCGATAGATGCATTCTTGAAATGTTCGATCAAATGAGGCCAAACATAGTGGCCCTTGAAGAGCCAATTATTGGCAAAAAGATATTCAATAAATGTTGAAGAAGGTGTTTAGCTTTGGGATGTCGAAGTCAAGTCAATGGCTTTCGAGAAAAGGTGCTTGAAGGAGAGATAAAAAGGAAACGACTTTAAAAACTTTAAGGAACAAATTAGCGGTGTTCAAATTAGAAGAGAATATTGGCGAGAAGTGAATAAGGTGGATTGTTTGGATGTAGAAGACATCACTACAAGGAACTTGGGCGATGGTGTGATAGGAGTCATGAAGACCGAGCACGCTCAAGCACAAGATCCTTTGGTGAAAGTGAATATTGGAGATGAGCGAAAGATTACCCAACGTTTGTCGATCGGATGCTTAGCAAAGAGGTAAGTGACCGATTAATCGCTTTGTTAAAAGAGTACAAAGATTGTTTTGCTTGGGAATATGAACACATGCAGGTTAGATAAAGATTTGGTAGAACATAGGTCGCCAACCAAACCACACTTTAAACCGCATAAGCGACCTCCCAGACGCTTTGCTCCTAATGTATTGCAAGTAAAGAAAGAAATAGAAACGATTGTTAAAGCGGGGGTTTATCGGGGACGGCGGATATATGTTGAATGGTTATCTAATATTGTGCATGTATCAAAGAAAATGGTAGTATTAGGGTTTGCATAGATTTGAAATTTGAATTTGGCAATGCCCAAAGATGAATATCCGATGCCAACAGTAGATTCCTTAGTAGATTCAACTATCGGACATGTGATGTATTCCTTTATGGATGGATATTCGGGATACAACCAAATTTATATAGCTGAAGAAGATGTACATAAAACTGCATTCAGATGCCCAGGTGCTCTAGGATGTTTTGAATGGGTGGTCATGCCTTTTGGTTTAAAAAATGCAGGAGCCACTTATCAAAGGACAATGAATTTAATTTTTCATGACATGATAGGAGAATTCGTTGAAGTTTATGTTGATGATATAGTGGTTAAATTGTTGAAAAAGTGAACCATTTCCAACAATTGAAACGTTCATTTGAAACGGATGAGACGAAGATAAACTAAAATTGAACCCGTTGAAGTGTGCATTTGGTGTTAGTGCGGAAATTTCCTAAGATTCCTAGTGCATGAAAGAGGAATTGAACTTGATAAAAATAAAGCAAAAGCCATTTTAGAGGCTAAACCACCTAAGAATAAAAGGAATTGCAAAAATTCCTTGGACAAGTGAATTTTTACGACGTTTCATCTCTAATTGTGCGAGGCGACGAAAGCTTTCTACGCCTCTTTTGAAGTTGAAAATCGGGACGACTTAAATGCGGAAGGAAGAGCATCAAGAGGCTTTTCATAGCACGAAGACATATCTATCAAATCCACGTGTTAGTTTCACCTATCCAAAGACGACCAATGAAAGTTTACATATCGGTAGAAGCGGGAATCAATAAATTTGGACTAGTCGCCCAAGACGACCAATTTGGAGAAGAAAGGGCGATATATTACCTTAGTAGACGATTAACGCATGTGAATGTAATTATTACGCTATTGAAAAATTATGTCTTGCTTTATATTTTACATGTACTAAATTAAGGGCCTACTTACGACTGTAACTATTTACTTAATTTCTAAAGTAAATTTGGTTAAGTACACGTTCTCTCGTCTGTTTTGCATCAAAGTTGGTCTTTAGACTTTAGCACTATCGAATTTGAAATACAGTTCATACCCCAAAAGGCGGTCAAAAATCAAGTGTTGGCTAACTTTTTGGCCGATCATCCATGCCTAGACGTGCCTAAAGAAATTGAATTAGAAGTCAATTCGCTCGAAATGAAACCACGGATATTATACTTTGACTACTCAAAACCGCTAGGGGTGCGGGGGTAGGGGTAGTGCTAATAAACCCACTGGGGGTTTGTTAAAGTTTGCTTTATACCGTGAAATGTGTACTAATAATCAAGCCGAATCTGAAGCATTGATTGTCGATTTAGAGCTATTATTAGATTTAGGGACGAAAAATGTGCTTATCGGTGATTCTCAATTAATAATTTATCAATTGAATGGCAATTTCAAATGCCAAAGTGATTCATCATAAGTCGATATGGCATCGCTCAAGAGCTCTTGGACGAATTCGACCAAGTGGAGCTTCAATCGTTAATAGAATGTATAACGATCACGGCAAAATGAGTGGCCCAAAATGGCATCGAGTTATTCAAAAATGTTAAATAATGGTTACGCTTGTGGTATGGAGCGATATTGCACATGTAGTTCAACGAAGGCGAAGGAGTTTAACGTGCATTGTATACAAAATGGAGACACATTGGATTGGAGAGAAGAAATACAAAAATTCTTAGAAGAACCCGATAAGAAGAAGCGATAGGAAGGTAAAATTACGCTCACCTGAACTATGTCTTTGGTTGAGGAGAATTATATAAGAAACGCTCGGATGGTGTACTTTTGAAGTGCATAAATTTGCAAGAAGCTAAAATGGTTATGGCCGGCGCATGAAGGAGTGTGTGAGCACATCAACACAGCCAAAAGATGAGGTGGTTGATCATCGTAAGTGGGTATTCTTGGCCTAAAATGGGCGAGTTATGCGTTCAATATGCTAAAAGTTGTTTGGAGTGTCAAAAACATGGCCCAATCCAAAGAGTGCCAAAGAAGGGAAATGGTACCTATTATTAAACCATGGCCATTCAAGTGTTGGGTGATAGACACGATAGGAAAGATTTACCCACCATCGTCCAAACAACACACCTTTGTAATAGTCGTTACTGAATTTTTCACTAAATGGGTAGAATCGATACCTTTAAAAGAAATCTCTCAAGGAAATGTCATAGAGTTCATTCGTGATCACATCGTATATAGATTTGGGATACCTCAAACCAGAGTGACGGATCATGGAACTTCTTTAAATGGGAGTCGAGTGAAAGAATTTACAAGCGAGTTTGGAATCAAGTTGGCAAACTCTACACCTTATTACGCCCAATCCAACGGCCAAGCGGAATCGTCAAATAAGGTTTTAAACAAGATCATAAGGAAAATGATAGGCGAAAATGCTAGAAGTTGGCATGAGTGCTTGAATAGGCGTTATGGGCCTATAGAACTTCTCCGCGATCTAGTACTAAAGTAACTCCTTTCCGATTAACTTATGGGCAAGAAGCGGTCTTTATATAGAAATTAATGTGCAATCGATCAGAGTACGTTTGCAAAATAGTATAGATGAAAATGAGCATACTGAACTACTCGTTCAGAATTTATTAGAATTAGACGAGCTAAAGTTGAGCGTCTTAGATAGGTTGCAAATTCAAAAAAGACAAGTGGCTTCGTATTATAATAAAAGGGTTATAGCCAAATGTTTTAGCACGAAGGATTTGGTCTGGAAAACAATACTCCCATTGGATAGTAGTAATCCAAAGTTTGGGAAATGGTCACCAAATTGGGAAGAACCATACAGAGTTAAAGAGGTGTTATCAAATGGGGCATGTCATTTAGAAAATTTGGATAGTATGAGGCACATGAGGTATATTAATGGCAAATATTTAAAGAAGTACGTTCCGTCAGTTTGGGATTTTGAACAATTAGAGGTTTAACATTAAAGGACACAGTTCTATAAGCGAATGAAGCTATTCATTTCATCGGATAATTTGGCTGCCATAATTGGCTACCATTACAAAAGGAAAATTGAATAAAACAGAAGTTGTCCTTAAAACGTTAGAATCTTAATTACATCCTACCCCAAATAGAGCGCATCTGCTCTCTAAGTTTCTCCCACTCATCGCGCTGTTCAACAGAAGCGGCGGATAATTCATCCATAACTCCATCGTCCACTTCTAGACCTGAATAACGCTCAAGCAAGGATCTAGCCCGTTCAACTTCCTGAGAAGCATTGCGCTTCTTGGCTGCCAGCCTGGCCTTACAGTCGTCCATCTTTTCTTGAATTTCTTTCATCTGAGCGACCAAAACTCATCATCAAAGAATCCTCAACCATGACCTCGGAAGAAATCTCGTTCGATTGTTTTGGCTTGATCGATTACACGGTGAAGAGATTCATTCTCGGTCATAGCATTGACGTATTGAGTTTTCTTGGCTTTGAGCTCCACATTTTAGCCAACAGTAGCGCTTATCTCCTGGTGGATGACTTTCAAAGATAACTTGAGATCCGTGGAGAGTTTGAGCGAGGAAGCTCAAGTGCTTGAGCCATTTAGGCGCTTAAACGCTCAAATTTGTCTCGGTGGTTAGCAAGATCAAGGCGTGTGAGATATCCATGTCCATGAAGGAAGTGTATTCAAATCTTGCTGTTTAAGAATGTTCATGTTTTCTATGGAAAAAGCACTAGAGGCGTAAAGAAGGACGACCGCGAAGACAGAGCGAGCGGTCGACTAGCCTTCACTTGTTCCCATGACGTAAACAGGTCCCGAATAGAGCGCAAGATGGTATCGACATCTGTAAAGGTAAAAACGATTACTTAGTGTCTTTATGGCAATAAGAAAAATAAAGGAAATCGAAGAAAAATTACCTCATCGGTGGTCTTGGAGGAAGAAGGGAAGTGTGCCAAAGCATCGGGCGATTTGACAACTGCGAAGATTCACCCTTATCCGGATGTCTTGGCTCGCACAACCGTGAAATCAATTGGTCTTTTGCAAATGGATGAATGATGATAAGTGCTTCAAGAGTAAAGCCATGTCAAATGGTGGAATTAGAAAAATGTTATAACTATAGGCACATATTACCATCCGGCTCTACACTGAGGAGAAACATACGAAATGATGGAGATTCTTCAAGCGTCTGGGCGATCGAAGTAGCTGGTCTCAAATCCTCTTCCGCAAATCCACTTCGACGGATGGCTCGGAAGATTAAAGAATTGAAGGGTCGGGTGACGTAGAATCCTTTAAAGGAGAAGTGACCCCTTCCGGTTTAGAGTACAAAGAGAATATCAATATTTATACTAAAGTGTTCTTTAAATGAGGGAAATCATATTACCTTTCTCCTCGGTCATAGGAGGAGCACCATCATCGTCATCACTTTCATCATCAGCCGATCCGATGGGTCCAATCTTGGCCGTTCTGATCGGATGCACCTCTCGCAACTCAGGGTTTGGGCGGGAGGAGAACCGGATTGAATGGAAATTACAGTGAGAATGTCTAGTACGCACCACAAAGATTTTGTAGGAGAAGACGAAGGAGCGGGTTGTTTAATCTGGATATGGGCACGGCGAGGATAGGAATCGAGTAGAAGAAATGGAAGTTCGGAAGACCACGACCCCTCAAGTATATGGAATGCATGGTTGACATTAGTAGTAAAGAATCTACGTTTCACCGAAGGCCAAAACTGCTCAAAAGAGGATGAGCGGCAAAGTGGGATTGAAAGGAGCCAAAGAGAACCCATTCATCGAGAAGCATTACGCTCATCTATAGCACATACTTCTACTTTGGTGATGGTATGGAAGCTTTCTTGAAAACTTTTGAGTAACAAGGAGGAAGGGCCAAGTTTGGCCAAAACCAAGTTGTCGGGCAAAGAACTGGAGAGCATAAACCTCAACCCCAGGCCTTGGCATTGGTGCCCGTGAGAATGTCATGAAACAATTCTCACCCAACAAAGTATTGGACCCAAACGGGCAAGACATTACTCACCTCGTTCGAGAGTAAGAGGGGTTGGACATAGATCGGGACTTGATGAACAGAGAAAGGAAAGAAAGAGGGAATCGAGTTTAAATTGTAAAAGAATGTGAAGACATCCCGGTTAGACATATCAACGGGAGCTAATTGGTTGATAACTAGCCCGTAGCAACTCACCGGCCTAGGAGGTATTGAAGGAACACCAAGTTGTGGAAAATATGCTCTCAACCACAATTGAGCGAGCCAAAGAGGCCCACTTCCAGTAGGAGAAGCATTGGTCCTAAGTTGATGTTGAAGGTAGGCCATACCTCTATAGAAGGCGGCCAGAAACAGAGAGCAGAGATTTAAAGACCTACCAAGGGCCAACTCATGGGCGATGGGCAAATAGGCCATGGAAGGTTTAAGACTAGGAACACAAAGAATGTACCTACACAACCAAACTTGGAGGAAGGCTACGCGCTCTGCATGAGTGGGATCTTTACCCGTGTTGTCATAAAGCTCCTGCATGCTTGAATAGGAGTCCGTATACTTCTTATCAAACTTTGGAGCAATGGAGGATATCGACATGGCGGGAGAAATGGTATCGCCCGGAGGAGGAAGATTGACCAAAGCACTAACGTCCCTTAGAGTAACCGACATTGGGCGAAGAGGAAAAATGAAGGTATTGTACTCGGAAGACCAGAAGCTTAGGGCGATTGGGAAGAGAACTAGGTCATAGAGCGGGGGCGTGTGGCAATTTCCGTAAGATCGAGAGATCCTAGCACGATCAAAAAAAAGCGCTTTTCGTGGGGCATGCTTCATCATACAGCGCATGCCGAGGCGAAAAGTGGTATCGATTTAGGCCATGTGCGAATGCTCTCGCGGATTAGCTTCAACGAGAATGGGTCCAAGAAAGGAGGTTCTTAGGTGCAAGGAAATAATTGGGCGTGGCAGGCCGCCCAATGGAGTCTCGCATCCTCGAACGACGGGCCCAAATAGAACTCGTTCAAATCGGGCCTAGAGGGTAGAAGATTCGATGGGTTTACATAAGGTTTAGTTAGGAGGGCTTGAAAATCTTCGAAAGTAATGCTATTGTTTGAAGAAGCTTTGGACGTCGACATTGTTTCAGCAAATGGACAAGAGGATGGCAAAAGAGGTGACCGGCTTTGGAAAGTAAGTGAGAAGTAAAGGGAAAGATGAATAGTGTCCCTTTTATAGAGGGAGAAAAAGGGCGGCGACGTGATGGAGGCCGGACGTGGTTATTGGTAATGGCGCCTTTTTGGGTTTTATAAGTCGTGCTCTTAGGATTGCAGAATTAAGGCGCCAAACTTACTTTTTCGTAAGATGGAATGCCACTTAGTGAATATGGCTAATTAATAAGTGATAATATTAATTAAGCCATATTGAGGGTAACTGATGATATCTGAAATAACAAGGGCCTAAAAGAGACTTAAGAAAGATTGTACATAGGCCCATAAAAAGTACCCAAGCATATAAGCCTAGAAATATATGTCGTCCAGGCCCAATGGATGCCCAGGTAAATTTATACATAGGCCTAATGGAAATTACCCAGGCCAGGTAGGGCCCAAAATGGATATCGCCCAGATTAGAAACGCCCAGGGCGTTGGGCGATTAGAACGGTCAATAACTGCATAAGAGTAACCGTTCTTAAACAGTTTTTCTTCTTCTCTTATCACTTTTCCCACGTTTCAGGAGTTACAAGCAGTTAAATCATCATGGAGGAGTTACAAACAGTTAAATCTTCATGGAGGAGTTACAAACAGTTGAATCATCATGATGGGGGAGTTACAAACAGTTGAATCATTATGGAGGAAATGGGTAGTTATTGGGCGACAAAGTGGTTATTGGGCGATGAGGTAGCTACTTGGTGACGAGAAGTTTTACGCAAGATTGAAGGAAAACGTGTGGTAAAACCGTTTGGTAAAGTATAAAAGAAATGAGATTGAATGAAAAGAAAAAGAAGACAACTCTCAAAAAGTAGAAAATGTAATTTCATTCCATTTTAGTTCTTAAATATTTCTTTACAATGAATTCTAGTGTGCTTGTGCCCCTTAGAGGCCTTTTGTTTTGCTCTTTCATCCTTTGTCCCTATTGTAATCTTCAGTAAATCAAACACCCTTGTTGGGACTTTGTCTCAAGAGGTTTGGCGTCCCTTACACATCGTCTGAATCTTTTAATTGTTAGCGAAGGACACACTTTCTGCGCGAAATAGGTTGCGCTACAATTTTGATAATATGTTGTGTGTATTAGTCTTAAAAATTGAAAGAAATCATTAAATCAATTAGACCATTTCATATTGGTAGTGCTACAATTTGTTTTTGTTCGTCCTATTTATGAAAATTCCTTTTCTTTTTTTTTATTTGGTGAAGTTTTTCTTGTTTTGAGTTCGGACAACACTGGACTTGCTGGCCCTATTTGTGATTTTTTTTTTTGGGAAAATTAGCACAAATACCTATTTTTGAAAAAAAAAATCAAAATATATTATCTTTAAAATTTTATTAATATATTCCCTACATAAAAAAACTAAATGAAAAATACATTCTTCTACAAATATTTTCCGAACCTAATCCCAATTTAATTATGATAGGAGTTCAAGACCTGAGATCAAGCTTGTTTACGCTAAACGGAATAAGAAGACAGACAAAATGGAAGCAGCTGGAACGGCAACAGATCAGGGGACTTCATGATTGTTTTGTTATACATATTGTCATTTTATTTTAATTAGTACTTGCAATGCAATAAACAATTTCCTTTTGATATGTTAGTAGGAGAGCTGTGTGATTAAACCGTAAGGGAGGGATATAAATAGAGCACATGGAAATAGAGAGATTCATTCGCTTATCATTTTGAGATATTGGGTGGGAGAGAACAGGGCTCTTGAATTCCACAGAAATCATATCTTACAAACTTTTACAATTACAATCCAAATAAATAAATATCAGTTCAATTGCATCTCCTTTATCTTATACATATTATTGCAATCAATACAAATCCGTTACAATACATCGTAAATCTTCACTCGAGAGTCGGAATTCCCTCTGCGGCCCGCCATCGTCAGAGTATCTTCACCGTGTGACTCCTATCAAATTGGTATCGAGCACTAAATCCTACACATATGGCAACGTCGAAGAAACAATTGGAGGATCGCGTCGGAGGCGGTAGAAGTGCGCCTGAGGAGATCTACTGCAAATGCACCGTGAAATGGAGTTGATTAAGGAAGGTCTAGGTCAGGTTTTGAGCAAATTGACTGCAATTGAAAAGATGGAACAATTATTGGACCGATTGGGGATAGAGAATCACGTGGAGCTCAAAGAAAGTGGGAGAGGAATTCAGTCGGAGTCGAGTAATACACCCACTCAATTCCGTAATACAGAACCAAATCGGTGGGAACACCAACACCAGCGGAGGTTGGAGATGCCGGTGTTCGTGGGAGATAATCCGGACAATTGGATTTATCGCGCTGAACGGTATTTCAAGGTGAATCTTCTGACGGAGGCGGAGCGGTTGGAAGCGGCAGCCTGGTGTTTTGACGGGGAAGCTTTAGCATGGTATCAAGGGGAAGATTGTCGTCGTCCGATGAGGAGATGGGAGGAGATGAAGACTTTATTGTTGGAAAGATTCCGTTCATCGGTAGAAGGATCCATTTATGAAAAATTTCTGGCCCGTAAGCAAGAGAGGACAGTGAAGGAGTATCGCTGGCGATTTGAGGATTTGTCTTCACCATTACCGAATCTGGCTGAAGAAGTAGTGGATGGGAACTTGGTGAATGGATTGGAACCAGACATACGGGCTGAAATCAGATTGCTACGAACCGTGGGCTTGGGCCAGATTATAGAGGTGGCCCAACATGTAGAAGACAGAAATGGGCTAGTCAAACAACAGCAATTTGGGCCTAATTTTGTGAACATAATTAAGGTGATAAGCGCTGCAATTCCTTCACCTCCAGTCCAGACCACAATTGCACTGCCCAGACAGACTCATTCAGTCACTGCAACTTCATCGACTCCACCCATAGGACCAACCATTACGGGGTGTTCATGGATGCTATACTCATGGTTGTAGGAAATCCGCACACTCATTTGTGTTCAAATACCATTTTTCTACTTTGATCGTGGATGGAGTTCTTGCAAAGGAAATTGTTCGGCTTTACGGTATTTTAAATTTGTAATTGGTCCGGATCTTCACCTTGTGGACAAGGTGGCTGTTTTGGGGGGGAGTATTGATAGGAGTTCAAGACCCGAGATCAAGCCTGTTTACGCTAAACGGAATAAGAAGACAGACAAAATGGAAGCAGCTGGAACGGCAACAGATTAGGGGACTTCATGATTGTTTTGTTATACATATTGTCATTTTATTTTAATTAGTACTTGCAATGTAATAAACAATTTCCTTTTGATATGTTAGTAGGAGAGCCGTGTGATTAAACTGTAAGGGGAGGGATATAAATAGAGCACATGGAAATAGAGAGATTCATTCAGTTATCATTTTGAGATATTGGGTGGGAGAGAACAGGGCTCTTGAATTCCCTGTAAATCATATCTTACAAACTTTTACAATTACAATCCAAATAAATAAATATCAGTTCAATTGCATCTCCTTTATCTTATACATATTACTGCAATCAATACAAATCCGTTACAATACATCGTAAATCTTCACTCGAGAGCTGGAATTCCCTTTGCGGCTGCCATCAGTAGTATCTTCAGCTGTGTGACTCCTATCAAATTACTCTCTAACCCCAATCATCAACCCCCACCACCTCCACCTTTCACCCAACCCGGCCGCTGCCGACCACCGCAAGCCACCACTACTGTGACCACCACGACCACCATTAATCTCCATCTCAAATCTTCCACCCCTAATCGAAAATTTCAAGAAGTAACAAAAGTAAAATTCTTTTGATGCTAGCAACATCTCAAGAGTTTATCAATGAGCTAAAAGGAAAATAAATGAAAGAGGATTTTCAAGCTTGGGATTTGTTATTTTTCCTCATTACTTTTCAACATGCCCACTTGTTTGCTCGCATATGTGGTCTTGTATTTTTTTCTTTAATTTGATGATAACAGAATTACTTAACCAATTTGAGTTATGAATATACAGATATATGTCTTCATTCATACCGGTTGGTGCTATGTTTGCTATGACTTTTAGTGTTGGTACTACTATTTGTTTTATTGGTTGAATTTGATTTGACTTGTTTATACTTAATTGTAGCGTTGTTACTTTTTTCCTACATATTACTTGTTGGACTAATCTCATTCTTGATGATATTTTTCCAGTGTGAGTTGCTGTTTTCATTATTGGTGTACCTGCTGGACTGGAAATGATAAGCTGCATGATGCTTCTTATAATGTCGGCGATTATAAGCAACAGGTGAAGTTTTAAGGTGAAATGTGTTCGATAGAATGTCTCACTGAGAAAACATTTTGCACCTTGAATGGCTTAACTTGTGTAGGATAGGATGATGTGTTAGAAGATGATGAAACATGGCTTAATGAATAAAATATTCCCGCAATTGTTTTGTACTAGATCAACTCAATATCTGATGAAGGTTCTATGATGATGAGGAAACTTCTGCTATACAAATCATAGTAACTTTCCCTAATTAATTGGAAGTAAGAGCATGGATATTAATGGCAGATGCAATAATTTGTTTTCATTGGTCATTAGATCTTTAATTTTGGTTAAGAAAAAAAAAGGTTTTATCGATTATAATGAATAACCTGTTGCACTTTATGTGTAAATGTAAACTCATTTATTCTTCATCAATCAACTATTTTCAAATTCATATTTATTGTCACTTTATGTGTTTCTGTTTTTTTTTTTTTTTTTAAATTAAATGTGGCATGTGTCCTCTCAAAAGAGGTGTTTGAGACAAGTGGCATCCTAGTTATGTGAAGTAATCTTTAATCTTTTTATTCTTTAAGGTATTTCCAAATTGTTAATATGTGGTAGTAAGGGATATAACAAACTACAACACTTGTAAACACGTGTAAAGTTGAGATGACGAACTCTATATTTTACCCAGAAAGTTTGCACCCACTGGGGCCAAGAATGACCTTGGTTATAATATCTCTGAGCATCTTCAAATTGTATGTATATAAAATTGAATTGTGTATTTGAAACAGTTAGTGGAGTAAATTCTTGCTAAAGATTTTCACTAGCATTTGAGTTCTCATACATCATGATGCACAGAGTTTTATGAATACATGAACAATGTTGAACAGTGTTGTTGCAAAAGGTTAACCTGGTTGTACTTTTCCAAAGCAGATATGTATTTCAGTTAAATGTTTTATTATTTTCTTGGGTACATTACATGTTTTGTTCCAACCTTTGACCTCGGTTGCATCTTTGTCCCCAGCCTTTTTTTCTTTATATTTTTACCTTCAACCTTTCATTAATTAGCGTAATTTGTGCATTTTCCATTCAAAAACTCAGTTGGTCCGGTAGAAAAACAAGTTCTCTTAAACTAAATGAACAAGAAAAACATAATTTAATTCATTTTTGATCTCCAATCAATTACAATGGAGAGACTTTGGCCATGATTTCATAGAAATAAGTATTATTTTTGGAGTTTTGTACTATTTATTAATTGTTGGAGGGACCACTTGTGGTGATGGTAACATATGTGTAACTCTACAAGTTACGCATGTGTTACTTTACAATTAACACATGTGCTATCCTAATTTAAATTAGTGGTAGTGATAGTAACACATGTGTTATCGTAATTTAAATTAGTAATAGTAGTGGTGTTAGAGCTACACGGGGATGGGAAAAGATGGTAATGGTAAAACATGTGTTACTCAAATTTAAATTAGGAGGCGATTTATAATGGTAACATCTATGTTAATCGTGCAAAATTAATTTTTTTCCAATAAAAAATTGAAAAATATCTATTAAAATAATAATACTTTTTTAAAAAATTTATAAAAGACATAAATTATAAAATATTGATTTTAATGAAAACGAGGAAGTAAAATATAGGAAAAATGATTCAGCTAAAAATTAAAATATTTATTTAAAATGAAAGTAGTGTAATTTTTAAAATAATTACAAAAGGAGATAAATTTTAAATTACCTTGATGAAAATTAGGGTAATACATATGACACTAAACTAAATTAGTAGAGGGGGTGGAGCGGTGGCAGTGGTGGAAAAAGATGGTGGTGGTATTAACACACATGTTAACATACAAGTAAAATATGTGTTACTCTAATTTAAATTAAGGTAACCATGTGTTAACGTAACTTAAATTAGTGGTAGTGTTGGTAACACATGTTTTACTCTAATTTAAATTAGTGATAATTTCACCCTATACTACAAAATGTAAAATAATTTAAAAATACTATTTAACTTTTTATATTCTAAAAATCACTGCTTTTTTTTATATACTTGTTGTTACATTTGTTATGTTTGTTAATAACAAATGTAACACATTTATTATAACTAAAATAACAAATGTAACAAATGTAACAACAAGTGTTACAAAACTAAAAAAAAAATATTTTTAGAATAAAAAAAATGATAGTATTTTAAGAAATAGTTTATTTATTGTGGTTATTTTTGAAAAACCCCTTTAAATTATTATATGTTTTACTCTAATTTAAATTATGATGCGATTGGTAATGGTAATACATATGTTAACAATATAAAATTGTTGTTTTTAAATGAAAAATTGAAAATATTTTTTTAAAAGTAAAATAATGTATTTTTTAAAACTTATAAATGAGATAAATTATAAAATATTGATTTTAATGAAAATGAGGAAGTAACGTAGGGAAACACATATGTTACCCGTATAAAGATATTTTTCAAATGAAAAATTGAAATATTGATTTTAAAAGAAAATAATGTAATTCTTAAAATGAGAAAGTAACATATGGTAATGCATATGGTAACACATATGTTATTTGTGTAAAATAATGTTTTCAATGCAAAATTTAAATATTGATTTAAAATGACAATTATGTATTTTTTTAAATAATTAAAAAAAGAAATAACTTGTAAATTATGCTAATTTAAATTAGGATAACACGTGTTACACTAATTTAAAATAGTGGTGGTGGTGGTAACACGTGTTACTCTAATTTAAATTAGAGTGACACTTTTGTCAATGTAATTTAAATTAGTGGTTGTGGTGGTAACACAAGTTTTATCATACAAGTAACACGTGTGTTACTCTAATTTAAATTAGAAAGTCATCAGTAATGGTAACACATATGTTAACTATGTAAAAATATTGTTTTCATATGAGAAATTGAGAATAATGTTTTTAAATTAAAAAAAAAATTATAAAATTTATAAAATGGGATAAATTGTAAAATATTGATTTTATTGAAAATCAGGAATTAACATATAGTAACGCATATGTCTCCCGTGTAAAAATGTTATTTTCAAATGAAAATTTGAAATATTAATTTCAAATGAAATTAATGTATTTTTTAAAAAATTATTAAAGGAGATAAATTTTAAAATATTTATTTTAATGAAAATGAGGAAGTAATATATGATAACACATTTGTTACCCGAGTAAAATTATTGTTTTAAAATAAAAATTTGAAATATTGATTTAAATAAAAAAATAATGCATTTAAAAAAAATTAAAATATGAGACAAATTGTATAATATTGATTATAATGAAAATAATGAAATATTATATGGTAACATTGTAATACTTATGTTACCCGATTACAAATGTTTTTTTTTAAATGGAAAATGAAAATATTAATTTTAAATTAGAATTGTGTATTTTCTTAAAATTATAAAAATGAGATAAATTGTAAAATATTGATTTAATGAAGATGAGGAAGTAACATATATGTTACCCGTGTAAAAATGTTGTTTTCAAAAAAAATTAATTTTAAATTAAAATAATGTATTTTTTAAAATTTATAAAAGGAGATAAATTTTAAAATATTTATTTAATATATTTTTAAAAAATTATAAAATGAGATAAATTGTAAAATATTGATTAGTGAAAATGAGGAAATAACATATGGTAACAAATATGGTAACCGTGTAAAAATGTTGTTTTCAAATAAAAATCGAAACGTTGATTTTAAATGAAAATAATGTATTTTTTTCTTAAAAACTATAAATATGACATAAATTATAAAATATTATTATAATTACTACTGGGTTTGAAATAGTATACAAATATGATATTTTCAGATATTAATAATAATAATAATAATATATTTTTAAATAAAAATAATATAATTTTAGATAAGGAAAAAGCTGGAATATTAATTTTAAAATAAAATAAAATATTAAAAGCTGAAATATTGATTTTAAATGAAAATAATTTATTTTTTATTAAATTATAAAAGAGATAAACTATAAAATATGGAATTTAATAAAAATATATATATTTTTTAAGACAAATTATAAAAATGAGGTATTTTTCAATTTTTAAAAATTGTAGGACTCTTGTCGAGTTTCTCATTTTTTCTTTCTTTCAATGTTTGTTTTTTTATTGGACTTGAGCACCTAAATCCGCCTTTGGTCATAGTTGTTAAAGTATTTTATACTTTCAATAAATGTAACAATAAATTCACTCTAAATTTATCAACGACAGAGCTTAGTTTGTCAAAGTGTCTTCACAAAATGTTTCCAAAATGACAAGAAGACCCCTAATATTTCTTGGATTGGTATTCACAAGAAAAAATAGGGATCAATTTAGATATTGAAAACAAGTGCACAAAGAAGTCACTCGCTTGACATTTCCGTAGCTGATGCTTTTTCAATTTTCTTCAACGAAGCAGATTATTTAAATAATCCATCACTAATTTTATTTAATATTTGGTTTTTGACCTTTTTCAATAAGAGGGTATCAAAAACTAATTTTTTCGGTCATCTATCATTTATTTATTTTTCTAAGTTAAGAATCCGTCACTAACATACGAAACCAAATATAGTCAACTGCCTGCTGAAAATAAAAGGCTAAGAAAAGATAATAAAAATTGACAAAGCATTAATAAAATGCAACTTGTATATCTTCATATCAACCTTGGAATAAATCTAAATGTCAATGAAAGAAATGAGTGAATGTCTAAACACTACAGCAGAAGCGATTTCTGATGTGAATTCGGCAGATCATCTCCTCTTCCTACAGATTTCTCTACCGACTCAGAGACACATCAATCATAAATATATGCATATTGTAAATTTGCTATTAATTCAATCCATCCAATGACTATAAAGTTCTTTGATTCAAATCGATATTTTGTAGAATTAATGATTTGACGATCTTATGTCCATTTTCAATCTTCGTCTATATATAAAACTCTTCTCCTTTAAGAAATCGAGATTTAAGCTTCACGTGATCTTTGATTAGATTTTGGTATAATTAAAGTTGCTCTTTATATTTAAACTATAATGTTTCCTCCTCAAACAAGAAAATACAGCAAGATTATTGGGGTTGGAGCTTAAGTCAATCTTATGAAAATGTAATGAAGATTTAAAAAATAAATTTTTGTAAAAGTTCATAAAAATTGATGAAATATGCAGTTGAAAAGTAGTAAAAAATTGTGTGTCCTATAAAATATGTGGTCCAAATTAATTATCAAAATTTTAATTGAAGTCAAACGAGTCTTTAATTAACTCTATGTTTAACAAATAATAATTTAATACTTTAATGACATTTTTGTGTTTTAAACTAAGATCGAACCTGTTGTCGGCGAGTGCAACATTGGCTGAATATTTTAAGTTTTAGAAAACATCCATATCATTTCAAAACATTAGATTCATTATATCAAAATATTTAATTCAAGAAGTCAAATCACTCTTTGCGAGTATCGATTTTTTGAAATATTGTGTAATTTAAGTGGATTGAGTATCGTATGCACTTATAGATGTATGAGTGGGTCGGGCCTAAGCAGAAACCCATCTGCAAAGGTGGGATGGCCCGTGCAAACATATTTTAATTTTATAAAGTAAACTACATAAATAAGTAAATTGAAAAATTGCATTTCACACATGTGCTCAACCTGCTTTACGCTCTGTATAAAGTCCATTATTTTTGTGCAAAACAAACCATAAATGTACATGTTTTATTGACCTCAAAATTTAAACGATTTCGCGGTCAACAAATCATTCTCCACCTCTACGTCCACATGTATGCTACTTGCACATTCGAACACTGTTAACATGCAAAGATCACTGTTTTAGGAAAGAGGGTCGGCGATCATTTGTCAACTAGTGGAAAATATAAGAGAAGTAAAAATATTAAAATTGCTCCCAAGCAAAATGTTGACTGATCTTCCATTATCAATTAACACTCTCCTTAGATCATTGTCAAGGCGAGGACCGCCCTTACCACTAGAGCATCGCAGTGATGG
Organism: Forsythia suspensa; assembly: GCA_023638005.1. Classification (NCBI taxonomy): domain Eukaryota; kingdom Viridiplantae; phylum Streptophyta; class Magnoliopsida; order Lamiales; family Oleaceae; genus Forsythia; species Forsythia suspensa. Next base: position 1,053,855 of record JALRMA010000416.1, on the reverse strand, counting down.
TATTGAACTCCTCTTTCATCTTCCCTGTGAAGGTGATGGGCTCCGCCCTAGGATGATTTTTGTGCACTTGAAAATTAGCCATTGGCGATTCCCTAGCCTCCATCGTATAGTTTCTTTGAGAGTTCATGCAATTGTCCCATAACACAGACCCCACAACACAATGATAGTGTCACACCGCATGTTGTCTATGTCGGGGCTTGATTGATCTTTTGATGATTCTTCCGGCGTGATTGATTTGCATTGCCACTATAGTGCTGGTTTTTGTTTTTGGGAGGCGGTGGAGAAACTCGCCCACTAGGTGGGGTCCTTGTCTTTCTCGTGGGGAGGCATCCCTATGATTTCCACCTTTGTGCTTGATCTACCATTTCTTCAATTGTAGCTTTTACCTCTCGCGAGACATCGGTGTTATGATATCGGGTTTTATGTATCCTGCTGAACTTTGGCACATGGGTCCTCGGCAAGGCCACAAGCTGACTCGCCTAGTCTGAGATTGGGTTTATTTCAGTCTGGTTGAACCTTCTATTACGGATCCCTCTCAAATGGAGTTTCCATATCGAGTTTGGACCAAAGGGTATCGAGGCCCTTTTCGTTTGACACATTTTCATTGTTGATGAGCTACTTGCTGAACTTTTCGAAATAACTTTTAAAGGATTTACTATCTTCTTGTCTGATGTCATGAATACTGTTTATTGGGGCAAAATTGGAATGATTGTTGATGAATGCGTTAATGAAAGGTTGCTTCAACTGCATCCAACTTCAAATACTTTCGGGTTTCAACTTATTGTACCAGCGCTTCGCACCCAAAGTGAGGGTAAGATAAAAGTTCCTGGACTTGAGGCGGAGGTCATGCGATCTGTATTCCCATCTTCGTCTTGTACATGTTGATGTGCTCTACAAGATCTCATCATCTAGTAAATTGTGATATCTTTGGGGTGACGAAATTCTTTAGTACACACTTGGCCTTGATATCCTTAGAGAATGGGAGATTCTAGTCATCATCATCCAATTCGCATGACTTGACGTAAACAACATCGAATTCAATCGGTGTGGATAGGCTCTAGACTCTTTTTGGTAGGGAAGAAGGGCCTTGTTTTACTTCTTCCGGTTCTACTAGAACTGGGCTAGGAGGTGGAGTTCTTAACCTAGAATTTACCTCACCTCTAAGCTCGTCTAAGAAGACATGGGGAACCTAGAAGGTCTCTGCTCTCGCTCACGAGAGGGGCTTTGCTCCTCCCCTTGTGGCGGGTCATTCGTGCATCTGAAATAGTTTCTACACGAATGACGAACCCTCTGATGAGATTGGGACGAACGATCTTTGCACCCACAGTCGCCCTCTAAGTCCGACCTTGAAGGACTCATTTGGCTTCGACTATACTTGCTTCCAGATGAAGCGTGCTGGTTCCATAAGATGTCCAGAATGTTGCACATGGTCGCATTTTTCTATGTTAGCCGTCCCATGTTGGTAGCCATGTCAGTCAAATATTTCATCAAGTTAGCCACTCTTCGATTATTCCTCTGGCGACAGAGCTTGTGCTAAGACGTCGTACAGATATAATGAGAATCATATGAATGTTGTAAATGTCCAATATGGGGATTCGTCACTCCTGAAAATAGGAGATTATAACCTGCATTTTGCCCACTTAAGTTGATATAAAGTTCTTCGACCAGGGGTAAAGTTATGAGTTGAAAATATTTTAATCATAACTAGATTAGATCAACAAAGAGTTAAGGTGAATAACATAATTGGTTGAAATGAGATTGAGATTGATGTTGATGCATATCACTTAACCAATTAGATTATATTAATGAAAAAATTATATTTCCACAATAACCGCATATATACTAGTTCAGTCATACCACATGACATTTCCCTTTGCATGAATTTCCTTGACACATTGCTCTATGTCAATTTGGACAATAACGTGGATTGATCGATCTAAGTGTATCGATGAGAATCAATTGCATTCAAAATTCCGCTTTCATCCGTTCTTGATTGTGGAAGTCGATATGTTCTTGTTATGTAGATTATCATTGGAGGTTGGACAATTGGACGATTATGGTATTAGATTGTACCTCCAAATAATCGGATAGTCAAATTCCACGGAGTTCGTCAATATATTTTTCTATTACGAATTATATAAGTATAATGTTGATCCGACTTGTAGGAATTGTATATTTAATTTTCGCCGTACATATGTATACGTCAATTCATTAAATTAGTCTGCAAGAACCATCGCCCCATTTGGTATTTTTAACCTTCTTGATGTACTGGAATTATAAGAGCAATGGACATCAGATCCGTTGATATCACCGTTTTTCAAAAATCTCTACACGCATAAGAGGATGCACTATGTATACTGCCTGGTGCTGGAAATATCATATTCGACATCATTCACTCAATGTATGTATCCAAAAGCATCAAAGCATCACTGGTAGTGGAAATAAAAGGATCTGCACAAAGTGTTGAGGACCTGCAACATGTGATTTCGATTGAGGAATTTAAATATTATTGATTTGCAATATTCATGTGCATGCACACGCGTGAAACTGGCACACGACATAAATATTTTAATTTGAATCAATATTTTATTTTCTAAAAAACAATTTGATATTCTTTTCTTCTGCTGCTACTTTTCCTTGGTGGTTCTTTGCGTCAAATATAGCTAACATTGCTAAAATATTTAAATATTTGACTTCAACTTGTTAAAGAGTGTCAAATCATCTCTAGATTTAAACTTCAAGAAAATATAGAGCTTGTTCGGTGTTATTTTTTTTTATTTTTTTTCAAAATGAGTTTTTTCAGCCACCATTTTGTTGATTAAGGACAGTTTCATCATTTCAACCACTATTTAATTTAAAAGGTTCAAAATAGTGGCTAAAAAAACCCATTTTAAAACAAAAAAATCACACCGAACAAAATCATATTATATTTATTAATGTTTATCTTCATTGGCTTTGAAGTTTGAAGTCGTGCACAAGTGTGACCGCACAATATTGTCCATCTACAAGACTAAAAACCAATAAATAAGCAAAAGGGAAAAATTGATATTACAAGTAGAAAAATATTGTCAAATCATTAAAAAAAAAAAAAAAAACCACTCTTTTAGATTTCGTACATAAAACTCAAAATCTCAATGCCAGCATGTCTTCGAGGTACCGTTCATGTACATGTCTTTTCCTTTTTTTCTTTTTTCTTTTTTCTTTTTTTTTGCCAAAATTTTCCTAAATATATGAGTGAGATTTCAACTCAGTAATTTTGTGGCTTTATCTACTATAACACCACGTTAAACCGTTATATCCAAAAGAATAGCTAATAGAGATAAAAAAAAATATATATATTTTATCTTTGATACAATAATTTAGGTATAGATTTATTTTTATTGTTTAACAAATATACGCTTAAATGTGTTTTGATTTTCTGCCTGAAAATGTTTATAAAACCATCTCGTGACCTAAATTTTGGTATACGTGCACTTACATGAATTGAATGCTGCTGGTTTCACAATTCAACATTTAATTAAGAAAGTATTTAGCTTAATTTGTTTTATTAAAAAGTTAAAGAAGAAAAATACGTTAACTAGTCTTGCGAGTCCACAACCTTTTTATTAATACTCTATCCGTCCAATTAAGATATGTTTACTTTTTTTATTCATCTGTCTCTAATTATAGTCCACTTTCCTTGTTGAGAATAGTTGATTTTTTAATTTTTTAATATATCCTTATTTAATATGTCTTGTTATCAACAAATATGAAGTACTATGATATTAATGTAGATGTGTATTAGAGCATCTCCAATTCAATAATGTGAATTGTTGTATATGTGACAAATAAAATGGAGACGGAGAGAATAAGATCTCCAATATAGATTTGGATTAGGAAAAAAAAAAGAGTAAAATTTATTATTCCAACTATATTTATTAAATTTCTTAATCCGTGCGAAAATAGAAATTAGTTTATCTTTGTGGGACAGATGGAGTATTTCTTTCATGATAAATTGCAGTTAGTGTTCCCAATCTTTGACTTCATTTACACTTGTATTTCTCAGTATTTAATTCTTAGCATCCATCACCCCAACATTTTCTATGATGAGCAGCCAATGCCCTCATGTTCTTATATAATTAGCAGTGAGGGCATTAGCTGCTAATTATATAAAAAGTTTGGGTGATAGATGCCAAGATTTAATACTGAGGATACAAGTGCAATTGAAGTCAAAAATTGGAGACACTAGCTGCAATTTACTTTTCTTTTCACCATGAATTGACTTGGAATACTTTTGACGTGTTTGATATTTTGAAGTAAACTGTACTAAATAATAAAAAAATTATAGATAAATATGTTCAAATTCCCAACGTTATGGGCCAACCATGTCTTTGACTATATTTACTTGTTTATTGAATGACGAAAATTAATTATAAATATCCATTAGCAAAAATAAAAAAACCAAACATTGTTATGAAACTAGAAAATTAGAGAGAAAAAGAGAAGAGAATAGAGAGTCAAAACTCAAGTCTATAAATTTACTATAACAATAAAACTTATTTATAGGGTTCCAGAGGGAGTTATAACCTGATTAAAATATACTCTTCTGGAGTAAGTAGATAACTAAATAGACATCTAGATACAACTAAATATTCATTCATCATTATCTATAATTTTATAACACTCCCCCTTGAATGGCTTATTACACAATAACTGGTTCGTTATTTGGCAAAAACCCAATGGAACAAAAATACCAATAGAAAGAAAAATTATCAAAAATTGGAGTACTCAAATGCTGCCTCATTAAAACCTTATCAGGAAAATCCAGTGGGACAAAACCTTAGCGAAGGAAAAAGAGTGCAGCTACTCCAACTTATTTCAATCAATAAAAAAAAAAAACTTGTATCAAACTATCTACATCTTGTGCTTCAATGTCGCCATCTTATTAAAATTTGTATAAAACAATTTTGGTAAAATGTGCTCCATGTTATAACCTCCAGCAATATCATCTTCATACACTATATCTGGTAGACTGTAATCGACATGATGGTCTGATGCAATTATATTAAAAACAGATCTTGTTGTTGTTCCCTTCAGGGGTCTCATATACAATTTATAACACACGAGAGAATAACCATAGGGTTATGATGAGGGTAAAATATTTTGTAGGTTATGGATATCCATAACTATAATATTTATACCACTTTTAATTGTATGTCATTTACAAAAAAAATATGCCTCGTTTAAACCTTACTAGAAAAAAACCCCGTGGAAAAAAATCTTAGTGAAAGAAAAAGAGTACATAATTCTTTTAATACGCCATTAAAATTGTCTCATTAAAAACCTTGCTAGAAAAACTCAATGAGACGAAACATTGGTCAAGGAAAAGAGTACAACGCGTATTTACTCTCCCTTATCATAATATCACCTTATGTATGTACTTTGATCGATTAAGTTCTCGAAAAGTCGAACTATATGCTCTAGGCATATTAAATCCTCCAGGGATTTATATACATTATTTTATTAGTCATGTCAGATGAGTTGGTTATAACAATATTAATTATATGTATATATGTCATGCATTGACAGACTAACAAGATATCAATTTATGATTACTTTATATAAGTCTTTGTGAAATTCATAATGTTAAAAGTCGTGCATTACATGTTACGACTTCATTTTTCCATTTCCTTTTCGCATAAATATACACATTTAGGTGCTCCGACTATAGGTCCAGAAATTTCAAGTTTCTCTAGTCAATTCAATTTACTTGGATTGCATCCTTTTATTTGGCCAATTTATTCTTTGACAGTTTTCTTTCAATATCATTGCTACCTTTCATAATATGAAGCGCTTCATTATGTACAACAATATTGTCAACAACATTTAATTTTTGAATCCATTTATTTCTCATAACAACATAACTTAACGAGATCTTATCATTTTATTATTTCAAATTAGGTTGAACCTCTTACCTGGGTTTTATAATTAGTTATGTCTATATATACTCCAAGAGTATACACCTCCTCAATAGGACCATCTTTATAATTGGCTCTATTTTTTTTATTTGAGAATTTTTGAATAAAATGTCACCACGCTTGAGCGTGTCATTAATTACGATATAATGTTAATGGATTGTCCTTCAAGGACGCTAATATAAATTGGAGCATTTAGAATTGGTATCCGAGATTTGATTTAATATCTTTGGTCAATAAATGTATCATCAATTGTATAACTTACAAATGAGTTATTTGTCGAACTTCCTCGTTCATATTGTCTTGTGCAAGGATCTAGAAAATATAATATTCTGCATTTTCATGTATTCTTTCCAAATACTTAATTTTTCTCCCTAATGTTGAGAAAATTGTCTTATTAAAATGACATTCAAAAGACCGTATTATAAAATATCACGCGTTAGGACTTAAGATATTTTATAATGTCCAAACTAAACATATATTCTCAATATTTTTTTAATGCCCATCTCGGTGCACTATGGTGGACCGATTGTACATATATTGCACTATCAAAAATCATTAGATGGGTAATATTACGCTCTGACCATAAGCCAACTATAGAGAGGGTAACTTTAATATTGGCATGATGCGTATAAGTATTTCTCGCATATACAATAGTATTCCCTATACAAAAATGAGAAGCGCTTTGTTCTCAATAGTAATGGTTTAAAATTTAATTGGAGCGTTGAAAAATAATATTGTTAAACCATTTAATATCATCTCAACTAATATTTATTAAAAGTTTGAGATTTAGACTCACTAGCATTGATAAGACACATCACCGTCTTGGTTGTATAATCTGAAAATTATGCTCATTATTTAAAATTTGAGCAAGTAATTTCGCAAATTTCAAGTTGCGAATAATAACACCATACAATCATCTAGTAGATGTATCTATACAAATAATATATAGATGGTCAACATGGAGGGTGATGAGGCCCCATAAATCACCTTAAATAATTTTCGTAAATACAGGAATTTAGTCCCGATTTTATCTAGTGAAGGTCTACTAGTTTACGTGATAATTCATTATATTGAAAATCTTACGGTTTTCAATAGATATTCTCATTAATAATTTACATCATATTGATCATGAATAGTCTAACCTGTAATGCCAATCAATAAAATTTTAGGACATTGAACTTCGGTTCAACATAGTACTTGTTTAATTGTACCAATATTTGTGTAGTACAAATTAAAAGAAATGAATAACATAATTTTGCTTTATCATTCCTGTCTTTTTTTACCTTCGGGATTCATATTGCATGTATGTACAATAGGTATGTTACTATTGTCACCATATCTCGAAATATAAATGATCTAAACAACATGTCAAAAAAATAAAAATTTTAGAACATTGAACTTATGGTTCAACATAATACTTGTTTAATTAAATTGTGCTTCTCTATGAGCAACAACACAGTATTTTTCTAAAATATTTTATATTTTTTGTTTCTTCAGGAAAAACTATATCATTTTCTTTTACAATATTAATATTCATAAAGTTATACTTCTTCATGAGTATTAGTAAAATATTTGTTTAAATATTAATATACAAATAACTGTTCTTCTTTTGGATGAACTCAATATTTTTTTTTATCTCTAAAACAATAAAATATTGACATGTATAAATTTTATGCATATATGGAACAATAAAATAATATTTCTATAAAATATTAAAATGCTCATCGGGAGCAATAACTTAATATTAAATCTTTACACAATTACGCTCTTCGAGAACAAGTAATATTCTACTGGAATATTAATATAATGTTGTGCTACTTCAAGAGTAACAACAAATTGTTATTTAGAAATATTAGATTATGTAATAATTTACTCATCAGGAGCACAAAATAATAAATATTTAGATCTTATACAATTATGCTCTTCGAGAGCAAGTTATATTCTATCAGAATATTAATATAACGTTGTACTTTTTCAAGAGTGACAACAAATTATTTTAAAATATGAAACTTTATAAAAATTTGCTCTTCAGAAATAAATAATTTAACATTAAATTACATAAAATTATGCTATTCGAGAGCAGTTCATATTCTACCAGAATATGAATATAATGTTGTGTTTCTTCATGAGCAACAACAAATTATTTTAAAATATTAAATTTTATAAAAATTTGCTCTTCAGAAACAAATAGTTTAATATTTTATGCTCTTCGAGAATAAGTCATATTCTGCCAGATTATGAATATAACGTCGTGCTTCTTTAGGAGCAACAAAAAATTATTTTAAAATATTAAACTTTATCATAAAGTAAATATTTGATATTCAAGAACAATATTATAATATTCTTATAGAATATTAGATCTTATAAAATTAGGCTCTTCGAGAACAATTAATATTCTACTGAAATATTAATATAATATAAAATTGTACTACTTTTGGAGTAACAAAATATTCTTATATAATATTTATATATCAGGTCGTGAAATATAAAACAACATTCTTCTGAAATATTAAATTAATGATGTCACGCTATTTAGGGACAAATAACATTTTTCTAGAAGTTAATATAATATTGTGCTCTTCAGGAGAATTAACATATTTATTAAATTTAGATTTGTATAAAGTTAATCTTCCGGACTAACATAATATTCTTATAAAATATTAGATTTATAAAATTACGCTTTTCAGGAGTAATAACTTATTTACGCTCTTCGGGAGTAAATGTATTCTACTGAAATATTAACATAATATAAAGTTGTACTTTTTCTGGAAGACCAACGAAATATTCTTCTGGAATATTAATTTGTATAAATTGATATTTTTTAGGAATACTAACACAATATTATTTTAAATATTGATATTAGTAATTAACAATATTCAATAAATATTTATCTACTATTTATCAATACAGAAAATATATAATCAAATACGATAGTAAAGAGAATACTAACATTTGTTAATTCAATTGGCTTCATCTCCATATACACAATTTAAACTTTACCTCTGTTCATATAGTAATTTCTCATGAATGAATCGTTGGATCTTAATTACAGTCGTTGGATTTCAAGAACAACGAGTTTCGAACTTTTTGTCCAAATTTCACGACGATCGGATGTGGAGCATTGAAATATCAATGTTTGATCTCAACTACGCAGACTGCCCAAATTCTTCCAACGAATTCAAAAATAGTTACTGTTCACGCAACGATTTCTCAAACATGAACCGTTCGATCCTAATCATAACCGTTGGATTTTAAGAACAATGAATTTTGAAATTACTGTCCAAATTTTACAATGATCGGACCATAGAATTTTGAGATTTCAATATTTGATCACAACTGTACAGGCTGTCCAAATTCTGCAAATTTTCTAAACTAACTATCGAATTTTCTCTCTATTTTGGATGAGCTCTATCGTGCTGATAACGTGTTATGAAACTAGAAAAGTAGAGAGAAAATAGAAAAAAATAGAGAGAGTCAAAACTCAAGTCTGTTAATTTAGTATAACAATGACCCTTATTTATAGGATTCCAAAGGGAGTTACAACTTAATTAGAATACACTTTTCTGGAGTAAGTAGATAACTACATAGACATCTAGATACAACTAAATAGTCATTCATTATTATCTATAATTTTATAACAAACATAAGATATTCACTATCTTGGAAAGTCAACTCTTAAAATTATGTTTCAAGGAACTCTCTTAATTAACTTTTTAAAATAGAGAGTGGGTTCGACGTTCTAAATTTAGATAGTCAAACATATTCTCTATAATTAAATGCATTCAAGGAATTCAATTTTTAATAGTATATACAAAATAAAATGAAAGAAATCATATAATAATTATGAGAAGTGTATGTCAAAATAAAATATAGAGAAAATAATAAATATTTATTAGAATAAATAAAATAAAGTGTTAAAATAAAAAATTGTTGGAGTACTTCAAAATTTTACTCTTTAAATGAAAATAATGCTCTTTATAAATAGTAGCAATAATTTATGTGAAAGTCAATGTCCATTCTATATGAGAAGATAAAACAAGTAAGACGAACAAGAGGCAGATTATAATTAATGTAACTTAAAATAGTTGTTAAAAATTTAAGTATATTGAATCTTCTAATAAATGTTGATAATAAATACTCACAAAGTCAACTCTCGATTATATAAATTTTCTAACATAAATTGCGATAAAAAATCGAACAAAATAACTAAAAAATATTTAAAAATCAAATGATAGTTTTCATTGCTCCCAATGGATTGAACTTTCCAACACATCTTCCTGCATTTTACAATCTGGCCAAATAGTTTTAAAATGAAGACTTATAAATGTAACACACCCTCATGCCAGCTTCTACATTAACCAATAATTTTGTGTGCCAATATTTTATTATAATCTCATAAAATATAAATTAAGATCCAAGATTTTTTTATATTTGTGAGACCAAATAGCCTCTCGTATTTGATATGCAATATTGAATATGATTGGACTTAACATTAGTCAAAAAATTATTAACACAAGAAATCTCGACTATTGCGCGTGAAACAATCTAATTAAATAATATTGGAAAAGTGGATGCATTTAGTATAAATACAAAGTCCACACTGCCACAGTCTCTATCTTTTGTATCAAATATTCATTGGATCTGTGGCCAAAGTATTTACATTTACAATCACAGCTTATACAGAAACCATGGCCCGATCTTGTTATAACACTGTTCTTGTTCTTTCACTTTTCTCATGCTGTCTCTCTCTCATGGTAATCATTCTTTAACTCCTTATTTTCAGTACTAGTTGCTTTTTTTTTTTTTTCGTCGTTAGGGATTAAGTCTTAATCCCAATTACAAGAGTGATAAACCAATTCAGACACACACAAAGATCTGTGTCCACTTGTCGTAGTAGGTTTCACTATAATGGAGAAATGTAAAAACAAGCCTCTCTCGTCCCAAAAAACGGCCTCTCCTTAAAAAAATTCATATACGGTTACGCAGTTGAAGGAATAAGTAAACAGTATATTGTGTAGTCTTGTTTTACTTGATGGTTTCCACTTGTGATTTTCTATTTCTCTGACTTGTTTCTTTGTTCTATAGGATTTGGAAGAAAATTGATGGGAACTTTTGTTCATGGAAATGGTGCCCATGATCATTTCATTGAGGTATCGACTTTCTCGATAATGTAAATTAAAGTAGTTTTGTTTAATATGAAATCGTTAGAGGCAGAGATAGGGGAGCGTCTGAATAAAAAAAAAAAAAGCAATTTTTGAAGTGGCAGTCCGATCTTGAAGTGTAAATTTTTTATATTTTTTTATGTAGTAGCCCCTCTTCCAAAAAAATCCTAGAGATCGCTTCACGTACAGTTCACCTCTAATGTTATGTATGATGTTTTAATAGAAACTCGATTTTTGCAAAGTAATTACAAGTTTATTCGATAATATCTTCATATTTTTTGTGTTGATTTATAGGGAAATTCAAGGGAGATGATGGAGTTGGACTATGTTGATGCAGGACCAAATGTTAATGATAAATCTGGTTATCTTTTCCTCCACCTCCTCCTCCTACAGAATTGGGCTATTGACTTTTTGTCTCATATTAGCCATTTTTTTCTTCAATTTCTCTCTTCCCTTTTATTGTTTAACTTTCATTTTAAATTAATCTCGATGATTTTTGCATTTCCAGCTCTATTTGTTGAATATAAAAATATATATAAATAAATTAATCTTGTCGACAATCTAAATTTTTACTATGGAGAACGAACAAAATGTTATTATTGTTTCACAGATTAAAACATGCTTCAAATCACTTTTCTTGTGAAAGCGTAAATTAAGAGTATGTTTCCGTAATCTTAAAAGTAAATAAAAGTTATTTTCAAACACGTTTGGATATGTTTTTTTTTTTTTTTTTTTTTTTTTTAAAAACAGTTACTTTTAAAAAGAGTTACTTATTTTAAAAATAACTTTTTATTGTAAAAAAAAATTATAATTTGTGGAGTGATTTTAAACATCTATGGTTCATTGCATTGCCACCCTTCAAGTGACTAAAGAACCCAAACCACCTTCCACTTTTGTGTTTTTTGTTGTGTATTTCATTTAAATAGAGTTAAAAAAAAAAAAGATACCTTGAAAAGTTTATGATCATAAATTCCCAATTTAAATAGAACTCTATCAGCAAAAATAAGGGAAAGAATATATCACATTTATGTTAAGAACTAAATTCAAATTCATATTAGAGTTTTTCAGTTTAATAATAATATTTGTCATTATCACCTCACCAGTCTACATGGTAGTATGATTTACTACAATTGATTAGTACTACATAATTATATTGTCTCTTCAAACTAATCAATTACAATGGACTCTTATTATGACAAAATAACATTTCTCTTTTCTGTTTGAATAGTTCAATTCAAAACAGAACTAAACCATAAATGACTTTTGATAACTATTAATATTAAGAAAAATAATGTTATTTATAGGCAGTGACTACCGTAGTTAATTTATGTGGCAATTATGTGACATTAAATAATATGTCATCTTAACATTTAAGATGATATATCAATTAATACCACATAATTACTGCATAAACTGATTGCGATAGTCTTGTAATAGTTCTTCTGCCACATTAAGTTATAAGTGGAAGTAATTTTTGGTTTCAACAACTAAAAAGGAAAAGTACGTAATAAAGTTTATCGATTATTTTCCAAAACTATGAAAACATTGCCAAAGGGGTGCGTATTCATTCTCAAGGATTGGAAACACACGTACCTTAAATTTCATTGCTTTTTGGTTCTTAATCCTGGGCTTAGGCCCATTAGTAAGATATACACACGTTGCTAGGTACTCAATACTCCCATATTTTATTAAAAAAAAAAAAATTATTATTTATTATTAATAGAAATCATATGTAGGAGTGAGTATCTTAATTTATTGTCCAATAAAATTGTAATATATTTTAAAATATTGGGCAATAAATTAAATAGGTCATTGCCAACTAGACTAATAATATCATTATTATTTTCCTATTTTTTATTATCGTATTTAATTTTAAAAACAAGAAAGTTCGAATACATGTTTTATTATTTATAATCCTATTCACTTTCCAAATCTACGGTAACCCTCCCATCAAGAGAAATCCCCAGGTTAATTAACTCCTCTGGAAAAACCCCAAATTGAATTTGTTTTCCTTTAAAATCCCATATCAAGCCAAAAAAAAAAAAAAAAAAAAACCCAAATGGGAAATTTTTCTTGAAAAGAGAAGAACTCGTTACCAAGTCTGAAGTCATAATTTTGTTGGAAAAAATGGTTTTTTTTACAAATGGTCCCTATCTTTTGCACTTATTGCAAATTGAGGACTTATCATTTTATTTTGACAGTTTAGCTCCTATTTCAAACGTTTTTTACGACAATGGTCATTTCCGTCCAATTCCCTCATGTTTAAATGGTAGTTCAAAGCTTGAATTACAAACACTTCATTTCTTGAGAATATTTTTGTCATTCCACTTCATTTCATTCTTTTTCTGTATATGTTAGTTGTTGACTTTTCCTCTGTGTGTGTGTGTGTGTGTGTGAGAGAGAGAGAGAGAGAGACTTGTTTTGCCAGAAAAAGAAGAAGATATATACATATACATGTCAAAGAAGAAGAAGAAGATATGAAGAACCTTGTGTGTGTGTGTGTGTGTGTGTGTGTGTAGTTGTTGGAAACTTGCTTTGCCAGAAGAAGAAGAAGATATATGTATATACATGTCCAAGAAGAAGAAGAAGAAGATATAAAGAAAAAGAAGATATGAAGAACTTTTTTGTTTTGGCATCTCTCTTTTTGGTTTCTTCATTGTCAATGGAATAAACACATTTTGTATTTACTATTGTTCATTGAATAAACACATTTATGGAATAAGTCAAGTGAGCCGACCAAGTCGAGCCTTAAAAAAACACGAGGGCTAAGCGATGAGCCTCTATCTGAAAAACAAAGTTAGGCGATGAGCTTACATGCGAAAAATAAGGCGAGGCAATGAGCTTACAGATGAAAAACAAGGCTAGACAATGAGGCATGTCTCGAAAAACAAGGCTATGCGATGAGCCTCATGCGGAAAATAAGGCTAGACGATGAGCCCTTGTTTAAAAATAAAGGCGACGAGTCCACATCTAAAAATTAAGGCGATGAGCCTCTGCATCTAAAAATTAGAAAGGAGCAAAGCGGTAGATTATTTCTATTTTTCATTGACGACAATCTATGAAAAGTAGAGGGCTTATGATTATTGAAGTAATAACGGTGATATATATTTATGCGCCAATAGCGGCATCGCCCCGCACGCTCGCCTCACCGGCTCGCCCGCCTTGTTGGTCTTATAAACTCGCCTCCTACAATGAGACAAGAATAACCTAATCTGTCGTTAGGTTAGCAGACGAGCAACCCAAAAACCGACAAATCACTACCGACAATTGGAAAGAAGAAACACCCATCATTAACTCTTAATAATGAGGAGATGAAAGAACACATGCCATTAAAGGCCATAAATGCAAAGCCACCTATATAAATTGAGGCCAACGCCCCAAGTAAAAAAGACAAGAAACATACTCTATATTATTATTCTGCATATCTGATTTTAATCATATACTGATTATCACGTCGAAGTGGACACGGAGGAAAGAAGCCTCACCATTATTTTGCAGGTCTCCACTACTGTCGCTGTCGCACTCGGAAGAGAAGAAAAATATTTATCATCACCAAAAAAAAAAAAAAAAAACTCGATCCACCAGCATGTTAGGTGGATTTCAGGTCATTGATCGAGAAGGAAAAAAAATGAGAAAGGAATAGAAATGGAAAATAAAGGTTTGTTGCAGAGGCAAAGCCAGGATAAGACAAAGGAGTGGGCTGTATGAGGGGGGCTAAATTTTTTTTTTCTCAAACCATAATTTCTTAGCCTATTTTTATGATAATCTAATATTTTTATAAATCATAATCTTTAAAAAGTTACAAGAAGTCATTACACAAAAATATTTAAAATCTAAACTAGCTAAAAAGTTGTGATCGACGATCTTTTACAAGTCACATTCTTCTATAATAAAATCTATATCTATTTTATTAACAAAGTCTTTCTCAACAAAAATTGTTATGTAAGTGATACACAAAAAATTGTTTTATAATATATTCTATATCTATTTTATCTAAAATTAAACTATGTAGTTGATACACAAAATATTTAAACTCTTTAATAGTGTTATATACAATTATATTGTAATCCTATATTTAATAAAACGACATATAAATAAGTCATATGCAATAGGATTATTGCAACCAAGTTATAAAATAAAATAATATTTCAACACCAAATAGTGAAAGGTGCAACAAATTAAAAATTCAATCCCACTTTCGAATTTTAAACTTTCTAAAGTTTGAATTTCAATTTGGGTTGCTTTATAAATTCTTTTGGACTTTATTTCCTTTTATTTTTTTTAATACTATTTGGGCCAAAATTTTGGACAGTCCTAGACTTTGTTGCGAATGAGATGAGGAAGTGCGGAATCGAGAAACATTCCACATAGAAGCAGACCCTTGAAGTTCATTCTTGAATGCATCTCTGAATCGGATAGTTAAATTGTTTATTTAAAATGAAATTCATTCTTGGAGCATAAAGAGATCAATTTCTTATTAGGTGATTTTGTTTTTTTTTTTTATTTTATTTTATTAAATCAGAAATGCTAAACTAGTATTGCACAAACAAAGCAAATTTTCATTGCTGCAAACATCAAATCACATTAGCTAATGATTCAGTTCTTGGTTCCTTATTTCCATTTCTGTTTTTATCCATTTTCCAGCTAGTAGTGATTTTTGCAGCGGATAAAAAAGAAAGCTTCATTTATAACTATCAAACTCTTCTTTTTGGTTGTATTTGATCAACCCATGCATTTGATTGTTAGGCTAATCGAATAACTCAATTTCAAACAATGCAAGTTCATAAACAATTAAATGAAGTCTACAAAAGAGTGCCATCCCAAATTAGTCTGAAGCAAAAAACTTAAATCCTTACAGTATCATATATACTGATTTACATATACCAATCAGTTTATTGCAGTGAAACCATGATAACATAATGTTTATTCCTATGTACTAGCATAATAAATGAACAATGCTTTAAAACAATTTGATATGTCCCAATTTTCCATAGTATAACAACATAATTAAATGCATCTTACACAAACTTAAGCAAAAGCTCTAATATCTGGCTAATAACATTGAACAACATTTAAATAAATTCAAATCACAAAATATGGAAAATGAATATATCTCACATAATAAATTTCACATTGTATATTAGGTTTAAGGGTCGGGTGAATCGGTCTAGGTATTTCAATACCCGGAACCACTCGTCACACTTCAGGTATTTTGTAAATGGAATCATGGTTTGTTAGAAACCATGCTAAATTATATTCACGACCAATAATTCCATTAGTACAATAAACCAAGTGTATGCTTGGTAAGTTTTTTATAAATTATAAGTAATGGGTCTTATAGAATATCTCATATCCATGGTGGGTGGATAAGAGTTATAATGTCTAGTGCTGAAGTGACAATATATGATTAGAAATTCATTGTTTTATTATTATTTTTAATGATGTATTGTCACCTCAACCGTAGGTATTATAACTATTACTCACCATGAATAAGAGATCATCCTCCGTACTAACAAACTTGATTTTATGCTTTTAGAAGAAATAGGCTAAAACAAAATAAGAAAGAAGACAAATTAGGTTTCAAATTTAACAGCACCGAATAAACATTTAGCCCACTAAAAAGTCCGACAGAGTCATGGTCAAAAAGTAGTAAAAAAAAAAAAAAGGCACTACCTTATCTTCTACACGTCAAATTTACTTTTCTAAAGAAATTTATTATGATTCATTGACTAAGAAATTTTAATTAAAGAACTTTTCTAATATGATACCTACCGAGCTAGCTATATTTAAGTATATATTATATCTTACATGGAAACTTCGTTTCTATATTATGTAAATATGGGTATTGTTATTTATTATAATTGCTAATTACTTTAGTCGGTCTATGTAAATTATTCTATTGGAGTAATTATTTATTTCAATTGAGTAAAATTATTCATAATCAACAACTATAAATAATTATTTTAATTAAATAATGTCACGTAAATTAATTATGATAGTTAACAATTATAAATAGCATTACTTTTCATAAAATAATATTTTAAAAATATTTCTTAACCACCTCACATTATATATATATATATATATATAAATGATATATATTTTGATCTACTTTTGATCTATTATGGGAGTTCTTATAATCTCCCACCTGACAAGTGTTCGGTGGGGATTGAACAAGTAATTGATTTTTAATCTCTACTACTTTTGTTTGTTCAATCTCTACTTGACACTTGTTCAATAAAGAGATTATAAAAACTCTCTGTGGTGGAGAGTAGATCAAATCTCTGTAAATGACATATGTAACAACTTTTTTTTAGTATAATTTATCTTTTGGGTAGTAGGCTGCTAAGAACTTTCAATTCCAAGAAATTCCAATGGACTGGTGAAAGTCCATTAGTCCATTATTGACGGCATATTATATAATTTCCTGACAATTTCTTCAAAATAAAAAATAAAAAATTATAGACTGCACAGTTGGTCCCCTTATTTTTAAAACTGAGCAAATTAATTAACAACTGTTTATTATAATTGCACAATTAATTCTTGAAAAGCTTAAACTTTCAATTTTTCTTAAATTATTTGTGACCCATGAAAAGGTGAATCACTTTAAATTTCTCCAAACTAAGAAATGAAATTTTAAAGTTTTGACATGCTAGTGTCATGTGACGATTTCACATTTTTTAATCGATTTTCGTACAACTATAAAGAAAGATTGAGGACTAAATTGCTCTAACTTAAAGACTGAGAACGAACATGCTATTCAAACAATAGGTCAGGACCAATATTACAATTTTCCTTCAAATCATGGAAAAAACACAAGAAAAACAGGCCAGCGGCCAGCCGCCAGCCTGCCCTACCAAATCCTCCTGCAAAGAAATTTCCTTCCAAATTTCATGGAATTCCAATTTCGTTTCCACCTTCTCCCATAATAGACCAACTGCACCATCCAAGCAATTTCCTCCCCTTTGAAAAGCAACCCCCTTATAAACACCCCCTCACCCTCATATCATCTCCAGCAATCCCAGTTGTTCATCTTAGATTTTGATCCATTTTGTTCTATCTGTATGTGAGGTTTGAATTTTTTCAAGAACTGTAAACTGTTTTTCTTGAGAGGAAACTATTAGCCATGTCTATCACATATTTGAATCAATTACCAGTAGAGACCATTTCACTAAATACAATTCCCCTCAAAATCTTGATTATTGGATTGGTTGAATTCGTTTTGCTGCACATATTTAAAAGAATTAACAGTTTTTTCTCAGGAAGTGATTCTTTTGTCCAATCTCAATTAGCTGAGTCAAATGATTTGAAAGTTGAGGCTGCTGGCTTGAAGAATGAAGAACTTGATGACTTCTCCAACAAGAAATCTTTCTTGAGAGAGAAGGCAGTACTTGATGAAAGCGTGTGCAGAGGAGAGATGGAGTTGGTGTTAAGAAGCTTAGGGATTTCTTGCAGCCACGATGAAGAAAAACTTCCAGCGAGGCTCGATTCGAATGATGTTTTTGAACTGTTTGAAGAGAAAAATCCTGATTTGGATGAAGTGAAAGAAGCTTTTGATGTGTTTGATGGAAATAAAGATGGATTCATTGATGCAAGTGAGTTGCAAATGGTTCTTTGTGCTCTTGGTTTTAATGAAGGATTAGAAATGGAGAATTGCAGGAGAATGATTAGGGATTTTGATGAAAATGGAGATGGGAGGATAGATTTTCAGGAATTTGTAAAATTCATGCAGAGTAGCTTGTGCTGAATCATTCTTTTATACCATTTCGCAAAATATAAAATAGAGACGTTTAATATGTAGCACTAGACAATATGATAGTGAAGATCTTGCTTCTTCCTTCAATATTGTCCAAGGTTATCAATCAACCTTACAAACTAGTTTTTGTCTCATTTATGATATCTTTACTCTTTACTCAATTCTTGATTCTTTGAATCCAACACCTTTTCATGGAACATCTTGTTCTGCAGCTTATACATAGGCTGTTTATTGTACATCTATGAACATAACGATTGATTATTGTTATTGTTAATAGAATTAGTGTTTTTCTACCTCATTGTATGGTAGTGTTTGAAAGTGAGTTTTTATCAAAAGACAACGACGTTTAAATATATATACATGTGTTCTTTATCTAATAACTTGTGATTTTAAATTAGATGGTTAACATGCTATTAAAACCAGACAAAAAAAACCACTAATTTATTAAAAATCGATAGGTGTAAACCTTAAAATATATAATCAATACATGAAGAAACGTGTTCAACACAACAACTAAGGGCTTGTTCGGTAGAGTTTTTTTTGGGAAAAAATAGATTTTTTTGGTTACTTTTTGACTTTTCAAAAATTTTGGTAGTGTAAAAAGAGTTGAAAAGTCAAAAATTGTAAGCAAAAAAAATAGATTTTTTTGAATAAAATGGCAACCGAACAAGTTCTAAATAAATATATTTATTCCCTTTCTAACAAATTCAGCTCTTAGATAAGATAGTGAGAATGAGAATAGCGCTAAATGGCAGAGTGACCCGACAAATTTATCTGAATGGGCGTTGACCCATTTTACAAGCAAATTACCAAATATATTCCTGTTTTTTCTCTCCGCTTATTCTATTTCAAATCATTTCAAATTCATCTCTGTTACTTATACATTATTACTGAAAAAAGAAGATTTCAAAAATTAGTTACTAACCTATTTCATTGTTAGAATCTGATCCATTTTATTTCTATAAAAAATCTCATTTTAAGGTTAAAATCTAACCCATCTAAATTTTTGTAAAATGTGTGGTTATTTCTTCTTCTTTTAATTTATAGTATAAATTATAGATTTTATGGTATAAATTATGTATATATTTGAACATGAATTGTGATTTTTGCTTTAAATTCCTATAAATTTGAGTTCATGAGTTGGGTTCATTGAAAAACTAGTTTAACAAATGTAAACTCGCTTTGACAAACCCATTGTCCGTTAACGGACCTTAACAGAAATCTGTTAAGGTCTATTAAAGCCAATTCTAGTCTTAACAAATATGTGATTTGTTAATGTGGATATTACACCCATTACTTATCAATTTTAAAATAATTCTAAATCTAACAACTTAACTAATTTATTTTATAAATACTACATACTTAAAATTAGATTAATTAATTTAATATTGAATTAATAACGTATTAAAGTCATTTTTAAACCCTTAATACCCACGTGAATTGTGATGAACTTTGACTCAAATTTGTTGCTTGAGTCCTTGATTATTTTTACGGTAAGTCTTTCATTTTTATAATATCTTCACTTTAGTCCATGTACTTCATCTTTCATTACAATTTTGTCATCTTTTATTTGCAACTCAAGTCCTTCAACTTTTGAATTTTTACAAGTTGATCTCCATATTTAACTTTTATGTCAATTTAGTCATTTATAGTATCACTATTTGATACAGATATTACAAATGATATTGTGTATCAATTTTTGATACAAATATTACAAATGATATTTTTTATCACTGAATATGTTACTGATTATATTATGTTATTTTTCACAGCACATGTTACATGAATTGGTATTCTGTATCACTGATATTACATATGTTACAAATGATGAAATCATGAATTTTATTTGTTAAATTTGACATTGTATTTTATATCTATATCATACTGATGTTACACAGTATCAATAGATTTTTATAGTCCAATGTGTATCACTGTCTGAAATAGATGTTACAAAAGATATTATATATAACTGGATATATTACAGATTATATTATGTTATTTTACACAGTACATGTTACATAAATTGGTATTCTATATCACTGATGTTTTACAACTCAATTTATAACACAGATTGTTACAAATGTTGTTGTAATTGAGAAGAACATGAGTTTGTTTGTGTTTATTACAGATATTTATGATACAAATGATATATATTTGACAGTTATAACAATAAAAGATTTATATATATATATATATTCCAATCAATTCCGATTTTTAAAAATTTGGTTACTATAATTAACTATAAAAGATTCTATAATATATGAATTTCTATCATATCCGATAATTAATGGTTTAATTACTATATGTAATATATAATATAATAAATTAAAATAATAATTTTTAAAAAACAGCATGTTTAAAATAAATAAAAGAAAAATGACTTTTTGAAATTATTTTAGAAAAGTGATGCATTTAAAAAAAAAATCTCCTCATTAATAAGGTTTGTTAAGAGTATTTAAATCTTTTCTTTGTTAAAGAGGTCTTCTCAATTTAAACTGTATTAAGTTATGCACTTTTTGTTCGATTTATTTGACACGACCATTTAGCCAAAGTGGCCAACAAGATACAATTTGAAAGACATTATGCAGTGCTAATAGCAAAAAAAAAAAAAAAAAAAAATTGGGTTTAAGCCAATAAACTTGTACAGTTTATGACACTTAGAACACAAACGAGAGAGGTAAAGGGAAGAAATCGTGTCGACCTTAGTTCTAATAGGAAAAGTTATTTTGAAACGCTTCTGATCTGATCCAGGAAAATTGGCCGGGTACCAAGTGAATGTTTGAAAAAGTTATTTTGATTGTGAATCTGAATCATATGCAATATGTAAATAGTATTTGTAAATCTTACAAAATATCTGAACAGATATATATTTAACTAATTTAACCAATTTAAATTATTATCTTAACTTAACCAAACAAGCTGTAAATCATGGGCGTGGCTACCAACATTTTAAAAGCTATTACGTTTGTGTACATAAAATTTTAAAATAAGACCCAAGGGGCACCCCATTTTACAACAGAAACGTTTCTTAACAAAATTGCGCCATCTGCTACCATCACGACACTGGTCACGACACCAGACCAGTTTCGGATTTCCCAAATATTCTCATAGAATGCAAAAATAGGCATCGGACACTGCAATGTTTTCATTGCATTGTAAACAATTGTAAGCACAAAACCATAGCATCCCAGAAAGCATACACAATGTTAACCCACAATCGGTTTACATTGAATCAATCGAAGAACAATTAATTATTTCTAAGGAAATTATACCATCTATACAAAGTAAGAAAAGTTGGACCACTTCCTTTAAAACCTGGATTTTCTCAGTAGAGACTTGATCAAGAGTTTCTGAATTTGATGTTTAATGGATGTCACATTTTAAATGCTACTAATGTATAGCTTATTCAAGGTCACGTGACGAGAAAGCGAGATAATGCACCATGGTTCAGGAGACTGAAATTTAGAATCGCTGCACTAGGGTTTTGAGCAAAAAAAATGAATTTATATATCATCACTTGCACAGTTTAACAATAGAAGCACCCTGAAGCATCATCAAATTAATTTCCAAATACACGGCTTCTTTTATGGGGGAAGCGGACCTTTGTTGTGAATAAGAAAAGAAAATCTTAGTACGAAATAGATAAAAGTCACAGAGCATAGTAAGGAGGTTGACCTGGTGGTGAAATACCACTAGGCAGCACATTTGACTGATGCGAAGGCATAGTTACCCTCATCGGTGGAGCACCAGAAGCAATATGGTTGGTTTGACGAAGTGGTGAGGAACCAGGTGGAATTGCTGCAGAGGCATAAGCAGGAACTGAAGTTGAAGCATGTGTTTGACCAGGAAATGTGCCAGGAACAGACACGAAGGTTGGCCTGCCTGTCTGCACTGCTGGGTCCCATGAGGACACTGGTGCCACGGAAGATTGAACCGGTAAAGCACCCCCAGAAGCATAACCAACCCCAGTGACTCCCGAGAGAAGTAGTATGCTGCCAACCTGAAGCTGGAGCAGGGATGCCCGGAGCTTGATGCATTGCAAGTGATTCTGGGATAGTGTAATCTCTACTTTTGTCACTGTATGCCTACAACATGCAGGCATGACCAATCAATTTTGTTATGAAGAAGTAAGAATGGGAATCAAGTGAGAGGGCAAAAGAGCATCAAGAAAAACACATTCAAGGAGATAATCTTTTTCTGATCAAGAACAAACCCTTTTTGTAGTAAAGAAGCCTTTACGTTAATTTTCTTACAAGAGATTTAACTCAAAAGCACATATTTATACCTTTACATTGAGATCAGTATGGCGAGTATGATAGATGAAGCTTACAATAGCCACCATCATATATGCAATGACCCTCTAATGCATCTTTGGCAACAGCTGCAGTTGTAATATCTGTAAATAAAAGCAATCACAGATCAGTTAGTGACCCAATTTTCTCCAAAAAGGATGGAGGCATTCACACACAAAATAAAAAATGCACTTCAAATATGGAGAGTGTTAAGCCCAGTATCCACGTGTACATATTACAGTACATCTCCTCAAATAATCGTGGCCTTAATGCAAGGATAAGGGATGTAGTAGCAGTGAAGGACTACTTCCCCATTTCAAATCTAATCTTGGAATATTAATTGGCTGGTAGTTGAAACTGTCTGATATTTAAAGACAACCTGAAGTCGGGTACTAGTCACTTTCATGTTTCTAAAGAAATGAGAAGTGAAAAAGTAGATAAAGCAATCCACCAGAGGGAGAATATTGTTTGATAAAAAGGGCATTCAATTTGAATGCAAAAGGACTAAAAATCATATAAATACAACGATGAAAAAAAAAAGGAGAACAACAGCCACGACTCAGGAACGACAACCGTAAGGAATTCATAAATTAGCTCATACTGAAGTTTTGAAGCCAGTGTATCAAGGTGCAATTAGAATGCATCCAAGACATTGCAAGCTCAGCTTACGCTAGAGACAAGCCTACATACAAACATACCTTTTGATATCTGACTTGTATAATGAGAGCAAAATTAATAAAGCTGCAGTTCATATTTAAGAATTATTCAAGCTAAGTTCAAGATCCTCTGTTTCCTGGGTGGGATGGGGTGGGGTGGGGTGGGGTGGGGTGGGTTGGGTTGGGGGGGTCATCCCACTTAAATAAGGAAAACTACATGCAGTTTATTAAAAATATGCTTGGTAAAGATTTTTGTAGATTATAAGCAATGGGTCCTACGAAATGTGCAGATAAAGAGTAGATAAAAGTTGTAGGTCCTACGAAATGTGTGTATAAAAATTAAGTTTGACCAGCTTATAAGTGCTTATAAGCACCACCAAACATACTCATATATTCAGTTACATTTACTACCTTCATGTGAGTGATGGGAGAAAAAGAAGGGTAAAGAATTACAAAAGTACGAAATTCCAAAAAGCACATCATGTTCAAAATGCTACCTAAGCTGATATTACCAAACTGTTCCAATCCAACTAAAGGTTTCTCAAGATGCAAGGAAACAGAACTCCTTGACTGCAAAGAGCGGAGGAGTAAAAAATTACGGACAGATTTTCCCCAACAAGGATCCTATCCACTACATAGCATACATCATGGTCCATACGCATGTGAAGAAGCTATACATTTTGCTTTTACTTTTCACTAGTCCATTTGAGCTCTCCTTTCCTCCCTAGTAGGAAAAATTGAGGGCTGTGTAATTGGCAAGCAACTTACCAGGATACTGAATTAGTGCCTGAGTTCCACCATTCTTCTCAAATATTGCAATTTTTTGGACAGTACCAAATGCAGAGAATACCTGATGAAATTAGTAGTTAGAGTGATTACAATTCATCTGACACATGGGTGTACGAGTAAAACAATAATTAGAACAATCAATACCGTGTGAAGAACATCCACAGTGACTGCATATTGCATATTCTCAATGGATGCAAGAAGCACATTACTCTCAAATTCCTTTTTCTTTCCATCTGGACCTACAGCAGGCTGAATAAAGAGCCATGTTAATGCTTGTGGCGTAGAACGTAAACACAGAAAGAGAAATAGAGAAGAGAGTAGAGAAATAGAGAGAACGAGAAGAAATGGGAAAAAATAGGGAAGAATTTTGGGGAAGAAATAATCAATATTCAATCATTAATCAAAGTTCGCCAAATAATGAAATCCTAGGTGCCTTTAAATTGGGCAACAAAGCTGAAATCAAAAGAACTTCTAATAAACTAAGACCTTATCAAAATATTAAAAATAATCCAATCTAATCTAAACAAACATCATTTAGATCAAACTCCACTTTAAGATCCTACGTAAATCCTAACTTTATTCTTATCTTTAGCTTGTCCTTGTCCACACATCAGAACAGATTAGCAAATATTCCAGTTGAGAAACACACCTGAACAAAACCTTCCATTGCAGTAGGATTAACAGGAAGATAAGGATTTGTATAATCCCTGCAGGATGAAACAAAAACAAAATCCATGTGTCAAACAAACGATTATTTGCCTTAATAGTTTGATTTCACAAGAAGTCCCAAGCTTGACTCCTACCACTTGACTATGAGAATTTGGTGGACCAAAACATCAATCACAAAGAAAATTGACGACACAAACAACAGAACTCTTTACACACACTTCAACTCATTCACTACAGTAATTAGCGGAAAGGCTAACTTTTTTTGTGTAACAAGTTGAAACACACCATCATTGATCATTCACGGGAACTGAGATAACTGACTCTAAGCCCTAAAATACATTACAAGAGAAAATGAAGAGGATCTTTACAGAACAAAAAATAATGAAAAGAAGAAATGGCTCTTTACCGAAGCATCTTCTAAGTCACTCAAATTTTCATTCGGAAAAATGGAAACTTCCCACATGTTACATGTAAGTTCTCTAAGACATAAGTTTCAGTGAAAATAGCTCCTATCATCATGCAGGGTTGTGACCTGACCTAACAAAACCCCCTAGGTTAAGCACATGTTTGCTGCCTAGAATTCTCAACATCAGTCAGACCCTCAATATGAAGAAAACTCACCATTAAAGAGATCCTTTAAGAGCAACAACTAATAAAAGATTTAACCATGCCAGAGAGCAGCTTAGAAAGAAGACAAACATGGAATGAGACTTCAAGTTTATTGATAAGAACAAAGGAATATAAGCCTCACTCAAGACTTCCTTGAAACAACCTACAGGTTGCATTACAATGAGGACATTGAAATGTAAAATGAATTGCATTCTACAAAGTAAGAAAGTAAAATTGTCATTAAAAATTTGTGCACTCAAATAAACATTGAAAAACTCCAATGGAATTAGAATCTAGTAAAGGTGAATCTTACAAAACACAAAATACTAATATTATAAGATGAAGAAAATTACTACGAGGCCATGAAAAAACACATCTGTGTTATAGCTGCCGAGCTTCACTAAACCCTAAATGACAAAAAGCACGCACGTCAATTAGCAAGACCCCATTTATAAGAGTTTAGAAAAATAGAAATACGAAAAAAAATATAATAATAAAATTATACAAACAGAAAGCGCAGAGATGGAACAGTTAAAAACATCTAAAAGTAAATAGGTAGATTATACATACCTGCTTCTATGAGATTGAAACTTAATATTCAAATCGGTTGTGTGCGGTCTGAGATCATAAATTACATTCATTGACATGTCCAGGAAGAAGGTATCTGAAATTTGAAATAGTTGAACCACATAATACACCCAAATGAGAATCCCCGTCTAATAACAGCATGGAATATAGAGGTGAGTGGGTTGCAAGGAGGCAGACAAAAAAGAGGATATCTAAACAATCAACCGTGCAAAATAGCTAAAAGATACGTGCCTGGGTATGCTTCTGCCATCCAATGACTCCCTTGCTGTAGCTGCGGTCTGAACATCACTATATTGAATTAATGCCTGCCAAGATCACCACTAGATGTCAAGATAACATACATAGAAGAAAATTCAACGGCAGAAAAATCTTAACTGTTTTATCAATACTTCACCTGAAAACCAGCAGCCTTTTCAAAAGTAGCAATCTTGTGCACAAAACCAAAAGCCGAGAACACCTGAAATATATATAAGAAAACTTGAGTATATAACAGTATATAAAAAAATAACAAATAACAAAAAAGCGAGCAAGAGAACACCACAAGCGCAGAAAAATGGAAGTGAGAAAATAGACCTTATAAAGCAGTATGATGCACATGACAATAAATCCAGACTGTCTCCAACAAAAGATTCTAAACAAGGACCATCTGTGATTCAACCAATTTCAGTCAAAATTGACATAATCCAGAGAAGGTAGTCATTTCTATGGGGAAATTAGAATTGCATATGATAACTGAACTTTTAAGAAGCATAGACGGCGACCAAATTCGTCAACCGTAACAAATAAATGTCTAAGACCCAAAAGCATAGATACCAAAGTTACCTAATGATTTGTGACAAACTGCATCACACTACATACCAATTAAGCGCGCTACAGTGCTATAAGGAAACTATTGGTAGCATGGCAAACATAAAAGTTAGAGGGAAGTGAAACAAAAGGTTTACGTAAATAAAATGGTTTAAGTCGATGATAAGAACTAGTAATCACGTTTAATTCAAAACTACATGGAGACAAGAGAAAGATGAACCATGCTCAACAACTCTGAACTTTAATCAGATAGACCAATAATTTTTATCAACAAACTTTTAACACTAAGAAGCATCAATAGTGACATACCAAGTGAATGACATCAATGCTGACATCACCAGCTTCAACTCCCTCAATTGTAACAAGCAAGACATTGCCTGGAACATCTCAGGACTCTTGTTGTTGACAATTTCATGCCTGTTCGAGTACTGGATATGAACAGTTTTGCCACGAACCTGTGCTGGTTCTGAAGACGAAGCATAATATGTAACCATGTTAATTGCCTGATTAAGATCCACCTGAAAAGAAAAACAAAAAACACAGGATCCATCAACACAAAGCCGCCAGATGATACAAAACCATATAAACTGCAACAGGTAAGATTTGCCTAAAAAACAAATGCATTTTATCAATATATATCAAAATCATTGTCTTCTCTTTTATGCAATTTGGTCCAAGTCATTGTCACAATTTCTTTCCATCTTTTTGGATGAATTGAAATGACGAACATTGTGTGACCATTAGCATCATATGATTTGAATGAATTGATTGGCTGCATAAACAGGTCCAATCATGGATTTATCTTCCTGTGGTATACATTCGAATATTCAAATAAGGATAAAGTACAACATATACCCCCAAAACAAATACTGCTAATAGTCAATGGGAAAAAAAAATCCCTCTTCCACTCAGTTTTCTACACACAGTGAAATTCAAACTGTTAAAATAATAAAAAGCCCCTACTCTCCTCCGAGTTTACCTTTCTAATTGATACACCGGTAACAATTATATTATTGTACAAAACAAATGAGGAAAAGACATACGAATTCGACGAAGGCTTGGTTGCGGTTGGCACCGACATTGCACTTGGTATTGACGATCTTGCCAAAGGGTTTGCAGAGCTCGACCAACTCTTCTTCAGTGCACTCCCACGGGAGATTCCGCAGGTGGAGAACCTTCGATGGCGTTTGCGTGTAACGGAACTGCTGCTGCCCCGATGTCGACATCGACTCTCTTAGCCTCCGATTAGGATTTCGTTTCTTTTTTTCTGATTGCTCGTGGCTGTGGCTGTGGCTGGGGCTGGGGCTGGGGCGGTGGCGGTGGTTAATAAAGTAATATTATCTAGATAGAACGGAGGTTTACCTGACCCGGCTAGGGTTTCGTCTTTCGTGGTTTGCCTAATTTCGGGTGGATAGAAACTGAACTGTTCTGTTGATTTGCAAATTAACAAATATTTTTTATTTTTTGTAAAGTAGATAATTAGTTTTATGAGAATTTCGCGTAGATGGTGTTTAACTTTGACTTTAGTGTGAAATAGTTTAACGTTTATTTTTTGGTACAGAATTCTCTAACTTATATGTTTTAGTGTGCAATTGATCTTTAATTGATAAAAAAGATAAATATGCTTTTAGTTTTAATTAGAAAAATTAATATTGTATTTGGATTCTTAAACTTTACAAAATGGCAAATAGATCAATTACATTTATTAAATAATATTTAATTTTACATACTAAATATATTATTATATTCGTGTGATTTAAATTTTCATAAGAGAAAAATATAAAATTATTGTATTTTAAATACATGTAATTGCTATGTGATGTGAAAAATTTGAATAAAAATTAAGTTAAATAAATAACAAATAACGTATATAATTTTATAAGATTGAATCAATCTTATTATATTTTTATTTAACATAAAAATATTAATAAAAATTAATTTACATAATAAATATTGTTTATTTTTGTACGATAATAAAATAATAAATTAAAATATGAAGAATACAGTTAGATCTCTAATATTTATAGTTAATAAACATATAGCTCAATTAAGTGCTTGTTTGATTTCCATTAAAATTGGTTTTTTGTTTTCAATTTTTGACTTTTGGAAGAAAAAAAATGACCAAAATACCCTTTTCTAGAACAAATATTATGCGGCTTTCTTTGAAAAGCGAAGCGTTTTAGTCGTTTTTAAAAGTCAAAAATGGGAAACAAAAAATCTATTTTAATGGGAATCAAACAAGCACAAAATAAAAATATTTGAACATCAAATTTGTGACAAATTTTTTTTTTTGTTATAACGATAAAAAAAATTAAATTTTAAACTAGTTAGATGTGACAAAAATGAGCCAGTCCAGTGGGCTAGCCCACATTATCTGGACTCTGGACCGAGCCGGCCAATAAAAAATTGGTCAAGTAAAAATTAGGCATATTTGACCCGGTCTGATTAACTTTCATGGGTCAATCGTCTTTGAGTTGGGTTTGGCCCAATTATTTTGATTTAGTCCCGTAAAATTTATTATTGATTCCACACCCGTTCATCCGCTTTGACATCCACTTGGATGCGAAGGTGGGGGTTTGCTGAAGGAAGACAGTGAAGATTTTTTTAATTATTATAATTTTTTTGAAAAAATAAATTAAAATTTTAAGTTGGGTTGCCCAGTAGCCTTGTGGTCCAAAATTATGGTGTGTTGGACCAGCAAATACTAGTCCATGTAAAATCGGGTCAGGACTAGCCCAACCCATTTTTTGTGTGGCCGGTCCAATTTCGGGTTAGGGCAGCCCGTCTGACCTATTTGTCACCTCTATAACTGGTATATCGTTTCTTTGCGGTGGGATCTAATCATAGATGATGGACATATTTTAAGGATGATCGAGTGAAATAATCGATTGAGGGAGATAGACTGAGGAGATGAGCAGATTTTGGAAATGATCAATTGAGGAAAATAATCGAATTAGGAAGATAGATTGAAGCGGTTAGCAAATTTTGGAGAAAATAATTTTATGAGAGGAAAAATTACTTTTTTCTTCTCGTAACGGATAAAACTCCATACGGTCGTAATAATGTAATTACTTAATAATAAAAATAATATTTTTATTTGACATGTTTATTAATAATTATAAGCTTAAGTTTTAGTTATTTTATAATAGTTCGTAAAATATACAAAACAATTTAGTATATTGTCCATTTGGTTAATAAAATGTTAATTAAAAAAATTCGTCAGTTTTCTTTAATTTTTTGTAAAAAATAAAAGTATCAGATACATTTGTTAGCAACCCAGATACAATTTCTCCTTATTAAAAGTAAGTGTATATTAGTGTTCTTCATCAATCAATGACCAATTACGCATCAAAACATACATGTTAAGAATTTATATACCAAAAAATAAATGTTATGTACTATTTTCACACTGAGAACAGAGGTTAAAGACCATTTACACCAAAATCTCTAGTTTATTAACATATTTTGAAAATAGTTATGCTTGCTCTATAAATATGTTTCTCAATCGGTTTGTGTTCTTGTCGAATCTATACATGTGTGTTCCTAGATTCATTATTATAATGAAATGTATATAATTGGTGGTTATATTTGCATTACAATTTTATATCTCACACTTCATTTTAATTGTACTCAAGGTCATCAACATCTATTCATTATATCATTTATATCTTTAATTGTTTTCATCAATTTTTATCTTCAATTTATATTAATTAGCACACCTCATATTTAATGATAATTTCTATGAAAATATTTTATTTGCATGTTTTGGAATGAGAACAAATATTTTGTTGCACTTTTGTATTTATTTTAAATACGATGGACAAATAAGTCGTTTTACGCCCTCCCAACGGACTTTTTGGATGTGGCGAAATTGTTATTAGAGATAAAATATGCTAATTAATGAAAAGATGAGGACAAGAATGTGATAAGAAAGGTCAAGGACATGAGGACTACAATAGGGATGGCAAAAAAACCCGCGCCCTTGGCCAGGATAATAGGGGCGGGTTTGGACTTGATTTTACGTCATGGCGGTCGGGCACACCCCTGCTACCCCCCCACCCCGCCGCCATGACCCTTCCTAAAAAAAAAAAAAAATTTATAAAATTATAAAATATAATAGAAATTATAATTTTCACTACAAATAAACTAAAGAAAAAATTGAACCCGGGGTTGAAACTTTAAACTACCAATCTTAACCACTACACCATAACCTTGATCTTACAATTTTTTTTGTTTTTATTTGGTACAAACATATAAAATAAAATTTTTTTTTTTTTAATTATTTTTTTCAGTTTAAAAAAAAAAAAAAAAGATTTTTTTTGAGGGCAATTAGCGGTCGAAGGGCAGGCCCCCGCCAGCATGGTTCATGGTCATGGTCGCGGGCGGGGGGGCCCAGGCCCGCCCGTTGCCATCCCTATACTACAATGAGCAAAGATTGAAAACCTAGTTACAATAAAAAGCGTGGTGCAACAAATAAAAGGTGTGATGTGAATATAATTATCCATATGTAATTCATCTTTAATTCTCTTATATTCTTTTTATTTTATAACACATTATCAACATGATTATTCATCTTATTTCGTGTAGTTTAAATATTATAATATTTTGTATTAAAAGATTTGTGAACTACTCGGAAAATTTTCAAGATCTACCAAAAATTTGAAAATACATTCAAGGTTTGTGAATTATTTTAAGTTTTTTATATCAATCGAATTTGAATATTAAGTAAGTTCATTTTTTAGAAATCCTATGGTTATATTATGTATTACTAGTATATCACCCTTGCGATGCACTACCCTTGTTTTTCATTATAGTAATTTTAAAATATCTTAAGAGTATATTATTTATTTATTACATTCAAATAAAAAAAATATCATATAAATAACATTTGATTACTCATTGATATTGAAAAAAACAACATAGCTAATCCAGATTTTCAAAGGTCTATTTGAAAACCACAATTGTGGTCGAATTGGTTGGCATTTCATCCCTATCACAAATTAACATCTTTAATTCCGTACGATTTGTAACTCTAGACAATATAACATAAAATTGTCCATGACCAGACCCGATTTTGGCCTGAGGCGGTCTAAAAACCAAATGGGGCCCATTTGAGGGAAAAAAAAAAGAAAATTATTATTAAACACAACAGTTCTAACTGCCTAATGGCCAAAGCCCAAAAACAATCTAAAGTTTTTTTTAACAAAAAAAAAAAAAAAAAAGCCCAACAAGAAAACCCTCAGTCAATGGAAGAAAAACAGAGACAGCAACCTACGGCCTACTACCATCAACACGCCCACCAAGCTTCTGTGATACTGCCTGCGAAATTTTTTCAAATCGCGAAAGACGACGGTGTTTATGGAGTTATAAGTTCTAACTTCTTGTTGAACAGAAAATGAATTTTGGGTGGTAAAGGATTTCTCAAAAATCAAAATGTAGGTTAATTTTCAAATCACATGATTGAATATGCAATATTGGAGTCGAAAAATAGATTCTCTTCTACAATATCATAAGATGCAAAAGAATAATCATCCAAACACAAAAATAATCTCTTTTTTTTAATCAAAGTATTGTTTTCTTTTGAGATAAGATTATTCACTTTCAAAAATGCTTGAATGGCCGAAGTTTGTGTAGTTGTGCTGTTACGAATAATGATTGCCCTAAATCTGGAAGGCTTGCACCATATTGTCCTTTTAAAATCTTCAGACGGATTTTGTGATTTTGAGCAAATTTCATGGACTAATCTATTTCTCTTGCGTATGCAAAGAAAGGTAGTGAAGAACAAATGAGTAAAAACAAGTAGAGATTAAGAGAATGCCATTTCACTTCTCATTAATTACTATGATCCTCTGTGGTGTGTATATATATATATATAGTTATTAAGAGAATTCTGAAAATCATTGCACATATTTCTTTTTCTTTTTCTTTTTTTTTTTTTTTTTTTTTTGATTGGACACAGATTTCATTTTTATTTTATGAATACAAGTGAGAATACTCTAGTTTTTCATGTGGTCTTGATGACAAGCGTCGTTATGTTTTGTTAATATTCTAATAACGAAATTTGTATATTGTCGTTCTTAGTTTTAAATTTGTTCTTTGTATGCATGTTAACGAGCGGGAGGATAAACTTTTCACTTTGAGAAGAAGTTGGTTTTCACATTTATCATTTTATAATTGTCGCTCAAATCTCACTCTCAAGTAAGCAATAGTTATCCTAAACTTATTTATTGACTTATTAGAAATAGTTGAAATCTTGCGAAACATATGATTGTGGCCTTGTCGACTTTAATTTTGAGATTATTGAAATAGTTTATTAGTTTTCAAGTTGAAGCTGATCAAGATTTATCTCCGATCAACTATGTCACAAGAAAGATTGAATGGATTGACTATGATATCAATTGAGAAATAAATGGTTGAACAATTAGATTACTCAAATTTGATTAATATTGTTGCTTTTAAAACCGCTAGACGAGTTGTATTTAAGTGATATTTTAGAATATTTTCGGCCTTGTTAACAATATATTATAATATATTTTTATGTATAATATATTTTGTTTGTCATTTTTTTTCTTCGAGTTTTAAGTTTGTAATTAGTTCCTTAACAACCTTGTGGATGTTAAATGCATAATACAATTTGGGGGTCCATTTGGGGCCCAATTTTTGAATTCGCTTTGAGGCCCCGAAAATGTCGAGCCGCCATGTCCATAACTAAAAGCGGTTTTTTCGGATATAATCTCATTTAGAAAAATATTGACCACGACACTTATTGATAGTCATAGCGTGTGAGACAATTAATTAATTTTTGGCACAAGTATATTATAATTTAAAATTGATTTTCTAAATTGTAAAGATCACAGATTGCATTAATCATATTATGCAAATATATATATATTTTATTTGTAGACAATTAATAATATTTACATACTTTAAATCATATATTGATTAATTAATGTAGCATTCAAATTTGTTATTACTAATAATTGAAATGAATTTATCTTATTACGGAAGATGTGTATTTTTGATTGGAAATGTCAACACATAATTTTATTCATTTTTACCGAGTATCATAGAAAATTCAAAACATTAGGAAGTTGAACCGACGGTACTATTTACACTGTATTAGAATACTGATAATCAATTAATTGAAGTTGAGCAATTACTTAACAAATGAATCATTGGTAATCTCATCCATATTACATTATTATTTCATAAGCGTTCTTTTGCTCATTTGAGAGTTTAGAAACAATTTTTTTTCCATTCTTGACTAGAGAATATCATAATGCAATTCATTATTTATAAGTTTATTAATGTAAATTGAAACATCTACAATTTCAAGGGCATTGTTTGAAAGTCTCGAAGACTATTTCCAATACTCCACAATATTTTTTCAATCTATGCGAGTGTATAATTTTTTATTTCTTCAACACTCAATTCTAAATCTGTAAATCGAGACAAACAGACAACTATAATTAATTTAAAAGACAAAGCAATATTAATTATTATTATATAATAAAACATCGAGGAGCTAGAATATGATTTTAAGCCTATGTAATACAACATTAATAAAATTTAACGTTGATTATTTAACGTTCTCAGCCTATCTTTTGTCTAGAACCCTTTTGAGGAGCTAGGATCTGAGTCGGTCTTTGAATCGTATGAATTTAATTTTGAAATTATCATATCTAGTTTATTAGTTTTTAATCAATAAATCAGATGCATTGATAATAAAACATAATTCTATGTTTTTCGTGTATTGATTTTTTTTTTAACTACAACCTTTTTAAACCCACTATAGGAAGCATAAAAAATTTGTGGAAAAAATAAGTCTATTTTTGAAAAACTATTGCATTATTGACAATAGTTCTCGTGCATCGATGTTTCATTTTTTTGAAAACATAACTTATTTAAATCAATGTATAAATTAAGACATTGAAACACATAACATCATCTATTTTGTGTTTTGAAGTGAATTTATCTTGTTCTGAAATATGTGCATTTTTTTTGTAAATGTTAATTCTTAATATTATTTATTTTAACCATGTATCATAGAAAATTGAAACATTGTAAAGCTCATCCTGATTAAATTATATTGGAATACTGATTATTAATTACCTGAAGTTGGATAATTAATTAATTAATTTTTTATTATTATTATTATAAAATTTTATCATTTGATTTAATTATATATTTTTTGCTGACAATGCGTAAATATAAATAATAATAATAATAATAATAATATAAAATATAATATAAACACTTTAATATTATTTAATATATAATATAAATAATATAATATTAAAACTTATTGAGTAATTTTCTATTATAATTTGAAAAATAATTTTCGGGTATGCACAGATAAGTTTTTTTAATAATCGACACAAATATTATTAGATGAATTCATTTTTCAGTTATAATTACAGTGTAAATCTTATCATTTGTTTAAATCAAATGAATGCGTTTTCTAATCTCTATTTAACATACAGATTGCATATTTATGTATATTTTGTAAATTGCAACTAATTTTAACCGTTTATTAGTTAACGTGGGATAAAATAAAATTTTAGGGAAGGCTTAATTATTATTTTCTAATTTTTAAGAAGTGCTTCAGGCTTAATTTTTTGCGAGGCTCATTAAATAACCTACTAATTTTTATATTATAATTTGAAAATTGGTTTTCTAAATTGTAAAGTTGCAGATTTGGTTATTGATATTCTGCAAATTTATTGTTTTTCTATTTGTAGACAATTAGTAATATTTGCATACTCTAAATCTTATATTGATTAATTAATGTAGCATTCAAATTTGTTATTATTAATAATTAAAATGAATTTATCTTGTTTTGAAATATGTGTATTTTTAATTGAAAATGTCAATTCATAATTTTATTTATTTTCTTGAGTATCATAGATTATTCAAAAGATTGAGAAATGCGAGGCAAGCGGTACTATTTACCTTTGTTTTAGAATCGATAATTAATTAACTAAAATTGGATAATTATTTAACAAATGAATAATTGAGAATCTAATCCGGGTTGAACATTGAATCTAATTATTAATTACTTAATATTGGACAATTAATTAAATTATATATATATATATATATATATATATATATATATATATATATATATATATATATATATATATATATTATATATATGATTTCATCTCCTACTTTATAATAATAATAACGCCCATTGGGGTGTCGTCACATAATTGATCAAAATAATGAGTGTGGGACCATGATCTACCAATCATGTGATGCCACATCGATGTCGTTATAAGTGGATATGAGATATTATTATTATTATTATTATTATTATTATTATATATTATGTAGACGTTTTGAATAGGAAAATGTGTTGACTTTTTTGATGAATATCATTCTTTTATATATATATATATATATATATATATATATATATATATATATATATGAAGAGAGAGACTCGACCACCTGGCGTAGAAGGGTCTATCTCGAGGTTAGGATCTGAGAGTTGGCGGGGTTAGCGAGTCTTGTTTAATCTGCTTGTCATGGAAGAATCTTTTAAAATTCTATTTCTAATAATTACGATATTTTTATAAGAAACTCAATAAATTGACTATGTTGGCTTATTGTTTTTCTTCTAAAATTATTTCTATTTCTTCAATTCTTTGTTCTAAAAAAGTTATGTCTTTATTTTGTTCTACTATAGTTCTTTCAAGTAAAAAGGAGTTTACTTCTGGGAATTTTCTAAACTTTAAATCTAATTATTTAAAGTTAGTTCCTATTCTATTTCTTACAATTTCTAATTCTTTTTTATGTTCTTTTAACAAGTAACTAAATTCTTCAAGAATTTTTGGAGGTAGTATAATATAAATATTACTTGATAGAGATGGTTCTGATATAGAGGCTTTGTCTGATTTTGAACTTGATGGGTTCATAAAATTTTTGTTTTTCAAATTTTTGTGTTATCCTACTCGGTACTTCCCTTTTCATAAAATCTTTTGAATGTTCTTAACAAATCTCCATTTTTTTTTTTTAACGGAAATATAAATACCAAAAACAAATATCACCACCTAAGGCATATTAACTTGAACACGATTCTTTTTATTAAGGTTACCACAGCACTCCCATTAATAAATTCCTAAATTAATTGATTCTTTTTCCCCAACATCTAAAGGACATCTAAGGCTCACTCCATACCTACAATCCTTACTCATTTGGGTCACTCGAGGATTAATTTAGAAACAGTGTGGCTTCTAAAAAATCAAGTTATGCTTTTATAACATGCATAGGATGAAATGAATGATACAACAAATATCAACAAAACATTTCAACAAAATACTTTATAAAACTTCATAAAAAATTACATAATGTAAACATTTTTTGGAGATCTGCTAATACATAAAAGAAATTACTACTAAGGATTTCCCTTTCGGAAAATCCCGAAATCTAATGAAAAACTAAATTACAGACTTTAAAATAAATTGTACCTGATTACAAGCTTCCTATACAATATTTGGATTGAGAATTTTCTTATACAAGAGGGGTTTTTTGAAGTGTTGAACTGATTAACTGATAAAAACGATGGTTCTTACAAATGAAAACTTCCCCTTATATAAAGAAATTCTTGGGAGCAAAACAACAGTCTAAAGTAAATCTGAAAAGAAAATTTCCACGCGTCCAAACTTTCTGTCTTTTCTTCTGTTTACAATTGACACGCGTTTCACCGAGAAACATCTGGCCAAGTCTTGAAATGAAAAAATCTTCTGAAAATTGATCCAGCTGCCTATCTTTTTTAAAAGGTATACAACATGTTGTCTGAGCATCTTTGAAAAATTTCTTCTGTCAAAAATCTTTTGTCTGATTGAGATCTCTTTTCAAAAGGTGAGCAATTCTTTTATTGTCTTTTTGCGGAAATTCAAAAAGCCAATAGTTCTTCTTGGATCATTCTTGGCAGAGGATCTTTCTCCTTTTCTAAAGTTTCTTGAAATCTTCTGGAAATGAATTCTTTTCAAAATTTTGGATTGCCGTCTTTTGCTTGGAGTAGAATCTAAAAAATCTGAGCAAAAATATGCCACGACCTCTGTTCTAGGTATCAAGATTGTGTTCTGCTGTAGGGGAAAAGGACATTCCCGAATCTGAATTATCACAACCAAATCTTTCATTTTCTCCTCTGAAATTCTTTGTCTTACGATTTTGATTTCTCACAGATTCTGATTTGTACATTGGATATCTTTTTCTTTGTTATTGTCTTTCTTTGCAAGAATTTTTTCTAAAGCTTCTTCAATAATAGTATCAAGACTCTTTTATTTTTTATTTTTCTTCTTTTTTACAACTTTTCTTTTTAGTGTTTTTTCTTTTTTGTGAAATTCATGCATCTGGGAAAGGATTTTTTCTAATGATAAAACATCATCATCTGGGTCTTGGCTATCTTGCATTATTTCTTTCCCTTTACTATTTTTAGAGTCTGATGGGCTTTCTTGGGAATCTGGATTTTTTACTGGGCTTTGAGATGGGCTTGCAGAATAGTTTACTAGTAAATCAAAATTCTTGCCACTGGGCTGGCCAAGTAAATCCCAGTTGGAGTGCGATTACGAAGGAGTAGGAAATCAGCAGTTCTGAGTCTGTTGAACTTTAGGCAAGTCCACGACCATCAACGGGTTTGATGAGTCTTTCTGGGTTCTGTTTGGAGCCGGACTAGCTCTTGACTTAATTGGCTCGATGGTACCTTTTGGATAGATCATTTTCAAGTTCATAACTTCTTTTTCTAATGAAGCAATTTTCTTTTGTAAAGAAATTCTTTCTAAAATTAATGCTTCATTTGATTTATTTAAAATCTTAAAATTCTTTTGCATACACTCACAATGAGTGCAAAAAATCTTTTTGTCTTTACTTGGAGAAAAATCTAATGGTGCATCTTGAAAATTTCTTAATGAAGGAGAAACAAAGAAATTTAAACCAATGAGATGTCTGGCACAATCTAAGGCTTCTTGAAAACTCGTAAAACCTTTGTAAAGAGGGTCTTTAAAATTATTAATGTTTTCAACTACTTCTACCCAGGAATGAAAAATTCCTGGTGTCTTTCCTTTGATGACTACATAAAATTTAAACTTATTTTTATTCTGATTAAAGAATTCTGATAATGCATTCATGCATGCAAGGAAATATTTCTGGTCTTTTGGATTTTTATTGTAAGAAATCCATAAATTGTCTAAAATGCATTTTTCTTCTTTAGATAAAGAAATATGTGGTAAAACTTTAAAAGAAATATTACTCGAAGGAAAACAAATAAGTTCTTGGTTACCAAATCTAAGCTTGTCTTGGTAAAATAGTGCATTACGGCTATTTGGAGTCAGAAAATAAAATTTGTAGAGGCTAAAGAATTCCCGAAATTCACAGTCTTAATAAGCGATGCGGACATCTGTAAAGGAACACAAAACAGTTAGATCAAAAATCTTTAGTAGTAATCATCCTACTTAAAATGTCTGCTGCTTTGTTGTCTATTCCTTTAATATGTTCAAAATCTATATTAATTCCAGTATTTGTAATTCTATCTACAAAATTTAACCACCTTCTTCTACTGCTTTTCTTGGAATCTAACTTAAGCTTATTGTAAAAAGAAACAATAGCTGCGCAATCAGTTCTGATCAAAATTTCTTTTTTAGAAACTATAAACAACTCAAAGCTATCTAAGGCATAATTAATTGCTAAAAGTTCAACATCAATGCTACTTAAATTGCCTTTTTCCTTATAATTACCACTATTATATCTACAAATTCTTTCTGTAGTTTTGTCTGCATATTTATTTGGTTTACATATAAGGATAGCTCCCCATCCTAAAATGCTACCGTCTGTCTCAATAATTAAAAAATCTGTATCTAATCGTATTGCTAATTCTGGCAGACTTTTAATCTTATTTTTAATTTCCTGGACTAATTTAACATCTTTTATATTAAAATGTCTTTGTCCTGTAGGAGAAGTCTTAGAATATAAGGGTCCTGCAATTTTTCCTAAATCTTTGATAAAAGGCCTAGCATAATTAACTAATTCTAAAAATTTCTGAATTTGCTTCAAGTCTTCTAACTTGTCTGGAAATTCTAAAGCTTTCTGTGCAATATGTGGCTGTAAGGAAATCTTTCCTTGTCCTATTTTAACTCCTAGGAAATCTATAAATTCTTTAAAAAGGACCATCTTTTTCTTACTAATTATTAATCCGTGATTAATAAATTCTGAAAAAATGATCTGCAAGTGACCTCTATGTTCTCTCCTATTTTTGCTGAATACTA
This sequence comes from Forsythia suspensa, assembly GCA_023638005.1. Lineage (NCBI taxonomy): Eukaryota > Viridiplantae > Streptophyta > Magnoliopsida > Lamiales > Oleaceae > Forsythia > Forsythia suspensa. Next base: position 1,013,299 of record JALRMA010000416.1, on the reverse strand, counting down.
AGATATCATCTATGTATGTTACTACAAATTTACTATGCTTATTAAATATACTATCCATCTTTCTTTGGAAAATACCTGGTGCATTCTTCAAACCGAAAGGCATGACTAGCCATTCAAAGTGTCCTTCTGGACATGTGAAGGCTGTCCATTCTATACTATCAGGATGCATCTTAACTTGCCAAAATCCTGACTTTAAATCAAACTTACTAAAAATCTTATAATTTTGAATTCTATTAATAAGAACGGTCTTGTCTGGTAATCTATAAGCATCATCTATAGTATTATCATTTAATCTTTTGTAATTAAATACCATTCTACTTTTACCTCTTACTATCTCTCGAATGTTTTCTAACTATGAAAGCGGTGATCTATGAGGGTATCGATTTTCTAATTACTCCTAACTTAAGTAAGTCTTGAGTATGCATCTTAAAGTCTTCAAGATCTAAATTTGTTGCTTCTATGTTTTACATCTAATTATGTATTACGGGTTCTTGATTTTTAACTCACAAGTTACCTTGTCTTTTCGATGTTTAAGAACATTCTCTCCTAAAATTTCCATTTTCTCTAACTTAGATATTAAACCTTCAATATCTTGTTCTGTTATTAGAGTATAATAAATCTTTTCATTAACTAACAATTCTATTGGGTCAAAATCAGATTCTTCTAAATTATTAAATTCATTTTCTAATTCATCTTCTTCTGGATTTTGATTTTCTACTAATTGTCATTCTCTTTCTAATTTACAGGGACATTCTTTCTTACTACTACTACCACCACGCTTCTCTGAGCACTCTGATGGAAAATAAATAGTACATGTGGGGAATTTGAATAATGTGTGTATCTGAAAATGTATAAAGTCTTTTGTAATTGTTACACTACCATTGTCTTTTAATAAAAAACTTAATCCTCAGATAAAGTCTGATTCTTTAAGATTTAATGGCCTTACCCATGTAGAATCTCTAGGTAAAGTATATTCTATACTTAATCCGCAATTAGTCTCAAAACTAATCTTACTATTTGGCCTTAATAAATCTGTATAAGTAAAATGTTTTCCGTCCATTTGTTGGGCTTCAATTGGACTTTTAGCTTTTACTAAATATTTGTCTGGAATTAATTTTTTATTAATTATACAACTACTACAACCAGAGTCTATTAGTCCTAAACATTTTATAACATAATCTCCTATTCTAATCTGGCATTTAACTTTATTATTAGATTCTAAGATTTCTAACATCTGAACTAATAATTTCTGCATGTCTTCAATATTTTCTATTCTTCTTCTAAAATTCTAATTTGAAAATCTCAATTTGTTACATTGTAATTTACGGCTTAATGTCTTCTTTTTCTATTAACTTGTTTACTTCTAAGCATTTAATACAAGCTTCTTTATAACATTCTAAACATTTAGCTCTAAGCTTTCTAGCTGGATACCAATTACATAAAAAACATGTTGTACTATCAGCTCCTGTTCTTTTTAACCAATTATGATTACATTCATCTAATGAAGTCTGTACGAAATTTAAGTCTTCTTCGGATTCTGAGTCTTCACTAATTTTAAAATTCGAGAATTCTTCTAATATTTAAGTAATCAATTTTCTTGAATTTCTATACTATCTTCTATAGATACAATCTTGTAAATAGATTCATTATGCGAAATATATTCATCTAATTGAATAAGATCTTCATTAGTACATTCTACTAATGTGCTCTTCTTATCATAACTATTGAGTCTTTTTGGACATGTTCTTGCTAAATGTTCATTGCTATTGCAAACAAAACAACTAAGTTTATTCTTATAAGTTCTGTCTGGTTTAAACTTTCTAACATGTTTATTCTCATCTAGATAAAGTTTTCTCTTATTAGATTTTCTAAGAAAGTATATTTTCTTAAAAGGTCTTCTTTTAACTTTTTTATCTTTTCTATATTTTTTCTTTATGGGCTTTGAAGCACCATAAGTCTGAGGAGTGAAAATATCTTTACAAAATTTATAGTCTGTCTTTTTAAGTTGCTTCTGAATCTGTAATGTTATGCATTTCTCTTCTAAACATCTGATTACATGTTGAATCCTATGTCCTATGCTCCACTTTTTATTTGGAAATTCTTTAACAGAAGTTAATTCATTCCATTTATCTCGTGATTTCTAATCCTAATGGGCTGGTAACTTATGAAATAACCACATCCTAATTCTTGGTTAAATGTATTACGATATGGAAACTAAATAATGATATTCATTTAAAAGCTGTTTGACATATTTACCCTTAGTCCATTTGTATAGACTAAGTTGTTCTAAGTCTCTCATAGCTTTTCTTTGTACATTCATCGACACGAATTAGGGTGTGATCCTGTAATAAGTACTTGTATCTTATTAACAAAATTATAAGGTTACTTCCTAAGGCAACTAAGCTGTTAATTCTTCTTTCTTATCTTGTTTTATAGGCTTCCCACATAGCATTTGTACTTTCGCCTAAGAATGTCTCTAAATATCTATACATATCTATGGGTTCCATGTCTTGGAAACTTCTAATGTAATGACCTATTATAGTGTTCTTCCATACCTCAATTACATTTGTCCACATCTGCGGATCATGAGCGGTCAAATTTAAGATTTGCGCTTTTGCAGCAGATTGGAATTCTATCTTATTTTCTAATGGTCTTTCACTACCTTTAGCTACGTATCTAGAGTCTTCTGGAATTTCTTCATATTTATTATATGGTCTTCTAGGAGGAAATCCTGGTCCGTATGTAAAAGGTTCATGTTTCTGATCTTATCAAAAGGAGTATAAGTCTATGGTCTTATAAGCTTGAGTATCCATAAAATTCTTCTCACAACTTATTTCTGAAATATTATCATTAAATTCTTCATGAGTAACTCCTAGTCTTATATTCTTTTCTGAATCATAATATAAATATTCATTTTCTTGAATTTGTTTTCCTAAAAACATTTGGTCTTCTAGTTTAAGAAGTTCTTCTTTATTAAGATCCATTCCTAATTCTTTAGGATAGATAATTCTATCTGTATCTTCTCCTAATAATTCTATATGGACATTATCTATGAAAGGTTCACTAACAGATTCGTTTTCTTCAGTATCCTCAATCTGTCTTTCTATTTGATCATAATTAATAAATCTTAAACTAGTCCTACCATGTATGTCTTTATATGTTAAAGATTCTGTAGGGGCAATGGTTGTCTTATCTTTTTGTTCTAAGAATTTATCCATGTCCCATTCTAATCCTGCTAATTGTTCTGCCGAAAATTCTTTTGGCTTTACCATATTTATACCTTTACTACTCATTAAATTTACTACTTTGTCTATGTAAATTTTATACTTAGTCTGAGCACTTACAGAACATCTGCCTAAAAATCCTATATGAACTAAGAGGTTATCTCCGCTATCTACATCTTCATAACCTTTAGTCTGGATTCCTATTTTTATCTTATCTGAAAAGTCTTTAATAGTCATTAAAAAATCTGGATTACAATAGATTATTCCTATATTACTATTCATATCTACTTCCATGCTGACTATTTGACTCTTATCTATATTGTTGAATCTTTCATCATATATAGTAATTAAAGTCTTACAACCTAGATTTTTTCTTGCTAATCCTCTAATTCCTATGACTATTAGACCTAAATGCATAAATTTATAATTTCGCTTTTTTAATTCTTTTCTAGAATCATCTGAAATTAAATTTAACTTTCTAACTTGATTACTTATGCATTGAAGAGGGACTTGTCTATTATGTCTAAAGAACTGGGTTCTAGATTCAAAGATACCTCTATTGTATAAAACTTCTGGGTTAAGTAATCTTAAACCATGGGTCTGAAATCTTTGGTAATCTTGATCTGGATCTAAGATTTCTTCTATGTTCTGATCATTTTGTTCTGTTCTTCTTAACAGTCTATCTAACAAAGTCCTATCAACACTAGATGTACTGGGTCTAGATGATTCCTCGCTGATTGTTCTAGATCTGCCTGAAAAGGGGTTTGTCAAACTCATCCTGGAAATCTAAATTCTTTGGGCAATTTTCTAGTTACTTTTTCTTTACCTGATGGCTGAAGATTAAAATTTCCTAATTGATTTGTTATAGTTCTTAACTCGTTTTCTATATTATTCGAAGAAGTTGCTATTTTAGTTTTATCTAAACTGTCAATCTTCTTATGTAAAGAAATTAACAAAGTAATAATAAAATTATTTTGCTTAATTAGAATTGATTCTGAAGTCTTAGGAGAATCTAACTTTGTTATACCTTTAGGTTCTTTATGAAAATTATTACAAAATTCTAAGGCTTCAATATAATTCTTATCTAAGATATCAGTCTCGTTCATTAACTAAGAATTAAGTTCCTTAATTCTTTAATAGATTCTTCTGTTTTAATAAAATTCTTTTTTATTTTAGAATCTGTTTCTTTAGATTTATTAAAATCTAAAATCTTTATTATTTGGGAAAAGTCTACTTTAGAAATCTTTTCTAAAATAACAGAATTTTGATTTTTAATAAAATCTAAACTTTCTTTAATATTTTTAAGTTCTGTGTTTCTTGTTTTGAGAAGATCTAAAACCAAATCTAAAGATTTAAAATTCTTTTTATTGTCTAGAAATATATATATATATATATATATATATATATATATATATATATATATATATATATATATATATATATATATATATTAAGATCATTTTGTTATATAGATCATAATGGTTGCACATTGTTCAATGTTTATGTAAATTAAATGTATAATAAAATATTTGTTAAAATTATAATCTACGACTTAAATTTAGTTGACATGGCAAAACGCAACGTCTTCCATAATTAATATTGTAAATGAGGTTGACTTATTTTTATTTCACATTACAAAATATGTAGTTAGTTAGTTAACTATTAATTACTTATGGATATAAATCAAATTGATGGTTTTATTAATGTATTTTATTTTCTAATTATTAATTATCATTATTAATGAATGTTTTGGAGGGAAAATTTGGCAAAAAAATTTGACGGCTATCATTTTCTTATATACACTAGTTAGAAACGCGTGCGTTGCACGTGCTTTTGTAATCATATTGTTAAGGAAGGTCAAGGGTTGAATCGTTTGGGGCGAAGAAATCCATTTTGAGCCCAACTTTCGATGGGACAAGATCGTAAGCTAACGGTAGCGGAATAGCCCACAGGCGAAAAGGCTGTAGGGAAAGTCCGTGGTGGTCGTTAAAAAGTTTGTAAGGGTATAATTGTCCAAAAATGTTTCTCCATTTAAGCCCCTTTTAGATTAGTATAGATATAGATTAAGATTAAGATAATTTTGGAAATTTGACACAAATAGTCCCTAATTTATGTTCTCAATACGAAAATAGTTTGTAACATTTATTTTTATGCAAGAAAGCTCTAACCTATATTTTTTGGTGCATGAATTAATTATTATTTGATGAATGAAACCAACGTGTTCTTAATTTTAATTAGAAAAATTTGCAGTTGAGTTCTTAACCTTTGCAAAAAGTACAAATGAGATCGGTATTTTTATTGAAATAATATTTAATTTAAATATATCATTATAGTCGTATCAATTATAATTTTCATAAGAGAAAATTGTTAAATTATTGTGCTTTAGGTAAATGTAATTGTTATGTAATGTGAAAACTTGAATAAAAATAATATTATAGATAAATAACAAAATTATGTATATAATTTTATGAATTGAATCATTCTTGTTATTTTTTCTTTATTTGCAAATTTTGTGTTCTTTATTTTGAATTATAATAAAGCGATAAATGAAAATATGAAAATAAAAGTTAGAATTCTAATATTTGTAGTTAATAAACTAATAGATCAATTAAATAAAAGTATTTGAGAATCATGTTTGTGACAAATTAATTTTTCGTTTTTTGTTATAACCATAAAATAAAAGTTTAAATTTTTAATAATGTAATTACTTAATAACAAAAGTAATAATTTTATTTCACGCATTTGTTAATAATTATAAACTTAAATTTTAGTTATTTCATAATAGTTCGTAAAATATACAAATTTTTTTTACATATATTATCAGTTTGGTCAATAAAGTTTTAATTAAAGAAACACTCATTAGTTATCTTTAATTCTTCATAAAAAATTAAAGATATAGGACGTATTTGCACATTTTGCAAATATTAGAAACCCAACTGTATTTTTTATTATTAAAATTAAGGACATTTTTTTTTCTCCATAAAATAGACCAATTGCGTACTAAAATACAAAGACTATGGATGTTCGTGCCAAAAAACAAATGTGATGGACCATTTTCGCATTGAAGACAAAGGTTAAGGACACTTTACGCTAAATTTCCTATAATTTTTGAAAATTTTCAAATATGTTAAATCTTTTGATTTTGAGATTTAACAATTTTCATGAATAAACATAACCCATAATCAAATCAATATTTTAGTACAATGCTGTGTTGTTACTATTAAAAAGTACAACTTCATATACATCAATTTTTTAAGAATATTATATTATTATTCCCAAAAAAACATGAACGTATATATATTATTATTGTAAAAGATTATTGTGTTCTCTTGAATAAAGCGTGACTTTATAAAACATCAATATTTTAAAGAGTATGTTGTTCTCAAAAAAGTTTTTTATACATACTAGTGAAAAGCACGTACGATGCACCATGTGACGCAACTATAACAAATTGGGTTAATTTTACTAATTGTCACTCCAGTTTTGCTAAATATTAAATTGGTCGTTAAAAGCATTTGTCTTATCTTGTTAATCATTTAAGTTACTAATACTTTCAAAAGAATTTCCCTCAGTGAGTAAATCTAAGAAAAAATTACTAGGTTTATCTTCAACATATACCATTCTTTGCACTTCTGTCGTGACTCTTTATTTCTTGACAATTTATTTCTAACTTTTCATTTTTTAACGCACTTAGCCGATAATAATAGTTTGTGAGTTAAAAAGCGAAATTGGTCCTGAAATTTAAATAAAGTAAAAACATATAAATAAAAAGAAAGATATTTTTAAAAAGAAAATAAACAACATTTGACAATTATTCTTCATCCAACGAACTTCCATCTCCATCTAATAATAAACCACCACAACTAGTAATCAACTACTACCACAACCCCATGTGCAACCAGCTACCATCTCCGTGCACTACCATTACTCTCATATACTACAACAAACAACCACCATTGATTTTATAGCGATTGTAGTGATTATCAATTTATATTTGCACGAAACTCCAATTAAAATTAATAGAAGAAAATATTAGGCAAAATAATTAAGGGTGAGTGTGAGTTGGATTGGGTACATTTTAGGCCAAACCCAAACCCAACCCAACCCAATAATTGCGATTTGAAAAAAATGGAACACAAACCAACCCACAATGGGTTGAAAACTGCCCCAATCCAAACCAACATGTGCTGGGTCAATTTGGGTCGGGTCAGTGGTTTGGGCATGGGCCAAAAAAACACTGGACCCAACTATAAAATTTTGTAACATTTTTCTGGGCCAAATTCACTGGACCATGTTTCTTTATATTTTGGGCAATTATTTTGTCCCAGTTTAATGTGTGTACTATTTCTTAAATTGTTTTGTTAATTTTTTTGTGCCCAATGCACTATTGAGCATTTTCGGGTAAATCTATTTGCAGTAATAAAAACTAAATACCATTTCTATGCAAACTCAATTATCCTATATTTCAGCAATTTTAACAAAAAGAGATCAAATATTTGTAGGACAATAAAACAAAAAACAAAACGAGGTGATAATAGGAGATATTCCTTTTGTTTACAATCCATTCTAATTAATAAAAATGAATAAAGATATTCCAATTTGGTTGCAGCATCCATAGTGATTTTGTTCCATATGTCAAATGCTTGCAAAGTTCAATAGCTTCAGGCCTAAAATTGGATGGTCAGATACCAGGTATTAATAATCAACAACACTAATCAATTTCTTTGTTCCTATATTTTTACTTAAAGAAATGCAATCAAATAATAAATTTCTTTTTTCCCATACAACTTAAGTGAAGAATAATAAATATACAACAACATTTAAACAAAAATACGAAACATTCAATTCAATCGAATATGAGAAAAAATCATTAGCTGAAGAATAAGTAAAACGAATTAATCACTTAGTGCGAAACCCTTGATTATCTTCATGAATTTTACACAGCAAATCATTTCATCTATGTTGCATGTTTTTACAAGGATATGCATCAACCTTTCCTCGAGAGTGAAATAAATATAGATACATGTTTGTAAGCACTGTGCTCTTGTACTACTTTTACACTCCGGTTCTAATGTCCCACGGTGGGCATTATAAATCCAACAAGTGTTGGATTTAATGTCCACCGTGGACATTAGAACAAAACCGACTACTTTTATCATACTAGCAACTTTAAAACCCATGCAGTGATACAACTAAAACATCCAATCAAGTCAGCCAAGTAGATATCTCCTAAAATAGTTATAGAAGAATCAACTGTAGATTTCATAGAAAAATTATGTTAAGATATTGAGCATTCTGCTACCATCACCAACTATATTAACTAGACCCAGTTTAATAAAGTTAAATTACTTTCATCAAAATTTTCCAATTCCATCATTGACAAAAACACAAAGTTGTGAATAAACAAAGATCAGTGATTCTAAATGGTTTGTTTCAAATTTGGCTAGAGGCTGAACTAGAATGCAAAATTGACCATTACTAACAAGGTACAAAGCAAGAATTATGATCTAAAATGAACTTTACCATGGGATGAATGAAGCAAAAAAATAAAATGCACAATAACAAGAGAAGTCACCGAACTTTCAACTTTCAGTTGGTGGTTGGTCTTGGTGGAGTGTTCACTTTGTCGAGGAGAGTGAGGCTGTGAGAGAGAGAGAAGACACTCAATGGCGACGAAGAGATGGAATTGATTGTTTAATTTATAATGAATTTTAGGGTTATGTTCGGATTTAACTTTGATGAAAAAATAGAATCATGTGAGGAGAACTAACTCAAGTAATGGAATGACGAATGATGGCGAGAGAGGTGTGTGAGAGAAGAGAGGCTCCCAAGCGGCAATATTAGAGAAAGGAGCGAGCGAGAGAGTAAAATGAAAATCGATTTAGGGCTTCGGCCTTTGGCTGCAGGTCGAGCTTTTCTCGATTTTTTCCATTTTTAAACGGGTGTGGCCTGGGTTTGGTTGGGTTGTGTTGGGTTATTAGACCCAACCCAGTACTCGATCCCGAACCCGAACCCAACCCAAACACGTTCCAAAATCAACCCAAACCGGTTGGGTAAGGTCGGGTTGGATTGACCGAATGAGTCAGGTTTTGCCCACCCCTAAAAATAATAATCAAATACAAAGTCAAATTTAAGAAGAAAATGTGAATTTGATCAATAGTAATCATAACAATATTAAGAAAAAAATGTCTTAATAATATTGACGCTCGTTTTGTCTCCACCACCTAAGTATATCAAAATTATTTCTCTTATCTTCATCTAACATATTAAACATGTTGTGACAAAAATATCTAGTTAATTCTAAATGTACATATATGAATTGATCATCTTCCTTCACCGATCATCTTCAACATCTATTCATCGCCTCAATCCATCATTATAATAGAACCTACGTTCAGATTCTACTGCAAAGAAGTGGTATATTAGTAAATCATAAGAAATTGTTTTATTTAAATTTTTAAACACAATATTTAAAGAAACTGAACATTAATAAAATTTTATATATTTTTGCTTTAACATGGTCTAAAACTATTAAATCCACAAAATTAAGGGAGAATAGAAAAATAAAATAAAATAAAACAAAACAAAACAAAAGCATAATAAATAACATTGCTTTTCCTTTTTTGACTTATCTCCACGGAACCGATTGCAATATATATTACGTTTATAGTCCTCTCAAAACCCTAGATATTACTATATTGTTGTCGTAAGCATCTTTTCATACGCAGACTTTTCTGTCACTTATCTCCAAATCTCTCTCTCGCAGATTCAACTGTGTATGCAAGGTATTTTTCTCATAGTTTTTAGTTATTTTTCTGAAGAATTTGCCTATATATTCTGATTTTTAATTTCCAGATCTGTGTTTACTTGCGGATCTGTTCTGTATATAGTGATTTGCTACTGTTGTTTTGTGCTTTTGAGTATTTGGTATCGAAAAATTGAAGCTTGTCTGCTCCCTTTCCCCCCCCCGTTTTTATTTATTTTTTTGCTGGGATTAGATTATTGGATACTGGGTTTAATTTATGACTTTTTCATTCAGTTAAATTGAGAAATTTTAAAATCTCATTTTTTTTTTCTTTACTATTTACGTTCTGTTGGGTGGTAACATAGCGGTTTTCAGATCTGGGATTTTAGTGTTATTTGTAAATCTTTTCTCAATGGAGAAAATGACGTAGATGTATTGGAATCAAGATTTTTATCTTTTTCCGTGTGGTGACGCTACTATTCAATATTTTAATTGTTTTTGCTAAGTTTTTGATTTACAATCTAAGTTCTTCTGGAAGTTGTTATGAAGTAAGTGCAGGGTGGTGTTTGAGTGAAAATTGAATTACAGAGCACTTACATTCACCCATAAGCATGTAACACTTTATGCGGTGGTATATGCATTTAATTTACCTGCACGGTTATTTATTAACCATATTTTAGGGTTTAGAGCTGATTTGCAAGTTGTTAAAAGCATCAATTTGTCCTCGTTTAAGATTTTACTGGTATTACCTCCCCCGGGCGTTTCAGTTCTAACACATTAAATATGACCACACAAAAACACAACCTATAGTTGTGCAAATGTACAATGATTTTCTGAATATGCAAAAGTGGCTATTGGAATTCTGGAATGAGATGAAAACTTATTTCTTTAAATGCTACAATGACACCATCAGATACGTTTGAGTTGCGAAGATACAGTTTATGCTATTGGAATTCTGGAATGGTTTATCACATTATGAATTTTATCACATTATGACTTTTAGCTACTGGCAGCTTAATATGGAATATCAATCAATTTATTTCAGATGGCTGGCCAGAGAAACTATGGGAAGCGATCTCATTCTCAGTCTGACTTTGGTGAAAATGGAGGAAACAAAAGAAGAAATTCTGGAACTGATAAAGACCTTTTCTCTATTGGGCCGGATGACACCGTCTACCGCTACTTGTGCCCTGGAAAGAAGATTGGAAGTATTATAGGAAGGGGAGGGGAAATTGTTAAGCAACTAAGAGTGGATACTAAATCGAAGATTAGAATTGGCGAGTCAGTGCCTGGATGTGAAGACCGCGTTGTCACTATTTATAGTACTAGCGAGGAAACAAATGATTTTGATGGTAGTGATGACCGTGTTTGTCCTGCTCAAGATGCTCTTTTTAAAGTGCATGATAGAATTGTTGCTGAGGACATTTCAGTTGATGAGGACTCGGAAGAAGCTCCACAAGTTACCGCTCGGCTTCTAGTACCATCTGATCAGATTGGATGCATCATTGGGAAAGGTGGGCAGATAGTTCAAAATATTCGTAGCGAAACTGGAGCTCAGGTTCGCATTTTTAAGGATGACCATTTGCCCGCATGTGCATTGGGCTCGGATGAACTTGTGCAGGTATTGTTGATTCATATATTTTGGTCATGTTCTCAATCTTTTATTATCTGGCTCACTACAGTTCTATTGTTCACATTCGGTTGCACACTGACAGTTTTTGTTTAAAAATAGTGTTATCTCATATGCAAGTTTTTGAAGATGTAATTTCTCTGAACATTTTATTTTCTAGTTTTTTCTTAGCACCTTTTCATTTGTTGTGATCTTTAACTCCAATCTTATTTGTCACCAAGCGAGTGAAGTTAAAATCAATCATCTTTATTTAGGGCTTTCACAGTTCGAAAGATGATATACATGACAAAATGACATTTCACTATTTCTACTTTTACTGTGTTTCTTGCTGGGATGTTAACAATTTTTTAATTTAGATTTAGGCATGAGATTGACCTAATATTTACTTTAAGTCGAGTAACAGTCCAAGCCTATTAACATGTTTGTTTTATTTATTTGTGGGGTTTCAGATATCTGGTGAAGCCTCAGTGGTGAAGAAAGCTCTTTATCAGATTGCATCTCGCCTTCACGACAATCCATCGCGATCTCAGCATATGCTTGCATCTTCTGTTCCCAGTGTCTACCCTTCTGGTGGTTCACTTATGGGTGCCCCTGCTGGTGCCTCCATTATGGGATTGACTCCACTAGTCGGTCCTTATGGGGGATATAAAGGAGAAAGTGCAGACTGGTCACGTTCTCTCTACTCGGCTCCAAGGAATGAAGCATCTTCAAAGGAATTCTCACTCCGTTTGGTTTGTCCAACTGCTAACATTGGAGGCGTTATTGGTAAGGGTGGTGTGATAATAAATCAAATCAGACAAGAATCTAGGGCAGCTATCAAAGTTGATAGTTCTGCTGCAGAGGGAGATGATTGTGTAATATCTATTTCAGCGAAAGAGGTAAGGTTTTGCATGTATTATGTTAGAGTTGAAGGTTTTGTATGTACATATTCTCAGTTTCTTGTAATTCAAACTTCTTCCTCTGTACTTGTAATTAGTTTTTTGAAGACACCTTCTCTCCAACGATCGAAGCAGCTTTGCGCTTGCAGCCCAGGTGCAGTGACAAAATTGAAAGAGATTCAGGTCTTATTTCATTCACTACGCGGTTACTTGTTCCAACATCTAGGATTGGTTGCCTTATTGGGAAAGGAGGTTCCATTATTTCGGAAATGAGGAAAATCACTAAAGCTAATATTCGTATACTGTCGAAGGAAAACCTTCCTAAGGTGGCCTCTGAAGATGATGAGATGGTGCAGGTAAAGATATAAATATGGCATCGCATGTGTAATTATCTGATTTTCACATATGCGTGAATATTGAGGTGTAGGTGAATATGCACAAACATTTTTTGCTACGTGGTTGTAATAGAAGAACACAATGGTGAAATCAATTTTATAAGCTTTCATTGGAGGTTTAAACAGCAAATTTTAGGGTTTTAAACCTGCTCGTCCTTTTTCAATATCTAAATCTAAATAATAGATGGAAGGATAGAAGAGGAACCATGTCATTATGTGACACCTAAACCATGCAGTACATGAGTACCTAATTCTGTTTTTTGATATTTATCAGATTTCTGGAGACCTTGACATTGCCAAGGATGCTCTTATACAAGTAACTTCACGCTTGAGGGCAAATCTTTTTGAGAAGGAGGGTGCTATGTCAGCCTTTGTTCCTGTACTTCCATACCTTCCAGTGTCAGCAGATGGTTCAGAGAACCTAAACTATGAAAGCAGAGATGCTAACAACCGTGGCCGTGGATATTCCTATTCTGGTGGATACGGTGGCTCTCCTGATTTGCCACGTGTTGATGCTTATGGAACTTATAGTGGTATTCAGGTAAAGTTTGTGTATATTATTTCAATTAATAATGAGAAATGGGGGCAAAAATTTGTTATACTTGTTCCTTTGACCGTGGAGTGATCATATTTTTTAATTATTTGCAGAGTGGGGGTGGTAGCTCTGCTTATGGAGTGTATGGAGGTTATTCCTCTGGTCGTTCTGGTGGTTCTGGTGGTTCTGGGTAAGATTTCTGTTATCTTTGTTGATGCAGTGGACTGATGGCCGTGTTCTTTCTAGTTTCTTATGTCAGGTAGAACCAGTATAGTGCCTAAATATGATTCGGGTATTATCTTTAACAAGAGCCTAAGAGTTTCTATAAGATGTTAGTCCCTGAGGATTGAACTATATTGACCTTTTGAGCTGTGCCAGACATTTACAAATACCACTTTTTAGGTGCTTCAGATATTTATTATTTTGACTCGCCGGCCCAGTGTCTCTTTTCTTGACTTGAAAATCGGGCATTTCCAAATTGATCTTTTCTTTTTATTTTTCTATCCAAATTTATATCCATTTATCCTGCGAGTATTTTCTGTGAACTGATTAGTTTCTCCAAGTCCCTGATTGTCAGCTTCTTTTACCAGGTTATCTGGACGTAACCCTGTTTCTAGGGGGAGAAATTATGATTACTAGAGTTTGATAATAAGATTGCAGGTAGACCATGATTTCACTTTATATCCTTATTTTAATTCATGCTTTCCAAAAAGTTGTCAATATTCTGAGATAACTTTCCCATCTCCCCTTTATGACTGATTCTCTTCTTTTCCCTTTGTTTCCTTTCCCTTCCCAATAAAACAGCTGAGATAATCTGAAGCCTGAAGTCAGCCTTCCGCCCCTTTTGGTGAAGCCTCCTGCCTAAACCAGAAGACCAGATGAATCAGGGTTTGGAAAACCGACCGTCCACCTTGATGCTTTTCTTTAGGAGGACCAATATCTGAAGATTTTACCTATCAAATTGCCATGACCCGACACCATATGATACCAAGCTTAATATATAGCGCTCCCAAGAACCTGCGTAGCCTGCTGCCTTTATCCATTTTACTTCCTCTAGCAGCTGCTATGACATCATGATTAGTTCTCAGCTGTGTCTTTAGGATTTTTGGTTTATTTTGTTTAAAAATTAATGCAGCTCGAATTTGTTTTGTTGACGAAATATTTGCTTAATTTGCCATGTACAATAGATTTCGTTGAACACATCCGTTACTATTATGGCATTTTCTTTTGTAGTTGCCGGTTGGGTTATGCTGATAAAATTTAATCATTGAGCTCATGCGACATCTACCGTGAATATCGATTATTTTCATCCTACAAATTATGGTGATGCTTGTTTTGGTCAATATCATTTTCAAGATTTTTTTATATAAAAAACAGTATATTATTATATTGCGGGATGAGGAGCTTGCAATTGTAGCAGTTAGAAGGCAGATACAGTCCAGAGGGCAGGATTTATCGTGGTTGAAAATCATTGAAAAATCTGGCAGTTGGTGTAACTTAAGTTTTGTTTTGTAATTTTCTATGGCAAGGCATGGATTAAGTTTGATTGAAACTAATTAACTGTCCAATGGCAGGTTGGGAACGTGCATTTTCTGCAAGCCACAGGTAATATTCTATTACATTATGTACCAGATAAATCTCGTAGCCAAAAAAAAAAAATTTCAGGGTACAATCTACGCATCTGATGATGGTGAGTCCATAATACTTGATATCACATGTTCACTGATTTCCTCCTTTTCCATATCAACTATTATACATTTTTACTGTTTTGGTCTCTATATCATTTTGGATTCTACTTTGAGATTGCTGCAAGTTCATTCATGGTCTTGTGAGCTGTCTCTCCAGACAGCTAAACTTTGCTGAAAGCTTGAAAGTAACGTTTGAGCATCGTTAGATTTTTTTTAGTTTAATTATGTTCACTTCGAACTTCATATCTTCCTCTGCAGATGCAGCCTGCAGCCAATGATAGATAAGCATTAGATTGGTGTCTTATATTACTGCATCTTTCATTGAGCGCATGTTTGGTAGTGCTGAAATTATTTTTTAAGTGTTTATATTAAAAGTTGTTGAATGTGTGGATAAAAAGTGGATTGTAAATTGTATGTGTGGATAAAATTATGTTTAATCAGTTTGACCAGCTGAAAATATAATTTAAGCATTCCCAAACATGTGCTTAATGTGCAATTCTTCTCTGTTTGTACTGGATGTTCTGATTACTGGAAACAAGATCTGTCTAAAAAGTGAAATTCTCATTCAATCTTCAGTTTTTCTGATCTAGACTTTTGCCTAACTTTCTATATAGCTTTTTTAGCGATTATGGATGCGTGTTTTGTTTTTGATGGATAACATCCCCATAATCAGCCCCCTGCTGTTGGAGAAGGCCCTCCGCAAATCTTAGATCTAGATTGCACTATTTGTACTGGATGTTCTGATTACTGGAAACAAGATCTGTCTAAAAAGTGAAATTCTCATTCAATCTTCAGATTTTCTGATCTAGACTTGCCTAATTTTCTATATAGCTTTTTTAGCGATTATGGATGCGTGTTTTGTTTTTGATGGATAACGTCCCTTGTTTTGTTGATGGATAACATCCCCATAATCGGCCCCCTGCTGTTGGAGAAGGCCCTCCACAAGTCTGGACGAAGCCTAAAACTTAATGGAACAGTTGGTAAGGTGGATTAGATCCTATAGAATAGGATTGAAGGGAAAAAAGAAATAAAATTGTCTGTTGTACTGTAATAGTTAGAATGCAATGTGCCTTGATTGTGCTCTTTGGATGAGGTCAAAATTGTGAAACACTGGATGTCTTGTAATGTTTGGAAGTGATGTTGGTTAATTGGGACGCCTTTAAGGGAGATTGGGAGAATTGGATGTAGAATTTAACCTGTTGGCTGTTGAAGGCTGAAAATTGCCTGTCGCTTTGAAAATATTTGAGACAATTTCTTAAGCTTGCTTGCTACGTCCTGGTATGTATTAAAACAATGGGCAACATTGAGAGCCACCGTTGTTATTTTGGTTGAACAAAATTTGGTGACGAAAGGGGTTAATTGCATTGGCAGTCAGTGTGAAAATTGGGTAACTATAACTCAATTTGTGTCAATTAGGTCACTGTGTTTTAATTTTGTTTCAATCTAGGTCACTTTGTCTAATTCTATTGCATTGTTTAACTCTAGATAGTGATGTGGCTGTTACTAACTATCATCGTTTGTTGCTGTTTTGTTTTACGTATTAGATTTGATCTGTGAACTGAAAATGATGCACACAGTAGGTTTAGTTGTATCACTTCTTTTGTATAATTTTTTAAGGCCATGTAGGATGACCGATGCTGGCGTTCGGTGTTGAGACAATGTGATGAAATGGAATGAAGTAATTTAAATTGAGATAAAATTAAAACTTAGTGATCTAATTGACACAAAATTAAAGTACAATGATCTAATTGGAATAAATTAAGTATAAATTTCAGTGATTACATATAGAATTTTACCCTACGGAGGGAATAAAATTAAGATTCTCTGAGAAACAAGTAAAGATTATAAGAAATAGAAATTATTTGATTTCAGGAAACATGAAAGAATAGAAGGCAGCAATACCATGTTTGGTGCTGCTTTTCATACTGTGAAAAATAAATAAATAAATAAATAAAATCTTCTTTAAGTCTCTCAAGCAGTGCCAAACGTGCTTTAGTGGAGCTTGTTTGGCCATAATGTTTTTATCGCCGTACTATATATTGTAACCTGTAAGCAATATACCCAGTGTCTTTAATTAGATTATGACATTGAAATTTGACTTCTTTGCAATTGAGTAGAGGTTATAAAACTGGTCTGGCTCCTGTATGACTCGGCTTTTGGGTTGGGGTGCCTTGGCTCCAACAAAATTGGGCCTACACGGTTCGGCAGGTCTAGCCTGCTGGGATAGACGGTCTTGTTTGTATTTATTTATTTATTTATTTTTTTTGCTCTCTGACACTATTAACTCATTTTGTGAATAGTGTCATTATATAATCCAAAATCAATCTAAAATGGTCTAAATTCAAGTCTCTAACTTAAATTGTATTTTTTTTGAAACATTTGTCCAAGAATTACAAGCTCTACCATAAAATTGTTTAGATTTAATTAAAATTTAATTTAATTCAAGTTTTAATTTAAATTATGCTAGATGTTATAGGTAAATTTTTAATTTAAGTTGAACATGCTAATATCTCAAAGTAATAAGTCTAGTATGTTTTTAATATTTATGTTTTAGAAAAATGTGTCAAGAAATAGTTTATAATTAACCAAAAAAATATAATTATTTTGAAAGAAAATTGATGTTTATCTATTGATTAATGCATGAGAGTTTTAATTTTATATATTAATCTTTTTAAAAATCTTAAAGTATATATATCTAGCATGTGCAATTACATTTTCTATTAGCATGTGAAGTTAATTAAGAAGGATTATTGTGTTTCATGCTAGAAGGTATTGAAAAATTTAGAACAAAAGTTAACTTTAATTTGGCCCTTTAGTCTTGAAAAGTTGCCAATTATTAATTTTATATCAATTTGTGTTTTGTGTGTGGATGTATTAATGATCTATATTCTATGTTATTGATGTAATTTGGTATGTCAATTCAATATGACAATTAAGATTTTATATGATGCAATGTATTAGATTGTATAAAATTTATTTTAAAAAATTAAATTAAATTAAGATCGTGTTGGTTCGATGGAGTGGCGGGCGGGGTTAGCACATTTCTCGCTTGTACAAAATTGGGTTGGATCGATCCAGTTCAATTTTTAGTGTGATCTTGCTTTGGCGAGTTGGTCTGTTTGCCAGCTCTACAAACGAGCATAAGAAAATAATTTTTATCCTTTGGTTTAAGGTTGTAGAGGTGAATAGAAGTGTTTATGCTTGATGTGGCATTGGCATGTACATTTTAAAGGCCAATTGGGCTCTGTTTGTGATTAATTTTGAAGTTTAACTTCTAATTTTCAAACGATCAGAAGTTGATTTAGGCGTTTGGCAAATGTTTTTAAAAGTAATTATAACATAATTTGATTCACTTGGCAGCAGATTTTGAGGAGTAGTAAAATTGCATTTTTTCAGTTTATGCTTTTAATTTTTTTTTATTTATATATTATTAAAATACTTATTTACCTTTAATTAATTAAACTAAATTTTTTAATACTCATTTGAGAAATTGAATTGATGCAAGTTGGATGCATAAAAAATAATCTTAATTTAATTAATTTTTACACTATATGATTATACTTTTATTTTGTTATTTTTATAAAATTTGAAATTTATTAAGTGTTTATTATTTTTATTTTAAAATAATAATAATGAATTCATTGTCTTGTTAAAAAATATTTGACTAAGAAAAAAAATGAGTTTTACCACTCGTGATAATAATAATAATAATACAAGATAATATTATTATAATCAATATTCTTTTTAGTAATTTAATACTATTACATCAATAAATCATTTTTGTTTATTAAACGCTTAAATACTGTTTTTGAAATATACAACAATTTTTTTGAAACAAGAGTTTACCGAACACTTATCTTATTCTTCCCAATAGTTTGATTCTTTTTATAATATGATGAAAACTAATTTTCTTAAAAGACAAATGAATACCAAAACCAAAGCTTTAGGTCGGTTCAAACCCTAATATGATATTGTGAAAAATTAAAAGTGTGCGATAACGAACAAATAATAAGATGAGTAAATCGGATATCATTTCTATGCAAATCGATTAATTTATTAAGTACTTGTTTGGTTTAATTTAAAAACTAGTATATCATCTGTGCGATGCATGGTACTTGTTTTTCATGATAGTGATTTTAAAATATTCTAAGAGTATATTGTTTATTTATTACATTCAAATGAAAAAAAAGTATTATATAAATAACATTTTATTACTCATTGATATTGAAAAAAACAACATAGCTAATTCAGATTTTGAAACACTTCTTTAAAAATCACGTTTGTAGTCGAACTAAGGTGGAATTTGAATTGTATGAATTTAATTTTGAAATTATCATATATAGTTTAATTGACTTATTATTTTTAATCAATAAATCGGATCGTTTGATAATGTAACACAATTATTTGTTTTCCAAGCGCATTGATTTTTTTTTTAAACTGCATCCTATTGAAATTATTGCATTATTGCCAATAGTACTCGTGCATTAATATTTCATTTTTTGTAACTTATTTAAATTCTTCAACGGGTATAGACCTTAGAACACATAACTTCATCTGTTTTGTATTTTCAAGTGAATTTATTTTGTTATGGAATATGCACTTTATTTTTTGAAAAGTTAATTCTTAATATTATTCATTTTAACCGAGTATCATAGAAAATTAAAATATTGGGAATCTCATCCTGATTAAATTGTATTGGAATATTGATTATTTATATTGGAATACTTTTTATTAATTATCTAAAGTTGGGCAATGAATTAATTAAATTTCAATATTATAAAATATTAAAATTTTGTCACTTGATTTAATTATATTTTTTTGCAGATTAATGCGTAAATATAAATAATAATAATAATATTATTATTATAAAATACGATAAAAATACTTTAATATTATGTAATAAATAATATAATATTAAAACTTATTGAGTAATTTTCTATTATAATTTGAAGAATAATTTTCAATAGATAAGTCTTTTTAATAATCGATACAAATATTATTAGATAGATTGATTTTTCAGTTACAATAACAATTTAAATCAAATGAATGTGTTTTCCTATCTATTGTGTATTTATATATATTTTGTAAATTACAACTAATTTTAACTGCTTTCTTAGTTAACATCGAAAAAGATAAAACAAAGAGAATTTAAGGGAAGACTTGATTATCATTTTATAATTTTTAAGAAGTGATTTCGATTTAAGTTTTGGCGCGGCTCATTAAATATCCCACTAACTTTTATATTATAATTTGAAAATTGATTTTCTAAATTGTAAACATGTAGATCAAGATTAATGATATTCTCATGAATTTATTGTTTTTCTATTTGTAGACAATTAGTAATATTTACATACTCTAAATCTTATATTGACACTCCAGTTCTAATGTCCACCGAGACAATTGTCCAACAAGTGTTGGATGAGTATAATGGTCCAATTTACATTCATCCAACACTTGTTGGACAAGTGTCCCATTGGCCATTATAACAATGCCCAACGTGGACATTGGACATTATAACAATACCCAACATGGACATTAGAACAAAACCACTTATATTGATTAATTAATCTAAAAAAATATAATAATAAACAATCAATGTGAAAGAATTAAAAATTTGAAAAGTTGTTGCATTTATTGTATATAGTATTAAATGTTACAATTTATTTTTTTGTAAGAAGAGAAAAATAAATAAATAAACAATCAATGTGTGAAACTAATTAAAGAATTTAAAAAGTTTTTGTATTTCTCGTATATAATATTAAATGTTACACTTCGTTTTTTGCAAGAAAAGGAAAATAAATAAATAATTAACGTGTGAAACCAATTAAAGAAAACAAATACATTTGCAACATTTATGACAGAACTTACCAAATCTGAAAAGAAAAAATGGTAGAAAAATGTGTATGCGTGAAATTTTTGACAGTTATTCTATTAATATATAGATGATTGCACAGTACTCAATGTCTATGTAAATTAAATGTATAACAAAACACTCGTTGAAATTATAGACGTTGACTTAAATTTATTTGACATTGCAAAACGTGTCTTCCATAATTAATTTATAAATGAGATTGACTTATTTTTATTTCACATTGTAAAATGTGTAATTAGTTAGTTAATTATTAATTAATTATTATGGATATAAATTAAATAGATGGTTTTATTAATATATTTTATTTACTAATTATTATTTATTATCATTAATTAATTAATGTTTTGGAGGGAAAACTTGGCAAAAAAATTTTGACAACTATCCTTCTTTTATATATATTAAGATAATTTTTCAACATAAAATGATTAAATATGTTATACTATGAAGATAAATTTTTGGTCAAATAAATTATTTTGGGTTGAAATTATATTAATCTAACGTTATTTGACAAATCAATTTTCGAGATGAGAATGATTTAAATCAAAAGAAGTTTACCTAGAACAAAAATAATTAATATACTATAATGATCATAATCTCGATTTTGGAAAAGTAAAACGATTTGAAATTGTTTCAATAACATATTTGAAAGTGTAAGACCACCATCTCTATGTGAATTTCAGCAATTTAAAGTGCATTAAACATTCAGAAATTCATAACACAACCACATAAATAGTCAAAGCATATTCACTACCTCTCACCTAATTTACGATAACATGCATATTACTTCTCGATTTTAATACAAGTTCACAAATCATCTAAGATTGGCCAAAACTATAAATGTAATGAAAATCAATATTATTCAATATAAACTCATATTTAGAGTGACTATACAACATTTAAAATTAAAAATTTAGCTACTCATAGTTGAAGTACAAAACACAAAATAAAATTAGAATACATCACCGAATTTTTAAGAAGATAAAGGACATGTTCGGTTCCCATTTTTCTCTCAAAAAATCCATGTTTTGCTTACTTTTTTTTGACTTTTCAAACTTTTTACATAATAAAAATATTTGAAAAGTCAAAAAAAGTGCACAAAAAAATCTACACCGAACAAAGCTCAAAGTAAAGAAACTCTCTCGCAAATCCTTAATCGTCTCTTTGCTTGAATTCCAAGAAACCTTACTAGCAATGTGTTCTCTCCATAGTATCTATCTCTCTCCCAAATTTTCTGTCCCTTTTAAGTCCCCCGGTCTAAGTTTATGTAGGAGCAAGTTTTAAAAGTCCAAAAATGCCAAAGTTGCCCTCCAAAATCCGCCCGGGCAGTGACTTAATTTTTCTATTTCCGATCGAGCAGATACAATTGGGTAACGAGCAACTATGGACTGAAATTACCAGCTCCTCTCTAAAATGCTCCTCCTTTAACCAATTTCAGCCCTCTTTCCAGCCTCGATTATGTCCGGCATCTTTCTTCTCATCAAATCATGTTCGTCTAGAAATTTCAAAGCACGTTTTTGTCTTTTTTTTTTTTTTTTTCACACTTAATCACCAATATTTGTTCGAATCCGGTATCATCCTAAAACACAAAAATAACAATCAAAACAATAAAAATTCAACTAAAATAACTATAAAAGCTCGTCACATGGACTGGTTCAAAGCAATCTTTAATAATTTGAATTTTCCAGCTAAATATTTCTGTTTAAAATATGTATATGAAGTCAATTAATAATCGTAGTTTCTCCAAAACGCACTTTGATTTACCAATAAAAATGTATTAAATTTTGGAATTTAATCTTTAAAGGTCAACCTTATTAAGAGGAGTAACTCAACTCCTTATATGTGAGATTCATCCCATAACATGCTCCTACAAAACTAAAATAACGATTTTTTTTGCCAAATTCCAGTGGAGGCCATTGGCTCTACCCATTATACTGCCATTGACAAAGACATTTGGGAGTATTTTTAAGTATTTTTAAACTAGTGAAATATCATTTTTATCCATACATTTCTTATAACATAACGCTTACAATTTACAAAAAAATTACAAAACGAGCTCTTATCACCTTGTGATACTTTACTAAGTGACTGCATTGCAATATTATTGTTCGGTATGAATAAGGGGGCAGATCCAGATAGGGACTTAGTGATTATGATATGATTTAGAGCTTTCCCGTTATACTATTTTCTTACGAGAAAATAAAGTAAGTGACTTATCTTAACTAATCATATTCCCTTAACTTACTCGAACCAACCTAACCATAAGGTTCTTGATTTTTCAATTTCCATCTTCGAGAAACACATCGCACGTGTCATTTCATGAATAATAACATATATATTTATTTTTTAATTTCCTATTCTATAGTGTCAAAAGGAATAGATATTAATTGGAGTGGATTAGTTGATACCATAATTCATATGGTGTGACCATTCTAGGAATAAATAATTTTCCTATTATGGAAAATATCTGGTGGAGTTGGAAATATATAAACAAAGTATATTTTAATTAAAATAATCCTTTGATAATAGAGTAAGTAGGATATCTCACATGTTGACTTAATAATTAATACTAACCACATTAATACTGGTTTTAATTAAAAGTTCTTTACTTCTTTCCCAACCCTATAAATTCCCTATGCCTAGCCTCATATAGAGTATCCCTAGCTAAATTTTACGATTATCTAGTAGCATTGTGTTTCGTAACGATTTGTTTGAGAAAATGAAGACAGGAGCGATTGAGCTTGGTCACAAGGCTTCTGATTCAACTCCAAAAGCCAGTGTGAATCGAGGTGTGTCGATACTCGATTTTATCCTAAGAATTGTTGCGGTTATTGCAACCTTGGCAAGTGCAATTGCAATGGGAACTACAAATGAATCGCTCCCCTTTTTCACACAATTCATTCGATTCCGGGCCAAGTACGATGATCTTCCAATGTTTACGTAAGTGCATGCAACTCTAAATCGATCGTTGCTCGAATCGAAAACGCACACAAAGTTAAATTAAATGCTATGCATTTTCATGATCTATATATGCAGAATTCTTAAGCATTTTATGGTGCAGGTTTTTCGTGGTGGCCAATTCCATCGTGAGTGTGTATCTATTTCTTTCTCTAGCACTGTCCATTTTCCACATAATAAGGAGTAGAGCACAAGTCAGCAGGATTGTCTTGATTTTCTTTGACACGGTAACTATAATTCTCCATTCTTGCTGTTTTATTTTTTTGTTAAATCACTCCATCTAAACAAGTAAAATATTATGATCACGATCACGATCATGATCATGATCACGGTCACGACGAGAAAAATTTAGAGTTGATTACATAAAATTCCTTTTCAGCAATTTGTTCGATTTATCTTTAAATCTATTAAGAGATGTAATATAAATGGATCCTTAGCAACTAGAAGATGTCGACGATAGAATTGGCCATTTTATAAAATTCCTTTTCACCAATTCTTTTTGGCCATTTTATGGTGCAGGTTTTTACTTGATCTCAAGACATTTATCATTTCAAGCCAAATTATTTAAAAACTCAAAATGGTTATAAAAGAGCAAATTTATTTATTAAAATTTCATAACTGAATAATTATTTAACATGAATATTATGTGAAGGGAATGCTGGCGCTTTTGACAGCTGGAGCTTCTGCAGCAGCAGCAATTGTATACTTAGCACACAAGGGAAATACCAAGACAAATTGGTTTGCTATTTGTCAACAATTCAACTCTTTCTGTGAAAGGATTTCTGGATCTCTGATTGGATCATTTGGTGCTATTCTTCTTTTCATTCTCTTGATCTTGCTATCTGCTGTAACCCTCTCTCGGCGTTGATTTGCGCCGTATGCACTGGATTGTTTTTACATTATTAATTATTAATATGTCACTGGTTAGATTCTGTTTGGTTTGTGTCTTTGATAAGAGTTTGTGCTTATTGGTTACATTTTCTGCTTATATCTTTTCTACTTTTATGTACCATTTTCTTTGAAAATTTATGTAATGGAAAACAAATGGAAAAATGTGTAATGAATTTATTGTTGTATTGCCTGATATTTTGTTGACTCTGACTTCTCTTTCAACTGACAAAAGTGGGATCCCACGGCCCACATTCTTAGAGCATCTATAACAGTTTAGATAGGGAAATTGGCGCAAATGGTCCCTAACGTATCATGTTAGTGCAGCAATGGTCCTAACCTTTCATTTTGGCGCAATGATCGGTCCAACTATCCATTTAGGTGCGGAAATCCTGAACGTGGACGGATTAGTTAAAATCCGTTAATGACCTTTCGTTTGGTGCGCAAATGGTCACTGTGATGTTTTTGTCTTTTATTTGTGGGGTAAAATTGTCGATTACATATTTCTTTCAATTGGTGCGAAATGGTCCTAACCTTTACGCTTTTTCAAGCGTGAATGGTCCCTAACCTATAATTATATTTTGGTGCACATTATTAATTATTTGATGAAAAGACAAAATATATTTACTTTTAATTAAAAAAAATTGCAATTGGATTCCTAACTTTTAAAAAAAGTAAAAATGAGTCAAATACTTTAATTTTTTATTAAAAAAATTAAAGAAAAACTAACAAATTGACAATATACTAAATTATTTTGTATATTTTATGAACTATTATAAAATAACTAAAATTGAAATCATAATTATTAACGAGTGTGCTAATTAAAATTATTTTATTGTTATTAAGTAATCATATTATTTAAAATTTAAAATTTAATTTTATCATCACAAAATAAAAAGAAAAATAAATTTGTCACAAATAAAAATTTTAATTATGCTCAACTCAACTCGATTTTATACGATCTCATATTTACTGGGTCAATTCAACCCATTTTGAGCCACAAAGAACCGGACCATTCTTATTTTAAAATTTAATTTATTTTTGAATTTAAAATAAAAAAAAAATTCACCCACCCCACCCCACCACCACCTTCACCCTTCACTTCACCCCACCCCACCCCACTCCACAATTAAAGCAGGGGCCAGGAAGGAGGTTTTCCTCCCCCGGCCGGTCGACGTCGGCCGGCGGCCAGGGAGAAAGCCCTCCTTCCGGTCATGAAACCGAGGGAGAAATCTCGGTTTCAGCGGCGATGGGGAGAAATCCCCTCTCGTCATGACAGTTCATAGCGAAGAGGGGGGATTTCTCCCCAATCGCCGCGACACAGCAAGAAACCAGGGGATTTCTCCCCGGTTTCGCCGACCGGAAGGAAGGGATTTCTCCTCCCTGGCCGACGGCGTCGGCGGCGGCCGGGAGGGGAGAAATCCTCCTTCCCTGGTCCGGGTTGTTTGTGGGGGGGTGGGGTGGGTGGTGGTGGGGGTGGGTGAAACTTTTTATTTTATTTTTAAATTCAAAATAAATTAAATTTTAAAATAAGAATGGTCCAGCTTTTCATACTCAAAAGTGGTTGAATTGACCCAAAGAATATGAGATCGTATAAAATCGAGTTGAGTTGAGCATAATTAAAATTTTTATTTGTGACAAATTTATTTTTCCTTTTATTTTGTGATGATAAAATTAAATTTTAAATTTTAAATAATATGATTACTTAATAACAATAAAATAATTTTAATTAGCACACTCGTTAATAATTATGATTTCAATTTTAGTTATTTTATAATAGTTCATAAAATATACAAAATAATTTAGTATATTGTCAATTTGTTAGTTTTTATTTTAATTTTTTAATAAAAAATTAAAGTATCTGGACTCATTTTTACTTTTTTAAAGGTTAGGAATCCAATTGCAATTTTTTTTAATTAAAAGTAAATATATTTTTGTCTTTTCATCAAATAAGAATTAATCACAAGACCAAAATATAATTATAGGTTAGAGACCATTCATTGCGCCAAAAAAGGTGGTAGGTTAGGGACCATTTGCGCCAATTGAAAGAAATATGTAACTTGACAATTTTACCCCACAAATAAAGACAAAAACATTGCTAGGGACCATTTGCGCACCAAATGAAAAAGGTCTTTATCTGATTTTTTAACGAAATCCGTCCACAAGACCATTTCCGCACCTAAATGGATAGGTTAGGGACCATTGCGCCAAAAATGAAAGGTTAGGGACCATTTGCGCACTAACATGATACGTTAGGGACCATTTGCGCCAATTTCCGCTTAGATATATTTAAAGAGTATCTTTAATATTTTAAAGAACATTTATAAATTTAAAGAGCGGTTTGTTTAAACATTCCAACAACCTCTTTATCCACGCTTCTTTCATTTTACTTATTCCAAAGAAACATTTAATATCTTTTCACTTCTTCTATTTTTTTTCATATCCTAATTTGTATATATTATTTAATAAAAGTCAATATATCAAACATTAAAAATTGAAATTATTTCAATGTATTTAATAATAAAAAATGAATTTAAAATGTTAAATTGGAGAATCCACTGGAATAGGAATTTAAGAATTGACTATTTAAATTAAAGAGTATCATATGTTTAAAGAGCTTTTTGGAGATGCTCTTAGAGAGGGGTCGGGATTCAATCTAGTCCATTCAACAATCACTTGACTATCTGTAGTCGTTTTTTGTAAATTATTCTTGTAATCCCAGTGAAAGATATATATAATTTCATAAAAAACTATTCAATCAGAATCGAACCAAATCCGTTAGTTCACGTAAATCCGTTAATGTTTTGATTTTGAACCAATTCAAAGAGTTTGAAAAAATTTAGTTTATATTTCAATATTTAAAATTTTGTTTAAACCAAACGTAACCGATTTTTAATTTTTGAGTAAATAGCACCAGGGGTCTTGAACTTTTGAACGTTGTAATGATGAGGTCCTGAATTTTTGTTTAATAGCAGCCAGATTCTCTAACATTTCAAACGTACGCACCTGAAGTCTTTTTTAGACGGAAAACGTCAAAATTGTTGTTAAATCATCACGCGCACCACACATGATGACTTTTTGAATGACAAAACTATACAGCATAACTCAAATACACTAAACTAAAAGAGAAAACCAAAAGTTACAATAAACAACAATTTTTCTTTACCTCATGTGCACCAAAAGAATTTGGAGATTCATATGAAGAATTTGAAGTTGAAGATGAAGAATTTGCGCTACTTGAACCGAACAACAATCATATTTATCTTTTATCTTCGGCTTTTCTTCCTTGAATTTGCCATTAATTCATTATTCATTATCATTCAAAGGATAGCAGTCCCATATCAATCATCTTTCTCTCTCAATTCTTCAAATTCAACCAAATACATAAATAAACAGTAATAGCAGGAGCAAAATCATCCAAATCAATTTGATCTTCAACAAATTGCAAATCAAATTAAATAAAAATCTCATCTTCTAGTTTCAAATTTCAATTCACCATTTTTACAAAAAATGGGTTTCGAGAAAAATGAAGCAAGTACATTCTGCAATGTCCTCCATGTACCCAGAGAAGACACTCCATTGATGTCCAAGAATGAAAGCTTTCTCCTTTAGTTTAATGATACTCAATTTTAGTTTAGTAATACTCAATTGATGTCCATTTTTATACTCCTTTAGATTAGACACTCCATTTAGTTGAGTGTATTTGAGTTATGCTAGACAGTTTTGCCCTTCAAGAAGTCATCATGTACAACGCGTGTGTTGATTTAATAGCAATTTTGACGTTTTCCATCCAAAAAAGAACTCCAAGTATGTACGTTTGAAATGTTAGGGACTCTAACTACTAATAAACAAAGATTCAAGACCTCATCGTTACAACGTTCAAAAGTTTGGAACCCCTCGATACTATTTACCATTAATTTATTATAGTTAAAAATAAATTAATTATACTTAATTACACCTTTACAACACATAACCCACAAATTCACTATTGAACCCAGTTATTTAATAATTTCTATCAATTTTTCTCATTTCTTCAATATTAATATAACATAACAATTGAAACAAATATTAATATATTATAATATTTATGTTTAAAAATTCTCATTTAAACTTGTATTAAAAATTTTAAACCAATATATCTATGTTTTAATTTGTTTTAAATGCATTACTATTATTTCGATAGGTAAACTATAATTTCAAATGAAAACAAAAAGCAAAAAATAATTTTCTTCGATTTTGATTTATTCCAAACTATTTTAAATGGTTTGAATTTAATTTGAAAATAAGTGAAAAAGACATCCAAAACTGAACTGGGTTCTCGGTTGGAAGATTGTAACAAGATTACAAGCCCCCAAATAATTGACAAGAAATAGCAGACGACGTTCCCTGGCAAAGAATCCTTTCTCCACCTTTCGTAAAAGGTATGCCATACCCGGAGGTGGATTCGAATAGCCACCAAACAAGCCATTTCCCCTTGACAGCTTGACTGCTCGTTTGAGCTACTGATACCAGAAGTCATCTTCAGTTTTTTGGCTCAAAAAATCAAAATAAGGGAAATCCGACTTTTGCAAAAACTGTTGTTGAATAAATCTGTTGATCATAATTCTAATTAAGATATTTTCAAGAAGAAATGTTTGTAAATTAGTTTGAAACTATAATATTGTAATCATAATAACAAATTGTTTGGGTTTTACTGGCAGCAGAAATAAATAAACAGAATTTAAGCTGCAAAGCGGAGCCCATTCATATCAATATTTGCACATTATAAATATAGGCTCCCATACATTTCATCGCATTAGAGCCGCAGTACGTGTGCAATTCACATATTCAAAATTATATATATATATATACACATACGTATTCGTAAAACAGAGAAAATATTGCAGATCTTACACAGAAATTCAAAAAGGAGAGATGGAATATAATGAGGATAGGCAGCAGTAGAATTGATTTATAGAGGGAAGTGCAAAAGCCGAATCGTCTGGAAGCCCTAGATTTCTTGGTTTTCAACGGGCTTTTGATCATGCGGAGGCCCCTTTGAATTTGTTTGGGCCAATTTCCCTTGCTTGTATTTAAAGGTGAATTAAATTAAGGGCAATTTACATATCTAACTAGAATTTAATTAGAAATTGAAAAATATAAGATTGTATGTATTAATTGAAAATATTGTTAATCATTTATTGATTATAATTAATATAAATCAGTTACTTAATTAAAAAATAACAAACACTCTCCCATCTCCGTCCAAACATATTATCTCTTCTCTTTATAACACTTTTCTCTCTTCCAAATTATATTGTATCTCCATGTAATCAAATTTAAAAAGTGTAGAATCAAATCAAATCTCCATTATACAAAAAATGTATAAGTATAACAATATGCAATAACAAAACATGAAAACAAATGAAGTTTCAAAAAACAAGAGAGTGTGCTATTTGAAAAATAGACAGTAATAAATTATATTATCAAGTGTAACTTGAAAATTCTTCAAATCATCAATAACAATATGGAGTAACTCATAGCGGTGACAAATTGCGGTAACAAGCATTGTTTGACACCATTTAAAATGAGGTACAAAGAAAAATAGATTAGTTAAAAATGAGATTTCTACATTATCACATAACAAAATAATATATGCGATGAAACTAATATTAACAAAAAATCATTGAGAAATAATCATGAAATCTTGATCAAAATTGAGAATAATAAAAACCAGACAATGTGTACTCTAAAAATCGAATGCATTAATAGAAAATTAGAGGAAGAGAATATAAGAGAGGGGATAGAGCTTAAGATTTTTTCTTAGCATTGAAGAAAGAGAAAATAACGTAGGAAATGTATTGCAGTGAATGAGTGAAGATATTTGGAAACTTATAAGATTTATATTCCATTAATTAGGGATTCATATGTTTTAGTACCTGAAATCTAGAAACTTTCAAATTTTAAAGATTTTAATGAGATATTAAAATAGATATAATATATTTTAATGATAGTAAATATGAATAAAAATAAGTATTAATGAATGAAAAAATAAATACTAGTATATTTAAAAAAATGAATGTAACGATGGTGGAGGTCCTAATTTTTACTTAAATTAAAGTCTCACCATCTTTTCACATGAACAATTTTATTCCGAGCAATTTTGACAACTATCCTACCTTTTTAATAAAAAAAAAAATGAAAAATACCTCTTTTTTTAATTTTTTTTTTCCATACCTAACCAATTTTTTTTTTTTTTTTTTTTTTGAAAATACCCTGTTAGTTCTTTTAAATCTAATTCACAAAAGGCAACATATTGTATCAATTTTATATTAATATTCAAATTTTCAGTTTTACATTTTTAGATGAGTTACATATTGAAGTCAATATTTTATATGGATAACATGTGTCTTGATTGTTACCATGTTACTTGTAAAATAATATATGTGTTACTGTATTACTTTTTTGTTGATTTGTAAATTAACATACGTGTTACTTTTTTTTTTTTTTTTGATTCATCGAATATCACATGTATTAATGTGTTACTCTCTTTACAAACTCATTTTGAAATTCTACAAAATATTGATAAATATGACTTTCTTGGTAATCTTATCATGTTAGAATTTATTTTTGTGACAAAAAAAAGTTTTATTCTACCAGATAAATACAGTATCAAGAGAAATAAATGATTTAAGACTACATTTTAATTTTTTAGGGGTGACAAACAAGTCTAGCGGCCTTGTTTAGGGACAAGCCTTGGGCCGAGCCCCAATTTTTTAACGAGTCGAGCTTGTTCGACTGGTAAAAAATACTAGCCGGCTCATGTTTTTGGATTTCTCTTTTTTAGAAATTTTGAAATTGTTTAAAAGTTTTGTTTAAAAAAATAAATGAGCCGACTCGTGGACAGCTCGACCATTGCCATCCCTAGATTTTTCGGACTAAAAAGGAGATTTTGATAATTGAGATTTAGTCATGAAAGAATTACATTACTCGCAACTTTATGAATAAAAAATAAAGTAAGATATGGGCAAAGGTTAGGGAATATTGAATTTATGTCTAGAGGTTGGGATAAAAATTGAATTTATTCATCTTCAGTTAGTGTAATAGGAAGTAGGGTATAAGGTCAGGGAAGATAAATGAATTATTTGAGAATTTTGAATATGTTAGGGCTAAGGTGGTGGTTTTCTCTAGGGTTGGGCAAAACCTGAGTCAAACTGGTCGAATTGACCGACCCGACCGATTTGGGTCGGGTTTTTAGCTTATTTGGGTTGGGTTCGGGTTGAGGGTTTGAAATATCAATCGGGTTGGTTCGGGTTGAAGGTTGGGTCGAAGAAACCGACTCAACCCATACCAACCCAACCCGATTACAAAAAAAAACCAACAAAAAAAAAAAACCTAAAAATCATTTCCGCCACAAAACACACACATTCACACTCACGCACGCAGAGGCAAAGAACCCGAGCCCAATCTTTCTCCATCGCCACCAATCAATCTCCACGCCGCACGTATACGCCTTGGCCGTGAAGAAGATATACTCCTCGCCAAAGCATCAAAGATAACAAGACCAAGTCTATTTTTCCCACCACCGCATCTATCTTACTTTCTCTCTCTATATGTATAGGTAATATGTATATATAATCTCTTTTCCTTTAGCATTGGTGGAGTTTATTCTAGTCTAGGGCTTCGATCCGTGATTTGTGGCCATTTTCGAGAAATTTAAGAGAAGTTGAGGTTTCGCTTGTGGCTATTTTTGAGAAATTTTACAACTTTTGTAGCAATTTTTTGTAAGTTCCAGCAAGATCTTGTTGTGAATTCTTCATTATTATTTTTAGTTGCGGATTTAGTTGTTATCGTTTGTTGTTTAGATGTTTTGATGTGAATTAGTATTGATTATTTTTTATGAAAATTGTGTCTTGCGATTTGGGGGAAAAAATTGTCCCAACCCGACAACCCAATCCAAACCGATCCAAGATTGGTCGTCGGTCGTGTTTCAACCCATTGGTTGGTTGGGTTAGGTTCTATTTTCTTCAAACCGCAATTTCGAGTTGGGTCGGTCGGGTCCAAATCAACCCAACCCAACCCAACCCAACTCAACCCATGCCCACACTTAGTTTTCTCAATGTTTGTAGTGTTGTTTGGTCTACTACTTTCTCTTGTGGTCGGGTATTTCGTCTATATATCATTTTGATTGTTTTCCATTTTTCTTTAAAAACTTGAGCTTTTTCTTGCAAAATGTAATTTGTCAATTATGTGTTGTTTTGAGATGATTTTTTTTTAATAATTCAAATAGTAAACTGCTACAAAATATATCTCGCAATGCATTTTAAAACCAAATTTACAAATATTATACAACACCTAATGAAACCAAGTGAAACAAAGCTTGAGAAATTAATACACATACGGATCTATGTACAAACACTTACATATATACACAAAATATGTGAAAATGAGCATCCATTCATGATCATTCTGTTAAGATGTGGAGCCTAATTAAGTAATGGTATTTTTCGAGATTTTGTCTTTGTAATTGAGTTGCATTAAAATTTCATTATAACTAGGAACCTTTATCGAGTTGTTTCATATAGGGCTCATCTCTTGTAAATAATGTATCATCATTCATTATAGTGAATCACTGCAGTGGTTGAAGATAGGTCGTAGTCTTACATTGAGACGAACCTCAGATAAACCCTCAGTACTCTTTATTTTCACAATTTATTTATTGCTCTAATTCTAACACATTCTTTATGGTCTTCAACTTTACTTTTGGTCGGGCTTCAATAGGTCTCCTCCATCTTCTTAGCCATCACATAACCAAAGATTCAACATATTTTTGACATCGTCCATCACCTAACAAGATGTGTTACTACTTATGTTTTAGATTCTCGAATTATGTTGGAATTAAACTTGATCTATGATGTGTTATTACACGCTTGTTCGAACATAATGTGTTCTTGTTTGAGAAGTCATATTTTAAATTCGTATAAAATAACATAATGTGTTATTGTCTCGATTTTTTTAAATTAAAATCATGCTTTCAAATTTTTTTGAGAATTTAAATAGGGTAGCATTATTGTTAACGTCTATTAATTGATATTGTTTTTCAGACTTATTCTATGTAGTGCTCATCATCTTTTAAATATAGTAACATAGTGTGTTACTGTCTGATTTTTTGTAGGTATGTAACATGTTAATATCTTCTTACATTGTAGTGAGTTACTGTCTGATTTTTTGCAAGTATGGCACCTATTAATAACTTCTTACATTGCGATGGAAAAATGAATGAAAACTGTGAATACAACAACTTCAAGAAAGAAGAATACAACTATTTTGAAATTCTAGTCCCACTAAAATGCACATACAACATGCTTGTTGTAGAGATATATTGGGAATTAGAGTTGAAAATCGGACAAAAATGGAGATAACAATTTAATATTAAATGAAGTATAAAAAGTCTCCGATAAAGATTAAAACCAATAACTCACCGATGTTCTATTTAGAATTAAAGAAAAAGACAAGGACCTTACAAAATTTCTCTTGTTCGTTGATATTTCAACAAGATAATGATAGTAATAGATCATTTAGTCTTCATCGAGAGTTTCTTTTGCAAAATACAAATACTACAAATTCGAAATGCTTCAACTACAATAATATGTAAAGAAACAATTCAACAAATACAACCTCTACAAGATTACCAACTATTGAAGACATCGCTTTACATACCGAAAGTTGACAAAATAATTATTAAAGTGAAAACCACTTGATTTTCTCGTCCAAATAATGATAAAGTTGAAAAATCGATTTTACGCAATAAAGAAGTGTTGATGAATAATATTACAATATATGCCATGCAAAACCAAAGAAAAAATTGGATAAAATGTTTCATAAAATGCATGGATTCTAGTTGTTAATGGTCTTTAAGAACTTCAAAGGTCGAACAACTTCACATTAAGGTACATTAGAAATAAACATATATGTTCAATAGATATGATATTAAGAGATCATTGTCAATCAACTAGTTCATTCGTAACAAATTACATCAAATATAAGTACAACTCTGCAATCATCGAAAAATTTTATAGGCTTTCTCGTGCTAGCGCCCTCCACCACCTATTTTAATTTATTGCTTTTGTCAATCGTTTTTCGTCCAGAGATTTTGATCACTGCTATTGCATTTAGACCTGAGAGTAGGCAGAAGGTAGTCTAACGGAACATACTACTGCTGTATAATATCCCTTTTGTACTATTAAGAAGGTGCCCTGTAACATTTGGGAATTCATCACTTTGAGAATCTTTTAGTTTTTCGATAGTTATGTCTAATTGGTCTTGCCAAACAATAAAATTTTTCAGGATATTGAACTTCTGGTTCGATGCAATTTTTCCTTTAATTGTACTTATATAAGTATAGTACAATCTATAAGAAAAAAGAAACATGTGAATGAAAAAAATAAGAACATGCCCATGAATTTCGATCTAAATCTACGAGACGATTAAACAAAGGACTTTATTATTTATTCTATTTGAAATAAGGGGAACATTCCTCATACCAATGAATTTGGCAAATGAATTTAATAAATATTCACGACCCTTGATTTATACTAATCAAACGGTTTAAATATATTAAAACTTTTTAAAACCCATATACCCACATACATACACATCCAATAAATGTTTAGTATATCTAGACTGTTAGATTAACATAAATCAAGAATCATATTTATTTGTCAAAAACATTAGTAAGAGGAAAGATCTTGTTATAATATATAAACTAGTATATCACCCGTGCGATACACGTCATTTAATTTTGTTGATAGTAATTTTAAAATATTCTAAGAGTATATTGTTTATTTATTATATTCAAATAAAAGAGAATATCATATAAATAACATTTGATTACTCATTGATATTGAAAAAAAACAATAGAACTAATCCAGATTTTGAAACACCCATTTGAAAACCACGTTTGTGGTCGAATTGAGACGTGCTTTGAATCGTATAAATTTAATTTTGAAATTATCATATTTAGTTTATTAGTTTAATCGACTTATTATTTTTAATCAATAAAACAGATCATTTTGATAATATAACACAATATGTTTTCTGTGTATTGATGTTTTTTTTTTGAAACTGTAACATATTTAAACCTATTATGTGAAACATAAAAAATTTGTGGAAAAAATAAATTAATTTTTGGAAAACTATTACATTATTGCCAATAGTTCTCGTGCATTGATGTTAAATATTTTTTATAACATAACTTATTTAAATTCTTCAACCGGTATAAATTAAGACATTGGAACACATAACCTCATCTATTTTGTGTTTTCAAGTGAATTTATCTTGTTATGGAAGTTGTGCATTTTTTTTTTTTAAAAATGTTAATTCTTAATATTATCCATTTTAACCAAGTGTCATACAAAATTAAAACATTGGAAAGCTCATCTTAATTAAATTATATTGGAATACTGATTATTTATATACTTTTTATTAATTACCTGAAGTTGGGCAATTAATTAATTAATTTAATAAAATATTAAAATTTTGTCATTTGATTTAATTATATTTTTTTGCTCACTCTGTGTAAATATAAATAATAATAATATTATTATAAAATATAATATAAATACTTTAATATTATGTAATATATAATATTAAAATTATTGAGTAATTTTCCATTATAATTTGAAAAATAATTTTTGGTATGCATAGATAAGTTTTTTTAATAATTGACACAAATATTATTACATAGATTGATTTTTCAGGTTGCAATAATAATTTAAATCTTATCATTTGTTTAAATCAAATGAATGTATTTTCCTATCTCTATTTAACAAATTTAATTTTGTATTTATATATATATTGTAAATTGCAACTAATTTTAACTGTTTCTTAGTTAACGTGGAAAAAAAAATAAACAGAATTTAAGGGAATGCTTGATTATCATTTTCTGATTTTTAAGAAGTGCGTCCGGCTTAATTTTTGGCACGGCTCATTAAATTATCCACTAATATTTATATTA
This sequence comes from Forsythia suspensa, assembly GCA_023638005.1. Lineage (NCBI taxonomy): Eukaryota > Viridiplantae > Streptophyta > Magnoliopsida > Lamiales > Oleaceae > Forsythia > Forsythia suspensa. The sequence continues at coordinate 976,494 of JALRMA010000416.1, read as the reverse complement.
TAATTTGAAATTTGATTTTCTAAATTGTAAAGATGGAGATTGCATTGATGATATTCTACAAATTTATTATTTTTCTATCTGTAGACAATTAGTAATATTTACATATTCTAAATCTTATATTGATTAATTAATATAGCATTCAAATTTGTTATTACTAATAATTGTCTACATATTTAAATAAGAATATGCAAATTTGTGTGAAACCAATTAAAGAATCTGATTTTTTTTTTTTTTTGCATTTATCGTATATAATATTAAATGTTACACTTCGTTTTTTGCAAGAAAAAAAACAATCAATGTGTGAAACCAATTAAAGAAAACAAACTCCTATGCAGCATTTACAGCGGAATTTACCAAATCAATGTGTGAAACCAATTAATGAAAACAAACTCTTATGCAACATTTATGACGGAACTTAACAAATTTGGAAAGAAAAAATAGAATATGTGTGCGTGAAATTTTCGACGGTTATCCTATTATAATATGTACACACACACACACACACACTAGTTTTTGATTCGCGCGTTGCACGTAAGTCGTATCGTAGACATTGTTTGAATATATATTGATAAAAAAAAAAGTATATAAAAATATTAAATGTAGAATACATAAATAATAAATATGAAAAACATATTTTGAACATATTTGTATAATATATATTTTAATTGACAATCTACATTTGAATCCTATTAACATGAAGCAATAGTACTCAGTGGGTTTTAAATTGGACAAAGTGAAAAAAAAAATTATATATATATATATATATGGTTGAACATACCATTTAATACAATTAATTAAGTGAAATGTTAAAATTCTATTAAAAAAAGCAGAATGAAAGGTTTGCACGTAGGCAATGCTTGAATATATATGTATAAAATATTTTAGTATAAAAAATATTAAATGTATAATACGTAAATAATAAATATGAAAAACATATTTTTGAACATACTATTTAATACAATTACTTTAGTAAAATATTGAAATTCTATTAAGAAAAGCATAACCAAATAAATACACAATTCGTATAAAAAAATTTAGTAACTCGTACAAATATAAATTAAATAACTAAGATTTGTAAACTATATTTGGATGAAGGTAAAGTGATGTGGTAAAGTGATCATTTTTATATTTTTATTCAATTGCACCATTTCAAGAATTTAAATAGGACCAAACCCTCATTCTTCAAACTCGGCTCCAAGTTTTTCAACTTTTTTACTAATGACACAAAAGCCAAATATTAAAGAATTGTGTACAATTTGCTTATAACACTAAATAAAAAAAAAAGATTGGTGAAAAATTGAATGAAAATCTAGACGAATATGTGAATTGTAAAAGAAAAAAATAATAGCATTTTTTTAGATTAATCTGTAATATTATAAGATAAAATAAAAAAAAGATTAGTAAAAATTGAATGAATAAGTGTAAAAGGTAAAAAAAACTAAAGAAAAAAAATTTGTGATAGGCACACACCACAATAATTTGGCCGTCTCTCACTTATCTAAGTAATGTAATTCTATTGAAAATAAAAAATGAAAAATGAAAAGGGATGGGGCGGGATGGATTTTTGAGGAAGATAGAAGTTATTTTGTACTTTTTAAAAGTTGTAGGACTTCATTTACAATTTTATTTTATTTTGTCGTTATTAGTTTTTATTTTGTTTATTTAAAGAGGAGGACAAAACAAAATTTGCAAAAAAATTCAAAGGCCGGGGATGGCCAATGCTAAAAAAAAGGTTAGGAGTAAATTTGATATAAATTGAAAAGATTGTAGACCAAAAATACAAATTACAAAAAATAATGAGCTAAAAGCCCACAAAAATAAAAAGAAATTTTTTTCAAAGACTTTGTCGAGTTCTTTGACAAAGTGAAAAAATAAAAATAAAATTTCAAAAACTTTGTCGAGTAACTCGACAACGTGGAAAAAATAAAAAATAAATAAAATTTCAAACACTTTGTCGAGTAACTCGACAAAGTGAAAATAAAATAAAATAAAATAAAATTCAAACACTTTGTCGAGTAACTCGACAAAGTAGGAAAAAAAAAATTCAAAACTATCGAGTAACTCGACAAAGTAAAAAAAAAAAAATCAAAATCTTGAAACTCAAAATTTTCAAAAATGATATAAAATTACAATATTCCCCTCTCAATAAACGACCATATGAGGACCATAGAAACTCAAAAATAATGTTTTTAATTGATGAAAACAGAGCTAGAGCTAATAATTTCATTTTTCTATAAATTCTGATTTAAGTTATAATAATACAAAAACGACGTACCTCATGACTAAATAGAGCCACCATTAACATCCATTTCAGCGAGCTAGAACCATTCACATAATACCTTCAGAAAACAGAAGACACCAAATTATACAAGAATCAAATACTCATCAGTGATTAAACATATATACACAACCAATTACAAAGTTAGTATGTATTTTATCATTTTATACATAAACTAACATAAAAATAGTTTTTGTTACTCAACATCCGAAAAACTGCCTAAGAGGTTTCGGTAAGTATTTTAGTATGTCTAAACATGCCGTCGGATTACCAATTTTTGATATGTGGTAGCTACCTGAGTATTCTATGTCTCCTGAAAATTTCGTATTGTTCGGTGATCTTTTTGTATGTCAAAGAAATTTTTGTTACTCCATGACTGGGTGAAGAAAATTTTCAAAATAAGGGCAGTGTTACTAAAATTTCTTCACCCGGTCATGGAATAATAAAAATTTCTTTAACATAGAAAACAATCACTGAAAAATATAAAATTTTCAAGAAACATAGAATACTCATTTAGCTACCACATATCAAAATTTGATAGTCCAACAGCATGTTTCAGCTTACTAAAATGCTCACTGAAACATCCTAGGGAGTTTCTCGAATTATATGCATCATGATTACAAAATTGTCTATAACTTGAGTTATATAACATGAAATTATGTGAACCAAATCCAATGGTTAGGTAACCCATAGGACTATCGTCTCCAACTGGAATTATGTAAAAATACTTAATATATAAGGTGCAACAGATTTTTTGAGTTGGACAACGAAGCGCAACTTAGAGAAACATGAAGTTTAGCAAAACCTTTCAAGTTCACATCATTAACGTGTAATGAAAACATAGGAATCTACTAAAACTACCACAAAACCAAGGTCCACAAAAGTTTAAGAAGATATTTACACTACTTCAAGTTTTTTGATTGGTTTATAATAGCGATTCAAGCATCGTCGATGACATGAATCCGAAAAACTACCTAAGAGGTTTGGTGAGCATTTTAGTATGCCTAAACATGCCGTCGGACTACCAATTTTAATATGTGGTAGCTATCGAGTATTCTATGTCTCCTGAAAATTTTCGTATTGTTCGGTGATCTTTTTGTTTGTCAAATAAATTTTTGTTACTCCATGACCGGGTGAAGAAAATTTTCAAAATAAGGGCGATGTTACTAAAATTTCTTCACCCGGTCATGGAGTAATAAAAATTTCTTTGACATAGAAAACGATCACCGAAAAATATGTAATTTTCAGGAACATAGAATACTCGTTTAAATACCACATATCAAAATTTGATAGTCCGACGGCATGTTTCAACTTTTAAAAACTCTCACCGAAATATCCTAGGCAGTTTCTCGGATTCTTGCGGTCGCAGTTTACAAAATTGTCCATAATTTGAGTTATATAATATGAAATTATGTGAAACCAAAGTCAATGGTTAGGTAACCCAGCAGGGCTATCGTCTCAAACCTGGAATTATGTAAAAATACTTAATATATAAGGTGCAAGCAGAGATTTTGAGTTAGACAACACAAACTACGACTTAGAGAAACATGAAGTTTAGCAAAATCTTTCAAGTTCACATCATTAACGTATAACCAAAACATAGGAATCCACCTTTACCAATACTTGGTGTTCTGAAATTCGAACTTCTCTTTGGGAATACTACAATAAATCTTGGTTATCTTCATAGCATTGAAATATCTTTATTTATGTGAATTTCGGATATTGAAATCTCTGTGTCATACTATAATAAGTTGGATATGCTGTTGGTCATTTCTTTGACTTCTTCATCTTTTATTTTATTTTATAGGACAAAAGGGTGAGATTTGCCACATAAAAGAAAAAAAAAAAAAAAAGAAAGGACAAGTCAAAAATAAGGCTAAACATTCAAAAACAAAAAAAAAAAAAAGTCAACAAAAGTTGATTTGTTAATAATTTAATGAAAATTTGTGGGACAAAAATGTAAGATTAGGACAAAATTAGAATAATAAAAAATCAAAACTACGTCGTATTGGTTGAAAAGGTGAGCAGTGAGGCGTACGTAATGAGATCTTTATATTATAGTAAGAATATAGAATATATAGATATATAGATATATAGACTAGGAGGTTATATATGTTAATTCACATATAAAATCCTTCATTTAAAAACATAATAGAAAATAATAATATTGCCCATATATCATAAAATATAAAATGACTATAATTATCAGGAGCATGTCAAATATAATTTAACTATATTGCTCGAACCAACCATGCATAAAAATCTGCACGAATAAATAGGCAATTTAGAAATATGCACGCAAATTGAAAAACATTAAATCTGACATTCACCATTGAGAACTAATATGCTTCTATCCTATGTGTAGTTTATAGCTAATGGCTGCAAAACCTTTTAAGTCGAAGCCCACGGCCACGGCAGACTTCTCATCATATAGAATTGGACTATCAAGTTATCAATACCCAAATAAAATTTGTATGTGAATCACATCTCTTCATGAGATTGATATCGTATGATATTTTTAAATGATTTCGTTTATTCAAGTGCATAAAATAATATTCTTTGAGAACACAACATTATTCTAGAATAAGAGCATGTTCGCTTACCATTTTTTCAACTGAAAAATTCATTTTTCAATAAATGCTGTGGGCCAGGACAAACCATCAACTATCACTGCATTAAATGTTTACACATAAAAAATTGTACATGTTTTGACCAATTATGACTTTTTACTTTTATGCCCTTCATTTAGTTGATTTAAAAATTGGTTTCTCTACGTGAAGAAGAAGGGTATAATGGTCAAATATGAACTATGTGAATATATTAGTCAATGCAAAAGTTTTCTTTCTTGCACATATGTGGCCCACTGCATTAAATGTAAAATCCATTTTTTCTCCAAAATGGGCAACGAACATGCTCTAAATGTATAAAAAGTTGTTGTGCTTTAGTAAAGGAAAAAAAAAACGAGACAATATTATTCTAGAATTGTGAATTGTGTTTTTTCACAAAAAATAAATTAAAAACAAATCTTGTTCAATAATTGATAATTTGTTACTAAATGTTAAAACAATAGTATGTCTACAATAAAAATTTCATGTACAATTATATCGTTACAAAAGAAACGACATGTTAAGTATTCACTCCAAGTAAATATATGCATTGTACAAGACAATTACATTAATATAATAAATTATTTAAAAAAATAAAAAGAATCTTTTAACAAAATAATTAGTATCCAGTTAAAATTTGGAAGAGAAACTCAAATTTGATAGCAAATTTGTTGAATATAGTTTGAAGCACCATGGTCTTTTTTCCACACCAAGAATGAACCGTGATGCTTACTAATTTTGATTAGTACTTTAATGTAAAGTAATTGATTATTGTGATGATAATGTATTATAAAATAATGATGGGTTGTAAGAGAATTAGAGATCAAATATGTAAATTTATGATAACAATGATCTATGTATATACGGTTCTAATGGAGTTAAAATTTGAATAGATTACACTTTTTTAGAATAAATAAGAAAACTAGCCATATAAATATCTAGATAAAATCAGATAGTCATTTATAATTATTTATCAATTTATAACACATCATCAAATAACTAGATTTTTAATTCAATACAACAAAGTTTAGAATGCAACCCCCAAAATCTAGCTCCACCATTGCTGACACCTTAAACCATCACCTTTTAAACAGTCGAATCCACTACAAACCGACACTTAGGAGATGGACGCAAAATCTAGATGCAGATCCCAATGTCTCTTGCCGTCCAATCCAAATCCAGATATATCAGGACAGAGATGGAGGTAGAGGCAGAGGTAGATGTAAAAGTAGAAGTAGAAGTGTGTTGTTTCTTCTATTTTTCTAGTTGTAATTGTGATCTCTATAAAAATAGAAGGTGGTTGTGTGTCGCGGCAAAGGAGTGTTGTGTGAGGTCGAATGGTGGTGATGTTGGTTAGAGAAAGCGATGATGGTGGGAGTTGGTGAAGATTGTTCAAATTTAAAATTTTTAGGTAGAGCAGTTTATGGCGACGACGGTGGTGGGCGACAGCGGCATAAAGCTTGGGAAGGGTTTTGGAGGATTAGGTTTAGTGACTAATTAGGTTTTCAAAAATAATTATACATTCTAAGACATGCATATTTTTTAAAATTATTTAATAGATGTAGGTAGAAATGAAGAGAGAGAGAGAGAGAGAGAGAGAGAGAGAGATGTCTTAGTTTTTAGAATAAAAGAAGGTACGTGGTCTAATTATTAGTTTTGTTATACCAAGACTCACGACGAGCTCGCCTAGGTTTAGTGCCTAACATGCTCAACCCATTAAGGTCCTTAAAGCAGAGTAGACGTGACAGCCCAATCCGACCCACTATATGCTTTCGGACAGCTCATTAAGCATACAATAACAATAGGCATCCAAATCTCTTAATTAATTTGATTAATCAAAATAAAATAAATTACGACCACCCTAGGTACTAGGATGACAACTCCTATGCAGTAGATGGAATCTTGGTGTCGCCGCGTAAAGCAAAATATTCCAAAATAAGAAAAAGTAATATACAAATGGGAGTTTGTCTTTATATGGGACAAAAACTAGTGGCTGTCACAGCCCACTACCCATTCACGCCCCGCTTATATTCAATCACCTAGTACAGTGTTGTTACGTGTAAATAAAAAAGTGGCATTAATTTTGTTTTTCTTTTCGACGCGACATTATAGTAGTTACTTTAATTATGTTGAAAATAAAAATTAGGTTACTGATATTTGTTAACATTAATTTTGTCATTAGTATACTCGATGCATATAAATATCAGAGGAAGGGACGGAGAATTTATTATAAACATGACTTTGATTATTAAGCTAGTAAATTATCATTTATAATAATGGAACAAAAATATTTGGAGGGTGCGTTTTGGTATGTCTCGAAATTTTGCAAAATGTTCATCTTTTAAGTGGTGACAAAATATTATTTAAATTGGACTTTAACTCTTGACGAGGATAGTCTTATTCTAACCGCGTTAAATAAATTACACTTATATGTTTTGGCATTTGGCACATCTCTATTCTGAAAAGTGCTAGATCTCATTTTTTGAAATTCAATTGGGTACGAAGCTAAGAATGGAGACCACGATAAGATCGGTGAATTGCATATTACAACTTAAAGATGGTAGTGCTGAAATTATTTTTTAAGTGCTTATAATATAAGTAATTAGTGAATGTGTAGTTAAAAAGTGGGTTGTAAGTTGTGGGTCCTATTAAATGTGTAGATACAAATAATGTTTGACTAGTTTGATCATCTGAAATTATAATTTAAGTTTTGCAAAACATATGCTATTCACTTTGATACAGTGTACCAAAGGTACTACAATTGTATGAAAACGTCGACATACGCAAGGGAATTTTGACAAAGGCTTACACTGTGGTTGGTTTCCAGATCACTCCAAACTACAAACATTAAAAACTGGAAAGAAAGAGACAAGCACACTAACTTTTTTTATTCCGCAACTTCATTGGATACACAGATATTTGTGTGTATATACATTATATATATCCATCTCCACATGATTTTTTATATAATTTTTTCCTAAGCCTATTTTTCTCATTTTTTTAAGGTTGTGGTGTAGATTATTTAATGTTATTAGTGAAATGTTAATTACTAATTAAGAACTAAAATCAATGGGCAAACGACAAGATTAGGGTTGGTGAGGGATGTTGTCATTATGTCATTATATATATAGCTTGAGACAACAAAGTTGAACAAATATTAAGGTTGTCCATGATTCATCAAGAAATATCGTCTACCCACTTGTTTTTCCTGTAGTCCCGCGTAATTACAACTAATATACTATTTTAGATGTAATTGTTTACGCGTTCTTATCGCGTATATTTATTTATTAAAAGTTTGACGTATACTATTTTTATAAATAGACGATAATGTGACTTGAACTAAAAATAATTATTTACTTTTAATACCATATGTTAGATCCATTGAATTTGCAGAGTAAGACTTATGTGACATTACGAGAAGAATAGAAAGTATTATGTTAAGCATATGTTTGGTGATGCTAATTTTTTTTTAATTGTTTATATTATAAGTTGTGGGTGAATGTGTGGATAAAAAATGAGTTGTAAATTGTGGGTCTATAAAATATGTAAATAAAAAGTATATTTAATAGGTTTGATCAACTTAAATTATAATGGTAAATATGGGCTAAGAGTGTTTTGGGACTGTTTTGGTACGTGTGCGTATTACGGAAATGAGTTGTTTCGAGTTAAAAATTGCTAAGGCTGTTGCGATTCAATCTGGGTTTCTCTTCGCTAAGGAGTGTGGTTTGATGGTTGATGTGGTGGAGAGTGACTGCCTACAACTTGTTCAGGGCATTCGGTATGTTTTTGAAGTATGTCCACATGCTTTGTTATTGCTTTAAATTATAGCTCTTATTAGATGTGTTGTAGATGACTCATTTTGCTTTATGCCTAGTGATGGAAATAGAGTGGCACTTACCCTCGCTTCCTTTTCTACATTGCACCTAGTGCTAAGCGCGCCTAAGCAAGACTAAGCACCTGCTTTTTTAATTAAAAATATAGTTCACCAAAAAAACACGTGCCTAGAGCCTAAGCGAAGCGTGAAAGTCACGCCAGCGCTGGGTATCGCCAGACGCTTTTTAAAATACTCAAGTTTATCAATATGAGATTTTTACGTTTCTTAATCATTTGAAGGGTGAAGAATGAGTAAAATGAATTCATCGGGTTGGATTGATTTAAAACTTTTCGTCCAATGAATTATTCCAACTTTTCCTCTATTTTCGCATCTTACCTAGCAAGTGAAAACATTTTTGACCTTCAATTTAAAACTCATTGTGCCCCTTCTCTCTCTTTCCATGCGTCCAAATACGTGCTGAGTGGCATGGCCAAAATGCATGTTGAATAAGCAGACATTAAGAAAGCATAAAATAGAGAAATTGCTGATTCAGATCAGACAACATGATGTTCTCAAATAATGTTTATTGCTAGATTTGCTTTTAACAAATATGGCAATCCTTAGATTGTGAGGATAAGGTACACCGCCAGCATATTCTCTTTCGCTGCCTATTCTAACAATAAATCATTTTAATTTAAACCATCTTATTGTTGTACAAAAGTTAAGGGTCATTTTCCTTATTTCAGAAGCTATTTTCATTTAACAAAATACAATATTATTAAGTATACCTTTATAGAAAAACGTTTATTTGAATCTCTAATCAATAAATTAAATAGGTTAATTGAATTAAAACACACTACGAGACTCGCCATTTGCCAAATAAGCTATCTCGTTAGATTTGATTGATAAATGTCAAATTTTGGACGAAACCAATTTACATATGATTCTAAACTAATTGTTAACTAAAAATATTTGATAATCCTATTTTAGAAATTCCACAAAAGTCTATTTTCATTTTCTCCAAACTTTGATTTTCGCTTTATTTAGGTGGTCCAGTCAGACAACCAGTCTTTGTCAACGTCGGCAAGAAAGTCCAACTTTGAACCGAAAGTCTTTATTTTCAATCAAATATTTCATCAATTATTATCAAAATCGACTAAAAATCTGTTTTTTTTTTTAAAATAGTCAAATAAAATTCTAACCATAGTTAAGAAAACTTGACCATATATGACCAACAACAACGAATCTGTTATGTTAGCCCTCTTATAAAACGACCACTCCGCTAGCAGCCTGCCCGTGTAGATTGATATTTTTCTACTAGAAAAAGTAGAGAGAGAAGCAATTTCGAAAACTTATTTACAGACACCCCAAATTTTCTCATTTCGTTGCATTTTCATCCCTCCGTTAATCATTTCAAACCCTAATGGCCGTGTCTAGCTGCGCCAGGGCTTTTCCGTCCTTTGAATGCCGTTCAGATCCGGATTTCTCCCGTTCTGAGATCCCTTCCTTTGGCGAAAGAAGCAAATTTTTAGCGGAAAGGCGGCGGCGGGGTACGGCCTTTCTTCTTTGATCTTCAGATTTCCGCCGAACTTCGTGCGGCAGCTGAGCAACAAGGCTCGGAGGAACTGCAGCAACATCGGCGTGGCTCAAGTGGTGGCGGCTTCGTGGTCGAACAATCAGCAGGCCTCAGGGCTCACGCCGGCGGCTAAGGCAGTTGATGCAGCCGCCTCTGCTGCCATAGCGCCAGTTGAGGTTAAAACCGGCGTCGAGGAGGTTGCCGCTGCGGTGGAGATCTCCTGTTGTAATGGCGAAAATGTACAGTTTGAGGACTTGCCTCATTTGAAATACGCTTCTTTTTTGAATTCTGATGGCAGCATCGCTATTCATGCCGGTATGTTATTAATATATGCATATATTTTCTATTTACTACTCGTTTATTCTGCTATTTTTTCAGATTTGATGTGCTTTATATAGATGTTTATTTTTGTATTTTTGTTCGACATTTCTTCAGGAGAGAATGAGTTTATTAGGTGTCCTCAAGTGATTTTTGAGAGGTTAAAAGGGATGGAACTATGGAAGGTGTAACTATATATTTATTAATGCAGTAATACTCGATAAATTAATGACCTTTACTAAATAATCAAATTTAATCAAATTCAATCAAATTCACCGGTCCGGGCAAATGGGATAAATTAATAATTTTGATAAATTGATAAGGTGATATTTTTTTGAAACTTCTTTGTGTAAATATGTGGTCCCAATCATGCTATAAATTAATAATTTGTTAAAAGTATAAATATAATTAAATATGACGGTCCCATATCAATAAATATTGTTTATGAAATAATTCAATACATACGTATTGATTAATGTCTTTTTAGTTCATTAATGTTCATTAATTTAGCATTGGAGTGTTCAATGTCTCTTTAGTTGATTGATTTTTAATTAATTGGTTAATCAGTACAAAGTATTAACATGAAATTATAAATGCACCCTACAAATTAATAAATTATTAATTTATCGATAAAATAATATCCTCTTTTAATTAATAATTTTGTCTGGTCTCGATGCTATTAATTTATAGAAGATATAATGTATTATCTAATCAAAGGCTATCAAGTCATGTTTAGATTTGACAGATATGATAGAAATGAATTTTCACCTAGTTTATATCGCAAATATTTGAAAGAACGCCTGTTAAAGGCATAAGTTATCTCCGAGCGTAAATTTTTTCACGTATTAATATATCTTTGTATGTGGAATCTTATGCTGTATGACAATGCATTTCCTTTAATGTTTCCCATCCTGTCTCGCTAATTTTTTGTCTTTCAAACTGTAAATTTATTACTGATATATAGCATGCATTTCTGCATTATTCTGTTTGATGGGATTCTTATAAATTTTGTCCAGGTGAAAGATTGGGCATGGCATTGTTACTGATGCAATTACCACCCCAGTAGTTAACACGTCTGCTTATTTCTTCAACAAAACTTCTGAGCTCATTGATTTCAAGGTATGGACGGTTGTTTCAGAATCATACTGCAATCAATGCTTCCTGAGGATGATCTTTATTCTTAGTAAAATAGAAACTTTATTGATTGGGAAGTGCTTGCCTAAGTTTAGTTTTTCACCATGAAATGATTTATGGAACACTTGGGTCTACCTAAAATAATTAATGTCGCACACCCTGAGTAGATATTATATTCTATACTATATACAAAAGCAGGTGGTTGGGACAAATTAAGTGACATGCTTTGATCCGTTGGCAGGAAAAAGACGTGCAAGTTTCAATACGGACGGTATGGAAATCCTACTACTATAGTTGCGGAGGAGAAGATAAGGTCAGTTCTGTTTTCCAATACTTCTCTCTTTTAGCATGCAATTTACAAGATAAAAGGAGTAGATAATACTGAGCCATAATATGTTTATTTTCTAACAATTGCAACAGTGCGCTTGAGGGAGCTGAATCCACCCTGTTGATGGCATCTGGAATGTGTGCTAGTACTGTCATGCTGTTGGCACTGATTCCTGCCTGTGGGCACATTGTGACAACCACTGACTGCTACAGGAAGACTAGGATATTTATTGAGACTATTCTGCCTAAAATGGGAATCACGGTATTCTTTCTTGACCCAGCCATTTGAACCTTTGTTCTCGTCCGATTACAGTCATTTAAAAAATAAGGAATTTCTTTATATTTGGAGTTGGATAAATGAAACCCTTTTCGCACTCCGTTCTAGTTACTGCTATATCTATATAAAGATCTAATAAAATCAAAATCTTTTGCTGTTATATCATACTATTTCTGTTTTGGTCTACTTAAACCTCTCTTCTAATTTATTCTACTACTATTGCATCGCTAGTAGTGAATGAAACCTTTTCCACGCATACAAAGGATATGCCACAACCACCCAAATCGTTCTCTTAATTTATTTCCGTTCACTTTCACTTGTTGGCAGATATATAATTTTTATTCTACAAATAAATCAAATAAAGAAAAAAGAGGTGGCAAGGAAAAAGTGGGTAGATTAGATTAGTCACGACCTTAGGGAGTTTTCTTTCCTACTGAAAGAAAAAAGGACACCGTGTGTCACTACGTCTTCATCATCACAAAATTATTTCCTCCAAATTTTGCTTATCGCTTCAATTCATCTCTCATCTCCAAAATCTGCTACTTCCTTAATCCATCTCCCTCAATCGACCATCTCCCCACCGCTTATCTCCAAAACCTGTTCAACATCTCAATCCATCATCATAATAGAGCCTACGATCGGATCCCACCGCAAAGAAACGATACACTAGTATATTTCTATTACAGTCTATTTTCAATGTTGGTACACAACACGCTGTGAGCATCAGCTTTGGACATCAAACTCTTGATATTCTTCCTTTTATTATAACTACATGCAGGCCACCGTCATTGACCCTGCAGATATTGGAGCTCTGGAGTCTGCACTAGAGAAGAACAAAGTCAGTATGGAAGAATTTTGGCCTAATACATTTTCTTTTGTCTGGGTTAAAGTGACTGTTTTGAACACATGTGAGTAATATTGAGCAAAGGTTTATACTCTTTCCATGCAGGTGACACTTTTCTTTACCGAGTCTCCAACCAATCCATTCCTGCGATGCGTTGACATTGAGCGGGTTTCGAAGCTTTGTCATGAAAAAGGAGCCCTGGTTGTCATTGATGGAACATTTGCAACACCTCTCAACCAGAAGGCCTTGGCTCTTGGTGCTGATATTGTTCTTCACTCTGCAACTAAATATATTATGGGTCACAATGATGTATGTAGTCTCTAATGGATGTATTTAGGTTACACAAATTTTAAAAACTGTTTTGATTATTTGTGTGCAGTTTTTTATAATACCCCTGCGTTTCCTTCGCAGGTTCTCGCTGGTTGTATCAGTGGTCCTGAGAAGATCATTTCAGTAGTTCGTAATTTGCATAATATACTGGGTGGTGCTCTCAATCCTGTGAGTAATCGTTGTTTATAGATTCTCTTGGCAGTAATATTTATGTCATATTACTTGGTATATCTTGCAATCCTTTTTGGTTGAAGACTTCTCTTTATTTGTGACTTAGAGTTTATACCGTAAAAGAATGCTTAAATTGTGCTGTTTTTTTTCCTTCTCCTTTAAAATTCAGAATGCCGCATATCTGATCATTAGAGGCATGAAGACGCTGCATCTTCGTGTACAGCAACAAAACTCTACAGCATTGAGGATGGCCGAGGTTTTAGAGGCACATCCAAAGGTAGGTTGATGGGTTCAAAGTTTGAAGCGACATCCCCTAGTAGCTTATTCAATAAACTTGTTGAATGTGAATAATTTAATCATGTTGTCTTGGGTGGAAATTTCAGTTGCACAATGGGTTCACCAAAGTATTTTTCAAGCGATTTGATTAATTTACATTACTGAACTGATCTGTTTTGACAATGAAATGGAATGCTGTATACCAATTTCTACGAAAAATTTTGGTGGGAAGAGATCACAGGAACAAATATGAGCTCTGAGAAAATAAGAAATAAAAAGTGAAAATGGAAGTTTCAGTTAGTCTCTTTTTCACAAGCATTCTCTCATTCAGTGACATAATAACTCTTTTATTCTTATTCTCTTTGAAGGCTTATTAAACACACCACAGAATTGAAAGTCACAATTTATGCCTCACTACTTCAGTCCCTCTCAGTGGAACTTTTGCATCCATCTCTTTACTGCTGAAGCTATATGCAAGTTATCATTGAAACTCCGCTCCTCAGATCTTATGACTGAAACTTTCTCCTCTCATACAACTTCTGTATTATATCCTCTAGTGATAACTAGCCTATTTGCTAGGTTCACAGGTTATATAATCAGTTAGTTATTAAATTCACTCTCCCGACGTTATGTATCTAATATGTTAGGCACACATGCATCAACAAATCATGGCTTCACTCACCAATAAAACACGTGATTACCATCTTTGAAACATATGCAGTAATACTGGAATTTATGTTTTGTGAGGTGGTCAAATGTTGTGGCAAATGGAGCAAGTTTTTATACAGGAATAAGTAATATGTGACGTGCATGAATTGCAGGTTAGGCGTGTCTATTATCCAGGCCTGACAAGTCATCCAGAACATCACATTGCAAAGAAGCAAATGATTGGTTTTGGTGGTGTGGTTAGTTTTGAGGTTAGTGTAGAATTTCTGAGCCGGAATCCTAATTATATATATATATATTCTATTTTGAACTTCTTCTCTGAAACTTTATCATTGTGAATTTTGATAGGTTGACGGAGATCTCCTGAGAACTGCAAAATTTGTTGATGCACTGAAAATTCCATATATAGCCCCATCCTTTGGGGGCTGTGAAAGCATTGTTGATCAACCTGCAATCATGTCTTATTGGTATGTCCTTTTCTGTTAGCTGGGTAATTAATTGTTTACATTTTGAAGTGTGATAAGCGAATGGGATAGTTACTTGTCCAAACTGTCCCACCCAGCCTGGATATTTCATACACGCCTTTCATTTGAAAGAAATGGACATAGACTGACACTACTTATCCAGCATTTTGATTGAGCACGACCCGGGCTGTCCTGATCAGAACGTCAAAAAAAGAGAATTTGGATATTATGGTATTGCATGCGGGTTTAATAAATGCCACCCTTGTACACTTCAAACCATTATCTACTCAAAAGTCAGTCACTTGCATAATCTTTTGTATAAAGCATTATTAGAGAAATGGTGCAACTAAGATGCTTCCAAGCATGAGGTTCTATGGTTAATTATTTAATTTTCCCGATAGGGAAAATCCAGTGGGTGGTAATGGTACACATACTACTAACATATGGTTCTGTTGACATCTGTAATTCATTTAATGGAATGTTTCGAAGCTTTTTTTTTTTTGCCCTTTCCTTTCATTGGACGGTGTTGCATGATAGAAGAATTTAAAATTTCCACATTAGACCTGTATATTAGCTGTCACACTGACTACCTAAATGAAACTGTCTTCAACGACCTTGTAAAAGTTGCTTATGATTGAAATGTTTTTCGTTTTGGATGATTACGGTGATGCTGAGAGCTTGTCCCTAATTGAATTGACCCAAGTTTTTAGCAATAGAATCTCTCTTGCTCTGTGCGTGTGTGCGCGTGCTGTGATGAAAGTGGAGGTGACATGTTCCGTGTGGTACATTTCCTAAACAGGGATCTCTCCCAGTCGGATAGAGCCAAGTACGGGATCATGGACAACTTGGTGCGCTTCAGTTTTGGAGTTGAGGACTTTGAAGACTTGAAGGCTGACATTCTCCAGGCTCTGGAGATCATATAGGATGTTTGACCTGCTGATTGTTTTCTCGAATTCATTTTCTATTTATTTACACCTTTTCAAAAGGCACTCAATTTCAAATTTGTCGAGAATAAGATCTAGTTTGTCGTTATATTTGGTCTTCAATTGTTGTTTGATATTCAGAAGTGACTCGTTTACCATGACTGGATGATCGTCATTCATCAGGGGAATTATCCCGTTAATGGATTTGGTATCAATGTGTTTTGCTTTTGACGTTTATTCAATCCCTTTAGCTATATGATTAATGCACAGCCTTAGCTAATAATTGAGCCAGAATATTCTTCAGAAAGTTCACATGCACTGTGCTCTTACAAATATAGGTTACTTATACTTGCTTGTTCAAGTAACCGAAAGGTCACCCATATGACACTGCTCGTTGCTGGCCAATAAAATTATTAAGTATAAAATTGATCAAAAATAAATTTTGAGAAAACTGCATCATTAGTCCCCGATTTATTGAATAGTAAGTTGGTCTCCAACCTTTAAAAATAAGCAAGTTGATCATCAATATTTTATTATAGTATCACAATTATTTCCTAAATGAGGAAACCTGTTCAAAATCTACATTAAATTGTCATGTAGCCTTCATATACTCTTTCCATCCTACAAAGATTGACTCGTTTCTTTTTTAGAAATTTTATTTAATGTAATTGAAATTACAAAATTTTCACAATTTTCATATTATATCTCCATTTAATATTAGTTATTCATCAATCTAATAAATTTAAATGCTCATTAAGTTACAATTGGAATACAAATGAAATTGAATTGCATTACATTGAAACAGTAATGAAATCAATTGTTGATTTGGTTATTGGGGGATGAATGTGTTTTTCATGGGCAAAGTGGAATTCATTGACGGCCTACTTGAGTAAATGTGTGAATAAATTTAGGGATGACAACGAGCGAGGCGGGCGGGCGGGCGCGGGCGGGCGGGCGGGCGGGCGGGCGGGCGGGACGGCCATTCCAGGTCCCCATCCCGTCGAGGAATTGCTATTCCCATACCTATCCCGTTAATGTTTTATTACTCTTAATTGTGATTTTTATTGATTTTTTTACTTAGTAAGAATTTTTTTATAATATGTTTACAAAAAAATGAAAAAATACAAATCAAGGGGTTGTGATGTAGTTGTTAGGATTTGTAGATTAATCTTCTCACCTAAATGAGTTTGACTCTTTTTAGTCCCATTTCAGCAAAATAGTTTTTAAATTTTAGAATTTTGAAAAAAAAAAAAAAAAAAATCGGGGCGGGGTATGCAGTCATTTTTTCATCTCTAAATAAATTAATGTAATTTCTTACTATAATTGGAATATGTTAAGTTTATTTGGGTTGATAAGTAAATTAAATAACGGTATATTAAGAAATATAAAAATTTAATACACTCTATATAAAGTAAGTGACCTATAATTTGAGACGAAATAAATAAAAAAAATGGATATTTTTGTGGGACGATGGAGTAACATTTAACAATAACCCCAAATTAAAAATTAACTAGTTTTATAAAGTTAGACATATGATGGTCAGGGTGCGATCTGCTGCGCAGTGGGCGGAAGATTTCTTCCCACATGCTTTGATTTGTCGGCATGTGGGCAAAATTTCCTGCCCACTAGGGGCGGGAGATCACTGTCGTGATGGTCAATTGATATTTAATAAAGATTTAAATAGTTTGGGACCGATTGTGCAATTGTTGATTATTAATTTGCTTCATTAAAATTTAGGATCAACTTGTTATATGAAAAATAAATTAGAGATTAGTCGTGCAATTTTCCATAAATTCTTAGATTTTTGTTGGTTATTTATTATTTGTCATTTGACTCATTTCAAGAAACAAGGCCCACCAAGAAGAAGACAAAAGAGGGTGAGAGAATATGCCAATCCATTCCCCATGAACCATAAACAAATTATACCAACAGCCTACATCTTTTCATGTCCCATCTTCAAAGATTCCAAAAGCAAAGTCCCCACCCACCCCTAACCACACAAACACACTAGTGCGTCCCTTTCGTAAATTTTCATATTTTTGTTGATTTGAAGGTACTACGTTGTGAATTCACATTAACTTCTCACTGTACTGTAATAATCCTTTTTGGAACATCGGAGATAGTGAAAAATCAGGAGAAAGAATAGATTTTTACAGATGAAATTCGGGAAAGAGTTTAGGATACATTTAGAAGAATCACTGCCGGAATGGAGGGACAAGTATTTGTGTTACAAACCTTTAAAGAAGCTCCTTAAAAATATCCCGGCTGCCGATCCGCTACCGGACGGAGATGGGCTGGCGCTTCCTCCGTCGCCGTCGGTCGAGCTTCATGACTGGTTTGTTGGGATTCTTAACGAGGAACTTGAAAAGTTTAACGATTTCTTCGTCGATAAAGAGGAAGAATTCATTATCCGCTTCCAGGTAATTTCTTGATTTCACGTATATCAATACTAGTATACCTTCCGTGGAATCGTAGAAAAATAAATGGAGATTGATAGAAATTGGTGAGTGAATGGTGGTGAATAATAAAATGAAACAAGATTGAGAAGGAAATATTTAGAGAACAATAGTGAAGAGAAAGAAAATTGGGAAGAAGAGATTTGAGGAAATTGAAAATTTTTTTTGTTGAGGGTGAACACACAGGATAGGTGTATCACTTTTTTGTGTGAGTTGTGTGAGTGGGGTGAAAACCTCTCTTATAGTTGGTGATTATATTGTGCACACAATTTATATCCATAACTGAATCTATTTTGTGGGGCGGGTGGGTTGGATGGGGGGTTATTTGGTCTGTGCAATTGTTTTTATTTTTTTTCTTTTCTTTTCAATTTTAATCTTACTCAAGCTGGATAAATGGCACAATTAGTATCTTGATATTGGAGGTAAAGTCACAGCAGGAAATATCAACTTTTTTCAGTGTTATGTGTTTATTAGATGCTTTTCGAAAGAATGGAGAAGTTGTACCTGTGAGCTGAATTCTAATTCGAGCATGGAAGAAGATCGAGAAAGAATGGCAGATGATTGACAATTGTTGATATGGAAAATATGGAGTTAGGCTGGTAAATATCCATAAGGAATTTGCAGATCAGATTCATCTAGAAGCTAAATAGAAATCGGGGTAATTGAGATAACATGTGATTATAAAATTTCTCGGGTGACATTTTGCTTTAAAATTGATGCTCAAATAGGAGGGGGTGAAGTATTGAGATGTATATTTTAATGGTTTGTTTGATTAGGTGGATTCTACAGTTCTAATGAAGAAGAATAAGCTAAAATTTTATCTATTGTGTTATCAAACATATCTTAAGTGGAGACGGTAAGTTGGATGGTACAATATAATCTCTTTGGCGAATTCTAGTATGTCACAGGATTTGTTTAATTGACCTGCTCTTGGAATTGATAATCATAGTATGTACGTGCATAAATGGGCTTCAGGGAGTGTCCGGGGGGATGGGTAGTCAACAGCAAGCTTCCTTGAGCCGGACTTGTGTATTGGTTCCAACCAATTAGGTATCTATAGAAGGCAGTTTAACATCTGTTCCAATCTTAAAAGTTAAAACAGTCTTGCTCAAAGCTGGTTGGTAATATAGAATATCTGCAGCACATTCCATTTTATCTAAGTGTTTGTTTTGTGACATAGTATCTTTGATGTTTCATTTGTGCCAAAATAGGATATTTTAGCCACTTACAAGCTATGATTGGTAACGTAAGATTCTTTGGACTTCCTTTTCTCTTTTCCATGTCCTTTCGGCTTTCGCTATAGCTGAAGCAAGCCACGGAACCAGAGATGCTACTGAAATTTCTACCACGGACTTGCTTAAACGACCAGATAGTTTTCAACTGTTTGGTTAACTTGCTGAACACCTATGGCATGTTTTGGATTGGATTCACTATTGGAAAAGAAATAAATTGTCCATCGTCTTGTCTAGTATATTCTTAGCTTACAATTTAGCTCTAGGATATGAAAGCGCGACAGTCTAACCTTGCAAGATACTCTCGGAAAGTGAAGATATCTTAAGGGTCCAGACATCATTAGAAATAAATGGTTGTGCTGATAACGCGACCCATGCCATTGTCTGAATAGAAATAGGGTTCTCAAATATAGCAGAGCGCTTGAGTCCATCGTAACTATTACATGTTTTTTTCAAGAAAAAATAAAATTGAGATACATTTCTGTAACCTATAGTTAAGTTAACTTTATCATTAAGGCAATTTGGAATATTAACACTGAAACAGATAATATAAAAGTCCAGACATGAGGTTTGCCCGACGATGGCTAACCTGTATTTAGGAATGTAGAGTGTAAACTAGTAAATTCTGTGTTTCAAAATTTTCAGCTTGTTCTTGTCATTGATTTGTCAATTCAATTGTGATTATTGAATTCTTTTTGGCCTCGTTTATTCCATTCCTGTAAAAATGGCTGTAAAGAAAGGTAATAATAATTCTGTAGATGATGTATCTCTCTGTTAGTAAACACACGGGAAGCATCATTTTGGTGGAGACCACACAAATATGTTGTGTGGCACTTCCTTCATCAGCTTCTGTTTTTGCAGGAGTTAAAGGAAAGAATTGAAAGAGTGAAGGAGAAAGGCAATAGAGGCGGAGTCTTTAGATCAGATACAGAATTTAGCGAAGAGATGATGGACATACGGAAAGACTTTGTTGCCATTCACGGGGAAATGATTCTTCTAAAAAATTACAGCTCTCTTAATTTTGCTGGTAAAGAAGCTGCTTTATTGTTTTTCTATGATATCTATTGTAGGTTGCAACAGGGATCGGTAACACGAGGGAATGGTGGTTCCTGGGTTCTAAGTTTCTGAAAATTAATGATATAGTTGCCTATACCATGATTTTGTTCCTTCTCAGAGAATGACTAAGCTTTAAAAAAAAAAAAGAGTAAAAGTTTACGTTACTCGTCTTAGTTTTAAGCAGAAAAAGCGAACTCTTATCTTACTATCCAACTTAAGTAACTTGCTTAGTTCCAAGTTTGAACAATAAAGATTTATTTATGTTAAAACATACTTATAAGCTTAGCCAAACATGTTAGTGCACAATGCGGTAACTCTGATTTGTGTTTGCATATTTGATTAGGTCTTCTTAAGATTTTGAAGAAATACGATAAAAGAACGGGGGGACTGTTGCGCCTACCTTTCACACAGCTTGCTGTTCATCAACCCTTCTTCACCACAGAACCTCTCACGAGACTAGTTCACGAGTGCGAGGAAAATCTTGAGCTCCTATTCCCACTAGAAGCCGAGGTTGTTGAGTCCACTGCTGTTACACGAGATCAGATTGGCAATGTACCTACGAACCCTTCAAATGGTTCCCTTGAGACAACCTTGTCGCTTGGGGAGGACACTGTAGACATTTATCGTAGTACCCTTGCTGCAATGAGAGCTATAAAGGGCCTTAAAAAGGCGAGCTCGACTTATAATCCATTATCGTTTTCATCTCTCTTTGGAAGCCCGGATAGTGACAGTACAGGTGCTGTAACAGCTGAAAACTCGCCCTGTGATTCTTCCCCAACCTTGCAGAATGGGGACGGGGCAAATGAAGATGTTGCTGATTCCCCCAAATAAAGTTAAACTTTTTGGTTGCGGAAGACATCTGAAATATTTTGTTCATATTGTGCAATAAGCTTCCAATGTAGAGTGCAGTTTGAAGCGTGATTACATTTTGTTGGATGTAATTTGTAAATATATTTAAAGTCTTCCCATTGTTCTAATTTATTTATAATTTCTTTTACAATATTGATATTGAGAAGTTGTGCTTACAGGGCATAATATATCTTGAGACACTCGAAATATTTGGCATTTTTATTCTATTAGGGCCAGTATAGTTTGTGGTTTATGTGAATAAAACTATTTATTTGGATAATTATTATTCGGATCACATATTTACTAGTATACCGTTGTTATTATTATTATTATTATTATTATTATTATTATTATTTTTTTTTTTTTTTTTTTTGCGGTGGAATCCGACCGTAGATGATTTTAATGGATTGAGGAGTTGAGAAGAATGTTGAAGATTGAGAGAGAGAGAATTTTGTTTGAGGGGTGTTTAATTTTGAAGAATATGGAGAAGAATAAGAAGAATTGAGAAAAGAGATATGGGTTTTGGTTTGAGAAGATGAAGACGTAGTGACGGATAAAGAAGTTCTTTTTTTGTCTTGTAGCGGAGTAAAACTTCCATACGATTAGGTGATTATTATCTTATTTGGTCTAGCTAAGTATAAGAATGGAAAACGTCATTGTTAAAGGTCAATTTTTTGTTAAAAATAATAATTATACCCTTATTATTAATTAACGAAAAAATTAAATAAAAAATTAAAGAAAAAAAAAAAGGTGGAGCAGTCGGGTAGAGGCCGAGGCGGGGAAGCGGTGCGGAGAATTGTGGGATTATTCTATATCCTTAAATAAATTTGTTCTATATTATAACGGATACGCTTGCTTTTAAAAATAATAAGTGAATTTGTATTCAAATAAAAAAATTTGTTATTATCTTTTCGATAATAAAATTTTTCTTTATTTTTTACTCAAGTTATTATTTATCTTGAGACACTTTGCTACATAAAGTGGGCCAGCGCTTGCATAGCCTATACTTATTTGCTAGTTGGGTCCAACACGATTTGTAATCAAGGGATAGTTTCATCATATACTAAAAAAAATAAAATAAAAAATAGAAAATATTATTTCACTTTTTAATTCTAAAAATCTTGTTTTTACTTTTGTAACACTTGTTGTTATGTTTACTACGTTTGTTATATTTTTTACAAAAAATGTATTACATTTGTTACATTTATTACATTTGGAATTTAAAATGTTGAAAAATAATTGTAAAATTTCAATATAAAATTAAGAATATGACAAAATTATCAACGTAATTTATTGCTTTAGTATTGGCGGACTTACGAAGTTGAGATATGTATTGCATTGATTTAAGAGAATTATGCTACAATGTTTATTTTCTCTATTTCCAATTTTATTGTTTTAAATTTTTAATTTTAAAAATACTATCCAAATTAAAAATTTCAAAATTTTAATCACAAATTCTCTAGAAAATATCCACATACTCCTACCCATCTCCGCCACAAACCTATGCACCACCACCATCGCATTCACCGTCGTCATCCCAATTTTCGTGACACCCATCACCATTGAAGAGATCTACCCATGCAAATCCAACTTCAATTTGTCTCATCAACGTTGTGCTGATTGCCACAAATTGTCTTGGCTATCTCACCTTCGTCACTGTGAAAGCTCTAGCAACATGGGTGGGTTTGGATGTACATTTGTATTTTAGATGGTTGGGGTGGTTGCTTTGGGTTCTAGATCTAGATGTGTATCGTGGATTGGACATACGATGGTTGAGGGTGGTCGGGTTAGGTGGGAGTGGCAAAAAAGCTCGTCGGCTCGTAAAAGCTCGGTCCAGCTCGGGCTCGTCGAGAGACGAACACGAGCTAAGGCCGAGCTCGCTCGGCTCGGCCAAAAAAGAGCCCAGCTCGTTTGGGCTCGTGCCCACGAACCAAATTGACGAGCCACGAACAGGCTCGGCTCGTGGCTCGCCAACGGTCACGAAATCGTGACCGTTGGATGATCATTCGGCGGATCGCGATGATAGCCCAATAATAACTAACCAAGAGGGGGTGAATTGGTTTTCTCAAACTTTTTCGAAAATTATTCTCAAAGTATGATATTTAAGAAATTAAAAATAATCCACAAAAATATAAGCACAATATAAGTAAATAAAAGGGAAGAAAGAGTGTAAATGATATTTTTATGGAGGTTCGATCCAACCAATGATCTATGTCCCCCGTTACCAAGCTCTCCAACACGAGCACGGCCTTTCCACTATTTTGATTGACTTATGGTACAATCCAAACCCTTACAATGTATCCGATGACTTACAAACAAGGAGCACCGATCCTTATACAATATTAAACTTTTAAGGGACTTCAATATGACCCAAAAATGTAAAGAGATTGATTTGGGTATTTCTCTCTTGATGAATGATAAATACAAGTTCGGTTTAAGAGAGACTAATACTTTAATGAATATCAATATATGAAGAAAGCTCAAGTGTTAAAAGAAAACTTTGTTATAATGATGAATCAAAAGTTTGATTTGATCAACCAAAGTTTTTCAATAAGAGATATTGAAGATATAAATACAATGAAGCTTTGAATGAATTTTCTCAATATGATTCTCTCTATAAATACCCTTGTAAGTGTTATTGAATGATAATAAATGAAGTGGTATTTATAGAGATGAATTTTGTCACTTTACTGTTGAAACGGATGACCAAAGCGGTCGACCGGGTCGGATGGTCGAGAACTAGTCGTTAGAACGCAAAAATCGAGAACAAACACTTTTGAAAAGTGGCGATCGACGGTCTACGGTTCATTCAAGCAGTCAACCGGTTCAACCGGTTTATTAAGCGGATTGACCATTTCTGATTTTGAAAAATTGATTTTGGCTTAGATAAAAATATTTTATGCAAGTGATAATGACATACGTTTTGTGCATGAAAATATTTTTGAGCTTTCATTCATTTAATTGCTAAAATCAAAGAGCTAATACCTTCACAATTTTATCGAGAAATCTATTATTCGATCTTGATTTTGAATCTTGAATTTTGGATCTCAAGATACTTGAACTCTTGTATGATTTTGACTTGATCTTGCCATTGCATGAGAGTTTGATTTGTAAGCGCTTTCAATATTACTTGAAAATAGATTGTTAGAAAACACAACTATTTTGTTTGTTATAATCAAAACATTAAGGTTTAAAGTTACTCATAGGTCAACAATTTCCTCCTTTTTGATTATGACAAACAATGTGAGAGTAGAGGTTATAAGATAAATTAAAACCAAATATATTTCTCCTTCCTTTTTCAAGTAAACATGGTATGATGAATTTGTATTACATGATACCATTTTGTATTACATTATTTGACAAGTTTCCGATTTTATCACATATCAAATGTCCAAGTTGTTTTGTCAAATGTTCATCACATTCATCACATTACATATATTTCAAATTTATCTCATATCACATATTTTCTCCCTTCTGGCATAAATAAAAAGGCATAATCGAAACATTAAGGTGAAAACATTCATTGATAAAACTTGAAAGTTAAAATATGCCATATATTGATAAGCGGAAAAGTTAAAGACAATTATAGTTCAAAAGACACAAATGAAAGACTTAGAGCAAACACATAAACTAAAATAAGAAAGAGATAATCTAAATCTCCGATGGAGGATGTGGAGGAGCACGGCGTCGAGGCGGGAATGTAGAGCATGAAGCAATGAAGTTATGCCATCTACCGAGTTTTGTAATCCTCCAACTGTAGTTTGTATGCTAGCCGCCGTATTTTGTAGGTCACTCACGGCATGTTGTAGGCCATCGATGGTAGATGTGAGTGAGTCAATTCGGCCATTAAGAAGATTGTAATTGTCCTCGTTGAAGTAGGAGGTGGAGGACAACGGCCGATGTGATCGTGGTTAGGGCGGCTCATCTTCATCAACATTCATGTCCTCACTATCGAATGGTAGCGTGGGGTCCTAAATCATCATCAAACCCTTTAGACTTCGCCACCCATTGTCCATTTTCTTTGACAATTTTCATTCGTTTGAGAGTGAGGATGTTGATGGTATCGATGGCTTTAGGAAGAAGGGCGACCGAATCACAAAAAAGATGTCAAAGTGTTTAAATTTTTAGTGAGAATCATGTCGTAGGGAAGTGCCTTAGCCTTGTCTGCCGTTAAGAACATGAATTCATATCTTGGATCATAATATATGAAAAGTTTAGTTTGTGCCCACGGAGGATAGAGTCGAGAAGGAAGACATCATAATGATTGTCCTCATCTAAATGACCTTTCCGAGGAACAATGATATGGGCGATGATGTTGTGTGGACATGACACGGGAGAGTGAGTTGATTCGTACTTAGACGTACGGCAGCTTCAAAGTGCTTGTCGGTGACGCGACAACAAGCCTCGACTGGATTGTATTCGTTAGTGTGAAGAATTGTTTTGGTGGTATAGAGACGAATACCACCATCCTCAAGATGAAGAATGGAATGAATAAGTTCTTGAGTGATCTTAATTCGTTTGTTTCTAAGAAGACACGAAATACCCGATCCCGGAGAAAAATTTATATTGATGTAAAAATCTTTGACAATGAAGGGATAAACTCTATCGTTTAGGGTAAGAATAGGAACCCAACCCATACCCATGAAAAGGTTTTCAATGTTTAATGAGGGTGCATCATGAGTGAATGAGGCAAGGTCGACATTCTTACCTATGAGGGCGAGACAACGGTCAAACCTTTTCGTTTGAGGGTCCTCTTGGGAGGAGGATGATGATGATGGTAGCCTTTCTCTCCTAAAACGCTTGGCAGCCATTTTGACCCGAGGCATTGTAATGGAAATGGATTTTAGAGACTAGGTTTTAGTTAATCCGTTTGGGATGGATTTTGATGATTTTGTGGACAAAAATTGGGGATTGTTCGATTTTGGAAGGATAAGGATATGGGTTTTGATTGTGAGTGGAAATTTTGAAGATTGGAAGGAGATTTGATGAATGGGGAGAGATTGGAAGAGAAAACCATATGTTCGCGCGAAGAAGGAATGAAGAATTTTGAAAAATTACGAAGTTAAAACCCTGATTTCCGATGATACGGTCGACCGGTTGAATCAGATGGTCGATCGTTTGAACTTAAATTTTTGAAAAAGAACTTTCTGTTCAAACGGATGAAGAGGCAGATGATTTGGCAGTCGTCCGTTTTAATTCAACCGGACGATCATTTGACTAAGCGGTCAACTGTTTGAACTTATCAAAAGTTTCAAAACTCTCTGTTTAAACGGATGCAAAGATGGATGAGGAGGAGTCCATCCGTTTGAGCACAAATGGACGACCGTTTAATTAAGCAGACGACCAGATGAACTTTTCAATTTTTCCACAAGTCTCTGTTCAATCGGATGATGATCCGGACGCATAATGGTTCAACCGTTTACCTTGAAATTGACGTCCGTTTCAAAGAACGATCGTCCGGTTGGACAATTTTGCAAAATTTTTACCGAAATCATTGATTTGGTCCTTTATCAAATAATTTTAAAACATGTTTGTCATATAAAATTCAATAAAAAATATCATTCATAAAGAGTTAGCCACATACTTCACATTCATCAATTATCCCAAGATTTCGTCGAATATATTAAAATCTTTCAAGTGCTAATAGTTTTGTGAGAATATCGGCTAAATTTTTTCGTTGTTTACAAACTCCAAAGTTATAACTCCCTTTTGTGCATGGTCTCGAAGAAAACGATGTCTGATCTCAATATGTTTGGTTCGAGAATGCAAAACAGGATTCTTGGATAAGTTTATGGCACTAGTGTTGTCACACATGATAGGAACTTTTTCAAAAGATAGGTGATAATCATTTAGAGTTTGTTTCATCCATAAGATTTGAGCACAACAACTAGTGGCAGAGATATATTCAACTTCGGCGGTTAACAAGACAACATAATTTTGTTTCTTACTAAACCAAGAAACTAAAGCAAAGCCTAGAAAATGACACGTTCCTCTAGTACTTTTATGGTCAATTGTGCAACCAGCCCAATCAACATCCAAAAAACTAAGTAAATCAAAATGAGTTTCTTTAGGGTACCAAAGATCTAAGGATCTAGTTCCACTAAGATAACGAAAAATGCGTTTGACGGCACTAAGATGAGAATTCTTAGGATTAGATTGATATCTAACACATAAACATACACTAAACATAATATTGGGCCTACTAACGGTTAAATAAAGAAGAGATCCGATCATACCTCGATATTTTGTTATATCAATGGAAGTACCTTGCTCATCTTTATCTAATTTGATTGATGAGCTCATTGGAGTATCCATTGGTTTCAATTTTTCCATTTCAAACTTTTTGAGCATATCCAAGATATACTTGGTTTGACTAATGAATATTCCATCATTAGTTTGTTTGATTTGAAGCCCAAGAAAAAACTTGAGTTCACCCATCATACTCATCTCAAATTCTCTGCTTATACACTTAGAAAATTCTTCACATAGGGAAATGTTAGTAGCACCTAAAATGATATCGTCAACATAAATTTAAACAACAATCATATCATTCTTTTGGTTTTTATAAATAGTGTTGTATCCGCCTTACCCATTAAAAATCATTTGATAAGAGAAATTTACTTAATCTCTCATACCATGCTCTAGGAGCTTGCTTTAATCCGTAAAGGGCGTTTCTAAGTTTGAAAACTTTATCCGGATACTTGTGATTTTTAAAACCGGGCGGTTGCTCAACAAAAACTTCTTCTTGAATGACTCCATTCAAGAATGCACTTTTGACATCCATTTGAAAGAGAGTAAAATTCTTATGACAAGCAAAAGTAAGAAGCATGCGAATTGACTCTAATCTAGCAATCGGTGCAAATGTTTATTCGAAATCAATGCCTTCTTCTTGATTGTAACATTGAGCCACTAATCTAGATTTGTTACGCACAATTATACTATTTTCATCTCGTTTGTTTCTAAAAATCCATTTTGTGCCAATTACAGTTTGTGAATTTAGTCTAGCAACTAAATTCCAAACATGATTTCTTTCAAATTGATTTAGTTTATCTTGCATAGCTAGAATCCAAAATTCATCAAACTCGGCTTCTTTAAAATTCTTTGGCTCCATTTGTGAAAGAAAGACACAATTATTATAAAAATTTCTAGAAGAATTTCTTGTGCTTACCCATTTTGATGGATCACCAATGATGAGATCTTTTGGGTGAGAAGGGACAAACCTCCATTCTTTAAGTAATGAAAGAGTGTTAAGATCTTCATGAGGTTCTTCTTTATTTTGTTGCATAATCGTTTCCTCATCATGTTGAATTTCAACGTTATTTGGATTTCCTTTGTCTTGATCTTGAACAATTAATTGTTCAAATGGTATTTCCAAATCTTCATCATCAATAACTTTTTTTTGTTCAATGGAGTTAGTTTCATCAAAGACCACATGCATTGATTCTTCAACTACTAAATTTCTTTTGTTAAAAACTCTAAAAACTTTGCTAGTAGATGAATATCCAAGAAAAATTCTAACATCGGATTTTGGATCAAATTTTTCCAAATTTTCTTTTGTTTTTAATATAAAACATTTACACCTAAAAATTATAAAATACAGATATTAGGAATTCTATTTTCCAAAGCTCATATGGAGTTTTGGTTTTCTTTCGACTAACCAAAACTCTATTTAAAATATAACATGAAGTATTTACGACTTGATTAAAAGTATTTTGGTAAATTGTTTTCATTTAACATGGTCCCAGCAATTTCTTGCAATGTTCGATTTTTTCTTTCTACTACACTATTTTGTTGAAGAGTTCTAGGAGCTAAAAAATTATGTTCATATCTATTTGATTTGTAAAACTCATCAAAAGCTATTTTTCAAATTCTCCACCATGATCACTCCTAATTGTGGTAATGGTGTGTCCTTTTATTTTGGACTCTTTTGTAAAAATGTTTAAATGCATTTAAAGCTTCACCCTTTAAATTCAAGAAAATGACCCAAATAAATCTTGAAAATTCATCAACAATAACAAATGCATAATATTTTCCACTTAAACTAAGCGGTTCTAGAGGGTCCAAATAAGTCCATGTGGAGAAGTTGTAAAGGTCTTGAAGTAGAAGAGTGTTGTTTAAGTTTGAAAGAACTATTTACTTGTTTTCAAATTGACAAGCATCACAAATTTTATCTTTTCAAACTTTACATTTGGTAAACCTTTTACAAAGCTGTTTTTGGAGATTTTTGAAAGTAAGTCCATGCTAACATGACATAATCTCCTATGCCATAACCAAGAATCATCCTTTATACTTGAAAGATATTTTATTTCTTTTTCAAGTTCAAATTCAATAGTTATGATGTAAACATCCTTACTTTGGCTCCCCATGAACAATACCTCTTTAGATATAATATCCTTAATGAGATATTTGGAAGAATCAAATTTAATGAGATAACCTTTATCACACAATTGACTTATACTAAGCAAGTTATGTTTAAGGTTATCAACTAATAAAACATTTTCAATGGAGGAGAAGAACGATTACCAATATTTCTAATGCCTATGATATTTCCTTTGGCATTGTCTCCAAAAGTTACATGACTTCCATCTTTTCTTTTGAGACTTGATAGTAATGATTGATCTCCCGTCATGTATTTTGAACAACCACTATCCAAGAACCAATTGCTTTTGACCTTTAAGTGGTACCTACAAAAATAATTTTAATTTTTAATTTTTGGTACCCACATAAGTTTAGGTCCTTGATAGTTAGTGTTTGTGGATTCTTTTATCCACTTGTGTTTTCTTTCAAAGTATAGTATCTTTTAGTTGAACAATTATAAGCAACATTACCAATTTTCTTGAAAAAACTACATGTTATGTTTTGTTGAAAAAAATTGGATGATTTCTCAAAAATTGTTTCAAGGGATTTTTGTTTCAAGAGAGGTTTATATCTAATTCTCTCTTTGTTGAACACACATTTTGCTCACCAAGTATTAATTCAAAATTTTTCTTTCATTAGGTAAACTTATGAATAATGCTTGTTAAATCAACTACTTTTTCTTTCAATGAAATATTTTCTTTAATTAAGAATTTATGATCATCTTTTTCTTTTTCAAAGTCATTTTGTGCAATAAAGAGTTTCTTGACTACTTTTTTCAATAATAAGTGTTTATTGTTAAGAATGGAGTATTTTGAAACAGGTTTCTCAAATTCATCAAGAATTTCATCATAATAGGTAGATAAGTCAATTTAATAGTCATTGTTATTTGTACTTACCTCATCCTCATTAGTCATGAAGTACATGTTGGCGATTTCTTCTTGAACTTCATCTTCTTCGAGATCATCTTCATCACTATCGTCCCATGTAGCTTGAAGAGCTTTCTTTTTAGTGAACTTCTTTTTGTTCGAGCATTCGATTCTCTTATGACCGGGTTTGTCACAATCACAACATATGATCTTTTTGTTTTTCTCTTCACCTTATCATCCTTCTTTTGAAATCGCATATTGTTTTTAAATCCTCTTCATTTCTTGACAAGAAGAACTAGGTCATCAAGTTCTTCATCACTCATGTTTGTGTGGAAGGATCCTTCACCGTTTGTCGATTTCAATGTAATTTGCCTCTTGGGAGGCTCCTTCATCTATTCTTTGTTTCTTCTTATTTTCTCTTTTGTTTCGGCATTGTTGAGCTTATCGTCATCAATGTTCCATACGACTCCTCCAATGGATAAGTGTTGACATCTTTTGTATTCTCTATCAATATCCTCAACGAGTTCCAATCTTCGAAAGAGACCTAAGCATTTTACTCACAAGTTCACCATTAGAAAACTTTCAATCAAAACCTTTAAGGCCATTAATAATATCGGTAAAAGCGAGTAATCATATCGATAATAGGTTCATCTTGCTTCATAAAGAAGTTTTAAAATCTTTTGTCAATAGATTTATCTTAGTTTCTTTAACCTTGTTAATACCTAAATGAGTTATCTCTAATGCATGCCAAATATCAAATGCAGAATCACACGTGCTAATACGATTAAACTCATTTTTATCTAAAGCACAATAGAGTAGGTTTTTGGCTCTAAAATTCAAGGATAATTTTCTTTTATCCTCTTCATCATATTCTTCTCTAGGCTTAGGAATAGTTTGGTCTGGTTTATCATCAACTTTAATAATTTTTGTTGGTACATATGGACCAAACTCAATAACTTCTCAAATGTTATAATCAATAGATTGAATGTAAATCATCATTCTAGTTTTTCAATAATTGTAGTGTGTGCCATTAAAGAAAGGGGGACGATTTGATTCCTCAAGATTTTGAATATTTTGGTTAGCCATAACTCAAGATTGTATAATAAAAAAAAGAGCACCTTGCTCGATACCAATTGATAGTCCAAGAATAACTAACCAAGAGGAGGTGAATTGGTTTCTCAAACTTTTTCGAAAAATATTCTCAAAGTATGATATTTAAGAAATTAAAAATTAATCCACAAAAATATAAGCACAATATAAGTAAGTAAAAGGGAAGAGAGAGTACAAAAGCGATATTTTTATAGAGGTTCGATCCAACCAATGATCTACGTTCTCCGTTACCAAGCTCTCCAACACGAATACGGTCTTTCCATTAATTTGATTGACTTATGGTGCAATCCAAATATTTACAATGTATCCGGTGACTTACAAACAAGGAGCACCGATCTTTATACAATATTGAGCTTTCAAAGGACCTCAATATGACCAAAAACTGTAAAGAGACTAATTTGAGTATTTCTCTCTTGATGAATGATAAATACAAGTTTAGTTCTAAGAGAGAACTAACACTTTTGTCACCACCCGATTTTGGTAGGGCCTCCACGTCAGCAAAGGCCCAATGAAGATCCCATATAGGCCCAATTCAGGTCTAGCTCAAGCCTTATAGGCCCAGCGGGGATCTCCCAGAGTTATAAAAGTTCCATAGAACCGACGAAGGCCTTGTAGGCCCATTGGGTATTGTAACATCCCTGGATCAGGGTATTGCAAAGCCCATAAACGTTCTCAACACTCGCGGCCGACCCATAGCACCTCGCCGAGCTTCGTATCTATTGTAACTAACAGATATCATAGTATTTTGGAATGACCAGAGAAATAATTAAAGGCGATTGCATTGGATTGTATGATTCTCACAAGAAACCAAATCACAATCTCCTAAAGATTAGGCAACGTGATAGATTTAAATAAGGTAGATAATCTTGGAGATTGCCTTAACGGTGATTGCTCCTATCCCATAAGGAAGAGGATCCGAGCAGGATGTCTAATTGATTTGTTTCCTAAATCAATTAGAACTCTTATGCTATAAATACGACGTCTCCGGTTATTCTAAGGTACGCTTTTTTTGCACTAAAAACTCACCCTAAACTCTGCTCAAATCTCTGCCTACTTGTCCCTTCCACACTCAATTACTTTCACCCCATATGTATTATTACTTATACCAACAGTTGACTTGATCGTCGGAGTACCAACGATCGCCATACTTTTTTTCTCTAGAGATCTTGGTACCTAACGATTGTGCGAGTGTGTAGGTAACATACAAGTTGGCAGATGAGTGACTGGAGATCTATTGACACGTGGACGGTGCGCAGTTACGGCGTCGATAGATTGGCGCCATTTGTGGGAATGAAAAATGTTA
The DNA here is from genome assembly GCA_023638005.1 of Forsythia suspensa. Lineage (NCBI taxonomy): Eukaryota > Viridiplantae > Streptophyta > Magnoliopsida > Lamiales > Oleaceae > Forsythia > Forsythia suspensa. The sequence continues at coordinate 943,260 of JALRMA010000416.1, read as the reverse complement.
CACAGCTTAAAACTTGTGGTAAAAATATGTTTTCTACCCGAAAGAGCATGGCAACTGAATACTCTATAGAAGAAGAAGTCAAATCCCACCATACTGACTGCGCGAGAAAAAGCATTCAAGACTTGTAGAACATAACCCACTGCAAGAGAAGAAGACAACGACAAAAGCAGATGGTTGAACAGGAGAACCAGGACCTGAGGCTGGACAATGCCCGGATGAAGGCAGCGCTTAAACTGTTGGAGAATCAATCCTTCCAACGTGGACCTTGCCTGGAAAAGACCTTCACGGTCTGGCTTAATGGAAAGCTGTCGACCTCAGGATGACCCACCCATTTCAAATGGTCGAAACCCTCGAAACATCACTACGAAGCCCTCGCAGGATGATCAGATGGGGAGACCTTTCCTGGCGTGAGAAGACCGACCCGCTCCTACTGCTAGCGTGTTTGACAGGTTGGGGTGAGATCCTCCATAGCGTCACCCCTACCAACACACATCAGGTGCAGTGAGTACAGCGAGGCCCGTACGGAAAGGAGGAATGACTCGAAACAAAGTTACGCAAGGCTCGTGGAAGAGAAAGTGAGGCTAGAATGCTACGAGGATGATGATGATGAGAATCTCCCATTTACCAATTACATGAAGGCCATAGAGATACCCGCGAACTTTTAGATGCCGCTTATAGACAAATACAACGGGAGAGGCGACCCTACGGATCTAATTAATATATATATAAGACGAAGTTCCAAGGCCATCTCCTGCAGTGAAGTGTTAGAATTTCCACACCACACCCGCATCCGACACGAAGCGGTGGTATAACAAGCTGAAGCCAGGAAGCATTCGGAGCTGGCCTCAGCTCAAAAGAGAGTTCGTCAATGCCTTCATTGGCAATCGAACGATGATAGCCGACATCACCCAGCTCAACGACATTAGGCGAAAGAAAGGAGAAATAGTCAAGAGCTATCTCGAGAGGTTCGATGCGTTATCAACAAAATTGAGACTATAACTGATGAGAAAGCCCTAGACGCACTCGTGACTAGACGTCACATACGCACCTCTTTCTGGAGAGACATACAGAACAGTCAACCAAAGACTTACATTCAACTGGTAGACTTGGTCCAGTGCGAGATTCGGTCGGAAGAGATGATCGAAAATAGAGAAAAGGTTGAAATGGAGAGAGGAGATCGCTACAAAAGAGAAGGGTGACGCTCTCCTAAACCTTGTTTCAACCGCTTTTTGAGAAGGCACTCTCCTGGATCGTCGAACAACCATTATAGGAGATTTAACCAGACGGAGGTAGCCCCTGTCCCCATCCTAAAATGCCCGTGGTGGCTCTCTTGCCTGGAACAGCACCATCCAAGTTCTGTCATATACACAAGACTAGGGTATATAACACGGAGGATTACCCAGACGTGAGAGAACTGATCAATCATAGAAACCACAGGCAGGGAGAGAAGAATCGACCTGCGCAAAGACGTCGAGGGCCGCCCAACCGGGGATGAAGACCTCCTCCTCGACACCAAGGCGATGGACCCGTCGTAATGATGGGAAGAATGACAAAAACAGGGATCTCTGGGGCGGAAGGGCCGCGAAAGCCCCTCGGTTTGAGAAATAAACACGATCATAAGAGGGCCCTATGTCGAAGGGCTCACGATGAACTCGTGGTGAAACCACGCGAAGGTAGCGAGAGAAGAACCCATGGAGAGTTGGCGGGTCCACGGACACCGACCAAGAGCACTGTAAATTTTTTTGACTGAGGAAGACGAGGTTGGTATACACTATCCTCGCTGCAATGCCCTGATAGTCCATGCTGTCGTCGCCAGAAAAAAATTGGGATGGATGTTGGTAGATGATGGAAGCACCGTAAATATCCTGTTTGATAGTGCATTCGATCAGATGGACGTGGATCATGAGCTGACGGCCATCTCAGAGCTGCTATTCAGTTTTACAGGGGATAGCCTCGTCTCCCGGTGGACTTCGGAGAACCTCCGTGCCACCTCAAAAATTTTTTGGAATTCTTGATAGTGGATACTCGCTCTGCCTACCATAGAGTCCTCGAAAGACCTACACTGAAGGATTTGCAGGCGGTCACGTCCATATATCACTTGGTAATGAAGTTTTCGATGCAGGAGGGTCGCCAAGATTCGTGGCAATCAGACAGAGGCAAGGGTGTGCTACATGAATGCGTTACAAAAAGTGGCAAAACGTGGAGATGTTACCCCGGCGATAATGACCATACAATCAGAGCCAATGGACGTCGACCACGATAAGATGGATGAAGAAATGATGCTGGACGAGGGCTTGGACCCTTGGATCATAGGCTCAGACTCTCTTACCTCTCCGGCTGAGGAGCTAGAAGCATTTCTGGTGAATCCCTCGGAGCCGTGTTGTTGGTGGGAGTGAAACTCGAGGAAAAGATGAATGAGGAATTGAAGTAGTTCCTGCGGGAGAACACTGATATCTTCGCATGAAAGCATAGCGATATGGTGGGATTGACCCATCATGGCGTGCCACGCCCTAAAGGTGGATGTGAAAGTACATCCCAAGATACAAAAAGAAGTCTTTGGTAGCAGGAGGTATGGGCGCCTGAAGGAGGAAGTTGACAAGTTATTAGCGAGGTTTATCGAAGCAATCTACCCCAATGGGTATCTAACCCGATCTTGGTAAGAAAGAGAACCAAGAAATGGAGGGTATGCATAGACTTCTCGGACTTGAACCAAGAGTGCCCAAAGATAGCTTCCCATTGCCACGCATCGACCAAATTTGTGGTTGATACAAGCTAGGACACAAGCTACTTAGTTTCATGAATGCCTACTCGGGCTACAACTAGATCCTGATGTTCGCATGAGATGAGGATCACACTTCGTTCATTACGAACTGAGGACTGTACTGTTATAGGATGATGCCCTTGGCTGCGAGCGTGGGGGCCACATACCGGCGATTGGTGGCCCGAGCGTTCGCGGGACAATTTGAAAATACTATGGAGGTGTACGTCGACGACATGCTCGTAAAAAGCGTGAACGCCGAGTACCATATAGGACACTTAAGAGGGATGTTGAAGTCCTCTCTGAGATATCGCATGAAGTTTAACCCCCTAAAGTGCGCCTTCGGAGTTGCGTCCGAGAAGTTCCTCGGATACATGGTGAACCAACGCGGGATAGAGGCTAATCCCAAAAATATTAAGGCGTTCATCGAGATGCGGTCACCATATTCCTCCAAGGAAGTCCAGAGCCTAACAGGAAGGTTAGCGATCTGAGGCGGGTTCATATCAAAGGCTACCGATCGTTGCCAGCCTTTCTTCATGACCATCAAAAGAAGGAAGAGGTTTCAATGGACCGAAGAGTGCGAGAAAGCCTTCCAAGACCTCAAGGTCCTCCTGTCCAAATTGAAGAATGGAGAAACATTACTTGTTTACCTCACCGTGTCCGAAAAGGCGGTTAGTTCGGTCTTAATCTGAGAAGAAGGCCCGGTGCAGCTTCCTATCTATTATGTAAGCAAAGTCCTACAGGACGCGGAGACGAGATATCCAGACATGGAGAAGCTCACCCTGTCTTTGATCATCGCCTCTTGAAAACTTCGGCCGTACTTCTAATCGCATAGCATCGATGTCTGGACGAACCTCTCTCTGAGACAGATATTCCAAAAGCAAAACACCTCAGGAAGGCTAATGAAATGGTCAGTCGAACTTAGTCATTTCGATATCTCCTACAAGCCAAGACCCTCCATAAAAGGACAGGCTTTGGCAGATTTATTGGTTGAATTCACCCATATCCCTGAAATCTCACTTGAAGCCTAGCCCCAGGAGGTACCAACATGGAAATTATATGTTGACAGATCCTCAGGAGAGGCCGGAGCTGGAGCTGGGATTTTGCTAGTCAGCTCCAATGGCCACAAATCTCAACTGCGCGTTCCTGGAATTCAAAGCTTCAAACAACGCCATAGAATACGAGGCGCTCCTAGTAAGCTTGAGTCTGGCGCAAGAGATTAAGGTAAGAAAGCTCCAGATCCACAGCGATTCGCAGCTGGTCGTTAGTCAAGTCAATAGGACTTTCGTGGCCCGTGAACAGTCTATGGTGGCATACTTGTCGAAGGCGAGATCTCCTATCCCACTTTAATACCTTGAACTTCTCCGGATCCCGCGGATGGAGAGCAGTTCTGTGAGCGCCCTCGAAAATTGGCAAGTAGCGAGGGACTCCGGCACGATGAGGGCCATCCAGGTTGAAAAGCTCAACCGGCCATCCATCGACGAGTCTTCAGCACCTACTACCATGACGATATCTCCAATCTCCTAGATGGATGAAGAAAATCATCCATACTTGACTTGACCAGTCTTGCGCCAAGCGACAGACGGAGGCGCAAAAGCTCCGCATGAGGATAGTGAAGTTCGTATTACAAGATGAGATCCTATACAAGAAAGGCTTGACCACCTCCATTCTCTGTTGTTTGACATAAGAAGAAGCGATTATGCGTGATGAAAAAGATACGAAGGAATCTAAGGTAACCACTCGGGATGAATGGCTCACAGCGAAAGCGCTTGAAGTAGGGGTACTATTGGCCAACCATGAAGAAAGATTTCCATAACTACTATACCGAAGCTCCCAGCCCAGAACCTTATCCCGATCACCAGCCCTTAGCCTTTCGCTAAGTGAGGGATCGACTTTATAGGTTAAATTCGCGATTGTAGCGGTGGACTATTTCACCAAGTGGTGCGAAGCTAAACCTTTGGCTAAGATCACGGAAGAAAATACATGGAAGTTCGTGTGGAAGAATATCATCGGCGCTTGAGGATCCTCCATTCCCTTGTTTACGACAATGGCGCGCTTGATTCGGCTGGGAAGAAGTTCAACTCGAGCTGTGAGGATCACGGTATTGGAGGATTTTTCACCCCTACTATCCAGCGAGTCTAATGGCGGGTTGAAGGCGTGAGCAAGATCATCAAGCATACCTTTAAAGGAGGCTAGAATCGCCAAATGAGGATGGGCGAAAGAATTACCCAAGACTCTATGGTGCAGTCGAACCACTTCTCGGACGGCGACAGTAACCCTTTTGCCATGGCGTGCAGGCGGAGGCAATGATTCTAGTCGAGTAGGGGTACCATCTCCCGGTGCCTGACAATTCGATAAAGTAACAAATGACAATCTATGCGGGGTGAACACGGACTTGCGGGATGAAAGACATGCGGAATAACGACTTTGTCTCGTGGTCTACCAAAGAAAAATGGCTAGATACTACAACTCCAAAGTCAAGGGCAGGAATTTTCACTTCAATGACTTCGTCCTGAAGAAAGTGTTCCAGGCTAATAGAGCAGCGGGAGCTGGAACCAACCCTTGGGCCCACCTGGGAAGGTCCGTACAAGATCATCAAAGAAATATGGCCTGGAACCTATAAATTAGAAGACTCAGAAGGAAGAGAGACGAGACATCCCTGGAATATCGCCCATCTGCGACCATATTGTCAATAGTTTTATTTTACGCTTCTCAGTTTTCCAGCATTGTTTCCGACATCTCTAGACACCGCATCTTTTAATAAAGTTCATTGTTTTCTGAACCAAAAGTGTTTCATATCCTACTTTACCAAGAAAGGAAATTCGACAACGAGGGAGTGTGGTTCGCGGACAACTCTGTCAACTCGCTGGATAAACATTCAACGCGCATTCAAACAAGTAAAGACAATTTAGAAGTGATGGAGTGTGGTTCATGGCCAACTCTGTCAACTTACTGGATAAACATTCAATGCGCATTCAAACAAGTAAAGACAATTCGACAGCGATGGAGTGTGATTCGCGGCCAACTCTGTCAACTCGTTGGATAAACATTCAACGCATATTTAAGCAAGTAAAAGAAATTCAATAGTGAAGGAGTGTGGTTCGCGGCCAACTCTGCCAACTCGCTGGATAAACATTCAACACGTATTCAAACTAATGAAGATAATGGATTTTCGTTGGCCTACATGGCTGAATAAAACAATTTATATAAGAATATACGTTGCAAGAGGCTTTACATTTTCAAATCAAAGGACAAGACTGGTAAGAACATGCAAGACTCTTAAGTTCTAGTCGGACCCTTGAGATCTGCATAATCGGAGACCCCGAGTTTAGCTAACAGATCCTGGGCCTTCGACAACTCAATCAACGCCTCGGTCAATTCTTTATCTTTGGCATAGATCATGTTTGACAAGACCTCAGCTTCGATTCGACCTTCTTCTGAGCCTGAACACACGCCCTCTTGATCGTCTTAGCTTTGGTAATGTCATATATGGCACGTGCTCTCGCATCTTCAAAGAATGCGAGCTGTTCAAGATCTTTGTTTTATGAACGCAGCACGTCGACATTCTTATCTCTCCCAACAGTGGAGCGCAATTCATCAACCTTCATCACCAGTACTTTGTACAATTCGCAGTTAAGCACGTGACTCCGAGGGGTATACATTTCATCCAGTTTCAACAACTCTGTCAATACCGTGTTATTTGTGGCTTTCCCAAAAGTGAAAGTCCAATACTTATGAACTGAGGCCACTGCTATGGCAGCCAGGGCTGGCAGTTTTTCTAAGACCGTTAGGTCCAGCTCGTCCCGACGGGACCTAATGTTGATGTATTCATATTTGCCGAGAGAAAAAAGTATAGGGGTTCGGAACGCCTCCTCCCTGCTATTGGAGCCTGCCTTCCTCTTGTCCGATTGTCTAGAGTTTTTCGACGAAGGCACAGGTCCCACAGAAAACGAAGCGGAAGACACTTCTGATGTCACTTCTGGCACTAAAGAAATAAAGAAAGAGTTGCCCATCATTGTCTCGGTTATGCGTAAAATAGTAACCCCGGATCGGGCCTTGCGAGAAGGTCTTGGAGGCGGAGGGAGAACATCATCCACAACCCCTCAATGTCTTATCTTAAGCTTTGAGACGTAGGAAAAATAAAAACCCGACATGATCGACGACAAGTGAGATCTAAATATTGCGGTAGGAGAGCAAAGTCAGGAGGAAAAGAATGAAGTCCTACAAGCATATATATAGGCACGGGAGAACACGAGCGGTTGAATAAATAAACCCTAGGGAGATGTAAAGAGTGCGTGATGATCGTGCCTCGTGAGTTGTCTGGTCATTACTTCATGATGACACATGAAAATGTATTCCATGTGGAAGCGTAAAGGGAGAGAGCACCGTGGGTTCGCGAATGTGTCTTAACCCACGAACACGTACCTATAGTGGTTGTTCTTTGCCAGCTGCCGAAGTTACCTGGTCCAGATACCACAAGCAATCCACACAAACAAGACAACCATGGAAATTCTAGTACAATATCATTTTATTCACCATAATTCGGCATACAAGGCAGAAACAAACAAGTATGATCATTATCCTACTACCCCGCTGCCTCTTTAGGTCGGTATATATTGGGATATTGGATCTACTAAGCCTATACATTGGTCTTTGTCACCCCCAAGCCGCGTCAGGAGATGGAAATCTGATTTCACTATGGTCGGGTGTCTCCCAAAATCAATACGAGTTGATTTGGTGACTAATTAGGCCATGCTGCTCAAAAAATGTCGTTGACGCCTTTTGGCAGATGGCCTCCAGTCCCATCATCCGAATCAGGGACTCACCATTCGGGGCATGATCGGGCTAAGGCTACTAGGCCTAACCCTCTCGTACGTTTGGTCATTTGAACGTTGATTAGCTGGGCATTTGATTATTTGAACGTTGATTCTCCAATTGTTAGGCCTTCTGGGTGCCGTTTCTTTATTCGCACTTTCATAGCATGTTTCATATGAAAAGTATGGTCACACGAATCAAAAAATATTATAGCATTGGAGGCTAACTCACGTGATTTACCAAAGTAACAAAAGCCCTTGGTGTTTTATAGAAGTTGCATGGAAACTTGTGACAAGGCAATAAATGAGACAGTTAATGTACAATTGTCCGGGGTATTGGAACACTACATGATTGTGTTGCCTTTCTACTTACAGGACATTAAAGGCGCCAACTCTTGATTCTACAAAAGAGTCAACACCATTAATGTCGAATGGAATGATTCCTCGATTTGAGAGCCACTTCCCATGCACAGTGACCTGATCATTACGATTCTCACACAAAGATCGTTAGGAATACAAATTTGATAGTTAATCTTTGGTACATACGCAAAGGAAAAAACAAAGTTTTAAGTTTAGATGTCCGTCGCGCCTCTTTATGGGTTGGCACACTGCAGGCCTTCCTCCACAGCGGTGGAGGGATTTGATCATCGGCTTCACGGAATAGTATACGTCGTCCAGACCTCGGTAGGAGCCTGTCGAAGGAAGGAGATATCCCACTCCGGATGGGTTTCTACGATCTGCTCTACCAGCTGTTCGCCTCCAATGGTCATCAAGCGATGGGCGAGGTCCTGATACTCGGGCGTGTCCTGAGCGCATCGTCGTCTCTCCACGCGCCTTAGCCCGGCATCCACGTGCTCGTACGATCCTCTCCAACTCTTGCTTAGCCACGACCCGACCTTCTCCTTTTTGCTACAATGATCTCTGGGCTGCTTTTCACGGTGGCTAAGCGGTCTCATTGCGAGGTCCGATCTTGACCAACTTGAGCCTCTTGACGCTCTTTTGAGAAGCCTCGGTAGTTCTTTTCTGATCTTAGGCTTGTTTCAAACTTTCTTTGGCGGCCTTCAACTCGATTTTATACTTGTCCCTCATATCAGTCTCCTTCGTCACTACCAAGTCCAGCTTGAACTGGAGAGCCGTCTTCTCAGATTCCAACTAAGCCTTGAGGACTTGGCCTCTCCTTCACTGCACTGACCATCGAAACTTTCTAGGGTGCTGAATAACTATTTGGTCATAACCAATCCCTGTATCAAGTTTATCTCTGCCATTTGCAGCCACTCGCGTACTGTGGCTTCCTCAGCCGCCTTTTTCCACTTTTGGGTCCAGTATTTGTACACGCTCGCTGCCATCATCGCAGGGAGGGTGGAGAGCAGTTCCATCACAAAATTTTCCAATTCCTCCTGGAATTGGAAAATGCGGACACGGCTTCCCTTACCAGTCGAGGAGCTAGAATTCTCTGCACCCTCAGCCCCTCCATCAAGGTGTGGCGAAGACCCGTGCCTTTCTTCAGCCTGCCTCATCTTGCGGGCATCCCTCATAAATCCTCCTGCAGCTGTGGGAGCCTTCCTCTTCTGGGAGGTCACCTCACCCGTGTCCTCAGCAATTCTCTTTTTCTTACCTTTGGGAGGAGCGGAGTCAGGTGGAGGATGGGAGGATGAAGGCGGGGGCGGAGGAGGAACATCTGCATGCAGGAGGCCGGAACATCGGAGGTTGAAGGATGAGCTGTCATATGACTTAGCATCATGGACCTCTTGTGGCGGATAAGGCGTCTTCGTCGAGGGAGCACAGGGGCGATGAACCCTCTCCAGCGATGGAATGGGCGGGCGGTCTGAGAATCTCCTTAAACTTGAAAGGCTGCGACATAAATACCAAGATGCAACTCATTAAGGCAACTTTCATAGCAAAACCAATATATCGCAACATCTGAAGACTACACCCATCGATCCATAGTAGATCAATAAATTGTCGTCCGTCAACAAGTTCTTTGAGACTCTAAAGTCGCTATTGAGCACTCGCACCCTATTCCATTTCGACCTCAACTCTCCTTGGTCTCTCTTTGGGATAGGTGGCTTCTCGCAGTATGCAAAAGTAAGCAAGACATCAAGTCAGGAACTATGATCAAAATCCGTACAAAGACAGTAGCATATACCAAGTTCTCTAAATTGACGGAGAATAGACACGTGGGAAGAAGATCCTTCGGCATAACCAGTCCCCGCCAACAAAAATGAACCTCTCCTTCCAATTATGCACTTTGTTGGGACTGTCGGTGGCCGTCCTCCATTTCTGACCTCGTCGAGGAGAGATGTTGTACTAACCTGCAGATCGACAAGGTCGGAATATAGATTCAAACTCCATCGGGGTCAGGTCTCCTCCCGCCTCGACAATGCCCCACAATAGGTATGAGGCGACAATCTATCCCAGCCATTCGGTGCTATTTGGCAAAGGGCCAGATTCCAGTCTTTCAAAACCTCACGGAAGAAATGGTGCATGGGCAGGCGAATGCCTGCTGCATCGCGGGTTTTTAAATCACGACGAATCCTTCATGTGGATTGCCGGCGTGTTCTTCCAGACCCAGAGCCCTGAGTGTCACGGACGTGGAAATGTCATAGGATAATCGTATGTCTTCCAACTCCGCCTCAGCGATCTTTGAACGAGCTATGGACGCTTTGGTGGCCGACCGTTTGAGCTCCTCGTCGAGTGCGCCTTGCTACTGGGGCATCCTTCTTATCGAGCGATCCTCTCATCTCGGGTACCCTGCGTCTTTTCTCTGGCCTCTTTTGTGATTTTTAAGCAAGCCCTCCTCTCGCTTGTGGCCTCTTTCTGGCGATCTTTTGGCGATCCGGTTAAGCAAGCCCTCCTCCCGCTTTGGGCCGGGTAGACTAGCGTCGGCCCGATTACGCAAGTCATCGTGTCTGGGCGACATTACAACCCCTCTCAATCCTAGAAAAAGATACTTCTACGATTACGCCCAAAATGTATGGCAAGGTATAGTCTCCAAATTATGAACTCGAGATATATTACGAAAGCAAACTACGAAACAAATCATAGTAACTCTCACACGCTTACCTCGAGGCTGCGGTCGAGAACAATGCACACGCTTTGAAAATTCTTGACTATCGGCGGAGCATTCTACAATACTACTTGGCATAGAAGCAATAAAAGTTGTAATGAAGGAGGCGCCAAGATTTATAGATTGAGGCATTCTAATCTCCACCATCAAATCCCAAGCATTACATCTAAACTATTGACCCGTGAGACTCGAGTTTAAAATAGAGCAACATGCGAGAAATGGAACCTAATAATTTATTGAAACAATGAAGCACGCGTTTCACTCGCGCCCCCATTATCTGTCACACTCCATTAGCATTAAATACATACATCCTCTCACTCATGATTGCCTGGCCACCGGATTGACAACCTTGATTGATAGATTCACACCAACCACAGACACGTCACCAAATTTCTAATCACTTGAAGCCCTCACCCGTCATAAATGTTCGGCTTCAGATTTGGGAGACTATACTGAGTAAATTCAATTTATGCCAGATAAGCAATCAATGCACGAAGATCATACTTAGCGAATCCATTGAATTCACCTTGGTAATTTTGTCCAAAATTTATTATCTTCTCTTACTTCAAAATCCACACCCATTATAAATAATAGGTTTGGACTTGGGAGACTATTGTTACCACCGATTTTGATAGGGCCTCCGTCGACAAAGGCCCGATGAAGATCCCATATAGGCCCAATTAGGGCCTAACTTTCGAGCCTTATAGGCCAGGTGAGGATCTCGAGTTATAAAGTTCCATAGAACCGAAGCCAGATGCCTTGTAGACCCATTGAGTATTGTAACATCCACGGATCGGGGTATTGCAAAGCCCATGAACGTTTTCAACACTCGCGGCCGACCCATAACACCACGTCGAGCTTCGTATCTATTGTAACTAACGGACAGCATGGTATTTTGGAATGACCAGAGAAATAATTAAATCGGTTGCATTAGATTGACACATGGATCCTCACAAGGAAACCAAATCACAATCTCCTAAAGATTAGGCAGCGTGATAAATTTAAATAAGGTAGATAATCTTTGAGATTGCTTTGACAACCGATCACTTCTATCCCGTAAGGAAGAGGATCCAAGCGGATGTCTAATTGATTTATTTTCTAAATCAATTAGAACTCTTCAATACTTCTAATCTGACGTCTCTGGTTATTCTAAGGTATGCTCTTTTTGCACTAAAACTAATCCTAAACTACTGCTCAAATCTACATGCCTTGTCCATCCCACTTTGATTACTTTCGCCCATGTGTATTATTCCTTATCTGGGTAGTTGACTTAATCGTTGGAGTACCAGCGATCACGGACCCCTTTTCTCTAGAGATCTTAGTACCTAACGATTGTTCGAGTGTGCAGGTAACATACAAGTTGACAGAAGAGTGACTGGAGATCTGTTGACATGTGGACGGTGCAGGTTTCCGACGTCAACAACTTTAATGAATAGCAATAGATAAAGAAATATCAAGTGTTAGAAGAAAACTTTGTTGATAATGATGAATCAAAAGTTTGATTTGATCAACCAAAGTTTTTCAATAAGAGATATTGAAGATATAAATGCAATGAAGCTTTGAATGAATTTTCTCAATATGATTTTCTCTATAAATGTTATTGAATGTTATTGAATGATAATAAATGAAGTGGTATTTATAGAGATGAATTTTCGTCACTTTCTATTGAAACGGATGACCAAATAGTCGATCGGTCAGATGGTCAGAACTAGCTATTGGAACTGCAAAAAATCAGAACGGACACTTTTTAGAAAGTGACTGTCAGATGGTCGACCGGTTCAACCGGTTTATCAAATGTATTGACCGTTTCCACAGTTTTGAAAAATTGATTTTTGGCTTAGATAAAAATATTTTATGCAAGTGATAAATGGCATACGTTTTGTGTATGATAATATTTTTGAGATTTCATTCATTTAATTGCTAAAAATCAAAGAGCTAATACCTTCACAATTTTATGTAGAAATCTATTCTTCGATCTTGATCTTCGAATCTTGAATTTTGGAACTTGACATACTTGAACTCTTGTATTGATTTTGACTTGATCTTACCATTGCATGAAAGTTCGATTTGTAGCGCTTTGAATATTACTTGAAAATAGATTGTTAGAAAACACAACTATTTTGTTTGTTATAATCAAAATATTAAGGTTTAAAGTTAACCATAGGTCAACACACAACACTTTTATTTTATTTTTTTATTTTTGGTTTTTTACTTCATTATTTTCCTATAAATACCCATATTTTAAACTCATTTTTTCACACTTCAATCTCTTATGTCTTATTCAATTATATACTCAAAGTCTCAATCAATTAACAATTTTCAAATTACATTCTCTCAATATTAGTGCTCTAATTAGTATCTAGTATCTCATTATCTAGATATTACTCTATAATTTTAAGTTGTAATTTTCTACTTCTACTAATTCTCTACATTTCTAGTTTCTACTACATCTTCATTTTCTCATATTCTCTTTATTATATTATTCCAAATGGCATACAATCGAAATGATGTTGATTTCAGTGGTGTTAATGATATTCAAATTCCAGACGATATTTTTAATCAGTTTGGTGGTAGCACTGATCCAATTGATTTGGAAGACTTTCAAGAAGATGTCGATACATAAACTACCATCGGCTCTAGTACTAAACAAAAAGTCACTAAACAAAAGGTTAAGTGCTGGCAGTATTTTGAGTTGGTGCCGGCTGATAAATTGGTGAGCAAGTCCACAGGTTCAAAGTGCGATTAAGCGATGTCGGAAAAAGTTTGCTTGGCATAAGGGGATAAGCCGACCCATCTAAGCAGACACTTCAAAATGTGTCAATACAAACATGGAGGTTTGGATACAAATCGAGCACAACCGGTTTAGATCTTTGGGGAGGCTGGTCCGATGGTCCGCTCTCAACAACTAGATATACTCACAATAACTCATGCACTCTGAAGGCTTTGCCGAATTGATAGAAAATCTTGAGTTTTCACTATGTTTGGTGGACAATCCTCATTGGGCGTCATTAGGTCCAAAATATCTACAACCAAGATCTACGTTAGTATTTCTAGAAATACACTTAAGTAAAGACACTATTGTTAGATATAATACAAAGAAAGATGCTATAATTAATGATATTAATAATTATAACGGTGTGCACACTATATTGATAATAATTGGATAATGCATAAAAAAGTAATAGCATTTAAACAAATAGACTATCCTCATAATGGAAATAATATTTATTAGATTTTATTAGGCGTGTTAAATAAATTTAAATGTGATTCTAAGGCTCGTAGTTTTACATTTGATAATGCAGGTCCAAATAATATAGTAATTGAAAAATTAATGCAACATTGTAGTCCAGATTTTGATGGTATTTTATTTCATATTCGTTGTGTATGTCATGTGTTTAATTTAATTATACAAAATGGATTAAAATTTATACGACCTCAATTAGAAAAAGTTATATATGCTATTAATTATATTTTGGTATCACCATCAAGAAAACAAGTTTTTCTTTGCTCTATATGACGAAAAATGGGCTGCAATCAAAAAGTTTTGCAACTTATGTTGCTAATAGATGGAATTCAACATATCTTATGCTTGAATCGTGTGTGAAGGTTATGAAGATTGCATTCTTGTCTATTATAATGGTTAGAACACTCTCACGACTCGAATATAATTTAGAAATACATGATTGAAAAATATGTGGTCATGTTAGAAAATTTTTAAAAGTTTGTTCGACACAACAACTGCATGTTCTGGTGTGTATTACCCAACTACTGCACTTCTTTTAAATCATTTCTATTATATTGCTAACAATTTTAATATGTATAAAATTTTATTCTTTTTATTAGTATTATACATGTTATGGAAGCTAAATTTAGGAAATATTGAGAACAATTGCCTATGTTATTTCCATTAGCATGTATCATAGATCCTCGACTTAACTTAGAAGTGCAAAGTAAAAATATTGGCAATTTCAGATAAATTAACTTACAGAAATACAATCACGTGTGTTAATTTAGAACAAACTTTATGTTCTATGTATGAGGGTCTATGCTAAAAATGTAGAATGCGAACATTTATGCGACCTTCTAATCTAACATATACTTAAGTCATCAGCTGATTACATTGATTTATAGAGTTATGTCTATACACTTATGAGTGGTCCAGGACCTCAAGGTCAACAATTAGTTGGTTCTTCTTCTAGTTCTCCCCTTCTCCGTTCTAATGATACACCTGTAGAGTTAGTTAGGTATTTTACGCATGATGTGCTTAGTATGTTAGATGATGAAGAGAGAGAAAATTTTGATATACTACGATAGTGGAGACAACATCAACGTAGTTACCCAATGCTTTCAAAAATAGTACATGATCTACTAACACCTCCGGTCTTAACTGTAGCATCGGAGGCTGCATTTATACAAGTGGCAGTGTTTTATCTGATATCAGATCAAGACTCAAAGCTAATATTTTAGAAAGATTATCGTGTCTAAAGAATTGAGATGACAGAACTTTGAATCCCGGATAAAGTGGACGAATAATGTCAAAAACTTGAAAATTTAAATATGGATTAATTATATTATTATAGTAAGTATTATTTTGCATTAGTATTTATGTATTTGATATTTTTTACTTTAATAAAAATTGTACATGTAATATCTTGTTAAGTGTACAATTTTAATTCCACCTACTTTTAAAATAGTCGGTCCCAAGTTAGAAAAAAAGAAAGAGGGTTTTAAATATTTAATTTTTAACATAAAAAATTCTCGATATGGTAGTTATTTTTATTTTCAAATTTAAAAAAAACAAAAACAAAAACAAAAACAAAAAGAGATGAGGGTATTAAATCTTTAATTTTTAATATAAAGGATTCTCGATATTGTATTTCTTTTTTATTTTCAAATTTAAAAAAAAATAGGACCGAACCAAGCTCGAAAATTGGGAACTCGGCTCGTCTCTATGGACGAGCTGAGCTCGTCTTTTATGGGCCGAGTTGGCTCAGCTCGGCCCATTTCCATGCCTAGGGCTAGGGGTCGATGGTGATGGGGCGGCGGGAGAATGGGGCGGTGGTGGTTTTTGGTTGGTGGCGTGGATTTGATGGTAGTGCTTATCTTGTGGCTGGTTGTAATGATGCAAGCGAAGGTGGTCTTTGGTCTTCTTCTTTGCGCGGTGGCGGCGGTGGCGGCGATGGTGGTGAGATGGGGAGGCGTTGATGGCAGCAATGGCTTATGGTGGAGAGAAAGTGTCGGTGGTACGATGGTGGCGCATATGGTGGTACGATGGTGGCACTGATGATGATGATGCTGGCAGGTGGTACAGATTGTGGTGAAAATGGTCTTGGTGTTGGTGGTGGTGGTGGAGGTTGTTGCCGGCGTCGATGGTAATCGTAGAAAAAATTGGTTGAATGTGTGTAACACCATGTAACACATAACACAATGTGATACAAATGTTACGCAAGTATAACGCTTTTGTTAAAAATAAATAAATGGTTGGGCCACGGAAACAGGCAGTGAAATTTGCGTGGTGACAATGGTGTGTTACAAGTGACGATGGTAAAAGCAGGCGGCTAAATGTGTGTAACACGGTGTGTTACAAATGTTACTCTTTTGTAACAAATATAACACACATTTTTCCAACAAAATGTAATAAATGTAACAAAAAGTGAACATTAATTTTACAATAAAAAAGTAAAACAATATTTTTAAAATACTTTTATTTTTTATGATTATTTGTAAAATTATCCCATGATTTAAAGAGACTTTAAATAAAAGTTTTTATTTATAAAAGTGGCGGGAGATTTTTGCAAAGCAAGTAAGGCGAAAGGAGAGTAGATTTGTTTTAGATCTCTTAATAGATATACCAATGAACAAAATGGTGTGATGAAAGAAGATTTATGTAGCTAATTATATATTTGTTGAGAACTGCTTAATTTTGTTATTGTTGTTGTTGTTGTGTAGCATTCAATATCTACATATTAAATGATTAAAAACGATATAAGATAGCATATGCGTGTATTAGATACATGCACATATGGATTACAAGTCATGTTTATGTGGCATAATGTTCGAATGCTCATATTGTTTAAGAAAATTCACATATCGACACATGAAGTGAAGGCGGGATGGAATTTTATAAACATTATGGGACCCCCAAAAGGAAGATTTCAATGCATCTGATATAGGAAATTGAATGCACTGCCATTTCATGCCTTGTAATTTCTTGAGGTATCTTTCCCGTCTTTGGTTTTTGAAATTTTGTAAGGATTTGCACCTTAGACAAATATGTAGACGAGTTAAAATGACAGTGCGGTGGTGAATTACAAACATCTCAAGGTTATTGCAGCGATCACAACTGCATAAGATTGAATCCAGTCAAATTGCACCATTCGAAACTACTTAGTATATCTTCTGCCAAATTAGTGGAAAAACACAATAATGGTCTGATTCAAGAATTAGTCGGGTCTAGAGGTGACAAATGGGCTCGGGCCAAGTGCACCAAAAAAAAAATTATGAGTCGAGCCAGCTCACGTAATGGCTCGTGGGCCACTAACGGTTACATTTGAATTGTAACCGTTTTGGTCCCCAAATTTTTTTATCCTTTTATTCTTTTGCTTTAAAAAACGATCAGATGTTTACTCCTATATAAACTCCTATTCCACTTCAATATTTTTCACAACTCTCAACTTCCTCAATCTCAAAGTATTATATTCACCATATTAATTCCTTTATCGTGCAATTTATATTTTATTGTCTCGAATTTGCTTATTTGAGTTATTTTTCTATCAATTGTAGTATATATTGGCTTTATTTTACATTTTACTACTCTCTTTATTCTAAATGGATTATACTCCAAGAATTGATTACAAAATAGATAATGATTTCGGTGGTCTCGGTGATATTTCAATTATTATCGTTTTTGGTGATGATTATGGAACCACGGATCCAAATGATATAAAAGATTTTGAAAAACACACCAATACAATAAGCGGTCCAAGCACTAAGCGAATGAACCACGAAGAACAAAATACTAGATATTGAGAACATTTCAATTTAGTCTTGGTGATACAATAGGAGGCGGACAACTTGGTACACAAAGCGGTGTGTAAACAATGCTTGTGTACTACTAATACAATAGCGAGACGGATGAGTCGAGTACAAAGCGATGTGTAAATCTTGCAAAGTGAAGTTCTCATGGCAAGGGATAGAAGTGCGACCCATCTAAATAAGCCTTTGTGCAAAGTGTCTATTCGAGACTCGAAGGGTTGGATATTAATCGAGGCGCAACTCCATTTGATTTCCTCTAGTAACTTCCGGTTGTGGTCCTAATCTAAACAACTTGTGTATTCACATGAGAACATGTCCGTAGTGAAGGCATGGCGATGTGGGTGGCAAGTGGTGAGTTTACAGCTTAGTGAAAGCGTTCACTTGACCAACTACATACAAAAGTATCTCTAACGCATGTACAAATCATATTATAGAAACACTCTTCATTCAGACACTATTAGCTTATACAATTTTTTTAGGAAAAGAAGAAGAAGAATGTTTAATACGTTATTTAAATAATTATTTTGGTATTTTATCATTTACTTTGGACTTATAGTCCGGTATAACCATAAAAGATACATAACAGCCACCTCATATTATATACATAATAATGAATCATGCATAAAAAGATTATTGCCCTAAGAGTTATTGACTTTCCTCATAATGGAAATAATATTTTTAATATTTTATTGAGTATTATTCAAAAATTTAATTGCAAAGGTAGAATCTGCAGTTTCATTTTTAACAATGCTACGCTCAACAATATAGTAATGAAAAAATTAGCAACTCAATTAAACCTCGATTTTGTTGGCATATTATTTCATGTTCATTGTGTATGTCATATTTTTAACTTAATTGTCAAATATGGACTAAATTCATAGACCAACAGTTAGAAAAAAATTAGGGATGCTATAATTTTATTGCGTCTCACCCGCCCAGAAACAAGTATTTGATGATTTGTGTGTAAAAAATTCACTTTTAAAAACTTTCTTCATAGATGTAGGCCATAGATGAAACTCTACTTATCTTATGCTTGTATTATGTAAATGATATGAATATTGCATCACTACATATTATAACGATTGACACTCACACGGTCTATAGTAGGATTTGCAATAATATGATTGACAAATTTCATCCAATGTGAGAAAATATTTGAAAGTTTTCAACATACAAATGCATGTTCGAAACATAATAACCAACCAGGTCCATTAGTTTTCAACTATTGCTAATAATTTTAATAAGTATAGAAATTTTTCGTTTTCTAATATTATAGTAGTGATGAAAGATAAGCATAAGAAATATTTGGGAGAATTGCATATGTTGTTTCCGTTAGCGTTTATAATGGATCTTAGATTAAATTTAGATAGTACAAAATATACCGTCGGCACTTTCAAATAAATTAACTATGGGAATCCACTAACGTACGGTAATCTAAAAAAGTTTATTTGAGATGTACAAGATATATGCAGAAAAGATCCATAGGAACGTTAGATGACCCTTTGTACCAATGGCTTCTTAGGTCATCAAATGACAATAACGATTTATGGAATTACATTATTCAGTTAAGATAACTCAACATTCTAGCAGTTATTATTATTTCCTTCCCCGTGCTACGAATGTAGGAATACGTACAAGTGGCATACCATTAGAGTTAAGTAGGTATTTTGCTCACGACATACTTATTATGTTAGATGAGAAAGAAAGAAATTGTTTTGATATACTAAGATGGTGGAGATAGAATGAGCGTCAATACACAATTGTTTTCATTACAACACGTGATCTACTAATACTTCTGGCATCTAATGTGATCATAATAGTTTGATCTTAGTTTGCTCTTAGTGCATATGGCAAGGTTCTGTCTGATTATAGATCAAGACTTAAAACAGACATATTAGAGAACTTAATATGACTAGAATGAGACGGAGTTTCGAATCCAAGATAACGTTGACAAAATAATAACTCAAGAATTTGAAGATTTATTTTCATAATTTCAATAATTTGTAAGTATTGTTTGCATAAATTTATTTAATTTTCATACTTTTACAAAAATTGTACACATAACAAATTGTTAGCATACAATTTTAAATCGCCTCGCTAAAAGTAACCAATACCAAGCCTAAAAAAAAAAAATTAAAGATTTCAATTGTCAAATTTCTCGGTCGTAAATAATCCCTAACCTTTCATTTTTTATGGGTGGTCATTAACTTATCTATTTAGGTGCTAATTGGTCCTTTTTGACATATTACTTTTTAAAACCTATCCATTTCGATTGTGCAAATGGTCTCTTTTATTTTATTTTTTTGTCTTTATTAGTGGGGTAAAATTGTCAAGTTATATTTCTTTTCTTTCTTTCAATTGGTGCAAATGGTCCCTAACCTTTGTTTTTTGGCTAGCAGATCCATAACCTATATGTTTTAGTGCGTAATTGGTCCTTATTTGATGAAAAAGACAAAAATACCCTTAGTTTTAATTAATGAAAATTACAATTGGATTTGTAACCTTTGTTAATTGTGCAAATAAGTCAGATACATTTATTAAATAATATTTAATTTAGCATAATAAATATATAATTTATCATATTAAATATATCACTATAGTCGTGTCAATTAAATTTTTCATAAAAAAAATTTTAAAATTATTATTAACTTTAAGTATATGAAATTGCTATGTGATATGAAAAACTTGAATAAAAATTAAGTTAAATAAATAATAAAATGACGTATATAATTTTATGACATTGAACCAATCTTATTATGTTTTATTAACATAAAAATACTAACAAAAATTAATTTACGCATTATGTGTTCTTTATTTTTATATGATAAATTAATATGAAGAACACGATTTGAGCTCTAATATTTGTAGTTAATAAACGAATAGCTCAATTAAATAAAAATATTTGAGTATCAAATTTGTGACAAATTTATTTTTATTTTTATGTTGTAATAATAAAATAAAATTTTAAATTTTAAATAATATGATTACTTAATAGTAATAAAATAATTTTAATTAGCACATTTGTTAATAATTATGAGCTTAAATTTTAGTTATTTTATAATAGTTCATAAAATATACAAAATAATTTAGTATATTATCAATTTGTTAGTTTCTTTTAATTTTTCATAAAAAAATTAAAGTATCAGACCAATTTTCACTTTTTGCAAAGGTTAGGAATCCAATTGATTTTTTTTTAATTAAATAAGGATCAATTGCGAACCAAAACACATAAGTTAGAGACTGTTGCGCCAAAAAAAAAAAAGTTAGGGACACACTAAGGATAAAGATTATGGACCATTTGCGCCAATTGAAAGAAATAAAAGAAATATAACTTGACAATTTTACTCCAATCAATAAAGACAAAAAAAATGGCAGGGACCATTTTCGCACCTAAATGGATAGGTTTTAAATAGAATCTGTCAAAATGACCAATTGCGCACATAAATGGATAGGTTAGGGACCATTCTACTAAAAATGAAAGGTTATGGACCATTTATGCACTATTGTCATACATTAAGGACCATTTGCACTAATTTTCCTTTTTGAAATTTTAAATTCACGAAAATTTTTACATTTTAAAAATAAATTAAAAAATTCGAGTAGAGGCGCGTGGGCGGCTCAACTCGATGAACCAGAGCCATAGGTCGAATCGAGCGACCATGTGGAAAAGCGAGCCAAGCTCGTCTCAACACTGGCAGTGGGGCCCACGTGCAGCGGGTGAACACCTTTCGACTCGACACATTGCCATCTCTAATCAGGTCTGTTGAATTTAAATTTTCAAATATTTGTATTAAGTGGTGAATTTAAATTTAAGAAGGCATCCATAATCATCATGATTAAAAAAAAAAAATTCACAAATTCACCCACTCATAACTCAACAACAAAAACAAAAACTACTCCGAAAAAAAGTACAATTATAAAATATTAATCTTTATCATGACTTAAGCGCATTGAAATTCATCAAAATTTTTACGACTAACAATTATATAAGAATTTAATTACAATTTAAATTCTTTTCATGATTGAAAAAGGAGAAAAGCGATGAAAAGAAAAAGTTAAACAAATAGTTAGAAGAATATAAAGAAAATAAATAAACCACATTAAAGAGAAAATATTATTTTTTCAATAAAAAATTGATAATTAAGCATGGTTCTAAGATTATTAGAAGGAAAAAAGAAAGTGAATTATTGAAGGAAAAAAAATAAAATTAAAAGACATTCTTTTTTTTTTTTTTTTTCTTCTGAAAGTCTTTCAAAGTCTTACGGGTGAATGAGAGACAAATTGACATAATAAAAAATCAGTGATATTTTAAATGCCCACACTTTCATATAATTTTAAAAAGTCGGATTTAATATCCATGACTTTTATAAACTTTTTAAAATTTATAAAAGTTTATGTTGAATGTCCAATATTATTAGAACATATCTAATACTCTTTAAAAATAAAATAAATTTTGTTTAAAAATTAATCTATAAAATTAAAATCCAACAAACTCTTTTATTTCACTATTCAAATGATTGCATTTAATAAGTTTTAAGTTTTGATAGCATTTAATAAGTTCTAAGTTACATTCCTCAACATTTTGAATTATTCAAATGATATTTGAATATTTTATTCCTAATATTTTAAAAAATATTAATTAAAAATGAGGGGAAAAAAACAAAGTTATGTTTGGATAAATATAAAATTAGAGTAAAAATACCATATAAATAGTATTAGATAGGGATGGACATTTTAATCGGAATTGAACATCCCGAGCCGAAACTGAACCGGAACTTGATCGAGTTTGGGTCGATTATTGGTTCTTGAACTAGAACCGTGGGTATCCGATTGGAACTGAATTTTTCATTTTTTATATTTTTTTATTTTTTTACAATTTATTCACACTAATACAAAGACCTACAATCCAACATCACAGTACTAAAGACAAGAGTCCAACTATCCAAAATCCAAACAAAAAGTACAAAACTCATCACTCTTAAACTCAAACTCAATTGACTAAATTCTAATTATCCAAATATCAAATTCTCAATTGTTATTTGCTCAGATACTCAATACAAACATTGTCGTATGTTTCGCACTTTCGCTCATATCTCTCTCGCTCAACACTCAGTGAGACAGCGAAAGCGAAACTCCCCTGTAACTGAAACTAATTTTGAGAGGCAATTTTCCTTTTTCTAACTCTAATTTATGAGTTAGCAATTTTGGTGTCTATTCTTCCAGTTGATGTTTATATCTTTTATAAATTATGATTGTTTTATAAATTTTGGTGTCTAACATACTTTAATTTAACAGGTTTGCAAATTTTAATTTTTTTCAAAACATGTTGTCAACAAATGATTAAAAAAATGTTATGGATAGAACCGAATTCGAACTAGAACCGACGATTCCGATTCGAGTTTGATTCCAATAATTACGTGGAACCGAATGGTTCCATTTACGAAATACCCGAACTGTAACTGATGGTTTCGAGTATTGAAATACTCGGACCGACCTACCCAACGCTCATGTCTAGTATTAGATTAGATTGCATTAAGGTAGATAGTTTTTTATTGAAAAGAATGTTACTTTCACTATCTTCCTTAAACTAACGAATAACATGTCGATATAAAAAGGTGAAATTAGGTCAAGATAAGAAAGATAGTGCAAATAGTATTCCTTTTGAATGAAAATTTTCTAAATATTAACCAAATTAATCTATCAAAAAATTATTCAGGTTAGCACTATCTCTTCTTGTTTTATGTCTAAATTTTATGTATAGATAATCGATGTGTAACGTAGCCTAAATAGTTATTGAAAAAAGTAAAATAAAGAACTAAGGGTCCGTTTGATTGCACCATTTTCTATGGAAAATGTCACATCCGAAGAAAATAATGTTACATCCGAGAAAATATTTTCCTACTTTATTTGTTTTGATACAAGGTGGAAATGGAAAATGAATTCTAGTGTACAACCACTTTAAGCTTGTTTTTGGCCAATTCCATGGAAAATATTTTTTTAGGGGGGGAGGTTTTATTTTCTCACTTACATAGAAATTGTTTTCTTTTCTACCTTCCTCCAATCAAACACACCCTAAAAATAAAGAGACCGTTTGATTGCACCATTTCCATGAAAAATGTTACATTCGAGTAAAATAATGTCACATTATAGGAAATATTTTCCTACTTTGGTTTGTTTGATACTGGTGAAAAAAGGAAAATGTTTTCTATGGTACAATCACTTGAAGCATGAATTTGGCCATTTTGATAGAAAATATTTTCTCACCATTTTGGTGGTTTTATTTTTCTTTTAA
The DNA here is from genome assembly GCA_023638005.1 of Forsythia suspensa. Classification (NCBI taxonomy): domain Eukaryota; kingdom Viridiplantae; phylum Streptophyta; class Magnoliopsida; order Lamiales; family Oleaceae; genus Forsythia; species Forsythia suspensa. The sequence goes on along the minus strand of JALRMA010000416.1, from coordinate 919,294 downwards.
ATGGAAATTTTTTTCTTTTCCACCCTTTCCAATCAAACACACCGAAAAAGAGGATAATAGAAGAGAATTGAGAGCAAGTGTGTAAATTTATTATAACAATAAACCTTATTTATAGCGTTACAATCTGACTAGAATACACTATTCTGAAGTAAATAGAAAACTACATAGACATTTAGATAAAACCATATAGTCATTCATCATTATCTATAATTTTATAACACTCCTCCTTGAATGACTTATTTACATAATAACTATTTCGTTGTTTGACAAAAATCCAATGAGACAAAAATACCAATCGAAGAAAATATAGTTATAAAAAATTTAGAGTAATCAAATGTTGCCTCATTAAAACCTTGTCGGAAAACCCATGGGACAAAACCTAAGCGAAGGAAAAAAGTGCAGCTACTCTCCTTGATTTCAATCAATGAAAAAAGCTTGTCGAACTATCCATATCTTGTGCGTTAATATCTTCAATGCCGCAATCTTTTTAAAAGCTTGTATAAAACAATTCTAGTGAAGGGTCTTGATCTCTTACCCACTTATGTTGCCCACTTGTAATACCTACGATGAGATAGCATCACATGATTGGTAGTTCATGGTCTCACATTCATTATTCATTCAATATCTCTAGTTGACTGTAGTCAACACGATGATCTAATGCAATTATATTAAAAACAGATCTTATTGTTGTTCCCTTCAGATGTCCCATAAGGTTATGATGAGGTAAATATTTTGTATGCTATAGACGTCCATAACTATAACATTTATACTACTTCCAATTGGATGTTATTTACAGAAAAATATGTCTCGTTAAAACCTTACGAAAAAAATTCCGTGGGAAAAAAATTTAGTGAAGGAAAAAGAGTACATAATTCTTTTAATATGCCATGAAAGTTGTCACATTAAAAACCTTGCTAGAAAAACCTAATGAGATAAAACATCGATCGAGGAAAAGAGTACACCGCGTATTTACTCCCCCTCATTATAATATTATTTTAGATCTGTACTTTGATCGATTAAGTTCTCAAGAAGTTGAACTATATGCTTCAGGCATATTAAATCCTTCAGAGATTTATATACATAGTTTTATTAGTCATGCTAGATGAGTTGGTTATAAAAATATTCATTATATGTATATATACCATGCATTGACAGGCTAACAAGATATCGACTCGAGATTGTTTTACATAAGCCTTTGTGAAATTCATAATGTTAAGAGTCGTACATTACATGTTACGACTTCATTTTTTTCTAATTTTATTTTCGCATAAGTATACACTTTCAGATGTTCGAACTGTAGGTCCAGAAACTTCAGGTTTATCTAGTAAGTTCAATTTACTTAGATTGCATCATTTTATATGGTCAATTAATTATATGAAAGATTTCTTTTAATATCTTCTCTATCTTTCATAACATGAAGCGACACATTATGTACAAAAGCGTTGTCAACAACATTTCTTTTTTTAATCTTTTTTTTATAGCGACATAACTTATCGAGATCTCTTCATTTTATTATTTCAGCTAGCTGAACTTCTTATGGAATTTTATAATTAGTTATGTCTATATACTCTCTAAGAGTAACGCCTCCCGAATATGACCATCTTTACAACTGGCTCTATTTTTAATTTGAAGGTTTTTGGAATCAAGTATCACCACGCTTCAAGTGTGTCATTAATTTATCAAATATAATGTTAATGGATCGTCATTCAAAAACATCAATATAAATTGGATTACTGAGAGCTGGTATATGAGATTTGATCTAATCTCTTTGGTCAGTAAATAATATTTGTCAATTGTATAACTTACAAATGAGTTATTAGTCTAACTTCTGGTTCGTATTGTTTTGTGCAAAGATCTAGAAAATATAATATGTTGGTATGTAAAACTATTTATCGTCATCTCAAGTAACATTTATTAAAAGTTTGAGATTTAAGCTCACTAACATTATCAAGAAACACGTCTTGATTGTATAATCTGAAAATTATGCTCATAATTTAAAATTTGAACAAGTAATCTTGTAAATTTCAAAATGTGAATAATAACAACATACAATTATCTAACAGATGTATCTATTAGCTACAAATATTATTTAGATGGTCAACACGGAGAGTGACAGGGCCCTATACATCACCCTAAATAATTTCAAAAATATAGAGAATTCAGCTAGCTGAACTTCTTATGGAATTTTATAATTAGTTATCAAATATATACTCTCTAAGAGTAAGGCCTCCCCAATATGACCATCTTTACAACTGGCTCTATTTTTTTAATTTGAAGGTTTTTGGTATCAAGTATCACCACGTTTCAAGTGTGTCATTAATTTATCAAATATAATGTTAATGGATCGTCATTCAAAAACATCAATATAAATTGGATTATTGAGAGCTGGTATATGAGATTTAATCTAATCTCTTTGGTCAGTAAATAATATCTGTCAATTGTATAACTTACAAATGAGTTATTTGTCTAACTTCTGGTTCGTATTGTTTTGTGCAAAGATCTAGAAAATATAATATGTTGGTATGTAAAACTATTTATCGTCATCTCAAGTAACATTTATTAAAGTTTGAGATTTAAGCTCACTAACATTATCAAGAAACATGTCTTGATTGTATAATCTGAAAATTATGCTCATAATTTAAAATTTGAACAAGTAATCTTGTAAATTTCAAAATGTGAATAATAACAACATACAATTTATCTAATAGATGTATCTATTAACTACAAATATTATCTAAATGGTCAACACAGAGTGGCGGGGATATACATCACCACTAAATAATTTCAAAAATATAGAAATTCGGTCTCTAGTTTATCTAGTGAATGCCTCTTTTGGTTTATATACCATGAGAACAAACATCACGTGAGAATTCATTATATTGAAAAATCTTACGGTTTTCAATAGATATTCTCATTAATAATTCGCATCATATTGATCCAATAATGCCAATCAATAAAATTTGAGGTATTGAACTTTTGGTTCAATACAATTTATAAATATATTTTTCATTTATTTGGGAATAAGTTTATGTTCATTGTCTCACAAATTTATTGTACTTATGTAAGACTATTAATACTATAATATTACACAACATTAATATTCTAAAATTGTAAAGTTATGCTTCTTCAAGAGTAATCATTTAATATTAGTTGAATTAAGTTGTGCAACAACAACACAATATTTTCTAAAATACTTCTATACTTGTTGTTTCTTCACGAACAACAATATCATTTCTTTTAGAATATTAATAATTATGACATTATATTTTTTCAAAAGTATTAATTCAATATTTTTATGAAATATTAGATTTTATAAGATTACACTCTTCGGAAGCAATAATTTAATATTAAATCTTACAAAATTATGCTTTTCGAGATCAAGTAATATTCCAACTTGAAATATTAATATAATATTATGTTACTTAAGTGAGCAACAACATATTGTTATTTAGAAATGTAAGATTATGTAAAAATTTACTCATCGGGGAGTAAAAACATAATAAATGTTTAGATCTTATAAAATTATGCTCTTGATATGAAATAATATTCTAATAGAGTATTGATATTTGCGAGTTATGTTTTATTAAAATATTATACAATATTCTTCTAGAATATTGATTCTTAATAATAAATAATTCTTCAAGAATAATGATATAATTTTTTTCAATAATATCGATACAAAAAAAATTTGCTTCTTGAGGCTTTAACTCAATATTATTACGAAATATTAAATTTATGATGTCACGCTATTTATAGACAAGTAACTTTCTTCTAGAATATTACTATAATATTGTGCTCTTGGAGCATTAAAATAGTTATCAAACTTAGGCTTGTATAAAGTTAATCTTTAGGACTGACATAATATTCTAAATTTGTATAAAATTTTGATTTCTTCAAGAATAACCAAAAAAAAAAATCTTCTTGAATATTTATTTAGTTGTGCTATTTTTTCAAAGAACATCAACACAGTTTTGCTTCTTTAAAAGTATTTAATTTGTTAAAACAAAAGATTTTATCGATAAAAATTCATAAATCATGTAAATCAATCGACAAAATATAATCAAAAAATTTGTAAGAATAAACTTACTTGGAATAGGAAATTAGTCATTTGTTGAAATTAGTACTAATTCAATATTTGCTACTGTTTACAAAGCAATATCTCACGAATTAACTGTTGATCTTGATATTAATCGTTGGATTTGAAGAACAATGAGTTTTGAACTTGATGTCAAAATTTCACAACGATTGGACCACGGAGCGTTAAGATATCAACGTTTGATCACGACTGTACAGGCTGCCAAATTCTTCCACTGTTCACACAGAGATTTCTTAATAATGAACCGTTAGATCTTGATTTTCACCGTTGGATTTAAAGAACAATGAATTTTGAGCGTTCGGTACAAATTTCTAGCGATCCGACGAGCATTAAGATATCAATATTTGATCACAGATCGCATCTTTGCCCAACTCTGCAAAATTTTCTAAACTAGCTCTCAAAATTTTCTCTATTTTTTGATGAACTCTATCGTCTTGATAACGTGTTATGAAACTAAGAAAAAGAGAGGAAAATAGAGAATTGAGAGCAAGTATGTAATTTGTTATAACAATAACTTTTATTTATAGAATGTTAAAGAAATTACAATCTAACTACAATACACTCTTCTTCTTACAAGTAAATAAACATCGTGTTATGAAATTAGAAAAGAATAGAAAGTCAAAACTTAAGAGTGTAAATTTATTATAACAATAACCCTTTATTTATAAGGTCCGATGGGATTCTGATCTAGCTAGAATACACTTCTTACGAAGTAAATAGATAACTACATAGTCATTTAGATAACCATATAGTCATTCTTCATTATCTATAATTTTACAACTCCCTCTTGAATGACTTACTTACACAATAACTATTTCTCAATTCTCTTCAATTTTCCTATCTGTTTCATAACAGAATTCAATGAAATGTGTCAACAATTTTACTCCTTAAATCTAAAAATGTTCTCTATTATGTACAAAATGTTCTTTAAAAATAAAAAACTTATTGGAGATGCTCTTACATTGTTTAAAAAGCCTACGCCTATATTGATAAACCAATTTTTTAATTCAATAAAAATCTTTAAAAGTCTACGTGAAATATACCCCTCAAGCTCTGTTGCAGGCATTTAGAATGCATATGTTTATTCGTATATTACAAATAAATGTTCTTTCACTTGCATTGGGGTAGAGGCTTTTTCCAGGACTGTCAAAAAGTCCGTGTAGCAGAAAAGCATTCGAAGTAAATTCTCAAGCATGAGTGCATCAACAAGAATTAGTTCAATCTGGTACCTCAAATACAGCATAATGCAGGCCTGTCCTCAAGCAAACTACCATACAAAGAACAATGTAATTCACTGATCAAGGCCGAAGTGGGTTAAGTAACATTGCAACCAGAGACAAGAAATCAAGTTTCGAGCAATCTAGTTGAAGATGTCACAAAAATTGGCAAATTTCCAAATCCAAGGAAATAAGAAGTTAAAAGTAAGACTCGGATATAAGAATTTGATCATATTCCACCAGTTGCTTCCAAGCAATCAAATCAAAGTTCTAATTAGGCAATGAGAACAACTATTTACAGCATATTGGCTCAGAACTTACAAATAGCAAAAAGCACCACAGATCATTAGCAGAAGCTTCGTCTACCATGGCAACACGAATATGGCAAAAGTACACAAGTCACTACAATTAACACAGAATAAAGATGTATTCATGCATGTAAACAACATCAACAAGCGAACAAATATGAACTTAACATACTGCCCCATATAGGCGGGATTCCATTAGTATAAGAATTCACACAAAGTTGCGCCAACACAGCCAATACAATGGTGCTGCTCTTATTTTGAACAAACCCATAAAACAGGCGATGCTTAAACACACTGACAAGAACACGTTAGAAGGAAACACACCTGCCCTTTATTTAATAGATTAATATGGCAGGAATTCTCTTCACAAGGCCACAATTGTTCTGCTTACTCATCATAGTGCTTGCGGTGGTGGTGGTGCCCGTGGCGGCGCTTCTCCTCGTCTTCCTCCTCGTCAGACTTTTCACCACCCTGCAAATGGCGGTAGCTGAGATCAGAAAAATGAAAAGTTCTGCAACATAATTAAAGAAATATTTCGGTTTTCACTCTCTCATCTAATTACATTGTTACCCTCGTATGAGTTCTCTCTATCCACTCAAACTTATTTTAGCAAGACTAAAAATAAATAAACAAAACCTCGAGGGTCCTATCAAGCATGCAACTTCTGGATATACATCGACCTTTTTCACAGTAAGCAGTCAACGGCTTACTTGCTAGATTATTCTCCACACTTTCTTTCTCATTAGTTTTAATTAAATTCCTCTTCTTTAATTGCTGGGAAGAAAGGTTGGTCAGACTTAAGTGCTGAATCCTGTTGGCTAATGCATCATATACATTTTCTCCCCAACAATTTGAGCATCATAGGCGTTTTTAAAATCAGATTCATTAACAGATCTTTGTAATTTTCTCCAAAAATCGCCGTCGCGCCAAACCAACATGAGATGTAATGAAGCTAAACAAGCCATCTAGTTCATTTAAGCTAGACTATAAACCAGGATATTTATAGCAGCGGATGTGTGATCGCATTTGTTTATGGATATCTTAAGCACTCAATTAAATTGTATAGAACCATTTAGACAGAATAAAACATAAGAGATAAAGTTAAATAAAACAAGGACGAGAAAGGAGAGGTGCTCACATATTTCTTGCGGCCATAGCCCTCTTCTTCGTCATCACGCCGCTCGTAGCTGGGCTTTTGTATTCCTCCTCCTCAGACCTCCCATAGCTGGGCCTCTCCTCTCCATACTCAGTCTTCTCGGACCTCCCGCCATACCCATAGCCCCACCACCTTCCTCTTCCCCGTAGGTAGTCTTCCTTCCATACCACCCGATCCAAACTCCTCAGGCTCAGGCTTCCGCCCGTAGCCGGACCCAAATCAGAACTTGGCTCCTCGTACTCACTCTTCCTCCCATAACCCCAGATTCGCTATACTCCGACCCGGGTCTTTTACCGTACCCGGATCCGAACTCTGAAGGGGTTTCTCTAGTTCACTCTTTCGCCCATACCCAGATTCGTATTCGGAAATGGGTTTCTCATACTCAGGTTTCCGCCCATACCCTGATCCGTATTCAGAAGTGGGTTCCTCGTACTCTGGTTTCCGTCCATACCCAGATTCGTATTCAGAAATGGGCTTCTCATACTCGGGTTTCCGCCCATACCCTGATCCGTAGTCAGAAGTGGGTTCCTTGTACTCTGGTTTCCGTCCATACCGGATCCATACTCGGGAGGTGGCTCTTCGTGCTCACTTTTCCTACCATAGCCAGATCCATATTCAGAACTGGGTTCCTCGTACTGTGGTTTGCGCCCATACCCGGATCCATACTCAGAAGATGGCTCTTCGTACTCACTTTTCTTACCATAACCGGATCCATATTCAGAACCTGGTTCCTGGTACTCTGGTTTCCGACCATACTCCGACCCGGGCTTTTCATAACCGGAACTCTGTACAGGTCTTCCAGATCCGAATCGTCCAGGCCCACCACCACCATACTCACTCTCTCCACCAGGCTGAAACCCATAATTAGGCTTGGGCCTATCATATCCCTCCTCAGGCGGTGGTACTCCCCCATACGAAGGCGGCCCAGGTCGGGGCTTAGGGCGTACATAACTCTTGTACTCATTCTCCAGAGCCTCATCTGCATAGGCAGATGGCTCAGCATAGGAGGTGTACTGAGGCCGATCATAGTCAAACTCGTCGGAACCAGAGGTGTTGGGATAGCATGTCTCCTCCGACGGCGGAAGTGGGCGGCCGTAAGTCAATGTGATGTCGTATCCTCCGCCGTACGGGGTGGGATCGAAATCGTCGAAGTCGTCGACCTCAGCGCCGCCGTCGTGGTGTCCCTTCGGAAAGTACGACATGGTTGATTGATTGATTAGTGTTTCTTGATCTCGTGGCGTTTTTTGGCTGATCTGTGATTTGTGTGTTATTTGTAGTGTGTGCATAAAAGGGTAAATTCAATCAATGGCACCAAACTTTAACCCAGATACTACTTAACCACCCAACTTTAAAAAGTATTTCAATGCATACTCTTTTTTTATTATCTTATCCATCAACTACCCAATGTCTAACCATGTTTAACTAGTATACCGCTTTCTTTACGGTGGGATCCAACCGTAGTAGAAGATTTTAATGGATTGAAGAGTTGAAAAGAATCTGTTGAAGATTGAGAAAAAAGATTTATTTGAGAGGGGTTTGATTTTGAAGAATATGAAAAAATTGAGAAATTGCGAGAGAGATATGAGTTTTGGTTTGAGATGAATGAAGACATAGTGACATACATACTACTTTTTTTACCCCTGGTGGAGAAAACATCTCATACGATCGGTGATTATTAATAGGACGTCCTACATAGCAAGTGAAAATATGATATGGCGTGTTGACATCATTAACTCTGACACATTAATTAGAAACGCATGACAAACACTCTCTTAGATCATTCATTTGAAACACGACTTTAATTGAGTCCTTCATCCGAGAAAACAAACTCCTACCTTCAATCTGGATACCATCTCGTTCTTTACCAGAAAACCATTTATGCAATTAGGGCTCTAACTCCTGTTGTCCTCAATGGAGCCCTAATGCCTCCAAATAATTAAAGATCGAACAAATAGGCATTGAAGAAAGTGATGGTATCCAGATTGAAGGAAGGGGGTGGTTTTCTAGGATGAATGGCTCAATTGAAGTCGTGTTTAAATGAATGATTTAAGGGAGTATTTGGCATGCGTTTTTAATGACTCTATCTGAATTAATGATGTCAACAAGCCATGTCATATTTTCACTTGTCACGTAGGATGTTCCATTAATAATTAAACATTGTTAGACATTTGGTGGTTGATGAGTAAGATAATAGAAAGAAAAGTGAGTATTAAGCCACCTTTAAAAGTTGGTAAGTTAAGAGTAACTGAGTTAAAGTTTGGTGGTCATTGGTTGAATTTACCCGTGCATAAAACAATAAAAAGATAAAGTAATGGAAATTTGTACCTTTGGTTCCAAACATGTCCCTTATTGCATTTGGGTCCAATTCATTTTCACATCCAGGTCCCCAAACTTTGATTTTTGATGCACGTAACTCCTTTTAGTCAATTTTGATTTTTGATGCATATTACTTGTTAAGTCACACGCATCATCATTTTCGTCTAAAATACTCTCATTTGAAATGCCAAAAGTATTTTATAAAAATATATAGGGTAATTTACAATTTTAGTTCCTAATTTTTAAATTTGTAACAAATCTATCCTGACCTTTTTTGTAGCACCAGTCATCTCCAACCTTTCATTTTTTTGCAAATTACGTCCATATTGACATATTTTGACAATTTTCCATCATATTTAAGTAAAAAAATAGAAAAAAAGCTAAAACAATAAAAAAAATTGCAAATAAAGTCCTATAACTTTTAAAAACACAAAATAACTTCACCTTCTCCACCCACTGAATAACTTCATTTTCTTCGTCGTCAATGGTTAGACGCCTTGGATGTGCGGCGCTTCCATTTGTTCACAAAATCTTGCCATAAGTAACATATCTAGCGGCTTTCTTGTACGGTCATTGCTATTGTTGCAATTAGCGAAATTTGACATCGAGAATAAAAATATTATTGCATAGGCTCTTCACATTGCTCAATTCTTTGTTGGTGCATATTCTCTTTCCTCGATCGCTCGTTCCTCCAATCGGCTCCGATGTGCTTTAGCTAAACTCATGCGTATAGCCGCAGCAGAGTTGGAAGATGACCTGACTTGCTTTTCACACAGGTCGAAAGGAGACATAGTCTAGTCTTTGAGTTGCTTTTGGTGTTGAAGGTGCAGCCGCCACCGTAACTGCAACTAACATGATAATAAAGTACCCTAGTATCAAAGGTAAAATTGGAGGAAGGGTAAATAGATTACTTGAACATAATAATGCCGTCGATGAAAGTGACCCGAGAGGCGCCCGTGCGGTGGAGAAGTAGAGCAAGTGAGCCAACTTTAAGAGAGTGTTGATCTTAGGAGGATCTTGATCCTCCGATTTTGATCCGGATGTCTCTGAAAAAAAATCACACCGATTGCCAAGAATGTCAATGCCGCTAAAATCTATTCATTCAACCCATCTATTACGCTTTTTTTCCCAATTCAATTTTCTGAAATTTTGGGTTTCAGTTGAAAGAAATATATAGTAGTTAGATTTCTTGACAAGTAAATTGTTTGAAATTGTACTCGTGCTTTGAATGTTCACTGAAATTGGAGAAAAATATAAGTTAAACGCACAATCCATCGACCTTGTCGAGTTGCCGACTATGGATTCCCCTCTTCGGTGGGGTGGGGTGATTTTGTGCTTTTTAAAAATTATGATGGGTAGGGTGGGGTGATTTTGTGCTTTTTAAAAATTATGAGACGTTATTTACAATTTTCTTTTGTTTTTTGTTGTTTTTAATTTTTTTTCAATTTTATTTATTTAAAGAGGGGATGGGGATGGGGATGGGGATGGGGAGAAATCGTCAAATTATGTCGATAGAGGCGTGATTTGTAAAAATAAAAAGATTGGGGATGCTCGGTGCTAAAAAATATTAGGGATAGATTTGTTATAGATTTGAAAAGTTGGAGATCAAAATTACAAATTACCCAAATAAATAAAATGGCTTCCGACATTGTCTAGATATTTTGCATATTGTATTTTATTTTTACAATTGTTTGTCCTTGATTGATTAGTTTTACACACGGTGGTGGTGGTGGGCCGTGACTCATGGGTGTTTATAATAGGTTGGAGATTGGAATATTTGAATTTTCATCATTTTATATTGAAGAGGATATTTTAAGTATTCGATTTGATAAATATTTTGAACCTGTCTAAATAAAATATTTATAATGCAAAATAGTGGGATAATTTCAGCTACAATCACTAAAATTTGTTAAAAATTTTAAAATAATTTTTTGTTAACTATGTTAAGTGTAGTGTTTTGACTTTTATACACGAGGACATTTTAGTCGACCTACATGTTTCTCGAATCCCAAAAGTAGTCATTGCCAACAGCAAATATTTATCGTTGATCGTTTTTCTCTTCTCCCTCTGGCCCTTATCTAATGCCTCCCCAGTGATGAAGCTGATGAACTCCAACACACACTACTGGACATTTTCTTTCTCATCTTTGGAAATCTTTGCGTTTGCGTTTGTGCTTTTTTCATGATTTTGCTAACATTCACGATTGGGAGAAACATGTCATGCTCCTTTGGAGAGTTTTCTTTGTTTTAGGAGCCTCTCAACACGTTGTCCACATCTGCCATTTTTGGGGTGTATATAATTGGTGAGGTTTTCTAGATGGCAAAATTAGGGATAGCAACAGGGTGGGGCGGCCATTCCTATTCTTGCCCCGTCGAGGATTTTTTGAGGCGGCGGGGGATCGAGGCGGGGAGGCGAGGCGGGGCGGGTATAAAAAAATTCTTATTTATCGTCCCGTTTAATTAATTAATTAATTTTTAATATTATTTTTATTTTTTTACATACAATTTAAATTTTAAAATAAAAAAAAAAAATAAAAACATTCGAGCGGGTTAAAAAATTCAAGGCGGGGTGAGTAATCGGAGCGGGGCAGGACAAGGCGGGGTTGGGCAGAGACAAGTTTTTTTTGCTGTCTCTAGGCAGAATGAAGAGAAGCCAAAATTTAAGGTATTTTCATACACTAAAATATTAACAATGATTTGAAGTGAGAATTCTGAACTTTTTCGGTTTATTTACATTGTGATATTAGAAATTTGGGGAGAAAAACTCGAATCAAAATCCTCACAATACAACTAGAGGAAAAAAAATTGAGAGTAGAAACAGACAAAGCGAAGAGTCACGGCTTTAAAGCTTGAATAAATTGGAGATTATTATTACCAGGTATAATGGGGTTTCTTGGTAAAACTATCATAAATCTACAAAATTGAAAACGACAAAGAAGTGAAATTCAATAGTAAACTATAAATAGTTGTCACACGTAAATTTCAAAGAAAAACGACATGTCATACTCAAGCGAACATTTTGGTAGATGAGAAGGAGTATACTCGAGGAGAATTTTTAGAGATAATATAAATCGGGGTTTGAGTGGAGGAGTGTGATGTCTGTTTGGATCGATTCTATATAATAACGATCTTTTGATTCGAGTTTTTGACTAAATGCCATCGTGTTTAAAAGTAAAAAAATTCTACACCTCACCTAGTTAATGGTTATTTTGGACGGTTTTCGTGAGTGGGGACGATATGTGAGAATTAATAGAATAGCGATGGCGATGTCTGCAAACAAAATTAAATGAGGGTGATATTATTACAAAATTGAAAAATGAGGACTATGAGTTTAATTAACTCATTTTAAAAAAAAAAAACACATTTAAGTACAATCAAGACAATTTGTCTAATGTAATGTAGTAGTTAACATCATTTTGTTTCTATATTAAAATTTAACAGTAACATATCAGAATTTAGGTTGACATTTTTAATCAAACGACATTAACTTAACTTGTAAAAACTGAGTCACTATTTATGATAAGAAAATTACTTAAATAATTATTTTGAAATTTGACAAATTTTATTGATCTTTTTAAAATTATCCCCAAATGATTGATATTTGTACTTTGATGGTACGTGTAATTGAATGTCAATCGCTTAAGGTGTAATCAGTGCAATTTCCCCTATAATTAAATAACACGTCTTCCACGTCTGTCCATACAATTCATTCATTTAATTATGGCCACTAGAATATGATGATGGGAGCCATTTTTTTTTATTTTTTATTTTTTATAACAAATCTCACTAATCAAATCTTTTGGAGAAAATTACACTACTAATTTTCAATTTATTATGTTGATAGTAAGTCTGTTTTTAAATTAAAAATAAACTAATTATCCACGTTTTGTTATAATTATACTACCACAAAAATTGACTTTTTAAATTTATTTAGTAATAGCCACATTATATCTATACTATATCTAAAAATAGCTTAAAAGAAAAAATATTTTTTGATAATTATATCCTTACAAAATTTTTAAAATTTCATATTCATCCTTAATTTTATTTTAGTTTGTAAAATGTTATATTATATCACACTGATACAATAAGTTAATTAAATTTACCTGAACAAAACTGAAAATCATAACATGCATTTCTTACATCTCCCTCATGAAAAATTATGACAAACATTTTTTTAAAAAAAATATAAAAATCAATGTAATACATACTTTGAACCAGTGCATCTCGTTGTTGTTCATAAGCCTCTGATAACCTTTAACGACACATGTTTGTCCACCATTATTAAACTGTATAATACAAACCATCCCATATTCAAAAATCCATAACATTTCTCCTCCTACCATTATTATATTATATAACAGAATCTTACTAATATACAATAATTTTATAATATTTTACCCTACCATATTCAAAAATCCAAAAATCTTCCCCCTACTATAATTAAACTATATAATACAATCTCATTAATGTACAATTATTTTATAATAATTTACCCTCCAATATTTAAAAATTCAAAAATCATTTTCTCCCACTATTATTAAACTATATAACACAATATATGAGTTTAACAAGCGATTCAAATCTCATCCGCCATATCTGAACGCATTAAGAACTCCATCTCCGGTGAAGATCCGACATCGTTTCGATAAACTTGATTCAGATTCTTTCTTTCACTCGCTGTATGTATGTGTGGAAAGTCGTATATATTTTTACAAAAATAAAAAATAAAATGTGTCTACCTTCGTACATTATGTTTTTGAATTTTCTTTTGCTTCCTAATGCCGTAATGCTTACTTCATGATTTATTTTTGTCAATTAGGGTTTTGAAATTTTCTAAATTATTATAGTTTTTTTTAATTGATTTTGGCATGTAAATGATATGAATCTAGACAAATCAAAATTTTCTTTTTGGGGTCAAGTTCAATAGAGTAATTAATACATGCCAGGTTTTTGATGAAATGGTACATAATACTGCTGAAATAACTTCCAAGGCTTTTTATCGCTTTTAGTTGAAAATGAGTTTTTATCGCTTTTTATCAATATTTTATAACTACGATGAATTTGAAATTTTAAAATCTAAATGAAATATTATGTCATCTACTAATTAGAATGTAGAAAGTTGCACTTGTAGTGTAAGTCTATAGCTTACGCCATAAGACTAGGAAACTTAACCATGAAAAATTTTCAAACATATAAAATTGGAGCTAATATATGTTTCCAATTTGATAAATAGAAGAGATAACAAAAATTTAAAACCTTGAAAAATAAATGAAAAACACGAAATCATACCTCCAAACATCGATCAACAAGTTGTCTGCTTCTTAAATAGTACTCCTCATTTCTATAGCATCCAATAGCAACAAGATAGAGTCCTTTCTTAACTTGCTATTATGTCTTATATCTATTATTGAATTTATGAAACTGTTTTTTTTTTTGTAGGGATTGAGCTGAACAAATCTTCTATTTATTTGTATTTATCTTATTTGTAGGTAAATTTCATAATTTTTATATATAATCTTGAGTTATTTCAAAATGTCGAATGGATTGTAAAAGTGCGAGTGATGGTGAAAGAAATTGTTGAAATATATGAAAATCGTAGTGGACCACTAAATATTATGAAGCTCATTTTGATAGACGAATATGTTAGTATTATTATTGACAATAGTTATCGTTTGTTTGTTGTCTTGACATATAAATGTAAATTAATAGTTCGTGTTAATTTCAAATTTCAAATTATTTTATTATACTTCAATAATAAATTTTTCCCCCGGGAAATTAAAGTACAAGCGTTATTGTATAACGAAACTATTTATCGACTGGAAAAGATTATAGAAAATGACAAAACATACTATATTCAAAATAGATTAATTAAACCAGTTAATAGTAGCTACCTCAGTGTGCATGATGAGATTGAAATATCATTGTCGTCATTAACTGATGTTAGTTAATCGAACGATTGTATTTCGATAAAAAAGAGACTATATAGTTTTTTTTTTGATGTTGAAAGAGCTGATCAAGATTCAAATAATGTCACTATGATGATGGGTGTTAATTCTTTTTATGTAATACATTGATACATTATGACTAAATTTTTCTTCTTCATAGTGCATTCAAAATTTTTCAGATATTATATGTATTGTTATAAATGTAAGTCAACATTTAAACATCAAATTCGAGAAAAATACATCACGCAACATGAATGAAAGAGAAATAAAACTTATCAATGATATATATATATATATATATATATATATATATATATATATATATATATATATATATATATATAATTTTACAAGTGTGATTTTAAATAATTTATAATAACGTATTATTATTGTATAACATTTTTTAAACGGATCTAATACTGATTAATCTTTGCTTTGTGGGAGTGATTTGACTAACAATGAAGAGTAAATATTTTCAGATAAAGTATATGAAAAGCAAGTAGTAATATTGCAAAATACTAAAAATTGACAAAATTATTGCAAAATCACGTGCAGCGCACATGTTTCTAACTAGTAAAATTAAGCTTCTGTTTGATTTTCAGTACAAGGTTAAATTTTTTTTTTTTAAGTCAAATCCAACAATTAATTTTAACCGCACATTTCATAGAATTCACAACTTTTCAATTTTATATTTTACCAACTTTTATCAAAATCATTAAAAATTGATTTTTAGAAAAAACTGAATAGACATTTAATGTGAAACATGTTTTTACGATAATAATGTGAATATTTGATCAAGTTTAGGATATTTTCTATTAATTAGAATTGTTTGTACAATTAAAATAAAAAGTTGATGAACAACTTATTCTTTTTAAATACTAAATTATCACTTAAACAATAAATTTTAGATTAATAATACAATATTTTCCGATTTTTAAAAACACTTTTGAGATTTAGATAAATATTTTCATACAAAATTGATCAAACTTGTTGTATCGAATTTTACTACTAGTAATCAACTCAATGAGTGGGTCCACATCGACTATGGCTCCACATCGACTAGGAGCACAACATATACAGGGGTGGATTTAGGGTTGCAGTACCACTCTGGAAAAAAATCATTCTTTATATATGTATGATTTTTTTTTTTAGTAACATCTCAGATTTTTGGTCTTGAAATATAATATATATATATATATATATATATATATATATTTATAGTAATTCAATTTTAAAAAATTCCTGAATTCGCTATTATCCACTTATCTTATCTGACGTAATTATATAAAATAAATTTGTCACTAAAAATATAAAAGTTCCGATTGTGTGAAAGTGAAAACTACAAGCCTCGCTAATCATTCCAATATTCAACAAAAAGCGACTTCCCCAAAACAGCGAGAACCCAATGCCGCTTTTAGTTTAGAAAGAATCCACTGCGAACAATAGCAAAGAGTGTAAACATCAACTTCTACTTGATCCTCTTGGCCAAGTTTCACTTGAATCTTCCACAAATGATTTTCTCCCAATTAGGGTTTTAAATTTTAATTCCTCTTCCCAAAGTAATTCTGATAGTAGTTTGTTTATATTATGGTGACATGTGCTTACTGCTTATTTTTTCTTTGACTACACGAAACCTAAGTTTTGACTTATATGGCGGTGGAAATGATTACGTGTTTTAAATGTACTATATGATTCGATTCTACATATCCTATTGTCGGATATGAAAACCACCCAAGAACACTGCTGAAGGAAAACGTATTGTTGATTTCTTAGTTAGTATATATGCACATATACCAATATCTTGGATATTTGATTACAAGGTTGAAGTTGTCTCTCTATTTTTTTTAAAAAAAATTTATGGCATATGCAACTTTAATTTTACTTTTCAATTTTGTTTTGGGTATTTTTATGCTTCTGAGGCTAGTTTCATTGTTTTTTGCAGCTGATTTTTGATTGAAATATTAATTTTGAAAGTTGGTTTGTGCTCCGAATGAACATTTGAGTTAATGACACTCGTGGAAGTGTAGAATTTAAGAGGTATTTTGAGAATCTGGAGGAATGATTTTATCGGCGCTTTTAACTTCAGTGGGAATCAACGTTGCCCTCTGTTTGCTCTTTTTAACTCTGTTTTCTATACTGAAAAAACGGCAAAGTTATGCCCATCTTTATTTACCGCGCTTGGTTTCTGAGGGGAAATCCCAACTTGGAGATGGATATAACTTTGAAAGGATACTGCCTTCTGTCAATTGGGTGAAAAGGGCATGGCAGCCCTCAGAAGAGGAACTCTTGGCAAATTCAGGACTGGACGCTGTTGTCTTTATGCGCATTATCACCTTCGGGTTAGTAAAAAATAAAATCTATTCTAAATCTATTTTGAGTTTATGTGAAAATATGAATATGTGGGTTTACAAGCCTTTTGATTGCTGCTGAATGGATGCATATCCTAAGAATCATATTTTAACCTTTTATTGGAAAATAGACTTGTTCAAATAGAAAGAAAAGGAATGAAAAATACCAATATTAATAAAGTAAAATTATAGCATCACATATCACACATATTTCGTGAATGGAACATGTCAAGTATAATTGGCCAGTGTTGAATCATATAATATGGTTTGGGAACACCAAAGAAAACTTTTTCCTTTATTTGATTTTGAAAGAAAACATGAAGTAAATAAATACTTGTGCATAGGATACATTTGTTATTATATATCTATTTCTTTTTATTTCTTGTGATATTCAACTGTTTAAAAAAATGAGATTTGGTTTTATTCTGGTAAAAAAGAAAAGATGAGGAGTATTTGTTTCCAATGAATTCTTATTTTCTATTATAAAATTCAAGATCTAAATGGAGCCTTAGGATTCTAAGCGTATTTGGTGAGGCACGGTGGTTATTTACCTGCCTGTGTGTAAACTGGAAAAGGGTCATTTTGAACACTTCCTAGAATGCCTCAAGTCATACAATCACAGTGTGTGGATTAAGCCCCATTTCTATAAGTGATTATTTTCCAGGATGCTTGTGACAAGTTTCAACTATTTTATAATTTCTCAATTTCTGTTATTGTACATTATCTAGCTTATCTTTTATTTTTCTTCTGTTTTTTATTTAATATTATTATTATTTTTTTTTTTTTTTGCAGTTTGAAAGTATTTAGATTTGCTGCTATAATTGGGATTTGCATTCTTCTTCCATTCAATTATATGGGGAATCAGCTAAATATCGACTTTACGGACTTGCCAAACAAGTCTCTGGAGTCATTCAGCATCTCAAATGTCGATGACGGGTCAAACAGGTGACAATAGATTGCTTGATACTCAAATTTTGTTTTCTGGTGATGAACCAATGGTGTTAGTTACCTCCAAGGTTACCTCGTAGGATGATGTAGAGCATATCACCAACCCTTATTTTTTTTTTTTGTTTCCACTCGCTAGTCTATTTCTATCATAGATGTATCTATCCAACTTTAAATGCGAACTCCATCATCATTCCTTTATTATTGTTTTGGATGTGGGTATCAATAATGATCTACTCAACATTCTGTAGCTTTCTGTTTAGGTTAAGAAGTGACTATCCTTTTCTTCTTGTGTTTCAAAGGTTATGGGTACACTTCTGTGCTGTTTATGTTTTCACAGCAGTTGTCTGCTATCTTCTTTACATTGTAAGTATTTTGTGTTTGCCTAACCTTTTTCCTGTTTTAATAGTTGTCAGAATTTGTGAAGTTAGAAAAATCAACTGAGGGTAAATTACTCTTTAACTGCAGGAGTATGACTACATTTCATCTAAAAGGATTGCTTATTTCTATTCATCAAAACCTCAGCCGCACCAGTTCACTGTTTTAGTTCGAAGTATACCCAATTCTGGGAGAAGCGTTAGTGAAAGTGTTGAGAGTTTTTTCACTGAATATTATCCTTCTACCTATCTTTCCCATTCTGTGGTTCGACGGACAAGCAAACTGAAAGGGCTCATTGTAAGCATTACACAAACTTTAACATATTAATCGAAAATGTTCTGAAAGATGATAGGTTTATTGTTCTTCCATTTTTGTTTTAATTTCTCTATCTACACACATTTTTTTGCTTAAAAGGTTAAGGATACTTTCTTGGTGGATGTAGTGGATCGTTAAACTCTGTTGACGTATCTATTTTTCATGTTAATGCAGTTTGTGGTATGCAAAGTTTTGGAAATAAAATTTAGAGTGTGCATAACACAGATATGATATTGATGTCATAAATTTTGGTTTTTTCTCCTTGAAACATGTATGGGAAAGTGATATTGGCACTGATGGGATGAGAAACATGGCTGTCATCGATATAGTGTTGTTCGAGACGTCAAAACAAAGTTTCCGTGCAACCAACTAATTCATTGCAGGCCAAGCTTTTTCAATCGTTGAGATGTTTAAAGAGGAATCCAGAATATTAAGAATTAATTAATATAGATAGGCCAATCAACACTGGGAATTATCAGAAGTAATAAAGATTATGTAATATTTAGGATTTTTTCACTTGGGCCTCTATTTATTTGTTTTTATCCTTCAACTTCTTGCATCACAACAGCACATATCGTGCTTATCTGAAGTTAGTCTCCCAAATTGCCTAATTTGGAAGATTTAAAAATTTAGGATGCATTTGAGCGGTGATTTAGTAGCTGATAGGTTATTCCTCTGATCATTGTCATACATAATGGTCAAAGCTATTGTTATGACTATATGATGCTCTTGCATTGGATGAAGTTTTGAATGTAACAAACTCATTTTCCAGTTAGAGAGATAATCTTGGAAAGACACAAGAAATATGGTATGGCGTCTGTTTTCTATATTTCTGAAATAATTGCTCTGAGTGCTAACATGCTAGACGTTGGTATATCCAGAAAATAATTCTTTTAGAAGTCAGCCTGTTGAATTACTTCCTTCCGACATTTGTGACTTTTCGAAGGCCTATGTAACTGTCTTCTTCTCAATTGATAACGTGGAATGACCATTAAACTTCTTAGAAATATTATTTACTTGCATTTCAGATTTTTGTTCCAATATTGAATAGGAGAGTCCAGATTTGGATGCCAGGCTTTAGATTTTGCTTAAATGCTGTTATCATAGTAATCAGTCTCTTTTATTTGCATTTGACTTTTGATATGAGTTATGGCATTGCTTCAAGAATAATGCAGATAAGTTGTATAGAAGACTTGTTCACTTGAAATCAGAAAAGGATACTCAACAAAGATTCGGCCGAGATGGCTTTATGGGACTTTATGGGAAGAGAGTTGATCTTGTTGATCGCTGTGAGAAGAAGCTAGAAGAAATGGAAGACAATGTGAGGACTGAACGATCTACACTGGCAGGAAAGGTATGAATATGATACAATTATGTTTACCGAAAGTCTGAACTATTGCGTTTTTATCTGTTTTATCCATTTTGATATTTTGTTAGACAAAAGGGAATATTGTTTATATACTAGCTATCAAATTTATGCACGCATTGTTAGTTTTAAGTAGTTTAAACATCTCTTACTTCAATATCCAAGATATGATGGGCCCACATATAAAAAACTGGTTTTCCTTCTTTTCTCTTATTATCGAAGCATCAAAACAATGCATTAAAATGATAACTATACAAGTTCACAACTAATCAAATTCTATAGATCTGGGAATCAAATGCCATAGATTTGGGAATCAAATCCCAGAACCAGGACAACTAATTTCCTTCCCCCATATTGACTTCCTCCTTGCTACCCGTCATGCTGGTTTGAAGATATCCGTCAAACCTGGCTTGCTTGCTAAGGAATGAAAAGCTTGCTTTGGCAGCCCCCAAGCAAGTATGCCTGCTAAGTGTCTCCCGAAGAGACAAATGGGGTACATATTAAGCCATTCTCCTATTTTGATGCGATCCAATAGATAGGCTTCATTCATTAGTATTTTATTTAGTTAATTATGTTATTTTATTTAATTAGGGTTTAATGTTATATTTTGTAAGACTTTAGGGACCAATAGTGCAATATTTTATTATGTTTGGTGATTGGTTTTTTATAGTCCACCCCGACATTGAAGTGGGTGGAATGTTATGATTTAAAATTAATACAAGTTGTGAGATTTTCTCCAATTTTACAATCCAAATTAGTATTCACTAGAACGAATGATTTTGCGATCAAGATCAAGTATTTGGTATCTTTGCGAAGAATCAATGAATTTTTTATTCCTAAATTTGTTGTATTCTTTGTGATCAATGCGTTTTTTAAAAATTCGTTCATCGTTCACACATATTCCGCCGCATTAAACTAGTATCGAAACTTGACTACATCATGAGGTTCGTGAATGGTAGAAATTATGTTGCTTGACGCTACCATTTTCCTCCTTTTTAACCAAAGAAAGGATGGGCGTTAATCGGGATTACGATGATCCATGGTCTTCAATGAAGACTTTCTGATTTGGGTGATAGCAAGTTATGATGATCCTCCATTTTTCGACTAAAACCAAGATCCCCAAGGAGTTGCCCGGAGAATTTATGGTATGTGGTTATGGTGTGTGCCTATAAACATGGAGAAGTAATAACCGATAGTGTTGTTGGGACGTTCAAAAGTTACGGTCCTTAGACTAGTTACGCTTGATAATTTATTTCATGTTTTTTTTTTTTTTAATGTCAAATGGAATCACAACACGAGCGATACATTGTCTAGTTGATGAAGGGATGATGAAATTTGAGGAAAAAGTTGCAAATATTTTGCTAGAATTTGGTATCAATGGAAAAGATCAAATCAAAGTTCACGTTGCTTCAAATACATTTGGTTTGCAAATTTCATTCGCCAAATTTACATGGAAAAAATTCTCTGTGATTGAATGGAATATATACTTGGATTGTATTACTAAGGTGACGTTTCATATTGAACCTGGCAAAGAACAATTGTACAATTATTTATGTTTCAAGTCATTATGTGGTGGCATTATTAACCAAGAAAATAGAAGGCAATCTATTATGTTGGAGGAAATTTTATTAGATGCTCACGATTTTCAAAATCAAGATATCGTCTGGGTGGGCTTTGCTTGGGGGGCGGGGACTAGAATTAATGCGACAATTGATGCACTCGTTTCGTGCCGTTATCGACACACCGAGATGAAGATAAGACGAAAAGATTTGAGTAGCGAATCTTTTCTCACCCAAGAGAATAAATCGCGGTCCAATAGATAGGCGTCTGTGAGCTTCATTCAATTTTACAACTTATTTGGCTTCAATTATAATTTAAGTTGGTCCAACTCGTCAAAAATTCTTTTTATCTCCACATTTCGTAGGACCCATAACTTACTATCCACACGTTCTATAAGACTCACAATTTATCAATACTTAAAAATAATTTCAAAGACTATCAAACATCTGTTAAAGTATATTAATTAATTAAAGTTTATGTTATATTTTATAACAATTGAAGTGGGTGGAATGTTTTGATTTAAAATTAAACAAAGTTGTGAGATTTTTCTTCAATTTAAACCCTAATCTTACGATCGAAACCACAGTAGTCGGCGCTTTATCTCCCATGACTACCCGGACCTCCGGTGACCTTGAGCGACTTTAGTGTATGCACAAGACCTCTAGTTGCGTCTGTGAACCCTTCAAAGAAACTAACGTGCTGCATTGCAAGTTTGCGTGACGTCTCTAGTCATGTGAAGACCTCCCATGACGAACAACCTTCTTTCTTCTCTTCTCAGCTTGGGATCGTGTTTGGGCTTTGAGGTAATTGGTTAGGGTGTTTGGTTTTGTGTTATTTTGGACTTCTGGCGTGTTTGGGTGTTTGATTTGGGGTGTTTAATACTGTTGAGTTTTGGCTCTTTGTTTTCGTTGCTATTTTTTCCCCACAATGTCTGAAAAATTTAATACAGTTTTTTTTTACAATAAGACTATTTCTCTAGTGACTATTTATGAAACATCTTCCCCAATTCATATTAAATTGGATGGGGCTAATTATCATATATGGTCAAAAAATTTGGAGATGAATATTGCTGGTCGAAAAAAAAAGGTTAGACAAAAAATCGCACCTACGGAAAATGATTCGAGCTACGATGAATGGGAGGCTAAAAATGCTTTAGTCAAGTCTTGGCTTATAAATTCCATGATTGATAATCTGATGTCACATTTTGTTTAATGTGGAAGAGCTAAGGAAGTTTGGGATGCAGTAAAAAGGAGTTATCTTGATGTTTCTGACTCTTTACAGGTGTATAAACTGATGAAGAAGTTGTTCCAATTGCGTTAAGGTGGTCGGCCTCTTGTTGAAAACTACAACGAATTAAACTCCATCTTTATGGAACTTGATTATCGGAGGCCTAATGATATGACGTATACAACCGGTATTGAGAAACAGAGAAAGCGCATTACGAATGATAGGGTCTATGTGTTTCTGGCAGGTCTTGATCACACGCTGACCATGTTAATGGTCGTATCTTGGCTACCTCTAATCTCTTTTCCCAAGTCTAAAAGAGGCTTATTCCCTAGTTTGTTGTGAACTACATCGGCAAGTTACTATAGGAACAGAGATTTACTTTAAGCGAACTGAGGAAAAATAACTCTCGACCAACTACTTCCTTTATCTCTACTGGATCATGCACTCACCGTCGTAGTATTAAATACTGCAATCGATGTTTGCTAGAAATTACATGGATATTCGGATGGTTTAAACTTAAGCAAGTGAAAAGAAAAAGAAATCGCTTAGATTGGCTCCAATCGACACCTCTCGCTCTTCTCGCTTCTCGTGTATCTCGAGTATCCGCTTCATGAAGGTATTTTTGTTTAGTTTTTTATCTCCTCACTTTCGCTAACACTGGGTTATTGATTCGAGAACAACCGATCATATGACTATTAATTTTCTTTTCTTGATTCACTCATGTCTTCACCTCTTAAGTTTGTCCAGGTTGCTAATGGGACTTCTATGCTAATATCGGGGACCTGAGATTGTCTCACTTTCTCATACTCTCTTTATGACATCCATTCTATTTGCGCTACTCTCTCTAATAATCTTTTCTCTATTAGCAAAATCACCAAACATCTTAATTGTTCAAGAACCTTTTATTCTACTCGGTTATTTCGGAGACAATCTAATATAGATGACGATTGGCAATCGGTAGTAGAAGGGGAGGTCTATACTACTTGGAGGGGCAATGGTTGCAATTAGAATCTAGCGATGGCTTTCAAGTAGCAGGAGACACTTTAGCTAGGGAGAAAATTATGTTATGGCATCGTGGTGTATGTCATTCGTTATTTACTTACTTAGAACGTTTGTTTCCTCAGTTGTTTCTAAACACTTCTACTTCTAGTTTACGATGTGAACAATGCATCAGTAGCTAAGAATCATCATGTCTCCTTTAAAATTAGTTTCAATAAGAGTTCATTTCTTTTTACTTGTGTTTATATTGATGTTTGGGGCTGTTTTCTACTATGTCGATGTCGGTCATAAATCACTGTCTTTTTATTGATAACTCATCGTACTAGGATAATTGAGTATATTTGTTGAAATCTAAGAGTGATATTATAAATGTTATTCCTCAATTTACAAAAATAATTGCCACTTGATTTAATATCTGAGTTCGAGTGTTTCATTCGACAATGGTCATGAATTTGTAAATCAATCTCTAAACTATTTTTTCACAAAATATTGCATACTCCACCACATGATGATATGCACACATACCACAATAGAACAAAGATAGCAGAGGCGTAAAAATCGGCAAATCCTAGAGGTAGTCACGGGTGTTATGTTTCACTATGCAAGTTCTTAAGTATTTACGAAATTTGAAGTCGTCATGATCACTGTCTTCCTTATAAATCAGATGCTTGCTTGTATAATTGACTATCAAACCCCATTAAGGATGTTGTCACGATTTCACTATCCCATCTGCCTTAAATATTTATTCTAAAGTGTTTGGATGTGTGTGTTATGTTCATGTGTACTCTCACCTTAGAGATAAGTTTGACCCTCGTGCTCTTAAATGTATATTTCTTGGATATTCTAACTCCCAAAAAGGTTATAAGTGTTTTCATTTCCCTACAGAGGAAAATTTTATGTGTCTTTGGATGTTCAATTTTGTGAACGGGAGTCTTTTTGTTCTGATGATGTTTCGCTGGTTTGTCTCCAGGGAGAGATTAATAGTAAGGAAGAGTAACGCGTGTGGTTGGAAGAGAAAAGGTTTTGGATTTCGCAACGGGAGTCCATAGATGAATCCTTTCTTGTTCCAAAATCACGAAAGTGAAGTTAGTAGTGAAAGATCACCTAGATTGTTTCAATAAGGTTATACTGAGGAAAAAGAGGTGCTAAAGTTGGCCCGTGATCGTGATCATAATGTTAGGCCCTTTCAAGACTCCAATCTTCTACTTGATGATACAACCGTGCCATCAGATAATTCTTCTACAATTAATCAGGAGGTACATGCTTTTCCTCTTATAACTTTATCTCCAAATTTTGATCCACTAGTTGATAATTAGGCTAGAAGATACCCTATTCGTGATCGTGAAGAACCCGATAGGCTGGGATTCTCCAAATCTTCTTCTAATGTTGTTTATCCCATAACCGATTTTATTTCTTATCACCGCTTATCTAACACCCACCCAGCATTTACCATTTAGTTGTCGTTTGTATATATTCCTAGTCATTTTCAAGAAGTCCTTGATGATCCTAAATTAAAATCTGCTATAGTAGAAGAGTGAAGGCTCTCCAAAATAACTCTACTTAGAAGATGGTTAAACTAGCTCAAAAGAAAAAACGGTAGGGTGTAAGTGAGTGTTTTCGATAAAAGTCAAAGTCGAGATGGGACGGGACAAAGAGATAGATATTAGGCTAGGCGGTTGCGAAAGGCTATATATAGATTTATGGGATCGACTATTAGGAGACCTTTGCTCCGATGGCAAAAATGAACACTGTTAGGGTCATACTATCCTTGGCAGTTAATCAGAATTGGCCATTAAGACAGTTTGATGTCAAAAATGTCTTCTTCCACAACGATCTGTTAGAAGAAGTGTACATGGACTCACTTCCAGGATTTACACCTCCAGGAGGTAAGGTGTGTAAGCTAAAAAAGGCCTTCTATAGTTTGAAGCAGTCATCAAGGGCTTGGTTTGGCAGGCTGAGCTACTCAATGAAGGAGTGTGATTTCATGTAGGTTTTGCACATTACACTCTGTTTTATAAAAGAGGAGATGATGATGATATCACGCTGTTTATTGTATATGTCGATGACATGATTGCTACAGGCACTAACTCTAGTAAAATTATAAACTTCAGAGCTATCTGGCCATGGAATTTGAAATGAAGGATTTGGGGACTTAAATACTTCTTGGGCATTGAAGTGCCTCGGTCCAAGTAGGGATTACTTCTATCCCAACAAAAATATGTACTAGGTCTCTTGGCAAAAACTGGTAACTCGACCTGTGAGCCCGTAGACACTCATATTGAGGTGAACCATGGGCTATCTATCTACCCGGATCAAACTCCCACAAACAAAGAGAGATATCAAAAACTAGTAGGGAAGTTTATTTATCTTATTCACACGAGACTTGACTTATTGTATGCAATAAGTGTTGTAAGTCAATTCATGCATAATTCAAAAACTAGTAGGGAAGTTTATTTATCTTATTCACACGAGACTTGACTTGTTGTATGCAATAAGTGTTGTAAGTCAATTCATGCATAATTCAAAAACTAGTAGGGAAGTTTATTTATCTTATTCACACGAGACTTGACTTGTTGTATGCAATAAGTGTTGTAAGTCAATTCATGCATAATTCAAGTGACCGGCACATGAATGCGATAAATTATATCTTGGCGTATTTAAAATCTTCTCCAGGCAAGAGGATCATGTTATCTAAAAATGGACATCTAGATGTTGTAGCTTACACTGATTTTGATTTTGCTGGATCGAGATTGGATAGAAAGTCTACATTAGGGTATGTATTATTTGTTGAAAGAAATTTGGTAACTTGGAGGAGTAAGAAATATAATGTAGTATCACTATCTAGTGCCAAGACTGAATATCGAGCTCTTCATCATGCCACTACCGAGCTTACATGACTGAAGATTCTTCTTAGTGAACTTGGGTTTGGTGCAAAAAAAATCAATGGTGTTATTCTGTGATATTGAGATCACAAATAATTCAATACATGCTCTACCGAACCAAGCACGTTGAACTTGACAAGAATTACATCAAGGATAATCTCAATTATGGGAATATAGAAATAGCATACATTAAAAGTACAAATCAATTGGTTGATATAATGACCCACGCTGTTGCTAGTGGGCCTTTTTATACGTCACTTTCCAAGTTGGACATGCGTAATATCTATGCATCAACTTGAGGGGGAGAATTAGAATTATAGTTATATTTAATTTCCTTATTCACTTAAAAGTAGTATGGTAGTTTCTTCTTCACTTAGAAGTAGTATGAAAATAGTTGTATAGTTTCCTTCTTTAGATAGGATACAACTTGTATAGATACTTATTGAAGTTTAATAAATAATACAAGCTCAAATTATCAAGTTGATCCAAATCGGTATTCACTAGAGTCAACGATTTTGCCATCAAGACTCGATAATTTTTTGCAAAGAATCAATGAATATTTGATACCTAAATTTGTAGTATTGTTTGTGAATCACGCGTTTTTAGGCTTGTTCTTCGTTCACACGTATTCTGCTGCATCATATTTCTCCTTGACAAAGTGCCTATCAATCTCTACATGATTGTACTATCGTGCTGGACAGGATTGTGCACAGCTATAATGGCTACTTTATTATCCCAATAGAGCTTCAAAGGATCATCAATAGCCACCTTCAATTCTGATAATCGAGGTCTTAGCCACATTAACTCACATATCCCTTGTGCCATAGTCCTGAATTTTGCTTCTGCATTAGATCTGACAACCACTTCCCGTTTCTAGCTTCGCCAAGTATCTAGGTTACCACCATGGAAGTGCAATAACCCAAAGTTTGACTTCTTATCCGTATATGGAGCCAATTCTGTCTGCGTCACAATGCACTTCCACAATTAGGCGATCATCTTTGGAGAATGGTAAGCCTTTACCTGGAGTAATTTTATGTATCTCAAAATCTTTATTACTCCATCTATATGCTCTTCACGCGCAGATTGCATAAGCTAACTAATTACACTTAGTGCAAGGCAATGTCTGGTGCCGTGTGAGAAAAATGAATTAGCTTGCCCACAAGCTTTTGATATCTTTCCTTGTCAACTACCTTCTTTTCTAATGTTGCTTTAAGTTTGATGTGAATATTTTCAGTTGATATCTTTCCTGTTTTCTGTGTTCATCTACCCTTTGAAACCCACACCTCTCCACTATCTGAAGACTTAGTTTCTTTGCCCCAGTTCTGAAATGATGGGCCCTCGGTTGAATGAGAAGGCTGTCTTGCGGAGCCTCCAGAAGTCACATTCCACATCCTTACTGAATAAGAAGACAGCCTCCAGAAGTCACATTCCACATCCTTACTGAATAAGAACATATTGCACTCTTTAATCCCTAGGACGGATTCCACATCCTTACTGAATAAGAACATATTGCACTCTTTAATCCCTACGACGGAATAGGGTCAGAATACACCAAAACCTTTTTGGCTCTGATACCAGATAAAAACCTGGTTTTCCCTTATTCCTTTTTTCTTATTATCGAAGCATCGAACTATACAATTATACAAGAAAAACCTGGCTAAAAGTATAACTGTAGAATTTTACCCAATCAAATTCCATGGACCTGGGATTCAAATCTCAGAACTAAGTATATCTCGTGATGCGTGTGTCATCAAATAATCACTTCCCTGCATCAAAACTGTCAATTGAATTCCGAAAAGTTCAAATTGTGTGGCAATCAAATAATCTGACGCTATATTCGTTGTACTTTTGGCCCAATGATAGAAGTTTGTGCAGACTATTTCGTTTAGATGATTAAGCCAATTGCTGATATCTAGGATTTTTAACACAAAGCTTTCGAGCCACTCCATTTTCTGGGTTGTGTAGGTTTTCTTGAAATTATTTATTTGCATATATTAAGAACATAGAGTTCACCTAAATCGGCATGCTTTTAGTTTATATTCCTTTATAGTCCCTCATAGTCCTTGCTCAACTATGTTGAATTCTTAAAGTCAGCTAACTCTAATTTCCATGAAGAAGTCTCACTTGCAAGCATTCTTCTTCATGATGCCCGGTCTTACGGATGTTCTTAATTCATATTTTTCTTTCCAAATTAGGTTTTTGGACAGTGTCTCATAAGCTGTTATCCAATTATGCTTTTCATAGGAAGTTCCAGCTGCTTTTGTGTCCTTCAAGTCGCGCTTTAATGCTGCAATAGCAACGCACATCCGACAAGGGGTGAAGCCTACAGAATGGACTACTGAGCCAGCTCCTGATCCACAGGATGTCTATTGGCCCTTCTTTTCGGCATCATTTCTTAAAAGATGGATGTGCAACCTCGCAGTTATTGTTGCATGTGTTTTTATTACTATTCTATTCCTTATACCTGTTCTCGTAGTGCAAGGTCTTACTAATTTGGAGCAGTTGGAGACCTGGTTCCCTTTTCTCAAAGGCATACTGAGTTTGTAAGTTGTTGAGTTTCAATTTTTGCGCTCTACCAACACACTCAAACTATTAAATATTTTTTTTTCTGAAAATAAAATTATATACTGAAATTTGACTTGCATTCCTCTGTTCATATATATATTTGTATTTAACTTACTAATTTATGTAATGTCCTGTAACAAGAACACCTGATCTCATAGTAATATAAGGTTTTTGTGCCTGCAGAAAGATTGTCAGCCAAGTAATTACAGGATATCTTCCTAGTCTCATTCTTGAGATGTTTTTATCGTTAGTGCTACCCGTCATGGTTGTGTTATCCTCCATACAAGGGTATATTTCCCTCAGTCAGATTGAGAAAAGTGCATGCATTAAAGTTCTGTGGTTCACAGTATGGAACATCTTCTTTGCAAATGTACTATCAGGATCAGCACTCTATCGGGTTAATGTCATTCTTGAGCCCAAAAGAATTCCTGAAATATTAGGTGTAGCTGTTCCTGGACAGGTATATGCATTCAACCATGATTTTGTCCCTGTGAAAACATGAATTGAGGAATTATTTTCATAGTTTATCTAATGCCTGCAATTTTCCACTCCCATAACATCTGTCTTTAAATCAATTAAATAGAGAAAGGAAATTAAATCTCTGGATTACCATGAATGATTAAGTACCCTTTTGAAGCTTGATTTTATGAACCTCGTCACATCTATGGAGCTATCTGCTGTCAAGGATGTTTGTAGGTGGCTGATCATGTTATGTTTAAGCCTTCTCTTAAAGTATACCTTTATGGTTTCCGTTGAATATGAGAATCATTGAGGTACTAAGAAAAAGAAACTAGATAATCATCCTGGCCTTTATCATTAGCTCTATAAGAAGAATATGCCATAAATGTACAGTACAGAAGTAGATTTGGTATTCTAGCATTTTCTTATATGCAAGTTATGCTGCCCTAATTTCAGTTTTGCACTGTGCACTAGCGCAATTTGGAAAGCAATAACATGACCTGGTATCTTAATTGGGAAGATTGAATTCCTCTTTGTAGTTTTTAATAGAAACAGAGGATTTACTATTTATGGGGAAGGGAATTTAAGAAATTAGAGTAAAGAGTTGGGCCTTTAGGGAGTAAGAAAGATCAGAAACAAATTCTTAAGTGCAGAATGTAACAATTTCCTTATAAATCAGGAAAGAACAACTTAGTATAACACATCTGTGAATGAAGCGTTGTAATAAATTGTGAGATGCTATAATAAATGCTTCTGGTATGATGAACCGCTGTTCTGTTCGTAAACTGCTTTAAGCACATACGACTGATTTTCACTATGTGCTTGTTTCTAGAATACTATTGAAAATATTGCTTGGCATGTTTACTGTGATTGGAAAATGATGACAAATATGGTGGTAGTCACTTGTGCTGTGATTTTAAAGGCCAACACCTGTACAAGTCCACCTCTCCACCACATTGTTAATTTATTACAGTAACAAATTAGTGCACGTAATGGCTTTGTTTGATTGTTGGCTTTTGCTTTCCTATGATATGATGACTCCTCTTAACTTCCAGAATCAATCAACATTTTGGAAGGTCAGTTTTGAAACACCATATCCATAACTCGAAATCTCACTCTATTGCATTTCCCATCTCTTCTTAGAAAAATATTAACTGTATTAAATTTATCTATATTAACTATATTAAATTTATCTCGTCAGTTTGGGCCTCTAGATTCACCATAAAGCATTCAGTTTAAATTTTATTTATTTAATGATTCAACTAGTTAAGAAAGAAAAGAGTGATATATATTTATTTTGTTATTGTTGTATCAAATACTAACTCGTTTGGACACTTCTCTTTACATCATACATTTCTTTTAGAAATTAATTGAATGCTGTTTTTGTTGTAGGCATCATTTTTCATTGCATATGTTGTAACATCAGGATGGACCAAAACCTTTTCTTCAGAACTTTTTCAGCTGAAGCCCCTTATTTGGAGTTCTCTGAAAAGAACGCTTGGTGGGAAATCTTATGAGGAATTTGAGGTGCCTTCAATTCCTTACCACAGTGAAATTCCCAGGATTCTCTTTTTCAGCCTTCTTGGTGTAACATACTTCATCCTTTCACCCCTAATTTTGCCGTTTCTATTGGGTTACTATTGCTTGGGATATATCATCTACCGTAACCAGGTTAGTTAATCATATTTATGCTTGTTCTTTCAAACTTAAAACTGTGTCACCTTGCATTAGCATGAATAGATTTGGAGATAAAAGGATTCAACTGCTAAGAGAATCTTTGTGCAACTTAATCTAGGATGCAGTATGCACATTTTTTCTTGTCAAAGGTGTGGTTCAGGACCTTGCCATAATTGCTGCTGTTATCTGATTAAATGATTTTGAAGTGTCATCAACATATAAATCAACCACCATTGGCTTTCTTTATGTTTTTCAAAGTTATTCACGACTTCCAGTCATGAGTTCAAGGCTTTCACTTTAATATGTATACTAATTGTAATCTTCTGTACATTCTTATATTCACTGATTGGAAAACACTTGATTTTGAGAGTCAGACTAGGTATAGTCCTGGCAATTGATTTTGTTTCTCTTTTATGTTTTGGAGCAGCTATTAGATGTTTATGCGCCCAAGTTTGAAACTGGCGGAAAGTTTTGGCCTGTAGTACATGATTCCACAATATTTTCCTTGATACTGATGCACATTATTGCCATTGGAATATTTGGCCTGAAGAAAGTTCCACTTGCTTCTAGCTTAACAATTCCTCTCCCAATTCTCACTCTCGTATTCAACAGTTATTGTCGGAGACGGTTCTTACCTATGTTCAAGTCTTATCCTGCTGAGGTAAATTCTCCATCACAACTCAATAATATTGTTTGAAGTTCATCAAATGACTTCCTTCCTTGGAAATTGTTGAAAGTGATTTTCTGGTTTAGGAGTGTTTGTGTCTCAAATCTCTTATTTTGCCTCGTTCGAAACATAGTTACTTTGGCGTTTCCTTACAAGTAAATAAATAAGTTTAAAATAAGCAATTCAAAATAACTTATTTTACTTAAATGCACAATTATTAAACCCGACCCAAACCTCGGCTAAGTTGTTGGGTCACTCGTCGATCGGTGGTGGGTCATTGGTCAAACCAAATGGGTCGATGTTTATACATCAAATTTTTATTTATTTTAATTGAACTCCTTAAATCATTTACAATTTCTTATTTTTTTTATAAATAAAATAGAAAAGTTTATTGTTGATCATAAAATAATGAATTTGGTTTTTCAATTTTCTATACACAATATATTGATATTATAAAAATATATTTTAAGTGGTTTCAAAAGAAATTGAAGATTGTATTTTTCATCTTACAGTTAACAGAGACTTTTATGCTACTTGAAACTAAATATTTTTATTACAATTTGATTTTGAACTAATAAAAGGACTAGCATAGTGGTATGGAATTGCACAATATCCACGTGGTCCGGTATCAAACACCACTACGTCAATTTTTGGAGATTTTCAAAAAAAATAAAACAAATAATTGCAAATTTTCAAAACCGGCCAGTTTAACATAGCCGGTTCACCGGTTTTCACTTAAAACCTTCCAGTTTGTCCAGATTCACACCGGGTCAATTGCTAAATAGTTTAAATATACTAACCGGACCAGTTTTTGGTTCACGGGTTCCCTGTCGGACAAGGCCGGTCTGGCCGGTCCGGTCCGGATTTATAACTATGATTAAAAGTAAGTAAAAGTGACATTTGGTAATGTCCTTTGATTCCGATGTCACAAATGAAAGTATAGAGACAAGCCAAGTAGCCACTAAAGTGTCTCATAAGCAATAATTAGTCCCAAAGTTTGGAACCCCCTCCTCCAATTTTCCAATGCTATCCCAAACATGTTTGGAACTAAAGATTTACTTAGCCAAACATACTCTAAGCCAAGTAACTTATTGTTTCGTGTGGCAGTTGTAATAATTTGTATTGCTAGTCAAATGTTGGAGTTCTTTCTCCTGTATCTTTGTAATGCCAGTTAAGCTAAACAACTGTATTAATTCTGATAAGAGATTGAGTTTACACCCATATTAACCATGCTTCACTTTTTCTAACTTTGAATTCTCAATTATAAATTACTGGTGGTCTGCTTTGTACTGGCACCAGATCGTTAATGCATAATTGTGACTTTCTTGTGAAATAATTTTACACATCATAACTCAGAATTTCATCTGTTATGAATATTCTTGTTGACTGCGAGTTTGGCTAAGCTTATTTTGTTTACTTATAAGTAAAATTACTTAGCAGTAAATTAGCAAGTTTTAAAATAATCAACTTTTTAATGGTGAAAGTTCAAAATAAGTTACTTATCTTGGCAGTAAAGCAATAGTTAATTCAAATGAATTTCTTTATTTCAAAGTAAGAAAATGTAAGTTATCCAAACATTTTTGATAATAAAAAGTTGCTTAATAGGGATGGCTTGATAAACTGAGGGATGGCTTGATAAACTGAGGGATGGGATTTTTACCTGTGATATTTTCTGGTAACTCACAGCGGCCTGATTAAGTGCAGATTTGTGTATTCCTGAAGTATATCTGTCTGCTTACAATTTTTGGAGTGAATGTAATTATGTTCTATCGAGTATGTGCTAACTATTTGTCGATGTTGTGCAGTGCTTAATAAAGAAAGATCGGTACGATCAGAGTGATCCAACGATATCTTCTTTTTATGATAAACTTGTGACTGCATATCAAGATCCAGCTATGAATTCAGTCAGATATTCTGAAAACAGTGAGAGGATCAACTCTCCCCTTCTTCATTCTGTTGAAATTTGAAAGTTACAGCATCATGCTACATAAAGTTTTCAAAACGACGTCTAGCATTAT
Organism: Forsythia suspensa; assembly: GCA_023638005.1. Classification (NCBI taxonomy): domain Eukaryota; kingdom Viridiplantae; phylum Streptophyta; class Magnoliopsida; order Lamiales; family Oleaceae; genus Forsythia; species Forsythia suspensa. Next base: position 884,848 of record JALRMA010000416.1, on the reverse strand, counting down.
CGCTATCTGGAGACAGTCGAACAATCTCTTTCAAATGATTTTGCTGAAGTGCAGGGAGAGTGTTTCTTTTTCCCCCTCAGTTTGTCTTCCGTTTCTGTCTGAAGCATTGTGAAATGTATCATCTTTTAGTTTGATTTTCTTTCAGGTGGAATCATTATTGTTGGAATTTAATTGTATGACACATTTGTGCATAGTGCAGAATCGTGTCCGTTTCAAACAATTTTGTCAATTTCTCCATTTTCAGAACATTTTTCATTGAAAATACAATTTTAGTGTGGCTTTTACAAGATTGTAATAACATGTTGGCTCCACTGGAGTTGGTGTGTCCAAGGAATTTCCTTTTCATCTTCCCTCTCCAATTCATCGAAAATACTTGTTTGGTTATGTTTTTAAGTGTTTATAAGTAGTGATTCCTATATTGTGCATAATAAATGGATAATAAGTCGTGGGTTTTACAAAATGTGTAATTAAAAAATAAGTTAAACTTTGCCAAACATGCCGTTTTAGTAACATCTCGTTGACATGATTTGATCATGTTAGTTAATCCAAATAAAAAGTCTCTTATTCGTGTGGAAGGCACCCCAGTTTAAAAACAAATGAGAAAATCGGGTTGTGACAAATTGTATAAATTTATCAGTTTACCTGAGGAGCAAAAATTGTAAGATATGTTGCTTCTATCGTTAGTCTCGATGAAAATTGTAAACTATATTCGAGGAGTAATTATATATTGTTGGCTTCTATGAAAGAATGCGGTAATTTACTCTACAGCTGATATATTTTCAAAATGCACAAAGGAAAAAATAAAAAATAAAAAAAAATGTTTTGAGAGTTGTTTTATTGCCACATCATCAGTGGGTAAATGATATCTTATCCATAGTGGATAAGAAATTATTTACTCACTGTGTGTGGACACATGTGTATCCACATACAGTTGTGTGATGAGTGGACTGATGTGACACTCACATATCAATCCACATCATTAGTGAGTAAATGATATTTTATCCACTGTGAATAGAAAATCATTACTCTATTTAAAAATAACAGACTTCACTTAGTTACTTCAAACTTATTATAATTAATTATTTTGGTTTGTACTAGCCGCTTTAACTATAACTTTAGTTTTATTATTGATATGAGCAATATGCCTCCTGCAATAATTGAAACCATTAAAAATTCTAGGACTCCTCTTGTGTACAGAAAAATTGCATGTGAATGGTTGGCGACGAATGGGCAAAAAAACAAGAGTAAAATAGTCTTTACACTATTCACTCTCTCATCTCATCATCCTTTATGTACACATTTTTTTGTACAAGAAGCATTTTCCAAAATTCTAATAATTTATTCACTGTACACAAAGTATTTGAAATAATACCATACTCATAATCTATAATCCCCCTACCTGTTAGACAAGTTTTGTGAGTATTGAACATTCTCGCTACCTTGTTCGACCAGTCAATTTTATAATCGAACACGTTAATCTCATTATGCTCGGGAACAATATATTTAGCTCGAATTTACATTCATACACTTCATTACTCTTTAAGAAGTATCTGCATAAAGCAGACAGAACCCAACCCATGGGTAAGGTAAGCTCAAAAAAAAAAAAAAAAAAAAAAAAAAGAAATGTATGTTTTGATTTTCATTTTTTCGAGTTAGTTTATGGACCAATTTCAGATTAAAATTCTCGAACGTTAAGAAATGTTCTTGACATGTCATACTTCATAACGCACTTTGCAATTTGCAAAACCGTTCAACCATGAAGTCACAATAGCAAGTTAAAAATAGTTGCATGAAATGAGTTTAATAAATCTAACTCGTGGTCGTCATCTCTTTTGAATCATATTTCACGATCGTCGGGTAAGTTCTTAGTATTGTTTCCAACAACTCGTGACCAACTCTCTGACGCATATTTCAAAATGCAAAAAGCATTTATGGGTGAATTTAAAATAGCTAACCAAAGATGACCACTTAAAATGAGTTTAATAATCATATTTTGTTATTGCTAACTCCGACGTCAACTTAAATAAAATTCTATTTTACGTCAACCGAGACTTGCACGACTTGAATAGCTAAATATAAAATATAATAAATTTTGAATCGTTACAAGTTTATATTGTTATTTTTAACTATATTTGTGAATTGGAAATTTGAAAGTTAAATTTATATATTTTAATTCTTGACATTGATCCAAAGTTGATCATTGATAAATTTAATCATGTGAAAAATTGCTAGTTGCGACTTAAATAATATTATAAGATATTTGTATTGCACATTTTTTGTTGTTCGTTTTGGTTTTTTTAAGTTAATGTATTGTGTTAACTTTGTATATTCAAGGGTAATGCTCATTATGCCGGTGATCTAATCGAATCTCCTTTGTTTGCTATGGAAGTTTTTTCTCCCATCCCTCTTCTTTTGGAAATAGAGCAAGGACTTACCTTTCCTTGTAGCTAAGAATTCCCCGTGAGGGGCTAGGGATTAGGAGGAAAACAATCCGATTAACTCCTAACTTTATCTGAGTCCTTGAACTGCTGGTATCTTCCTAATGCAGCGAGGGAGGAAGACTTTTTCCAGGAGGGTAGAAATAAACAATACCTATTCTTTTTGTCTCACGACCTTCGGAAAATCGCTTTCTTTGACCTTAGTATATAGCCATTACAAAATTTAACTATCTGATAAATTATAAATTAACCATTAGTCTCTAGACCTAGTTATGAACCTAGGCTACTATTTTCTTCTACCTCCCTTCCACTATTTTCATTCATTCTAGAGCACCGCTCATTAGAAAGTTGAAGTAAATCACCTGAATAAGGGTTCAACTCGGGGTTGCGCAAGACAGATACCAAAATTAACCATTCTCTAAACATAGTTTCGTTATCGTACATTTGGTAAGACAGATTAGACAAGTAGTGGACATAATTAAACAAAAAAGAAGAAGTTAACATACCATCTACTATACTCCCTTAACATCTAATAATGCATACCAATCATGTACAAACAGATCTGACAGGTTATTCCTCTCCGAACAATAGGATCAAAACCTTGAACGCCTCATGCTGAATTTGACCGGTTACATTTCCCCTTTAGTTGAGAAGGATACACCATCCGTATTCTATTACCATACAAGATTGCAAAAAATGAACCCATTGAATTGGGGAAAAGGGAAATATCCCAGAACATCCAACTTTTCAGCAACAGTTGCAATATAATGGTCACTGCAAAATCCGGAGATGGGGATATGATAACCTAAGCGTTCTATAAAACCCCAAGACCACCGAGCATTTCCATGTCAAAGCAGTGCTTTTGACAGAACATACATGGAGATCCGTTCGTTTTTAATTTGTTTTAAGAAAGCTTTTCCTCTTCCTAGAACATCTATAATGAACACCAATACCTCCTTGCAACATGATCCTTAAGAATACAATATATGCCATAGCTCTACGACTACATGTAGCCCCAGCTCTTGATAATCTTCCTAATTTATACTTCCATACAAAAGAAGATTAAGAAACACACAACATTTCCAAGTGCTTATGATTGCTAGGTATGTTTGACGACAATTACAAAGAAGCTATAATAAAATCGATAATGTGTTATTTATGGAGTCATATGAAGCAAAATCTAGAATCTTTTTACCTTGATTAACATCATAGAAAGAAAAGTAACAACTATGTAAGAGGAACTTGTCGTACAAGAAGCCCCGACTCTTATAGAGTCGATAAAAAGATTGGCTTAGTACGACATTGACCTTTATTGGATTAAAGGTGGGGGAAGATGAAAACAGATGGGAATTAAACTGGTAATAATTTATATACAGCATTGACTTCTTTTCTTACAAAACCGACAGAGTAGATGGGAAAAGGAGCTGACATTAGAGGACGCGGAGCTGGGCAAGGAATGCAGCAGAAAGATCTAGAAAGAGAAACTGTGGGCCGTGAACTCTCTGTAGATCAAGCAGGTATTTGTCTTCGCGAGTTTTATAAAGCTGTAAGCATAAAATTACAAAAGCCAAACAACAATTAATAAGCAGTCAACAAAGAAATAACACAATGGTAAATGAGTGGAGTAAACAATAAGAGCACGTTTGATAAGTAGTATTAGATAGTACAATGAACAAGATTGTAGATTCTTTTCCTACTTTTAATATTGTCGTCTAGTCCACTTGCCAAACATGACATATAACTTGTTTCCAATGATGTGATAAAGCTAAATTACAATTGGCTTAAGATGAGCAACTATCAGACTAAATTTCATATCCTGGTTGTCCTTTAGGCAAATCATGCTAATTTCAACAAGCAGCTTCACAGGTGAAGCTATAGCTAAAGTTCGGATTTCATTTGAAACGAAAGATTTTTTATTTCATGGAGCAAAGGGTAGGTTTGTATCTGGTAGATAAGAGAATTAAACAAACTGGTGATATACATGTCCATCTTACTCAAACAGATTTCCCTTTTAGTAATTGCACCCAGTACAAATATGTCTTTCTGTATCTCCTTTTGTGTGCAGGTATGTGTTTGATGTCTTGGATCCTTTAGTAACCCAACTTGCAATATCAGTTGAAAGATGCTCAAGTGTATTAAAAGAGAATGCATCAACAGTGTGTGTGTTGTGAATTAAGCAGTCTGATTATCCCTCCCTTTTGTATTAACAAGACAGAAAATACATACATAAACCTCAACTCGTATCATTCACAATATGCTTTTAAAGGTGGTGTCTACACATTGTACCAATTCAATGCATAACATTTGACCTGCCCATCAGTTTTAAGTGTCCTCCCACCACCAACACCCAAAAAGTTTGGATTGTCAGTAATGATAATCGAACTTCTGCTCCTGCATTTATAGGGGTTCTAAACACTTTAACACTGCGCTTTGGCCGGTTTATAAAGGATTAGTTAGTAATATGACCCGACAAGAATGTAACATTTCTCGAGCTTTGTATTCTGCTTCCGCCTTTCTATTAAAAATTATTACCTGTACTTCAAACTTGACTACATTTTATGGTCGAGTAACACCACCATTCTCTACAATAGCAGATTCATCTCCAAAGTAATGATTACCATGCATAGAATTGTCAACCATGCCTTCCTGATGTGCAGGAATGCCAGGAACCCACATGCATTTCATGTTGTAGTGCCCAATCTTTTCCAGCACACATTCAATTCTTGCAGAGCTTTGAGAACTTCATTCATTATTTCACGAGGATGGGCTCGAGACTGTTAGAAAAGCCAAAAGAATATGAATAAACGATGAAATGACTGAGAAAAGAACTTTGTTACTACCTCTGATCAGTGGTTGTAAATACAAGACATATAAGGTTGACTAAAGGTAGAAACACTTTATAAGGGTAACGGCTAGACCTAGATTTTCTTCAACACCCACCCACCCCCACAAAACAAAAAAAAAAAAAAAAAAAAACTCCTCTACCAGAAAAACAAAATCAGAAACCCACTTTTCACAACCATTTGTGTTGAAGATACGAAAAAATTATAAGATTATTCTCCGTGGTATTTTCCAATGGTGTGATATTATTTTCATTAGTGATTGATTGTGTGATTATCACACAATCTTTCCTTTTAGAGCTACTTGTAACCTCATAAATAGGGTCTTTTACTTAGTAATAGTTACACAAACTATTATATAAAATATATAAATTCCAACAATTTGCTCCTACGAATCTTCTTATAATTCTGCTAAGCATCACATGTAAAACAGTAGAAGTAAGAAAGCCCTGTCGGTCTGCCCATTTCCTCCTCTTGTTCCTCCATCTCAATCCTCAAATGAATAGTTAAAAGGCTGTGAAAACTAACCTGGAGCCCAAGTGCCCATTTCCTCTCGACTGTAAACTGTCTTCCACCAAATTGTTGATAATCAACGGCTCCAGGAGAACGCTGCCCAAGAGGCGATGCCACATTCTCACTTGAATTCATATTATTACTACCAAATTCCTATAGAGATATGGATTCATTCATATATGTGAACAATTAAAAGTGCAATTTAAAAATCGAGAATATATTAATATCGAATATGGGGTGAGAAGTTCAAAAATGGAAAAGCAGAAGCACCAAAACTGCTGATTCCACATTTTTAGAAACACCAGATCAGATGACATAACCTAATTTAGAAATCACGTCCAGAAAGAAGACCAGAAAGAAGTTCTAGCCTTATTTATTAACTTGAAACTAAAAATGCGCACCAGAGTTTCCTGAAATTCAGCTCCAAGGTAGCCAGTGGAAACACGAAACCGGTTGTCTAACAGCAAATAGTATGTAACAGTACCCTGATAAACAGTCCAAATAAGAAACTTGCAATGTACAAAATGAATACATGACAGAGTCACAAAATTCACCTCGTTTTGAGCTCTGTTGCGAAGAGAATCAACAAGGGCATTCCTGTCAAATCCCATTTTAACAACTTCCTGAAGAATATCTTCATCAATCTGCATTGAAAAAGATGAATGAATTAATCAGGTGAAAGGTTTTACTTGCTAGACACATTAAAAGCAGCAGGCAGAAACTACAAAAGATCCCCATGCATCAGGGAACAATAAGATCAAGTACATAATATAAGCAAGGAGAAATAAAGGGTAGCCACATCAGTAGAATAGAGGGGAGGGGAGAAGCCTTTATGACGTTGACTCAGATGCATATCCAAAAAATGGGATTAGCACAATATTTTCAGTTATTTTTCTTCACATTCCTCAAGTTGATTATCTCGTGACAGAAGAAAGGACGCTATCCAAAATATTTATAAAGGAGAGCCAGAATTGGAGGACAAGAAGGTGTGCATGAGAGAGGGAGAGAGGAGATAGATGTCGATATAACTTACTATCTATAAACAATCACTAGCAAGTATATGCTCAATTCTGTCAAATGCTAACAACATTTCCAGAAGTTCGCTGTACTCATCATATCCTAATAGCATACAATACAAAATAAATAGAAAGCAGCACGATGTTGGAAAGATGTCATTACATTGTTCACAGATTTAATAACATACATGTTCTCATATAAAGCACAAGATATATATTGACTCTGGATTGAACAATAACAGGAAGCATAAACTTCAGTAAGAAAGTGTAATTTCACCAAACCTTTTGGGCTTGTTGCATTGTATCTGGTGGCGGCACAGCCAAATAGCGAGGCAGATGAGCTAGGAACCAGGGATGCATACGAATCTCAGGAATTGTGATTCGCTTCATAGGGTCAACGATAAGCATCCTTGGAATCAAATCCCTTGCACTGGCAGATAAGTGACTTGGAAGGGTATATATCCCACCCTAAGAACAAATTATAACAAAATAAGAATGAAGCAGTTCAACTTCATAATGATGATTACAACTGTTTTTATTTAGAAGAAACAATGATACTCTGGGTAGGATTAAGTTGTAACACCACAGAAGACTGTTAAATAAAGCTTAATAATTGCAATTAAATACTTGAGGCCAACATAATATCCAGTACACCCTTAAATTAGTCTAAATAAAGAAATAGAATTCTACACAACACGTGTTGGTCCAATCATGGGGACTCCATGCAAGATATCTTACCACATAGCTTACAAGAAATAGGAATAAGCAGCTTCAGTCCAATCATGAGCCCCTATTGCTATATAAATTAACGAACACTCTTGAGCTCTGCTAGGACTCCACTCATACAAAGGTTGTTCAAGCTTGAAAAATAGACGAGCCAAGCTTGACCAATTTTAGGTTTGTCTATGATACCAAACTGAGCTTGAGCAGCATAAGGTGCAGCTTGTGGCTGACCCGTTTAGTATTTGCACATTAGATGCTTCTAACAGTTAGAGATAATATAAAGGTAGTGAAATTATGGTATGTAGTGATACACCCAAAATATCTGTAATAAGACTTTATAACCTTGTCTTGAAGTCAACTTGGATAAATATTCTGAAGAAAATGGAAACTTAGCCAAGATGATAGGCACTGTAAGAAACCCTGAATCTACCTTTATTTTTTTAAAAAGGTTAGGAATATTTTCATCATCAAAGGAAGTGTTCCACATAGAAGTGCGTGAGAATTACACCACAGCTCCACACGCCTACTTCTGGCCCCGCATACAGTTTCCCAGAAATGACCTACAGATAAGAATGTGCATCATAATCTTGCAAAAATTATTGATTTGAAAATGTTCAAGCCGCATTAATCCATGTCTTACTATATTTTCAGTAAATCTAAGCTTTTGAGCAACATTGCAACTTCTATACTGTACGTGCCTCTGGGGCTGCATAGTTTGGGCTTCCACAACTTGTCTTCAGAAAATGACCATCGCGCATGATATTACTCAAACCAAAATCAGCAATCTTCACATTGGACTTAGAATCTAAAAGAAGGTTCTCAGGCTTAAGATCTCTATGAACAACCATATTCCTATGGCAGTACTCCACTCCAGATATTATCTGCCATCATCAGCACACGGTTAGAGTTTTTAAATCCGAAACAAAGCATTGATGTAGTCATTGCAGACACATATGGAAAAGAGCCTTCACTACCTGCTGAAAGAAATTGCGTGCTTCATCCTCCTGTAATCTGCCCTTCTCCACAATGTAATCAAACAGCTCACCAGACTTCACATATTCCATCACGACATATATATCTGTTGGTGTCTCAATAACCTCATAGAGACGTATAATATGGGGATGCATAAATAATCTTAGTATTTTGATTTCTCTTCTAACTGCAAAAGGACAACCAGATTATTAGAGTTATAAAATAAGGTCAGATAAATAAGCTTGATGCAATCAATCTAGCATCATTATATATTAGATGACCTAACATGAAATGCAGCTGTAGCCTTTTGAAATATTTAAATGATTACAGAACATCATTCTAGATGAGGACAACACAATTGGATGGGTGCCAACCACCAAATCTTCAAACGAACCAATTAAATGTATAGAGTTATAAGAATGAAGACCATAATAATCAGACTTTCGGAAATTTCTTCTGTATTAAATGGGAAGGAAGCTTCAATAGATTGAGCTTAATTATTGAGGCAGAAGAGAATCCCAAAATTGGAAGGTGAAAGGTCTATTACACTTTACTAGATCTACATCACGAGACATCACCTTGTTGCAGAGACAGCTGTTCACATTACTGCCAATAACAAACCAGGGCACAAATTTTTCCCCAGTAATATAGCATCATGGTAAAATAAACTTAAGAATGGAGAAAATAATTGTAAGTATCTAAATGCACAAGAATATGACGCCCTCCAGTCTGCTAAGAGAACAATAGACATAAAACACGTTCAGTTTTAGAAGGTAGCATGATAACCACGTGGTCTATTCCAGATTTTAATGCACAGCATTAAATAGTGGAGAGATGCGTCTCCCAAATCCAAGAGATGCAAGAATACATGTAGACAATAAAATTTGCCGGTTACATTTATGAACAGAATGTATAACAGCTATATGTCATGAAAAAATCTCCCAAACCTTTTTCTTCCATGTCCATATTCTTTATTTTGCGACGGTTAAGAATCTTGACAGCAACTTTATGCCCTGTCAATGTGTGTTCTGCAACTTTAACTTTGCCAAATGAACCGATTCCAAGAGTCTTCCCTAGCTTGTAGTTTCGCAATAAGGAATCCACACTAGAGCCACCTTGGAACGATCCATCCATTTTCCTAAACCAGGTAGATATTTGAAGAGAATTCAAACTGCATGCATACATAAATACAGGAAATGTAGTAATGTAAAGTACAAAAGATTGCAAACTACAGAACATCGATATGTTAAAAACAGCAATAAGGAGAAATGGATGTTTCATCATCTAAACAAAATTACCACTAGTAGGACCACAGCAAAAATGTTATCATTGTGATGGGCCCATGGGGCTTCACAATAAAAAATTAAGATATTCTTCATTTCAGCACAATTTGGTAATTATCAAGACATGGATGTTGCCTTGGTTGCAGAAACTTGATCTCAGAGCAGCTTTTATATTTGACCGCTGAGATTATTCCGGCTCAAACTCAAAGATGTGGTATAATCAAATTCTTTTCAGTGCTTCTAAAATGATTTATTTAAGAGTTTGAAGCTGAAATTTTACCTATAACTGACTGGAATATTTTGTTGCTAATTAAACTGTCATAATAAAAATAAAAGCAAAAGCAAAAGCAAAATTAAGCAAATTAAAGCTAAATTTATGGGGAGAACAAGCAATCCGACATCAAACCACCAACCCATCCTATCAAACAAGGAATTTTCTGAAAATAATCCTAATTCTAAAAATAATATCACATAAAGCTGAAATCATACAAATAAAACAACAATTCCATCAAAATTACAAGTTCAGATACAACTCACTTTTAGATCTGGAAAATATCCACAAAAACGAATATTACAAAAATAATTGCGGAAAATTAAAACCAAAATTCACTTAAAGAAGATGGAATTCCACGGGTATCAAATACAAATTTATGTATAGATACAGAAATAGAAACTTACTGTAAATTAGGAAATTACACTATGCAACTGCACCGAAGAAAATCGATAAGAATAATTTTTCTGAAAAAGTGAATATGTGAAAATTAAGTAACGGATGCAGTGCGAGTGAGGCTTATGAGAGTGAGCGCCTCCTCGAAGTTGTAGAACTTATGATTATATAATATAACTACTATACCGCTTACATGAGGTGGATCCAACAGTGCAATTTCAATTCAATAGTAGCAAATTAATATAGTGAAAGAAAAAATGAGATTAATTTAAGAATTTAATATGATGTAGAGAGTAATTATTATCTTATTTTTTTATAACAAATGTACAATATTACTTTATGGTGAGTAGAGGTGAAAGTCGTGATTAATAATAATTAAGTAGTAGAATTCGAAAGTAAGTATTGTGATAATTTATAGAACGTGGATTTTTTATTTTCAACAAATGAATTTTGTAAAAAGGGACACGCGATGAAAATTTGAGACGATGATTATTTGAGACGATGATTGTTAATTTGAGAAAAAGATGTATATACTTTTTTTAATAGTGGTAAAAATATTTTTTTATTGTCAGATTAAGTTTTAATTATGACTGTTTAATTTTTTGAGGAGTTCATTGTTAATGTTAGGGTTGCACAAAAAAATCATTGAAATGCAAATTGAATCGAATATGTTGGATTTGAAAATGTTGATTCGGGTCCATATAGACTCGTCAATGTTTCGATTTTGAATCAAACAAAATCGTTTTTTATTTTTTATAATTAAACTAAGAGGGTATTCTCAATTTAGATTCTATAAAATTTCTTAATTTTTATGAATTTTCACAGATTTTGTGAATTTAAATAGAGTTCCACATAATTTATAAGATTTCAACACAATTCTATATTATAGATTTTAATGAATTCTCGTGGATTTCTATTGATTCTCATGGATTTTGTAGTTGTTCATTAAAAATCATAATTTTATCTTTACAATTACTCGGATTTGTCAAACTGGAGCGGAGATAATTTTAAAATTTCACTATACCATTTTAATGTCTATTTTTTCTTTTCATTTTTCTTTGTTATGAATAGATTAATAGTCCTATAAAAAATAATAGAAACACACATCCAATTCATACCCACTATTACAAAAAAATAGGAAAATAACATGTCCATAGCATTGTTTTAATTATTACAATCACAAATAACAATTCATGAGACTTTAAATTTAATGCTAATATATATCCACATTTTTTTCCTTAAAGATGTATTGTGTGTTTGTCAATAATAATAATAAAGGTATTAATTATCAAACGTAATTTTGATTTACTACCGTAATAAATTAAAAAAAAAAAAAATTGTTTCAAAGAATTTAACAAAATTCCATGTGATGAATTTTAATGGAGTTCATAAAATATATTATTGATTTTTTAGTGCACAATTAAATATAATTTAAAATAATAATAATAATAATCTAACTTTTGTAACAATCACCCAAAAATGAAAATTCTAACCTTGTGATTAGAAAATAAAATTCATTATCTTATCGCTTAAAAAAAATCTTAGATTTGTTTTAAAAAAATTCATTTAATTTCCATCACTCTTTATTTACATCGTTTACGATATTTTTTCGCATTTCTGATATTATACTAGTTCTTAATTCATTTGTATTCTCTCTTTGTTGTTCTTAAGTTTTAAAAGATCTTCATCCTCTTGAATTACGCTAATGATGGCGGTGATAGAGATGAAGCTTCATTGTCTAGTTGAATAGGAAATTCATCAGAAAGACGCTCTTCACAAAGAAAATTGTGCTATTCTGCACAAGCTAAAACTAGTCCCGCTTGTGTCTTAAATGGATATGAATGTGTCTATTTAAAAATTGTGAATTACGATTTGAATATGCCAAATATTCTCTCGATTATATTTTTTAAGGAAGCATGACTGATATTCATTGGCATTTTTGAGATTACAACATTGGCTACCAAAATCTTGAAGATGATATCAAACACTTTGAAATGGAGTCAGGAATTTACGATGATTCGCAAATCTACAATTCACAAGAAAATATTTACCCCACACCCACGCCCTTCAAATATATGTGCAATCAAATAATCTTTAGAGTTTGGATGGATTTCATCAAAATGTTTGTTAGTTAACAAAAAGTTAAAATACGTGACATAAATTTGACCAATTTAATAAAAGTAAAATAATTTTTTCAGATTTTATTATTTAATAATTAAGAAAAGAAAAAAGACAAAAAGTCAGACGTATATTTTTGTGATCCATAATGACATTCAGTTCATTGCCAGGCTTCCTCTACCAGGTGAAGTCTGAGTTGAATTTAAATTAATCCTCAATTGTATGAGATTGTTGTTGAACTAAAAGTCTATCATTGAATCTCTCCGTTCCAATACTCACCGGGCGGGGAGGAATTCTCTGTGAGTTGATGATAAAGTGTGTGTGTGTGTGTGTGTGTGTGTTTTTTTTTTTAATTGTTATAAATAATAGTATGTAAATAGACTATTTTTACACTTTTGAAAAAGTTAGGTACCCCAACTGCAATTTTTTTTATTAAATTTTCTATTTTTTGCTATTTTAATTTATTCAATCTAAGGGAAAAATTGTCAAAAAAAAAAAAAATATTTGGGACCATCTGTGTAAATTAATGAAAGAATAAAAACGATAACTGCGAATAAAATTGAATGGGGATGATATTGTTACAAAACTAAAAGAATGGAGAATGTGAGTGTAATTCACCTTTTAATTTATTGAAGCTAAGGAAAAAAATTGTCAAAAAATCATTTGGAGACTATCTGTGTCAATTAATGAAAAGATGAAGACGATATATGTAAATAAAATTAAATGAAGATGATATTGTTACAAAGTTGAAAGAATGAGGATTGTGAGTGTAATTTACCCTAAATTTATTGGGCTAACTCATTTAATTTTTGCCAAACTATTGAGCCACTAGTCTATAACTTACAAGTTCATTATTGGCCCCAAATATTTACTAAATTTTGTCAATTTTCTCTCCATTATCATTTTTTTATACGTCAAGTATTAATAATGTAACAATTGATATAAATATTAACGTAATGTAATATTTATGTTTACAAATTTTTCGTTTAAACTTGTATTGAGAATTTTAGACTAATTTATCTATATTTTAATTTGTTTTAAATGCGTTCTTTATTATGTCGATAGGTAAACCGTGTTTTAAAATCGAATAGAACCACAACAAATGGTTTTGTTTAGTTTTGTTTGAAAATGAAACTGTTTGGTTTGATTTGATTTGATTTGATTTGAATTTTTCCAAATCATTTTAAATAATTTGGTCTGAAAATATGTCAAAAATCTTCCGAATCAAACTAAATTCCCCTTAGTTTATATATTATTGATCGTGCTTAAAATTTACTTCTTTTTAAAAAGCAATTATATGTTAGTCAAAGACACTAAATATTACGTACTTATGTACACAAGAGTCCATAAACTTATAGTATTTGGTAAAACATTACGTTAGTCTCATGATCGAATCTTAAATCATGGGGTTGAGAATATTTCTTTTCTTTTTCTTTTTTTGGTTTAACTTTTTACCCGAATTAAAGTTTATTCCATTGTTTAATTTTGCTTACTTTTTTTTAAAAAAAAAGTAAATATTGTTAATAAAAAATAACTATAAAAAATTACGTTTAATAAAATAAGGAACTTAAGCAAAACATGCTTTAAGTGTTCAATAATTGAAGCTTATATCATGGTGGCTGAGAATTTTTCTTTTTACCCGAATTAAAGTTGATTCCATTTTCAATTTTGCTGGTAATTCTCAGTTGGAAAGAAAATTCCTCCTTTTAAAAGAATGTACAGATGTGTAGTTTTGTGCCAAAAAGACCCATTATTGATTGATTCTTCACCAATGATTTGACAGAATTTGAAAGTTTTGTATTTGTTGAGTTGTTCAAAAAAGGAATTCCCTTAGCGATAGCGACATTCACAGTTTAGAAGATTATGAACTCACAACATTATAATTAAAATACTTGACATCGCAGATGTATATCATTTTACTTTAAGTTAAAAAACGACATAGACAGTAGGTATATGATTGTGATATATTACGACGAGTAGTAGTAATCTCTATTCTATTTTAAAATAATAATAATAGTAATTATTTCTTTCTTACAAAAATAAAATTTTCAAATAAATCTTTGAAAAATATGTTGCAACTTTTGAAGTTTGAACGTCAAACTTTTAAAGTAGGAGTGTCAAACGAGTCAACCAACATGACTTATATTTTATATGAGCTTTGCTTTTTCTAACTATTTATTTATTTTTGTATTATTGTCATTAAAATCAAACTCAAATTTGTTGACAACAAGGCAGTATATTAATAAAATATATTTACATTTTCATACCAACATTGTTATGTTATCCTTACCTTTACACCCTTGAAACTATTAGAACAATTATTGTTCAGTTAAATTCACATGGAGAGGGTAGAAAAAAGAAAATGTAGATTCTTATGATATCATAGAGAATTTAGGTAGCTACTTTTTTGGTTAATACTTCAAGGAGGAGTGTTCTATTTTGTAAAAAAGTAAAAATTGGTCAACGTGGTACTGGTACCAAAACACTCGACTAGACAAAATTAAAGAAGAAACATACAAGACAAAATTTGTCACTTATCATGTTGAATACTTTTTTATTTAACGTACCAAACATATTTTACAAAAGTCATTCTCGAGAATATGGTACAGGATTTCTGCTCAGGCCAACTTCAGGATCTACATCAGATGTTCGGTATATCTCAAGTAATTAACTAGCGGAACGTGAAAGCTGACAGTTCTTCGTGGTATATTATAAGTCATAAACACAAACTTGTTTCGAAAAACCACTGCCAGGGTGGATAAAGCAGCAGATAAACTTAATAGTCGGGAATTGAAGCAAAGCGATAGCCTTGGGCACCTCTCCAGGAATAATATGCAATACGAGTTTCATAGAAGCCTGCAGACATTTCGTAGCGAGTCAACATAGAAATTGAGCAGTTGCTCGAGCAATAATTAAGAAGCTGAATACAACAACGCCATATGTTAAGCATCCTGGGCACAAAAAGGATAGCTAGAGACTTGTACACCAACATCGTGGTTGTGTGCTTGCATGTAAATTGCATATTCCAGAAGCAACTAATGCGGGAAACAAAGCAGGACCAACTATGAGATAGTGCAACTTGTCAAAGATAAAAAAAACCCAACCCAATAAATCGATACGCATCAAGGGTAAAAAACACCGTTAGTCACTCAACTTATAGTTGGATTCAGGTCGATCACTCAATTAAAATCCACTAGTTTTTTTCAAACGGAATGTCCGACATGGAAAAGCTTTAATGCTTTATGTTGATACCACGTCAGATTGCCATGTTCCAATTTAAGTATTTTAACAGAGGCCCCGTATGAAATGAAAAAGAGAACTTCAGAGATCACTTTGGAGCAAAATAAATTTCGGTGACTAACATAAAACTTCACTATAAGTTGAGTGACTAACAATGTTTCTAACCCTATATCTTAATGTTAAGAAAGATACCTGGCAGGAAGGTAAGAATCCCAAGTCCTAAAAGGCCATATGCTTGGGAACGGTCTCCGCCAATGTGACCTGTGAAGATGAAAAATGAAAGAAAGAGAAGCAGGCATCCAAGGAATAGCAGGAAAAGTGCAAGGATGATGGATTTCCATGGAATTTTATCATAAGATTTAGGTGTATAGTCGAATCGAGGGTCCTTTGGCCTTCCGCCACTACCATCATAAGAATCGTCTTCATCATCAGCAAGACGACTGTAGTGAATGTTTCTTCGAGATGCCATACAGATCAATGTAACTGCTGGTTATGAAAACGTCAAATAACTCCAAAAGCCTGGGCTCAAATTGAATTGGGGAGTTTCTAAATCAAAGAGAAGAGATGAGGTGAAAAATAAGTAGGTTAAAATAAATTTTATGAGATTTAAGGCAATGAACTTGAAGCCAAAAAAATTGCACTCAGTTGAATATAACTAAATAAAACTAACACAAACCTTAAAACCTTCAAAAAAAATTCAACAACTTTCAAAGATAATAATTTACAGAATTACAGGTCTAAATACCCACAACTATTTCAGCCATTTAAGATCTAGAAATTTCCAAGACAAACAAAGAAAACTAAATGGAATTTTTAAATTTAATTTTCAATATGCATGGAGAATAAAAATTTAAACCCATGAGTGAGCAAAGATAAATATGTTGAAAAGAGCAAAGTCACAGAGAGTGTGAAATGACAAGAATTTTCCGGAATTAAATGGCAATAAGAAACTATCTCCAATTGAAACTTGGAGAGGCAACTTTAAGAAATTTACATGGAGAAAATGGTGAAAATGTGAGATAAAGATACTAGATTCAGTGTGAGCGAGGTATGAGATTAAGTGCAAACTATCCCAGTCTGAGCAATTTTAGTTCCACTAAATTTATTTCCTGCAGGTGTAACCATGGAGTAACTAATCATTCATGTAATTAAATTTCAGTTACATATACCCAAGTATGCTGAACTGGAGGAATTTACTGTTAAGGATCTGTAGTTGAGCAACTTATTGGCTTACACAAACTACAGAAACTGTTTACAATTCATCTTTAGAAGTTTCCGCAATAGTTTATGCAGAGTCGTTTGAAAAGATGAAAAGAAGAATGAAGATTAATTAGAAACATGAGAAAGTAATACTTTAACTTATGTTCACCACTGAGCTATCTTCTAATCTGTATTCCACATTTTCCTTTTGATCTATTTTGTATGTCATATGCCTTGCATACAAGACGGCAAAAAATTAGGGAATACAGGTCATAAACTTTAGTATATGGGCAACTTAAAGTGTTTCAACGGTACAAAATGGCACATAGACTAAACTAGTAACGTCGTCTGAAATGAGGTGGTTAGCTACATTTGTAACCGCAAATGAGGTGTTAGGAGAGTCAAAGCCCATCCAATAAGGAAAACATGGTGTAAAATGAGAAGGTTCAAATGACTATTAAGGCTAAATGAGAATGCTACAGAAACTTACCAAAATCTAACAATGCAGAGGCTTTTGAAAAGTGTAAGTTAGCTAAATTGGAATCCAAGAGGGTGATTCAGAGTCTCATGTGAAAGCGTATTGGGAATAATATAGTTATCAAGGATTGAAAGAAAGTTACTTACAATGTATCTCAGCAAATGGAGAAGTAGACATATAAACCGAGTTATGAATAGTAAAAGGGCAAGCAATAGAGTTATGTTCAGTAGCTATGCAATCACAAAAAGATAAAGAGGTATCATTTTAATAAATTATTCAATGTAAGGTATAGTGTGGATATTGGGAATTTGTCCAAACTCCATTATAGAACAAGGCTATCTTTCAATTTCTCACTCTATCTTGGCGGTTTTAGAAATTTCCTTCTAAAAACATGTATTAAAAATGTTGTTATGTTGACATCTTTACTCATGAAGTTTGTCTTTCCCATGATAAAAAAGCTCGACAAACTACTTTCTAAATAGGATTACTAGTGTTATCTTTATCTTTCCCCAGTATAAATTCACTAACTTTCCCGACACTTGCCACCATCAGTGCCCCCAAAACTTTCCCCACACTTCCCCCACTCCTTCGTATAAAAAAAAACTGCAAGACCTAATATTGGCGTACATGGTAAGGGCCCACAAGGGGATTTGCGAAAGGAGAGCTACCACTTATCAGGGGCGGAGCCACCTGGGGTCCCTGGATTTTGGTCCTGGGTATTTCATCTATTACACTTGAGGGGCGGCAGTTCCAAAGGCAAGGAGAAAACCATAAACAACCAAATCAAAATGTCAAGAGAGATATGGTCGAGACAATTTTTTGGCAAAAATAAATTCTAAGGTGAAGAAGAGAATATCGATAAGGCTGGACAAAATCTTAGCTGCAGGTTGTGTTGAAATTAAATCATTCACAACAATCAAATCGAATGCGAAATCAACAAATAAATCCCAATAAATTTAAAGCATGTTTTTACACAAATAAATCTGACAGTACCTTCCAAATTTGGTGATGAAGAAGATGACTTCTCCTATAGAAAACACTGCAAGTCTGTAACACAAGAGGGATATGATCACGTCTCCCTTTTCCTTCACAGTAAATTGTTCCCAAATTTGAGTGTAAATACCAAAGAATAAACCCTTTGCTGCTTGTTCCCTTCTATTCTTGAAACAGGCTTGTGATATATTTGGAGGCGCTTTGGCTAAAAAACCGTGTCCAACTTGCTGAATCTTCTACGATTTAAGTTGAAAAGATTTCTTTCACAATTTTTTTTTTTAATACATTCATTCATAAGACATGTTAATATACGGATAAATTTAAAAAATACTCACTGAATTTTGAATTTATTAATACTTACTTATTGAACTTTGAACTATGAACTGTTATTGATAACTCACTAAACTTTGAATTTTGTCTACTATCCATCACCCTCTAATTTACTGTTTTGAATGCATTGACGAAAAATGCCACGTGATTAACGACAAACCGCGTGACACCAATCAAATTGTGTTATTTTTCTAACTCAGCATTGTGGTAAAAAACGTGAGCCACATTAGTTATTTCTGAAATAAAAACACGACTTCTTCTCTCAAGTATCCATAAATTAAATTGGTTAGCAATTCTGCATTTCCCCCAAATTGAAAACTATGAACCCTAACATTCGTAAATTTCAGTTCAGCCGTTGATAATCCATAGAAAATGATGCTGCTACTCAAATAAATGAGTAGACAATGTGTTTGTGAGGCCGGATTGCTGCAACGAGGACAATTTGGACGGAGAACAACTCGGGAAGGAGGTTCTTAGGGTGCAGCTATTACGGACGTCCAGATGCTTGTGAATACATTCCTCATCTTCTCCACCCAACGTAAGAGCGTGATCAATGGGTTGTTGCGGAATGCTAACTGGGAAGCTGTTTTGGAGAAGAAGTGGCAGCGAATTGTATTATATCATCGGATTGTGTTGGCAATGCTTGTGGTGTTGGTTTTGGTTCAATACGTACTGTGATGAGATGGGAATCGAAGTTGTGGGTTTGCTTGTTGATCGTTTTGGTTTTTATGGTTAAGTAGTTTGTGTATATGGACTGTGACTTTTTGCAATTGTGTTTGTACAAAAGATCTAGCAAGTGTAGTTGATGGTGGGATATATCAGTCTCTTCATCTAGCAAGTGTAGTTGCAAGTGTATGAGTCTCTTCATCTAGCAGTGTAATGTATTTGTGATGAGATGGGTAGAATGTGTTTTGTTTTTAGAATGAAAATTTAGCAGTTATAGCCTTTTGTTTATTAGTCTCTTCATCAATTATCAGTGTTCAATTATCAGTTCAGTTTTGTCCATTCATTGCAAGGCATGAACTTACAATTTCATATAACATGTGTATGATAAACTTCATATAACATATGATAAATTTCATAACATCATAACATCTGATGAATTTCAAAAATTTCATTTTGAAATTTTGATATAAAATCTAAAGTTTATCATATAATCTAAAAGCTGATAAACCTTAAAATGAATTAAAGCTGATAAACTTCATAACAGGAACTCACAATCTGAATTAAAATTACATAGAGATCAAATGGAACATTCAGTTAGGAACTGAGACAATATCGGAACTTAAAGTTGATAAAATTCATAGAAACTGATTGAAATCTGATTTCATTAATGTAAAATGTAACCTTACAAAAAAGAGATCAAATAGATCAGTTACAAAAAGCTACAACCCCTAAATAGATCAGTTACAAAAAGCTACCAAACAGATCATTTCATTGATCTCTCAGTAATGCTAATATTGGAATCTGATTTCATTGATACAAGACTAATTGAAATATGATTTCATTGATCTATCATTTACTATGCTCTTCAATTTGGCTTCATCTTCCGTGGAGCATGAAAACGGACCGAGTCTCTCACAATGCTTCTATTTTTTGCCATCTGAGCTTTCATCCTTGATTGTTCTTCACTTTCTATGAGCTGCAAATCATCTACCATGTTATCAAAAGAGAAGTATGGCTGCAAATCATTCCCAGACAGAGCTGCATATGGTCTACTGATGTGTTGTGGAATGATTCCTAGAGTAGGCATAAATTGGAATTCAGCTTGTTGTGGCTCGTGAGACTGAATTGAAGCTGATTTTGTAGATCTCCGTGTTTGAAGTTTAGCCTATGATCAAGAGACAATTACATAAATCACAAGTGAGTAATGTTATTGTCAACAAATAATACAATATTATCCTAGATTGTGATATTTTGTTTACACTTTGGCTCTCACATTCTGTATGGATTGATCCTCTTTTTCGACAACAAATAACTGCAAATATCCCAAAAATGTGTTAACAAGCAATAGTCTACAAACTGGAAGACCACATAAACAGATCTTACCTCATTTGATGCATTACTTCTGTCGTGATAACGCTTATTATGATTGGATAGACCACATAGACTACACATCATTGTAAATGTCCCAACTCTCTTCATCTTGCTTTTCCTACCTTTGTGCTTAACCACAACTTCTTCAGCTTGGAGTCTCTTCTTTTTTTGTCTTCTACCTCTTCGCATCAAGCATTTCAACCAGGTGGGCTGATCGCTTCTCTATCTACCAGGGCCCACAATTTTTTTCCATTTAAAGGCATCACCGGATATTCATAGTAACGAGATATGTGGCGACCTTATAACACTCATGCACATAATGAATGGGTTTGTCCATTTTATCCAGGATTGCAGCACAAGCATAACCACATGGAATGCTAGGTCCCATTTTCTACATGTGCATGTTCGAGAGTCAATATTGACAACAAACTCACCATCCCTACTCTTTACATACCAATGCGGTCCCCTCGACCAATCGGCGACTACAGAAGCCATTTCCATACTGTTGACTAACTTGGCATAGATTTTTGGACACAAAGGTCCTACTACTCTCCTCATTTTATCCATTCGACATTGGATCCTCTTCAGGCAACTAATGTGCATATCTATCAACATTGTAATTATTGATTTTTTCCCGCCATCCAACACTACTTTATTGAAGCACTCACACAAATTGTTCAACAATATGTCACTTTTCACTCTTGTCACGAAATAGGACTTACTCCATTCTTTAAGATCCCTTTTTAGTAATCAATCGATAAGCGGGTTTGGAGTGCTTTTCTAACTCTTGCATCCAGAACATGTGATCTGCAACAGTAGTGGATTTAGCCGCTTTCCAAAGAATATATGCTCGGCATTGGGATACATATCCTTTATCACATGCTGCAATCTTTTTTGTCTGTCACTCATAAAGGTCCAATCATTGGAATTCACAATCTTCAAGTCCCCACCCAAGTGCCTTATGAACCATCTCCAACTTGATGTGTTATCCCTTTACACAATAGCAAATGCAAGAGGGTAAATGTAGTCATTGGCATCAAGTGCTACTGCAACCAACATTTGACCTCCAAATGTATCCTTCAAGAAGCAACCATCAAGACTTACGAGTTGCTTACAACTTGACACAAATCCCTTCTTACAATCATCTAAACAAACGTATATTATCTGAAATTTTCACTCATGGACAGTAATCCTGCAAATGGAACCTGGATTTGTCATCAACAACTCCTCGGCAAAACTCCAAAGCAAACTAAATTGGTAGTCATCACTTCCTTCAATCATTATCCTAGCAATTATCCGTGCCCTCCATGCAAAACTCTTTGCCTAATTGCACTGGGTTTCCATCCGGGATCTACCATAAATATTTCCAAATATCGCTCGGCAACATACTTAGCTGCACAATGCCTATTTTTGCCGTCTATAATACAATTATGGTTTGGATTATATGAGATGCAACCCAACTTCTTATTTTCAGACGCCCATATTCTCCAATTGCATCCTAGTTTACACACTGCTTGTGCTATTTTGTCATCATTCATTTTCAGTCTCAAATTACACCCCGTTGTTACTCCATGGTTCTGTATAGTTTTCCTAAATTGAGGTACATTTGTAAATGCCTTCCTCACTTCAAATTGAGGATCCCACAACTCATTCTCTTCATTAAAAATGGGTATCTCACAGGATTCTCCTCATCAGATGAGTAATCAATGTTCAATTCTTCTGCCATTGGATCATATGAATGACCCGAGTCAGTGTCTTTACCAATTGTATCGACGTTCTGCTATTCTACAATACGGTTAGAAATGAGACCTACTGCGATGCGGTTTGGATCATTACGGTCATACAGAAAATCGTCGTCATTCACATCATCTTCGAAGTTCGTAAAATTTGCACCCAGCTCTTCCACATCATCTTTGGAGTTCTTTGCAATGTGATTTTATAGGATTAGGGTTTGGGTATCATTTCACGTTTAACTAATAAAAATAGGAACACAAACCTATAATCGAATAATTTATTAAATGAGAAGATGATCAATCAATTAAAAAACCTATACCTGGTCCATTTTCTGGTCGTGTTCGTGTGTATCCAACACAACATCCTCCACTATCGTGTGGTCCATTTCCAGCACTTGGGTCTCCTTAGTCCACAAACAATGATTGGGACCACAAATTTCTTTCACTTTGCTGATTTGGAGATTTTGGATTTTCTCTTCACTTTGCTGATTTGGGATCAATTTATGGATTTATATCCTTTGAAATCATGATTTTCATTTTCATGAGGTGGCGCCTAGAAATAACTGATGTGGCACGCATTTTTTACAACAATGCTGAGTTGGAAAAATAACACAATTTGATTGGTGCCACGTGTTTTCTGTTAAACACATGGCATTTTTTATCAACAGATTCAAACGATGAATTAGAGGGTGATAGATGGTAGACAAAATCTAAAGTTTAGTGAGTTATCAGTAACAGTTCAAAGTTCAGTGAGTAAGTATTAACAAGTTCAAAGTTCAGTAAGTATTTGTTAAATTTACCCGTTAATATACCTTGACAAACCTTAACATACCTTGACAAACGCATGTTAACACACCACAAATTTATTAAGGCTAGAATTAATTTTAACAGATATTTGTTAAAACTAATTTACACATGTTAAACAAATTTTTCAATTAATCCACGACAAATGAACTCAAATTTATAGAAATTTAAAGTAAAAATTAGAATTCATACTCAAATATGTACATATTTTTATAATTTATACTATAAAATTCACAATTTCTACTATAAATTAAAAGAAGAAGAAATAACCACACATTTTACAAGAATTTGGATGGTTTAGATTCTAACGTTGAAATGAAATTTTTTACATAGATAAAATGGATTAGATTCTAACTTTAAAATTAGTTATATTCTAATTTTTGAAATAATTTCTTTTTCATTTATAAGTAACAGACATGAATTTGAAATGGTTTGAAATGGAATAAGCAAAGAAGAAAAGACATCAATAAATTTGATAATTTGCTTGAAAAATAGATCAACGGCTATTCACATAAATTGATCGACTCACCCAACCATTTACAAATAATCCCACTATATTTGGATATGTAATCCATATTACCTAGCTAGAAGATGAGTTGGGTTTATACCCTTTAATCAAGAGATAGTTATACTTAACCCATCCTTGATATTTTGCTTTGAAAAATCTGATCAACAATAAATATTTTAAAAAATAAGATATTTAAAGAATTAATTAATTCAAATAACTATTCCTAGTGTGACATGTGATGTTTGAATTATGACTGCAATTCTTTTTTCTAATACTATTGTGATCTCTATTGTTTGGCATGCAATTCACCTCTTCTTTTTATTGTGTGGCTCTATATCTAATTTATAATGATGTTTTGTCAAAAAATTCCTTGCAACTAGTATTAGTAGGTCGACCTCTGCATTGCGTGATCACGAAAACCTCAAATTCAAGTACATGCGACTCATAATAGTATCTTGAGACCTCTATTATGTGGTTGCTAAAATGACGATTGATTTTTAAAATTTTAATATCTCTATAAACTTTTAGCATGTGACCACGAATTCTAATCATGCGACCTCTATTTATTAATGCTATGAACTTATTGT
Source organism: Forsythia suspensa (assembly GCA_023638005.1). Classification (NCBI taxonomy): domain Eukaryota; kingdom Viridiplantae; phylum Streptophyta; class Magnoliopsida; order Lamiales; family Oleaceae; genus Forsythia; species Forsythia suspensa. Next base: position 860,368 of record JALRMA010000416.1, on the reverse strand, counting down.
AAGTAATTTGTGGCACAGTGTAGCCTATTTAATGCTTAATGAGTTATTTTGTAATGTAAGTATATTTGCTAAACTTTAGATTCTTGGTCACATAAATGATTTTGATAAGAGAAAATAACTAGTGAACGATATTGTGAAGATATATTATTGTGAGATAATATATAATTATAAATATATCAAATTGCTACCTTATGAACTCATTAAATTAGGCTACGTACTAAATCGGTTATATAATAGAATCTTCTTAAAAATTATCTTTTTTTATAACCTGATTATGCAAGGCTCTTTTGTGGACTAGTGATGGCTTGTTCTTAGGTTTTATACAGAAAATATATCGCTTGTCGGGAATAATTAGGTTAGTTAATGAGTGTGGCAATGGGCAATGCGGTGGTGGTTTGCTGACGTTTGGTAGTAGTTGGTGATTATATTATTAACAACGATTTTTTTCATGGAACCTCCTTGTGATGAGGTGTGTATTGGTGGTTCAATAGTTTTTTGGTTCGTGGGACTTAATATCTTTAAAAATAAATACACAATTTATCTACTTGTCACAAACTTGGTTATTCTTAACTCACAAGCTACTCAATTTCGTATATTTACAGTCTTAACTAAGTAAATCTCTCTTGATTGTTGGCATTATTATCTATAGTAGATGACAAAGTAGAAAGTATGCTAAGGGGGTTTTTTTTTTTTTTTTTTTTTTTTTAAGGTCAAGTTATAAACAACATAATTAAGAGAAAAATACAATTTTTGTATAAATCTTTCACGAGAATATTACAACATACTCAAATTTTTTCTCTTAGTGGGTAGCTCTCAAATTACTTTTCATATTGTTATAAATGAGGTTTTTTTGATATTTTATAATTTCACCTCCTTTAAATGGACGGTGGAGATTAATTTTGTTCTACGTTTGGCGTTCTTTTTCTATATTATTATTTGTAGATATTTAAATTTGCTTCTTCTAACAATATTATTTCTACAACTTTGTAGACAACTATTACAAGTTTCCTACAACTTTCGTATACGAGACATTTTATATACAAAATCCTATTGCATCTATTTTCTTTATTCTATAATGCTCCATCAAGTTTTTCTAATGGAATATTCTACAATTGACATTATTTATGTTTCTGGAGTTTTGCAAAATATGTAGGTCGGTCGCTCTACATTGTTAACTAGTTTTGATATTTGACCGCATTCTTTGTGTCCGGGCCTTTGGCCCTTTGTGTCTTGTACACCCAGTTCTCTCGAGATACCTTCGCCTCCTCACATGTAGCATATGTCCCTCGCATACTCATAGCTTATTTTTTAGTGCAAGTGTTCACTTTGCATTAGGATCTTCGATTATGCCACAACCGGAGTATAACATACACTATCATACTTACAATTGTAAGTATTTAACAATATCTCGAAATATTATACTAAATTTAAACATGTCGTGAGAAAATAATTAATAGAATATAACACTAGAGTTGATTGTATTTGAAAGCACAATTATAAAACAATGAAATTACATATATGAAATATCAATACAATAATTTTTATTTTGAAAATGAGTTGTTTAATTTGGTAATCAAACAATTATTTCGATAAAAAAAAATATTCCAACTATAAATTATCTAATCAAGATAATTTACATAACAATGACCGGCGACAACTAGGCACATGGCCAAACAATACGAGGTCAATCCAAAAGAGCAAGTCAATGCAATCACCACGCAGAAGCGGAGCTAAGTTGCAGAGATTCATGTGACTAGACTAGGTGTGAAAAGGAAACTGTGTCCAACCAAAAAGAGAGAAAACAAATCAAATGTAGAAGTTGCACAAAAAAAATGGAACTCTCCACCGCATTATATTCCACTACCAACTTACGTCCTTCCAATTCCATTTTCTCAAAGGTCGAAAATATAAGCTAAACCAAGGCAATTCAAGAAATTCTTGGATGTATTCAAAAACTTCACATCAACATACCTTCAACGATGCCTTAGCTCAAGCGCCTAGCTATGCCAAATTCATGAAGGAAATCCTTTCAAATAAGCGAAAGTTGGAGGGGCATAAAACTGTGATGCTAATCAAGAATGCAAATCCGATATTGCAAAATAAGTTACCTCCCGAAATTAAAGGATCCAAAGTGAGTTTTAATATCATATTAAGCATAACAAAATAAATTAGCATATATTAAAAAATATATAAGGTAAATTCTTAATTTACATTATAGACACATTCAATTTGATGATAATTAGTTATTATTTAATTTTCTTATATCTTAATGCATATTAAAATGTACAATTTTTATTGTCGCATATCATCAACAATTATATATCAAATTTAAATAACTAAATATTCAACAATCGATTTTTTATGAAATCAACATCTAAATTAGTATTGGAGATTAAGAATGAAATTGAACACTATTTTGATATTAATGATGAAATTAAATATCTGTGTACTATTGGCGGACAAAACTAGAGTATCAACTAATTTAATTTCTACCAATCTAGATATTTTCTCTAACTAGTTCTTATATCAAGGACAAGTTATATCTCGTGGCAAACCGTGTTGTATTATTATCAAATCTTCTATATTCTTTTCTTTTACAAATTCTACTTTTTCAAAACTCTCTCATGCAATCTCGCATCTATTCCATTATATCTCATATGTCAGTATTTTTCTCCAAATGAATAACGTGTTGAAATATTATGTGTGGACTGTTATAATAATAGTAGATTTACTCGTAATATTTTTGTTAAAGAATTTTTGGACAATTATATTATTATAATATTGTAGGTGCACTATATTAATATCGAATCATAACAGGATTTATATACATTTATTACTTACTTGTTGATGTCAATAGACGTAGTTAATGTTTTTGCAATATACACCACAAAATCAATTAGGCAAAATTGATGAAAGAAAAAATTGGTAACTATGAATAATTAAAGTAACATTTTGAGAAATAACAAAATATTGTAAAATTTGTATAATCGGTCATAAAAAAGATAATTTGTAAGAAGATTCTGCTGTGTAAAAGATTTAGGCTTGGTTTGGTATTCTTTGTGCTTTTAAGAGAATCAACTCATCTTTGTCTTGTAGAAAGAATCGGTTGTAGGAAAAATCAGATAAGTGTTTAGTAAACTATTGTTTCAAAATTGATGTATGTTTCAAAGCAATATTTGCGCGTTTGGTAAACAAAAGTGATTTATTGATGTAAGAGTATTAAATTACTAAAAATGACATTAATTATAATGATGTTATTTTGTATTATTATTATTATTATCATGAGTGGTAAAATTTATTTTTTTTTTTTATAGTAATATATAATATTGTATAATATTTTTAACAAGACAATGTATTCATTATTATTATTTTAAAATAAAAATAATAAACACCTAATAAATTTCAAATTTTATAAAAATTACAAAGTAAAAGAATAGTCATATAGTGCAAATAAACCTATGATATTAAAGGAATTAGTTTAATTAATTAGGGGTAACATAGGTATTTTAATAATATATAAATGAAAAAGCTAAAAGCGAGAAGTTGAAAAGTTGCACTTTTCTTTCTTCTCAAAATCTATTTGTCGGTGAGTTATATTATTTTATAATCACTTTTAAAATTTTTGTCAAACGTCTAAATTAAGTTCTGATTATTCGAGAATCAGAAGTTGGACTCCAAAATCAATCTCAAACGAGGCATTAGTACATAGTCTAATTTAATGAGTCCATAAGGTAACAATTTGATAAATTTATAATTGTTGTAAAATTATTGATAATGATGAATGACTATTTAGTTGTATCTAAATATGTATGTAGTTATCTCTTTACTCTAGAAGAGTGTATTCTAATCAGGTTGTAACTCAATTTGGAACCCTATAAATAAGGTTCATTGTTATAATAAATTTACACACTTGAGTTTTGACTCTCTTTCTCTATTCTCTTCTCTTTTTCTCTCTACTTTCCTAGTTTCATAACATGTTATCAACATGAGATTCTAACCAATCGAGTTAGCAATTAGATATTATTATTTTTATTCAAAAGAAAAAAAGAAGAAGCAAAACTAGGCAGCCGAATTGTGATACCAAAAAACTATAAAGAACAAACAAAAACTTAGTGGCCCAAAGTCCACTTTCTTAAGCGTCAATATCCCAAAAGAAATTCAAACGGCAGCAAAGGTAAGTGTTCATATCTCTATCATGTGCTTTGATTTATGAGTCCAACTCATATCATACTTTTTATTATGACATTTTTGTGAGAAGCAATTAAAAGAAATATTCATGCAAGGCACAACTTTTTCAATAAAAGGTTATGATGTCATCTGTATATATTTAACTAGAGACAACAATGCTTTAACTTTTATTCAACAACAAATGACAACAAATCAATGTGTTTATTGTTCTAAAATATTCTTGAACAAGATTTGTTTATTTTTTATTTTCTTGAAGAATTGTAATTCTATCAATATTCCAGAAGAATGTTGTGTTATATTTCACAACCTAACATATAAATATTATATCAGAATATTTTGCTGTTCCAAAAGTAGCACAATTTTATATTATATTAATATTCTAGTAGAATATTAATTGCTTCGGTATGGATGGCAAAAAAATCCGTCGCCCCACCTCCAAGCACCCATACCTTGACCGCCCTACCCCGTTTATTCGGGTAATAGGGAAGCGGGTCCGGGCGATTTTTCCTCGGGAAGTTCATGCGGATGGCAGGGCTGCTGCCACCTCCCCCCTACCAAGATTTTTTTTTTTTTTTGTAAAATCATAAAATAGAATATAAATTAAAACTTTGTTAGAAATTGACTAAAGAAGAATTGAACCCGGGTTGAAATTATAAACTATAAATCTCAACCATTACACTACAATTCCATTCTTGAATTTTTTTTTGTTTTGCTACAAATATTTAAAAAATATTTATTTTTAATTATTTTTTCAGTTTTATATAAAAAAAAAAAAAAAATTTCAGAGGGCGGTTGGCGGGTCAAAAGATTGACCTGTTCTGAATCACTTCCATCCCATCCATGGTTGCGGGTTCTGGTAAAAAATTTTATGGGGGTGGGTGGTGTGGGGTGGGGTGGGGTGGGGTGGGCGGGCCGCTCCATTGCCATCCCTATTACAAGAGCTTAATTTTATAAGATCTAATATTCTATAAGAATATTACAATATTATTCTTGAATATCAAATCTTTACTTTAAGTTTAATATTTTAAAATAAATTGTTGTTGCTCTCTCAAGAAGTACAATGTTGTTCATATTCGTAGAATATGACTTGCTCTCGAAGAATATAATTTATGTAATTTAATATTAAACTATTTGTTTTCAAGATAATTTTTTATAAAATTTAATATTTTAAAATAATTTATTGTTGTTCTGAAGAAATCACAACATTATATTCATATTTTGGCGAGAATATGACTTGTTCTCAAGAGAATAATTTATGTAATTTAATATTATTTTGTTTCTAAGAGCAAATTTGTATAAAGTTTCATATTTTAAAATAATTTGTTATTGCTCTTGAAGAAGAACAACATTATATTAATATTCTAACGAGAATATTACTTACTACCCAATAATGTAATTTATTAGATTTACTATTAAGATATTGTTCTTGAAGAGCAAATTTTATAAAGCTTAAAATTTTAAAATAATTTGTTGTCGCTCTCGAAGAATCACAACGTTATATTAATATTATAGCGCAGATTATAACTTGCTCTCAAATATATAATATCTAAATATTTATTATGTTTTTGCTCTTGATGAGTAAATTCTTATATAATCTAATATTCCTAAATAATAATTTGTTGTTGCTCTTGATATAGTACAACATTATATTAATATTCCAATAGAATATTACTTTAGTAGTAATTGTGTGATATGTAATTGTTGTTCGAAGAGCGTAATTGTGTGATATTTAATATTAAGTTATTGCTCACGATGAACATTTTAATATTTTATAGGAATATTAATTTATTGTTCTATAAAAACATAAAATTTATATATGTCAATATTTTAAAAAATATTGAGTTCATCCTAAAGAAGAATAATTTTTTGTATATTAATATTTATACAAATATTTTATTAATACTCATGAAGAAGTATAACTTTATCAATATCATTATTGTAAAAGAAAATGTTATTATTTTTCCTAAAGAAACACAAAATATAGAATATTTTAGAGAAATATTGTATTGTTGCTCTTGGAGAAGCACAATTTAATTAAACGAGTATTAAATGATCGCTCTTGAATAAGCATTAAATTTGTACAAATCAATATTGTAGAAGAATATTGTTTTGTTTCTTTTGATAATCGCAACTTTACTGTATAAAATGTTCTAATAGAATATTGTGATGTTTTCTATTAGAATGCACAAATTTAAATACATCAATATTCTAGAAGAATATTTGGTTAATGTTCTTGAATAAACATTCTTTTTTATATATACCAATACTCTTGGAGATATTGTGTTGTTTTTGAAAAATATATTTTGAACAAATATTGTGTTGATACTCTTGAAGAATATCATGTTGTAGTTGTAACGCTCCCGAAAATTCAGTATTTCAATTTAAATATGAAAATAAAATAAATCGAGAAATTTAGTTGAGTTGTCCCGTAAAGTACTTCAAAAGTCGTAACACCTAGAATTTAATTTAAATCCAAAAATAAAAAGGAGAAAAATCAGATTTAATGAGTTATGAAGGGACTAATATGAATTTATTTAAGATTTAATAGCTTATGATAGGGTAGGATTGGTTAAAAGTGAAAAGTTGGGTGGGAATCCAAAAAGTGAGAAAGTAAAGTTTTTAGTCTTTTTGGACTAGTCAAACAGTCATCTTTGGAGTGATCGTATGAATTATGTATTGGTCAATATTCTACAACTCTTACGGTGTTGCGAAGTACACAACGAGACCTTCGAAATAGTACCAAATACACCTATATTCGACTAAGAAATCAGCCCCAAATACTTATGTAAAAAACGTTCCTGAAAGCTGAAATATGGAAAACAGTGAAGAATTCCCAGCAATCTATTTTCGGTAGCCATTTTTAGAGTAGTGTTTTAACCTCTGTGGTGGTCTCGTTTTCCATGATTCAAAGTGCGTTGCGAAGATTCCCGTGAGACATTCAAGATGGCATAAGAAACATTGAAAATGAGCATGCTTCGACCTTCAAAACTCGACCCAAAAAGGGGTCTAGAAATCTGTTAACAAATGGAATTTCTGCATTAATTACCCTAGAAGCTATCCTTAGTGTCTTTAATACACCCTTCAAAACTATGGGCAAATGGGAAAGCATTAAATGAAGGCCAACAAGAGAATCGTAAGCAAATCTAATCAACTTTACATGTGTCACAATGAGAATGAAAGCATCTATGATGGGAGGGCTAAATTCTTCCTATAAATACCTCTCTAATTAAGCTACAACCTATCCATTTCTTCTCTCTAAAATCTTCATAACACTTTCACACACTCTCTAACACCAAAGAAGAAGGAAAGAACCTACTTTAAGGGGAAAAATACATCTAATAGAAATAGGTGAGTAAATAATTTAATGAAAAGCTTGGTGTGAGGATTCTCTAATTTAATAGAAAATCTCCACACCCGAGCCTCAAGGCCCCAAATCGGGCAGAGTAGCATAGGTGGACCAAGAACCTCGTGATTTCATGGTGGAGAAGGTCGATCTCAAGGGTCGAGAGCTTAGTTTCAAAATAAAATACTTTTAACACATCTACGTCGTCTCCAAGGGTATTGGTACCATCATTATAGTTCAACGATAGGGTATCAATACCTCAAAATCTCTCTCTCATGAATACCGAGACCAGTCTCTGCGAGGTTACGATACCTCATTTACTGATTTAAGCAACATTCACCTACTATAAGATTGTGATGTATAGAACCTTTTATTTCGGGGTTGATCAATGCTAAACCACATCAAGTTGTGAATAAACTACGTTATTTGCCTTATGTGCAATCGATAAGTATATATATCTCATAAATTTTATGTGCTCCAAAATGAGTTATGTCAATGAGATTGATCCAAGTAAAGATATGAGACGTTGTGAGTAAACTCGTTATTTATCTTTTGTGAAATACGATAAGTATATATACATCTATATGTGTGTATAAATTACATGTACTCTTATATGCTCCAAATGAGTATGTTGATGAGATTTATGATATATTATGAGCATCTTGAGCCTATTTGCGATTGAGGCAACAAGAAGAATAATGAGAATGAGAAAGTTATTTGGTGTTATACATGCTCAACTTGAGATGAGAAAACAAAGTTTATATGTAAACAAAGACAAGTTATGATATAACAGAAAAAAAGTTTTTCCAAGCTTATTTGTACACCATGGGCAACAGTAGCCCATAGGGGACGGTATTGGTCCCAAGAAAGGAGTTGATTCAACTTTGGCCAAGGGTTAGAGCGACCCATATGAGGACATGATGTCTGATTAAAGAACGGCCAGTAGCCTATATTGGGACGGTAAGGGTTCCAAGAGTTGATCAACTATGGCCAAGGACAAAAGTAGCCCATAGAAGGACGATAAGGGTCCTAAGAAGTTTGGCCATCGTGCTTATGCACAAAGAATGTTTATTTGAGCACTCGGTGTACAAATATTGCTTAAGAGAATGGCCCTAAGAAAGATAAAAGATACATTTATGTGTAACATCACACATGCACCGTATTTTACTCATTGAATGTCACAATTCATAATCGTTTTATGACTCTTGTAGAAATGGATCGAGATATCTATGCGATCATGGGACTAAGGTGAGAAGTAGCCCGGATGGCCAAGAATATCATTTGATCACCAAGATAGATGTATGGTCTTCATATCCTCATCAACCCAGGCTACAAAATACGAAGTCACTTACCTTGTTGTGGACGTATATGACTACTGGACTATGGAGTATGTTACAACCCGATTTTATGAAATGTAATAGCTTAATGAACTCGTCTTTTAAACATAAGAACCTTCATTTTGTTAAAATATTACAGGCTTAGAGATTATGGGCCATGGATGAGACGTAATGATTTGTCATGAGCCCTGTTAGAACAAAGTTACAAGTAATGCCTTTCTACCCTTTTCTTAAGCCCACGTTTTATGTAACGATCTATGGTATGGAAGGTGAAATAAATCAAAAGACGAGATCTATCTGTTTTACTCTTCCGCTATGTTTAAGTTATCATGCTTTCTTTTATGGCTTTTCATTTATTAAATATACATACTTTCACATAATAAAAATAAAGCGAATCCGAAGCAAAAGAGAAAATGTGACCTCCAAATGCTGTCTCGGATTATTTTCTAACTACTTTCCCCAAAAGAAAATGAAGAAAACCATTACCAAAATGTTTCAATCCAATTTTTAATCAAACCAAAGAGTTGAACTGTTTTTTTTAAATACGGGTACTAGTACCCTCAAATCGAGAGTACTATTACCCTACTAGACATAATACAAAAAAAAAAAAAAAATTTAGATAGAATTTCTGGTTGCCATGAGTTTTTAAAGTATCATAAGCTTTATACATATCAATATTTTATAAAAATATTGTATTTTTATTCCTAATGAGCGTTCATTATAATATTTATTTTAATTATTCTTTTTCCGAACAAACACAATTTCTAGAATAATATTATGTTGTTGTTTTTGAAAAAAAAAAAATACAACCTAAGCCTATAAATATTTTAGAAGAATATTTTGTTGTTGCACCTAAAAAGCTCAATTGTAAATTATGTTCATATTCTACTTTAGTAGAATATTACTTGCTCTCTCGAAAAAGTAATATTATAAGATCATTGATTTAAATATTGTCGCAAACCCAAAGTTCGTTAATCCAAGAAATTTTATGTTTTGATATGTTTAGATCTATGTCGACAATAGTCATGCACCTATTGTACATACATGCATCATGAATCCCTGAAGAAAAAAAGACAAGAATGATTAAACAAATATTATGTTATTCATTTCTTTTAATTTGTACTACACTATTATTGGTACAATTAAAAAAGTACTATGTTGAACCAGAAGTTCAATGTCCTAAAAAATTTATTGATTGGCATTACCGGTTTGACAATCCCGGATTAATATGATGTGAATTATTAATAAGAATATATATTGAAAACCAGAAGATTTTTCAATATAATGAATTCTCACGTAATGCTAGTTATTATGGTATATAAACCAATAGACATTCACTAGCTAAAATCGAGACCGAATTCCCTTCATTTCTGAAAATTATTTATGGTGATTTATGGGGCACCATCACCCTCCATTTTGACCGTCTATATATTATTTGTATCTAATAGATACATCTACTAGATGATTATATGGTGTTATTATTAGCAACTTGAAGTTTGCAAGATTAGTTGCTCAAATTTTAAATTATGAACATAATTTTTAAATTATACAATCAAGACCAGTGTGTCTTTTCAATGCTAGTGAGTCTAAATCTCGAACTTTTAATAAATGTTAGTTGGGATGATGTTAAATTGTTTAGGAATATTATTTGTCAACGTCTCCAATTAAATTCTAAACCATTACTATTGAGAACAAAGTGCTTCTTATTTTTGTTTAGGGAATACTGTTTTATATGCAGTAACACCTATATGCATCATGTCAACATCAAAATTATCTCCTATAGTTGACTTATGGTTAGGGCCTAATATTACTTATCTAATTATTTTTTAGAGTATGTAAAATCAGTCCATTTAGTGTACTGAGATGGACATTAAAAAATGTTGAGAATACATCTTTAGTTTGGAATATTATAAAAATATCTTAAGTCCTAACGGATGATATTTTATAACACGATTTTTCGAATGTCATTTTGATAAGACAATTTTCTTAACATTAGGGAAGAGAAATTAAGTAGTTGGAAAGAATATATAAAAATGCAGGATATTATGTTTCCTAGATCCTTGCACAAGACAATACAAACCAGAAGTACGACAAATAACTCATTTATAAGTTATACAATTGACAAATGCATTTACTGACCAAAGAGAGTAAATCAAATCTCGTATACCAGCTTAAATGCTCCAATTTATATTGATGTCCTTGAAGGACAAACCATTAACATTATATCTGGTAAATTAATAATACGCCTAAAACATGGTGACATTTGATTCTAAAAAAATTCTCAAATTAAAAATGGAGCCAATTATAAAGATAGTTCTATTGAGGAGGCGTACACTATTGGAGACTATATAAATATAATTAATTATAAAACCCAGACGAGGTTCAGCTAGTTGAAATAATAAAATGAAAAAATCTCGTTAAGTTATGTTGTTATGAGAAAGAAATGGATTCAAAAAGAAAATGTTGTTGACAACACTTTTGTACATAATAAAGCGCTTCATACTATGAAAGGTAACGATGATATTAAAAAAATTTGTCAAAGAATTAATTGGCCATATAAAAGGATGCAATCCAAATAAATTGAATTTACTAGAGAAACTTGGAATTTCTGGACCTTTAGTCCGAACACCTGAAGGTGTATATTTATACGAAAATGAAATGAGAAAAATAAAGTCATAACATGTAATGTGCGACTTTTAACATTATGAATTTCACAAAGGCTTACGTAAAACAATCACATGTTGATATCTTGTTAGCCCGTCAATGTATGACATATATACATATAATAAATATTGTAACAACCAACTCATCTTGCATGACTAATAAAACTATGTATATAAATTCTTGGAGAATTTAATATGCATGAAGCATATAGTTCAACTTTTCAAGAACTTAATCAATCGAAGTACATATTTGAAGTGATTTTTTAATGAGGGGAAGTAAATATGAGTTGTACTCTTTTCTTTGACTAAGGTTTTGTCCTATTGAATTTTCCTGTCAATGTTTTTAATGAGACAACTTTAATGACGTATTAAAAAAATTATGTACTCTTTTACCTTCACTAGGATTTTTGCCCACATGATTTTTTTCTAGTAAGGTTTTAACAAGGCATATTCATTCTATAAATGACATCCAGTTAAAAGTGAAATAAATCTTATACTTATAGATGTTCATAACCTACAAAATATTTACTCTCATAATAACTCTATGATTATATTCTTGTATGTTATAAATTGTATATAAGACTCCTGAAGGGAACAATAACAAGATATGTTTTTAATATAATTGCATCAGGCCATCATGCTGACTACAAACAGAGATAGTGCATGAAGATTGCTTAGAAGTTATAACATGGAATGTATTTTACTAGAATTGTTTTATACAAGTTTTAAAAAGATGGCGGCATTGAAGACATTAACGCACAAGATATGGATAGTTCGGTACAATTTTTTTTTCATTGATTGAAATCAAGGAGAGTAGCTGTACTCTTTTTCCTTCACTCAGGCATTGTTCTACTTAGTTTTTCTAACAAAGTTTTAATGAGGCGGCATTTGATTACTTCAAATTTTTGATAAATTTTTTTTTATTTGATTGTTAGTTTTGTCCTATTGGATGTTTACCAAACAAAATTTTTAACGAACCAGTTATTGTGTAATAAGTCATTCAAGGATAAGTGTTATAAAATTATAGATAATGATTAATAACTTTTTAGTTGTATCCAGATATCTATGTAGTTATCTCATTACTTCAGAAGAGTGTATTCTAATCAGGTTGTAACTCCTTTTGGAATCCTATAAATAAGGTTCATTGTTATAATAAATTTACACACTTGGGTTTTGACTCTCTCTATTCTCTTCTATTTTTCTCTCTACTTTTCTGGTTTCATAACAATAATTATATTTTTTTCTCACAATAATCTATCTTAACAATATCACTCACTAGTTATTTTCTCTCACCAAAATCATTTATGTGATCACAATCTAAATTGTCTGAGTACTCACCAGCAGAAAGTTTAGCGAATATACTTACATTACAAAACAACTCATTAAACATTAAATAGGCCGCATTATGTCACAAATTACTTACAATAAGTTCATAGCATTGATAAATAGAGGTCACGTAATTATAATTCGTGGTAACATGCTAAAAGTTTATTGAAATATTAAAATTAAAAAAATCATAAAAAAATCATTTGTCATATTAGCAATCGCACAACAGATGTCACAAGATAATAGTATGGGGTTTATGCTCGTTTTAACACACTTGGCTGTGGTTCACCAATCTCCAACACCGAAAAATTACAAACCTCGATTATCATCGATTTGGAATATGGTGGAGTAGAGTGGGAAGCTTCGTGGTTGAACGCTCAAGAAAGAATAAGGATTTGGGTTTCTTTGAGATGAAGAATTTGGAGGATTTTGTTTGCTAAAAAAAAATTGTAAGGTTTAATTTTAGGTCGCATTTGAGAAGTGCAAAATGAATAGTAAGTAAATAACACTTTTATCCGATCCGGACATTGTTGAAGTTTTTGATGCCACGTGGAAGTGTCGTTTGACACATCGTTTTCCGCTTGATGAAATTAATGATAATGGTGGATGAGAAATACTTTGCAAAGTTAGGTGAGAAGTAGGAAACAATGTGAAGTGGAGTGAGAACTTATAAACATTTCGCAAAATTTGATGAGAGTTGAAGTAATTAACTCATTATTATTCCAAAGTATATCGAGTAAATTTAATAAATAATTATTTAACTTTACCTAACATTACCACTTGTTCACCCAACTTTGAAGTATTACTCACTGCTCACTGATCTACTCAAACTATTACCCATCCATCATCCGACTCATTTTCATCAATTAACCTTAACGAAAAATGCTACGTGGTAGACTGAATCTTATGTGGCACAAAAATATGTCAAAATCTATCACATATATTTATTTATTTTTTTAAAAAAGAAGAAATCTGGAACAAAGAAATAACGTTTTCATACAAAATAAATAAAACACGAAATCCTAATTGAACCCTAATTGATAAGAAAACGTTATTTTTATGTTCCAGATTTTTTTTTTTTAATCTATGTGGCAGATTTTTGTGCTACATAAGATTTCGTTCGCCACGTGGTATTTATCGTTAAGGTTAATTGATGAAAATGAGTCGAGTGATGGATGAGTAATTGTTTGAGATAAATCAATAAAGAACGAGTAATACTGCAATAGTAATATAATGTAAAATTGGGTGGATATTTATTAAATTTACTCAAATATATCAAATGCGTTAAAATAGAAGGGGACAAGCAGCAAAGGGTTTATTCCTGGTATTTACACTCAAATTTGGGAACAATTTACCGTGGAGGAGAGGGGAAAGGGGAGACGTGATCATACCCCTCGTGTTGCAGACTTGCAGTGTTTCTATAGGAGAAGTCATCTTCTTCATCACCAAACTTGGAAGGTAATATCAGATTTATTTGTGTAAAAACATGCTTTAAATTTATTGGGCTTTATTTGTTGATTTCGCACTCGATTTGATTGATGTGAATGATTCAATTTCAACACAACCTGCATCTAAGATTCTGTCCAGCCTTATCGCAATTCTCTTCTTCACCTTATAATTTATTTTTTCCAAAATTGTTGTTGGATGGTAATCTTCCTCGCGCAATCTCACTTGAAATTTTGATTTGGTTTTTTATGGTTTTCTCCTTGCCTTTAGAACTGCCGCCCCTCAAGTGTAATAGATGAAATACCCAGGACCAAAATCCAGTGGGGGCAACTGCACCCACTAGACCCCAGGTGGCTCCGTTAAGTGGTAGCTCTCCCTTTCGCAAATCCCTCGTGGGCCCTTATCATGTACGCCAATCTTAGGTATCGCAGTTTTTTGATACGAAGGAGGGGGCAAGTGTGGGGAAAGTTTTTTGGGGGCAGTGATGGGGGCAAGTTAGTGAATTTATACTGAGGAAAAATAAAGATAACACTAGTAATCCTATTTAGAAAGTAGTTTGTCGAGCTTTTTTATCACGGGAAAGACAAACTTCATGAGTAAAGATGTCAACATAACAACATCTGTAATACATGTTTTTAGAAGGAAATTTCTAAAACCGCCAAGATAGAGTGAGAAATTGAAAGATAGCCTTGTTCTACAATGGAGTTTGGACAAATTCCCAATATCCACACTATACCTTCCATTGAATAATTTATTGAAATAATACCTCTTTATCTTTTTGTGATTGCATAGCTACTGAACATAATTCTATTGCTTGCCCTTTTACTATTCATAACTCGGTTTATATGTCTACTTCTCCATTTGCTGAGATACATTGTAAATAACTTTCTTTCAATCCTTGATAACTATACTATTCCCAATACGCTTTCACATGAGACTCTGAATCACTCTCTTGGATTTCGATTTAGCTAACTTACACTTTTCAACAGCCTCTGCATTGTTAGATTTTGGTAAATTTCTGTAGCATTCTCATTTATCCTTAATATTCATTTGAACCTTCTCATTTTACACCATGTTTTCCTTATTGGATGGGCTTCGACTCTCCTAACACCTACTTTGTGAGGTTACGAATGTAGCTAACCACCTCATTCCTCACGACATTACTAGTTTAGTCTATGTGCCATTTTGTGTACCGTTGAAACACTTTCCGTTGCCCATATACTAAAGTTTATGTCCTGTATTCCCTAATTTTTTGTCGTCTTGTGTACAAGGCTTACGACATACGACATACAAAATAGATCAAAAGGAAAATGTGGAATACAGATTAGAAGATAGCTCAGTGGTGAAGTGAACATAAGTTAAAAGTATTACTTTCTCATGTTTCTAATTAATCTTCATTCTTCTTTTCATCTTTTCAAACGACTCTGCATAAACTATTGACAGAAACAACTCTTTATGATAATACATGGAAACTTCTAAAGATGAATTGTAAACAGTTTCTGTAGTTTGTGTAAGCCAATAAGTTGCTCAACTACAGATTCTTAACACTAAATTCCTCCAGTTCAGCATACTTGGGTATGTGTAACTGAAATTTAATTACACCAATGATTAGTTACTCCATGGTTACACCAGCGGGAAAGAAATTTAGTGGAACAAAAATTGCTCAGACTGGGATCATTTGCACTTAATCTCATACCTCGCTCACACTGAATCTAGTATCTTTATCTCACATTTTCACCATTGTCTCCATGTAAATTTCTTAAAGTTGCCTCTCCAAGTTTCAATTTGAGATAGTTTCTTATTGCCATTTAATTCTGGCAAATTCTTGTCATTTCACTTCTCTGTGACTTTGCTGTTTTCAACATATTTATCTCTGCTCACTCATGGGTTTCAATTTTTATTCTCCATGCATATTGAAAATTAAATTTAAAAATTCCATTTAGTTTTCTTTGTTTGTCTCGGAAATTTCTAGATCTTAAATGGCTGAAATAGTTGTGGGTATTTAGACCTGTAAATTATTATCTTTGAAAGTTGTTGAATTTTTTTTAGGTTTTATTTAGTTATTCAACTGTGTGCAATTTTTTTGGCTTCAAGTTCATTGCCTTAAATCTCATAAAATTTATTTTTAACCTACTTATTTTTCAGCTCATCTCCTCTTTGATTTTGAAACTCCCCAATTCAATTTGAGCCCAGGCTTTTGGAGTTATTTCACATTTTCATAACCAGCAGTTACATTGATCTGTATGGCATCACGAAGAAACATTCACTACAGTCGTCTTGCTGATGATGAAGATGATTCTTATGATGGTAGTGGTGAAAGGCCAAAGGACCCTCGATTTGACTATACACCTAAATTTTATGATAAAATTCCATGGAAATCCATCATCCTTGCACTTTTCCTGCTGTCCCTCGGATGCATGCTTCTCTTTCTTTCATTTTTCATCTTCACAGGTCACATGGGCGGAGACCGTTCCCAAGCATATGGCCTTTTAGGACTCGGGATTCTTACCTTCCTGCCAGGTATCTTGAAGGCATTCTTTGGAAGCATTTCTTAACATTTAGATATAGGGTTAGAAACATTGTTAGTCACTCACTTATAGTGAAGTTTTATGTTTGTCACCGAAATTTATTTTTCTCCAAAGTGATCTCTGAAGTTCTCTTTTTCATTTCATTCGGGGTCTCTGTTAAACTACTATAAGTGGAAGATTGCAATCTGGCATGGTATCAACATGAAGCTTTTCCATGTCGGACGTTCTATTTGAAAAAAAAAAAAACTAGTAGATTTTGATTGAGTGATCAACCTGAATTTAACTATAAGTTGAGTGACTAACAGTGTTTTGTATCCTTAAAGCGTATTGATTTATTGGGCTGGGTTTTTTTTTTATCTTCCACAAGTTGCACTATCTCATAGTTGGTCCTGCATTAGTTGCTTCTGGAATATGCAATTTACATGCAAGCACACAACCACAATGTTGTTGTTCAAGTCTCTAGCTATCCTTTTTTGCTCTGGATGCTTAACATATGCAATGTTATACTTCCGCTTCTTAATTATTGTTCGATTTCTAAATTGACTCACTACTAAATGTCTACAGGCTTCTACGAAACTCGTATTGCATATTATTCCTGGAGAGGTGCCCAAGGCTATCGCTTTGCTTCAATTCCTGACTATTAAGTTTATCTGCTGCTTTATTCACTCTGGCAGTGCTTTTTGGAAACAAGTTTTTGTTCGAGTTTATGACTTATAATATACCACGTAGAACTGTCAGCTTTCACGTTCGGTTAGTTAATTACTTGAGTTGTACTGAACATCCGTACATCCTGTAGTTGGCCTGAGCAGAAAACCTGTACCATATTCTCGAGAATGACTTTTGTAAAATATGTTTGGTACATTAAATTAAATTAGAAAGTATTGCATATGATAAGTGACAAATTTTGTTTGCATGTTTCTTCTTTAATCCTATCTAGTCAAGTGTTTTGATACGAGTGACGTCCAATTATAACCTTTACAAAAATATAATGGTCCTCCTTAAAGGAACTAAAGTATTAACCAAAGAAGAAGCTACATAAATTCTTTATGATATAATAAACCTCCCGGAGGGTTTTGTAGGAGCACCAATAATGCTCCGGCTCAAGCATTAGAGAACTAAGAATAAAGGCCCACAAAAGGGCTCTATAGAATTCTCTAACTAGAGTTCTCTCATGTAAGATATATGGATATTAAGATATACTTTAAAGAGCTAAAAGGGAATTAAAGATATTATTAAGTCTTTAGCTCAGCAACTACTTAGCTCAATAAATGAATGCTCTTGACTCTATTCCTTCTCTTTGTCGGCAATAGTCGGGGGCAGAAAAGAGCTCAGAGAAGATCGGTCCGGCTTATATTCTCTTCCTTCATCGAATTCAGGAAGAGCGGGCCGACAACTCACACCTGTGCATACAAGGATAGAAGAAATCCCTCGGCCCCCGTACCTAATGAGTCCTTCGCTTAAATTCTAAATTTTTTTTTTTCTACCTCGATGTGAATTTAACTGATCAATATAATTGTTCTAATAGTTTCAAGGGCATAAATATAAGGAAAACATAACAATGTTGGTATGAAAATGTAAATATATTTTTCTAATATACTACCTTGTTGTCAACAAATTTGAGTTTGATTTTAATGACAATAATACAAAAATAAATAAATAAATAGTTAGAAAAAGCAAAGCTCATATAAAATGTAAGTTGTGTTGGCTGACTTGTTTGACACTCTTACTTCAAAAATTTGAAACAACTTCAAAGGTCGTAATAGATTTTTTAGCTATATATTTGAAAATTTTATTTTTGTAAGAAAGAAATAATTACTATTATTATTATTTTAAGATAGAATAGAGAGTACCACTATTGGTCGTAATATAGCACCATTATATACCTATTGTACATGTCGTTTTTTAACTTAAAGTAAAATAATATATATCTATTTGAATCGATGTCAAGTATTTTGATTATAATGTTGTATAAATGTACAATCTTCCAAACTGTGAATGTCACTGTCGCTAAGGGAATTTCTTTTTTGAACAACTCAACAAATACAAAACTTTCAAATTCTGTCAAATCATCGATGAAGAATCAATCAATAATGGGTCTTTTTGGCACAAAACTACACATCTGTACATTCTTTTGAAAGGAGAATTTTCTTTCCAACTGAGAATTACCAGCAAAATTGAAAATGGAATCAACTTTAATTCGGGTAAAAGAAAAAATTATCGGCCAGGCCACCATGATTTAACCTCCAATTATTGAACACTTGCAGCATGTTTTGCTTAAGTTCCTTATTTTATTAAATGCAATTTTTAAAGTTATTTTTTATTCACAATATTTAATTATTCTTTAAAGTGAGCAATATTAAACAATGGAATAAACTTTAATTCGGGTAAAAAGTTAAATAAAAATAAAATAAAAAAGAAAATATTCTCATCCCCATGATTTTAGTTTTGATAATGAGACAGACTTAATTTTTTATCAAATACTATTAAATTTTTTGACTTTTCTGTACATAAGCACATAATATTACATTTCTTCGACTAACATATAATTGCTTTTTTTAAAAAAAGTAAATTTTAATCATGACAGATTCAAACGATTTTTGACATTTTTTCAAACCAAACTATTTAAAACGATTTGAAAAAATTCAAATCAAACTAAACCAAACTGTTTCATTTTTCAAACCTAAATAAGATTTTGAAGACTTTAATGGAGTTTAAAAGTCTAAGGTGGTGTATTTAATTAAGATTTTAAAGAATTTAATAGAATTTAAAAGTCTATGTGTATTTAATATAGACTTTTTAAACTCCATAAATATCTTGGGGCAATTAATATAGATTTTTAAAGATTTTTAAAAAGTATTCTTTCTACTTTTTCTTTCTACGACCCCTGTAGCTATAATTAAATATCAATAAAATATTAATATTTTTCTCTCTATTCAATGTGATTTTTCTTTCTCTTTTCAATATTTTACTAACAATTTTTCTCTCTTTCTTATTTTTCCTTCTATAAACCTTAGACAAATGATTAACTACCAACTTCTTTTAATAAAAAGAATATTACACTTCTTTTCTTATTTCAGTGTAATTTTTTTCTTCAATATTCCTATAACTATTTTTTTCTCTTTCTTCTTCTTCATTGTTTTTTTTCCCATTAAAATTAAGATAAATTTATAATTAAATTCTTATATTAGGTTGTTTGTAATTTATTAATAAATTTAATTAGGTTAAAAACTAATCTTTTATTACTGTATTTTTTATTCTTATTTTTATATTTATTTTGATGAGTATGGGTGTCTTTTTTTTTTTTTTTTAAAATTGTTTTGATATGATTTCAATTATTTTAGTTACTTTGAGTCTATATATTAAAAAAGTTCAAAGGGTTTCAGTTGAACCACATAATCAAGTTTCATCATCTTCATCGGTGTTAGATGATCAAGAGGATAATTTTGGACTATTTTTTGAGAGTTGAGAACTGTTGGAAATGATGTTTAAATTAAAAATTATTAAGTTGGATTTGACCAACTTTGACCAAATAATTGAGTGGGTTTCGTTAACCAATTGAGGTGGGACCTTAGACTAGCACGATCTACTCCACGAGTAAATAATCATTGTATATTTGGTTGTGCAAAACCATTTCCGGATAAATGAGAAATTATAGCCAAAAGTAGGCACCTAACTTAGAATATAAAAAGTCAATTTGAGAGAAAGTGGGAAACTTTGTCACATCGGAAGATGAATAGTATTTATTTCTATTTATATAACCCAAGATTGTAATTAGGTTTGGGCCCCACAAGTCTTTGGAAGGGGAGAGACCTAGACCCTATTGAGTTCGGTCCAAAACCCGCGTGCGTTGCCGCGGGCTCGGGGTTCGTAGGTATCGAAATTTGGCTTAGCCCATATATAAATTTTTGGACAAATAAATTAAATAATTATTTATGTTATTTAATTATCCTTCCAATTATATCTTCAATCAATTGTTGATACCTGGTATCATCAGATTGCAACATGTGCCCGTCTTCTAGAAGATTCCAGACTTTGTCTCCTTAAAAGACGCATCAATTCAGACATAACTTTTTAGAATTGATGTTCCAAGTGTCGTGTCTTTTGGCATTCTATAAATGAGTCTCTCCAGTTTCCGAATTGATATAAGAAAATTCGGACTTTGAATCTAGTTATTCTGCACCCTGCATTCTTACCATATACTGCATTCATCCTTGCATAATAAAGAGAGTATAAAATATTTTCTGGTTCGCTGTTTCTTGAGGTCTGAAGTGCTACTACTGTCGAGAAGGGATCATTGTATCTTGAAAAACGTTTGCCATCCAACCGTGAGCAGCAGTGTGGGGCAATTTCATTTTAAGGACAAAGTGTTTACCTATTGCTTGATCTAACATTTACATGCTTTTTATTTTATGCACTTTAGTGTTCAAGTAAGTCATTTTTGTGCGTTCATAGATATAATATAATTTGCACTAATTTATCCAACAATCTTAAGATGAAGTTTTCTTTTATATAAATTCTAAAAAGTAATTTTATTTTAATATACAGTGTGCATTACAGAAATATAATAAAGATCATTTACGTGCATTTTACATTTGAAAAATTCTTACTGTTTGCAATCTGTTATATAATTGAAACAAGTATGCATTAATTTCTTCGATAAGGAGAAAGTTTCAAAGCGAAGCTCTCCATCCGTGTCGCACTGTCGAGACCTCTACTTGCCAGAATCGTGTTGTAAATCGAGGAATGTGCAGTGGGACTGAGGGAGAGAGCCAATGCAGCTAACTCCGCGCGACAGACTTCCCACAATATTTCAATGAAAAAATCTGCCTCACACGAATCGAATCTACATTATCGAAGAATTTTTTACGTCGCTTTTTAGACCTTCTAACTCGCTTTTCATTTTGATCTGATGCCAGTGTGCATTAATTTCTTCATTTGCCAATCAGTGCGCATTCATTCCGTCATTTAGTGTTCTGCATGCATATGCATTAAATTGTTATTTTGGATCATTTGCCAATTTTTGTCATTTAGTATTAAATTTGCATGCACTTTTAGCTTTGATTCTGTACAATAGTATACATTAGTATGCATATTGTGAAATTATCGGTAAAGTAATTTTCTGAATCAATTGCCAATATTTCGCATCGTACTAATTTGCTGATTTTAATTTATGAATCAATTGCTTTCAATTTTAAAAATTAAATTTATTTGTCATATGATTTAACATCCACTTTCTGATCTGTTAACATTAATGTTGTGAATTAATTGATACATACTGAAATTTTTTTTAATAATCATATACAAAAATTTTAATTTTTTTTTTAGTATTTGTTACACTAATTATTTTTACAATCTTAAGTGTTGATCTTCTGTTTTAAATACAGAAATGGATATAAATAGGACTAAAGTTGTTTCCCCTACAAATGTGACACCTAATGCGGTTCCACCAATAGCTATTTCTATCCAATCGACTCATGTTCCTCATGGAGAGAAGCCGGATTAGTGGGATTGATTTCAAGAGATGACAACAGAAAATGTTGTTCTATCTCATTACACTAAATTTGGCAAAGTTTCTAACAGAAAATTCTCCGACTGTGCAAGAATGAGAGAATATCGAGGGTCGATCGTTGCTTTGGATGCATGAAAGCATTCTGACTTTCTGAGCAAAAACTACATTCCGAACGGGCTGGACAATACACTATATGGAGTGCATAGTGCCATGAAAATAGCAAAAGAACTTTAGGAGTTTTTAGAAAAAAAAGTACAAAACCGAGGATCTTGCGCACGAAAAAAATTCATTGTTGGTAGATTCCAAGACAGATTATCGGCCTGTGTTCAAGAATTGCGGGTTCTTCTTCATTATATGCATACTAAAAACATGACTCTAAGCGAGACATTTCAAGTGACTGCAATCATTGAGAAACTACCTCATTTATGGAAAGAATTCAAGAATTATCTCAAGCATAAACGCAAGGGAGATGAATTTGGAAGAATTGATTGTCCACCTAAGAATTGAAGAAGATAACAAAAGATCTGACAAGAAGTCTGGTGGATACTCATTGCAAGCAAATGCCAATGTTGTGGAATCAACTTTGAGAAAACAACAAGAAAATAAAGCATTTTGAAGATGCTCCAAAAAAGGATGTCAAGCACACAAAAAAGTTATAAGGCAACTATTACAATTGTGGAAAACCGGGACATTGCACAAGTGAATGTCGTAGCAACGGCATGCCTAAAAAGAAGAATGTCCAAGTCAATGTGACTAAAGTAGATGCACTATCTGATGGTGTGCAAGAGATGAACTTGTCGGCAGTTGTATCTGAATGCAACCATGTTGGAAATCCAGGAGAGTGGTGGGTAGATAATGGAGCTACTCGACACATTTGTGTTGACAAAACCATGTTCTCCACTTATAATTACATTAATGGAGAACAACTATTTATGAAAAATTCTTCAAGCTCAAAGGTTGAAGGATAATGAAAAGTGGTCTTGAAAATGACTTCTGGCAAAGAACTCGTCCTCAACAATGTACTGCATGTGCCCGACATTCGCAAGAATCTTGTTTCTGGGTCTTTACTTAGCAAACATGTGTTTAAACTTGTATTTATGGCTGATAAGTTTGTACTTACTAAAAATGATTTGTATGTGGGAAATGGCTATTTGAGTTATGGACTATTCAAGATGAAAGTCCTTACTATTATACCCAAATAAAACAATAATAATATGAATATGAATTCTTCTGCTTATATGATTGAGTCATCTTATTTATGTAGATTAGGACATGCAAATTTTAAATCTGTACCCAAGTTAATAAATTTAAATTTGTTGCCTTCTTTACTTTTTGATCCTAATCACAAGTGTGAAACTTGTGTAGAGGCTAAATTAATCAAAACACCGTTTCACTCGGTTGAAAGAAATACAATACATTTAGAGTTAATTCACTGTGATATCTGTGATTTAAAGTTTGTGCAAACTATTGGTGAAAAAAAGTATTTTATTACTTTTATTGATGATTGCACGAGATACTGTTATGTATATTTGCTAAGAAGCAAAGATGAGGCCTTGGAAGTGTTTAAACACTACAAGAATGAGGTTGAAAATTTACTTAGCAAACGAAAAAAAACTATTCGTAGTGATAGATGTGGAGAATATGTAGCACTATTTGAAGAATTTTGTTCAGAATTTGACATTATTCATCAAACAACGGCTCCCTATTTACCTCAATCAAATGGCATCACCGAGCATAAGAACCGAATTCTTAAAGAGACAATGAATGCGATGTTGATAAGCTCTGGATTACCCCAGAACTTGTGAGGGGATGCTATTCTTTCAGCAAACCACATTCTTAATAAAATTTCACACAAAAGTAAGAACGAAACTCCTTATAAGTTATTGAAAATCCACAAGCCTTCGTACAAATACTTAAAAGTGTGGGGGTACTTGGCTAAGGTAGAAGTACCTAAGCCAAAACAAGTCAAAATCGAGCCTAAAACAGTTGATTGTATATTTATTGGATATGCTAATAACAGTAGTGCATATTGGTTCTTGGTACATAAATCGAGACATTCACGATATACATGAAAGTACAATCATTGAATCAAGGAATGCTGTATTTTTTGAAGATGTCTTTCCATGTAAAGACAAGAAAGAAGTAAGTTTGCAAAAACGAACTTATGATGCTACAAATAATGATGAACCTAGACGTAGAAAGAGGGCCAGAACATCTAAAAAACCTTTGGTCTTGATTTTCTAACTTATTTTTTAGAAAATGAGCCTAGGACATTTAGTGAAGCAATGTCCACTCCAGAATCTCTATTTTGGAAAGAGGCTATAAACAGTGAAATAGACTATATCATACAAAATCACACTTGGGAATTGGTTGATCTCCCACAAAGAAATAAACATTTAGGCTGCAAGTGGATTTTCAAGAGAAAATTAAAACCTGTTGGATCTATCTATAAGCATAAGGCTAGATTAGTAGCCAAAGGGTTCAAACAAAAGGAGGGTCTTGACTTCTTTGATACATAATCACCAATGACAAGGATCACGTCAATTAGAGTTCTTATTGCAATCGTAGCATTGCATAATTTTGAGATCCATCAAATGGATGTTAAAACAACATTTTTGATGAGTTGGAAGAAGAGATATACACATAGCAACTTGAAGGGTTTATTGTTCCTGGACAAGATAGAAAAGTGTGTAAACTTCGTTAAGTCCTTGTATGGACTAAAGCGGTAGCCTAAGCAATGGCACAAGAAATTTGACAAAATAATGTTGTCAAATGGTTATAAAATTAACGAGTGTGATAAATGTGTTTAGATCAAAAGCACACCAAATGCATATGTAATTGTATGTCTATATGTTGAAGACATGCTAATTATGGGTAGCAATCATGATGTCATCATAGCTACTAAGAAAATGTTAATAAAACATTTTGATATGAAAGACATGGGTGTAGCTGATGTCATATTAGGGATGAAAATTTCTAAGACATCAGATGGACTTATGTTGTCACAATCTCATTATTTTGAGATGGTACTTAAAAAGTTTAACACCTATGATGAAAATCCAATTAAAACACAGGTAGATCTAAATCTACATTTGACTAAGAATCGAGAAATCACGTATCTCAAATAAAATATTCTCGGATCATAGGCGACAATACAAATTGGAAGTAATCTAAGTAATGACCATTGGAAGGCATTGAATAGGGTTCTTAGATATCTAAGACATACCTTAAAGGATGGATTACACTATACCAGATATCCAGTTGTATTAGAAGGTTACAGTGATGCCAACTGGATATCAGACACAAAGGATTCTAAATCTACTAGTGGTTATGGTTTTACCATTGGTGGTGTAGCCGTGTCTTGGAAGTCCTCAAAACAAACCTGTATAGCTCGATCCACGATGGAATCTGAATTTATAGCTTTAGATAAAGTTGGAGAAGAAGCAGAATGAGTTCAAAACTTTTAGATGACATTCCATGTTGGCCTAAGTGGTGCCTGCAATAATTATACATTACAATAGTCGATCGACTATTGGAAGAGCACAAAATAGTATGTATAATGACAAGTCTCGACATATTCGTCGAAGACACAATACCATTAAACAATTGATCTCTAATGGTGTAATCTCTATTGACTTTGTAAAGTCAAAAGAGAATCTCACGGATCCACTGACAAAAGGTTTAGCTAGAGATCATATGCATTATTTATCAAATGGAATGGGCTTAAAGCCTACCACGTAAGGTCTTTATAACGGTAACCTAACTTTGTTGAATAAAGATCCTAAGATCTTGGTTCAATAGGACAACTAAGTTATAAAGATTCAAATGAGCACTTAGGAGTTATCTCTTGCCCATTCTCGTAATACAATAAGTGCTTTTCGCAAAATATGATAGGTTAAGCTATACTTTTAATGATTCCTATAGTTTGGATAAACTAAGTAGGGTAAAGCAGAGTATTCTTAATACGATATCACCTATATAAGTGAGAAGTGGGGCCGCTTCTATGGGAATTTTGAGTCTTGAATTCTTTAAAATACTTATGAAACTCAAATGCCGTTCAATGTCAAAATGAACACAACCATGAGAACCGAAAATGTTAGGAAATATATTGTGTGGGTACTATTATCTTGGTTTACACTCAACGGCTTGAACATTTCAAGACATCACGTTCATTAATTAGCCAAGTGAATCCGATGGTATTTCACTAAGGAAGTTTCAAAGCCATAAGCTACTTCTCCTGATGCAATACTTTTCCGCATGTATTTTTTTTAGTGTCTGCATTTCATTTGCATACTTCATGAGAATTTCTATTCATGTGGGGGATTGTTGGAAATGGTGTTTAAATTAAAAATTATTAAGTTAGATTTGACCAACTTTGACCAAATAATTGAGTGGGTTCCGTTAGCCAATTGAGGTGGGACCTTGGTCTAGCACGATCTACTCCGCGAGTAGAAGTTTATTGTATATTTGGTTGTGCGAAACTATTTCCAGATGAATGGAAAATTATAGCCAAAAGTGGGCACCTTAAACTTGGAATATAAAAAGTAAATTGGAGGAAAAGTGGGAAACCTTGTCCCACATCGGAAGATGAATAGTATTTTTATCTATTTATATAACCCAAGATTGTAATTGGGTTTGGGCCCCAAGGATTACCACAAGTCTTTGGAAGGGGAGAGACTTAGACCCTATTGGGTTCGGTCCAAAGCCCACACGCGCCCACCCTACATTCTTACCATATACTGCATCCGTCTTTCCATAATAAAGAGAGTATAAAACATTTTACGTTCATTTGTTTCTCGAGTCCGAAGTGCTACTCTTTGTCAAGAAGGGATCGTTGTATTTTGGGAGGCGTTTGTCATCCAATCGTGAGCACCAGTGTGGGGCAATTTCGTCTTAAGGACAAAGAGTTTACCTCTTGCCCAATCCAACATTTCTGTCGTTTTTATTTTCTGCACTTTCAGTGTTCAATTAAGTCATTTCTGCGCGTTCATAGATAGAATATAATTTGCACTAATTTATCCAACAAGAACAACATAGTGAGAATGCTAATGAGTTGAGAGCTTCTATAGTTACTAATATGAGGAATTAAGTTGGTTAGGTTGATAACATTTATCAGTGATTTTTTTATATAGAATATTACTGAATTTTTTAAAAACAATTGGTACTTTAATTATTTATTTATATAATTGAGGTGACTTTTAATGATATATTATCTATAGATTATTAAAGCTAATAAGTAAGATTATGAACTGGATAAAAAATTTATTGTTGGAAAATATTATTAAAAGGAGTCACATCCATATTTTTTGAATTTATCTATTAGCCATCTGGAAGTTCACAATTTTACCCAAAAAAAATAAAAAATAAAGCGAGCTAACAATTTATATAATTGACTTTTAACGCAGTTTACTCGCAGTAAATAAATAGAACATTATAAATTCAAAGTTTTTTTTTTTATAAATTTAATAAAATTAAGGCATTTAAATAAATTATTACTAAATTTTTCCCTCGCAACAATTTTTTTCTTTTAAGTATGGGACATTATATTTTTATATTCAAGATGTTTATTTGAAACAATTAAAAGTATATAAAAGTCCATAAAAGAAGTCCAAAAAAATTGATAAAAATATATGAAAGTCTAGAAAAGTCTTTTACAATGAAATCCATAAAGGTTTATTAAAGTCTATTAAAATATATAAAAATCAATAAAAATTAATAAAATTCATTAAAGTCATCCATTAAAAAAATATAAATCAAAATCTTTAAAAGTTTAAATTAAATACACCACCATTAGTTATTTAAATTTGATATATACTTGTCGAAAATATATGACAATAAAAATTGTAAATTTTAATATGCATTAAGATTTAAGTAAATTAAATAATAACTAATTAGCCATCAAATTGAATGTGTCTATAATTTATTTTTTAGTATATGCTAATTTATTTTGCTATGATTGTTATGTAAATTATCTTGATTAGATAATTTATAGTTAGAATGTATTTTTTTTTAATCAAAATAATTGTTTGGTTACCAAATTGAACAACTTATTTTCAAATAAAAATTATTGTATTGATATCTCATAAATTTAATTTCAATTAAACTTTCAAATATAATCGACTCTATAGTGTTATATTCTATTAACTATTTTTCTCACGACATGTTTAAATTTAGTATAATATTTCGAGATATTAGTAAATACTTACAATTGTAAGTATGATAGTGATATATTACACTCTAGTTGTGACATAATTGAAGATTCTAATATAGCCAACACTTGTACTAAAAAATAAGATACGAGTATGTGAGGGACATATGCTACATGTGAGGAGTCGAAGGCATATGAGAGAATCTGGGTGTGCAAGACACAAAAGGGCCAAAGGCTGGACACAATGAATGCAGTCAAATCAAAACTAGCTAGCAGTGTAGACGGCTGACCTATGTATTTTGCAGAACTTTGAAATTTTTTTCAAAAGATTCTAAAAATATAAAGAATATCAATTCTAGAATATTCTATTAGAAAAACTTCATGGAGCATTCTAGAATAAAGAAAATAGATGCAAGATGATTTTGTATATAAAATGTCTCGTATACGAAGTTGTAGGTAACTTGTGATAGTTGTCTAGAAAGTTGTAGAAATAACATTGCTAGAAAAAGTAATGTAAATATCTACAAATAATAATTTGGAAAAAAAATATCAACCGTAGAACAAAAATCAATCTCCACCGTCAATTTAAAGGAGGTGGAATTATAAAAATCAAAGAAACTTCATTTGAAACAAAGTGAAAAGTAAGTTAAGAGCTACCTACCGAGAGTAATAGTGTTGAGTATGTTGTAATATTCTTTGAAAGATTTATACAAAAATTGTAATTTCTCTCTTAATTATGTTGTTTATTACTTGCCTATAAAAAAAAATAAAAATCCTTAGCATAATTTATAGTGTATCATCTACTAAGTGGTGATCTCCTCCCCACGGTGGGAGGATTTATGTTGCCCAACGCCATATAGGCGGTGGGCAACATAAATCCTCTCTACTATGGGGAGGAGATCACCACCGATCATCTACTATACAAACTAGTGTCACAGCTAAGAGAGACTTACTTAGTTAAGACAATATGTGAAATTGAGTAGCTTGTGAGTTAGGTAGTGCCAAATCTGTGAAAAGTAGCTAAGTTGTATTTATTTTTAAGGATATTAGGTCCCCACTAAACTAAATATTTGGCTCTGCTGCCGCCGCCACTTATTGCAACGCATTTAACCAAAAAAATTATTCATTGAACTTGTCGTTACACACCTCATCACAATGAGGTTCCATGAGAAAAAAAATCACGCTAATAATATAACCACCAAACGTACGCAAACTACCACCGCATTGCCCCATTGCCACACTCATTAACTAACCAAATTATTCCCAGCAAGCGACATATTGACATATTTACTGCATAAAACCTAAGAACAAACCATCACCAGTCCACAAATACCTTTCCTTCCCCCAACCCCACGACTACGTCAACAATCCCCAACATTATGACCATCATAAGTAGAAATACATAAGTTGATCACTAACTAGCATACCAGACTATATACGAGATAACATAGCTAACTCTTTCAAAGCCGCAAATTCCATACAATTCGCTTGAAATGAAATTAAAAAAAGAAAAAGAAAAATTAAACCGTGAAACATAATTCACAAATCAAAATCTAGAACATATTACCATTAAATTTCACCGAAAATTCATAACTTCAGATCCTTCTACCATATATACATACTAGTATCCATACATACGAAATAAATCATTACACTGAATGGAGAAGAACTCTCCGAGAAACAAACATACAAATCGATTCCAAACACTTGTAAAAGTTTGACTTGTTCGTGAAATGGGAAGTACGCTAACACATTTCCTCTTGTTTTATTCATTCCAAAACAATATTGTCGACTTCAGTTTGTTCTGGGCTTAGATAAAAAGCAAGAGTTATGGGCTTCTACACAAAAAATTATAAGGTAATAACACTTCGGTACTATAGACAATTCAGGGGTGGGCATCGGGTAATTTGGTTCAAAGTTTACAAGACCTGAATTGGACCTAACCATTTAGAAATAGGAATTTTATATAGGGATTTTCACATAAATAGACTACTATTTGAAAATAATTACATAAAAACATATATGTACCATAAATTTCAAATATATTTAGTCCATCTTTTTTTAAAAAAAATTAGTAATGTTATTTTTTAATTATATTATATACCATAACTGAAAGCTAATTAATAGAGAGCATTGCAATTCAAGATTGTAGAATTTTTAATTATAGAATAACTGTTTTAATCATCCAAATTTCTGTTTGAAAAAAAAAATCGCACTCTTATAAAAAGATAAAGAAATTCTCGGTCATTAATCACTTATAAACATCAACTTAATCAATTAATATAACGTGGCAAGAACCAAAAATCTCAACAAGATCACATTTGTAACAGTTCGTGCTACATATAGTAAAGCTCATGATAATAACATTTGCAGCACTTTATGATACATAATATTTGTATCACTTTATCTTACATACTATTTGTCACAGATGGCCACAACGCAATCACTTAACATAACATGACAAAATCCAAAAATCTCAACAAGATCACATTTGTAACGGTTTGTGTTACAAATAAAAAAGCTCATGATAAGAACAGCTGTAGCACGTTATGATACATAACATTTGTGGTAATAATCCTACACAATTAGTTGATATAGTATGGCAAGAATCAGAAATCACACATGATCACATTTGTTACAATTTGTGATACATATGGTACTATCAATTGAAATATATAAATCCACAATTGTGACACATCATAATACATATGGTACTATCAACTGTAAAACATAAATCCACAATTGTCTGATTTCATTATACCACATACCTTTGATTTTTTAGAATTCTTTTGGGGTTAAATATTTGATGCTCGGGTGAAGACGACAATGGAGGAAATTCTGAATATTTGTTCTTTGATTTATGAGCTTCAACCTCCTGATGAAGATGACAATAGAGGAAATTTGATTAAATTGAAGACACATGTGGTTTTGGGGCTCTATTCAAAAAAAAGAAAATGCTTGCAATTTATGGATTCATTTTAAATTTTGAGAGCTAAATTGTAGGAACGTTGTTAAAACTTATTTCTATATATATCAAACTACTTTAATTTAATATATTATAAAATATAAAATAATATGCAGCATTTTTAAGCAATATTTGAAATATTATAATTATTTCTAAAAAATCAAGTATATGGTGCAATTTCCTCTTTTATATACAAAACCATTCAATTTTATGTCCATTGGTAGAACCAAATCCAACTGAACATAGAGACTTTTTTCTTTAAAATAGGGGTGGACAAAGTACTCACCAGAATCAGATTGAACCAGAACCGAACCAAATCAAACAGTTCGGTTCTTCTTAAATTTTAAATGGGTTAAAAGTGAGAACCGACTAGTTATGATTCGATTACCAATTCTATACCCAAAACGAAGAACCAAACCAAGAACCGGACCATTCGGTATGCGTTGTTGAATGATTTTTATTAGACAACTCGTTTTTGTGTTTTAAATTTGAACTAGACTTGCTATTTTGTATTACGATGGAACTGTGTGTTTAAAACTCGATATGTTGTTCTTTTGTGAATGGCTTAAAGTTTGAAAGTTATAATTTGTTAGATTATTGTGTTGTTTCAAACATTAGGATAATGAAAATATTTGTTCAAATTATAAAAATTTAAATATGGAACCGAACCGAACCGAATGGTTTGGTTCCATAATTAAAATTAGAACCGATGGTTTCATTTACAAGATACCTATTAGTTCTCGGTTTAGTTTTCTTTGGGCTGAACCGTGTCCTCCCTACTTTAAAGAGATATAGAACGAAAATATTTTTATACACTTTACTCTTTCACACGTAAAAAATGTCTTGGCCTGTTTGATCGCCAGGAGTGGATACGGACATATCTTCCTGATGATCTTATCCGAGTAATGATCTCCTACCCACGATGGATAGGATATCGTTTGCCCACTGATGATGTAGGCTAATGTGGCACTATGTGAGAGTGCCACATCAGCCCACACAATACACAATTGTGTGTGGACACAAAGCAGCAAAAGCGGAAAAACATTGGATCTGAGTGGCAATTTACCATTACTAGTTGACTTGGAAGGCGTCGACGGCTTTCAACTTCAACCGAGTTTGTTCATGTTCGTATATGACCAATATACTTTAACAAGGCTCTCTTCTTATCCAACATTTCTTGTTCTTGAACTTTAGTCTAACATTCGAACTCTAATTTACATTAGAAGAATACATGAGTTGAATGATGATAATTTCTGCTAAAATGAATATTTACGACTTCTTCTAGCGTTTTAGGAGGTTCCTTAGATACACAAGTAACTTTTTTTACTCGTATCTTTGGGTCTTTCACCAAAGTTTTACATTTAATACTAACATGGCATGATTATAAAATTGGATAATTTTACGAAAGAAAAATAAATAAAAAGCGAAAGAAAAATCTTTAAGACTCGACAAGATTAAGAATGAACTTTTAATTTCTTTACATATAAGTATTGCCTTGGTGTGATCATTTGAAAGAAATTACTTTAGTATTGCCTCTCAGGGATCAAGGATTCATCATGAGCAAGGATCCTTGTATGGATCACCTAGTTTCGACTGTGGTTTACAATTATAGCTTATGGGTCCGTTTGGTACAGTTGTTGCGAGTAGAGTTTTTAGTAGTAGAGCTTTTGGTAGGAGGGCTTTTAGTAGTAGAACTTTTGTTAAAAAGCTGTTGACTATTTAGATATGAATCAAAAAAGTACTGTGAATATTAAATTGAGTATTTGGTCGCATAATTATAAAAGTACTTTTGTATAAACTTTATATTTATTTGATTAAACATGAATTAATTATTATATATCTCATATTATTTGTTTTAAAATAAATAAAATTTTTTATATCCTATTGTAACTATTAGAATTAATATACTAATTTAATAATAATAACACGATTATTTTATTATATTTAACTAAACAATAATTAATTAATATATAATTCATATTATTTTTTTAAAGGGTTAATTTCACCAACGATTCTTGAAGTTACCTTAAAATTTCAAAGCAGTCATTGAAGCTCAAAAATTATAAGCGATGGTCACTAAAGTATATATTCTTTTCACAACAGTCACTCCTTTAAATTTCTCACTTGAAATGGTGACGCAGCGTGATGACATGGCATACAATAGACATTTATTTATTGCATGGTAGTTCATATACTTTATATAATATTTATTTTAGACCCTATATTTTCAATTATATTTCAATTAAGTCCTCCAAAAATTACATCTTAGGTCCTTAATCTTTTTACATCTTTACACTTTGGTCCTCAAATTTTTAATTATCTTTCAGTTAAGTCCTTTAAAAATTGTATCTTAGGTCCTTCAATTTTATACATTTTCAAACTTCGGTCCCCTAAATCTTTGATTTTGATGACTAAAATAAGTACAATTTTAGTAGTCAAAATAAGTACACTTTCAATTAAATTCTTAATTTTACATTCAAGTTTTCACATAAATGAACAAAATAACATAATTAAATAATAAACTACTTGACAAAACTCACAAATATCCACTTTTAGTGGTCAAAGTAAGTGCAAATCCCACATTTATAACTTGGAGTTGTCACTGTAATATATTTTTGTCTATTTTTGTCAACTCTAAGTAATAATTTGTAAGTTCTATCAAGTAGTTTATTTTTTAATTATATAACTTTGTTCGTTTAAGTGAAAATTCGAGTGTAAACTCAAAGATTTAATTGAAAGTGCACTTATTTTGACCACTAAAATTAAGAATTTGGAGACCAAAGTTTGAAGATGTATAAAGTTAAAAGATTTAAGATACAATTTTTAAATGACTTAATTGAAAAATAATTAAAAATTTGGGGACCAAAGTGTAAAGATGTAAGAAGATTAAGGATCTAAGATGCAATCTTTGTAGGATTTAATTGAAAGATATTAAAAAATATGGGGACTGAAATAAATATTATATAAAGTATATAGACTACCATGCAAGAAAAAAATATATATTGTATGCTACATCATCGTTTCAAGTGAGAAATTTAAGGGAGTTAACGTTTGTGGAAGACATATAATTTAGTGACCATCACTGCAACTTTTAAACTTCAGTGACCGTTTTAAAATTTTAAGGTAATTTTAGTAACCGTTGGTGAAATTAACCATTTTTTAAAAAGAAATCATATATTTTTATATCCTATAATAACTATTAAAATTAGTATATTAATTTAATTATAACAACATGATTATTTTAGTATATTTGATTAAACAATAATTAATTATTTAAATCAAACATATTATATATAATTTATAATATATTATTTAACACGTCAATTTTTTTTTTTCACTTTATACAAGTATATGAAGTGACAATTTGATATAAGTAATTAATGTAGTAAATAAATTAATATCTTTTTTTTGATGTATTAATGGTAACTTTGTTAATTTTTAAATTCATTAAATGTTAATTATAATTTCCCGTAAAAGCTCAATTTGAGCTTTTTTGATAAGCTCAAAATTTGAACTTCTCTAAAATAGCTTTTTTAAGTTATTTTTTAGTCAAAAAGTGTTTGTTGATTTTAACCAAACAACAATAAAAATAACCAAAAATACTTTTACTCTTTAAGAAGGTACTTTTAAACTTCAAAAAAACCTTCCAAACACACTATATATCTAATACAGTAAAGTGGATGAATAAAGAGGTAGATAAATACTCATAATTTGGTCTCATAAAAATACGTAGAGGAGACAGCTAAGCCTTCCACGTCGTATGTCCGCACCAATCTCTGTCTCTTGCCGGGTGACTCAACCCAACATAACTCCAAATGGAACGACTTGGATTCTTGCACACTCTTTGCCACATCAGAAGGGCACCCCATGTACATTCCCCCGGGTAATAAAGTCAGCTGGAAACCACCGTTGAATGTGACCAAGTTGTTGGACATGGATCCCGTCCAATGTACGTTAGTGGTAACTTTGCTTCCGTCTGATGTAGAAGTAATATCCTGTATGCACCAAGAAAAACGAAAAAGAATTGGCTTGAATGGTCCAACGAAAGGAGCTGGTATAATCCAACGAAGACCAGACCAAAAAGTCTCAAAGCACCATATAAAATTCATACGAAGCAAATTAACAGCACCGCATAAAAATAACGTCCACTAAGCATCATCCAAGTTGGATCAAGGAAACAAATTATACAGTCAAAATGTGGGATAAACAAATGCTACCTCGAAAGAAAAAGAAAACATATTTAAAGATGTCAACTCTGTTATCGTTGAGAAATTTCGCAGTAAAGAAAGGTGAACATCTTCTCTTCAGTCTATGACATTTGTAAAATAATTTCTTAGTTATCCATTAAAGTTTAACAAAAAACTAAAATGGTATGGAAATATTTTCCGGAAAATTTGAAACCTGCCGAACATCTAGAAGCTTTTGACAATAAATATTGGAAAAGACCAACTTGGGGAATTTTCTTTCAAAAATGTTTCTTTTTCCCCCAAATTTATGTGGAAACAAACAGAGCCTTCACAAACATCATGGTTAAATCCTATACGCAAGCACACTTTGCAGACCAACCGTATCAAGTGTCATTGTAAACCGAATCTGTTCCTGTCTTTTATTATTTATAACTTATTAAATCATTATCATTACAACAATAACAATGAATATTATTAAAATTGTTTTTAAAATTGTTTTGAGAACTATCAAATTTCGGAAGGAAAAGGGAAACACAGTTCTACAAGACTGACAAACCTGAATGAGCTGACCATCCTCATTCATTTTGAGTACAGCAATTGTATCTGCTTCAGCTATTGTAGCTCCGTAAACGCCACTGCGCTTTGTTCTAGAATAACCTTTCCATGTACCCAAAAATGGACTAATCCTGTCCGTTTCCTAGAACCAATAGCTTAGTATCAGGAAATGATTCTTTGAGGATGCATGAGACAGTTAATATGGTTGATAGTCAAATGACGATGAGCTAAAGAAAGAAAACATTTGGATAGATCTAAACGTACATTGGAATTGTCTAAGGAAGGATGAACAAGCACTTTGCTGCCTCTTTCTTCGAGGAATACGAGAAGCATATCTAGAGTGCCTCTTGGATCCATGATATGAAACGCTCTTACTCGCATATCTTTCTCCAGAGAATAAAGACAATTTTCACACACAAGAGAAGGCCGACGAGAAGGTAGCTTTAAGTTTCTGTGAAAAGAAAGAAAGATCAAGAAAAAAAGAGATTGCTATGAGACAATGGAGCGCCGAGGAATAATAAAGACACAAGTACAATCAAGCATTCATGATACTATTCAAAACAATATAAGAAAGATCAAGAAAAAAAGAGATTGCTATGAGACAATGGAGCGCCGAGGAATAATAAAGACACAGGTACAATCAAGCATTCATGATACTATTCAAAACAATATCACTGTCTAATGTTTGTCCGTAATGTTTAGTAAAGTGGATTGGATAGTTGGAGAAAAAAGAATTTAAAATCTTGTTTATTGTATTGTCAAGTTTTGTCTAGTAGTACGTATAAAACATAGCTCTTAATGGTCACAGCAATCTAAAGAGAGAGGATTGGATGCAAATAGAAAATCTAACACTGAAAAGTTGCTTTTTTTCATGAACAGAGAGACCTGTTAAACTGCTAATTTCAAAGGCATCATGCTTTGGACATAGTTTCTCAACTAACGTAGCACTTACCTGGGTGATTCTTCTCCAATATCATCTTCACCTAGGACCCCTTGTCTTAACACGGTCTCCAACATTCCGGCTGTCTGATATCTCAATGCAAATGCCTTCTCTTTGGAAAAGAAACCTATCTGCAAACTAACATCAATGGATGCTGAAATAAAACAACCAAAAAGGAACCCATACAATTATAAAATGAAGATTAAAATTTTGCAATGACGAACTACCAATGAGTGTCCAAGAATGCTTTCAAAATAAGAAGGCTCACCTGTTGATATTTGTCCACAGTGAACATGTTAGTTTCCTTAATTTTGTACTCAAACCACTCTGGTTCATAATCATCTTCAATTGGAGGTTGTTTGATGTATAACCTAAATTTTTTAAAACCAATTAGGTTCCTCCAATGGTTTCGAGCAAAATCAAACAAACTGAATAAGTTAAATTCAGCACAATTTTGTTGGAAAATAAAATTCCAAGGAAACCATTTTCCTTGATGTGGTGATGATGGAGAACAAAGTCCAATGAAAGAATGGAAGGGATAAACTATGTAATGCAAAAAGCGAGAGCGATTTGAAATGTACCCAATTACACTTTATTCTCTTTAATTATGTAAGTATCAAATTAATAAAATATAAGGTACTTGGGTTTGCCTTTTCATATGTGCAAAATAGTAACATGAAGCAATACTTATAGACAGTTAGACACTAACACAATATAAAGTGAAAAGATTCTATTTTAGAGCATTCTTAATTTCAACTACATTTTCATGCAGCTCTTACTAATTCGCAGTAGTAATAGAAGTTCATTCAAACCAGAGTAATTATTTATTAGTTGAATCATTTCTTGTTAAGCCCAAATTTCAAACACAAACATAAGTGGATAATGGCAACACTTAGTTAATAATACGTAGGCATAAGAAATGAATGAATTTCCAGTCAATAACTATCCAAACAAAATCAATATAACCACAAAACACAGTGGAAAACATATAATTTACCATATAAGAGAATTCTATTGAAAGGAAACCTACGTTTGAATTAAACTGAGAAGTTCATCTTCACCATAAGAGCCCACCGCAAGCTTTGTACTAATTTTATGCAGCAAATTCCCATAACAATCAAATTGCTACAAAAAAAAAAAAAAAAGATAAACACAAAATCAAACACATTAGCATCATCCATCCATTTCGTTTCAAATAAACAAAATTCAAAAAAATTGACGCTGACATGAAATGAGCCAGTCCAGTTGCCCAAATTGAGATTGATAAAGCGTCGAAGAACATCAATGCTAATTGCCTCTACGTCTTTTGGCCGCTCATCTTCCGCCGTGGTCGCGGCGGTGCCATTGGAGGAGCACGGTGGTGATAATGGCAGTTGAGTTTGAAATGACGGGATGATGCATCGATTAAATCTTTTGGGGGCCAAGAAAAAAGGAGGCTTGGGATGTTTGAATAGAGTGAAGGAATTGTGGGGAGATTGCACTGATATAGAAAGAAAAGCCGTTGCCATGGGAGGGAAAACTGCGAGAGCTCCGTTAATGGCTCAAATATCTTATCCCCCTCCAACTGCTCCAATGCGAGACAGACAGAGTATATAGCTGGTTATTAAAGTTGTGAAATTAGCGCATTTCGTCTTGAACCACACAAGAGGTGTCAATCCAGTCTTCTCGGATGAAGCTCGGTATCGACCAGCATTAAAAAATATCCGCGTCAAGATGGATTATGGGTCGAATCAACCCACCCCACAAAAATTGGATCTGAGCTTGCGGTTCACCCGTCACCCCATCCCGAGTTGAGCCCCATGTGGTAGTAGCTTCAAACCTGGTTAAATTACAGTATAAATAAAAATTATTTTTTAAAAATTACTAAAAGAAATTTAGTTACATATTGTGATTAAAAATAAAAATGTTTATATATATAGCAAAAATGTGCTAAATTGCTAAATTAAAAATTAAAAATAATAATAAATTCACATTTGTTAATTTTTAATTCAATTTCTATTTTTTATATATATATATTTAAATACTAAATCGGTCTTGATCTATCACATCTTTCACTATAAACAACTTTCTGCCATTTATTTTAAAAATATCAAAATAGGCCAAGAAGAAAAGTAGAACCGCACCGTGAGTGAATGTAATGACAGCCTTAGATTCTGGTCGACCAGTAGTTTCGGATCGAGACGGATGGGCCGATCTGAGTTTGGCCCGCCCGCTCGTCTTGACACCTCTACTTTCAACAAACTTACAAACTAGTGCAAATATTTTTATTTTTATTTTATGTGCAAATCATCCCTAATTTTGAACAAAATAGTGAAAAAAAAATATTTTATATTTTCTGCAAATCATCCCTATTTTCAACAAAATAGTGAAATTTTGAAAAAAGAGTAAATTGCACTCAAAGTCCCATAATTTCTAATTTATCCCAATTTTGTTCCCATTCAATTTTAATAGCACGTATAATCCATACCTTTCAATAAAAGATAATTATATTCACATTACAAATTTTGTTATCTATACTATATTTTAATTGCCACATATGTATCCCAACCTTTGACATTTTGACACCTATGTTTTCAACTTTTTTTCGTTATATTCTTCTAATTAACTTTCAATTAATTTTAAGATCTTTGTCTCTGATGAAGATTTTTGTCCAAATATTCTACTAATGTGCTTTGAAATGATGAACAAATATTTTGTTAAACTTTTATATTTGTTATTTATTTTGCTTATTTAAAAACACTAGAGGCAATAAAATCTTTTTAAGCCATTCTAATTAACTTTTTAGATATAAACCATCATAAAAAATAAAGATAAGATGTGCAAATTAATAAGTTGATGATAAAAATTTAATAAAAATAGTTGGAGATATAAATGTAAAAAATGAGCAATAGTTAAGAATCTTCATTACAATTAAATGTAGTGTAGTTAATAACATATGTGGTGTGAATACAATTACACTTCAATAAATACACGCAAATTGTCATTTGTCCTTAAACATAAATAAACTAAAGCAGGATGAAAAGAAAAGAAAAAAGGAAAAATTATATTTGAATCCCTAACATATTCAAAAGTGCAAATAGATCCCGACCTTTTTTTTTTTAATTTAATCTATATATTGTACTTAAATCTTGGGTTAATTGTTTCAAAAATCACTGTACTTTGTTATGCGTCACGAATACCTCACTGAACTTAAAAATGATGCTAATTCCTCACTCTACAATCCAAATATTATCTTCATCCATCACTCTTTACAAAATCGTTTGATTACCTTAACGGATGCGACGACGTGGCAAATGGACGTCCAACGTGGTGCATTTAATCCAACTTAGCAATGGGTTAATTGTTTCAAAAATCATCATATTTTCTTACGCTGTCACGAATATCTCACCGAACTTAAAAATAGTGTTAATTCCTCACTCTACAATCTAAATGTTATTGCACTCCATCACTCTTCACATAATCGTTTGATTACCTTAACGGAGGCGACGGCGTGGCAAACAAACATTCTACGTGTACGTTTAATCCAACTTAGCAATATAATTTAAGTTTGTTCTTTGTTAATCACAATAATGTTGTGAATTAATTTAAGTATATTGATGTGAATGACAATAGGATTTTACATTTTCAAAATGACAAACCATTGTGAATTATTGGAAGTATAAAGTGAATGACAAAGTCTTTGTGAATGTTTTTTCATCTCATTATTATAAGATATATTTAATACGGAGTTGGAGCAAATGCCAACACAAGAAGAAAATACAGCTCATAGGAAGAGCAAGGTACAAAGTTAGAATTATTATTATTTCCAAAAGCAGTGAATTGACTTTACAGGGTAAGATGGTTCCAACAGAGGCAATAGAGGTTCTTCTAGCCAAGGCCAAGATCTACAATCATGTATCAAATTCATGCATACTCCTGGGGTGTCTCATCTACGTGTAGATGACGGGATGAGCAGATGGGCCTTCATTTCTATAGCTCTTGATATGGCCGCTTCAAAGATAACACAATAGGTTAATATCTCATCAATGGTGGACGAACTGCAACAACTTGATTTGGGGTTAGGGCTTTTTGATTTGGGAGATTGGGGATTTGGGAATTTACATTTGGTGAGGGAAAAACGTGAGAAGGGGATGCATTTTTTGTTAGAAGGGAAAATTTTATTGATGAGTTGGATTAAACGCGCCACATAGAAAGTTCGTTTGCCATGTCGTCGCCTCCGTTAAGATAATCAAACGATTATATGAAAAGTGATGGATGGAGATAACATTTAGATTGTAGAGTGAGGAATTAGCACCATTTTTAAGTTCAGTGAAGTATCCATGATGTGTAAGAAAGTATGCGGTGATTTTTAAAACAATTAACTCATTGCTGAGTTGGATTAAACGCACCACGTAGGACGTCCGTTTGCTACATCGTCGCCTTCGTTAAGGTAATCAAACTATTTTGGTAAGAGTGATGGATGGAGATAACATTTAGATTGTAGAGTGATGAATTAGCACTATTTTTAAGTTCAGTGACGTATCCATGACGCATAACAAAGGACAGTGATTTTTGAAACAATTAACTCTTAAATCTTCACCTTCCCCAACCTTAAAATAAAATAAAAAACAAAATATTCACCTTCCCCAATCATATCGAAATCCACACCTACAATCACAGACCATAACCACCATAGCTCCACCACCCATACTCTCTACTACTACCGCCATAGCCTTCACCACCACCACCGCCACCATAGCCTCAAGTTTTAGATTGAGTCTGAAAAAAAAATGGTGGTCAGATTCACTTTGAAAATTCTAGCCAAATAATTATGTTCAAAAGCTAGATAAAATTTGGGTGTAATAAAATGAATTTCTATTTGCTTATGAAATTAACTGTGGTCAAACTCCAAAGTGTTGGGATTTATTTCTTATATAAGCTACATATTTAAAATACAATTATATTATAAGCTATTTAATTTAATAGGACCATATAACTTATCAATTAATTGGGCTCTAGATATATATACAGGTATGGACTATGTAATGTGTAGAGACCTAATACTAATCTAATTAGGGTTGACGGAAATCTAATTAGCTAGTATATAAGAATATCATATGGTTAGGTCTCCAATGTCATATTATTAATTAGCTCATAGCGTTTCTCCTGTATCTCCGTCTTGGAGCGAGAATTCGTTGAGTACTAAAGTGATTATAACCATCTTAATTTCAACACAATATATTCATGTATTCTTCTTCAACGCATACTCTTGATAAGTTAATATGATGATCCTGAGTTCTCTAATTACCTAATTATAATTAGAGATTTATGTTTAAATCTAACAAGTGATATCAGAGCAAATATCATGTTAAATTTTAGGATTTTTTTATACATGTTTTGATTTTGGATGAATATGCTCTGAGGGTTTTTTGGGTAAATTTTTTGTTTTGTATGTGTGAATATGCTCGAAGTTCGCACCACTACCGCGACGCCGGGAAGAAGCAACACTCGTCGACACTTCTTTGTTCGCAATGACTTGCATGCATGTATTATTACCGTTGTCTCTATGTGCGCGATAGAAGTCAGAGCGCCGCCCAGCCATTCTTTTCTTGGGCGTCGCCGCCTATTGGATCTGGAGGACGGAGGTGGAGGCGGCGCACGGCATGCATGCATGCCGGTCGCTAAGGTTCAATTTTTTTTTGGGCAGGGACCTCATTTGTAAATTCAAGGATTAGGGTGTAATTTTTAATTCAAGTCCTTAAAGTTTTTAGATTTTTAAATCTTAGCCCTTAAAGTTTTAAATTTTTAGATTTAGTCCTTAAAGTTTTGGATTTTAAATCTTAGGTCCTTATAGTTTTTAAATTTTAAAATCTTGGGCCTTAAACATTTGGGGTTTTGAAATTAAGTCTGTAAAATTTTGGATTTTGAATCTTAGGTCCTTCAAGTTTTAGATTTGTAAATTTTAGGCCCTTAAAGTTTAGAATTTTCAAATTTAATCCTTAAAATATCTCAAATCTTTGAATTAATTGTCTTATATTTCAAAATAAATAAATTGAAATGGTACGTTGCCAAAGTAACCTATATCTCGTAGATTTGTTTATTTTGGATTATTAAGATGTGTGTGTCTCTTATTTATGCGAACAATGACCGGCCCAAAAGAAGATTACTGATGATAAATATTTTTTTCCTCTTTCGAGCACGGTAGCGACAATAGTAAAGACCTACAAAATAGTGGCAAGACTTCTTTTCTTCGTATCCATTATGGTATGATAATTAGTTTATGATTAAAATAGATGTGTAGAATAGCAATGCAGAGCATATGAGAATTGATTTTTACCTGGGAGGTTGACCTCTATTTATATAGGTGGCATGCAGTTATGGCCTTTAACGGTCCTTAATAGCATGTGTCATTTTATCCCTATGTTTCATCTTCTCAATTGTCGGTGGTAATTGTCAGTCTTTGGGTTGCCTGTCTGGCTAATCTAATGATAGTTTGGTTATTGCTGTCTATCTATAGGAGGCGAGCTTATGAGACCAACGAGACTGTGAGGTGGAAAAATCGTTGAGGTGGGGCGTGCCAAGACGTGCTACTATTGGCAGACAATATATAATAGTTGTCATTATTTTTATCATCATACTATATATTGTCTACCAATAGTGGCACGTCCTAGTACGCCCACCTCAACGATTTCATTGCCCAGTTCAATAGGGCCACATTGGGAATCAAAGATATGTCTATGTCTGTTGTAGTCACTGTCATGATGAGTGGAACTTGAAGTTGTCATTTCAAGATGTCATTCTCAAAACCCGCCGACATCGATGCACGAGTTA
Organism: Forsythia suspensa; assembly: GCA_023638005.1. NCBI lineage: Eukaryota > Viridiplantae > Streptophyta > Magnoliopsida > Lamiales > Oleaceae > Forsythia > Forsythia suspensa. Next base: position 816,423 of record JALRMA010000416.1, on the reverse strand, counting down.
TTAAGGAAAGGGGATAAATATGTGGACGCTGAGGAAGCATATTTCATTACCAAAAGTATGAAAGATCGAAAAGAACCTGAGTCTAACAAAAAGAAAACTCAGGACAAGCTCGAACCTCGAGATGATAAAGGCAAGCAGAAAATAAACCATCTAAGGTGGATAAATGATGAGTGTACCAATGAAAGATCAGGCTAGTTGAGAAGTCCTGATGTACCTACTAGATTTGACCTGCGACAAAAACATTCTCAACTCTTCGCAGCGGTCAATCGAGGCGACAAGCTTTAAAAAAAAGCGAGGTAAGGTGAGCCAAGCCTTTAAAAAAAAAAGAGGCGAGCCGAGCCAAACAAGGCGGTGTGGTCTTGTCTCGAAAAATAAGGCTAGGCGACGAGTCTTGTCTCGAAAAGCAAGGTTAGGCGACGAGTTCTGTCTGAAAAACAAGGCGAGGCGATGAGCCTCTGTCTGCAAAACAAGGTAATGAGCCTCTGTTCAAAAATCAAAGCAATGAGCCTCTGTTTGAAAAACAAGGCGATGAGCCTTTGTCTGAAAAACAAGACGATGAGCTTCTGTTTAAAAATCAAGGCGATGAGCCTCTGTTCAAAAAATTTAGAAAGGAGCAGATGCGGTAGATTATTTCTACTTTCTATTGACGACAGTCTATGAAAAGTAGAGAGGCTTATGATGATTGAAATAATGACAATTGTTATATGTTGTCTACCAATAGTGACACATCTTGGCACGCCTGCCTTACCGACTCTCTTGCTTTATTGGTCTCATAAGCTCGTCTCCTACAGATAGACAGCAATAATCCAACTGTCGTTAGGTTATCCAGACGAGCAATCCAAAGACCGATCGCCATCGGTAATTGAGAAGATGAAATATCCTCATTAACTCATAATAATGAGGAGATGATAGGACACATGCCATTAAGAGCCATTAAAAGCCATAATTGCAGGCTACTTATATAAATAGAGGTCAGCCTCCCAGGTAAAAACTAACTCTCATATACACTGCATTGCTATTCTGCACATCTATTTTAAACATAAACTAATTATCACAATGGAGTGGACACGGAGAAAAGAAGCCTCGCCACTATTTTGCAGGTCTCCACCACTGTCGCCGTCGTGCTCGGAGGATGAGATAAATATTTATCATCAGTTACTATTTGGCCAAATGGCACATATACCTATTGTAATAAATATGTGACAATTATAAAATTTTCATGCGGACAATAAGTTGGTCTAAAGAAAGGCTTGTTGTTTGACAAATTAATTATCAATATTTGATTACTGTACAAAGAATACCACTTACAAGTTAATGTTTCTGTCCAAAGACTAAATATCAATATTGTGCTAAGTATCTTGTGATGGGACCCACAATTATATAATTTGTCATACATTTGTTATGACATGATCATTAATTGTGAACTCGTTATATTCTCTTGTTTTCAGTTTCTGATTCTACTTTTACAATATTTGTTAATATTAATTTCATTTATGTGCTTAATGGCACAAATTTCAAGAATTAGAAAGAGAATATTATGATTGTTCTTGGTTGCATTGATATAGACCTTGTGCTCCGGAGAGAACGACCTCCTACTCTCACTGATGAAAGTTTCACTGAGGAAGGACTTGGAAAAATGAGATCGTTCTAACCGCATGAGTTTTATGATCATGAAACGTTTCATTCCGAAAATATTTAGGAGCGCTATGTCTGAGGAGAAAAAAATACTAAGACGTTCCTTAAAGAAATTGAAAAGCGTTTTGCCAAGAACGAAAAGGCTAAAAAGGGAACGTAAGGAATATCCAATCTCACTTCCAAACTAAAGGCCCTAAAGTTAGAGTCAGATATGAGGACTTGCTCATGCATCTAGTTTTGATTTCTCTTCTTGCACAAAACATTAAATTTAAAGTGAGTTACAACACCCAAAAAATAAATGGACTCTTAATGAACTCATATCTCACTGTGTGCAAGAAGAAGAAAGACTTAAGTGTGAGAAAACCGAAAATACTAACTTACTAGCCACTCCTTAAAAAAGAAAGAGAAAAAGAAAGTTGTAGTTGGGGCACCACAACATAAAATGCAAAAGAAAAGGAATAAAGAGTTTACCTGTTCCTTTTGCAAGAATGGTGGACACATGAAAAAAAAATGCCCCAGTTACGATGCACGGTATGTTAAGAAGGGTACGCTTCTCGCTATGGTTTGTTCTAGAGTTAATTTAACTACTGTTTGTAGACACACTTGGTAGATAGATTCTGATGTTACCACTCACATAAGTATGTCTACACAGGATTGCCTGTGGAGCGGACAACCAAGTGATACAGAAAGATTCATCTACTTGGACGACTGCAAAGCAGTTGCAGTTGAGGCTATATAGACTTTTAGGTTATTATTAAGGACTGGTCATTATTTAAATTTGGAAGAGACTTATTTGACACCATCGTTCAGGTGGAATTTAATTTCTGTTCGTGCATTGGACAAATTGGGTTATTGTTGTTCGTTTAGAAATAATAAATTTAGTCTATTTTGTGATTCGAATCTTATTGGTATTGGTTCCTTATCTTTTAATAATAACCTATATTTATTGGATACAATTGCCTTGAATACCGGCTCACGTAGTACAAAATGCAAATTAACTAATGAGGATTTCGTTGCATTGTGGCACAAGTGCTTAGGACATATCTCTAAATAGAGAATTGAGATACTTGTGTCTGACGGGATTCTAGATCCTCTTGACTTGAAACATTTTCAAGTCTCGCATTGAATGCATAAAGGAAAACAAATAACCGTTAGAAAATTAGGTGCCAACAAAACGTCATAGAAGTAATTCAGATCGATATTTGCGGACCATTCTCTGCCTTCTTAGAATGGCCAATAGTATTTTATTATGTTCACAAACGATTATTCGCGTTATGGCTACTTATATTTGATTCATGAGAAGTCTCAATCACTGGACGTATTTAAATCCTTCAAAGTTGAAGTTGAAAACTAACTTGGCAAGAAGATTAATGTCGTTAGATCTGACCATGGTGGTAAATACTGTGGCAGATATGACGGATTTGGTGAACAACGTTCATGACCTTTCGCAAAGTTTCTAGAAGAATGTGGTATCGTCCTACAACACACAATGTCGGGAAAACCTAGCATGAATGGTGTTGCCGAGAGACAAAATAGAACACTTAAGGACATGGTAAGAAGCATGATTGGTCATTCTTATTTACCGTAATCCCTCGAGGAGAAGCACTAAAGATCAGTAGCACACATCCTTAATGAGGTTTCCAAGTAAAACAAGTAGCTAAAACCCCTTATGAACTTTTGACAGCAAGAAGCCTAATATTAAGCACTTGCATATTTGGGGTTGTCCGGTTAAGGCAAGGCCTTACAGTAGAATGAAAAGAAACCGAACTCAAGAACCATAAGCTGCTACTTTGTTGGGTACCTTGAACGGTCAAGGGGTTACAAATTCTATGATCCTTTGACTAAAGTCCTTTTTCGAGAGGATAAATGCAAAATTCCATGATGATGTTAAGCTTGGGAAGAGAGATAAGGTTAGGAACATTGTATTTGAGGAGGAATTCATTTTTCTTTCAGGTGTTGCTATTGACAATGGTCAGACTCCAAAATTTGACATTGTTAAAGATGCGAATCTGGATTATCAAGACAATGTTGAGGACCTTCCTATAAAAAATGAAGGAGTTACTCTTGATGAGCAAGCTCAACAACTTTAAGAACAAATGCTATTGAGAAGATCCACTAGAGAAAGGAGAAGTGCGATTTTGGATGACTATATCGTATTTCTCCAAGAACATGAGGTTGACATAGGAGTGTTGGAAGATTATCCAATCAACTTCCATCAAGCCAAACAGAGTTGTAATTCTCAAAATTGGATTGATGCCATGGAAGATGAGATGAAATCCATGAAAGATAATGAAGTTTGGGATCTCGTCAAATTGCCTGAAGGTGCGAAGCCCATTGGTTACAAATGGATATTTAAGACCAAGAGAGATTCAAAAGGTAATGTTAAAAGATATAAGGCTCGTCTTGTTTTCAAGGATTTCACTCAGAAAGAAGGCATTGATTATAAAGAGACTTTCTCTCTAGTTTCATCGGAAGACTCTTTTTGGACCATAATGGCACTTACTTGTATTTATCAATGGTGATTTTTATGAAACGATAAATATGGTGCAACCAGAAAACTTTGGGAGTGGTGATCCAAAGAAAATGGTATGCAGACTAAAGAAATCTATATATGGTCTTAAACAAGCTTTCTGTCAATAGTATCACAAATTTCATCAAGTCATTATCTCGTTTGGATTTGAGGTAAATGTAGTTGATGATTGTGTGTACCATAAGTTTAGTAGGAGTAAATATATCTTCCTGGTGTTATATGTCGATGATATATTGCTAGCTAACAGCTATATAGGCTTATTACACGAAACCAAAACTAAAATTTTTGAAATGAAAGATCTTGGGGACGTCTCTTTTGTATTAGGCATGCAGATACATCGAGATTGCTCTTGGGGTATCATTGAATTATCAAAAAAGAGCTATATCGAAAGAGTACTTAGCAGATTCAATATGAAAGATTGTGGACCGGGAGATACGCCCATTGCTAAAGGAGATAAGTTTAACCCCACCAATGCCCCAAGAATGAGGTTGAGGTGAGAAAAATGCAAAAGATTTCTTATCGTTGGCTATAGAGAGTCTTATGTATGCTCAAGTATGTACGCGTCCAAATATAGTATTCATAGTAGGATTATTAGGCAGATATCTGAGTAATATTGGGATGGATCATTGGAAAGAAGCCAAAAGGGATATGCGCTACTTACATAAAATAGAAGATTTCATGCTCACCTATCGAAAGTCAGATCATTTGGAGATCGTTAGGTATTCTGATTCTGATTTTGCTGGATGCCAAGACTCCAGCAAGACATCTACGTAGGCTATATTTATCTACTGGCTGGAAGAGCTATATCCTGGAAGAGTGTTAAGCAAATGCTCATAGCTCCATCCACTATGGCGGCTGAGTTCATAGCCTGTTTTGAGGCATCTAATCATGGGATATGGCTGTGAAACTTTTTTACTAGATTGCGTGTTGTATATGGTATTGAAAGACCATTGAAGATATATTGTGACAGTAAATCGGTTGTACTATATTCCAAAAACAATAGAAGTTCTACGAAGTCGAAGCACATAAACATTAAGTTTTTTGTTGTAAAAAAGAGAGTTTAGAGTAGTCAAGTGTCTATAGAGCATATTGGCACAAACTCCATGAAGGGTTTACCGCCCAAGGTATTTCCTGAGCATACGACTCATATGAGTGTTGTATTGTTTGACGATGTGCTAGTTTAGTGTGAGATTGTATTTTGATGCTTTTCAGTAGTAGACACACTTTATGATTATTTTCTGCAGAATCAAGTTTATTAGTTGTTACTAATAGCTGAATTTGGTTTATCCATTTGTGGTTTAACATTAAAATTGGAAAGTTTTGGTATGATCTCACTAAAGAATAAAGTTGAACTATTTGGAAATAGGCATGTTTTAGATCACATTGCATGTAATTTCCATGCTATACATCCATACTTGATCTATGTCATTGAATATGTTAGTGTGGTGATCATTGATGGGTCTAGTTACCAATATGTGTGTATCGAATGCTATTTTGATCTCATCTTGACATAGTAGATGGATCGATTGTAACTAAAGAAATGTTTCAAGGCAAGATAACATTTTGTGTACAAATAAGGTTATATGATATAATTATTTTAGATAACGTATGTAGTCCAAATAGGAGATTGTTGGCATTTATTTTTTATGTGGGCTACATATTTAAAAAATAATTATATTATAAGTTATCTAATTTAATAGGGCCATATAAGTGATCAATTAATTGGGCTCTAGAAATATATACCGGTATGGACTCAGAATGTGTAGATACCTAATACTAGTCAAATTAGGGTTTATGAAAATCTAATTAGCTAGTATATAAGAAGTATCATATGGTTAGTTCCCCAATGTCAAATAATTAATTAACTCATAGATTTTCTCTTCTATCCCCGTCCCGGAGTGAGATTCTCATTGAGCATTAAAAGATTTGGTCATGGAAGATCATAACCATCTTAATTTCAACGCAATGGATTCTGGTATTCTTCTTCAACACCTAGTCTTGATAATTTAACATGATGATATTGGGTTCTCTAATTATCTAATTATAATTAGAGATTTATATTTAAATCTAACACTAACTCCCATCAACAAAATCATGGATAATAAAATTGGATCAACAATTCATGAAACACTCCGAATGTCTTCCCCATAACATATAACTTTGATGTTTGGGTGCTCTTCCTTTTTTAGATTTCAAGCGCAAGATTATTATTTGAGGTCATTTTTAATCTGCAAAATTTTTCCATTTTCCTCTATCTAATTTGGCATATGATCTTGGATATGTTGATTGAATGTTTTCTTTGAATGCGATGCAAATATGGTGGGCTTTTTAAGAGAAGAATTACTTTTTTTATATTCTTTTATTTCCAAATTTTGATTATTTTTCAAATGTGGATTGTTGTTGACAGTGGTTGGTGGTGGTGGGATTTGGGGGAAAAGGTAGTTGGTGTGATACCCGTGAGGGGACAATTGATGGATCGGGTCCAAAATTTGAGACTATGATGGAGGTAGATATGGGTGGTGAAGGCTATGGTTGCTGTGGTGTATAAATATTTTTTTTTAATAAATATTAATGAAACAAAATTAAAAGAAAAATTGGTGCCTTCATAGGTTGAGACTATCAAGAATTGCAAGTTCTTAAGTGAAAAATTGTTAAAAAAAAAAAAAGTTTAGAATTTATTTGTACTTTTGAAAAGGTTAGAGACTCTAATTTTTCCATTATATTTTCTCTTTTTGTTGTTTTAGTTTATTGCACAATTGTTGTAAATGACCATTTGAGTGAATGTACTAAAAGGTTGGGGATGATACGTGTGATTAAACTGAATGGAGATGAATTGTGAAAAATTGAAAAAGATGAGGACCCCGAGTGTAATTTACCATTTAAAAATTGTACAGTTAATCCAATTTGTCATCCTCATAAAAATTAAAGAGAAATTGCAAAAAGTGTCCCAAAAATTTTAAAAATATATAATGGATCTAAAAACATAATGAACAAAAAATAGATAAAAAAGAACTTTGAAAAAAGAAAAAGAAAAAATTAATTATACCCAACCAACTCTATCTCTAAAATTCAACACATCCATAACCAACCACTACATCCTTGTCAACTACCATCGTCGCAGCCAACCCAACCCAGTCCAGTCCTCGTAAAATCACTAGGGGTTTTGCTGCTAGAAATATCAGTGTGGTTGCACCAATATTTTCAAACATTGCTTATCCATTGAGCATTCTAGCAAACACTTTGAAGACATAGTTTAATCAAACATAAAATCACAACCATGGGAGTGTTGAGCAATAAATTCACACTTCAAAACCCACTTCAAAGCACATCAATCCATCTCCTAACTATAGTCCATACACCATCACCAAGCCAATTCTATAAATAAAGCACAAAATTCTCCAAAAGTAGGTGTTTGCCATACTTACCTCTAAAAATCCAAAATTGAGATGGAAGAAGAGATGAACTTTACTCGAATCTAGGTGTAATTTATATTTCTACTCAAATATTTTGTAATGTGAACAAAATTCGGGGTGTAAGTAAGAGGATTTTGGAGAATTTTTGAAAGGGGAGTGAACAAATGAGAAGAAGGACCGATTTTAAGAAACCGTCCTAGCTCGTGGTCGGACCGCGGCAAGCATTATGTGGTCCAACCGCGAGCTGCAGAGGCACATGTGTGCCCTTGCTGGTCGCGCCAGGTCATGGCATGCATGCAACGACCTTGGTATGGCCATGCTGCCAAAAAGCTTATTTTCATTGCAATCTTCGTTCCCCAATCATCTCCTATCAAACGAACTCCGATTGACACCAAATTTTAACTACTAGATCATTACACCATGAACTTCATGATGCCCAAGAAAATTGGGGAAATAGACTACGATGACCTCAACAAAATTGATCGAAAATGCCTAAAAGGTGTAAAAAATTAAACAAAGCTAAGAATAAAGAAACAAACTAATAAGTGAGAAACAATAACAAATAAAAATAGCTAAGAAAAGGGATAGAAACTTGAGTTGCCTCCCAATAAGCACTTCTTTAAAGTCATTATCTTGACTTTATGCAACAATTGTTTCATGACACTCTGAAAAGGTCTTTGGAGGACTTGCTTTGCTTGCATCAATTGACTTTGCACCATTTTTTTGTTTATCCTCCAAAATTTAATTTTGCTCTTCTCATAAAAATATGATTTTATTTTACCACATTGCTCAAACTCAACTATGAAAACTTTAACTTCTTTACCGGTCTTGATCACAAAATCAATTTTAGAATAAAGATGAAAGTCATAGAATTGATCGATAGGTGCAACATTATTAAATCTCACTTTTTTATTTTGCTTATTTAGGGACAACTCCTCATTCTCTACATGCTCTTCTTTTCTAATTGGTGCTTCCTCAAGTTGGATGGCCGATCCATCGGGTCTGACAGGTTTTCAATGTGAAAGTGTTGCTTACCTCTTGGTCAATGACATCAATTTGAAATAAGAATTTGAAGAGCTTGAAAATTTAGTTGCTTTAAACACATTAAATGTAATGTTCATCATTCAACCTCAACATTAGTTACCCTTTTTGCACATCAATCAATGCCGTCTGATAGCCAAGAAGGGTCGACCCAAAATAAGTCATACATCCTTGTATTCACACATATCCAAAATAATAAAATCGATAGGAAATATAAACTTGTCCACTTTCACTAATATGTCTTCGTCGATTCCCTGTGGATGTTTGATAGACCGATCTGCAAGCTGTAATGATATTGTTGTTAGTTTTGCTTCTCCCAAACTGAGCTGCTTGAAAATAGAATAAGGTATTAAGTTAATACTAGCATCCAAATCACATAGAGCTTTTTCAAAGAATAAACTACCAATAGTGCAGGAAATAGTGAAACTCCCTAGATCTTTCTGTTTTGGTAGTAGCTTGTTTTGCAATATGGTTGCATCACAGTTTCATGCTCATCTAACTTTCTCTTATTTGAAAAGATTTCCTTCATGAATTTAGCATAACTAGGCATTTGAGCTAAGGCGTCGACAAATGCTATGTTTATGTTAAGCTTTTTGAATAAATCTAAGAACTTCTCAAACTATTTGTCTAGCTTTTGTTTATGCAACAGTTGGGATAATGGAATTGGAGGAACGTAAGGCTTGACCGATGGAGGAATATAATCTGGTGCAGAGTTTTATTTTTCTTGCTCAACTATTTCTTCTGATTCATCATATTTGTTCACTCTCTCTTTGCTAGACTCAATTTTCTTTACCACGCCTAGTCTTTTGACATGAATTTCTTATAACTCAACTCCACTCTCCGTGGTAATCATGTTCATCCATTCTTTTAGATTTACCTTAGTAGTGTTGGGCTATGTGCCTGGTCGCTCGGTACATAGCTTAGAAAACTACCCATTCATTTTCTATATTATTCGTAGATGCATCATATCTTTGTTTCACTTCTTTAATTCAACCTCCATTCGTTCTGATAACTTAGCGAATGCCTATTCCCATCCTCATTTCCTTTCCTGCAGTCTTTCCCAATTTGACAGATTCGAAATATTTTGGTTAATTTCATAGGAGAAATTTAGATTATTTTTCCATCCCAGATTATATGTATGTGAGTATGGATTATTCTGCTGTCTCTAAAAGTTTTGACATATGTTGCTTGGTTGGGTGATGGGACATCAGTGGTTAAAGAGCATTATGATGATTGATGGTTTGCACCACAAGTTGCACATATCGGAATGAACATCTGAACCATATTGGCGACTAAGAATGTTTCAATGTTTCCATCTGTTTTGCCAATGAATCAATTTTGGTCAAAAGTATTGAATTGATTTCCACCTCGTGCATTCCTGTTGCTTTCTTTTGCAATCCTCTGTCAGGCCACAACACAAACTATTCACTCACCATCTCATACAAGTCATGAAGGTCCTGTCTGCTCAGTCTTAGGCCAGTGGTAAAAAGGAAGAAAAAGGTAGAAGAGGGTCATCACTACAGAGCTCGGGATGGATGGGATCCTATTCTGAAGAGAGCTGATTGCTCTTTTCAATTATCTACTATGCTCCAGAAAGCTATTTCAAATCGAAAAAGAGCATGGCAATACGATTAAGATTTAGAAATCAATTAAGAAGGAGCTCAAGAGACAACTTTGAGTCTTTTGCCTGGTTTCTGAGAAGAGTTGGTTTATGGGGCACTGGGCTAGCTCGCAAAGAGAAGTTTCCAAAATATTACTATAGTTCGAAAGAAAGTAACAGTATCTACTTGGACACTACAGTGGAACACGCTAATTTGACCACTATTAGTAGATAAAATGATTTTTTTATCTTATTTATAGAGTATCTAGAGTATCCACTACTGAAGTCAATCCATAATAGAAATAATGATTCTGTGCCGCTAAACAAAACCATGACTTGAGAACTTTCTAAGCAGTTCCTTGAATATTTCCCATGTCTCGTGAAAATTTTTCAAGTCAGATTGTTGAAAATTAGATATTTCATGTTTTGGTCTGTTCACTATGGCATGAGGGAAGTATTTCAATGAGAATTTCTGAACCAAATCTATCCATGTAGTGATGCTACCCGACGGTAATGAGTCTAATCATTCCCGAGCTTTATCCTCCCGTATGTGTGGAAAAAGTCTCATTCTGAGTGCCTTTTCATTAACACCTCGATACTTGAAGTTTCTACAGTATTCCATGAAGTGAGAAAGATAGTAGTGCAGATTTTCATTGGTTCTACCATAGAAAGGCGATTGTTCTAGAATAGATTAATTACATTAGGTCTCAACTGGAAGTTATCGTGTCCAAACGGTGGATAAATTATGTTGGACCGATCTTCAACAATAGGAGGCATCATGTACTCGCCCATAAGGATATCCCTTTCGTTGACTTCGAATGCTACGGGCGGTGGATCACGGATCCGGTTGTTGTTGTGAAAGAATAAAGAAGAACATAAGAAATAATAGAAAAGAACATAGAAAGAAATAACAACCAACTTTATTAGGCAGACGGCATAATGAAAATACAACTACAAGAGAGTTTATATAGTAATGAAAACCCTAATCTATATTAGGTAATCAATCATAATATATTCTAATATATTCTAACAATATTGAAATATATTCTAACATCCCCCTTCAAACTCACGATGCTACAAGTAGTAAGCAGCAAGAGTTTGTCAAGCAAAAAATAAAAACGATGGATCTTGCGTGACTTTGTGAAAAAGTCAGCAAGCTGCAACGATGAAGAAACAAATGGTATGGCAATAGTGTCATGCTGAAGATGGTGGCGGATAACATAACAGTCAATCTCAATGTGCTTCTCATATCGACAAGTAACCAAGGCAACCACACAATCTCGAGTAGTAGCACAATATTTTGCTTCAATAGAAGAACAGAAAACAATAGTCAGCTTTTTACTCTTTCAAGAGATAAGAGAATAACCCAAAACCGGACAAAAAAAAAAGTATTATAGAAAGAAGAGAAAAGGGGAAAGAAGAAGAAGAAGAGAAAGGAAAGGAGAAGAAAAAAGGGATAGGAAGGAAAAAACAGATTGTCCAGATTAATTGAAAACAAAACCAACCAAATTCCGTAGTTACTAGACCAGATTCTAAATCCAAATTAATGGATGCAAATACCAAATTTCAGAGAAGAGAAGAAGGGGATAGAAAGGGAGAGACGGATTATCTAGATTAACTGGAACCAACCAATTTCCAGATTACTGGACTAGATTCAAAATCCAAATTATTGGATACAAATACCAAATTGCAGAGAAGAAAAGAAGGGGGGAGACATGTTGTCCAACCAAATTCCGGATAGAACAATCGGACAAATTCTAAACCGACTTGGACATCTTGGATGCAAAATCAACCAAATTTCGTAACAGAACAACTTAACAAATTTCAATCATCCCTTTTATTTGCCATGATTAGCTCGAAAAGATGCACAATGCGAGCGAGACATTGCTTAAGCCGTGGGCACGCCTTTACTTACTCTCGGATTTTCATATTTGGTTTAAAGGAATAAGGTTTTTTTTTAATGTGCGGAACTTTGAGTAGGGGAGCTAAAAGAAGAAACTTAATATTCAATACATAACCGAGGCTCTAGACAAATTTCAAATTCCAAATTCAGCCAGGTGATAGTATCTAAAAGAAACGAAAAAAGACTTGGTCGGACGAGTGGCACAAGGCCACTCACCGGAGAATGGAAGCGATTTCAAGTTTAAACAAAGTCGGATCAAACTTGCTTTGATACCATGTGAAAGAATAAAGAAGAACATAAGAAAGAATAGAAAAGAACAGAGAAAGAAAGAACAACCAACTTTATTAGGCGTACGGCATAATAAAAATACAACTACAAGAGAGTTTATATAGTAATGAAAATCCTAATCTATATTAGGTAATCAATCATAATATATTCTAATATATTCTAACAATATTCTAATATAATCTAATATATTCTAACAGTTTGTCACCTATTGTTCCTTGTTATTGTTTTCTTTTTCTTTTATTCACGTTGTCTTTGGTGAAAACTCGTTCAATTTTGGATCGAAATCAAGTAGATCAAGATTTTTCAAATGCATGCATGCACAATCACAAACCCGAAACAATGTAAAAGAGGAAATTTAGCGTCACAAAAAGAATTAAAAAATTAAAAGTTATTAGTTAAAACTAAAGAAACAATTAACGTGATAAGTAATAAAACCAGTCTCTAGCAATAGCACCAAAAACTTATTGTCGATTTTAATTCCGCAAGTGGACAGATTGTTAACAAGTAATATAATGATGAGAAAAGTGTCGAATCCACGAGGACTGACAATTAATTACCCAATTTATGTATACTTAGAGCTTTAACAAAATCAACACACATATTCTTTGAGAATTCAAATTCTACGATTATCCTATTCTAATTCAACTAAGTTTAAATTATCACGTAAACGAAAATATAATATTTATTAAATTCAAGTTCTATGGTCACTAAGTTTAACAAATCTTCTATCATATTTCAACAATTAATTATCAAGTACTCGTATTCGCAAATTTTTCTCTTGGACCGAAAATCGATGATCCTAATATAATCAAAAGCATCTCTCGACGGTCAATTAATTCTATACCTCTATATGAAGTTAATTATCTCTAGTTAAATTTCGAACATAAAAGCATGCATTTAATCACAACAATCGTCCAAAAAGATTTCATAAAGTATAATAGTAATATCTATCTATTATTGGACCATATATTATTTATTACCACATGCTTATCTAAATTGAATCTTTCGAAAGCAATCTAAACCATAAAAATATTTTAATGGCGATCAAACATCAAAATGGAAATAATGAATAATAAATAATCAATCCAGAATCAATAAAATTACGAGAACGAAAAACCTATAATTAATTAAAAAAAATGTGATGTTTCATCATTCATCATAGATATAAAAGATCTAGCCGGACATGATTCCTATGAATATAGCGATAATAATAAAAGAATCCATGATCCAGAAGAAAAAGAAAAAGAATAGATACAACACTTAATCTTGAATTAATCCAAAATCTCCGATTGCACCGTGATAAATGTTGCCAAAGAATTCATCTTTTCCTTGCTCTTGATCTCTAAATCACCCAATTGTGTAACCCCCCAAAAGACCTAGAAGATGTCTCTTTATATTCTTTGAGATTCTTTGAAAGTTGTGTCTTAAAAAATCCATAATCTGACTTAACTTTAAAAAACCGCACTTATGACATTCTTTCAACGTAGGTCACACCTAGGTCGCACAATGCATTCTACAACCTAGGTGTGACTTCTAGTAAGTTTTGCACAACCGTACCTAGGTCACACAATGCTTCATGCTACCTAGGTGTGACCTTTTTTTGAAACTTACAAATTGGTCTTTTATTTGGCTTTTTATATACGGTTTTGGTCATTTCTTCCTTAAATCTTCTCTATTCGATCCAAAAGCTTCAAATTGCATTCTAATAGCTTCAACATATGTCTATGTCATTCGATTAAGCGTCAATTAAGACAAACTCTTCTTTTTCGCTCCAGACTATCCAAATTGAGTTATGTACCTACGTACACAATAATTAAGCTCATTTAAATAAAAATATGTCCATATAATGAATATATACTAAGTTTACAACCATAAATAAGCGTGTAAAACATACTTATCAGATCGTATAAAATATATGGATAAAAAATGAGTAAAAATTGTGAGTCTTTTAAAATGTGTAGATAAAAATGATATTTGATCAACTTATAAATTTGAAAAAATATTTCTAAACATACATCTCTTGCTTTAACTAGGCATGGCCTATTTCTAAATCTTAGATCTTCTTTAATAGCTCTTCGACTTGTGGTGGTGCCCCTGATGCTGCTGCTTATTTTTTTGCATTATTTTCCATAATATAACGAAATTCCTAGACACCCAACATAAATCAGATCTTGAAAACCCAAAACAATTACCCAAATGAATCAAATATATCTCTCTCACTCATATTTATACCATTGTGGTTGCGGTGGCGGTGGCGATCGACGAATTGGTGCAACTACATTGATTTTTCTAGTAGCAAAACCCTTAGTGATTTTACGAGAGTTGGGATGGGGTAGGGTGATTGTGGTGCTGATTGCAGTGGCGTTGTCGATAGCAGTTGGCATGCTGTGGTTAACTGTGGATATGGTTGAATTTGGGAGTTAATGTTTTTAAAAAAAAATTATTTTCTTTTTGGAATCTATTTACACGTTTTGAAAAATTTTGAGACGTTTGTTGTAAATTTTTCTTTTAATATTTTTTGTTACCACCCAATTTTGGTAAGGCCTATGTGAAGGCCTCATAAGCCTCACACATTAATATCTAACCAACCTAGGCCCCCTCACCAAACTAATCCCGTAGAATCCACTAGGTAATATGATATCTTGGGACAATCAAAGAGATATTTCAAAAAGATTGTGTTTAATTATCACACAAACCCTTACAAGGAAACTCAATCTCAATCTTCTAATGATTAGGCAACGAAATATTGGGGATCAACTCAAATTAGGAATAAATCTAAGAAATTGCATTCATACTCAATTATCCCTTATCTTATAAGGAAAGAGAATTTCATCGGATGTCTAATTAATTGCTTACCTAAATTAATTAGAACTCTGGACCTATAAATACAAGATCTATCGTCATTCTACGATACGCATTGTTCTCTTCCCTTAAACTCTGCACAAAACTCTGCTTGTTTGTCTCTCTCACACCTAAATACTCTCCATATATACTTTGTACTGGCAGTTGACTTGATCGTCGGAACACCAATGATCGCTGGCCACGTTTTCTACAGTGATCTTAGTTCTTAATGATTGTCTAAGTTTGTAGGTAATATACATACTGGCAGATGATTGATTGGAGATCTGTTGACAGGTGGATAATGCATATTTCGAGGTCAACAATACTTTGTATTAGCAGTTGACTTAATCGTCAGAGTACCAACGATCGCCGTCCCTTTTTTCTCTGGTAATCTTGGTACTTAACGATTGTCCAAGTGTACAGGTAACATACATGTTAATAGATGATTGATTGGAGATCTGTTGACACGTGGATAGTGCATATTTCGAGGTCAACATTTTTCTATTTGTTGCTTTCTTTTTTTTTTTTTATTTAAAGAAAAATGCAAATTTGTCACGCAACCCTCAAAAGAAGGAAATACGTCAATTTTTAAAGGATGGAGATCATAAAAAAATAAAGGTAAGGACATTTCCGCTACTTTCTTAAAATGTTGGGGATGAAATATGCTAATTTCCCTTATAAGTAATTAAGCTTTAGAATAAATAATTTTTTACGGTTAAAGTTAAAAATAATTAAGTTAATATTTTGATGGTAAAATATAAGTTATTTTAAAAAAATAAAATATTTACTTAAAAGTAATAGAAAAGTAATGTATTCGAAGATTTTTTTTACTTAATTTTAATATGTACATTATTTAAAAATAACTTTTACTTCTTTATGTTGAAATAAGTAACTTTACTTGTTTTTAATTCTATCTTTAGTTTAAAATATCTATTTTTAATTCTAATCATAAAAAAAAAAAAAATTAAATTTCCTATTTACTTCTAAGAAGTACTTACAAGTAAACATGGGCTTTTGTTCAAAGAAAGAAAGAAAGTAAACTTTGGCTAATTTAAATGGGATAATTAGCTCCAATATCCTTTTTTTTGGAAAAAAGTTGAAATATACCCCAAATTTTTATGTTTTAATTTTTACCCCACTTTAATATTTCATTAACAAATTTACTCAGTAAATGTGTAGGACTAATTTGTAAATACCCACACTAAAACCCGCGCTCAAGGCAACTCAGACACCCCACTTCCACAACCCACACGCCACACCCTTTTCAATTTTCCGAAATTTCCATCTCCATTACGTTCCAAATCAAATTCGATTAAAATTTCTTCATCAAAATTTCTTCATACTCGATTCAAATCGAAATTTCTTCATCTCGATTCGAAATTTCTTCATCTTCATTTCAAAATTTCTTCATCCCTAGTAATACAAACAAAATTTCTTCATCCGAGTTCAAAATGGTGAAATCAAAAGGACAATCCGTTAATATTGAGCTTGAAATAGGCATTAATTGAAAAAAGTCAAGATGAAGGCTTCTTCATCTCGAAAATAGAACGAAGAGGAGCAAAAATTCCGTCGAAGAACACTTCAAGAACCGAAAAATGTCCGATATGTATGTCCTGCTTCTCTATTTATCTATTTTGTTTTTAGATTTTTCTATATTGTTCTACATGTTTGAATGAGAGTATGTTCGAAATTTGTGTCCGATTTCTCCATTTATTTATTTTATATTTTATTTCTCGAATTTGTTGTAGTGTTCTAAATGTTGGAGCGAGAATATGTTTGAAATGCATGTCCTATTTAGAACTTATTTATTTATTTTATAGTTCAAATTTCTTTAGTGTTATATATCGTGAAGATACCTTCAGTTTTTATTTGCTACAATTCTCTGTTTGCTATAAATTATGTATTTATGTTTGCTATAATTTGTCTATTTATGCTTGCTATATTGTTGTATATATGTTCTATAATTTATTGTGCATGTAGTGTAGCAAAAGAAACATAGAAGTTCAGATATCTATCTTCACATTCTATTGCTTGTTATTTTTATGTACTGACTGAATCGAAATCGTGAAGGGATACTGCAATTCAGCAGTGGATGAATGATTGGAATTGAATTATCTGTCTCATTTGTCCCTTTCTCACCTCTTTGTTATTTTTATTTTTTCATATGATTGAAATTAGCCTTGCATTGTATATAAGCTATTATTTATCACCGTTATTATTGATTTTCTCAATATAGTTGTTATGTTACACAAATGCAAATAGTAATTTATTGTTTTGTTTTCATTTTACAAGATGGGGAATTCATCACCAACCCCGATAAAAGGATTCCGGGTAAAGTATTGGTGTCATACAGTTATGACGTCATTTATGACATTAGGGGAAAACTGAATGATGTTCAAAAAGAAATTTTCAAACAATCCCCTTTCTCAGCCTATTTGGACATGAAAAGTATATCTCTACAACCCCAGCTCATCCACTCATTACTTCTGAGGCAGATTCAACATCCCAACAACAACGAAATTTGGTTGAAATTGTCGGGAAAAGCCTTGAAGTTCTCAATTGAAGAATTCTGCCTAGTGTCTGGACTTCAATGCTCAGGTGGTGATCATATTTCAAAATATGATAGGGGGCCAAATAGATTGAAGGACATGTATTTTAGAGGCCTTCGAAGTGTGTCGAAGGTAGAACTTCGAAAGGTTTTCCTAAACCTAAATGATGAAGTTCCTGATGTGGATGTTGTAAAGTTGGCAATTCTTCATCTTATATCTTCTTTCTTGTATACAACTTCGTACAAGAAATGTGTAGATGACGTTCACATGAGATTGGTTGATTCCGATGACATGGCCAATTTTGCATGGGGTTATGATCTTTCCAGACACAATCGGGCACTTTAAGTTGGCATTGAATCCACGAAAATAAAAATTTGGATGGTGGTAAAAAGCCTTGGTCCCACAGACCGAATGGGTTTCCAATTTAAGCTCGATTTGGGCATATGAGATTATACCTTGCCTTAATGGTATCATTTGTATGCGAGAGTTGGAGAGGAAGTGCCCGACCTCGTATTTTGAACTGGGAAAGATGCCGCGATTGTTTCGGGTCACAATTGGAGAAGGATCTATTTGATCTTTTGATTGTAAGTAATTTTTTTTTGTATACATGTATATTTTATTTCTTTTTCGATACATTATATGTTACATTTTTGACAATTATATGAATTATTTTGTTTTGTAGTTTGAAGTTAATAATTTCAAGGCAACTGACGAAGAGAAGCTTGAAGTATATGGTTCTAGGTTGTTTGAAAAGAACCAGGCAAGCATTGAATTCAATGCTCATTCTGCTGATCCTCTTCAATCAAATCCAACTCGTGCGTTTGATGGTGCTAGTACTTCAAGGGGTTTTACTGGGGATGGGGAAAATAAACAGGTGACAGATTTTTACATATTTTTTTTTCTTTTTAAGTTCAATTGATGCTAATTTTGTTTAGTAAGGATTTCAATTAAGCGTCTGATCTTCTTTTTATAAATATAATTTAATATGAGCTTTGTGTTTGTTTGTTTGTGTTTCTAGGGTTGCTGCAACTTAAATGAAGTTGTTATGGATCGAATTGCTAAAATAGAATCGAAGCAATCAGAAATTGAAGCGAAGCAGGCTGAAATTTTGTCATTTCAGCGGGATTTGAAAAGCCAGCTAAATGACCTCACTGGGAATGTGCAAAACATGATTGCTGATTTTTAAATCGATGGACAAAAATTCCAATCTAACACGTAAGAGGTTGTTTTGAATCGACAAAATTGTCTTATGTTCTCCAAATTTGGAGACAAAGGTATTTTTCTCATGTGTTTTTAATTCTTTTTAGTATGTAAAGAAAGCACTACCTTTCATATAGTATAACATATTTTACTATTTTTATGTGGAGTCATGATGTTTTTATCTTGTTATAATTTGTGTAGGATGAAGTTGAGAAAAATGATTTCAAATTTGAGACAAGGGTACGATTTCTAATATTACTTTATCTTTTTAGTATCATGTATTTCATGCTTGTTAGTGCATGTTGAACATATATTAGAATCATGAATCATTGTATGATTATATGATAATGATATTTTAAATGAATGAATAATAACTATTATGTAAAATGCATTTCATTTGACTAAGATGACATTTTAGCTCATTTTCAAACTAGTAACAGATATGTTACTGCGAGCCACATTTGATTGCCTTTTCAAAGAGAAACCAGTCCTGGTATCCATTGTGTACTCTGTTTATGGTCTATAAGAACATCTCTCATATAGTCTCTTCATGGTCTTTGATTTAGTTTTTAGGTTATTCCCAAATACTGTGTTTAAATACTACGCGCAATAATTGTTTTTATAGGTTCAAGATGAGGACAATGATGGGTCCCAATTGAAAGACTTTGAAGTTGAAAGTCAGGTATGTACATGTAAAAATTCATACTTTTTTAAGGCTGAAATGAGTAACACATTTGCTACTTTTATTAAAAAATTTTGAAATTGAATGAGTTTTTGACTTGCTTTTAACAAGTTTAATTTATACCACAAACAAGCCAATCAAGCAAAAAATTTCATACCCAACAACCAGCTACAAGCTCTATATGTCTCTAGTGAAACTAATGCTCTCTTTGTTACTGTGAGCCACATTTGATTGCCTTTTCAAAGAGAAACCAGTCCTGGTATCCCTTGTGTACTCTCTTTATGGTCTAGAAGAACATCTCTCATGTAGTCTCTTCATGGTCTTTGATTTAGTTTTTAGGTTATTCCCAAATACTGTGTTTAAATACTACGCGCAATAATTGTTTTTATAGGTTCAAGATGAGGACAATGATGGGTCCCAATTGAAAGACTTTGAAGTTGAAAGTCAGGTATGTACATTTAAAAATTCATACTTTTTTAAGGCTGAAATGAGTAACACATTTGCTACTTTTATTACAAAATTTTGAAATTGAATGAGTTTTTGACTTGCTTTTAACAAGTTTAATTTATGTTACAGAGTTCGATTGATAGGAAAGGAAAGGAAAGCGATGAGTTTGTGACAAAACCAAAAATGAAAGTGTTCATCATGGTGCTACCGAGGTTGAGGTACACCTAATAATTTTGACACATTTTTAGTAAAATTTATTTAGTAACTTTAGCCCAAGTTTAATTTATATTACTGAGTTCAAGATGATAGGAAAGGGAAAGGAAGGCGCTTGTTAGTCAAAAATGTGCAATATGATTAACTTTAGCCCAAGTTTTAACTTAGGGATTGACTTGGATACTACCGCTTCCGATATTGAATTATATGATATGGAATTTCACGACCATGATCCGAAAATGATTGATGAAACTATTTACTTGAGAAATATGTCAACTTCTAAGATGGCGGTAGAGTTTTCACAATACAAGTTACTTTATTCAAAAATAATTGCTTTGTCTTTCATTTCATAGAAGTTGATAATGTTAATTAATTTTATAAATTTTGTTTTGAGCGTTCGTAAAATTGAGCAAGATGATGATATCATTCAAATTGATGATATCACTCCCCAAGGCACCAAGGAGAAGGACAAGAAAAAAGCAGTGAGTGTGTATAGATCTCCTTATATCTCGTAATTCAGATCACCGTGAAAGAGTAAAGTCATTATTCGAGAGATAAGGAGTTGTACATCTGCATTAAGAGATGAAATTAATGTCGTTGATGTTAATGACATAGTTGATTTTGAAGAATGGTTTAATATAGGGTTGTGTAAGAACAACAAGTAAGTTGCATTCTTTTTATTCTCAAATAGATAGTGTAATAATCTGATGATGTTTAATTATTTTTAATTATTATTATATTTGTAGGAAAAAGAAATTTAATGATAACAACAAGATGATTAGTCCACCATTTAGTTTTGGAATACTTGAAGTGGTAGAGAAGAAATGGTTTTATGATTTGCGTACGCCTGAAGAGTGCCTAATGGATACGGTATAGTTTTTGGTTTCTTTTGTGTAATTTATGTAAACCTTTAACTAAGTATTTTATGCATTTGATCGTTTCATTGGTCACTATTTTGTTTCTATTTTTCAAGATATCGATGTAGCCTTTTATTATTTGCGAAAATGATAAGGCACAAATGATAGGCTTCAAGTCCGTTTGACGACAACAGATTATGCATTTGATTGTTTTATACGAATGACTCATCGAGAAGTTTTGAAGCGATGAAGGTGTTGTTGGTTGGAACAAAGCACTTCTATCTTATGTTCGAGGAAGTCGAATGGCTTGTAACACACCATGGTGGGATGTTGACCATGTGTTACTTCCTGTTATGATGCAAGATAGAGCGCATTGGATACTCCTACATTTTGATATTGTACATCGATGTCTCAATGTGTTCAACTCTTATCGTAAAGTCATTCGTGACAATAATATCCGTAAAACAGTGAAGCCATATGCTGAAATAATTCATTCTCTTCTCCATCATAGTGGTTTTTATAAGGCTAGGTCTTCTAGCGTTGTTGATTGGAGTGCATATGATGGAAAGGATCCCTTTGATGAATTGGACATTCATTTATTGGGTAAGATACCACAGCAATACCAAAGGTTAGTATGAATATGGCAAGTGTATGCATTGGAACAGATTTTGTAACTTACAAATAATGGTTTGTGATAATCATTTGTTTGTTTTTTTGCAGCGGTGATTGTGGTGTCTATGTTATCAAATATGCCGAGTACTTTGCTCATCAAAAATTGGGAGAAATGTCGAAGACATTCAACCTTGAAGAAGCTCGGCTTACTCTTTCAGTCCAGTTGTTTAAATATGCAAAGAGAAAAATGGATGAAGGGTTTGATACTGATGAAGAAAGGGTGTCAGACAGAGTTAGGTAGACTGTACCTTATTTAAATGTTAATCTGGAGTTGAATGCCAATGATGAAAATAAAGGAGAATGTTGTAATGAAAATGAAGATTGTGATTTGTGTACAATTGAAGAAGATGGTGATGAAAAGATAGAATTTAAAAGAATATCATTTTCAAAGCTGCTTAAGAAGGTGCCCTTATCAGAAACTAGATTATATGCTCAGATGTCTTACTTGGGAGCTTTAGCTTATTCCATACCCCAGATCAAGGTATTATTTCATTCATTCAACTTATTTATTAATTAATTGGCTATTTTTGTTTGCTTAGTAGAATTTCTTGAACCTTTTTGTGAATCTTGATACACATCTGCAATCTATTGCGATTTCAGATCAGAAATGTGATCTAGCACAATCCATATGTAGATACATTGTTGTTGTGAAGAATGCAACTTGATATGGTCGATGTTTGGGTGGTGGCGTTTGCCGCTTAATTTACTATTATATGTATGAGATTTTGTTAAAGTTTCTTGCTTAGTTCAAGTTGTGCAGTCTTGATTAATGGGAATTATAGTGTTAAATTAAGTAGCTATTCTTATAATGTTAGTTGATGCTCTATATTGTTAGAGTAGAATATAACTCATCGATTTGTATTTTCATTTCGTGGTACAGACTAAGAACCTCATGAGACTTCATGGACTACGTTTTGTAACATCATCATTAGAAAAGAAAGAACAAGAATTGAAAGTCGAGAAAGAGAAGGCATTGGTTGAAGACCAACAAAAAGAAAAGAAGACAACTGCTGAAGCTCGGGATGCAGAAGGAAATGCAATGGTAGAAGGTGGGGTGGAGAAGTCTAATAAGAAGCAGATAAATGCATCTGCTGCTTATGAGATTGCTGCTTCCGCTGCTTCCTATCTGCATGCTCATACAAAGAGTATTCTTCACTTCAGAACATCTAAATCCAATCCGAGCGAAAATTTTCTTCAAGAAACCAAATGCAGCATGGACAACGTCAATATGATGAACGGGGATGTAGCTTCATTAATGGCTACCATCAAGTTTGATTGATTGCAATCGTTCTTTGCAAAGGAGGAAGTAAAACAGTCATTGCGATGATTTAAACTCAACCAAGTCATCGCCATGTGAATGGATTGCATGTGATGATGATCGAGCACGACAAGATTCTTTCTCATTCGTAAAGATAACCCGATCTATTTTATAAGAAGATTTAACTGCTCGAGAGTTTGTTTGCCACATATGGATGAGAGGGGGTAGTAGGTTTTGTTAATTGCTTTATTTCAACAGCTGATCGGATAAATGGGGAATTTGCTTGCCAAAAATAGATTGATGTTTAACTGTACTTTTCGATTCACTGATTCTATTGTTTGCTCCTATGAGTTGGATTATTTTATTGTTAAACATTTAGTCTTTTATTGCTTATAGGGATCCGAGTCATGGGCATCATGGCGAGCCAATCTATTCTTTGAGCCCATTCGACTTGAGGTAATTCTATAAATAATACTTTAAGCTTGCAAACTATTTCTGGATGTTCTTCTCGGTTGAAATCCTTTTGCAATGTTTTATGAGAGAATCTTCCTGAGAGTGCCATAACAAAGGGACCGATATTTTTCTTTCTTTATGGACTTGGATGTGCTCGTGCACGAGGTATATATGAGGTCGCAAAGGGGACCTACGAGCGAGATGTTGCCTAAAATTCGTGCACACCTAAAATCTCATGGAAATCATGCGGATTTCGATTCACTGACACTCTCTTGGTGGAAGTTTATCTGTGCTTGTAAAGCTCATGTTGCTGATAAGGGGTGGAGCACCCGTTTCTTTGTTACTTCCTGTTATAACTTCCACCAAGAGAGTGTCCCGTGAATACTAGTAGACGATTCTTTATTCTTTAGGATCAGAAGCAAGCAACACATGTTTCCTCCTACTATAGATGGGGAAATTACAAAATTGCATCTAGAAAACATAATACATATATAAACATTTTTAATGAGAAAGTATTAGTTAACATCAATGTTTGTTTCGTTCTATGGTTGGAAATTGGAATGCTTGGGGACTTAAGTTACGATTTTGTTATTTACTTGATGAAATGTCAATTGTTTGTATTTTGTAAAGGCTGAAAGCCTGATATTGCGTGGTTGTACTAAACACGTTATTATGTTTCTTGGATAATATGAAGAATCCTGTTTTGACTGTCACTTTTATGTCGCAACCCCTGAAGCAATTATTAGAGCAACTGGTGCAAAAACGGCCAAAATTCATGCCTAACATTAAATATTATCAACCATAAATTTGGCCATTGATTGTTCTATGATTTTCATTATTTTGAATAGCACGACAATATCGTTGGCTATTTAATAATTACTAATTAAATTACTCTTAACTGAAATTCCAAACGTTCAAGAAAGTCTGTACCAAAAAATGAATTTCTTTCTTTTTTTTGTATTCTTTGTTAGACAACTTGATGGAAAAATGGTACACATTGTTAAGTTGGGACCATACAATGTCCCACGATAAATAGTGTGTTCATTTCAAACAACGTGACACTATATATGTTACTCGTGTAAAAGAATTGTTTTCAAAAATAAAATTTGGAAATATTTGATTTTAAACATTATAAATGTAGTTTTCAAAAACATTTACAAAGAGATGAATCATAAAATAGCAATTGTATTAAAAATGAGGAAGTAACATAAGGTAACACACATGGTAACATATGTGTTACCCGTGTCAAGTTGATTTTAATGAAATTGAGTGAGTAACATCGGGTAACAAATATGGTAACATATACGTTACCCGCGTAAAACTATTGTTTTCAAAAATAAAAATTAGAAGTATTTAATTTTAAACCATAAAATGTATTTTTAAAAATATTTACGAGGAGATAGATCATAAAATTGCAATTGTATTGAATATGAGGAAGTATCATAGGGTAACAAATTTGGTAACATATGTGTTACTCGCGTCAAGTTGATTTTAATGAAATTGAGGGAATAACATAGGGTAACAAATGCGGTAACATATATGTTACCCTCAGTAAAACTGTTGTTTTGAAAAATAAAAATTGAAATTATTTAATTTAAAACTATATAAATGTATTTTTTTAATACATTTTTACAAGGAGATAAATCATAAAATAGCAATTGTATTGAGAATGAGGAAGTAACACAAGGTAACACACGAGGTAACATATGTGTTACTCGTGTCAAATTGATTTTAATGAAATTGAGGGAGTAACATAGGGTAACAAATGCGGTAACATATATGTTACCCACAGAAAACGATTGTTTTCCAAATCAAAACTAGAAATTTTTAATTGTAAACAATAAAAATGTATTTTTTTAAAACATGTAAAAGGAGATAAATCATAAAATAGCAATATTACAATGAGGAAGTAACATAGTGTAACACACGAGGTAACATATGTGTTACTCGTGTCAAATTGATTTCAATAAAATTGAGTGAGTAACATAGGGTAACAAATGCGGTAACATATATGTTACCCGTGTAAAACTATTGTTTTGAAAAACAAAAATTGGAATTATTTAATTTAAAACTATATAAATGTATTTTGTTTTAAACATTTACAAGGAGATAAATCATAAAATAGTAATTGTATTGAAAATGAGGAAGTAACATAGGGTAACACACGAGGTAACATATGTGTTACTCGTGTCAAATTGATTTTAATGAAATTGAGGGATGTGTTACCCGTGTCAAATTGATTTTAATGAAATTGAGGGACTAACATAGAGTAACAAATGTGGTAACATATATGTTACCCGCGTAAAACTATTGTTTTCCAAAACAAAAACTAGAAATATTTTGATTGTAGACGAAATAAATGTATTTTTTAAAAACATTGACAAGGAGATAAACCATAAAATAGCAATTGTATTGAAAATGAGGAAGTAACATAGGGTAACACACGTGGTAACATGTGTTACCCTTGTCAAATTGATTTTAATGAAAATGAGAGAATAACATAGGTAAACAAATATGGTAACATATATGTTACCCGTGTAAAATTATTTTTTTCAAAAATAAAAATTGGAAACATTTATATGAATATAAATTATATAATAGCAATTGTATTGAAATTGAGGAATTAACATATGTGGCATAATTGAAGAGATTCGAATATTCACGTAGTAACTTCTTGTTACATTTGAAGTGAAATGCATAGACTTGTAACAGCAGAACATTTCATTTCAATAATAGTTCACTAGTAAGGAAACTTTTATGCAAATGGCCCGATTGTTGTGTCATTTGATAGGTTTTATCAGTGAAGAGGTCATCAGAACAATCTATAAATTGTTTAACCAAAAACAATAAAATCATACTTCGGAAGTTTCTGTCTTTACCTAAAAAGAAAATATCTCATACCTCATCTCAAACTCACTTCTTTGTTACCCTAATGTCTCGCTCTAAATATTTTTACATTAGTACTCCAAAGTGCAAGTGATGACGAATCTTACAATCACATGATGCAATTTAATGCTAAAATTCAATAGAAAATAAGAAGATCCACAACCTGAAATGAACAAATTTGAATCTATCCTTATTAGAACAAAAATATTCAATAATTCGTGAATGCTTTTTTTTTGTTCGACTTCAATGGTCTTGGGTTATTACACGTTCTTCGATTGTGCTCATATGCTCCACATCTTCCACATTTTCTTACTTGCTTCCCTCACTCTTTGATCGATCCGCTTTTCTTTCGGTCTTCCGATTTTCTTCCGGTATTGGTGGTAGTACAATACTAAAGCAAACATCATCCCAAGACAACCCAATCTTTACAGGTCCCCAAGTGGAAAGATTGTCTCTTTATATCGTTCATGTATGACTCTTTTGTGTAGTATTTGGAGCAATAGTTGTAAGAATTGAGATGTTTGATCGCAACTATCGCTAGTGCATGTTTGCATGGAATATCATCCATTTGAAATCTATTGCATGAGCAACTCTTTTCATTCATGTTCACTATGTAGGAAGATACACCGTCCTTAACTTGGTGTAGGATTTGGCTAGACGAAAACACCTACACAAGGAATGAATTAACTTACTATGTTAGCTCAAATTACACATTTATATGAGCTTGTATCTAATAGATTAAAAAAATACATAAAAAAAAAAAAAATGATCAGTAACTTTAGTTTACGAACAAAAGCAGCATTTGTAAATGCTAAAAGATTTTCTAATAAAGATTCAATTCTTTATCCTTTCAAAACATTTTTCATCTCTATTGAAACAAAATCTTTTAAGTTCTCAAACCGTAATCCAAGTATGTTAACTCAAAATAACATAACAGTCTACCTATGGTTAAGAATCTGGTGCTATGGTTAGCGATCTTTGAATCGACCTTAAGGTTAACGATGCTAAACTGACTTTAAGGTTAACTGATGGCTAAACTGACCTTAACTGATGCTAAACTGGTGCTAAACTGACCTTAAGGTTAACTGATGGCTACCTATGGTTAACTAACCTTAAGGTTAACAGGTCTTCATATCAGTTTTCGCTTAACTGATGGCTACCTATGGTTGGACAGTATTAGGACATGACACTTTAATAAACTATACTAAACTGACCTCAAGCTGCGCACTACCAAAAACAAGCCAATCAAGCAAAAATCTTTCATACTCAACAACTAGCTACCAGCTCTATATGTCTCTAGTGGAACTAATGCAATGCATTTGATAACTGTATACCACAGACAGTACATTAGAATATTTAGATATTTGCTATTAATTCATAAACGTAACAAAAGAGTAATCATCATTTATGTAAAAATTAAACAACGTTTTAGTTGTTACCTTAAATTTCATTGCATCCCTTGAATTTTCCCGCATCATACATTCATACTTTGTTGCAAGTGTAGTAAACGTTGCTTGTGCATCATCCCGATTTTTGAAAAACCAATGTTGCACAAGGCATCTCAAGAATTCCAACAAGTAATTTATAGGAAAACTCTTCGCCGGTTTTGTAACTGAATTTACTGATTCAACTATGTTTGACGTCATTGTAGAATATCTATTCTTTGTCATGTATGCCCTCGACCAAGTATGATATCCAGCATCTTCCTACATGAAGAACAATTAATTCTGTCAATTAGGGCATTAAGATTGTTAAATGCATTAAATTATAACAATAAACATCAAAACTTACCAAATAAGGCTGGATTTTTTTGTCAATTTTCTCAAGTTGAGATATATGGTAGTCAAATTCAGCCTTTGTGTAGGCTCTAGCAGCTGCATTGTAATGAGTTGTTATATTTTTATTACCCTTTTTAATAGTCTTCTTCAAATTTTGCAACAAATGGTAAGAACAAACACCATGCATGGCTTCTGGATATACAGTCTGTATTGCATTTCCTATGCTCTGGTGTCTATCTGATATGATACACAAGTGTTCCCGTTGTCCATAAGATTCTTTCAACATCTGTAAGAACCATTCCCATGAATTATTGTTTTCATTATCTCCAATTCCGAAAGCCAAAACATAAATATTGTTGTTGGCATCTTGGGTACATGCTGTGAATAACGTACCACCGTAATATCCTTTTAAGAACGTAGCATCAATCATAATTATAGGTCTACAGAGTAACTCCATCCTTTCAAAGAAGCACCTAAAGCCATGAAACAATACTTGAATCGGTTGTTCAAATCAGTTTCGAGTTTTGTAACTGAACCTGGATTTTTAATTTCAACATATACAAATACATAGGGAGTTTTCCATATGATTCATCCGGATCACCTCTTAACTCCACAAATGCATGCTCTCGCGCCCTCCAAGCTTTATTGTAACTTAGTGAGACCCCATACTCATTCTTCATGTCATTTATTATGTCAGCTGGAGTGTATATAGTTTTTGCAGAGCTGTACTTATATTTGATGCAATTTGCCACCAATGAACTAGAGGCTTGTCGATGATCTCCCAATATCACATTCATCGAGCAAACATGTTCATTTCTAATGTACCTTATCTTGAAGTTGTCCGTTTTTCCAACTTTTGAAGCTCTGAAAGACCATTGACAATTAGAATCCATGCATTTTAATACGTAGACCTTTTTATCGGATTTTTCACCTTGAATTGGAAGTGGTTCCGCATTGCATATATTGCAACACTATTCATCAAGACATCTTTATTGCAGAAAATCTGATTTCTTTCAATTTTATCAACATTTGGATGGAAAATCACAGCAGTTTCAGCTTCCCCAATCACATTTTCAACACCAGGTAACAAATGAGAAGCTTCATAAGCAATATCTTCAATAGTTGGTAATCTTGGAGGGACTATGACTGTAGTGTTATTTCTTTCATATATCTGGAGCTCAAGTATGTTTGAACTTGAAGCGATTCGCTTTTTTTTGCAATTCAAGTCCTTCATGAAGATTAAATGATGCGCTACTATTTGTTACTGTTGAAAAATCAATGCACAAGAGAAAACTTGTAAAATCCTTGTGTTTTCTCTTCAATTCCAAATAGAACAACAGGGACTTAGTGGTTTTCATCTTTATTGAAGGATCATTATGCTTCACTTGATATTGAATTGTTATCTCCATGATTGTTTGATTCAACTCCAATTCCAAATAAATTTCTTCAACAAGCATGTTGAATGTACAATCTCTGAGAACCAATATCCCACCTTTCTTGAAATACTTGTATTCATAAGTTTCATTCCATTCACCATTGTAATGTAAGAAGATATTGATAAGTTCCATCCCCGCAAAAAGTAGATAGTAACATATGTATTAATGTACTACATGTGATTCCTTGAGAGTGCCTTTTCTTCTTCATTCTCTTTGATTTTCATCAACACATAACCTTTGTCTAGGCTATCAAAATAGTTATCTTTTTATTTTCTTTACTTCTCTTATCTCTAGTACTATACATGATCAATCCTTGTTAATCTTTACAAGCTTAGAATACAAGTAAATTCCAAAGGATCTCCAGTCATTAACACAAACATTGGGCATTCTAAGTAGAAGATGCCTTAGAATCTCTCAAAGATCTTCTGTTACATAAAAGAAGATCAATCCTTGCATGATCTCATGGAGAAACTAGAAGAAAAATATGTATAGCCTTAATACAGTGAAAGTTAAGTTTGTGCTCCTATCTTTCAAGATCTAGTTTCTAGTTTTGTTAAACTTAAAAAAGAAAAGAAAAGCTTATCAGAACAGGATTTATAAGTCAACTTCTAAACCTAGTTTGACAAAAGTTACTCTTAGCTACCAGTGTAAATAAACTTAAATAAGAACAGCCATGTTGCCATTTACACTATTTTGGCTGCTATGGTTTTTTAATGCATCTGATTTCATTTTCATGTGTCAATAAAAATGATTTTACTCCCCCATAAATGTGAAATCTGTTCTTCTTAAACTTAAATAAGTAGAGACAGAAATCAATAATTCATTCCAAAATCCAAAATCCAAAATACAGCAGCAGCAGCACAATAGTATATAGAAGTTATTGACTAAGACATCAAATATTAATGCAAGGCCACGAGATTCAAACATTCAGCATTCATATAAATTACATGAAAAACACCTCAAATCTTAACCTTAATCATAACCTCATCCTCACACCAGTCATATGGTTCTGCACAAATTCATTCTAAGTTAAAAAGCACCAGCAAAGCACAAGAATTAAGCAGCTCATATGGAATTTGAAAATCTTCTGCAGTAATTCTTTCATCAATGAAAACATATATCAAATTCTCTTTGCAAGTAAAAACTACTAATAACAACACTACAACAAAATTATAACAAAAAATTGAAAGCACAATCAACGGAAAATTTACAAAATGAGCAGAATGAAGAAATTCATAATATTGAAAGCACAATCAACGGAATGAATATACATGAACTGAAATTCATAATAGATAAACATTAGAATGAAGAAATCATCATAAATTTAATCCAAAATAAACAAAAAATAAATAAATTCAAGCAGAATTAAATATTGCTCACCGTAAATCTGGAAATTTCCTTTTAACGCAACTGACTGATATAAATTCTCCACCAAATTCTTAGTATTTTGAAAAAATTCGAGAATATTTGGAATGAAGGAAGCTCGTTTGCATATTTGAATTA
This sequence comes from Forsythia suspensa, assembly GCA_023638005.1. Lineage (NCBI taxonomy): Eukaryota > Viridiplantae > Streptophyta > Magnoliopsida > Lamiales > Oleaceae > Forsythia > Forsythia suspensa. Next base: position 785,238 of record JALRMA010000416.1, on the reverse strand, counting down.
GTTTTCGATTTGTATTGAACACGACAATGCGTTTTCAACTTCCTTGGAAAATTTTCAAGAAATTTGATTTTCTGTTCGATTCGGTGGTTTTGTGTTCTCTGATTCCATAGATTTGGTATTTTGGATGTAAGTTCGGTGGTTTTGTGTTCTCACGATATATCGATTTTTAAAATTTCAAAAATTTGGTTTTGTGTTCTCTGATTCTAGTGGTTGGGTTCAATTTACGCTGCTTTTGTAGATGTGTTATTTCGTGTTTGTGTGTTTTTTTTAATTGGATTGAATATTTTGTGGGTATATTTTAAAACACTAATTTTGAGGGTATTTTTCAACTTTTTTCCAAAAAGTGGTACTTTTGTCAATTTTCCCAATTTAAATTGAGTTCTTATATATAAATATCTCTAGTTTAATATTGTGCTGTCTATTTATAAAAATGAAGTTTATGTATAGGTCTTTAATAAAAAAAAATTAACTTTGATGTGAAAATATGAAATTTAAATAAATAAAATTTATCTTCTAATTAATTTTTTAGACAAGATTATTAAACATTATTATGCTTAATTAATAGATAACTATAATTTCTAAAATGGGAAATTGTAAAAAATGATCACTTTTGTTCGGCCAATTTAACAAAAGTCTAGTTTTAAATTGTGATAATTAGAGCATCTCCAATGCACTCAATCTATTACTTTTTAGACGTGCTATATAAACATATATAGACGAAGTTATAAAAAACTATCTCCAATGCATGCTAACGAGGACTCCGTCTGGCTGATTTGGCACACCAAAAATAGACTCTCTGTCTAGAAGTCCGTCTAAGTTTAGACGGACTTCAGAGATAAAGCGACTCAAGAATTTAAATCAATCTAAAGATTTTACTAAAAAAAAAAGAGACAAGGAAAATATAAATTGAAGACTTGCCAATTTTAAAAAATTTAATGTCACATAAGCGGTAATATTAATTTTAGATAGAACCCATTGGAGGAATTTATAATTTGACCGCCTATCACAATAGATATTGTCTTCACGTGAATTGGAAGTCAAAATCATTTTACATGCTACATGTACACCAATGTATGTAATCGTTGAAGATGCTTCTTGGGCTCAGAACTACTTTCTATTCGTATACTAATAATTACTAGGTGTATACTATTTACCAAAAAATACTGGACTCATTTATTTATTAATGATAATTATGTTTTCAAAAATAATTCGAAAATTCAAATATATCTCATTATTTATCTCTTTAAATATAGCATAATAATAATAATTAACAATTTCCCCAAAATTTAAGTACCATTGCCGAGCTCGTTATCATAATTGTAGCTTTTCTTTTGTCCAATCAAGTCAAACCCACTTCTTCTCCCACTTCTTCCCGTTTGTTCACCGTTCACCATTTTCAATTTCACAGAGACTAAGAAAGTTCAGTATCACCGCCATTTTCATCATTTCTCTTTTGTTAGTAACAGTGGACAGAGTTCATATCGCCGGGAGTTATTAAATTCTGATTCATGTCATCTTATAGGCAAAAATCAAACTTGAAAAGGTATATTTAATATGAGTTCTCGTTCATTTTTTTCTAACAGATACATATTTTTTAATATGAGTTCTCGTTCATTTTTTTCTAACAGATACATATTTTTGTTTACATTGAAACTGAGATTAATTTTACCATTGAAGATGTTAACTTGGAATGAAATCTCATACGGTGGAAAATGCAAACTAATCACATTAACAATTACCTTGTAAATCATGATGGAATCTACATCTTCATATCCGATATCTTCACTTCAGCAGTTACGCCTATTGAATTGTTACTCTAATGACGCTTGTTCTTTGATATCATCATAATGATTGAATTCAAAATTATGGAGATTTCTGGATTGTACAATTCTAACTATGGGTGGGCGTGTGATGAGTTGGGTCGATTTTTTATTCAACTCAAAATCCAACCCAACCCACCAATGGGTTGGAATTCGACCCAACCCAACCCGATGAATCTTGGGTCGGTTTGGGTCGAGTTGACAGTTTTGCTCAAATAAAATTATTGGTTCTTGCAAAATTACCAGCAATGGACAAAGAAAGCATTGGACCAAAAATCATGAATTTTTGCAAAATTATCAATGTAAATTATTAGTTCTAGTAGTCGACAAATTCAGTGTGAATCCAACAAATGTTATATTTGAATCCAAAATTTAAAGTACATACAGGAGGAAAAAATCTAAATAATTGTTCGGCCGGATCAATCTGCAAGAAATTACCTGTGTCGGGTCGGTTGTCATGTGCATGAAGGAGGAAGCACTTTTGAAGGAAGAGGAAACAACGAGTTTGCACCGCCAAGCTGAAGGAGGAGGACAGCGAGCGTAGAGGGCGAGTAGTTCAAGCGTGTGCAATAATGGGTCGTGTCATGTGGGTGTGCATCCGGTAGTGGTGGTTTTACCGGCGTTGGCCATTGCGAGGAGACGAGCGTGGATAGATTTGGGACCAATGATCTATTCTTCTCTAGTTCTCTATGCGTGTATATAATTTGAGGCCCTCTAATTGCGAATTTATTATGTGTGTCTGGTTTTGACTTTTTCATTGTTTTTATTTTATTTATTTATTTATTTTGTAATTGAGTTGGGTTGGCCCAAATTTCGACCCAACTCGGTTGAAAATTACATTTTAAAAATCAAAACCAATCCATACAAGATAAAAACCCGACCGAATCTGGGTCGGTCTGGCGGGTCGGGTCGTCGGCTCGACTAGGTTGGGTCGGATTTTGCCCACTCCTAATTGTAACAGAAGACGTTTTAAATTATGACAATTATTCTCATAATTGTCACCTCATTTTGTATCCCAGCTTTTTCCATATTTTTTTTTAATTAGGTGTTTTTTAAGATATTATTATTTTACTAATATTTTTCCAAAGATGATAACAAAGACGAGTATATGCCTAATTTTCCCTTTTAAGTTTTAACCAATTTTAATACGTGCACTTCATTTTTATAAATGGGCAGCACAATAATTAAAAGGATAAAAGTAAATGGAAATGATCTACTCCCCACAAAAAGATAAAATGTAACCTACTTTTGTAAATGTCATGTACCCTTAAAAGAGTTTGTTGCATGCTATTTTGGGACAGATGCCACCACCTTTCAGCTTGTAAAAGATTTTACCTTTGATTTATAATTTCTGTTTTCTCGATTTTGCAATGTTGCGGCTTATTTCATAAATAATTGTGCTAGCATAATGTTGAACTTAACACATGTTAGGGTGTACTTACAAGTATTGAGCTTACTATTTTTAGTGGCTGCCACACAATAATTGTGATGACGACTTTATTTATTTGTTCAAAAAGTAGTTTTTAAGCATGAACTCACAATCTTATTCAAGGTAAGCTTCTGAAAGCACGTATAAATATCCTGTGGACAAGAAACGGCAAAGAGCAAAGGTAAAATGCTAGAAGATAAGACAGCACTAGCTGTTCGGAAGATTGAGCAGGTGTCAATCCCCATACATGGTTTTACGACGTTGCGGAAATCTGTGTTTTTCGATAAACAGTCGCCCGGGCCTGGTCATTGTGACCCCCTTTGTGAGGAGGCACTCATTCTCCCGGTTACGGGGCTATTTTGCCGAGTTCCTTAGAGAGAGTTGTCTCGCCCTCCTAGGTAGATCATCAACCTTTTTTGCAATCAAATATTCAAGATGGCCAATTTAATCTTCAAAGTTCTTCTTGCAATCAAATATTTCGAGTGATAAATTCTTCATTTATTATGTATTTTTGTAAATTAAACATGATTGTCTAAACTCTTTGTGCTAAAGATGATGATGTAAACCATATGTTGAAGTTTTAATTCAAGAATTTCCGTTTTTAATCTTAATTTGTGTTTGTTTGATTTATGTCATGGTTTTAATATCCGTTTGAATGATTGATCACTGTTTGAACATGTTTGTGATTTATTTTCGTTTCTGAAAGGTTCAAAATAGATTAGTTCATTATGATTTTAAACACTAAGTCCTATAGAGATTAAGAATAATTTCCTAGTTTGGTGCAATCAAATTTGATAATTTTGATATTGAAAGCGTTTTTGTATATTCGTATTCAAAATAGGAATATTTTGGAATTTATATGAAAATATGTTTAATTCTACTTGAAAGAGATTATTAGATAACTTAGGATTATCGATTGTCAATTTGAACATAAATTGGATTAGAGCGTTGATTTTGAGGATTAAGATAGATATTAATGGTGGAGTCGGATTCTAAGCGTAACTCCTTTACTTGATTTTTCTCCAAAAACTATATTTGCACTTAGTTAAATCGTAGTTATAGTTTAGAGAATTTCATATTTTTCTTCATCCAAATATTTCTTGTGTGTATTCGATTTAAGATGGAATTGGTGAAAATTAAGCTCTAGTCTAATCCTCGTGGGGACGATACTCTTTTACTCACTTTTACTATTACTTGTCAACGAACCTGTACGCTTGCGGGATTTCACCGTACAAGTTTTTGACGCCGTTGCCGGGGATTAAGATTTTTATCTTAAATTTTGTTAATTTTAGCTTGAATTTTTCTTTTTCTTTTTATTATTATTATTTTTCTTTCTTTGTTCGCTCCGTACTTCTTTTTGCTCTTTTCGGGTAGTTGCGCTGTTTTATACAAGATTTGGAAGATCTCGACCTTTTGCCATTTGATCCCGAGATCAAAATAACTTTTTGTCCTCGAAGAAGAGAACAGAGAAATACACTAAAAACAACAACACAAGATGACAGCCTCTGAGATTGATGAGGACGACATGCTTGTTGGAGATGTCTTCGCAATGTATCAGGCTAATATAGCGAGAAATGTTGCAACTTTTGGGATTGATGAGGACGACATGCTTGTTGGAGATGTCTTCGCAATGTACCATGATAATATAGCGAGATATGATGCAACTTCTGAGATTAATGAGGACGACATGCTTGTTGGAGATGTTTTTGCAATGCACCAGACTTCAACTTGTCCACTAACAAATTCATTCACATCGAACCTTGAAGAAGTCAACTATACTCAGAATTTCTCGCGTCAACAGAACAACCCTTACTCCAACACTTATAATGTGGGATGGAAAAATTATCCAAATTTCTCTTGGGGTAACCATCTGAATCAGGGAAATCAAAGTCAAGGAAAACCATATGGATTTCAACAACTTGGATTCCAACAAAGACGAGGAGAAAAAGCCATCGTTGGAAGACTTAATGCATCGATGAAATTAAAAAACTGATAATACTCTCACAAAGACCAACAGGCTTCACTTAAAAATCTAGAAACTCAAATTGGACAAATAGCAGCAACTTTATCTAGGAGTCCACAAGGCACCTTCACAAGCGACACTCAAGCCAACCTAATGAAACACTTGCCAAGCATTGCAACAATGAGTGATGAGCAACTCGTCCGAGATTTTGAATAATAGACATGTCATCCTACCAGATGAATCACCAATTAAAGAAGAAGATTATGTGGAGAAAGTGAAGTTAAATAGACAAAATGAAAAAAATGATAATTAATGATGTTGCACTTATCAAGCAATTCTCCGACTCCCATCTTTCTTCTAAAATTTATCGATGAGGAAGTTGAAGTTTTCGTAGTTGTATTTGAGCAAGGTGCTAAACTGAAATCATATTTTTATGAGGAGCGCAAATTTAAAATTTTGAGGATAAACGAAAAATAGTGCAAAGTCAATAGATGCAAGCAAAGCAAGTCCTCCAAAGCACTATTTAAAGTACCATGAAACGATTGTTACGAAGTCAAACTAACGACTCTAAACAAGCGCTTATTGGAGGCAACCCAATTTCTAACCCTTTTATTTACTTGCTTTTAAGTAAAAATTTTAAGTAAAAATTTTGCTTCTAGGTTGTCGTCATCCTTTTGTATGAAATTTCTCAATTATCACATAATATATTTCTTGATTTTGTAGGTCAACAAAGTGTTCGATGAAATACTTTAACTAGAAAATTGCTCCAAAGGACTTGGAAGATTCACTATAAGTTTGAGAAAAATAGCATGGCCGATTCAAAATGCTCAAATACTCTAACCATAAAGAAGAATACTAGGGGAGTATCGAGATCATTCTCTTTATTTTCATAATTTGTCTTCGTACTTACATTGGGACAATGTTGATTTAAGTTTGGGGGTGTAGTCAATTTGTTGAGTCAAGTTTTTATTATTATTATTTATTTATCTAGAGTATGTAGTATTAAAAAAAAAAGTGAAAAATATTTTCTTTGTGTAACATAGTTGGACAACTTGCTAGCTTATTATGATTTTTATTTGGTCTAAGATTAATTGTTGAAAAATGATTGAGTATTGCTACAATGTGCTTAGTTTTGTTAAAATTCCTTATCCGTGTGAGACTTAAGACTACTTTGAGCACATAGCTATTTTTGGTGTTGCTTAAGTTTGGAGACAAGTTATGTAATGTAAATGAAGACTTGAATTTAAGACTTTAGATAGTGTTTTTGATTTCCAAGTACCCAATTGAAAAACTCACTATACCAACATTTGAGAATAAGTTTGGGGGTGACCGAAATGGGTAATGGTGATAGTTTAGAGAAGTGATGATTCAGTCTTTATTGAGAAAATTTATAATAGTTCAAGTTGACGGGTTGAAACTAAGCATTGACTATTTTCTAGAATTCTAATCCCAACTTTCAGTCCCAATGAAAGACATTGCACTAGTCAAGGCACATCGAGTAGAAAAAAGTTGCCTATACTGATGTGTGAAAGCTAACCTTGAGTAATTTGGCCCTATGTATCAACAATATATAGGAGATGATCTACCATGGAAGAGGGTTGTCTCAGTATTAGAGCAAAAACTACCTACTGTGTTGAATAAAAAAAAAACAAAAGTATAAAGAAAAGCAGTAGGAAGAAACGAAATAAAAGTACTGCATTTGCCTAACTAAGTCTTGGACAAGAATGGAGATTTAGATGCCTAGTTAGTTTAACTTGCTTAGTTATGACCTAAAGACTAGAACACTTGACATCATGTAGAATCATTGCCTATCTAAACTTTGATTTTATCAGTTAGATCCTTCTAGCTTGAGAATGAAGACTAAAATGTGAGTCTAGCCTTGGTTGAAAGCCATTGAGAAGAAGTGATAAATACTTGAATATGGTGTGAAATTTACGAGAAGAGAAAGAAAAATATGACCATTGAGGGTTGGGATTGAAAGACTTAAGAATCTATTTGTTTGCATAATTTTATTCAAATTAAAGTAATGACTGAAATAGCTATTAACACACACACAAGAGTCGAACATTGGATAAGTGTTAAAATCTTTTATGTAACAATAGTTGGACCTTTTTCTTGAATTAAATGATTAGACCTATACTAGAGACGAAAGTGGTAAGAAGTCCAACGGTGTGCACAATTTTTTCTTTGTATGCATTTGAGTCTTTGTTTTATCTTATTTTTGCTCGGGACTAGCAAAAGTTCAAGTTTGGGAGTTTGATAAGAGTAATTTATACACTTATATTGATTCCTTAATGAAGAGTTTTTGTATAATTCTAAGTATTTTAGAGTCGATATCTCTTGAGTTTTTGTTCATTTTTGTGATTGTAGGACAAAATCCCCGAACTCAAGTCACATTAGTGAAATCGGCGAGTAAATGAGAAGAAATTGAATTTTTAAAGTGAATATCAAGAGCCAAATATTAGAGAATGAGAAAGAAGATAGTATGTAAAATTCTTCCAAGTTTCATATGTCGTTTCTAAGATCATATGTCTTTACTTGTTCATACTAATAACACTTGTATATCATTTTAAGATAGTATGTCATTACTTCTTTGTATCACATCACTTGTAAGTGCTGTCGGGGTGGTGAAACCTCCTTCGTGGGATGGAATAGTCGAGATATATATATTTTTCATTCAATTATTAAAATAAATGGTTTAGTTATTTTCAAGAAAAAGATTGGTCAACCATGGAGACTCTAAAGCGTTGGTCAGTCGAGGTTAGGTGGTCCCGTTGAGTTTGGGTGGTCCCGTCATCCTACTTTCCAACATCATTTTCCAGAAGACAGGTATCAAATATATGTTATTATGTCTTGACCTGGGTCTTGGTTCAATAAGTCTTGAAGCATGCAAGGGTCTACTAGTGAAGATCTATTCAATCATAATTTTGAAGAAGATTCAGATAATCAACAAGAAAATCTCAATATAAGAGAAATTTAAATAGCAGAAATTGAACAAAAATTTCAAAGCTGGTCAATCCCAAAAATAGATCAAAAGACTATTATCAAATAGGAAGATTTGATTTCAAACAAGATTATGCTATAAAAATTTGTGAACAATCTATCTCAGTTAAACAAGATATAAAGACCTTAAAGTTATTCTCAAAAGAAGCAATTCTTAATCATAGGAAGAAATATAAAATTCTCCATGTTGGCTTAGTTCAAGTTGCTTTGCCAAACCTTTATTTAGATTAGGAATTGATGTTCCAATATGTCTTATTCTTAGAGATAAAAGACATTCAAAATTCTTAAATCCTCTACTTTCGGTTTAGAATCAAATCTTGAAAGTGGCCTGTCTATTTCAATTTTTATCCAAATTTCTCTATGAATCTTTCAGATGATGCAATTATTAATTCTCTATGCTTAGATATGCAAGCTAAGAATATTGAAATGGATTGTAGATCCAAGGCTATTTGTATCATCTATCGTATTTATTACAAAGTGATGAGCACAAACATGAGCCCAAAAGTCTTATAATCTTTACCAAAGAATGAAACTCTCCTAATCGAGATCAATCCCTTCACTCAAATGTTTCTATTCCCAAAAGATTGAGTTGGGGTCAAGTAACTCAAAACTCTCTCTAGACGTTTGAAAACAAACATCCTCCTCAAAGAGAGAATCCAAAAACTGAGTTGAACAAAATTACTGAATTGTGTGACAGTAGCGTGCAAATCGATTTGCCTTTTAAATCAAGACATTCTTTTAGTTCCTCTCGTAACTCTAAATCTATCAGATCTTGCAATCAATCAAAGAAGCGATCACCTTCTTCCGAAAAACTCAAAAGAATAGGTTTTACTCCTAATATTCCAAAAACTCATTATTCGGATGAAGACTCAACAAGTCACAATTTCTTTGAATCTCCAACTCTCTCAGATATGAGATCTCAAAGAAACCAACTAAATGTTATCTCTTCTTCAATATATCGAAAAAGAGAATTAAAAATAAATAAAAACCAATTGTCAATTTTTTTTGAAGAACTATTAAGAAGCTTCACTTAAAAGAAGAACTCGATCGTCTCTGGAAAGAGTTTTACTCATACCCAGAAGATATTAGTTTCTTCAAATTGGCTTATCTTCAAGTTTTTAACCAAAAACCAACAATAAACAACACTCATGATAAATCAAAACTCTGGAAAACCACTTCCGAAAATAGTTTTCAATTCAGTTCACCCTCATCTCGAAGAAATTTATATTCAAAAGGTAGGTATTAAAGTTATTGCTTCTCCTCTAAAGCAAATTACTAAAAAATGTGAGAGTGAAAATCCTACAATTAAAGATATCAAAAATATTCAACAACAAAATAATTATACAAATATTTGCTACACTCTGTGGCAACTCAACTCAATCAAATTGATCAACCAATAACACCTCCAAAAATTTGAGAAAAAAGGGAGAAAGAAAGAGAAAAAGAGTCAAATAGTCATTTAATAAAAAAACACTGTTTAAACCAAATGAAGGAAAAGTTAATTTCGAGGCAAATTCTTGAGATATCCTTGTAAAAATTACTAAACAATTAAAAATAAAGAATCAACAAGCAAGATTAATGTCATTAATTCAATTGATGAAATTCAAGAGCAATTCGAAGAACTAAAAATTAACTAACTTAAACAAGGAAAATATAGAACTCATGCCTTACTCCATTATTACTCAAGACCTACTTTCTCGGATATGCTTGGTGAAAAACCAAAGCCACCTCAAATTTTTTTCCCCGAAATGAGGTTATCTCGTGGAACATCGATGGAATGACCGAACATCAAATTCTCCAAGTCATTGGTGAAATGACTATGGCATTCGATGCCTTTAGTGCTAGAAGCAATAACAACCACCAAGTAGCCGTCAACCTCATTGTTGGATTTATCGGACAATTAAAAGATTGGTGGAACAATTAGGGGTGGGCGTGGGTCGGGTTGGGTGGGTTTGGGCCCAACCCGACCAACCGATTAAAATCGGTTTGGAGAAATCAAACCGAAAAAAAAAAAATTTGAAACCCAACCCGAATCGACCCGAACCGACTCGGGTCGGTTCGGGTTTTCAATTCGGTCGGGTTCAAGAACAAAAAAAAAAAAAAAAAAAAATTTTTTTTTTTTTAAAAAGCGAGTCGGTTTGGTTGGGTAAACCCAACCCGAAACCGATTTTCAACCGACCCGAGTCGGTTCGGTTCGATTCGATTAGTCGATTTTTCGATTTTTTGCCCACCCCTAGGAACAATTATCTTTCTCAAGATGAAAGAAATCAAATTCAACTTGTCGTACAAAATGAAGGTGATAATCTTGCAGATTCTACCAAACAGGATGCGGTTAACTCCCTCATTTTCACAATTATCAAATATTTCATTGGTGAACCAAGCGCCTTTCATGAAATATCTTCTGAACTCCTGATGAATCTTTCTTGTCCAAAATTGCAAGACTTGGGTAGTATAAATATATCTTTCTTCAAAAGATCATGATGCGTGAATAATGTAATTCACCTTTACGGAAAAAAAAAAGATTTACCGCAGAACTTCCAAAGTTGTTTGCGAAGAGTTTGAAATTCAATCAAACCGAATATTCAATGATCCCATATAGTATTTTAACATATGGAGAGCTTATATGTTTCATTAACAAAGAAGGACTTTATCTTTGTAATTGACCTAAAGCTCAAAACAAAACTTAAATCTAAAAAACAAGAAGGAAGAAAAGAACTTGGTTTTTTTTTTTTTTGAACAATATGAATATGAAGGTATCGAGACTCCTTCAAGATCTCACCAAAAAATGAAAAAACACTTAAAAACAAGAAGACCATTTTACCAAAAAGATACTCCAAATTATTACAAGAAGAAACGAAGATTTCATAGGGGTCGAAAAGGAAATACTTTCAAAAGAAACCTCCTAAAGATCCTTCTAACACGACCTATTGGAAGTGTCACAAGAAATGACATTATGCGAATAAATGTCATTTGAAAGGAAAAATCAATAATATTCAAATTGACAATGAACTTAAGAATCAATTGTTAAATTTAATCAATTCTTCCGATTCTTCAGAATTTGAAGACGTTAACTTCAATCTTCAAGAAAACTCTGACTTTAGCCAAGAGTCTTTTTCTACTCTATCTTCTGATACAAAGATGATTTACTGTTGCAAAGGCAACTGCAATTGTGATACTAACTCCATTAATGTTTTAACATTTGAAAATGAATTAATCCAAGACATTATAAATCAAGTTCAAGACCCACAACTTAAACAAAAGTTTAATAAACTTATCTATCTAGAAGAAAAGAGACCTCAAATAACTTACATTCTTAATGAAAAACTCAAGAAATTCAAGCAGACTAATAAAATTTATTCTAGTCAAGACTTAAATGGAGAGGTTAATCAAATAAAAAAGTCAAGTTCGAATCTTGAAAAGCAATTGACAGAGCTCAAAGTTGAAGTTTCCATTTTCAAAGCTTAATTTGCTCCAAAAAACCAAAGTTTCTTCGTTTTACTCTTCTAGTTCTTACGAAGGCGAGAATACTAATCAAATCCCTCTTCAAAAACAAACCAATCCAGACAATGACCAAAACATGAATGTCATTATCCAAATCCGACTACAAAAATGGTATACCAATGCAACAATAGTTATTAATAAAGAATTCAAAATTAAAACTAAAGTACTTCTTGACTCAGGTACAGATTAGAACTACATTAGAGAATGGCTCGTTCCTGCCAAATATTTTGAGAAAACTACTGACAACCTTTATGGAGCAAGTTGTAAAAGTCTCAATATAAGATATAAACTAACAAAAGCGCATGTCTGTAATCAAACTATTTGCTTTAATATCAGTTTTTACCTTGTTAAAGACTTAGATCAAGAAGTCATTCTTGAAACCCCTTTCCTAGTCCAATTATACCCAATCATAATTAGATAGATTGATTAAGATCAAGAAATTTCCTTTGAGTTCATCAATCCTCCTACTCTTAGAGATATCAATATTATCAAAGAAAATACGATTACAAAAATAAATAATAATAATAATCTCAAGAAACAACATATAAGATATCTTAAAAAAGACATCAATTTTCAAAGATTAAAAAACAATTAGAAAAGGCAACCATTAAAGAACGTATCTCAAAAATAGACAAAGCTATTAGGTGTGAAATATGTTCTTCTATCCCCAATACTTTCTGGGAAAGAAAGAAATATATTGTTACTCTGCCTTACATTCATAATTTTAATGAAAAACAAATACCAATCAAAGCAAGACCTATACAAATGAACAAAGAACTTCTTGAATATTGTACAAATGAATTCACCGATCTCCTTGAGAAAGGCCTAATTAGGCCAAGCAAATCTCTATGGAGTTGTGCTACTGTCTATGACAATAACCAATTCGAAATTGAGAGAGGAGCCCCTCGACTTGGAATTTTCGGAGGTTTTATTGGTTGATCAATTTGATTGAGTTGAATTGCCACATAGTGTAGCAAAACATTTTTATAATTATTTTGTTGTTGAATATTTTTGATATCTTTAATTGTAGGATTTTCACTCTCACCTTTTTCAATAATTTGCTTGAGAGGAGAAGCAATAACTTTAAATCTCCCTTTTGAATATAAATTTCTCAGTTTTTGGAATCTCTCTTTGAGGGGGATGTTCGTTTTCAAATGTCTAGAGAGAGTTTTGAGTTACTTGATCCCAACTTAATCTTTTGTGAATAGCAACATTTGAGTGAAGATGATTGATCTAGATTAGGAGAGTTTCATTCTTTGGTGAAGATTTTAAAGCTTTTGGGCTTATGTTTGTGCTCATCGGTTTGTAATAAATACGATAGATGACACAAACAGCCAAATCTACAATCCATTTCAATATTCATAGGTTGAATATCTCAGCATATAGAATTAATAATTGCATCATCTAAAAGATCCATAGAGAAATTTGGATAGCAATTGAAATAGACAAGGTAACTTTCAAGATTTGATTCTAAAATTGAAAGTAGAGAATTTGAGAATTTTGAATGTCTTTTATCTATAAGAATAAGACATATTGGAACATCAATTCTTAATCTAAATAAAGGTTTGACAACAACTTGAACTAAGCCAATATGGAGACATTTATATTTCTTCATATGACTAAGAATTGCTTCTTTTGAAAATAACTTTAAGGCATTTGTGTTTAACTGAGATAGACTGTTCACAAATTTTTATAGCATAATCTTGTTTGAAATCAAATCTTCCTATTTGATAAATAGTCTTTTGATCTATTTTTAGGATTGACCAGTTTTGAAGTTTTTGTTCAATTTCTGCTATTTGAATTTCTATCATATTGGGATTTTCTTGTTGATTATTAAAATCTTCTTCAGAATTATGATTGAATAGATCTTCACTAGTAGACCTTGCATGCTTCAACACCTATTGAACCATGACCTAGGCCAAGACATAATAACATATATTTCATACCTATCTTCTGGAAAATGATGTTGGAAAGTAGTAGGTGGTGTCAGTTATGTCTTTGATTTTATCCCAGATATCAAGAAAATATGTGAACCCTTATATCAAAGACATCGAAGTAATCCTCTCCACGGTCAGATAAACATACTAAAACAATCAAGTCCATTAAGCAATCATATGGAGAAGTATCAAGCAATCATGCATTGCTGATTCCACCATGGAAGCCGAGTATGCGGCATCTTGTGAAAGCTACTAAGGAGGCAATATGGCTCAAAAATTCCTAACGAACATTGAGGTGGTGCCTACAACATCACAGCCCATGACATTGTACTGTGACAATAGTGGGGCAGTGGCAGTGGCAAATGCTAAAGAACCAAAGAGTCATCAAAGGAGAAAACATATAGAACAGAAATATCATCTCTTAAGAGAGATTGTTAGTCGTGGAGATGTAATTGTCAGCAAGATTGTCACTGAGGATAACCTCGTAGACCCATTTACTAAAAGCCTTCCTGCTAAAAGTTTCGAAAGACATCTACAAGGCATGACAAATATACTCTAGGGTAAGTGGGAGAATTGTTGGGTAATGTGCCCATATAGTGTAGTTTTTGTTGTGATGAAATGACAATTTTATATTGAATAAAACTTTGGATTGTATTCATTTATTATTGTTGCATTTGTTTAATATTGAGCATGTAAATAAAGTGTCAATGATCACTTGTGATAATATAAGTTGGGTTCTTGCGTTGAGAAGTATAGTGTGACACAACTTATATTTTGATCATCAATAAAATTGTTCACAACTAATGTATAAGGGTTAGTGCCTTGTACCGGAAGGTTGTAGTGTTGACTATTTAATCATTCATGTTTGCAATTTGTCCTTATCGCATAAATAGATTAATGGTGACACTAGTACACTTGGAGTGTATTGAACGGACCACGTGTCGAATTTAATTATATAGCATGACTGTGCGACTAAATAAATCTCACTTGATCACTGGGTATTTAATCTAAATCCCTTGACATGATTATGTATATATTTTCGTTAGTTTGAAGGTTCTTTGATTTACCAATGGGTGAGATCAATTTAGTTGATCAAATATCTCGATGAGTTAGGAGCTTGAGAATGAGCGATGTAGAAAACACGAATTCGTGTCGAGAGCGTAGATCACGAAAATGGGTCAAGTGACAACTTAAGTATTTTACGTAGAGCGGTTATAAATCTGAGCTTAGTGTTTAGCGACGGCTAAACTTCGACATATGTGAATTAGTTTACAAGACCGCTGAAGAAAATATAACTTAAAGTTAGTAAGAATAATTAGAAGGGGAAAATGGTCATTTATGCTCATACCTAATTATTGGATCTCTAACAGGGATGAAATTTATATATATACGGTAGGTCAAAGGAAAGTATTAAAACTTCTACAATCTTATATATTTCGAGAGTGTAGTCTCTTGTCTTTAGTGAAAAAAGCAAAAGACTAAATATTAGATCGAGGGGTCTAGGGTAGACTAGACAGAATCTAATTATTAGAACTTGAAAAATATATGTCCGGACAGGTCCTATGGTAGCTCTTATAAAATTTTGGGCTTAATCATAATTACTATGAAAGTTTTGAACTTAATTGTAATTGTGATATAAGCTCAGGGATTACATATGTAATTAAATCAATCCTAAACTAATTGGACTTGGATGCAATCAGAATGCTTGTCGTATTTATATCACATTGCTTGTGACATAAATTCATTCGATCAATTAAAAAAAGAAAAGAAAGTAAAATTCTTAAGTTTTGTTTGAATTGAATTTTATCTTCTTGGTTTTCTAAATCATCCAAATCCGTAAATTAGTTCTTGATTCAATTAAAAGGTGCCCATACACCATTATAATCTATACTTGAGAGAATACCATAGAAGACTTGAACGTTGGGAGCACCAAGTTCGTGAATCAAAAGCAGGAAATTTGTGAATCAGATTGAAGACTAATATCGTTTATCAATTCAGGTATAATACTAAATCATTAGTATTTAATTATAATAAATACGTGAATGTCTAGCAAAGATCTTTTTTTTATTGAATTAAATAAATTTTTATTTTCTGGCTAATTTTCGTGCCAGTATCCAACAAGTGGTATCAGAGCAGTCTAGAACGTTCACGTGTCTATTATGTTAGCTAGATCTGATAATTGTATGTTCTAGTCGAGCTATGTTTGGGATTATTTGTTTATATGTTGATTGAATAATTAATATTATTTTAAACTGTGATCCAATTATTTTGTGGCCCCACTTGTTCATTGTATTTCATTATTTCGAGTTTGTAACAAGGTCGGTGGATTACAACTCCATCATCTTAACTTAATTTTTAAGCGCAAAATAGAATTTAAATTGTGAGCCCTAAAAGGAGACTAGTTATTTTGTAATGGTTGAAAATTTGAAGATCAATCGGACCCGACGAAGAATGAACCAACAAATATATATATATATATATATATATATATATATATATATATATATATATATATATATATATATATATATATATATAACACCGGAGATCTACGCGATCACGATCCGGTTCGATGGAGATCTATGCTCTTGCGAGATCCGGTGCACCGTTCAGTAGCATCGGAGATCTACGAGATGGGCGGATCCGCTACCGCTGCGAAGCGCAGATCCGGGCATTATGGCGCAGTAGCGGGCGCAAATATCTCGCGTCGGTTAAGCCGCTTATACATGTTGATTGGGCGAATCGCTCGCCCCCACGACCGGGTATTGTCGCTTGGCTGTGTTATTTTTTGTGAGGGTTATTTGGACAAGAAGACAACTCAAGGAGGAAGAAGACCCATGTTTGGTTGCTGGGATACCTCATGTTTGGTGCAATGAATAGTGGATGTTTTGTTCAATGGAGGGCTGAAGATTTAATTTAAATATTGGATTTGGATTCAATTAGTTTTTAATTTATTTCTTGAGTCTTGTTTTGGGCCACAAATAATTGTTAATTTATTGCTAATATGCAATAATTTTGTTATCTTCAGCAAAATGTATCTCAATCTATTTTCCGTTATCTTAAAACAAAACCAACTTCTTTGGAGAAAATTATGTGGATTGAAAACGTAACCTAATGATTGTTTTCACCGTTGAGAAATTTAATTTTGTGCTTGAAGAAGATTAGCCTGAGCAACCCACTGAGACTGCAAGCAAGGACAAGAGGGATTCTTATGATAAGTAGGTGGCTGCAGACAAGTTGGCTCGCTGTTACATTTCGACATCGATGTCGAATGTGTTACAGCAAAAGCATGACAATCTTGAAACCTCTTATGACATAATGAAAAGTCTCAAAGACATGTTTGTTCATCAAAGTATGAGAGCTCAGTTCGAAGTCGTTCGTACCTTGCACAACATCTGCATGAAACCCGGAATGCAAGTGAAGGACCATATGTTGACCATGATTGGACACTTTAATGTGGCAGAAAATCTGGGTGCAACTATTGATGCAGATACTCAGGTGGATATGGTATTGAACTCTCTACTTGATATGTTTACACAATTTACTGTGGACTATCACTTACACAAGATGGATATGCCATTGACTAAGCTGATGAATGAGTTGCAAAATGTGGAGAGTGGTCTTAAGGCCAAAGGTGGTAATGCTTATGCATCCATTGGTAATTCCTCTGATTCCAAGCCGAAAGGCAAGTGTTTCAACTGCGACGAGAAAGGTCATGGGAATAAGACTGTCCCAAAGCACTAGCTAAAAAGAAGCAGAGTGCTGGTGAGTTTTTCATAACTGAGTCTTGTTTAGTGGTTGATTCTACATATTCTTGGGTTGTAGATTCTAGAGCTACTAATCATGTTTGCATGTCAATGCAGGTGCTTCAGGAGAGCAGAAAACTTAATGAAGGCCAGTTTACTATCACAGTCGGCATAGGAGCAGTAGTTTCGACGAGAGCTGTATGAGTAGTTTGTTTTTATTTCAGTAGTGGTAGATGTTTAATTCTTAAGGATTGTTATTATGTCACGCAGATGAAGCGGAATTTGATTTTCATTTATTGTTTAATAGGACGAGGTTATTCTCTTGATTTTGCGTCTAATAAAGCGCTTTACATTTTGATGAATAAAGCTCCTATTTGTGCCATATATTTGATGAATGGTCTTTATATATTAAACTATTCTACAAATGAAATTAATAATACTTCTGCAAACTATAAGAAACAAAATACATACCATACTAGTGATACTTATTAATGGCATCTTAGACTTGGACACATCAACCTTAACAAGATATAAAGACTGGCAAAAGATGGTCCCCTCAACTCAATTGAGGTCGAACCATTGCTGGTTTGTGATTCTTGTTTGGAAGGTAAGATGACCAAAATGTCCTTTTTAGCAAAGGGACATAGAGTCAAAGAAGTGTTAAAACTAGTTCATTCTGATGTATGTACTTGCGAGAGGGGCTATGAGTATTTTATCACCTTCTGGATGATTGCTCTAGATTTGGATACATTTACTTGATGACTAAAGTCATAGGCTTTTGAGAAATTCAAAGCATATCGGATTGAGGTCGAGAAACATTTGAGTAAAAGTATAAAGATATTTCTATCAGATCGAGGTGACGAATATCTCTCAGGATAATTCAGGGACTACTTAACAAAAATTGGTATAGTTTCTCAACTGAGTGTGCCTGGTCCACCCCAACAGAATGGCGTTTCAAAAAGAAGAAATATAAGTTTTTCAACTCTACCGATCCCATTTTGGAGATATGCACTTAAGACAAACGCTTATATTCTTAACCTAGTTCCATCTAAGTTTGTTCCCAAGACTCCTCTGGAATTATGGAATGGGCGCAAACCAAATTTGCGTCACATCCGAATTTGGGGATGTCCGACTCATGTGTTGAAAGGAAAAATAGAAAAGTTAAAGTTTAGGTCAGAAATATGCCTGTTTGTGGGATATCCTAAAGGTACTAGGGGATACTATTTTTATAATCTTCTAGATATGAAGGTTTTTGTCAGTACAAATACAACCTTCCTGGAGGATAAATATATTAATGAACGTCAGTCTAAGAGTACGGCTGTTTTGGAAGAAATTAGTGGGAGTAATCCCAACTCATCAATTCCTAGAACACAACCTAGTGACAAACAACCCATGGTATCGCAAACACGTAGAGAATGTAATCTGAGTGGGAGAAATGATTTGTTATCTGATCCCATAAATCAAGAAAATGTTCGAGGTGATGAGGAGGTAATGGTATTATCTGAAGGTGATACCAACATTGATGAAAATGACGATTCCAAATGAAGCCACGGTTCAAGATCCACCGCCCCTTAGGCAAAGTCAAAGGGTTATCAGAAAACTGTCTAGGTACTTGTTTGTCGGAGAATCCAAACAGGCGATCTCTACAAAACAAGTAGATCTGAATTCATATAAGGAGGCTATAAACGATATGGATGCAGATTTGTGGAGACTAGCTATGAACACTGAGATAGAGTCTATGCATTCTAATCAAGTCTGTGAACTTGTAGATGCACCAAAAGTGATAAAATCCATCGGGTGCAAGTGGGTCTACAAAAGAAAGAGAGGAGTAGATGAGAAGGTAGAAACCTTCAAAGCAAGGCTAGTGGCTAAGGGTTTTACCCAAAGAGAATGTATCGATTATGAGGAAACCTTCTCACCTATAGCTATGCTTAAATCTATTCACATTCTCTTATCGATTGCATTTCATTATGATTATGAGGTGTGGCAAATGGATGTCGTGACGGTTTTTCTCAATGGTCATCTTGAAAAGTGTATCTTTATGGTACAACCACATAGGTTCGTAGAACGTGGTCATGGACTGAAGCGAGCATCAAGATCTTGGAACAAAAAGTTCGACAAGGTGATTAAGACATGTAGTTTTGATCGAACTTTGTGGACCCTATGTCTATAAGAAAATACAGGACAAAAAGGTAATTTTTCGGTGCTTTATGTGGATGATATTCTACTCATAGGAAATGATGTAGGTATGTTATCATCTCTGAAAGCGTGGTTAATGACAACAGCTTTCATATAAAGGATTTGGGTGAAGCTAGTTATGTTCTAGGCATTCGGATCTTAAGGGATCGAAAGAACAAGTGATAGCATTATCCCCGACTACATATATTGATAAGATACTTGTTAGATTTGCCATGCAAGATTCCAAGAAAGGCAATTTGCCGTTCGAAATGGAATCCAACTCTCTGGAGCAATCTCCAAAAACTCTTGAAGAGATAGGCGCATGAGTAGAATACCTTATCGTCCGTGATAGGTAGTCTCATATACGCTATCTTTGTGCACTAGACCCGACATTTGTTATCTTTGTTGGTATGATCGATCGTTATCAATCTAACCTGAACCGAACATTGGGTGGGTCATAAAGCATATCTTTAAGTACCTTCGGAGAACAAGGAACCATATGCTAGTTTACTCCTCACCAAACATTGTTCTAGTTGGGTATACAGATTTCAATTTTCAAGCTGATAAAGACTCTTGTAAGTCCACATCAGGATCACTGTTTACACTAGGTGGTGAAGCCATTATATGGAGAAGTATCAAGCAATCATGCACTGTTGATTCCACCATGGAAGTCGAGTATGTGGCATCCTGTGAAGCTGCTAAAGAGGCAGTATGGCTCAAGAAATTCCTAATGGACATTGAGGTGGTGCCTGCATCATCACAGCCCATGACATTGTACTGTGACAATAGTGGGGCAGTGGCAAATGCTAAAGAACCAATGAGTTATCAAAGGGGAAAACATATAGAACGGAAATATCATCTCTTAAGAGAGATTGTTAGTCGTGGAGATGTAATTGTCAGCAAAATTGCAACTGAGGATAACCTCGCGGACCCATTACTGAAAGCCTTCCGGCTAACAGTTTCGAAGGACATCTGCAAGGCATGGGGCTGCAAGACATGACAAATATACTCTAGGGCAAGTGGGAGAATTCTTGGGTAGTGTGCCCATATAGTATAGTTTTTGTTGTGATGAAATGACAATTTTATATAAAATAAAATTTTGGTTTGTATTCATTTATTATTGTTGTATTTATTTAATATTGAGCGTGTAAATAAAGTGTTAATGATCACTTGTGATAATATAAGTTGGATGATTGCGTTGAGAAGCATAGTATGACACAACTTATATTTTTATAATCAATAAAATTGTTCACAACTAATGTATAAGGGTTGGCGCCTTGTCTTAAGAAGATTGTAGTGTTGACTATTTAATCATTCGGGTTTGCGATTTGTCCTTATCGCGTAAATAGATTAATGGTGACACTAGTACACTTGGGTGTATTGAGCGGACCACGTGTCGAATTTAATTATATAGCATAATCGTGCGAAATAATTAAATCTCACTATATCATCGGATTTCATCTAAATCCTTGACATGATTGTGTATATATTTTCGTTAGTTTGATGGTTCTTTGATTCACCATGGGTGATATCAATTTAGTTGATCAAATATCTCAGTGAGTTGGGAGTTTGAGAATGAGCAAAGTAGAGAACAGGAACTCGTGTTGGGAACTGTCGTCCAAAAAAATGGGTCGAGTGACAACTTAAGTATTTTCTGTTGAACGGTTATAAATCTGAGCTCATTGTTTAGCTTCGACTAAACTTCGACATCTCGTGAATTAGTTCACATGACCGTTGAAGAAAATATAATTTAAAGTTAGTGAGAATAATTAGAAGGTAAAAGCAGGTCATTTATCTTTGATACCTAATTATTGGATCTCGTACATGGATGAAATATATATATATATATATATATATATATATATATATATATATATATATATATATATATATATATATATACGGTAGGTCAAATGAAAGTATTACGAACACGTAATCTTATATATTCGAGAGTGCGATCTCTTGCCTTTAGTGAAATAAGCAAAAATTAATAATTAGATCGAGGGGTCTAGGGTCGACTAGGCGAGAATCTAATTATTGGAGTTTAAAAAATATATGTCCGGACAGATCTATGATAGCTCTTATAAAGTTTTGAGCTTAATCATAGTGACTATGAAAGTTTTGAACTTGATTGTAATCGTGATATAAGTTCAGGAATTACATGTGTAATTAAATCAATCCTAAACTAATTAGATTTGGATGCAATCAGGACTCTTGTCATTATTTGCAATCAAAATGTTTATCGTATTTATGTCACATTGCTTGTTACATAAATTCATTCGATCAATTAAGAAAAGAGAAGAAAGTAATATTCTTAAGTCTTGTTTGACTTGAATTTTATTTTTTTGGTTTTTTAAATTTGACCAATCCAGAAATTGGTTCTTGATTCAATTAAAAGGTGCACACGCACTATTGTAATCTATACTTGGGAGAATACCATAGAAGACTTGAACATTGAGAGCACCAAGTTCATTAATCAAAAACAGAAAGTTCGTGAATCAAATTAAAGACTAATATCGTTTATCGATTCAATTATAATATTAAATTATTAGTATTTAATTATAATAAATACGTGAACGCTTAGTAAATATCCTAATTTTATTGGATTAAAAAAAAAAATTATTTTCTAACTAATTTTCGTGGTAGTATCCAACAAGTAATGCTGCAGATCCTACCAAACTGGATGCGGTTAAATATATAATTTGAATTTTCAAAACTAGACACCAACTTGGGAGGGCAAAACACAATCAGGCAAATAAAATATGTTGTCCCTTTGATTATCCTTGTCTCCACATGATTTTCAACGAATAGCTAAGTCAAGAAACACATTCATTTCGGCAATTCACTCACTTGAATTCTCCAATAAAGAGTTTCTTGAAATTGTTAAAATAAAAATAGTTTTCATTTTTCAACACTTGCTACAGTCCAATTTTCAGCTCAATATCTGTTTATCTTGGGGTCGAAACCAAACCAAGACGGATGAAAATAAAAGAAGAAAACTAATAAACCAATAAGACACTCCTAAATATTTCTTCACCATTGGGTTAAATAATTGTTCAAACGATCAGCTATGCTGATATCTCTTACAAGATGGCGAGACACTGTTACCAGAGGTAGAGAAACGAGTCCCATACAGCAGCAATGGCAAAAAGAGTTGTACAAAAATCTGCCCTCTAAAAGTGGATAGCAAACCCGGAGAACCACTCTTTTGTGGCAAAGATGATGGTGGGGCGGCAGTTTTCAACATGAATTGCTACTTTCATGCCTCCATAGCAGAATCCTTTTCCACTGATGAAATAGTAAGTTTTTGTTACATTGAGAGGAACCACTTCCTTCCAGCGCGGTGGTCCAATTGTGAAGGGGTTATCGGAATTGCAATTCTCATAATTTGTCTTGTTTACCTCAAGCACATTCATCTGGTTCCTATCATACACAAAGACTGAAACGAATAGGCGAGTTACTAGATGCTAAACACGATGATCAAGCATACATGCATGGAAAGAAAATAAGTTCAAAGTCTTCACAATGTAAACTAGCAGACATGGCTAGACGGGTCAAAAGAAATACAGAAAGACGTTCAAGGAGTGAAAATGTATAATAAAAGAACAAAATTATTGCCTGAAGTGACATAAAAAACACATAAATCAACAATAATTAGTGTTGGACAGTGTGGGGGAGCCGAGTATTCCTATATGTACAAAGGATTTTCTTATGGGGGTATTTTTCTGAGACACAGACTAAAAGGTGTGACATCACCACTGTAATCATCCTTTTCTTTATAGTGAAAACTTGTAGCGGCAAATGGATGTAGAGCTCTCATGAGTGTGTTTGAGTGTGTGTGTGTGTGTTTTTTTTTTTTTTTGCTTATTATTTCTTTAGTAATTAGGATTACGAATTAATCCGTGACAACTAGCACACTTTGGTCAATGTTAGCTAGTATTAACATTTTGCTCAACCAACATGTCTTTAGTAAGTCCACAATTAACCATGGATAGCTACTAAAAAGCGACTCTCGTTCGCATGTATCATTTTTCTTGTGTTAGCTAAGAGTCCAATCTTTATCAATTGGTTGTTAATTTCTTACCCAACTCTTTTGAACAAATGTCTTTTACATAAACTGAATGTGACACATACTAATTAAAGAACCAATGTGCACAAGTAAGATAATCAGTAATTAAAAAACAGGTTAAACTGAAGTCCAAAAGAATGAACTAAAAGCTCATATCTTGTGTGCATCTAAATTAATATCAAATAGAGCTTTTTTTACACTACAAATTGCCTTTAGGAAGGATGAGTAATTTCTAAAGAAACTGTATGTGGACAAGTTAATTGCTTTCACAATAAGAACTTGAGAACTTTGTGACGCCATAAAATGCCTCTGAACAGGTTTGAAGCAACATTTGAAGCAAATAGAGACCAAAAGGGAAAGGGAATCAGATGTAATAACTTCTTTTCCCTTCATCCAAACGCCAAGAGTAAAAATGGACACTTTCCAATTAAAACTTAAAAGAATATCTAACTTAACAACTCAGGAAAGCAATGAATATGCAACGAATCAAACTCTGTACAAGAAATGTAAAATTGCAAATCTAATAATTAGCAAGAAACTACTTCATCCACCCAATCCCTGAAACACTAGGCATGTTTGATATTAGTTAAACCACCCCATCTAAAAGCTTAAGCTGTTAGAGAGGGAACATGTTTTAATTCCACGAGAACAGACAATAGAATTGTTTCTACAAATTGGACTGAGGACCCTCCAATTGAAAAGGGTTGCTGCCGATGTTGTTCCAGTGGTGAAAGTAGCTGAAATCTAAAGGGTATCTTGGGTGGTAGAGCTATGTTTATTGAAATCAAACCACTGTAAATTAAGTTTGCAATTCTTCATCTTCCCTCGTTTACAAGAAGCAGAGACTAAGTTGTTCATATTATGTATCAATCGCATCTATTTCACTGTACACACTTCAAAATGACACTAGATACAAATTAACACTCTGATGTACTGCTCTCATTTAATTTGCTAAAATTTCATAGTGTTAATGTGGTTAAATTTATATAGACAGGGCATCTATTCACCTTTTCGACAAAACCAGCCAGACCGACAACTACAACATATACTCCAAAACAAGCACAACTACATTAGGTATGACTAGCCCTTAAAATACTCGTAAGGAGAGTGTGTGGAAGTGGTTATAAGTTCACTAGCCTAGCTTTAAGTCAGCAACCTTAGTGCCTTCTTGGGAGTTTTGGAGTACCGAGCTATGAGTGTTTTTTAAAGTACCGGTTTTGGGTATTTATGAGGGGTCCGATTTTGGGGAGTTTTAGTGGCGGTTTTTAAAACAGTCAAATCCAAGCTTATGAGTTTATTATCCAAATGACTCTAAAAGTTTTTAAAAGAATAAAATTACATATATAACCATATATAAAAAAAAAAATTATATTTGTAAAGGATATGAGCTATATAAAAAAGTAAATGTAAAAATTTGACTATAAAATTTTTCAAAAAGAATTCAACTAAAAATAAAAAAATTATTTCAAAAGATTGAATCTATGACTACCTAATTGCTTCAAAGATCGCCGACATGGACATTTGTACCCAGTATGGAGCCATCGTCGATCAAGTATAGCATGTTGAAGTTTTAAGGCTAATAGAAGGTCACACATCTTGGATGTATATAGTCTCATAAAATGAAAATATGTATATCCAATTAGAATCCATCTCAATGGATCCCTCGTTACTGTCGTGAGGAGAAGAATAGGTAGGGATGACAGGATTGGAACTCATGAAATTTTTGACCCTCAATGGCACTGCTAATGCCCTCCAAAAGGAAGGAACTAGTCGCTTCCCCCTTTCCTTCACCACCAGCTGGAGCACAATCTTTGCTAGATAAACCTGGGACCCATGGTGAGCGCTCTGTGAATATAGTGATAGATCTCTGATTCATGTTTGCCAAAAAGAATTGGAGAGAAGAAGCAAAATGTTTGATTGGAAAAAAGAGGGAGATTGAAGGATGTATTTTAGGTTTATTTTAGATTTATAAATAATTATTTTCATGAGAGTAAAATTGAAAGATAATTTGAAGAACAGCCAACAATTACCGACTAGGGTCGAGAAATGCGCTCCAAATTACACTACACTATTTTTTGGTAAAAAAACCTTACAAGCACCGTTTTCACCTCTGATAGATGTTACCACTCAAAACAGGTCAAAACAAAACTCCCTAGCAGACCTTAGTCACAATTAGAGTCATTATATACCAATTCACCCCTTCTTTTCTTTTTCTTCAAATCCAATGTCCACAACAACTCATAATCCTAGCTTCAAGATATCACAAAACCAGTCTTCTACTTCAATCTCTCCAGATCAGCCTGTCCGCAACTAGGGTCATCCACACGCCACTGCTCCGATTCCAATTGTTACAATTATATTGGGTAGAACTAACATTAAACCGAAGGATAGGGTGCATTATAAGCCCAGAAGTCTAACTTACAACATGAAATGCAATTAGAGTCATTACACACTAATTATCTTAAAAGAAATGCCCAAAAGTGTAGATCTGAATGTGAGAGAGAGAGAGAGAGAGAGAGAGAGAGAGAGCATACAGAGCCAATCTCCGAGATAGAAATGTTTGCCTTGAGCCCAAATGGTGTAGTTCACATTTGAAGTCCACCCCATGTTAGCTCCGACGATATAACGCACCGCAGACACCTCCGCCGGCATAATCACCAGTGCCGCGCATGTCAACACCAATGCCGCCGCAGGCCACCCTATGCGCCGCCGCAGTCCCTGTCCCTCCATTTCTCGCTGTCTTTTGTAATCTGCTCTGAAATCTGTATTCTGTTCTAGTACTTTCTCTATCGAATATAAAGTATATATTGAGGAAATTATATTAAATGTCCGTTATTAGTTGGTAGTTTTGAAATGGCAATTTTTAAAAACAAAGTGGAAAAATAATTATTTTAGACAAATATATTTTTAAACTAGTATACCGCTTTTTTCTTTATGGAATCAAATAGTAAATGATTTTAATGGATTGAGGAGTCGAGAAGAATGAAAGAGAGAGAGAGAGAATTTTGTTTGAAGGGATTTTGATTTTGATAAATATGGAGAATAATAATATGGAGAGATTGAGAAATTGAGAGAGATATATATGGATTTTGGTTTGAGAGGATGAAGATGCAGTGACGAACAAAGAACTATGTTTTTTGTGCTTGTAGCGGAGTAAACCTCCCTATGGTCAGAGATAATTACTTAAAGTGAAATTAGCACAAAACATTTCTACTTTTTGAAGTCATTGTACAAATCTATATCTTTCAAATTTTGACATTTTCACCATCACCTACACCATTTCTTGCGCAAAGCGTCATTGCCGGCCAAAGTCACCTAAAATCTGTTGTTAACTCACTTCCACAACACGATTCGTAACACAAATGAAGGATATTTTTGTCCACCTACATATTTCACTTGTTCTACTATTCAAACCAAAGAACAATAACAATCCAATTGTGTATAAGGATGATTTCAATTGCATTTTCTCTCATCCCCGATCTATCCCCAAAATTGAATAAACAATCCATAAGAATCTAGACATAAATTGAGTCTTCACCACCACAAAGCGCTATGAAGTGTGTATAAATGGCAGCACCAGTCTTGTCGGCGAGCTGCTAGTAGAGAATGCTCTTAGTGAGTGCTAAGAATGGAGGGTGGTGAAACTCAAATTGAGGGAACAGTGGATATCAATGAGCAAGACAAGCAAAGGGTCCACGGAACAGAGGTGGCAAATGGCCAATTCAATCTCCCCATTGACCGACAAAGGTTTGATGATCTAGGGCAGCGGTCTAGAAAGTTGGGAGGCACTCAGTTGAAAGGGGTGGTTCTGCGGAGAGATTGAAAATTGGAGTCTAAATTGGGCTCAGATTTCATGGACCGAAACAGAGATGGAGGTTTAAAATCTTGAGATTGGGTTTTGGGTTGTGTCCGGGTATGCTCACCCATGTGCATGGAAGGTAATTGAAGAGTTCCACTGAAATTATCACGCGTGGTTTTGGGATGACTAATACTGGAAGCAAGCGGTGGCGGGGGAATTTGAGCAGAGAGAGGACACGTGAACAATAGGAAAAGTGAAATAGATAGGTGGACAAAAATACCCTTCATTTGTCTTACAAATAGTATTGAGGAACTGAGTTAACTGCAGATTTTGAATGATTTTGGACGGCAAAGACGTTTTGCGCGAGAAATGGTCTAGGTGATGGTGAAAATACCAAAATTTGAAAGGTAATGATGATTTGTACAATGACTTCAAAATGTATGGACGTTTTGAGCTAATTATCATTACTTAAATTCTCGTTATATCTTAGTTAAGTATAATTCAAAATCTGATATATTATTTCATTAAAATCAAATCTTGTTCCACCACCTAATGCCTTGTGTGGGACAGCTTTCGCGTCATCATTCGTCATCAGCTAACCTAATCCAAGTAACTTACCTTTTTAATAGATAATTTAAGTTATGAAATAACAAAAATTCAATAGGTTTTGTGTTAGATTAGTTTGGGTTTTTTAGATATGAAAATATATTAAATGTAATTGCTCAAAAATTATTGGAAGAGATTGAGTTTATGGACTAATATCTGGTTGAAGAAGAATAATGTAGAAAAAGAAAAAGCAGAGGAAAATAGTGGGTTGGATGGCATCGAATAACATCACAAATTGTCGTTCCACATCATTGTTCCACGACTTGAAATTGTTGAACGACAATTGAACTGTGAGGAAAAGATATACAAAAAAATTGTTGACCAACTATTGATAGTCTGTTGACGGACAATTCAACTGTCAACTGTCAGTCAACATATTTTTTTCTTTACAGATAGTTGAATGACAAAAAAAAAGACAGTTGACTGTCTATTTTTTTTTTTTTTAAAAAAGTCACTAAATTTCTTTTTTTATCATTTTGCAAAATATTATACATGACTTTTTCAGGATAAAAGTTGTTATTTTTGAAAATGTTATTAAAAGTTGTTATTTTCAAAAATCACTATCTGCATTAATTTAGATTTCTAAATTTCCTTACATATATCTCAATATATTAAAAATGGATCTGAGCATCGATCCGGAAAAGAGAAATGGTTAATGGTCAAAGGTCAAATGGTCTAATCAGGAATTGAACCGGTGATTTTTAAAATATTAAAAAATAAAAAGAATTAACAAAAAATGAAAAACAAAATTTGGGAAATCACAAAAAGTGCTCAAAATCAAATTATTTTGTTTTTATTCTTTTTATCTATTTCGTGCACAGAGATAGATGAATTTCAACGGTCAGTTTCAATTAATTGTGATAAAAAATAATTTTGTTTCTAGATTTCATCCTTTAAAATCGGTAAATTCTAGAATGGTTCAACGTATTCTTAAAAAACGAGCGGGTAGACGGATTTTTGAGTGGGTTTTCAAATAGATGATTTTTCTATATAACCAGTTCGATTTTAAGCTCGGTTCTCGATTTTACCAGTTGAATCGATTGGATTGGTTCTAATAACATTGATATATACTAATGTTTTAAAAAACGTAAAGTATAATTAGGTGTAGAGATTGAGTTTCAAATTTTTCAAGCCTAAATAATGACGAGGCGTGGAGACAACGCCTCACGTCTAAGAAGAGCTTAGACATGACGAAGACAATACAAACACAACTCTGGCTTTGCTGTAGCCTGTATTTGAGTTTCATGATTTTACTACATCACCTTTTAATGCTTTATCCATGTGTGGGCTCACAAAGTTCCACAAGGCTATATATTTTTGTGTTTCAAAATTCAAAAACTTCAAACTTTTTACTTTTTATTTCATCTAGTCAAGTTACTTATTTTTATACAAGTTAGTTTTAACAAATAGGGGTGTAAACTTTGACCAATTGCCAAGCAAAAGTACTCACTTGTCGTCTTGTTCAAAATTCTTTTTCATGATTAAAAACCTATCGAGGATGTCATCCCGTTGAATAGCTCTGCCCAAGTGCTTGTTTGTTTAAATTTAAATTATAATTTAAATTAGTCAAATATATTTTTTATTCACATATTTTATAGGATTCACAACTTATTATCAATTATTAACCATACATTTAATAGAATACACAATTTATAAATACTTGAAAATTAATTTTAACACTACTAAATTTGTAGCTCCCCTCTACCGACATGAAATATATATATTATTTTTTATTTTTTTATAAAATCAATGTTAGAAAAATATTTAAAAAAAAGTAAATCTAATATTACCTGCATACATCGTGTCGAACTTGACAGGTCAACCTAACCTGATAAAAAAAAAAGTATGTGAATATGAGGTTGTAATTTTATTAATATCAAACACGAGTTCGTTTAACCGATTTCCCAAAGCACGGTCAAATTGTTCGAGATTTATTCTCCACTCATAGTGAGATTTCACATGTCGACAGTGGCTTCTTTATTGCATTGCATTTACACTTTTTTTTAAAATAAAATTAAAAATAGTAATAATATTTATTATTACGAGTATTTATATTTTAATACAGTCTACTACAATTAATTGATTTGAGAAAACACAATTATAGAGCACTGCATGAGATCAATTAAAATAGACCCATAAACGACATAGATGGCTAATCTTCACTAATAATAATAAATAATATTATTTAATTAAAAAGAAACTTATTATTTTCTTGAAAATGTGAAAGTATTTACAACTTAAGACGAATAATTTGAAGTTTCTTTTGTTGTAAATAATGATTAATGCACATTGTGCTTTATTGGTGTGATGATCAATGAACTTCACACCCGAAGAACGCTTGAACAAATGGGTGAGTCAAGTAACGTGGTACTGTACAATTGATCACGAGTGCTTTTAAAAGTGAATGAGTAAAGTTTAATACTGGGTTCAAGTTTAGACACATTTTTGCACACAAATCACACTCAATGTGACTTTAATAATTGTACACGCAGCATCGTAATGGTACGTTAATGAGAATTGAATATTCCTATTTCGATTTCAAATCTCTCTTCTCCCTCACGTTTGGTAGTGTTGAATTTTTTTTAAATGCTTATAAGTTGTGAATTTTATATAATGTGTAATAATAAGTGAATAGTAAATTGTGGGTCCTACGAAATATGTACTAAAAATTATATTTGATTAATTTAAATTATAATTTAAGTTTGGCCAAACAAGTTGAGACGAGGCTCAACCGCAAGCTTGCGTCCGTATTAGGAGGCGCATCACTAATCCCTTTTGTTTTAATTTATGTTTATATTTTTATTTTTGCTAGTATGTGTGTTTAATATTATTGGTAGCGTTCGTAATATCATTATAGTTATGTTGTATGATTATGGGGTTTTCCTTGTTTTTTTTTCTTTTTGATTTTGAGTGGTGCTCGATAAAATTTATCGAGTGGTAATTAAATATTGTGTGGAGTGTCGGTATTTAATTAAAAGTCTTGAACAATGTTAATACGTTGCATCAAATAGGTTACATTTTCTTACTTTAAGTAAAAAGTTGCTTTTTGAAGCAATGTATAAGTTATTTTTAAAGTAAGTAATTTATTTTTAATTTTAGTAATTAAAAATTATTTATATAAAAATATATTTACCTCTAAGTAAATTCTTTAAACTACCCTCTCGCTATGTTCGTCTTTGGGTGATCAACAGTCAACAAATTCCCAAACTTTATCCCAAGATTGCATCACTATCTAATCTAAGCATGTTTAAAAACAAAAATTTACCTTCAAAATTAGCCAAACATGCTGTATAATCATTTTTTTGAAAAGTAGAGACCTCCCATTATTACTGAAAAGCACAAGAACATGAAAATGATTCATAAAGAGCTAGCACATGTCAGATCCCTCTTATGCTATCTCATAGCAAATCCAAATTGATACCTTTTCATGATAATAGAAAGATTTTGGCCAAATGGTCCATAATTTTTGTCTCTAACTTTTAATTTTTGATGAAAATGTGTTGAATTTATGTTTTTAGATGTTCAAATGATTTTTTTTTAGTCATATTTCGTTTCAAACTGTCGTTAATTTTACTTGTGGCCTTCACAGTTTCTCTATTTCATTTTATTGCGGGGCATATTTGATAAACCACTATTATCTCAATTGAGTCCACACCTGCCATTGTTCGCTTAAGTCCGGTCAATATATATGTTTCAGTAAAGACTGATATTTTTGTTTTTTTGTTTTGTTTTTGGATCCAATGA
Organism: Forsythia suspensa; assembly: GCA_023638005.1. Classification (NCBI taxonomy): domain Eukaryota; kingdom Viridiplantae; phylum Streptophyta; class Magnoliopsida; order Lamiales; family Oleaceae; genus Forsythia; species Forsythia suspensa. The sequence goes on along the minus strand of JALRMA010000416.1, from coordinate 753,443 downwards.
TACTATTATCAAGAACACACTCATAGAGGAATTTTGAGATTTCTCCTTCAATTGTGACTATTCAGTTTACACATTCAAACTCAAAAGAGTTTATGGGTAAGCCACTTCTTTTTTTGGATCAGAAATTTGTTAGCAATTGGAATTTTAAAACTCCAAGTCCCAAGATATACTCCTGTCAATGTAAGTATTTGTGTTTTGCATTTTTATTTGAGATTTTGGCACAAATAGAATCTAACGTATGTCCTCAGTGTGTTTTTGGTTTCTAACGTTTTATTTTTTGCTAGAAGGTATCTAACCTATGTCATTGAGTGTGAAGTAGTCTCTATAGACGGATTCCATCCAAATTTACCGTTAGTTGTGTGCGTGGTGCCAATTCTCTTTTAATTTGTCTTTATTACTACAGATGCAAATTGGTCAAGTCACGTTTTTTTAGTCATCTTCTCCCTTGAGCACGTCTCCTTGAAAAATGAGAGCACATAACCAACATGAAGATGAGAGCACAACCCCTTGAAAATTTGATCTGAAAATTTAAATCTAATATCCAATCGATTTATAAATAAAATTTCAGATTGATTGCAAACATAATAAGAAAAAGAATCCACAATGTCAATAAAAATCATCTGAAATTTTTGAGCTGATTTTAGATCCGAAATGTAAAAAAAAATAGAATAAGAAAAGAGGAATTTGTTGTATACAAAAATCATGGCACACAAGAAATGCAATATCTGAGAGAATATCCTCAATAATTTAAAAGCAACTTGTTAGCTTATATAGCCTTGCATGGAAACAGAAAAATACAAATAACAATCCACGTTAAGTACTAACTTAGAATGTGGAATATGGTTGATGAAAGATTCAAACCTAAAGCACTACCCTAGTTAATAGGGATCATTAACAGCAGTAACTCAAACAAATCATAACAACTTAACAAACTAAAACCCATTTACTCCAACATATCCTCTCTTAAACTGTTTGCACTTTGCATTCAGTTTATATCTGGCACCAAACACATCCCAAGATGTTCTCGAAGTCTCTCGAACACATCAAGCTTGAGTGGCTTCGTCATAACATCTGCAATCTAATCATGTAAGTTATTAGCTCCACAGTTCCATCTATTGTAATCTCACGAAGAAAGTGAAAATGCACATCGATATGTTTACTTCGTCCATGCATTACTGGATTCTTTGAAAGCTTTATGGTTGAGATGTTGTCGCAGAACACATTAGTACTCCCACTTTGTGCATGATCATGGCTTTCAAGAATCCTGCGCATCCACATCCCTTGACAAGCACAAGAAGCGCGACAATAAACTAAACCCGATGGTGAGACAAAGTGACCACAGTCGCTTTTTTAGAAGACCATGACATTGCTCATGTGCTAAGCATGAAAACGTACCCTGATGTAATTTTTTGATCGTCCATATCACCTGTATAATCACTATCAGTGTATGCCTCAAGCTTCTTACAACCATTCCTCTTGTACAGAAGACCTAAATCGACCGTGCCCTTAAGATACCTAAGTACTCTTTTAACTGCTTTCATATATAACTTAGTTGGACTTCCCATGAACCTACTAATCAAGCTTACCACATACATAAGATTGGATCTCGTTGCGATCAAATACATTAAGCAGCCAACTATCTGCCTGTACATGGTGGCATGTACATGGTGGCATCCACCTTCACACCTTCATTTCTCACCAATTTGAATCCAGGAACAATATGAATCTTTCTACTATCTCCTTTGCATACTTCTTTCGACAAATGTAAATACCATCTTTATTTTAAAAAACATCAATTCCAAGAAAGTAACGCATCCTTCCAAGATCAGTCATATCAAATTTATGCTTCATAGACTTCTTGAATTCCTTAAACATACATTCATCACCACTAGTAAACATAAGATCATCAACGATAAACTAACAATCAACGTATAAACTAACAATGAGAATGTTACCTCATTCACCTAACTTCACAAACAAAGTGTGCTCATGAGGACATCTTTCGAACCCTTCCTTGATAAAATAAGTTTCAATGCGGCTGTACCATGCTCGTGGAGCCTGTTTGAGGCCGTACATAGCTTTCTTTAACTTGTAAACCTTCGACTCATCACTTTTCTTCACATAACCCTATGGTTGATCAACAAAGGCTGCCTCACTCAGCTCTCCCTGCAAAAACGCACTCTTCACATCTAGCTGCTACACATTCCAACTCTTTTGAGCAGTAAGAGCAATTACCATCCGAATGGTGTCCCATCTAGCCACTAGTGCAAATATTTCGTGTAATCAATCCCATATGGCTGAAAATACTATTTTTCCACTAGTAGAGCTTTGTGCTTATCAATTTCATTACTTTCACTCAACTTGGTCTTAAAGATCCACTTCACTCTAATTATTTTTGCTCCGATCGACAAGTCTGTTAACTCCCAAATGCCATTCTTTTCAATTGCTTCCATTTTTTTATCCATTGCAGCCCATCCACCGAGAACTTTTGAATGCTTCTTCAAATGTAGTTGGATCGAGACGATGGTAAACATAATAAGGTTGTGCATCTCTTCCTCCTCGAGATAATCCATCTCCACTCACATTATCTTGCATCCACACAAAGTTGTCTTATTGTCATTCATTCGTCTTGATTCTCTTCTAATGACTCATTTGAGGATGAGCTAACTATTTATTCTTCTTACCGCATTGACATTACCCTCATCTTCTTCATAATTTGATCGATTTACTTTTTCCTTATCATTGTCACTCCAATCTAATACATCAAGTCTCACCTCTTCAACACTCCTCCCCGATTCCGACTTTCATCTTCTTCAAAGATGACATCTCTACTAACCATAATACGGGATCATAAAGCATGTATGCTTTAGATTCTTCACTCATCCCAAACATCACGCACTTGAAGCTCTTATCATCCAACTTGTTTATCCTAGCTTTTGGTACGTGAACATGTGCAACGCAGCAAAAAATCCTGAAGTAATGAACAGCTGGTGATATGCTTTACTGCCAAGGTAGGGCTCCTGTTAAGAATTTAAGTTGTCCAATTAACTGATTCGGGCCAGAAGATCTTTAGAACTTGTTTCTCTGACAACATACTTCGGACTATATTCATAATAGTTCAATTTTTTTCTTTCAGCTACCTGTTTTTGTTGAGGGGTGAAGGCTGTTGTCAACTACCTATTAATACCATTAGTGCTACAAAAGGCATTGAACTCATGAGAAGTGAATTCTCATCTCCTATCTATACGTAGACATTGGATGTAGGCTCATGTTTCCTTCTCAACAAGACTCTTAAAGTTCTTAAATATAACAAAAGCTTGAGATTTCTCAGATAAGAAATACACCCAGGTTTTTCGACTATAATCATCTATAAAGCTGATTAGGTACCTTTTTCTACTGTTTGATAAAGGTTTGATAGGTCCGTAGATGTCTAAATGTACAAGTTGAAGTCTGTGAGAGGCTCTCTACATGCTTTTCTTCGGAATTGATTCCCTGTGCTGCTTGCCTATCACGCAATCTTTGCATAACTTGGATGGTGTCTTGATCTCAGGTAAACCCTTCAACATCTTCCTATTCTGAAGAGTTTTCAGTCCTTTAAAACTGGGGTAACCATAACGACAATGCCACAAGTGAGTGTTATCTTCTGAGGTAGTCTGGAAACAAGTTAAGACTTCAAGTAACATAGTGGAAAGGACCACGAACATTCTGTTAGCAGATTTCTTGGTTTGCATAATCAAACCTCTTCTTAGATGATAAATCCGACATCTGTTGTGGATCAAGATTGCAACTCTTTTTTCTTGCAATTGTTCGATGCTAATCAAGTTATTCTTCAGCTCTGGTATGTAGTACACATTAGTGATCACTTGTGTGACTCCATTGACATGTAATCTTATGTTGTCACTCTCCATCACCGCCATTTTGGAGTTATTACCTAGCTTCATAGACTATCGAAAGTGCTCATCAATGTCAGTGAACCACTGCTTGTTGCCACTCATATGGTTGCTACAGCCGATATCAAGAAATCAAACTTCCTTCCTCTTGGCATTTTTTAGCTCTATATGTGCCATCAACAGCATCTCCCCTCTCTCATCGAGCTTTGCATAATGTTCACCTTTCTCCCAATCAAGGCATTCATATTGAAAGTGCCCTAATTTGTGGTATTTGTAACACTCCACCAGTGCTTTGTTGAACTACTATCTGCCCCTTCCTCTTCCTCTACTTCTACCTCTACCTCTACCTTTACCTCTACCTCTACCTCTAAAGCCTCATCTACCTCTTTCGATTGCACCAGCTATGTCCTCATGCGTAATCTCTAAAGCCTGCTTATCTTCTCCATGTACATGCATTTTTTGCTCGTGAACAAGAAGGTCGCTATGCATTTCCTCGATAATCATTGCGGTTAGGTTATTGGATTATTCAATGGAACACACCACGTAATCAAACTTGGAAGTCATCGATCTCGGGATCTTCTCAACGATCACAAGCTCCTCCATCTTTTCACCGCGAGCCTTCATCTTGTTTGCAATGGTGAGAGTCCGAGCAAAATATTCATCAAAGTCTCTCATTCTTTCATTTGGAGCACTTCAATCTCCTTTGAAGTGCTTGCAATTGAGCTCGCTTCACCTTTGTAGAGCCCCTAGTACTTCTACCTCATTGAATCCTATATGCTCTTTCTTTGTTTCTTTGTTGAGAATCATCTCGATGATGGTTCAATCAATGGCTTGGAATAAATAATTTTCACATTCGGATCTTTCGCCAGCATCTTCAATTGCCTTGTGTTGACCTCGGTAAGATCAATGCCCTCATCACTGTGTGGGTATTCCATTCTCCACCAAACTCTAGTACTATTATTTCGATCTCAAAAATTCTCCATAAGCATGGACCAGTGATCGTAGTGTCCATCAAATCTTGGTATGGCAAATGAACAAAGTTGCTCTCTATTGCCATGTTTCACTCACCATCTATCTCTAAGAAAGTTGCGGTTTCTTAGTTCTCAAACTCTCAATCGACATGCGTGCTCGATACCGTAATTGTTGAATACACAAATCTTGGGCACAAGAATTGCAATATATGGGAAGTTATCCTCAATAATATAAAAGAAACTTGTTAGCTTATATAGTCTTACATAGAAACAGAGAAATACAAATAACAACCCACGTATAGCACTAACTAAGAACGTGGAATATGGTTTAGGAAAGATTCAAACCTAAAGCACTACCCTAGTTAATAGGAATCATTAACAACATTAACTCAAAAAATCCTATCGACCTAACAACTAAATCCAACCGCCCCAATGAATTCACAATAATATCTCTCAATTTTAGAAATGAAATTTCTGACTGATTGCAGTTCGGATCGTGGTGGTGGATAAATGCTTGTGAGAATTTGGTTGTCTTCCTTCGTGAATTGAACTTGAATTTGACTGGTGGTGGTAATCGGCAAAGGTAACTAATATTAATTTTGGGTGGTTGTATACTATTATAACAATTTCTTTTCGTTCACCTAGATGATTTTACTATCTTGAACCCCCAACCCCACCGAAAAACAGAAACCTAACATGAGAAAAGAAAAATAAAAACAAAATACATGTATATCCATAACAGAGGTTGATGCACTCTTCACAAAGCACAAAACAATATTTGTTGACAAAGTAAACTAGAGCAAGATCTTGAAAGAACCTAAGATAGTCGCGATGCACATCATCACCCTTAAAATATCCTTTCAATTTTATTAGCCCAATTTCCTTCACAAACTTTTGTACAACAAAGAATGAGTTCCATATCTTCTCACGACCAAACTTTTCCTTTTTCCCATGAAGGGAAATTACCGTCGTTGGCCCATTAGTCTCAAGTTTTCAAAGACATGTGCCAAAAGGCAATTCTTTGTTGTTGCACATGAACCGGAATGGTAATATTTGTGAATCACAAGTGGGAGATTGCTACATATGTTCTCGATTGGTAAGTGTGAGTGAGAGTGGAAGAAAATAGACTAAAAAAAATGACTTGACCAATTTGCTTTGGCAGTAAAAACAAATTAAAAGAGAATTGGTTCCACGCACACAACTAACGGAGAATTTGGACCGAATCAGTCCCAATGGCATAAGTTAGGACCTTCTAGCAAAAAATAAAAGGTTAGGGACTAAAAACACAATAAAAACATATGTTATGAACTATTTGCGCCAAAATTCCTATTTATTTTCTTCATAAATCTTTCGTTTGCACTAGGGTTTAAAAATTAAGGATCAATTTTCTTTATGCTTTCAATTTTAGTTTTGAGTTGTGAATTCATTTTCAATTTTCTATTTAAAGAGTTTGTTTTAAAATTGCTAAAAATGTGTTTTGTTTGTCATCGTGAAAAATTATTTCTCAAACAGAAAACTAAAAAAAACGTTTTGTTTGAAATTTTGAAAAATTATTTTATGACATTTTATTCAATGCTAATATATTAGCAAGTAATATATACATTTCAAAGTTGGTGAATCTTACAATATTTCTTTTTACGCTACAAAATAAAATATAAACAAACAATAAATTGGTAAAATATAAAAATAAAAAATTAGGGTAATTTGCATTTTTAGTCCCCAACTTTTGCAGTCTGTTACTAATCTATCATCAACCAATTTTTACAATACCAAACATCACCAACCTTTCATTTAATTGTAAATCACGTCTCCATTACCAAATTTTGACGAATTTGCCATCCTCTTTAAATAATAAAAAAAAAACTAAAACAACAAAAAAGAAAAGAAAATTACAAATGCACCCACCCCACCCCACCCCACCCCACCCCACCCCACCCCAATAACTGAGAATCTTATTCTGTTTTTATTTAAATAATTAATAAGGACTTGAACTATTTTACTTTTTTATAATTTTTCTTTTTTTTTTTTTTCAAGATTTTTGAATTAAATTTTTATTTTAGATTTTATATAAATAACCAATAAGGGGCTTGAAAATTTTTATTTTTTTTAGAAATTTTATTTTTCTTAGAATTTTAGAATATTCATTTTTATGGAATTTTATTGTTTTTTTAAACTTTTATTTTTACTTTTTAAGAATTTAGAATTTTAATTTTTAGAATATTTATTTAAATAATTTTTATTTAAAGAATTATTTCCCTTATTTTGAGTGTTTTGATATTTTCACGAAAACATCAAAATTATATTTTAAGTTTTATGTCATAAATTTAACATTGTTTCCAAAAATACATTTCAAAAAACAAAGATACAAAACAAATTTTGAATATTTCACAAAATGAAAATTAGTAAAGAAAATAAGCTTTTTACCATTTTAGGCACATACATCAATATGTGTTAGCACAAGATTAATTATAATCACACTACAATATGTCTTCTCACAACTTTTGATATTTTAGCATTTATGTCTCTAACTTTTTTTCATCGCATTTTTATCATTAATTTTTACATCTTATATCTGATGACGATTTTCGTCCAAATATTCTGCTAATGTGCATTGAAATGAGGGATAAATTTTGTCAAATGTTTGTATTTGTTATCTATTTTGCTTATTTAAAAAAACTACAGCAAAAAAAATCTTTTACGCCTCCTAATTAACTTTTGGATGAAACTATTATCAAAACAAATATAAGACGTGCAAAATTAATATGTTGTTGATGAGATTGTGGGAAAAAAAAGTTAGGGACATAAATACAAAAATAAACAATAGTTAAAACCTTCATTACAATTAAAATGTAGTGTATTGTGAATATAATGATCCATTAGCGAGTCCTAAGATGATGGAAAAAGATAGTTGTGCCCAACATGATAGAGATTCGTTTTGCACATGAACTTTGTGGATTCTTTATTAAGGCCTCATTTGTTTTCACTATTAAATTTGCTAAAAAGTTAAAGTCAAAGTCAACAATTAATTTGAACCACACATTTCATGGTCCCACAACTTTTCAACCACATATTTCAACAACTTTTATTAACTTTTACAAAAAAATCTGATTTTAATCAAAATCAAACACACCCTAAATGCTGGTGATGGATGGGTTATAATTGACTTTTATTGCAATGGTTGTGAAAGCTGCGAAGCATTGTATCCTAAATTACATTTTAATTCATTATTTATTTTTTGGGGGGCTGTTTGACAAAATTTTTGATAAATTTTTTAACAGATTTGAATAAAAATTGATGAAATATATGATTGAAAAGTTGTAGGTCTATAAAATGTATAGTTAAAATAAGAGTTTAATAGATTATTTTTGCCTTTGATTTATCTGATTTTGCATTTGGCCTAAACTTTGTTAGCTAAGCTAAACAGAGCTTAATTGATTATATTTGCCTTTGATTTACATGATTTTGTCTTCTTATATTTGCTAAGAATTTTAGTGCTTGTTTGGATTAAAAAAAAAAAAGAAATTTTGATAAAAGTTGATAAAATGCACATTGAAAAGTTTATAAAAGTTGTGGATCTCATAGAATATATGATTGAAAATGAGTTTGAAGAAAATTGAATTTTAAAATATGTGGCCAAACATGGACTAAATTATGTTTGAATAATTAATTTTAGCATATTTGTCAACTGGCGGAATCAAATTCAAATGCAATTTTTCTTAAGATTAATTATGAAGAACTTAAACCACGTGCTATAGTATATGTTTGGAGTATTAAAATTATTTTTAAGTATTTATAAGTTATTAATTCTATAAAATATGTAAATAATAAGTAGATAGAAATTGTAGCCCAAATTTAAATGTATGAATAAAAAATAATTTGAATTATAATTTAAACTTAGTCAAACATGCACTATATAGTCTTCATATTCATGTCCTGTCTTCTTTAGATTCTATAGAGGTGAAGAGAGCAAGGTGTGTAGTTCAGTTGTACTAATGTAAGTAATTATATGAATTCTAACTGAAAAAAAATTATATAGTGAACTTCAAATCTTTTGAAGCGTTTTCTCTAGTGGAAATTACACATACTACTTATCATTATAATAATATTTCTTTTTACAAAATTAACTTTTTTATTTTAAAAATATTGTTTTTATATTATTATATTAATAAATGAAATAATGGTTTAAAATCAAAATAATTTATACACAACTGCTTTTTATAAATGTCCTTGAAATTTGTATAGAAAAGAAAAAACAACCCCTAAATTAAGCAAAATTTTGTTATTTCCAAACATACAAAAATCTTCTCTTTTTATATTTAAATGTTCTTGATTGATTTGTTACTCGGAAATAGAGATTATGTTACAAAAAATTTTATTCTGCGTGTAACACGTTCTATTGATACACTGTTTTGTAACACTAATGTTAATATGATATTTTGATTGAGTAATCTATTTTTTATATTTAAATGTTCTTGATTGAATTGTTACACGGGAATACAGATTATGTTACACAATTTGTTATTATGTAACATTGATTGCTAAAGATGTTACAACTTGTTATTGGTTAATTGATGTTTAATATGATGTTTGTAATATTGATGTTTAATATGATGTTTTGATTCTTGATACATATTATGTTATCCCCAATTGATATTTTGTGTTACTGATTGATACAGATGATACAATTGAGCATCATGAGTTTTTTTTTTTTTTTTTTTTTAAACTAGTATTATGTGTTATATCTCAAATTGTTACAAATGTTGAAATTAAAGTGATCATGGTTCTATTTGTGGTTGTTACAGCTATTTTTGATACAAATGATATATATTTAACAGTTATAACAAAAAAAGATTATGTAATATATATATTCAAATCAATTTCGATTTTTAAAAATTTGGCTACTATAACAATAAAAGATTCTCAGAATATAGATAATCATCGTTTAAAAAAATTCGCATAAAGCGGCACCTATCTCCGCCTACACTTGAAGTCGTGCCTCGACGCCAACCACGCCTTAAGCATCGCTTTCGCATCGCCCTTGTCTCACCGCCGCCAGGTCCGAAAAGTTTGAAACTCGGCCTCCACGACTAGTCACGCTTTTACGCTTTTTAGAACACTAAATATAATATAAGTATTTTCATCAAATCTAATTTTAATAATTCAAATTGTTAAATTTAATATATAGTATAATAAATTAAAATAATAGTTTTTTAAAAATAATATTTTTAGAATATATGTAATAAGAATGAGTTTTTGCAATTCTTTTTAAAAAGAATAATTGAATATTTGGTTCCCAACATTTCAAAAACGTTGGGATATGCTATTAAATTTAAAAAAATAGCACCAGACACCCCCCCAACGCTTGAAAATTTTTGGCGTGGTAGAGTCTTTTATGACCTAAATTAGGAAGAATTGCGGTGGAAGAATTGTAGGTGGAAGAATTTTGAAAAAAAGTGTTTGGACGAAATTACTCTTCTAAATTGGTACGAGTCGTGTTGAAAATTAGAATTAACGGAGCTTTTTGGATAACAATGGACGGAAATAATATTTTGCGCAAGAAAATATGGAGGTGGGGTGAAAATGTCAAAATTTCAAAAGTAAGGATGATTTGCATACTTCAAAAAGCAGACGTTTTGTGCCAATTATCCTATTTTATATTTTATAATATATTAAATTAAAGTAGTTTGATAAATATGAAATACAACTTTCTTACAATTTAGCTCTCAAAATCTAAGATAAATTCTTAAATTGTAGTCATTTTCCTTTTTTGAATAGAGCTCCAAATTGCAGATGTCTTTAATATAATCAAATTTTCTCCATTGTCATCTTCATTACGAAGTTGAAGTTAAGAAATCAAGAATAAATATTCGAAATTTCCTCCATTATCGCCTTCACCTGCATCAAATATTCAATCCCAAAAGGATCCCAAAAATTCAAAAATCTAGTACAACGAAATCAGACAAATTGTGAATTTATGCATTACAATTGATAGTATCATATGTATTATGATGTGTCACAATTATGGATATATATGTTTCAATTGATAGTACAATATCTATCACAAATTATAACAAATTTGATCATGTGTAATTTCTGATTCTTGTCATATTATGTCAATTGATTGTAGAGAATTATTGACATCTCGCCACAAATGTTATGTATACTACAATTATTATTATTGTGAGTTTTTTTAATTTGTAACATGAATAGTTACAAATGTAATCTTATTGAGATCCTTGAGTTTTGCCATGTATATTGAAGGCTAAACTCTGTCCAGAACATTTGTAAACGAAAGGTCCATGTTCGGCCCAATGACAAATTTAGACCCAAAGTATAGACAATGAACGCCTGGAGGTAAAGTGGTGGCGTTACAAGTCTAAACAAAAGTGGAAAAAACCTTTTTTTGGGGTTACAGTTCAACAAATTACACTCACAACAATTTAGGTCTTCCCAAAATAATTTTATTCAATAGACAACTCCATAATCAAAGTTCTTGGTTGCATGCTGTCTCAATATTGATATACAGAGGAGGAAACAAAAAAAAAAAAAACCTTTTCCATAACAATCACCCATTATACAAACCATCCTCCCACACCTTGATAGCTTATCACTATATGACACATTAATATCAATATATGACACATTAAGAATCGAACAATACTTGTATATTTAGACGGAATACGGAGGAAAATACAGAGGAAAAACCTTTTCCATAACAATCACCCATTATACAAACCATCCTCCCACACCTTGATAGCTTATCACTATATGACACATTAATATCAATATATGACACATTAAGAATCGAATAATACTTGTATATTTAGACGGAATACGGAGGAAATCACCATACGACACATTAAGAATCCCGTAGTATTGTGTATATATATAGTGGAATTTGGAGAATTTTTTTATTAATACCTTTCGACTTTATTCAGTCGAGCCTTCTCAGTAAATATTGAACTTGCACTTCCTTTGTCAATGGCATGATCCAGTCCCCATATAGATCGGCAACTAGGATTGGATTAATTTTGTGAACTGGTTCAGTTCCATGTTCACCTACGTCTACAGTCACCTCTTGCCCATAAGTTCTGGTTTTCATCTCGACCCTTCTTTTGATTGCCTCTTCGACTGTTGGATATGTCAGCAAATCCATCAACTGGACTTTGTCCTGAAGTATAACCATAATAATCAGCATTGGTTTAAACTCGTTTTTAGCGTAAAGCACAAAGGAAAATGCAAATTGCATATTTGTTATGTAGTACTGGCTATAATTGGACCTTATAATTAACAAAATGTTATCTTTTTTTTCTTGCTTAATACTCTCCATTTCTATCCAATTCACCATGCCAAATATGCTTGAAGAGAACACAAGGATTTCAATGAAAGCAAGTGCACATCAAAAATAACTATAATCAATTTACTTGTGCTTCAATGGCAGCTTTATAGACATCCGGGGAGGCTCGGTATTTTGCTTCTGCCACAAATTTACCATAATGAATTCTTTTTGACAGAACCTGCATTGCAGGAATTCAGCAATCAATATAAATCAAAGTTTCGAAATCTAATTCAGTCTAAACTAGAACACCATTAGCTTCAGTCAAAGTTTTCAAGTTCAAAGAGAGATTTATTTACATGAGATTTATGTTTGAGATTTATTCAGGAGAATGTCATATACTTTTGACATTCAGGTAACCGATTAACCTGAGTTAATCAGAATGCTACCTGCAAGCATATTGTGTCGCAAGTGGCGGCTGATCCGCAGTTACCATCGTTGCCTTCTTTAACTAGTCTGGGGAGAAGATTCCTGAAGTACATATCCCATATTTTGACATTTATATTGATTGAATCAGAAGCAGAATGTAAAACCTGTACGAATATCAGAATTTATCCCATGTCAGGATCAACCAAAATTATAAACGGTAGGCCAGATAAACATAAAAATGCCAACGGATAGGAATGCTCGTAACAATTCAAATGTGCACATGCTCAATTCAATGACATACCAAGTAGTACTTCCTTTCAGTTCGCCTACAATAGTTTATGTGCTGACCCATGTGTAAGCATAAGGAAACTGGACGATTTAAGAAAGATTTGGACAGCTTTTGTCCTTGGGACCTAATGTACAACTATAATGCAGGGTAAAACCAACTTGCTACTCGGACAATAGGTTGCCGCCAATGGTGCAATTTTCCCTATGTACTTATTTTCCATGAAATGTTTGATAAGTTCTGTTGGTTACCGTTTGAACAAGCACTTCACTACATGATTTTTTGTTGGAGAGGAAAATGATAAAATTACTGATACAGATCGCACATCTAATACTTTACCTGAGGGTATTTCAGAGGGGTAACATTGGTTCAGGTAAGTCATCAGGGAAGAATGGATGCTCATCCGGACTCATGTATCTTCCAACCTGGGTTGAATATGCTTAAGAAAATGTGTATATAGTCTCAATTCTCAGAAGTTGAAACAAAGATTTAATATACCTTAGCATGAAGTTTTTCAGTTTCTTTGACCATGTACTGAACCAAAGAACCATGGAATCCATCCATGGCAAAAGCATCAGGATTATATGTCTCAGCATTGTAACAATATTGGGCTCTCTCAACAAGGCTGAATATAATGCTATCCTCTTGCCGAATTAGAGAGTTTCTTATACCATCAAGAGTATAGCTCTCAGTCTCATCTACCCTACTTTTCGGTGCCAATCTGAAAGGAAAGAGAAGGAACTTAAGAACATAGACATACAAGAGATTTTTCAAAGTTACAAGAGCCTCAAGAATGTCAGCAATGAAGGGTCCAAAGCTCTCAAAAATAGTTTACTGAGAAGTCGTTCTTCATTTACAGTGATCATGGAAATTTTTATCAAGAAAATAGGCATCCAGCACAACAGAAGAAGATTATTTTCATTAATTGTTCATTGTTCTATGCTACAAATAAAATAAAATAAAAAGTTTAGAAAACACAATAGAAGTACAATGTTCAATCTTATAGGTATAATTATACGTTGTCTTGCACGCATATCATTTTCAAGTACGTGCTGCAATAAGCTAGTTCGTGATTAACAAGAACGATCAATTTATTTGGGACTTTTGCTGGCATGAACTATAGTGTCAAATACTTGAGCAATTCCAAAAGGTAATCAAATTTCTGCTAAATGCTTTTTGTGTCATATTAGCAATAGCTTCAGAGTAGGTGTTTTGAATCATGGCATCAAATTCTTGGTGCTTTCTTTTTGTGTTTATTTAACAAAAGCAATTGTCATAACATAAATCAGAATTCCACACCGAAAATTCACAAAGAAAAGGAAAATAAAAATAAAAGGTCAATTGTATAGTCAAAGGAACAAAAAACAAACAGTTCAAGAGACAAGCATAATAGGCGTTCTCACATTATATGGCACCTCAACATTGCATTTCTACAATTCGAACAAAAAAAAAAAAAAAACTAAAAAGCAATCGTGTGTCTAGTGTCTACTCTAATTTCTTTTTGAGTAAAAACTATTTAGAAAATATAAATAAATCATGCTCATTTATCAACAATAATCAGAATTCAAGTTATTCTACCATAAGCACTTTATCACAAAACATGCACTAACTGCATACAGCTATGATAAGAAATAAGACTAAGAGCTCTATCTGAAATTCAGAAAGGAAAAAAAGATCTTAGACTGTACCCAATAGAAGTTACAGAGGCTTGAATTAACTTAATACCCTGCTTTGGAAATCTTGAATTTTGATACCAAAAGCTGCTATTTTTTTGCAATATTTGGTGGGCAAAAGGGGTACTTAATCTTGAAATCTTGGAATTACTGGGGCTTACTACACCAGGGGAGGGGATTCTTAACAAATTTGCCTCCATTTTCAAGAAAACAAAAAGATTACAAACAGAGAGAAGGGGATTTAAGAATAAAAGCCCAGAAAGGTTCAGAGAAATGTGAGTTTGGTGAAGGCAAGAAAATAGAGTGTGAGAGGAAAGTAAACCACTTTTGGGTCCATGTAAAACAACTTGTTGGGGGTTGGTGGTGAAGTGTAGGTGTTGAAATTGGGTAGGTAGAAAATGAGTTGGGATTCGCACGGCTAAAAAAATAGTGCGATTCGACCTAATATGCTGACTTCAGGTGCAAAATAAGTGGTGATTCATGTGCTTCTTGTTGTTGAGTGAGAATGTTGTAGAGAGTAGGTGGGGTGGGACTTGGGATAAGATTGTAACAAGAGGTTCGAACAGGGGCGGTCTCAAAGATTTTATTTTATTTTACCTTTTTTAAAAGGGAAATTTAAAAATCTAAACAAACATAATGTTATTTTTAAAAATGTAAACTTCGTAAAAATAACAATTTGTTTGGACAAAAAGTCGTGTATATTCTGTTGACGAAAGACAGTTGAATAGTCGAGATACATTTCAACCATCGTTAAAAAATATATTATGATCATTGACCGCTTTTTTTTTTAAAAGTTAAATTGTCGTTTGACAAATCGACGACTTGAGGATGTCGAACAAAAGTTACTCAACCCACTTCGTCTCGCTTTTCTCATTTCTACATTCTTCTTCTTTAACCAATAAATTCATGAACTCAATCTTTTTCAACAATTTTTTAGCAATTATGTTCAACATATTTTCTGATCTAAAAACAATAAAATTAATTTAGCACAAAACCTATTGAATTTTGTTCTTTTATAATTTAAATTAATCTATCAAAAAGTAACTTACTTGGGAGTGGATTAGTTGGTGGCGAATGGTAAAGCGAATACAATGGGTGGTAGAGCAAGGTTTGATTTTTGTGAAATAATGTATCTAACTTTGTAGATTTGACTAGAATATAGTGAAAGTTTAAGTAATTATTTAAGAATATATTTATAAGTAATTCTTTGGAATTATATTTATTCAAAATGACTATTTTTCAACTTGTTTTCAAAAGCTATCATTTTTTTTAAAAAAAATACTGCAAACAAACATTTGCTATAATTTCCCCTTTCTTTAATGGACCATTATGCTAGGTCCAACGAAAATAAAAATGGATTCAATGAAAATGGGTCAATCTCCCAAAAGAATCCCGTTAAGATTTAGGATTCAAACAGAGACTCTAGGATCGACATCTTCATTCTTCTACAATTCCACTCTCATCTTTTTCTTCTCCAATTTTTGTCCTCTTTCAAATTCATTGATTGGTATACTGATTTCTTTCTGTTTTCTAGCTCCTATCGCAACATTTGAGGTAAAAGCGACAGTTCAATCATTCTTTCATGGAAGCTTAATCCTATACCGATTTCTTTGAAGCAAAGTGATTAACGATCATGTTACAATTGATTCTTTTATTTGATTTTATAATCACGTTGTCAATTATCTTCTATTGTATATTTTCCATTTATTGTATTTCTTTAATTATTTTCATTTTTTATAATTAACAAAATTGCCAAATTGTATATAAAGACTATAATCTCTAGAGTTGATTAAAGGATGAAGTTTTATTGCTTCTTCTCCATTTTCAGCATCTCATCATGCATTTCATCAGGTTTAAAGCTTTTTATAATTTTTATTCCAATAGAAAAGCCATGCTGGCAATGCACATTATTATCTACATTAATTTTAATGGCCATATATTTTTTTCCACATAAAATAGAGGATAGTTGGCAAATAAAAATCATTCATATGCACTGAGCACTGTAGAATGTGCAAACTATGACTGCCTTCAGTATTCAACTCCTATAAATGAATTGGTGTAAAATTTACAGAAAGTCACCAATTTATTCATACAGTATGCACACTACTCGAATAGTTTCAGTTTATTCTAAAATATATTGCAACCAAACATTTTTTATATACTCATAAACAATAAAGCATTAGAATCCAAAATTGTCTTTAAGACTACTACTATTAAGTACTTATCTAGACCCACAAAAAAAGACGATTATGAGTTATATTAATTATTTTTAGTTTAATGGTGCGATGTTTTCTTATTATTTTAGGAAAAGTCAAATTCAAGTGTCGATCTAGTGAAAATATAGAAATTAGAAGAAAAGATAACTTAATTGCAAAGATAAAGAGACTTGAGAGCTTGGCAAGCAAATAACAAGGAAAGGAATCCAGGAAATCAACCAAAATAACCATGCGATCGCAGCTTTGGATCGCATGGTTATCCAAAGTCGCGATCGCAAGGTATCAAGAAAATCAGCAGAACCTTGGTTAATCAAACCATGCGATCGCATGGCTTTCCAGAAGATTTTTAAGTAGATTCCGATGGGATTATAATTCTACCAAGTCCATATTAATTCAACTGCCTAAGCCACGTTTTGGAGAATTGAGTGAGCAGTATAAAAGGAAAATGATAGATATATCGTGGGAGGCGAATTTTGGAAAACAAGATACAAAGGAAGAAAAAGATTGAAGAACAAGATTGAAGATTATTGAGCCGGGATCACGGGTTTTATTTATTTTTTCTTCTTATTTCTTCGGAACATGATGAATTCGATAATTTTAATAATTACCTAAATCATGTCCGTCTAATTTATTTATTGCTAGGATGAACGATGAAACCTCGTATTTTTAATTTATTAGAAGTTTTTCGTTTTAGTAATTAATTGCTTGTGGATTGATTATTCTTTATTCATTTTTTCTAATGATTTAATGCTTGATCACCATTAGAATATTTTGTGATCTATATTGAAGTCGAGAGATTCAATATAGACTAAGCACATGGCATTGAATAACATAAGGTCCAATAATAGATAGAAATTACTATTATGCTTTCTGAAATCCGGTTATGTGTTCTTAAGATTTTAATACATATGTTTATGTTCGAAACTTAATTAAAGATAATTAGGTTCACATATCAATATAGAATTGATTGACTATCGAAAGAGTCTTTTGATTATATTATGATCACCGATTTTCAATCCAAGGTAATTATAAACTAAAGCGATTACACGAATAATTTATTAAGGAACGTGTAGATGGATTCGTGAATCCTAGTTTTGGTAAAACTCGAATTCGTTCTGACGAATTTATTTTGATTTCTTGGTAATTTAGATTTAATTAAACAATTATAATAGTTAAATTAAAACCATAAACAAATATGTGATCTTGCATTGTTAAAACTCGAGCTATAAATTAATTAATTAATTGATAACTAGTTTTCGTGTGTTCGACACTCTACTTCTCACTTTATTACTTGTTAACGATCCGTTCACTCGCGGGATTGAAATCACACTACACGCAATATAAATATACATCCACGTAAATCATCATGCATTACGATTTAATCGATAAATTAAAACAAAATTGAACTTACAGTTTATCCAAAAATAATCCGAGTCGATCGAATTCATGATAAGGCAATTTTGCTCTCCTAGTGCCGAAGGTCTTTGAACAATTGTCTCCCAAAATAGAAAGGATTTTGTTCTAAATGACTTATCACCATCGCCTCAAAGGAACCGACTTAACAAAACTTTTGATTTGTAAACCGAACTAGAAGACATATTTGACACGATTTAGAAAAGAGAATATTTAGAGGGAAATGTAGGATTATTAGAGAAATGTATTAAACAAAACAACTAATGGAATAAGGGATATACCTCTTGGGCCAAAAGTCTTTTCTAAATATAAGAAACAACTATTGGACTTATGTTACAAATGATAATATTTGATGGAATGCTTCTTCAGGAGATGCATCTGATTCAGATTCAGTTACTGCCGGAGTCTCTAAATCTACCTCAGTAGTTGCCATTTCCACCGAAGCCATAGGAAGAGACGATGCTGCTCGTTTTCATCTAAAGCCAAGTTCAAATCAATATGATGCCCAAGTCCCTTCCCTAAAGCAAAATCCTTTATTTCAAGCTGATTTCTTGAAAGAGCATCATCTCTTGAAAATTTTCTTGCCGCGTCATCATCAGAATAGATAGTGTTGGAGAGATGGCACCAGAATTTAGATCCTTTCCAGCAGCATCAATATTGAAAATCGGAAAACCAATACCCTTGTTAGGAATAGCCGAATAGTGTAAAATATGAGAGAATATATGTGGAGAAATAATTCTCTCTGTATATTGATATAATGTGTAGAGAAATAATTATCTGTATTGATTCAATTGAATAATGATTGAATACTTACAAGGTAGAATACCTTATTTATAGGGTTACGATAGTCATAAAAGGAAAGATTGTGTAATAACTACACAATCAATTATAAAAGAAAGTAATATCATACATTAGGAAAAATATCAAATAAAATAATAACACGATCTTTTCATATCTTCAACAAATATATACATTCATAACAACAACTTTATTGCATTCGGGATCATAGTCAGGCATTGGTGATGAGATATTTTGTTTCTGATACAAAAACTGTGAAGAACCATTTGCCTTTTCAGCATTTTCCCTCCCTTGGATATGCTCATCACTATATTGATGTTGTCTTAAAAACCATGGAAGCCCTCTCTGTGGATTTTCCTGCTTGTTCCAGCAATGTTTTTCTTGACGTGATCTCACGTTGTGCCCCCACATACTAGAGGTCTTAGTCCAGAGTGAATCAAAGGATGGCTTACAACTGGAGTTGACATCTAAGAAACTTTCACCAGCGGATCCTGATTTCCTCCAGAAATTTCAACACCAAAAACGGTTCTTTTTCCCTGAGATTGTGACTTGCTCTGGTCTAATAGACAACATACTGAAGATTCATTTTCAGGCTTGTGTACTGATCGAATTGAAGTAGATGAATTTCCACAATAGAAGCCTCTAGTGGAAAAATGGACGTCGAGTCTCATTTTTTCTGGAAAGGGCACTTACAGTAAAATCAAAATTTTAACTAATTACTGCAATTAGTTGGTAGAATTCAAATAACAACATACTTTTTCTTTCTTTTTGTGATAAATTACAAAACACGTCGTATTGAGGCGCTTTTATAACAGGAAAGAAGAAAATGAACAAAAGAACAACTACAGAAACACAGTTAAATGTATCGGATGTGCTCTGTTCAAACTGGAGACTTCATCGATTTACATTTTAGCATATCATCTTTATACAAGCTCTATAGCAGACAGATAACAGTCAAACATAATAAATTCATCCTTTCTAATTAAATCCTTAACAAATTGTACTCAACAAGAGCTTGATAGGAGCATGGCAGAGCCGAGTGAAAGTAAGTATACTACAATTATGAGGGTATACTACAATTATGAGGGTTTCTAAACCACAAAATTTGGAGCTACAAACGAAGTATTTCATAAAACAAACTCAACTCCGCATAAAATGAAATCTTGGAAACGAGTTGGTTAAAGAAAAATTCAGGAGTGTGAAATCTGGATACATCAATATAACAGACTTACTTGCTTTGCAGTTCACAAATAATTTTTTTGACAAAATATGAACGTCTGCATTTATATTTGCTGCAACAATATCACCAGCAGAGATTGAAAATGAAGTTCCATTGTTTGTTTTGACATCACCCAGAATTTCAAGGCCAAACGTTGTTTTCTGAAACCTGTTGCACTCAGAGATGAGAGGTTCGTAATCCTTCAAACTTCTTGTATCTTGGAATCGGGGAAAACTCGGCATACTCTTTCTATCAAAAAAATTGGGAACTGAATGCAACAGAGAAGAATGAGAAACCTGCCAACTTCTTCAGATGGAAAGGGAGTGAAGAAAGGGTGTGACTGGGAATTTTCTGCCATGATGTGATATTTGTATGCTTCTCTCCTTTTAATTTCATCTATGAGGTCCGTATGTCTTCTATAAAGACAATGAATTTGTAGCTGAATCATAAAACATACATCCTCAGTGAATATATGATGTTGAAAGTAGTTAACCACTCAACGAAACAAGGTTAGTCCTGCTCAGCCTGCTCAGACTCCCTCTGTGAGGATGTTTGGCCGTGCTTAAAAGCATGCTACTGAAAAAAGCAGCTAAAACTTACACCTGGTGTCCGCACAAATCTAAAACTTACCTGGTGTCTGCACACTGATTCATGCTATAGAATTGTTTGTCTCATTATCTCCTTATCGTATCTGAAGTAACCATTCGTTGCTTTCCAGGAATTTTTCACCGTCTTGTTTTCTGAGATACGGCCAGCCTCATACGATTGCTCATATTTACATTAATGCTTAGCAATTGTATGAACTAACCTGAGTCATAGTAATTGTTGTAAAAATAGTTTGGATAAATGATTATCAGACCATGTGGAGATCAATATCAATCTAAGTTGGATGTCTATGGTAATTATATAATAAATCCCTTCTTAATAAAAAGCACACATCAATTCATATGTTACTACAAACACAAATATATCTTAAAAGAATGCTATAGAGCATGTTTACTTTGTTTTATCTAAAAGAATAGCTAGTATAGTGAAAGGATGAGTGGATATTCAAGAAGGGTGCAAGTTAAGAACCTTAGACCCTCTCTTTTTTCCAAATGGGGTAATTAGAATAATTAATTAATTAACATTTTAGACAATTGGCCAAGCGTAAAACTTCACTTATGAGCAAATAACTAATTTTTTCATAAAAGAATGTTTGACTAAGCTTAAGTGATAATCTAATTTCCTTGATTGGCAAAAGTGACATCCTATTGCAAAATGTGGACTGCATCAAGCTTTTCTGCAGCAATCAACACCCTTTTCAGGTTCATGGAGGGTTTGTGGCTCTATGTGCCCCTTTCTCTCCAATTGTAATTGGTGGAGGTGTACTTATATCAACCAGAGTCCACAGAAGAATACTCTTCAGGCCTCAAGGCTTGTTCTCCAGCAACCAATCTTGCTCTGAATGCTCGCAGCGTTCATCAATAAGTTCTATAATTTATGATCAGGATAAGAAACATAGTGCTCTCATGCTCAATAGTATGAATTTGGCTTTTATCTAATGATAGTCCAGACTAAAGAGTCACGACAGGATGCTTTGAGCGATTATGATTTCTCTCGGCGTAACAATTTGTCCCACAAATACTAAATGACAGTAACAGCTAGAAGCTTAATACAAGTTCTCCCATGGAAGCAGCAAGAGATAACATAGTTTACCATTTAAAATGTGACCAAAGTATCCATGGATAAATTACTCCCCAAAGATTTTTGGGAGGAAAAGAAAAAGGCAAACCTTCTGTTATATGCTATATAATTATGCCAAATTGAGACGGTTTTAGTCTTCAGAAATAGTTGATAATTAATGTCAAGCAATGACGATTGAAATGTCATTAAATTACACATGAAAATGCATCAAACTCAGGTAGTATGACTTTGTGAATAACAATTTTCCCTTCTTATCTATGGACACTTGAATTAGATCCATCACAATAATCTATTTGCCACATGTTAGAAACCTATCATACAACTATGAACAATGGCTACAATTCCCTTCAGTATGAATGGAGTAGCAGCTGATTCAAACCTGAACTAAGGAGGTGGCGGAGAAAAGGGTGTGCAACGACTTCCTGCTCCACACTTGAGAGCGTCTACCACTTTGTAAAGACTGATCATCAGCATCATTTATCGTTATAACATGAAGAGGAATAAAATCTCTATTTGCAACAAATTTCTAGCATAAGGGTGCATAACCAACTTTTTTAAGATGCTGACTCAGTCCATTGATTGTCTGATATATACTATCTGATTTAGGGTGAGATGTATCCATCACACTAAATTCATGAAATCCATCATCCAACTCAATCAAACTGGCCCCAGATAGCTTTTGGCTGTTCATCTTCTTCATTTGTAATCTCGTGTTAGCAACACTTCCCCAATTCCCTGCCATGGCATATATATTTGACAACATAGAACAGCTTCCTGTATCAGTTGACTCTAATTTCACCAATTGATTAAGCACCTCCTCAGCAAGTTCCACAGCATTGTGCATTCGGCAAGCCCCCAAAAGGGCACTCCAAATAACAACATTTGGTTCAAATGGCATGTTATGTACAAGTGAAAGAGCTTCCTTAAGACGGCCCCCACGACCCAAAAGGTCAATTGTGCAACCGTAGTGTTCAATCTCGGGAACAATTCTATAATCTCTTTCCATGGAATAGAAATAACTAACCCCCTCATCAACTAAACCTGCATGACTACAAGCAGACAATACGGCAACAAAAGTCACTTTATCAGGTGCAAATCCTTCTTGTTTCATCCTATCAAAAACTTGAAGAGCCTCGTGTCCAAGTCCATGCATGGCCAACCCATGGATCATGACATTCCAAGAAACTATATCTTTTCTTACCATCACATGAAAAATATTTGACGCCTTGTTCAAGCTCCCGCATTTTGCATACATATCTATTAAAGCATTACACACTAAAGTACTACACGTATACCTACTCTCCACAATAGACTTGTGAACTCTCTTCCCTAACCCAAGCAAACCAGATCCTGCACTCGCAGATAAAATACTAACAAATGCTCCATCATCTGGTTTTAATCTAGCCACTTTCATTTGATCATACAACCCATTTGCTTCCTTTGAAAGTCCCTGTTCAGCATACCCAGATATTATTATCGTCCAGGTAATCAAATTCTTCACTGGCATCTTATCAAACAAGATTCTAGCCATTTCCATATCCCCCGCTTTCACATAACCCGATACCAGCGTAGACCATGAAACCACATCCCTCGATGGCATATTTTTAAACAGCTCAAATGCAACAGTCATCTCCCCGGCCTTTACATACCCGTCCAAAATAGTGTTCCAGCTCACACTATCTCTCTCAGGCATTTCATCAAACACCTTTTTCGCCTCCGTCAACTCACCCGCTTTCACTAACCCACTAATCAGCGAATTATGAGTAACCACATCCCTCTCCTCCATTACATTAAACACCTTCTTGGCTGCTCTAATACCCATCAATCCGCACTTAGAGTAAGCATCTATTAATGAATTGGGCACGAATATATCAGAATAAAGATTACATTTTTCCACATGGGCATGAATCATTCTAACTAATTTGAACCAATTTTTCCCCGAACAGGCCTTCAAAAGAAACAAGTAAGTATAATTATCCGGAAATACCCCAGAATTTTGCATTTCACAGAAAATCTCAAACGATTTTTCGGGCTGCGAATTCTGAACATGGGCTTTGATCAATGTATTGAACAAATGAACATTCGGATACTCTACTTGATTAAAAACACTAATGGCTAGTGCCATTTGGCGGCATAAAGAGAAAGCCGAGACGAGTTTTGGCGCAACAAAGGGGTCTCTGTGAAGATTGGATTTGTATATAAGTGCATGGACTTGTTTCAGTTGATTCAAATCTTTGCATTTGTGGAGGTCGGAGAGTTTTTGTTCGAGAAGTCTTCGCCTAGAGACCCATGCCGGGGCTCGAATTGGAGCTGGCATCTGCATTTTATAGTGTTTTGAGAAAGATGAACTTTTGCATAAGCCGGAAAGAAAATCGGCGGCCGGGAGCGGAGTGCTCTGCTTCAGCTAGAATGCGTCGTTGAGAGTGCCGAGATAAGGTGGATTTGTCTTAAAAAACAATTGGTTACCACTTCCCCCCAAGAAATTCTTACTTATTTTGCATTTTCACCGTCTCATCATTTCGTTATTCGTTTTCATTTTCATACATGTTTATTTACTCTTAAAATCTTTCTATCTAATACTTGTTTAAGCAAACTAATAAGTACAATTTTGTACTGATTAAAATTCATAAAAGAGATAATTATAAGTATTCTTACAGGTTTTAATATAATGGCGTGTTGTTTTTTATCATTATAAGAAAATAACCAAGTTTGAGTATCGATCAAACGAAAAAAAAGCAAACAGGAAAAAAAAAGACTCAATTGAACAACTAAAGAGAATTGAGGAGCTTGTCGTACAAATACTAAAAATAAAAACTCAAGAACACGAAACAAACTAACCATGCGATCACGTGGTTAAGTTAAGAAGCGATCGCAAGCCATTGATTTCATGTGCAGAACATTACAGGGCAAGACCATGTGATCGCAAGATATTGAACTATGCGATCGCATCGTTAAATCATGAATTGTTTTATTGTTTTCTTATGGAAATATGACTCTATCCAGTACAGGATAAAAACATAATGTTAAACACCTTTATGGGCCTTTAAAAGAATATAAAAGGCAAAGAATAAAGAAATCGCGGGAGGTGAATTAGAGAAGAAAAATACATCACAAGAATCGAAGATCAAATGAACGGATTGAAGATTCTTCAACAAGGAACCACAGGTTGTGTTTCTCTTTTCTTATTTTTCCTCCGGAACATGATTAGTTCAACTTTTGTAATATTTTACGAAATCATGTCTGGCTAAATTACTAATTGCTAGGATGAACAATGGAAACTCACTTTTTGATTAATTAGAAGTTCTCTATTTTTTCTTAATTAATTGCTTTTGGGTTGGTTATTCTTTATTCTCTTTTTACGTTTTGATGCTTGATCACCATTGGAATGTTTTGTGATCTTCATTGATTTTGAGAGATTCAAACTATATAATCACATGGTATTGAATAACATAGGGTTCAATAACTATTAAAGATTATTGTTATGTCTTATGAAATCCTTTTAGGGTGTTCATGTGATTTAAATACATATTTTTACATTCGAACATTAGCTAGAGATAGTTAAGTTCGTATATCGATATAGAATTAATAGAACGTGGAGAGAGGCTTTTAATTATTGTAGGATCATCGATTTTCAACTTAGGGTAATTATTAGCTAAAACAATTAACGGATAATTGATTAATGAACGTGTAGGTGGATTCACGAATCCTAGTACTAGTAAAACTCGAATTTATTCTTAAATTACTTTTGATTGCGTGATAATTTAGAATCGTTAAACTCGAATAGATAACCTTAGGATTGAAATTCTAAACGAAACTGTGTTTTTAAATTTTGTTGAAACTCAAATTATAAATTAATTAATTAATTAATTGCTAGTCTTCGTGTGTTCGACACTATGATTATCACTTTATTACTTGTAATCGATCTGTCTACTTACGAGATTAAAATCGACAACAAATTTTTTGGCGCCGTTGCTGAGGATTAGGTTTATTAATTACTACATTAATTGATAGTTTAGTTTTAACAAATATTTTTATTTTTATTTTTATTCTCCTTCTCCGTTCTTTGTGTAAACGCTGAATTTCAGCTATTTTCCATTGTTCAGGTGTCGATTGCCTATGTGGCGTGCAAAAGATCTTGATCGATTTGATTTCGACCTGAAAATCAAATGAAGCTTTCACCAACGACAACGTGAACAACGAGAAAAAGAAAAAACAGCAAAGATACACAATTGACGACAACAATCGGGTCTGTGATCCACCACCTGCAGATATGAGAAATATTCTTGCACCTGTGGCTCGACCAGTTGAAGTTAATGAACGAGATATTCTTATGGGCTGGTACATGATGCCCTCAATTGTTGAGAATCGGTCCAACATAATTTACCTACATTTTAGACTCGAGAACTTTCAGTTAAGACCAAATGTGATTAATTTCTTCTCAAACAATCTGCCGTTCTTTGAGAGAACAGACAAAAATTCTCACTATCATCTCTCTCGCTTCATGTAATACTGTGGAAACTTCAAATATCATAGTGTTAATAAAGAATCACTTAGGATGAGACTTTTTCCACACACTCTGCAGGATAAAGTTAGAGAATGGTTAGATTCTTACCGTCTGGAAGCATCACTACTTGGACAAATTTGGTCAAAAAATTCACACTGAAATATTTTCCTCCGGCTAGAGTAACAGATTGAAGCATGAAATATCAAAATTTCAACAATCTGACTTGAAAAATTTCCACGAAGCGTGAAAAGATTCAAGGAACTATTCAAAAAGTGCACAAGTCATGGTTTTTCTTTAGCAGCTTAGAATCATTATTTTTACTCAGGATTAACTCCGAACAGTCGTTCTTCAGTGGATTCTACAGCAGGTGGCTTTATCCAAAATAGATCTGCCGGCGACCTTCACGACTTATATGAAATGATGAGTGAACAGTTTGTTATGTGGCTAGACAAAAGGTCGCAAAAGAAAGCAACACGAATGCACGGGGTAGAAATCAATTCGCTCTTACTGGCAAAAATTGATTCATTAGCAAAGTAGATGGAAACAATGAAACACTCTCGATCGGCTAATATAGTTCGGATATCCCTACCGATATGTGCAACTTATGGGCAAACCATCAATCATCAAAGTGTCATTTGACTATTGTTGAAGCATCCTCTCTAAACAAGCTGCATATATGCCCAAAATTTTCGGGGACAACGAGAATAATCCATACACAGCAGACTTATAATCCCGGATGGAGAAATCATCCAAATTTCTCATATGACAATACCCAAAATATTCAAAATCACCAAAACATAGGAGACCACAAGAAAGAAAATGAGGATGGGAAGAAGCTTTCACTAAGTTATCGGAACGAATGGAATCTGAATTCAAGGAAGTGCAGAAAAGATAAGATGTCTCGATAAAGAATGTAGAAAATCAGATTGGGCAGTTGGCTAAACTATTGATCGAGCGATAACCAGGCACATGGCCAATCAATACCGAGGTCAATCCAAAAGAACAAGTAAATGTAATTACCACGAGAAGCGGAGTTGAGTTACCAGAAATTCATGTGAAAAGATCAGGTGTAGAAAAGAAAACTGCGTTCAATAGAGAGAGAGAGAGAGAGAGAGAACAAATCCGAAAAAGCAGTTGAACAAGAAAAATGAAGCTCTCCACCAAATTATATTCCGCCACCGGTCAAAGCTTATATTCCTCCAATTCCATTTACTTAAAGGTTGCGAAAACATAAGCTGGAAAAGCAATTCTAGAAATTCTTCGATGTGTTCAAAAAACTTCAAATCAACATACATTTTGCCGACGCTTTAACTCAAATGTCGAGCTATGCAAAATTTATGAAGTAAATTCTTTCAAACAAACAGAAGTTAGAAGAATATGAACAGTCATGTTTACCTAAGAATGCAGTGCTATCTTATAAAACAAGCTACCTCCGAAATTAAAAGATCCAAGGAGTTTTATTATTCCTTGCACTGTTGGTAGTTCATTTTTTGAAAAAGCATTATGTGATTTAGGTGCTAGTGTTAATTTGATGTCTTACTCTATTTTCAGGCAACTAGGTCTTGGAGAAGCTAAGCGACTACAATATCACTATAGTTGGTCGATCGATCGCTTAAACATTCGTATGCGAGTTAAACATTCGCGTGCGAGGTTGTTGAAGATATTTTAGTAAAAGTGGACAAGTTCATATTCCCGGTTGACTTCATTATCTTGAATATGGGAGAAGACATGGATGTACCACTTATCTTAGGACGACTTTTCTTAGCTACAGGACGAGCACTGATTGATGTACATAAAAGGTAGCTAGTGTTGAGATTAAATGAGGAACAAGTCACCTTCAACGCGTTCAAGGAAATTCAATATTCGAGCTCCTCTGACTCTTGTTTTTAAATCGATATCATAGATCACGAGGCAGCCAATACTTTCAATTCAGAAAATCCATCAGATCCAAAGGAAGCGTGCATTATGCATTCTCAAGAAGAAAACTCCGACTAGCCAGTTCTTGAGGAATGTGCCAGATATTTATAAGGGACTGAAATTCTCAAGAAGAAAACTCCGACTCTCCAGTTCTTAAAGAATGTGCCAGATATTTACAAGGGATTGAACAGATGGAAAGAAGGAACAAATACATGGAACTAGGCACCACACCTCCTCAACCACCACATTCAATTCAACAGGCTCCAACTCTAGTGTTAAAGCAGTTGCCATCTCACCCTAGGTATGTCTATCTCGGTGAGTCATCTACTCTTCTGGTTATTATTACTAACTTCATCAATCAAGATCAAAAAGACAAACTACTTGCCATCGGTTGGACTATAACAGACATTAGAGGTATTAGCCCGTCCATTTGCATGCACAAGATCCTAATGAAAGAAGCATATAAGTCGACAGTGCAACATCAATGCAGATTAAATCCTCATTTGCAAGAGGTAGTCCTAGCAGAAGTTTTGAAACTACTCAATACAGGTATCATCTATCCTATTTCAGATAGCTCATAGGTAAGTCTGGGTCTGGCTCAGGTGATGCCTAAGAAAAGGAGAATTACGGTTGAGAAGAACGAAAATAACGAGCTTATACTAGTCAAATTAACTACCAGATGGCGGGTTTGTATTGACTATAAGAAGTTAAATGATGCAACTCGAAAGGAATATTTTCCTCTACCATTCATTGATGAGATGTTAGAACGATTTGCAAGTCATTCTTAGCCCCACAAGATCAAGAGAAGACAACTTTTACGTGCCCTTATGGCACATTTGCATATAAAGCGAATGCCGTTTGGCCTTTGCAACGCTCTTACCACATTTCAACATTGTATGATGTCTATTTTCTCGGATATGGTCAAAAAATTCATTGAAGTATTCATGGATGATTTTTCAATTTTTGAGTCATCATTCGATGTATGCCTCAAAAATTTAACCCTTGTACTTCAACGTTGTGATAAAATGAACTTGGTGCTAAAATGGAAAAAATGTTACTTTATGGTCCACAAGGGAATTGTGTTGGGACACCTGATTTCGGCTAAAGGCATCGAGGTTGACAAAGCAAAAGTTCAAGTTATAGAAAACATTCCTCCATCGACAACAGTTAAAGGCATTTGGTCCTTTTTGGGACATGCGGGATTTTATAGGAGATTCATAAAAGATTTTTCCTAGATCACCAAACCGTTGTGCAAATTATTGGAAAAAGACGTCAATTTTGAATTCTCTATAAACAGTCTACATGCCTTTAATGCTCTTAAAGACAGGTTGATCTCAGCACTGGTAATGGTGGCACCCGATTGGGATTTTACTGTTTGAGCTCATGTACGACGCAAGCGATTTTGCCATCGTGGCAGTTTTGGGACAACAAATGGATAAAGTCATTGATGTCATATATTACTCCAGTCGAATTCTCAATGATGCTCAAGTAAACTACGTTACTACCGAAAAAGAATTGCTAGCTGTTGTTTTTACATTTAAGAAATTTCAATCTTATCTCATTGGATTGAAGGTGATAGTGCACACGGACTACTACGGCATTGAAATATCTCTCTGCCAAAAAGGATACGAAACCGAGGCTGATTCGCTAGATATTATTTTTTCAAAAATTTGACTTGGAAATTCGAAACAAAAAGAGGAGTAAGAATATTCCGACCACTTGTGAAGGATATATCAGTCAGAAGGAAATGAAGAAGGTGAAATAAATGAAAAATTCCACATGAGCAAATTTTTAGAATAGAGCTGTCAAAAAAAAAAAGGTAACACAACGTGGTATGCTGATTATGTGAATTATCTTACAAGCAACATTGTACCACCGAATTATGATCACCAACACTGGAAAAAGTTCTTTTCAGAACTTAAATACTACTTTTGAGAGGATCGTATTCTCTACAAAAGAAAAGAGATGCAGATCAAGTAATTCAAAGGTATGTAACTGAAGAAGAAATGGAGACGGTTTTGGAACGATGTCATTCATCACCATACGAATGCCACTTCGGTGCTATTAAGGTCACAGCCAAAGTCTTACAATATGAATTTTATTGGCCGACATTGTTTAAGGATACTCATGGTTTGGTGAAAAATGTGTAATAGGTGCTAAAAGACGAGAAACATATCCCGAAAGCAAGAAATGTCCATTCGAAGCATTTTGGAGTGTCGATCCAACAAAAAGAAAACAAACAGAGAAAAATGGACTCAATTGAACAACTAAAGAGAATTGGGGAGCTTGTCGTGCTAATACTAAAAAGAAAAACTCAAGAACAAGAAACAAACTAACCATGCGACCGTATAGTTAAGTTAATGAACGATCACAAGCCATTGATTTCATCTGCAGAACGTTACAGGGCAATACCATGCGATCACATGGTTAAATCATGAATTGTTTTATTGTTTCTTTATGAAAACAAGACTCTATTTAGTACATGATAAAACCATAACGTTAAACAGTTTTTGGGGGCTTTTGAAAGGATATAAAAGGCAAAGAATAGAGAAATCGCAGGAGGCGAATTAGAGAGGAAAAATACATCACAAGAATCGAAGATCAAATGAACGGATTGAAGATTCTTCGGCAATGAATCACGAGTTGTGTTTCTCTTTTCTTATTTTTCTCCCGGACCATGATTAGTTCAACTTTTGTAATATTTTACGAAATCATGTCTGATTAAATTACTTATTGCTATAATGAATTATGAAACTTCACTTTTTGATTAATTAGAAGTTTTTAGTTTTTTCTTAATTAATTGCTTCCAGGTTGATTATTCTTTATTCTCTTTTTACGTTTGATGTTTGATCATCATTGGAATGTTTTGTGATCTTTATTGATTTCGAGAGGTTCAATCTAGATGAGCATATGGTATTGAATAACATATGGTCCATTAACATATAAGATTCTTGTTATGCCTTATGAAATCCTTTTAGGGTGTTCATGTGATTTAAATGCATATTTTTATGTTCGAACATTAGCTAGAGATAGTTAAATTAAGCATATCGATATAGAATTAATAGACCGTCGAGAGAGGCTTTTGATTATATTAGATCACCGATTTTCAACCTAGGATAATTATTAGCTAAAATGATTAACGGATAATTGATTAATGAACGGGTAGGTGGATTCGCGAATCCTAGTGATAGTAAAATCAATTTGTTCTTAAATTACTTTTGATTTCGTGATAATTTAAACTTGATTAAACTTGAATAGATAATCCTAGGATTGAAATTTTAAAACAATTTGTGTTTTAAATTTTGTTGAAGCTCAAACTATAATTAAATAAATAAATTAATTATTAATCCTCGTGGGTTCAATATTTTGCTTATCATTTTATTATTTGTAATCGATTAGGTCCACTTACGAGATTAAAATTGACAACACACACCCTCAATCGATGATAGATTACTCCATGATGCTTGAACTAGTCCTCCTCTGAAGAAAAAATAATAATAGTGGTAGCTACTCTAATATGTGAAAAGTGGCGAGATATGAAAGATACAAAATGTGTATAAGATACGAAAATGTTGAAAAATGTAGTGAGAGTGAGCAACGGTATTCTCAAGAATTACCCTCCTAGATTGCAACTTTGCTGACGAGGCATTACCTACGGAAGGACGTGTGTCCCTGTCAATTCTTGAGAATGCAGAGGAATAAGGAATTGTACCTCTTGACACCATAACCTTTATAATAACAGTAAAGTCAACCGGGTCACAACGTGGAGGTCAACTTGAAAGCTCCTTGGTCGGCCTTGATCATAACGCAGAAGTCAACCGAACAGCTCGAGACTTACTTATCTTTAAACTAGTGCTGGGTATCAACCAAAGTAAGATTCGAGTCTATGGTCAAGTAGAAGACCTACTAGACCATATTTGTCGAGAGTCTTGCAAGGGTTGGTAAGCGGATATATAGGTGTTAGGTGAGCCACAAGTATCACTATTTATTTAGTGGCATCTGGTTTTGTTTTACTTCAAAATTTTATTGGCAATCTTTGGCCAGTAAAACAAAGTTGTTTTGTCATGCTCTAATCTTCTATTTAGTATCGGAGTTCTGGACAAATTAATAAGTGTCTAGATGCCAGGCAAAGAAAATCAACCCGTGCTTCAAATATATTTTTGCAAGATAAGCCATTTTTATTGATACGAAGTTACAAAGAGCCATGTAACCATTGATTCTAAATATATAATCTTATTTCAAATGAAGAATACCTATGTTTTCTTGGCATCAATATTGTCACTTAATTTGTGTTTGATTTATGGAGGAAAAGAGGCATGAAGAGACGAAAGTTTAGGGGGGCGTTTGGTTTGCTCCTTTCAAACTATTTTCATTTTTTAGTTTTCAGTTTTTTAAAACACTCTAAACTTGTTTGGTCTCTTATTTTTTAAAATGCATTTAAGTATTTTAACGTTCATTCAAAACATATTTTTGACATTTTAAGCATTTTCGATGAAACACTCAAAACACAGGATTTTAAAATAAAAGTATTTCAATTCCTTAGCAAATCAAACCCACCCAAATAACACATCGTCTCCAAAAAAACCTCTTCCCTCCAATGACAAGTAACATATTGTTTACGAAGTAAGAAATTTGTCGTTTATGAAAGAGGAAGAAACGAATGCTCGGGAACATGTGCAACTTCACTCCCGATTTTGTTCCAACATCTGCTCACATATCTCCGATAGCGAGCTCCATCGTTCACTCTCTTCAAATCTAAGTATTTTTGTATACGGGTGATTTTTAATTGCTAGGGTTGTGTTGTTTCCTTTAATTTCTTGTATTATTTGGTGGATATGTCTAGAGGTGGCAAAATAGGTCGGCCCGACGAGCTAACTCAGATTGATAAAAATCTTGCAAATTGAGTTGTAATTAAAAAAAACCATGACTTTCTTTATTGTTGAATATTACATTTTATTTGTCATTTTATAACCATGACTTTCTTTATTGTTGAATATTACATTTTATTTGCCATTTTATTATTGAGTTTTGAGTTTATAGATTTAATTCTGGAAAATTCAGATGATTTTTTTTTTTTTTTTTGAATGCACACTACATTTTGAAGACTCAATTTTTATACAATGTACTAATTTTTAGGGATAGTTTCCATATATA
The DNA here is from genome assembly GCA_023638005.1 of Forsythia suspensa. Lineage (NCBI taxonomy): Eukaryota > Viridiplantae > Streptophyta > Magnoliopsida > Lamiales > Oleaceae > Forsythia > Forsythia suspensa. The sequence goes on along the minus strand of JALRMA010000416.1, from coordinate 720,011 downwards.
CCATATAAAATAAAAGAATTTAGAAAATACTATTTTACTTTTTTATTATAATTTTTTTTTAATATTTGTTGTTATATTTGTTACGCTTATTATATTTCTTAGAGCCCGTTAGGTAGAGTTTATAAACTAATTTATTTGATCAAGAATTGTCAAAAATGTCAAGCTACCAAGGCAAATTGTTTGGTCTAATAAATCATTTTTTGTCAAATAAATAATTTTGTTCAAATAAACTAGTTTATAGACTCTACCAAACGGGTTCTTACAAAAAAAAACGTGTGTTATATTTGTCACATTTGTTACATTTAAAATTTAATTTAAAAATAATTATAAAATTTCAATATAAAATCAAGTATGTGACAAAATTATTACTAATCTTTATTGTATATAATGTATAAAGTATTTCATTGATGTTGGAATGTGGTACAAGCCTATAAAGACACATAAGAAGTCATATACAAGATAAGTGAAAGAAAATGATAACTCTGTCTTACATAATTTCTTTAATTTTCTTTATGTTTATATTTTCTAAGACAATTCATGCATTTTTATTCGAAGAGAGAAATTATAAAGAATGTTTAAAAAATTTAGAAGACTAAGGAACTTAAGTTGTCAAGTGTTGAAACTCGAGAATTAGTGAAGTAAAATTTTCAACGTATGCTGTAGGAGAATTGGAATTGGAACATTGTCTATGTAAATGTCTCAAAACATTGTAGGAGAATTTTGATATATACCCAAAATTGTGATGTTATTTTAAAATAGCCTCATTTTGTAAAATCATTGAAATAATGCCTATTTTAGAGTAAAATGTCAAAACTATCCTTTTATTAAAAATAACTATTAATTTGTATAGCTGTCATTGTGATTGTGATTGTAAACATATTTTGTAATGTTCATATTACTTCTAAAACAAGCTACATTTGTTTCATCATCCCATTAACCAATAAATTAATAAAAATACAATATTTTAATATGAAGTGATAATTTGCACGCATAAAGAAATACACAATGGTCTGGAATTTTTTTTAGTACAAGGTAAGTTTTGTTGTTAATAATTTTCAATACATATGTGAATAGCACAATGCGGTTCTTCGTCTCCAACTCTAAAATAAATAACCGTAGTTGATCCCCCAAAAATCCAATTAATTTAATTACAATTTCAATTGAAGTCAACAGCAATATTAGTTATACAGAACTTTTGACCAAAGTGAAGAATAAGTTAAATGTGAATATTTTTTCCATATGAAATTAAGTTGCAATTCAAAGCTCCATCAATGTATATTCTTCTAGCCGACCTTCTTGATGATGACGACGACTTGAAATGGTATATTTCAATTCACAAAAGGATACTACATTGTGTAATTTGTGTACCAAGAGTGAGATGTTCTACATCTCACATTGATGCTGCAACAACCCCTACATGTAGTTTAATAGGTGTATTGATTAGAAGGACAATGTTCAAGTTGATACTTCGGAGCACCAACATTTTTAACATTTTGAGCAGCAAGATTTTTGAAATTATATGGCTTCAAAAGTTGATTGTTGAGCAGCCTAATAATGCAAATAATATGTAGCCAGAATGTTGCATACCTAATCCGTCTAATCCCAATCATGTTACACAAAAGTACAAGTATTGTGGTAACAACTAAGAGCAAAAGAGTGGTACCTGTGAAATTTCCGGAGTCTTCATTACCACACTGCTACAACAGGATATATGGACAACAAACGGTGGATGACTTTCTTAGAGCTCTGCCAAGGACCTAGCCACCTTCCTCTTTGCATATTCATTGGCTATGCTAATAGAATTGTGTTGTGGCGCAGATAAAACTCTGCTAGTAGAATCTGGCGCTCTTCCAATGTTAGATCCCCATGACAACCCTTAACAAAAGAACCATCGTGAACTTTGGAACTTTGAATATTATAATATATATAATAACTCCATATAAGGATGTCTATCCAAATTGTCAAACTAAGGTATAAAGAATGACAAGTTTCCATTTCATCGTGAGAACATATACGCTCAAAAGAACTGGTCAATGAACACATAATTTTGGAAATACTAGAAAAGTGGAAAAAGTAATTGTGTGTAAGCTCATGACTAATCATACCGATGTATCACCGGTGGGTTGAAGTTGAATTCACATGTTCTCAACACCAAAGCCGGTAAAATCGAAATTCAAGTAGCATTAGACTAGCTTCAAAGAGAACAACTGAAGGCTCCAGATGCATCATTTGAATATTGTTACAAGATCTTTCTAAAAAATTAGTATTTTCACCATATTGCCAATCATAAGGATAAATCTGAAACAACATTCACCCTAACCGCACCAAAAATATTAAAAAAAACAAGGAAAGGAAACATAATAAGATAAACAAGCCACAACATCTAACTCTAGAAATTGGTTACTTCAAAACATCTGTCTTGAAGTGATAAGCCATAGACTTTCTATTTTTATCTTTTACCAAAAGGTAGCAGCTGTAATGCTATTAAGAAGTTCAACAATCTATAGTAAAATAATTTACATGTGAAACTGAATAAAGACAGCTCCTATGATCTCGAACAAGTGGTTTGTAGCAAAACAAGGGGTTATCTACTAGAAGAAAAAAGGTATTACCATGCGCGAAGTTCTATCATAGACAGCATGGTGCATAAGAAGGCCAGCAGCAACCGAAACATTGAACGAATCTACCATGCCTCTCATTGGAATACTGCAATGCAGATCTGACAATTCAAGAGCCTCATTGCTTATTCCCCTGAAAGTCACAATCTCTCTGAGAGAAATTTCATGATAATTTCCATCTTTGTCTTAAGACATCTAAATTAATGACCTGGAAAGTTAATAGCATTGAACGAAGAAGCAACAGATCTATAGGTTTTACCGTTTTAGCATGCTGTCATGACAACTTTCCTTGTGTATCATTGTTAACGAGTTCAAAGTGTGCAACGTTCTTAAGAAAGAATGAAAAAATATAGGTAGCACAAAGTTGGAAAAAACAAGAAATATTCACCTATGTTCATTTCCAACGACTATTGCAGTTGGGCATGACCAGTCCACATCATAGAGAGAGACCTGGACAAAGCATCAAGCATGATGTCATGCTGCACAATGCAATAGGGATGAAAAATAGCATATAAAAAAAAATATGTGCACAATGACAAGACAAACAAAATGAATTATATTGTTACCGCATCCATCCCCAAATGGGTAGTTGCAATTCTATAACCACGTGACTTTAGAATTTCAAAGCATTCTTTGGTGGAATTCCATAGTTCAATATCCAACCATTTCTCTGCTCCCATGCTGACATGGCGATTGTCTTTGTACCTACATGGTGAACAATAGCAAAGTTAGACAATTATTTCCCTGGGCTAACATAAGATATAACAATTAAAACATATCCTTGCTCATTATGAATGATGGAAAATGCGGTAGTGACCTTCAGACAACAAAATTAAGTTGTATGCCACAGAACAGCTTCATATACCCAGTAATGATGGAGAATCCCTATTACTTGATGCTTGAATCAATTTCCCTAATGAGTCCTTATATTTTGCTTTAGTAATGGATGAAATTTTAAAACATATCCAACTCCTTGGTGTATATCATTCATAAATAGAAGAACTAAGAAAGAATACACAGAATAATCTTAAATTCGTGGTAGGACAAAGGATGACGGTGTGCCAACATGTACCCATATCCATAATCAGTTTACCAATTCTACTTGCCTAGGCCTTAGGAACTCTCATTTATTAGAGATATATAGTTTCAGTAGAACATGTTAGAAGATGGAGAAGTAGCTCAAAATTAAAATAGCTAGACCAACACATTTGATTTATTAGAATCTTTTAGTAGTTTTGACATTGTTTTGAATGGAATGACCAAAAAGAATTCATGTAGAATACCTAAATTTATTGGGAAAATTATTTCAAACTACACGACAAATGAAAAAGGAAATATATTCATTGACCTCATATATTTTCCCAAATACCCATGTTTTGAGTGTTGGATAACTTGGATTAACTTCATTCCCTATGCATCTACACCAATTTCAGCTAGCAGATTACGAATCCTAATTCTCCTTTGCACTTCATATATGATTGATTGAATTCCAGCTATTCAATAGATTAATCATATAGGAATTCAACATTCATCTAAACAGTGCACAAAATTGAAAGGCTTATCGTATTATTGAACCAGAAATCAAAAGGCATTTTCACCTCAGGCATTGTTGCACCTTTTGGAGCCGTCACGGGACACAACGTGAACCGACTGAAGCCCTAGCGCATCTGCAGACCGAAAAGCAGCCGAAACATTCCCGAAATCGCTCAATCCCTCCACCACCAGGCAGACAGAATAGCTACGATTATTCACCACATTCAGAAACCTGTCCTTCCTTGACTCCATTATATATGGATCCAATGCTTCTAGCACTTCAGCGCTGTTCAAACACATATCACCCGCTTTGACATCATCCAAATAAGGAAACCAACGGCTTGGCTTGTGATAATTTTAAATCCACTATCATTTCCTGGCCGGCGCTCAAATTTCATTAACCTTGCAATATCATCCTTGTCTTTAGAAAGTAATACTTCGATTGCGTCTTTACATGAATCTTGGAGAACTTCTGGGGTGACATTTTGAGGTACCATATCCACCAAGTTTTCCATAGAAATTGCCCTTCCACACCATTGTAATGTCTCGAAATTGACGATAGTTTATGGGTTTTAAGCCTCAGCCCTACTGTTAACAAAAACAAATTAAAAACTACGAATTAATACACGATTACTTACAAATACACACGCCCAATGCTCAAATGTATATCGTATACATATATATATATATATATATATATATATATATACCTGGATGAAGTGCAAGAGAAGATGAGAAATGGCGGATGCTTGAATTGGGAATGCGGGCTCTGAATTCAAAGCATAAGAGGGATGTACGGATTAGGGTTTTGCAGGCGCTCATTGTACTGGACTTTGTTAATTAGGATCGGGGCAGCGAGGGAGGTGAAGTGAACTGTATTTTTTACGGCGTCGTATGGATATTATTATGTGGGTTATTCACCACCAGTAGTGTCATTTTTTGAGGATGCCTTTTCTTTTTTTAATGGTATTAAGATATTCATAAAATTTATAAGATTAGCTACAAAATTTGGATTAATTGATAAAATTAATTACTGTGTTAAACTAATTTTTCGTTTATATAATAAAATAAGATATATAAAGCATTCACGAGAAATAGAAACCTAAGGTTAAGGAAATAATTATAATTATAATTACTTGTATATCGTTTCTTTTGTAGTGGAATTTGACCATATGCTCTATTATGATAATAAATTGAGACGGTGAATGATCGATTGATGGAGATGATCAATTGAGTGGATGGATTGAGAAGATTAACAGATTTTGGAAATAATCCGTTGAAGAAGATAATTGAAAAGCAAATTTTGGAGGAAATAAAATTAAAAGCGTAATGACATGATTGAGACACACGGACTATAACGAAGAAAACTTCTACAATCGTAATAAAAATTTATATATTTTGTAAGGTGTAGAAAATTATTATTAGAAAATGTGATTTATAACAAAAGAAAATATATTGTTAAAATGGTGGCATTGATATTGTGATAATATATATGATAACCAAAAATTAAATTTCCTTCATAATGTAAATATTAAGAATATATTTGACGTGACATAATAATATATTAACATGAAAACCAGACTTTGTGAATTAAGTCGAAATTAGTTCGAGTTTTAGTTAATATAAGTGACAGTAATACATTTTACTTTTAATACAATACAGTCGCCGCTACATAAAATATTCAAACCCTATCGACTAAGCAATTATTTTAAATATGATATGTTGGGTTATACCTGCACATCTTGTCGTGTTGGGCTATACTTGTACAATTTGTCGTGCAAATAGTCTAATACGCTAATACACACACACACACACACAAAGATGTTCCACTTTCAATAACCTCCCTTAATCATAGCTTTTGATTAAAATGAAATTGAAAATTAAACTTTGAATTTGAAGTGTGAGGTATTACTTTCCTTAAAGTATTATTTGCCTCACTCGGTGAGTTTGCTTAAGAGTTTCAAATGACAAATTACCAATAAAACAAATCCATAAATTCATTAGAAATTTTGTTAAATTCATGTAACATCCTTGAAACCTGTTTATTTAAATTTGGAGAAAAAGATTAGAGAATGTGATCCAAAGGAAGCACGGTCGGCACTCGTCAAACTAAAATTTGATATAAAAATATATTATTGTTGATTAAGTGGTGACACAAAAAAAGTAAACAACTAAACATAAAAAGTGTTTGTTTGGCCGGATTTGAAATTTGGGCCTCCCTCACCCTATTATGGACCACAAGTTATCTATGCTTAAAAAAATTGAGAAATTGTCAATAAGTCATCACCACGTGACTTGTTTCAAATTAGGTCAAAACTTTTTTCAAAATTGTGATTAAGTCATAATTTACATTAATATTTTAAATTAATTCCAAAATTATATTTTTTAACTATATTTTTCATTGGCACAATCTTCCAACTCCACAAACCTCCTCCACCTCTAGCAACAACCTCCACCTCCTCGAACACCTCCTCGGTGAGTGCTTCTTCTACTGTAGCAGATTAAAATTCTATGCTTCTTCTTTATACCCAACCAATTGATTTATTGGTTGTTTCAAGTGCTTGAGCTAGCTAGTGTCAGGATTTGCGCGCGCACACACACTCTCTCTCTCTCATATTTGTGGCTTTGTGCAGTTTTGAAAGTCTTCTGGATTAATCATGCAAATATGAAACAATATTTTTGAAGAAGGACGGATAAGCTTTTTCTCTGGTTTTCCATTGGTTTTCCATTTTGATGATGTCTGAGAGTAACTAGAAACATATAGCTTTCATTGTTATATTAGTTAGAGTTTCATAGAAGATATGGGTGTCATTCACATTGTGGCTGAAGTTCTGGCACTATAAGTTTGGGTTTATGAGTTTGACTCTTAGTTGTCTACTTCACTCTTTTATCCCTGCCTTTTTAACAGGTATGCAATTCAAGGTTATAATTAAAAAGGTAGAACCAGAGAAATGTTATAGGTATGAGAAACAGGAAAATTTTGGTATTAAATAGAGATGTCAAGAAAGGTGAGAGTTGGAATCTTTGTGAGACTCACAATATGTTGAAGCAAGAACATATGTTGAATGTTGTAAATAGGAGCTTGAATGCTCCACTATCTGATGTAAATAGGAGCTTAAATGCTCCACCATCTAATATAAATAGGAGTTAGAATTTATGAGGGCTTGAATGCTCTACCATCTTATGTAAATAGGAGCTTGAATTTATGGGAAGCTTGAATGCTTTAAATATGAGCTTGAATACTCCACCATCTTATGTAAATAGGAGCTTGAATGCTCCACCATCTAATTGCTATAAATAGGAGCTTGAATGTTCCACCATCTAATGTTTAGTCATGTTGTGTTATTTGATATTGTATTATACAAAACAGTATCACAAAAATATTGAAATAGGTATAGAATTTGCATACGTGCTCAAAATTTTTATTATAATATGTTTTCGGAATGGTCTCGACGAGACGGTCAAGACCAATGTCTTTGCTATTTGCATCACGATGAATTTTATCCATTTGAAGTTGTCTCTTTAGTTTAAAATGTCAATCTTTAATTTTTTTTTTCAAAAAAACAAGATCATCATCATCTAAAGCAATTATCACGAGATAAATGTATCTTAATATATTAGTATCATACATGAAAATATCTTAATAAAACAGTATCATAAGTTGAAACATTATCTTACTAAAACAGTATCAAAGATAAAAGTATGGTATAAGTTCACCAATGTACATTATATAAATAAAAACAGTATCATAGATTAAACAGTATCAAAAATAAAACAGTATTATGGATTAAACAATATCAAAGTATACTAATGCACATTGCTTAAATAAAATAGTATCATGGATTAAACAGTATCAGAATATACTAATGCACATTACTTAAATAAAACAGTATCATGGATTAAAATAATATTATAGATAAAACTAAGAGATTGAAACTTTGTCATAATTAAACAATGTCAAAGATAAAACTAAGAGATTGAAACAGTATCATAGGTTAAAACTTTGCCATAATATTTTACTATCATTAGAAACAATGAAAAAATTCGACAAATAGAAACAGTATCATAGATCGAAAGAGTATCAAGTATTTTGCATTATACTCCTAGACAATCTTTTCATAATTAAACAGTATCAAAGATAAAACTAAGAAATTAAAACATTATCATAGGTTGAAACTTTGTCATAATATTTCAGTGTCATTAGAAACAATGAAAAAATTCGACAAATAGAAATAGTATCATAGATTGAAAGAGTATCAAATGTTTTATAATCATATGTTGAAACATTATCATAATAAATCAATAACAAAGATAAAAATATGGTGTAAGTGTACCATAGCACATTATCTATATAAAATAGTATCATAGACAAAACAGTATCACAACAAAACAGTATCACAACAAAACAATATCTCGACAAAACAATATCACGACAAAATAGTATCACAATTAGTATTTTTTACAATTAAGGGTATGTTGGTCTTTTAGCTCTAAAATGTGACTTTAATTGAATTAAGTTTTGGCCATATGACTTTAGAGCCGATAAGTACCAAAACAGTGACCGGCCTTGAATTTAACCCAAAAAAAATTATTTGAAGGCCCAAATGATGAATATCAATGACCTAGGCGCCTTTTTTTCTATTTGGACCAAAAAAAAAATTCTATTTGGACCAATAACCACACAACCAACATCCATTTTCTTGATTAAAACATCATCCATTTTTCTTGATCAAACCATCATTGGAAAGCCCTTTCACGTTCAAAATCACCCATTGTCTGCTTTGCTAAATCTCGTTCAAAATCTATTGCTCGCTATGCTAAATCCGCCTTTGATAACGTTCATAAATCAAGCAAGCCAACATCCCTAATTTCGCAAATCGCAGCAGCCATAATTTTCCATTTTAGTAAGTTTAATTGCTACTGAAATTTTGCTTATGACGTTTTAATTGCTAGAAATCTTCTTCTTTGTAATTTGAAATCATCACTTCATTAGTTTTGCTATTGAAAATTTTGGAATGCTATTGTTCATCAATTAATTTTGGTGCTATTCATTGATTATATCTTGCTGATGATGTTGCTGAAATGTGCTCAGATTTTGATGGATTAGTTTGTGCTAAAATGTTGAAATGTTGATGGATAAATTTCTTAATTTTTGGTGAGAGAGAGCTTGTTAATAAAATAGATATAGATTATATTATAGATGAATTCGCAGTTGTAAAATATCGTCAGACACAACTTTATGTTGTTAATTTTATATCTTGAATATTTTGTTTAATGACTTATTGTAAACTTTTTAAAGATTATGACTTATTTGAAATATTATATTCTCATTAAAATAGGCTCAAAAAATTTGCATACCCTAGCTCACTTTCGAACCCCCGTATGATTCCCCCTCCTTCGATTCACCCCTTTATCATATCCTAGCTCCGTCCCTACGTGTTTAGAAGTGAAATTCAAAAGACATAAAAAAATTGCTACAAAGAGTAGTGATATTTCTTTCAAAAACATATTTTACTTATAGATGGAAAAACTCTAGAGAGTAGAGACCATCATTGTTTAACAACTAATACATTTGCGTTCAAAGCAACAAAAATCAATATTTTTAAATTTGGTCTTAACATTGATGATTTTTAAATTCAGTCTTAACATTGATTTTCTAAAGGTCAATGGTCAAAAAATTAAACGAAATAAAATTGAATGCCAAAAATAACTTATTTCAAATACTTGGGGATCGATTGGCCGGTGGTGGTGGATTCGCTGACGGTGGGGAGACTAAGTAGAGAGAGTTTGGACATGGGTTTCTTTGCAGCGTCGCAACGTGTTGTGTGTGAATTATTGAAGCACTGAAATGAGTTGTTTTGTTTTGTGCTTTTTATTTTTTATTTTTTTGTAATCGTAGCGGGTTTTCGACCCAACCCGATTGATATTTCAACCCTCTACTCGAACTCCAACACAAATAAACTCAAAATTGACACCAATCGATCGGTTGGATCAATCAATTTGAATCGAGTTTTGCCCACCCCTACTTATTATATTCAATATGGTAAGTGGTTTAAATTTTAAACGAGTGGAGTGGGGGTGGGGGTGGGGGGGGGGGGGGGGGGTGGGGGTGGGGTGGATTCATTATAAAATGATAAATTCATAATTAGAAACCAAGTATCCCAAATCTTTGGTTCTTGATAATTGAGGAGTGTACACACCTTAGATTTTAATATATTTTAGAAATCTATGTAAATTTTGGTGTGTCCACCTCAGATTTTAATCTATTCAATTGAAATTTAGGTATCATTAACTCAAATTTAAATAAATTCTTTAGAAATTTAAGTGTGCACAATTACTAGTGGATTTCTAAAGAGTTTATTAATTAGAAGATTTAAACAGATTTGCATGGATTTTGAGCTCATAAATATGAATACCAAATTCTTTAGAAATCATATCTCCACTCCTCAAAATTTCAATCAAACTCTTCTCGACGCATCTCTTCCTCTTGCCTCTCTCCTTAATTTGTGTCACAAGTTTTTGTAGTAAACTCTTGTTCTTGATTTTCAATTTATATTAGCATGAAAATTTATTGAATTTTTTATTTTTTATTTAATTATTTTCTTTATACAATTGTCAAATATCGTCTTTGAAATTTTATTATTGATGCTCCATGACCATTCATTAAACTAAACAATTGTCTTTGAAAAATATATATAATTTATTGGTAAATATTAATTAGATAATTAGTTTAATACCATATAGACAATTAGATATTGGATTGTAAAATCGATATAATACTAAAAAAAATTGAACTTGAAAAGATTTATTCGTCAATTGCGACATATATAAATTATTTTTTTAAGCAAAAAAATAAATTTTTATACAAGAAACAACTAATTTTGGAAGAAAATGAATCCTAAATATCCATGATCTAATCTCGGATATGAAAGATAAAATTTTATAAAAAAGATAAGTAGAAAGAAAACGAAAATTAAAACTTTATTTCAATTTGTTTTTAAAGATGCCTTGCTCTTTAATCAAATTTTTTTTAATTCAAAACTGGAGAAATTGATAGTAGTAATGTGAATCTCCTCAAACAATGGATCTAATTGCGCTTCGAGCTTAGAGACGACGAATGACCTATTTATTAGTTTATTCCATTGGATCTTAGTTGACATAGTTGTTGGATTGGAATACATCTCAATCCATGAGATCATTCCCTCTCCGATTGAAAAACCTTTACGAAAAATTCAAAATAACAAACCAAAGATAGCTACTAGAAATAGATTTAATAATTCAATTTTTCTTTTTAATTTTTTTTTGGGCTCAACTCTTTTTATTTATTTTGTTCATGTTTTTCACTCATCAATATAGGTTATTGGTGCCGTTTCAAAGTATTCATGGCAAACTTTACAAAACATCTTCCATTGAAAAAAGGTTTTTGGTACCGTTTCAAAGCATTCATGGCAAACTTCACAATACATCTTTCAGATTGAAAAATAGTTAAAGACTAATTCAAAATAATAAGCTAAAGATGACTACTTGAATGAAATTTAATATTCACATTTCGTTTCTATTTTTAAATGTCAATTTAATTAAAATTCTACTTGACGACAATTTGACTCGTCTAGCACACATAATTAAATATTAAAATATTAATAAAAAATAGAAGTGTTATAACGAATCCCTAAATAATTTTTTTAATAAAAAATTTAGAAAGAGTACAAATAAAATCTAAAAAATTGGGGGGCCCAGGACCCCAAGGCCGGCCCCCCTAGGATCCGCAGTGAACTTCACCAAGATTTTTTATTTTAGATCGTGAAATTTTGTATAGCATCCATTTGATGTACATACAAACAACATATTAACGCAATCCTCATAAGCACTCTTATGGATATCAATCGGTCATGAGTGCAAAAGTATCAAAATAGTCTATACCATTTTTTTGTTTGAAACCTTTGACAACTAATCTAGTCTTAAAAGTTTGTATAAACTTATATGATTTGTACTTTCTTCTAAATCTTAGAAATTTGGTTTTATAAAATGGTTTTGACCATTTTGATCAATTAATTAAGTGGATCTCGTGGTTGGAAACGGAATTTCTTTAGCCAAGTTTGTTCTACTCCAGCGGTAGAATGACGTAGTATATTTAGTTTCTTAAAATCAATTTCGGATGAATGAAAAATTAAATCCAAAGTATGTCACTTAAATAAGGGAATGTTGGACTCAGAAAATAATGGGGATTGGATAGTGCCAATCCCACATTGAAAAAATAGAAGCAAAGTGATCACATTAAATAGCTCAAGTTGTACAATTGGGTTGCTCCAATGGGTACCAATTGTTTTTAGACAAGAGGAGACTTATTTAGACAAGAGGAGACTTACATGTTAGTGGGTTGTGTTAAAGTCCACACGCGCGGGCTGCCGCCGGGATCGGGATCGGGATCGAGATCGGGGCCTCAGGTCGCGACCAAGAAGGTATATAACTTTTTACCTCCCAAATTGTGACACGTGACAATTTAGTCAACTTCTCAGAACGTGCCACGTGTCAATTGCTTCTAGAATTTGTCTAGACAGACATGTCTGTTTGAATAGATGAGTTGTGTCTTTTCAAACATAACCTTTCAGTAGTTGTATCTTTTGAGACGCAACTTTCCAACAACTATAAATAGGTTCCCCATATCCACAAATTATTCATTCCAAATTCGTCTTCTATAGTTTAATATTTTCTCTGCTTCCTGCACTATTTTGTGTTCTCCATTTTAGTCCCTAAATATTTTTATGCGCTCCAAATTTCATTCGGAGAGTTCAAAACTCTAGTAGGTTCGTTGGTTTAAAGTGCTTCTATTACAATACAAAGTCGTTGTATCTTGTAAGAAGAATGCTTGGAGAACCGTTAGCACTAGTGCGGGTATTATCATTTTAAGGACAAAAATCGAACTCTTGCCTCGACCAATATTTATTTATTCGTCTAATTATTCAAGTTAACCATTACTCATTCAATTTTCTACACGTGGTTATTTAATTAAAAGAATATAAATTATTTATTATTTTACCATCACTAAATACCCATTTACCACCAATTGATATTGAACCAGAGGCAAATCAACTAAAGAAGGTTGATCTCACGCACCCAAGTGGGCGAAAGATGCTAGATGTAAAATCACTTTTTACATCAATTGTCCACCACGACACTTGATGGTAAGCAACATCTCCCCGCCCACTTCAAGATCGAGATGATAAACTAAAACCAAAGTTTGGTTTGATATAATTGAATCCGATCGTAATGCATACCATTTTTTGAAACATTTTTTCCTTGAAAATACCCTTTTTATGAAAAGATGAGATGAAGTTGATTGAGTTAAGAAAATGATTATACTAGACATGTACTTTAAAGATCAAAAATTTAAATGCGCTAAACTCTTCCTCAATTCTCTAAATGTTTTTGTAATTCATCTAAGGATTTCATAATGATCACTGAAGTTACCTTAAAATTTTAAAATGGTCACTGAAGTTCAAAAATTGCAACACTGGTCACTAAAGTATATAATCATTTCTCAAACGGTCACTCCCTTAAATTTTCAACTTGAAATGGTAACATGGCATACAATAGACCGTTATTTATTGTATGGTAGTTCATGTACTTTATATAATATTTACTTTAGTCCCTATATTTTTAATTATTTTTCAGCTAAGTCCTCTAAAATTTGCATCTTAGGTCCTTAATCTTTTTACATCTTTACACTTTGGTCCCCAAATTTTTAATTATCTTTCAATTAAGTCCTCTATAAATTGTATCTTAAGTCCTTCAACTTTTTATATCTTCAAACTTTGATCGCCCACATCTTTGATTTTAGTGACCAAAATAAGTGCACTTCTAGTAGTCAAAATAAGAGTAGTTTCGATTAAATTCTTGACTTTACCATTAGATTTTCACCTAAACAAACAAAATAAGATAATAAAAAAAATAAAATACTACTTGATAGAACTCACAAATGTTCACTTTTAGTAATCAAAATAAGTGCAAAACCCGCACTTATCACTTGGAGTTGTCAAAACTAGTTCTCTTGAAACTCAAGTGAGACATTTAACTACTTTGGTTACTATACTGTCTGATAACTTTGAGCATCATTACACATTTATAAGGGCTTTACTTGTAGCATTGGCTGAGCGGACTGGAACTCCTATTCCGGAAGAACATCAAGATCTTGCCATGAATACTCTTCAAAATCCTCGATATTGGTCGTGATAGAACTCAACATCCCGACATTGGCCTTGAGAACTCTCCACGCTCGACTTTGATGCTAATGTGTCTCCACATCAAGATGTTGTTTTCTCCGTTTTGCTTTTGGACCATTCTTTAAATTAGTTTTTTTTAATTGCTCTCGTTTTTGCTTGGGCCCTATTTATTACAAAAGGAGAGTAGTTAATTAGGAATTTGCTTTTGTTTGGTAATTAAGAATTGCTTTAAATTAAATAGCTTGCATTTTGATTTTGCTCAATTAGGAATTGCTTGGTAAATAGGATTTACTGCTTTTAATAAATCTCATGTTCTTGAATCTAATTTGCCTGCTTACTCTCCTAAAAAACAACTTGATATAAGTTTTGTAATTAAGAGATGTCAAAGGGGGAGATTGTTGAAAAATCCAGTTTTTGGCATACTTAATTATATTTTATTTATTGATATGAGCCAATTAGGATTCAATGATTATCTAATAGTTGTATGAAAACTGGAAACATTAATGCTATATTTATCCCAATCTATTTATCAATTTTAGTTATTTTAAAACTCTTGTTCATTATCAGATAAATAAGTGATTAAGTAAATTGCATGCTAAGCATTCTAATTGAACTGGATTTCTAAGTAGATAAGATATTGAAATATTATTCTTATATTTATCTACTTAAATGAAAATATATAACTGAATTTATTTTCATATTCTTGTAATATTTCACCTTATCATTTATAAAATTTAATTAAACTTAAAGACTTATTATGTCGTATCTCTATATAAGATAAATACTAAGTCATTAAGTTTAGATAAACTTCTTGTGCTATAAATAAGACAGATGGTATTCCAAGAACCCTACGGACTTTGAAAGCAAAGATACTTAAGAATCTAAGAACAAATTCTTGTGAGTTGTAAGTTCCAAATGAAATATTCAAAAGTCCTAGCTTAATCAAAATTATATTTTTGTGAGCGGCTCTGAGAAACGAGCGTTGTAGAAATCCATTGTGAGAGAGAACGGCATTTCGGTGAAGAAGATAAAGAATGAGTCCTTATTCTGATTTGTGGAATCAATCCAAGGACACTCGTGGAATGAACCAAGATCAAGACCGAAGAACTTGACTGCATTCCTTGACTAGTTAAAGAAGATATAAAATAGAGAAGTTTTATTGTTGTTTCTTAACTAAGTTTTACTTTTTGTAAATTGCTGATAAAGTTTTAGATTATGTCTAAAATTATAATTTCAAAAAGTTGAGACATGTGTAACATGTTCTAAAATAGTGGATTTACTTACCTATGATATGGGGGCCCGTGAATGTTTATATTTAGTATTAATCAATATTTTAATCATCTTACATATTAATTGTTTCAAAACTGCGAAACATTCGGTAGAATGTTATGACGTTCAACAAACTTCTATCAACATCGAATATTAAAGTTAACGTTATGTTTTTAGAAAAAAAATATTTACGATTTGAGTTAATTTCGGTAAAAACATATTCAATTCCCCTTCTAGGTTGTTTGTTAACTATGTTTAAAACTAACATATTCTAACATTAAAATCTTCTCTTTTTTCACACAGTAGATGAATTTAAAATAGTTATAAGCGGAAAGAGAAATGAAAGATTATATTTAATAATTTATAGGCCAAAATTGGTCAATGGTTAGTTTGAAAAATTAGTCAACCATAACCCGTTAGCTACTGGATCTAAAACCTGGTTTTGCATCAATTCGTTAAGGTTCTATATAGAGAGACTAGTCCAAAAAAGAACATACTATAATATAAACTTACAAAAAGAAAAAATAAAATAAAATGATTGATGAAAAAAAGTGACTAAAAACCCAGGCTGAATTCATATTCATCATTTGTATAATAATCAATATGGAAATATTAAATTTTCTTGAAATTGACAGAAAATATTTTTTTTTTCTAACCAGAGGAAATATTCTATTTTTCTTGGACCACTTAATCAAATATAATGTGTTATTGGGCAAATGCTAATTTTGATTCCTTTCAAGGCTCCAAACAACTAATGAACAAACAAACAGATGTTAGTGATGTCCGAATTTGATAATGTTTTCCCAATCATTTTTCTTATAATTTCACACTGAACAATTTGTGGGACAATAATTGTTCAATTATCTTGTCTAAAAATTTAGATTGTTGTTACTACCCGATTTTGGTAAAGCATCCACGTCGTGAAAGGCCCAATAAAAATCCCATATAGGCCTAATTGTGGGCCTTGCTAAGGCCTTATAGGCCTAGCGAGAACCTTCCAAATTCATAAAGGTTTTATAGACCGGCGAAGGCTTCGGGGCCCAACAAGGGACTCATAAATTCTCAAAAGATCTTAGGGTCCATCAAACATCTTAGCATTCTTGAATCGTAGTGCAATGAAGCCCATAAAGGGCCTCGACACTCATGGCCAACCCAGAGAGCCTCCTCGGACTTCATATTTATTATAACTAGCAGGCAGCACGATTTTTTGGGACAACCAGGGAAGTAATTAAAGAAAGATTGTATTTGATTATCATAAGGATTCTCACAAGGAAACCAAATCCAGATCTCCTATATATTAGGCACGTGATCAACTCAAATAAGGGTTGAAATCTGGGAGATTGCCTTGACAACCGATTGCCCTTATCTCATAAGAAAGGAGAATCCAATCAGAGTTCTAATTGATTGCTAACACAGAATAATTAGGACTCTGCAGCTATAAATACTGAAGGACTACGGTTATTCTAAGGGACGCCTTGATTTTTATTACGTACTCTTGACACTCTCTTTGCACTTAAAATTTCACCCTAAACTCTGCTCAAATCTCTCTGCACTTGTCCTCCCACACCCAATTACTTTTGTCCTGGTGTATTATTTTTATCCTAAGATTGACTTAATCGTTGGAGTACCAACGATCGTCGGACTCTTTTCTCCGGAGATCTTGGTGCCTAACGATTGTCCAAGTGTGCAAGTAACATACAAGTTGGCGGAGGAGTGATTGGAGATCTGTTGACACGTGGGCGTTGCGGGTTCCGCGTCGCGCAGTTCCAACGTCAACAATTGTTAAACGGACGATACATTTATTTAGTTAAATATAGTCTTCAATATGCTCTTACAAGTGTAGGTTGAATACATTGTTGACATTGCACAATATTGATGAATGGGCGAGAGTGAGACTTGAACTCAAGATGTCGGAGCGATCAAAGATTCTAAGCTCAAATCTTGAAGCTACCCATTTCCCAAACATGTACTTGTGTCTATCGTTATTAATTTGGCTTCTACTTGTGAAGTGTGTTACGAGACATAATTTATGTAAATAGATTTGTTATCTCTAACTACTTAAGTTTTTAGCTTTTTTTTTGTCGTGTGGTAACATGAGGCGAAAAAAGGAAAGAGAGGGATGAGATTTCTCTCGCTTTTGGCATAGTGTGCCCCGAGTGGAGGCTCGCACGATGGACTATTAGCCCAATGGTAGAACGTGCTTTTGATAATTGCATTGTCGTTCTTGGGTTGTGAGGACTCTCAACCACATAAATAGTTGAATGTACTCATACGTGCCTGAGATGTAGATCATTCAAGGCACATTAGCATGACGTACTCCTCGAGTTTGAACTGGGGCTTGAAACCAAACCTCTCCTCTATAGAAGGGGCGATTTATGTAGATCCAACTTTCTATTCACTTGTGGAATTCGGGCGGTCCGGAGGGGACCACCAACACTTGAGGCCTTTGTATGTTGATTTTCTACAAATAGCATGGAGATCATACTTACTACTCACTCACTGGCAGATTGATATTCATGATGTCTAGCTTGCCTTTCCAACCCCCTCACATAGTTCTTGTTCCGAGTGGCATCGGACCATCGACCCAATTTTTCCGACTTGCTGTCATGTTCGTGTCTCGTAATTGTACTGTCACCTTTATCAACATTCAATCTGAAGCTCCTGCTCCCGAGTTTAGTCCGTTAACTACTTTCTTCAATAACCACCAAGAAATCAACCGCCTTGATTTTGATATTCGTTCATCGAACACCTCCAATTCAACCACGAGTGATCCTTTCATTACGCGGTTTGAAGGCATCAATCGCTCACTCCACCTACTCGGTCCAGTCCTTTCGTCTCTACTACCGCCACTTTCTGCCATATTTTCCGACTTTGTCATAACAGCTGCGCTTACTCAACTCACTGCTGATCTCAACATCCCTCTCTACATCCTCTCAACCACATCAGCACGGTTTTTTCCATGGTGGCATACCTTCCTGTTCTAATGTCCAATGATTCTGCTAAATTTAGTAATTCTTCGGGAAATACTAGGATCCCGGGGTTGGATCCTGTGTCAAACAAAACATTCCACCTACAAGGCTGGCAGATTCGCACTCAAGTTATCTGTTAACAGCCTATTTATTACCAAACGCTCAATCACTTCCAAAAGTGAAAGGTGTCCTTTTGAACAGTTTTGATTGGTTCGAATTTGAAACAATCACAGCCCTTAATAGTGGCAGGGTACTGGATAATCTCCTCCTGTTTTTCCAGTTGGACCAATAGAATCCCATGATCATCTTGAGAAAGGTCATTATTTTTCGTGGTTGGATGATCAATCTGCAGAATCAGTGGTGTATGTCAATTTCGGAAGCAGAGAATCCATGTCGAAAGATCAAATTAAAGAACTTGAAAATGGGCTGCAAATTTGCGGGTATCCATTTATGTGGATTCGAGAATTTTCGGAAGATTCTTTCTTGATGAGAACCAAGAATGATAGTAAAGTAATGAAAGGAGTGAAGAATGCGCAAAACGCCCTGGCACATCATGCCATAGGAGCGTTTGTGAACGAATGCGATTGGGAATCCGTAATGGATGCCACTCGCCATGGCGTACCAATGCTGGCTTGGCCACAACATGGTGACCAAAAGATGAATGCAGAAGTTGTGGAGAAGGCAGGGTTGGGGGTATGGGTTAAAGAGTGGGGTTGGGGAGGAGAAAATTGGTGGCAGGGGAAAATATAGGTGAAATGCTGAGGAAACTTATGGGAGATTCAAATATAAGGTGTAAGGCTAAAACAGTGGGAGAGAAGCTAAAAAGGCTTGTGAAATTGGTGGGAGTTCTCAAAAGTTTTGGGAGAATTAATTGAAATGTTGAGGGGAAAAAATGGGAGTTAAGATAAGGATTGGTGCAAAATTATGTGAAGATAACGTGTTTTGTTTTTGTTTGAGCAAGTTTTTTTTTTCATCCAATATAAATTGCAAGTTGCCAAGTTGTCTTGTAGGGATAATAATAGGGTGGGATAAGGTTGGGACGGTCTTTACCATCTTCTCCTTGTCGGAAACTTTTGTAATGCTAAGTGGGGATTAAAATATATTTATTTACTGTTCTATTTAATTAATTAATTTTTAAAATTTTTATACAATTTAAATTTAAAGTATATAAATAAAATAAAATAAAAAAAATCATGATAGGTTCGAGAGAATTGAGGCGAAGACCATAATTTCTCATCCCTGTGTTAATTATCTAACAGGTGCGGGACGAGTACATAATACTTTGACATCTCTATTTTATTACTATTGTTGCCATTCCTTCCGACAAGCCGCGTTTATGGTGCATGACTTTGTGGAACTTAATTAGTACGCTAGTTTTCTTAACTATGATTTTTTTTTTTTTTTTTGTGTGTGTTTTATTTATTTATTTAGAGGTATAATAAGTATTGCATATTATGTATTAGGCCCCTTAATACATCTAGCCTACGATATATAAAAGATTTTTAGGGATTTTTTTTTTTTTGAGAGAGAGCGATAAACGAACTTTTCAATACATTTTTCTAGTGACAATTTAAATTGATGAGTGGAACTAATTCTAACACAAGTGGTGACCCCGTGTAAATTTATGAACCACATAATTTCATATTTAAATGTAGACGTTTAAATTTTTCTCTTTGTTTTGATTTAAATGTTATTCAAATATCTAATTTGTGTAAATTCTACTGTAGGACGTGAAATATTGATGAAAATGCTACGTGAGTAATTTCGCTAAAAAGAAATAAAATAAAAATTATTATTCACTGATAAAATTATTTGCATTGCTTATATCGAAAGGTATTATATTAGATGAAAAGGTAAATGAACAGATAACGGTTCTATGGTGTAGTGGTTAGCACTCTGGACTTTGAATCCAGCGACCTGGGTTCGACTCCCGGTAGGACCTTTTTGGTTAAGTACGTCAACATCCTCACCTTCTATATTTTAATATTAAGAATGCCAAAATCCCAAGAGCATGTTTGGCAAAGGTTAAAAGGTATTTATAAGTACATTTTAACAACATTTTTTATTATTTACAGTTGAAATTAAGTAACTTATTTTAATAATAAGATATGAATCGATTATAAAACTAGTCGTAGCCAACGTACAATCTTGTAAAAATGATAATAAAAGATTAGTATTATAAATTTTCACTGCCTTCTTATTTTTGTAAGGACACTAATTTATGAATGCACAAGTTATTAGCATTATACCTTGTGTTGGTTGATGAGTGAGCTTAATATGTGTAGTGTATGATAAATAAAGTGGATGGTTTTGTTTGGCACAGCAATGAACTTTCGCTAACAATTAAAAGGATTCAGACGATGTGAAAGAAAGAACAATCTTTTAACAAAAAGTCTCAACAAGGAGTATTTTATTTATGAAGATTACAATTATAAAAAAAGAAAAACAAAACAAAATACCTCCAAGGAGCACAACCACACAGGAATACAATGTAGATAAAGCTTATAATTGAAAGAAAATGAAATTATATAGTTCTCTGTTTTTTTAGAATAATTGATCAGGCATGTTTCTTCAATCTCTTTTCCTTTTATACTTCCTTAAACGGTTTCTTTCGATTCTCATATCAAAAAAAGCGAACATCGCTCAATAACCAACCACTTCCCCATAATAACTAATTTATCGGAAAACACCGTCTTAATTGTCGCTATTACTTCATGGTTCAACCGCTTATAATTTCTCGGATTGTAAAACGTGGAAGTGTAATAAGATGACTAGTAATCATCTAATAACAAATGACTTCATGCGATGATGGGACGCTCCATTTGTCCAAATTTTGGGCGTTTTCTAAGTCTAGGTGATGTCTTGGGCCTATATATTCACCTGGGCTCTTTCTTTGGGCTTTTTAATTAGACTTTATTTATGCACTTTAACAGGTAGTGGATGGTTAATCTTTACACTAATTGGATAAAAAGTAAAGATTTATAAACTTGCAATTGTAATCATATGAAACTATTTTTTGAATTCTTGTGGACGAATAGTAAGTACTATTTAAATGAATTAATAAGTAAGGAAAAAAGATATAAAATTATTTATATCTATGATCTAGAATATAGGGAAATTGATGCAAATGGTTCTTAACCTTTGTTTTTATTGTGCAAATGGTTCCTAATCTTTTTTTTATCGGCACAACAGTCTTTAATTTATGTATTTTGGTAGGGGTGGGCATGGGTTGGTTTGGTTCGGTTTTAGGCCCAAACCGAAACCGAACCGACCAATTCGATTTGGCCATTATTTGAAACCGAACCAAACCGCCGCGTTGGATGAAACCGATCCAAACCGAACCGACCAATCTTGGTTCGGTTTGGTTTGGTTTAAGCGATTTGGGCTTTAATGTTTTGGACATGTATACACAAAAAAAAATTAATTTTATAATTCCCATTTTAAATTTTCTTTACAACATGTAACTTTGTTATTAACAAAAATTTACAAAAATTTAAATATAACTCCCATTTATAAAATAACCTATTATTTACGACTTTTTTTTGACATGTTAATTATAAAATAACTCCCATTTTTCGATTCGGTTTATTTGGCGGTTTGGTTGGTTTTTTGCCCAAATCAAAACCAAACCAAACCAAACCGAATATATTTTTAAATTAGTAAACCAAACCAAACCAAACCGCTGTGGTGTGAAATCAACCAAACCGACCCGATTCGGTTTGGTTGATCTGTTTAGCGGTTTAGCGCTTGGATGCCCACCCACTATATTTTGGTATGCAATAATGCAATTGGTCCTTATTTAATAAAAGGACAAAAATACCCTAATTTTAGTTCAAAATTGTAATTGAATTTATAATCTTTGCAAAATGTGCAAATAAGTCCAGTAACATTTATTACAATATTTAATTTAGCATATTAAATATTTCACTATAGTCCTGTCAATTAAATTTTTCATAAGAAAAAAATATAAAATTATTAAGCTTAGGTATATATAATTGTTATGTGATGTGAAAAATCTGAATAAAAATTAAGTTAAAGAAATAACAAAATGGCGCATATAATTTTATGATATTGAATCAAATCTTATTATGTTTTTTAACATAAAATACTAAAAAAATTAATTTACACATTTTGTGTTCTTCATTTTTAAATGATAATAAAACGACAAATTAAAATATGAAGAATACAATTTGAGCTATAATATTTGTAGTTAATAAACAAATAGTTCAATTAAATAATAATATTTGAGCATCAAGTTTGTGACAAAGTTATTTTTTTATGTGGTAATGATAAAATTAAAGTTTAAATTTTAATGATTACTTAATAATAATAAAATAATTTTAATTAACACGTTTGTTAATAATTATGAGCTTAAATTTTAATTATTTTATAATAGTTCGTAAAATATACAAAATAATTTAGTATGTTATCAATTTGTTAGTTTCTTTTAACTTTTTATAAAAAATAAAAGTATCAGACTCTTTTGTACTTTTTGCAAAGGTTAGTAATCCAATTAAAAAATTTTCTAAATAAAAATAAGGGCATATTTGTCTGTTTTTTATCAAATAACAATCAATTGCGCACCAAAACACATATAGTTAGAGATCATTGCACTAAAAAACAAAAGTTATGGACCATTTGCACCAATTTCCCTATAATATATATTAAAGAAAAATTATATTCGAACTACAATTTTTGTTAATCGCACCACATTTAATTACAATAAAAGTTTACAATTATTGCTCAATTTTGTATTCATGTTACTGACTATTTTTTTTTCACATTCTTATCATCAATTTATTAATTTACACATTTTTTCTTTATTTTTGATGATGTTGTTGATGTCAAAATCTGCACTGTCCACGCGTCAACAGATCTCCGATCATTTCTCTACCAACCTATATGTTACCTGCACACTAAGACGATCGTTAGGCACCAAGATCATTAAGAAAAAAGGGTCCGGCGATCGTTGGTACTCCAACGATCAAGTCAACTGCCGGTATATAGAATAATATACGGGGAAAGAAAATAATTGGGTGTGGGAGGGACAAGCAGGTAGAGATTTGAAAGCAGAGTTTAAGGGTGATAATAATGCATAAAAAGAGCGTAAAAAGTGCGTACCTTGGAATAACCGGAGTTCTCGTATTTATAGCTACTGAGTTCTAATTATTATGTGTAAACAATCAATTAGAACTCTGATTAGATTCTCCTTCCAATAGGATAAAGAGTAATTGGACATGGACACAATCTCCCAAATTTCGGTCCTTATCTAATTGGATTTCCAATATTGTGTGTGCCTAATTATTGGGAGATCGGTATTCGTTTTCCTTGTGAGAATCCTAATGGAAATCAAACACAATCTTTCTTCAATTACTTCTCTGGTTATCCCAAAATATCAGATTACGAAAATGCGAAGACCATCGACGTGCTCCATATTGTCCATGAATGTCGAGGCCCTTCATGGGCTTCACTAAGAGAGATCCAAGAGTGCTAAGATGTTCAATGGGCCTCTGAGGCCTTTTGAGAATTTACGAGGCCATTGCTTTGGGCTTTTGATGACGTAGAGGTCTTACCAAAATCGAGTGGTAACAACAAGTCCCCAAGTTCAAGCCTATTATTTATATCGGTGTAGGACTTTAAAGAAGAGTATTAAATGAGGATGAAAGCCTTTAGAAAGCGAACTTCCAATGGAATCCGTGGGATCACCTATCACGTTATATTTTTCCATAGGAGACATTTTGAACCTTGCGGAGAGTTCTCTAGCCTTCAACTCTTTGGAGAATGGGAGGTCCTCGTCGTCGTCAAGGTCGCATGACTATTATGGTTTATCTTGGGATTCGCATCTGCAGCCCAAGTCCCTTTTCTATTTTTGGTAGTCATCGCTGGGCTCGTTCACGGCTACTCAACAATTGAGGTCGAGCCACGACGACCCGACCCCCAACCTGTTGAATACGCTAGCAAAGTGACTGGATTTTCCACTCGCGAGGCACAAGGTCTCTCCTGGTTCTTGGGATTTTGCCCACGAGGATTGGCAAATTATCTTGAGACCGACAACTTTCAATAGAGCCGAACCTTGAAGGGCTTCGTTGGGCGCGGCTACGCTTGGGTCCATGTTAAAGGGATTGATTCTCCAACAGTTCAAGCGTTGCCTTCATCCGAGCATTATCTAGCTTGGTGTTGGTTCTCCCTTTCGACCGTCCGCTCACGTGGTTGTCTTCTCTTCTTCGGCGGGTTACATTACGAAAATCTTGAACAGCTTTCTGCCGTAAGTCACTATGATGGGACTCCACTTCTTCTTCCATGGAGTTCTCTATTGCCATGCTCTTTTGGGTAGAAAACATGTTTTTACCATAAGTTTTTGGTCATATAATGTTTTTTTCGTTTCCAGACGATTTGGCGCCAATCTATTGACGTCGAAATATGCATTGTCCACGCGTCATGATCTCCGATCCTCCTCTGTCAACTTGTATGTTACCTACACACTAGGACGATTGTTAGGCACAAAGATCACCGAGAAAAATGGTTCGGTGATCGTTGGTACTCCGGCAATCAAGTCAACTCACGGTAAATAGAATAATATATGGGGAACGAAAATAATTGGGTGTGGAAAAGATAAGCAAGCAGAAATTTGAGTAGAGTTTAAGGGTGATAATAATGCATAAAAAGTGTGTATTTTGGAATAACCGGAGTCAGAGTCCTAATTATTCTGTGTAAACAATCAATTAGAACTCTGATTAGATTATCCTTCTTTATAGGATAGAGGGTAATTGGACATGGACACAATCTTATAGATTTCGGTCCTTATCTGATTAGATTTTCAATATTGTGTTGCCTAATTATTGGGAGATTGGTATTCGTTTTTGTTGTGAGAATCTTTATGGAAATCAAATAAAATCTTTCTTTAATTACTTCTCTGGTTATCCCAAATATCAGATTACGAGAATGCGAAGACTAGCGAAGTGCTCTAGATTGGCCAGGAATGTCAAGACCCTTCATGAGCTTCGCTATGAGAGATTCAAGAGTGTTAAGATGTTTGATGGGCCTCCGAGGCCTTATGAGAATTCTGAGGCCCTTCTGCTGGGCTTTTGATGACGTGGAGGTCTTACCAAAATCGGTGGTAACGAGATGTTTACGTCTAAAAAGTTAATTAGAGGACCTAAATAAATTTTTTTCCTCTTGTATTTTTTAATAAGCAAAATAAATAACACATATAGAAGTTTGACAAAATATTTACCGCTCATTTCGATGCACATTAGTCGAATATTTGAACAAAGATCGTCACCAGAGATAAGGTAGTAAAAATTAATTGAAATTTAATGATAAAAATACAACGAAAAAAAATTAGTGACATAAGTGTTAAAATGACAAAGGCTATGAAATCTTTATTGCAATTAAAGCATGGTGTAAATAATAAAAATTGTAGTGTCAATATAATTACCATATATTAAATATCACATGAAGTGAGAATTATTGTTTGAACAATTATATCCCCACAAAACTTAAATTTATTACAATAATATCCTTATGTTCTTTTTTTTTCAATGCATATTTCTATCCGCTATCCCTATAAACTTAAATTTATTACAATAATATCCATGTTTCTTTTTTCAATGCATATTTAATTTATTATTGTACTCACAATTAAATGTGTATGTAACTATACATATTTTATGCATATGCATGAATTCATTCACGTCGTATTTGAATTATAATATACATGTCATCATTATTACATTCACAGTTCAACGCTCAAAAGATTAATTAAACATCTTGAAATCAAGAAAAAAATTCAAATCAAATAACAACTGCGATATCAAAATCTCTTTACATGAAATAACAAAACCAACTTTAAGTACTTGATATAATTTTTTGGCTTTTTCAAGTATAATAAATAATTAACCGCGTGAATTATTTGAACTTATTTACCAGTTAACACATATAAGAAATAAAATAAAAAAATAATTAATTAATTAAAACTTTTCGATCATCAAAATTTTCAATACTCCAAACTCAAAATTCATTTACTATGATTACTTTTATTGGTTTGATGATCATCATACCATCCGAT
The DNA here is from genome assembly GCA_023638005.1 of Forsythia suspensa. NCBI lineage: Eukaryota > Viridiplantae > Streptophyta > Magnoliopsida > Lamiales > Oleaceae > Forsythia > Forsythia suspensa. The sequence continues at coordinate 693,334 of JALRMA010000416.1, read as the reverse complement.
TTTGATAAGGCCTCCACGTCATCAAAAGCCCAACATGAGCCTCGTAAATTCTCGAGAAGGCCTTGGAGGCCCATCGAACATTTTAGCACTCTTGAATCCATCACAGCGAAGCCCGTGAAGGGCCTCGACACCCTTGGCCAATCTGGAGTGCTTGACGATCTTCGTATTCTCGTGAGTCGATGTTTTGGGACAATCGGAGAATTAATTAAAGAAAGATTATATTTGATTATCATAAGGATTCTCACAAGGAAATTCAATCAAATAAGGACCGAAATCTGAGAGATTGTGTCCATATCCAATTACCCTTTATCTTATAAAGAAGGAGAATCCAATTAGAGTTCTAATTAATTGTTTACATAGAATAATTAGGATTTTGCAGCTATAAATACAAGGACTCTGGTTATTCTAAGGTATGCACTTTTGACGCTCTTGTTATGCAATAATTTCACCCATAAACTCTGTTCAAATCTCTGCCTGCTTGTCCTTCCCACACCCAATTGCTTTCATCTCTCATATATTACTCTATATACCGGCAGTTTACTTGATCGTCGGAGTACCAACGATCGTCGGACCCTTTTTTCCCTGGTGATCTTGGTGCCTAACGGTCGTCCTAGTGTGCAGGTAACATTCAGGTTGGCAGAGGATTAACTGGAGATATGTTGACACGTGGGCGATGTAGGTTCCAACGTCAATGAGTTAGCGCCATCTGTGGCAATCGAAAAACATTACACGTTTAAAAAAACTTGTGATAAAAACGTGTTTTCTACCCAAAAGAGCATGATAACAGAAAACTCCACGAAAGAAGTAAAGTCCCATCATACTGACTTGTGGTAGGAAAGTGTTCAAGACTTTTAGAATGTAACCCGCTGCAAGAAAATGAGACAACGACGGCGCAGCGTGCGGTCGGCGGAAAACCGGGACCTGAAGCTAGACAATGCCCAGATGAAGGCGACGCTTGAACTGTTGGAGAATCAATCTCTTCAACATGGACCCAAGCGTGGCCGTGCAAGAAGCCGAGGTGCGGCTCTATCGAAAGTCGTCGGTCTCCCTCAGATGATTCGCTAATCCTCAATCCAGGCGAAATCCGGGAACCGGGAGAGAGACCTTGTGCCTCGCGAGTGGAAAAGCCGGTCGCCTCAGTAGTGTATTCTACAGGTTGAGGGATGGGTCATCTTTGGCTCGACCTCAATTGTTGAGTAGCCGGCGTAGCGAGCCTAGCGATGACTACCAAGAGAAGAGAAGGGACTCCAAGGCTGCGGATGTGAAGCCCGAAGAAGAAAGACCAGAACGGTCGTACGACCTTGACGATGACGACGAGGACCTCCTATTCTCCGAAGAGTTGAAGGCTAAAGAACTCTTCGCAAGGTTCAAAATGCCTCCTATGGAGAAATATAATAGGAGAGGTGATCCCACGGATTCCATTGGAGGTTCGCTTTGTAAAGGCATTCATCCTTATTTAATACTCATTCTTAAATTCTCACGCCTGTTATAAATAATAGGCTTGGACTTGGGGGACTATTGTTACCACCTGATTTTGATAAAGCCTTCACGTCATCAAAAGCCCAACAAGAGCCTTGTAAATTCTCAGAAGGCCTTGGAGGCCCATCGAACATTTTAGCACTCTTGAATCCATCACAGCGAAGCCCGTGAAGGGTCTCGACACCCTTGGCCAATCCGGAGTGCTTCGCTGATCTTCGCATTCTCGTAGTCTGATGTTTTGGGACAACCAGAGAATTAATTAAAGAAAGATTATATTCGATTATCATAAGGATTCTCACAAGAAAATTCAATCAGATAAGGACCGAAATCTGAGAGATTGTGTCCATATCCAAGTACCCTTTATCTTATAAAGAAAGAGAATCCAATTAGAGTTCTAATTGATTGTTTACACAGAATAATTAGGACTCTGCAGCTATAAATACAAGGACTCTGGTTATTCTAAGGTATGTACTTTTGACGCTCTTGTTATGCAATAATTTCACCCTTAAACTCTGTTCAAATCTCTGCCTACTTGTCCTTCCCACACCCAATTGCTTTCATCTCCCGTATATTACTCTATATACCGGCAAGCGGTTTACTTGATCGTCGGGAGTACCAAAGATCGTTGGACCTTTTTTCCCCTGGTGATCTTGGTGCCTAACGGTCGTCCTAGTGTGCAAGTAACATACAGGTTGACAGAGGATTAACTGGAGATCTGTTGACACGTGGACAATGTAGATTCTGACGTCAATGAGATCTGAATGCCAAATGCATTTGTATGTTTATGAATTATTATCCGTCCATTTTAGGTTTGACCATGTTTTGTGTTCAAATATTTTCGGTCGAGTAAAAGATAAATTACGAATGCACATGTTAATCATTAGATCTAATGTATTATGTAGGAAGCAATGTTTGAGCATTTGATTTTAATATTTTGGATCAAGAAGCTGATCAAAAAACAAAACGAAGTGATACGTAGATGGCCTTCTGTTTGGTAAGCTACTCAATTTGACTGTAAGGTCTACTAAGTGAAAGAAACATTTTCGTTGCGTGAAATTTGTTTTGGTTTCTATCAAATGGTGGATTTTGTTCAGTTAATTGATTATGTCTTATTTAAATGTACTTTTGTTTTTCTTTATGTTTGTTGCTTTTAGAGTTTTTATAGTGATAATTGATTAATGATATTAAATTTTTTACTTTAATTAATTTTATACACATTATTACTTTGTTATGCATTTATTATCTATTTAACTATTTTTAATAGGGTTATTGCACGTCTCTCATTTTGATATGCGACTTGATGTTGGGAGTGAAAGATGTTTGTAATAAATACAATCATTAATTTTACATCAATTGGATTCATTTTAAAATTATACACATTATGTCTCGATCCATTTACCATATGTACATCTTAACATCCATAGATAAATCAATTGGAACAAATAATTTGTATTAACTGTTTTTTATATTGAAGAATTTAGAAATATAGACAAATGTCTAGGGTTATTTTTAAAAATAGCAAATTTTAATAATATTTGCAAAAATAGCAACTTTTTGGTGCAAAAAGTTATGTATACCCCAAAAGATTGTTGAACTGTCGAAATACAGTTCAACTGCCGCTGTTGATTTTTTTGTCATTCAACGGTAAAAAAAAATATTTTTTTTGGGTCAACTTTCGGTCCGAAGCAGGCATTTGCTATAATTTTATTTTTGGGAAATTTTAAAATCTAGACGGATGAATAACGTTATATTTAAAAATAGCAACTTTTAATAACATATATAAAATGGCAACTTTTGGTACAAAAATCATGTATACCCTTTTTTCCAAAAGATGGTTAAACTGTCCGAATACAATTCAAATGTCGTTAGATTTTTTTTTTTGGTCATTCAATTGTTGAAAAAAAAAAAAAAAAATTGGTCAACTATCGAATTAACAGTTGACCAAATTTTTTTATCCTTATTCTTTTCTAGACAGGTCTCAAGTCATTGAACGACATTTGCTCGAGACCACTTCGTTTGCTTTTCTCTTTTCCACATTGTTCTTTGACTTCAATCGAGACATTAATTCATGAACTCAATCTCTTCCAACATTTTTTAAGCATTTATATTCAATATATTTTTAGATCTAAAAAAAAAATCAAACTATCAAACTCAAAATCTATTGAATTTTTGTTCTTTTATAATCTAAATTAATCTATGAAAAAAATAACTTATTTAAGATGAGTAAGCTAATGGCGAACGGTGGCGCGGATGTGGTGGGTGGTAGAACAATATTTGATTTTAGTGAAACAATATATTTGATTTTGTATTAGATTTGAAGAGGATATAGTGAGAGTTTAAATAATATTTTGGGAGTATAAATTATTTTGAGGGTATATTTGTCCAAAATAACAAATTTTCAACTTGTTTTTAGAAGTTGACAATTTTCAAAAGTGTCAACTGCAAACAAACATTTACTATTATTTCCTCTTTTATACTCATAGCATCTTCAAATATTATTTTTATGGAATTTTGGCGCAAATGGTCCCTAACCTTTGTCCTTAGTGTGGAATTGGTCCATAACGTTTATTTTTTGACAAACAAGTCCCTAACATATGTGTTTTGGTGCAAAATTGGTCCTTATGGGATGAAAAAGACAAATATACCCTTAGTTTTAATTAGAAGAAATTGTATGTGGATTCTTAATAATTACAAAATATGCAAATATGTCTAATACTTTTATTATTGACAATGTGATAACTTTGCTTTTGTGTTGCTACATTCTCTAAGAAAGCGGAATAAAGGTTCGTAAGTGGTTCTTAGCCTTGAAACTTGACATGAGCAAAGCATATGACATGGTTGAATGGAAGTTTGTAACACATGTTATGGCAAGCATGGGTTTTCCTCATCATTGGATAACTTTCATATACTATTGTATTTCTTGACAATATTTTCTTTCATTCTTAATGGTAAAGTTTGTGGCGAGTCCGACCCTCCGAAGTCCGAGGTAGGGTTGTCCTTTATCTCCATATCTATTTACATTATGTGGTGAAATACTATCTAGGCAACTTTAACAGGCAGAGAGACAAAACAAGTTGGTAGGGACGAGTTGCAATAGATGGAGACCGCGAATAAATCACTTATTTTTGCTGATGATTCTCTCATTTTTCTTCGAGCTAGAATGTTTGACTGTGCAGCACTACAACATATTTTACAACAATATTCGACAGCCTTAGGACAACAAATCAACTTTTCCAAGTCATCTATGACCTTCTCACCAAATGTCCAATCAAATTTGCAAGATCAAGTACAAAATACTTTGGGGTTGACATAAGCAAATGGTCACGACCTATACTTGGGGCTGCTATTGGTGGTTGGACGAAACAGTGAGAGAACTTTTTACCAAATTAGAGCTAAATTTTGGAAACGAATTGAAAGTTGGAATCGTTGGTTTTTTTCGCTAGTGGACGTGAGGTGTTGATCAAAGCGATGTTGCGAGGCAATACCAACTTATACTATGAGTCTATTCAAACTCCCAGTCTCTATACTCCATGATCTCAAGTCTTTGTTGATTAGATTACGGTGGGGTGCAAAAGACAAAAGAGACATATGACATGGATTGCTTGGTCACAAATATGCAAACAAAAATATTATTGTGGCTTGGGATTTAGAGACCTTGAATTGTTCAACAAAGCCCTCGTAGCCAAGCAGTGTTGGCGAGTGTTTTCTCAACTTGACTTCTTGGTTGGCAGGTTGCTGAAAGCAAAATACTTCAGGGATGGTGATTTCCTTATGGCTATTGCTAAACCAGAGTCATCTGCTGTATGGAAAAGCCTTGTTTGGAGAATGGATGTGCTTTTTGGAGGGCTACGTTGGAGGGTCGGATGAGGTGATCAGATTATAGTGTTTAGAGATAAATGGGTTCCTCAAAATTCTTCTCTCATGTTACTACAATAGAATGGTGATCCAGATCTTCGCGTTACTGACCTCCTCACACCATCGGACAGCTGGGATGTTGGTATGTTCAAAAGGGACTTTTGGGCTATAGACAGTGAAGTTATTCTAGCTATCACTTTACTTGGAGGTAGACCTGACAGAATGATTTGGCACTATGAGAAGCATGGGAAATATTCAGTTAAAAGTGGGTACCGCTGGTTGTTGAAGACAAATACAAGCCTGGCTGAATCAACTCCTGATTGTGAGCACAAGTGGTGAAAACCTTGTGGTCGTTAGCTGTTCTTCCTAAGGTACACATATTTCTATGGCGCCTTTACCATAATGCTCTTTCGGCCTAGTACAATCTATACAAGAGGGGGAGCTTCAATGTCACCGCTGTGGAGGCATTGAAACATTGAATCATGCCCTTTTCACTTGCTACTCTTCAAAATGTGCTTGGAAAGCAGCAGGGATATAGAGCCAAATTAAAGGACTTTTGGTAGACGATGATATCCGGGCTATGCTTGGCCATATGGGAAAGAATTTTGATGTGCCTCGCCTCCAACTGTTTGGTTGTCTTCTTTGGGTTCTCTAGCAAGAACAGAATTGTACTCTTCATGGCAGTTCCTCAAGATCAACCATCATCATTTTAACTGGGCTGGCGTACATGATTGGAGCAGATACAGAGAAGAAAGAAGCTAAAAGATGGCCACAACAAGTGATGCGATCGCACAGAACATGGGTGCATTTCCAGTAACATTCCAGGCGCTTCCATGTGATCATTGGAATCATCACCATACGATCGCATGGTGAAGTGGCAGGCTCCGAGAGTTTATTCTTTGAAGCTAAACATTAATCCAGTGATTCGTAGAGGATCTGGGCAGATTGGTATTGGAGGAATAATACGGGACCACCATGGACATATAATGGCAGCCTTCGCCCGAACTTTCGCAAGTAGTTTTGAGGTGGTGAAAGCTGAATTGCTTGCACTTCGGAAGGGACTTAAGTTTGTTGATAGCCTTAATTACCAGTTAGAGGCGGCTCAAGTTGACTCATTGTTGATTGTGCGAGAATTAGAATCCGACTTTACTTTCTCCCCCCTAGCTGAGTTATTATACGATGTCTTTGTCTTAATTTTTAAATTATGCCAAAGCTCATGCCAATACATCCTTCGTGAAGGTAACTGTGTTGCCCATGAACTTGCTTTGGGTTTTTTTTCTGTCGAACTCTTATTGGACGAATTGTATCCCAATTTTTCTCCCGCCCCATATTCGGGGAGAGTTGAATGAATAGATTGTTTATTTATCAAAAAAAAAAAAAGTGAAGCACAAGCATGAAGAACTAAGTAGAACGTATATATGTATAAACAAAGTAAAATCTAAAGTTCGATTACTAATTTAAAAAAGAAAAAATTCAACAATTGGAGTGAAATAACATTATAACGTTAGTGACACATAACGTTTTTCATCAAGCTAGACGATAAAGTCATCGACTTCTTGATGATTTTATCTTATAACATTTTTCTCTAATATATGTCAGCATTTTTTTAATATTAAAAAGCAATATTTTCAAAATTGTACAACGTGGTTAGGTATGGAAGTCGAGATTTAAGATTTTCGAGTCTAGGCGAAATTGAGATGAGGGCGATGCGTGAAAAGTTTTTTCTTATTTTAATATTATTTTAAATATTACAAAAGATGAAAAAATTTCAAAAAAAAGTGTGTGCCTTTTGGTTAAAAACATAGTCGATCATTTTATTACGCACATATGGCTTAAGTAAGGCATGAAGACCATGCCTCGCACCTCGCACCCTCGCACCTCGTCATTTCTAAAAAGACATTAAGGGTCTTCTTGGAAGTTTTTTTTTTTCACTGATTTTGACCAATTTTGGGTTGTACTGTTTATAAGAGGTTGAAAAAAGCGGCGCTTCTTAGTTTTTTGGAACATGGTTTTTGAGTGATTTATAAACCATCCAAAAATGGTATAGTCTAATTTGGAGCATATTTCTCAACCTTCAAATCGGTGGTTTTTTGCCGTTCTTCAAATTATCTTCCAATTTTTCATTTTCTAAAATAAATATTTCTAAATCTACCAGTAAATCTAAAATACACAATTAATCTTTTGCCTCTTCCTACAAACAATAATTTTCTTATGTACTATTTAATTATTTTTGAAATTTTTTATAGTCGAATTTATATTTATATTTAAATTTTTATATACTTCAATTTGTTTACAAATACTTATTTTTATATATATAGTTACAAGGGTGTTCTCCTCCACCCTAGTGGGGAAACTTATTTTCCCCACTAGCATATGTGGCAAGCCACCTAAGCAAATGGTCTCAAAATTAAAAAAGGTCAACATTTCCCCCCAACACCCTACCCTCATTTGGACGCCCCTCTCTCTCTCTCCCGATCCGGACATATCCCCATTTGAGCCCTAGAAATCCACACTCATGGCGACCCACGATTGCGCGCTGTCGCCGTCTTAGCCATCGATTAATGCGCGCCTTTGTCGCCGTCCAAGTGGCCCTCGCTATTCGGTTTCGTGTTTGTTTCGGTTTTCCTCTATTGCGCCGTGTTTGTTCCTGTCTCCTCTATTGCCGGCTTCAATTCCGTTCACACAACAATCGCTTCTTGCCCTAAAAACGACATCCGAATGCGGTATGAGCACCATTTCGCAATTTTGTGTCATTGGATGTTTTTATTAAAAAGCAACCAGATACTACAAAAAAAATTTTTTTTTGCGAATCGGTGAATGTGGTCGGAAAACTACATCCGAGGGTCAGAAAAATTAATTCTACCCAATGATTTTATAATGATAGGGTTCGTATGTGTTGTTGAAATCAAAATTTTTATGATGGCGGGTACCTTTGATGCTGATTTCAAATGGCAATGATGCAAATTTGGTACATTTTATGGTGATTTGAATAAGCGATTATGCAAATTTGGTACCTTTGATGCTTGAATTTGAAATGTGATGCAAATTTTTTCGAATGGTTGAGGAGAACACCCTTGTAACATAACAGGAGAACACCCTTGTAATTGAGTAAAAGCGTTGATGATCAATGTCAATGATCTTGTATGATTTATTCCATTTCGGTACCTCGGACAATTTGTTCCATATCTTGGCTTGGCGGTCCGGACGGCATGAGAATGGGGTCTTGTGTACTTTCATGCAACCGGTTTTACTGCATACCATGGCGGTGCTGATATGCATCTAGGCGAAAACATGATCCGAGCTTAATATATATTTCTAAATTCGTAATAGAATCGTATGATATGGAATGTATTGGTATTCACGTGATATTTGTGTAATATTCGAATAACAAATAGGTAAGGAATGTCTTCTTCAAGTGGAAATGATCCTCAGCCACGACTTAGATGTAGATGTGGTATGTATATGAGGATTCATACCTCGCACTCCGAAAGGAATCCAAATCGTCAATATTGGAGATGTCATAGTATGAAGGTAAGTAACCTTTTATCTAGTAGTTTGTGGATTGGATAATTGCATTGATTTCAATTAAATTTATCTATTGCAGAATGGTGTAATGTGCGGGGGTTTTAGTTGGGCTGACGAGGTTGAATCTAATGTGGGATGGCAGTCCGAAGGACGTGAACATACAAGTAGAGATTTGAATGAATTGAAGTATGATATGCAAAGGTTAATTGACAAGGTAGAGCGGTTTAGAAGACACGGTGTGTTCACTTCGCCTTGAATTGAGTAGGGAAAAAATTGCTGGGATTTTGTCATGTATTCATGTATTGTTGTTGTTGTGTTTGTTGTAATTAAATTATGTGTGTGAATTATGACTCCACTAAGTACGAGAATATGTAAAATGTATATGTAATGGGGTATTTTTGTACTGATAAATGCTACTCTTCAACATTATGGGATTATGATTTTAATTTATTAGCTTTTTATTTACTTATGGGAACAAGTGTTTTACGTATCCATACAAAAATAATCAAGCAACACTAGTTAAAAACATGGAAACTTAAGCAGTACAAAATACTACAAACACTAGTTATCCATAATGACCCATTTGATTTACTACAAACATGGGAACTTAAGCGACAAAATACTACAAACACTAGTTATCCATAATGACCCATTTGATTTACTACAAACATGGGAACTTAAGCAGTACAAAATACTACAAACCGACTTCAAATATAAAAAACACATAGTTGATACATTATGAAGCAAACACTAGTTACAAATTATCCATATGATTTACTACAAAACACATTCAACAAGTACATACTACAAACCAAAATGATAATTAGAACTAGCAATTGAAGTAAAAGTAGCGTCATCTCTCCCATCATCCTGTGGGTCTTCGTAGTCATATTGTGTCTCAGGAAAGTTGCCGACATTTGACCTATCATGAAGTCTCGGGCAAGTTCTTTTGTCATGTCCATTTATACCACAAACTGAACACTGTCGACTACATCTTGACATGGCCTTCTCTTTCGATGACTTCAATCGTTTTCCACACCCCCTTAGGGCGAACTCGATGGGATCTTCTATTACTTGTTGGACCTCACGACTTTGGCTACTTGACTTGGTTTTGTCGAAATTCCACCATCGTCAATTTCATCTACTCTCAAATTCAACCTTTCTAACTCACCTATTGCAAACGTCATGCGAGCATCTCATTAAGGACGCATTATCCACCAACACTTGAGCCTTATGTGATAATACTGACCATGGCGTCCCATTAACCTTTGGATAGTAGAGTCGTCCCCATAGTTAATTTCACGAGTTTCGCAATCAAGACTCCTTTTTGCATTTTTTGTCCACCGTCGCAATATATATTTTTCTGGAAGTAGTAGCACTTGTTTTTTCTTGAGAAAACAAATCATATGGCAACATGGATAACCTTCGAAATCAAAAGTTCGGCAACTGCATGAAACAAAGTCGATGTCGTGTAATATTGCATTTCACGAGCCTGTCAAAGTTATGTCCATGCTCTAATCTCTGAACACGGTATGTTTTCATGTAATTGAAAGTTTCTTTCTTGAGCAAATGTATAAATTACTCTTCACAACTTCATTCGAAACAACAAAATACCTTCTTCGTGTAGATATTAACCATCCGACTTTCCATCATAACACTTGGTGTCACCCGTGGTTTTCATTAAGATCAACATGGTTTGCTACTAATTAAATCGTGGCGTTGATGACTCAATGCCCTATTGAACCTCGTAATGAATCCCATCAATGAGTTCTTTACTGCTCACATACTTCTTGAAATGAGTGCCCACTCTCGGATCGTTGGCTACTAGACATACCTTGCACCGAAGATGTGTTTAACGTACGCTGGTACCCATCGACTACGAATATCATACATCGTTTGTAGCCATTCATGAGAATGCAAACCTGTGTTCACCATTGCTTCATTCCATTGCTCCTCAAATTCATCAGGGAACTCTGAATTTTTTATTATACGAACTAGCAAATGGTACTGCTCATTGTATTTCATCGCGTTTATTTTTTCTGAAAACTTGTTCAAAATGTGCCAAATCTGATGTCGATGGAAAGTTAATGGCATGACTATTGATATGGCCTTCGCCATTGCAAAGATCTTGATCGATTATAATCATTCGAGGCGCTTGATTGGAGTTCGACTCCATGAACTTGGACAACAACCACACAAAAGACTCTGTAGTTTCGTCGCTCAAAAAACCACACCCAAAAATAATAGTCTGACCATGGTGATTTACTCCTACGAAAGGGGCAAATATCATTGAGTACCTATTTGTGTTGTAGGTTGTATCGAATACCACGACATCACCAAAAGAACCATATGACCGTCGAGATCCTGCATCAGCCCAATAACACCGAATAAACTTATTTGCGTCGTCCAACTCGTAGTCAAAATAGAAGTTTGGATTTTCTCTTTCTCGAATGTGAAATGATCAATTAGGGTTTCAAGATCATGACCTCTTTCCTCTTCTCGAATGTTTCTTTCATGATTTCTAATATCTCTCTCCGTGCACCCAATTGATGATGGACCACGGAATCTATCTCCATAAGTCAGAATCTTCTTTGCACGCGGGTATATTTGCATCGAAGAAATTGTTGACTAAGTGCTTTCTTTGTAGTTATTACGGTCCGATGTGATCTTAACAAATGCACTCGACTTGGAGTAGTGAGAGCATAATTGTGTTCTGAACAAATTTGCGACTATCCACATTTGTCCGTTTGTTGCTTAACCATCGCTAATCTAGCGCAACATCCAACTCGTGTCTCCGCTTTCTTTCCCCAAAGACGCTGGCGCGAAATCTTTATGTTTCTTCGATAGGTATCATCGGTTTTCCTTCCTTCGAACAAACAAACATTTTCCAATATACTTCGTTTGTAACCTTATTTTTTACTATTCTCAATTCTTGCACTTTGAATCCGACTTCCCCGAGCATATTGATTATAAAATTGGTGCAGCCTCATGTGATGAAAATTCTTGCCCAATTGCGGGAATATTATCAATAGCAACTTGAGGAACATACACATTGTCATCAATTTGTGAATCCATTCTGTCATAATAAAAATCCAACATTAAAATAATCAAGTTATCTTATACGTATGAAAATAATACTTTAATAACCAATGTCTTTATTTTCATTTTCTTCCATGAAAATTTAGTGTTTAAGACTTAAGCATTTTGTGATTTTTTAATTTTACGCATTCCAAATTAATAACACCTTGTCGCATTTTTTTTAGATATTCAAATTTTCCATAAAAATATAAATATCTTTGAAGCCGGCAATAGAGGAGACACCAGAACAAACACGGCGCAATAGAGGAAAATCGAAACAAACACAGAAACCAGAACAGCGAGGGCCACTCGGACGGCGACAGATGCGCGTCAATCGGTGGCGAAGACGGCGACAGAGGCGCGTCAATCGTGGGTCGCCGGCGAGTGTGGATTTCTAGGGCTCCGAAATGGGGGATATGTCTGGATCGAGGAGAGAGAGAGAAGGGCGTCCGAAATGAGGGTAGGGTGTTGGGGAGGGGAAATGTTGACCTTTTTTTTAATTTTGAGACCATTTGCTTAGGTGGCTTGCCACATATGCTAGTGGGGAAAATAATTTTCCCCACTAGGGTGGAGGAGAACACCCTTGTATATAGTTATATATGTAATTTTATTCTTTTAAAAAACTTTCAATAAAACTCTCAAACGTGAGTCCTCATTATTTTAAAAATCGCTACTAAAATTACTTAAAATTGAATTACTCATAAAAGCCCAAAATTAACACTTTAAGAAATTTTATAACCTGTACTCCCAAAATAGAATATAAGCATCAATGTAAAATATGAAAATAATTTGTAGTCGATAATAAAAGCGTCTTCAACGTACCAAAGTATATTACAATCATGTGAGAAGTAAAATGATTTGACTTTCAATTCATGTGGCGATGCGTCATGGAATAGATGGTCAAATTAAAATCCAACTCTAAATACACTCCATCTAAAAATCAAATTTCACTTCACACAATGCAGTGAAGTCGATCTAAATATGTATTTTACACAGGCGGGTTCTATATTTTAATATATCATATCAAATAGATGGGTCATAAATCGATATATATTGAGATGATTTTTATAACTCTATATCTATATATACTTATGTAGCATGTTCAAAAATTAATGGAGAGAATGTATTGGTGATGTTCTAAAACTTTTGCGAAAGTTCTTTTATATCATCCACAAAAAAATCCTTGAGGTCCACAAAAGAAGAAAAAATTCAGAAAATTCCAACTAGATCGACCCAACGTAGATCAACCACGTGTCACTAAACCAACCTGGGAATTAGAATCAAAGTACAATCCTTTTGAATCCCAGTTCAGAATCCACTCTACCAATTGTAAACCGTTAATTTTGTATCCAATTAATGGTTTTCTTGCATGTTAAGCAAATTTTGGACTGAAAATGGCAGCGGCATTTGCAGTGCCTTCACCAAAATCTTCAATTTTGCAGAACCCATTAGCTTCAAGAGAACCAAATTCTGGATTTGTTAGTGGATTGCCATTAAAGGGTCTTTGCTTTCAGTTGAAACCCAGAAAAATAGAGGTGGAAACGATGTCAGTTTGGTGGTTTCCGCTGCTGCAAGCACCGTCAATGGCGGTGACGGCGGTGGCGGTGGCAGATTTTACTTCAATTTCACTGGGTTTCCTTTTCCTCTTGGCCCTTTTCTCAACAGGCGGACTATAAGATATGAGGTTAGATTTCTAAATGGAGCACTTGTATTCATTTACGTTGCATATAATTGTTGATATTTTGAGTATACTGAGCTCAATAGATTCACCCATGTTTTGATTTGTTGTGGGTATTTATTGGTTGAATATGTATTTGATTTTAGTCATTTAGCACTATATTTCTACAAGAGTGTTGTCGGGTGATGTATACGAGTTTCATTTGCTTCTAAACTCCATTGAATATGAAGATAAGTGCTGAACCAACTCATCTAATAGCTTTGGACGAGGTTGCTAGAGCACGCAAATGTTCAGAGTTCAAAAAATTGTTTACCACTTGCATGTGAGGTGACATGGGGCCTGGGGGTAGTAGAGACTAAATTTAAATAAATAAATGTGTTTCTAATCGATTAAGCTTTTCAGATTAGATTATTCAATAGTTAACTTAGTTCACATAGTATTGTTGGATAGTTGATCATAATTCCAAAGCTCAAAATTTATAGTCATGGCTTATAATTTATAATGGCTGATCAAATGTATGGGCATAAGTCATAACATTTTTCACATATATTCACTCATTTTATTCAACTTCACTGCCAAGTGGGATCTCAATTTGGAGGATAACGATTTCCATTTTTATATTAAATTCTAGACTCATGGACCTAAATGTTGTCGGATGTTGCTTTATTCATTACAAGAGTATGTGAAACAGAAAGAGAGCTCATGAGGGTTCTTAAAGGAGCCGTCCAATAATCCTCAGTTTCACTCTTTCGACAAAGAGGATACTAGTTTTTTCAATGCTTTTAATATGGTTATGATCAAGTGCATTTGCAAATTCTGCATTCACGCGATGATGACTAATGATTCTATTCTATCATGAACAATGATAACCTCTGCTTTTCTAAATGCTCGTAAGCTAATTTTTTGCACTTTATTCTTTGCATAATTTTCTTTGCGATCGTGCCTTAATTAAATACTTCACACCATTATTAAAATGTTGGTTATGACATTTTTGTAATCAGTGTTTTAAGTTAATTTAATAAATTAGCACAAGAAATTATGGCATTGTAGCTTGTCAGACATCTGAATGTGGGAGAAAGATTAACTTTGTTACATGGTTTAATTCACAAATCATAACAAGCTTGTACAGAAGGAACTAAGAGAAGAAAAGCGAAGTAACGGGAGGAAAGGAAACTAAAAAGCTTCCATCCTTTCTCAAAGTTCTAAGAATGGGATCAAGTATTTCTGTCGAGGGTAGCATGCAATTCTCGTGTGTGAACCGAGGAGAATACAAACAATAAACATTTTGTTATGTTTGATTATGTTTGATGGGCGTTCATTATTATTATTTTCCATCAAATAATGCAAACTGGGGAAACATTATCGATATCAATTGTTTTCTTTTTAAGTTGGTTTCAAATGATCTAGTAGCTTATTTTCACACTCATGCTAGTTAAAATATTCCCTTAGAACGTGAATGTCCTTTTAAGTAATCTAGGTTCCTACAACAGATTTTGAAGTTATCTGAGATATGGGAGCAGACTAACCAAAGAAAAGAGAGCTTTAAGGTACCAGTCCTGCAGAAGTTCATTTTCATCTCCTCCCATTTGGATCTTTCTCAAAATAGAAACAAAAATAAATAAATTTGAGTCCATAGTTCTTTTTACTCCCACAAGACACGAGACGTGTATTTAATATATATTACAGTTAGCCGATTCTTGGTACTACCAGAGATGTAACTAAATCTGACTGATGCTGCTGGATTGGGGACAACTACTGTGATGATTACATAACAGAACTTTAAGATACTAACATGTGAAAATATATTTTGAGGACGTTCATTACGTATCCACAGGAACTGGCCACTGATCTTTCCGCTGTTTCCTTGTATCTTTACATTGTAGTGATAAATCATTGTACTATTTGCATCTTAGACACGATTGCTTTCCGTTAACAAGCTAATCATATAAATGTTTAAAGTATTTTGGTAACTCTTCTAGCTGTTAAATATCAGGCTGTGAAAGGTAGTGTATGGCTATTCGAACAAGAGCAAGCACTGGGCTTCAGCAGTGTCTCAACAAATATTCGGATGACAGTTATCAAGCTCAAATCTGGTGGATTATGGGTTCATGCACCAATTGCTCCAACCAAGGAATGCATCCAGGTCTTTTTTCGTTCGAGTATTCTCGTGCTTCAAAAAGTACTTGGAAGACAAATTGTCTGAATCTATCGTAGCTAAATTCGCCTATTCTCACCTAGTTTTTTGACTTCTATAAATACTTTATGTGATCAATTCTTGTCTGTTTCTCCACACATTCTTTATATCTCAGAGACAGTAAAACCTGGGATTAAGCATTTTAGATGCATCTACTACGAAGTAAAATTTTCTTTTGGCAGGATGCAAGATCCGACATTACTTATACAACTAATCATTCCACATATTACAGGGCAAACATATGCAGCTGCACTTCTGTCCATTTGTTGTGAATCTCAGATGACATTCTGAAACCTAATTATTACTAGTTTATGCCTCTCTGTATTTTGCAGCTTGTGAAAGAGTTGGGAGCTCCAGTGGAATATATTGTCCTGCCTACATTTGCTTATGAGCATAAAATATTCGTTGGTCCATTTTCGAGGAAGTTCCCTAAGGCTCAGGTATGGGTGGCACCAAGACAATGGAGCTGGCCTTTGAATTTGCCACTTGAATTTTTTGGGATATTTCGTGCCAAAACGTTGAAAGATGAGGATTTGTCGACACCATGGGCTGATGAAATCGAACAGAAAGTCCTAAGCTCCCTGAAGTTGGTAATGCACTTTGCTTGATATTGAGCAAACATCATACGTCTTTTCAGTAACTATTAACCCGATATTTACTGTCTTTTATGGTGAATATTACAGGAATTGGACCGTATGTTGAGGTGGCATTCTATCATAAGCGTTCACGGACACTGCTAGTAACCGATGCTGTGATATATGTCCCTAGACAGCCACCCGAATGTATTAGTAAAGAATCGTTATTAGCGTCTGCCAAAAATGGTTTAGCTGTCAAAATTCTTAGTAAAGGAAAGAAAGTCCCGAAGAACCCGTTGTTGACAACAACATGAGCCGACAAAAGGGTAAGTCCTCCAGTGCAGTTCAAGCAGCTTTTTCATGTACTTGATAAGGAATGATATTAAGAACAATAATCATGCAATGTAAAAGCGCTAAACTAGAACCCTTCTAAGTTGAACCATCATTCTGGTGCAGGATGGGAAAGAATGGTTCTCCAGATCTTGTTTCTTGGTCCCTCAAATCTTTTGGAGCCGAATGCTAGCTTTTCTCAAATGTCACAGAAGCTTATTGTTTCGCCTATTGTTAAGACTTTAGTCTTCAGTAAAGTACCTGAAAAGGCAAGTTAATTTATTGTTAAAATTTATTCACTTTGGGTTCACTTCTCACAGAACATACAAGATGTTAATTTCTCTGTCTTCATTAATACCGTACAATGTTTAGTCCACATTACCTAACATACTAAGTGTTTGTTTGGTATATAGTACATTATTACTAGGAAGGATTGGACATTATAATAAACAATAGTTTAGCTTTTGTATGTACCTCAATGCTATTCAGTGCTATCCAATCTTCCCTACCAAACATAATACAATGTTCTCCATTGTCATGAGTATGTTTACCATGGACTCGTATATATTGATCACAACCAAATATATGGATACAAAATTCCATCTAGGTAAAAAATTAAATTATATTCTGGAATTATTGACCATTAGAGCTTTCTAAGTTTCACGTTTTCGATGTTTCTTTGAAAATTCAGGTCAGAGATTGGATTGATAGAATTGCGCGAGACTGGAGGTTCAAGAGAATAATCCCTGCTCATTTTGCTGCTCCGATAAATGCAAGCAAGTCAGACTTCTTTGCAGCATTTGCGTTTCTTGATGACCTCTTGGGCGAGCGCTATGTCACACGGCCTTCCCTGTCCCTTCTATTCACGTCACTTTTGGGAAAGGCGGCCAGTTACTTCCCTCCAGATGACATGAGGACCTTATCATCCCTTGATCAGTTCTTGGTCTCTGTAGGAGCTGTAAAGAAGACTGTTTCAGGTCGGAAGCGATGATAAAATCTGAAATACAAATTCCTGGTAAATTTTGTAGATAAAATATACTTCATACGAATAGAGTGCTATTTTACAGATCCTGTCTCTCTCTACTCTTGAACTCCCCAAAAAAAGTTAACTAAACATGAACCCCTTACACTGACTGCTGATTCTGTTTTGTTTTATAGCAAAATTTGAAAAGGAAAAGGGAACTCGTTGAAAAAGATGGAAAGTGCTAATTTACATTAGGTTATTATACTTCTCAAAGTTTGCCAAGTCAAAAACAATTATCATGAAACATCAAAATGTTAAAGTGGTGTTACTGCGTTGTACTAAGAAGAAAATTAAAAAGGGTGGGTCTGTGAGCTTGCCCCACCACTCTGTCTCCACTAGATCTATTCCGGAGAGTGCCTTAAAAGTTACTCTCGAACCATTTCAAATCAGGTTAAGAAGATCTAAAACGCACCCGGGTGGCGAACCAAGAGGAAGACCGTCACTCTTGAAATTAGTCAGGAGCGAAAATTTAGATACGTACTTGGATATCTCGAGTCATAAAAAAAATAATCTAAAAAGCGTGTTCAGCTAGTGTTCTTGTCAATGCCAGAAAACTGATTGGGTTCAAAGGGCTATTAACTGTTGGATATGTTGCCATGAGTACCTTCAAAAAAGAAGAAACATTTCCTCTGTCTCCATCCATTTCATATCGAGTTAAGAAGATGTGAGAACTCGTTATTGCTCTTGTCAAAGCCAGAATTATTTGTTGAATTCAATTCTGATTTATTGCTTTAGTCATGCTCATAAGTAAGCTTTGCTAACTGTTAACCTTTACTTGTGCACATTGAATTTAGCCCTTGAAACTGGAATCAAGTCTAAGGTCCAACCCACTAATCCCCACACCCGTTTCAGATTCTAAACTTGATGTTCTATTTAAAATGGTAGCTAAAATTCATGTTTACAAAAGCCCTCTTTTCAATCATTCACAAATTCAATTTTTAGTGCATAGACTGTAGGAAATCTTGATCTTTCCAGTCCCACAAAAAGAAAGAACAGAAGAATAGTTTGTACTCATCAGGCCATCTTTTAAGATTTTCGAGTAGTTTGTGTTGAAAACAACATTTGAACAAATACAAGTCTTATTTCAAAGTATTAGAGTCTGGCAAAGGACTTGAGTCAAATTTCACTATCAAAAAGTTAACATATCAGGTCTTTAAGAATCTGACTTACGTGGATGAAGTATTGAAATATGATAATTTTAGAATCTGGTTTATCCGTTTGTGTTGCTCATTAAATTTAAATCTCCTTGTCATCCATTTTATGAAAAGTGTGTATTTATCTAGATAAAATGAACTCAACTTATATGTGAAGTGGCGAAAGTTTCATACTACCATAACCTATTTATTAAAATTATTCACGTGTCCTAAAAAAATGAATTTGAACTCAATCCAACCCCACCCAACCTAACATATTCGATTTGACAAAAAAAATCAAACTGAACCAATTCGACTAAGATGATCGGCGCAGATTCGGTGGTTTTCTCTGGTGGATTTTTTTTATAGTTTTGGACGGATTATCCGGTGGTGGTTGGTTGTTTAGACAAGAATAAAATTCAACGAAGAAGAAGACTCATATTTGACTACATGGATATATCTTGTTTGGTTCAACAGATATGTCTTTGTTTGAAAAGTAATTAAAATTTTATTTGTATGACAAAGTTATTTTTTTTATATTATAACGATAAAATTAAAGTTTGAATTTTAAATAATATAATTATTTAATAAATAATAAAATAATTTTAATTAGTACATTCGTTAATAATTATGAGCGTAAATTTTAGCTATTTTATAATAGTTTGTAAAATATACAAAATAATTTAGTATATTGTCAATTTGTTAGTTTTCTTTTAATTTTTTTTAATAAAAAAATTAAAGTATCGAACTCATTTTCACTTTTTTTAAAGGTTAGGAATCAAATTGTAAATTTCTTTAATTAAATTTTTGTCTTTTTCATCAAATAAGGATCAATTGTGCACCAAAATATAATTATAGGTTAGTGACTATTTGCGCCAAAAAAGGTAAAGGTTATGGACTATTTGCGCCAATTGAAGGAAAAATGTAATTTGACAATTTTACCCCCACTAATAAGGATAAAAAAACATGAGAGGGACTATTTGCGCCAATTTTGGAAAGGTTTTAACGGATTTTTAACGGAATCCGTAAAAAAGGACTAATTGCGCACCTAAATGGATAGGTTAGGGACCATTCCGCCAAAAATAAAAGGTTAAGGACCATTTGCGCACTAATAACATACGTTAGGGACCATTTGCGCCAATTTCCCTTAAAATTACTCATGTGTCCTAAAAAAAAGAATTTGACCATTTATTAAAATGAGGGGTGGGGTGGTTTTGGGCCCAACTCAATCCAATTCAACACAACTTAACCTATTCGATTTAACAAAAAAATCAAATCGAACCAATTCGACTAAGAGTTGAAACCCGACTAAACTTGGATCGGTTTGGTTTGGGTTGGGTTGAGTTGGGTTGGGTTGGTGGGTTGGGCTTTCGCTCCATTCACGCTGGGACAATTATTTGGGGGGCCATAATTCACACTTGTACATTTTTTCTGAGTCCAAATACACTTTGGAACTTTTATTGACGATTTTGTTGAGAATTTTTTTAATGAGTTTTTTCAGAAATAATCACAGTAAATAAAATATTTCTTAAAATACTGTCATATTTTTTTTATTCTAAAACTTTTTTTTACAACACTTGTTGTTACATTTGTTATATTTATTATTTTAGTTATAATAAATGTGTTACATTTGTTATGTTTGTTAATAACAAATGTAACAAGTGTTACAAAAATAAAAACAATATTTTAGAATTAAAAAATTAAATATGTTGTAAAATTATAGATAATGATGAATGACTATTTAGTTGTATCTAGATATACATGTAGTTATCTATTTACCCAGGAAGAGTGTATTCTAATAAAGTTGAATTCTATTTGGAACCCTATAAATAAGGGTCATTGTTATAGTAAATTGATGACTTGAGTTTTGACTCTCTATTCTTCTCTTCTTTCTCTCTACTTTTCTAGTTTCATAACACGTTATCATCACGATAGAGCTCATCCAAAATAGAGAGAAAACATGAGAGTTTGTTTAGAAAATTCACAGAATTTGGGCAGCCTGCGCATCTATGATCAAACAATGATATCTTAACATACCGTGGTCCGATCGTTGTGAAATTTTGACAGTAATTTCAAACTTCACTGTTCTTAAAATCCAACGGTTATGATCAAGATCCAACGGTTAATTATCGAGAAATATATGCGTGAACATAAACGAATGAATTCGTTGGAAGAATTTGGACAATCACTGGCCGAGATCAAATGTTGATATCTCAATTCTCCGTTGTCGATCATCATGAAATTTGGAAAAAACGTTCAAAACTCATTGTTCTTGAAATCCAACGGCTACAATTAAGATCCAACGGTTCATTCGAGAGAAATCACTACATGAATAGAAGTAAAGTTTAAATTATGTATATGGAGATGAAGTCAATTGAGTTAACAAAGCGATCTTTACTTTACTGCTCATGAACAATGAGGCGGTACTCTATTTGATATCATCTTTGATTATATATTTTTCAAGATTGATATTGTTTGAATATTATTAATTATTATGTATCAATATTTAAAATAATATTGTGTTAGTATTCTGAAAAATATCAATTTATACAAATTAATATTTCAAGAATATTTCGTTGGTCTTCCGTAAAAGTACAATTTTATATTATATTAATATTTCAAGAGAATACACTTGTTCTTGAAGAGCATAATTTGTTAGATTTATTATTAAGTTATTGCTCCCGAAGAGCGTAATTTAATAAATATAATATCTTATATAAGAATATTTTGTTGCTCGTAAGTAGTACAACGTTAAATTATAGTAATATTTCAAGAGAATATTAATTGCTCTCGAGAGCCTAATTTTATAAGATCTAATATTTTATAAGAATATTATAATATTACTCTTGGAGAGTAAATATTTACATCAAAATAATAATTTGTTGTAGCTCTGAATAAGCACAACTTTATAATATTCTCGACAAAATATTAATTGCTCCGGAGAGTATGACATTACAATTTAAATATTCTAGAAGAATATTGAACTATTACTCCTGAAGTAGCAATATTTTTTAGTGTTCAATTAACTACTATGTTATTTTTTATCTATTTTTTCATATGTAGTTATGAATAAAAATTAGCATGAAATTATTGTAGGAAGCCAATAAGATTTGTTTATTTGTTTTAATTGTGTTTTTCCTGAAGAAACATAATTTTACAGCTCAATCAATATTCTAGAAGAATATTGTATTATATATCACAACCTAACTTATAAATTTTCTAGAAGAATATTTTATTGTTGCTTCAGAATAAGCAAAATTTTATATTATATTAATATTTCAGTAGAATATTAATTGTTCATGAATAGTCTAATTTTATAAGATATAATATTCTTATAGAATGTTATAATATTGCTCATGAAAAATAAATATTTACTTTAGAATAAAGTTAACATTTTAAAATAATTTGTTGTTGCTCCTCAAGTAGCACAATATTATATTAATATTCCAAATCGAATATTACTTATTATCAAATAAGCGTAATTTTATAAGATTTATTATTTTATAAAATATTGTATTAATACTCTCGAAGAAGTATAACGTTATGAATATCAATAATTTAAAAGAAAATGATATTATTGTTCACGAAGAAGAAACACAAAGTATAGAAAATATTCGGAAAAATATCATATTGTTGCTTTTGAAGAAGCACAACTTTACAATTTTAGAATATTAATGTTGTGTAATATTAGAGTGTTGATACTATTAAAGAAATACTATATTGAACCGTAGTTCAATGTCTTAAAATTTTAATTGATTGACATTACCGGTTAGACCATCCCGAATCAATATGATGTGAATTATTAATTAGAATATCTATTGAAAACTAGAAGATTTTTCAATATAATGAATTCTTCTGTGATGCTTGTTCTCATGGTATATAAACTAGTAGACTTTCACTAGGTAAAATCGGACCAATTCTCTACATTTCAAAAATTATTTAAGGTGATTTATGAGGCCCCATCACCCTCTATGTTGACCATCTATATATTATTTGTATTTGATAGATACATTTACTAGATGATTGTATGGTGTTATTATTCGCAACTTGAAGTTTGCGAGATTATTTGCTTAAATTTTAAATTATGAGCATAATTTTCAGATTATACAACCAAGACAGTGACGTGTCTTGTCAATACCAGTGGGTCTAAATCTCAAACTTTTCATAAATATTAGTTGAGATGATGTTAAATGGTTTAGCAATATTGTTTTTCAAATGCCTCTAATTAAATTCTAAACCATTACTATTGACAACAAAACGCTTCCTATTTTTATCTAGGGAATGCTATTTTATATGTAGAAACACTTATACGCATCATGCCAACATCAAAGTTACCCCAGCTATAGTTGGCTTATGGTCATAGCCTAATATTATCCATCTAATGATTTTTGATAGTGCAATATATGTACAATCGGTCCACCATAGTGCACTGAGATGGGCTTTGAAAAATGTTGAGAATACATGTTTAGTATGGAACATTATAAAATATCTTAAGTTCTAACGGGTGATATTTTATATTACTGTTTTCGAATGTCATTTTGATAAGACAGTTTTCTCAACATTAGGGAGAGAAATTGAGTAGCCGGGAAAGAATACATGAAAATGCAAAGATATTATGTTTTCTAGATCATTGCACAAGACAATATGAACGGAAGTTCGACAAATAACTCATTTGTAAGTTATACATTTGATGATGCATTTATTGACCAAAGAGATTAAATCAAATCTCATATACCATCTCTAAATGCTCCAATTTATATTAATGTCCTTGAAGGACAATCCATTAACATTATATCTGGTAAATTAATGACACGCCTGAAGCGTGGTGATATTTAATTCAAAAAAATTCTCAAATTAAAATGGAGGCAATTATAAAGATGGTCCTATTGAGGAGGTGTATACTCTTGGAGAGTATATAGACATAACTAATTATAAAACCCCAGAAGAGGTTCAGCTAGCTGAAATGATGAAACGAAAAGATCTCGTTAAATTATGTCGTTATGAGAAAGAAATGGATTCAAAAATAAATGTTGTTAACAACACTTTTGTATATAAAGAAGTACTTCATATTATAAAAGGTAGCGATGATATTGAAAAAAATCTGTCAAAGAATTAATTGGCCAAATAAAAGGATGCAATCCAAGTAAATTGAACTGATTAGAGAAACTTGAAGTTTTCAGACCTATAGTCAGAGCATCTAAAGGTGTATATTTATGCGAAAAGGAAATAGAAAAATGAAGTCGTAACATATAATGCACGACTTTTAACATTATGAATTTTGCAAAGACTTATGTAAAGCAATTATAAGTTAATATCTTGTTAGTCTGTCAATGCATGACATATAATGAATATTGTTATAACCAACTCATCTGACATGACTAATAAAACAATGTATATAAATTCCTGGAGGATTTAATAAGTCTGAAGCATATGGTTCAACTTTTCGAGAACTCAATCGATCAAAGTACAGATTTGAACTAATATTATAATGAGGGGGAGTAAATACGCATTGTACTCTTTTCTTTGACTGAAGTTTTGTCCCATTGAGTTTTCCTGGCAAGGTTTTTAATGAGACAATTTTAATGGCGTATTAAAAGAATTATGTACTCTTTTTTCCTTCACTATGATTTTTTCCCACGAGGTTTTTTCTAGCAAGGTTTTAACGAGGTATATTCTTTCTATAAATGACATCCAATTGGAAGTGGTATAAATATTATAGTTATGGATGTCCATAACCTACAAAATATTTTACCCTCGTCATAACCTTATGGTTATACTCTCGTGTGTTATAAATTGTATATGAGACTCTTGACAGAACAACAACGAGATCCGTTTTTAATATAATTACACCAAACTATCATGCTGACTACAGTCAACCAGAGATAATGTATGAAGATGATATTGCTTGGAGGTTATAACATGGAGCACATTTCACTAGAATTGTTTTATACAAATTCTAAGAAGATAGCGACATTGAAGATATTGGCGTACAAGATATAGATAGCTCGATACAAGTTTTTCTATTGGTTAAAATCAGGAGAAGTAGCTTTACTCTTTTTCCTTCGCTCAGGTTTTGTTCCACTGAGTTTTCCTGACAATGTTTTAGTGAGACAGCATTTGAGTACTCCAATTTTTAATAATTTTTTTCTTTCTTGTTTTATACAAATTCTAAGAAGATAGCGACATTGAAGACATTGGCGTACAAGATATAGATAGTTCGATACAAGTTTTTCCATTGGTTGAAATCAGGAGAAGTAGCTTTACTCTTTTTCCTTCGCTCAGGTTTTGTTCCACTGAGTTTTCCTGACAATGTTTTAATGAGACAGCATTTGAGTACTCCAATTTTTAATAATTTTTTTCTTTCTATTGGTATTTTTGTCCCATTGAGTTTTTGCCAAATAACGAACTAGTTATTGTATAATAAGTCATTCAAGGAGGAGTGTTGTAAAATTATAGATAATGATGAATGACTATTTAGTTGTATCTAGATGTCTATATAGTTATCTACTTACTCCGTAAGAGTGTATTCTAATCAGTTGTAATTTCCTTTTGGAACCCTATAAATAAGGGTCATTGTTATAGTAAATTGACAAACTTGAGTTTTGACTATCTCTATTCTCTTCTTTTTTCTCTCTACTTTTCTAGTTTCATAAAAAAAATAGTATTTTTAAAATTATTTTATATTTTGTAGTATATGGTGAAATTATCATTTTTTTAAAGTTTGAATCCAATTCAAATTGGGCCAATGTCAATTACATTAAACTTAAAAATTTGAAAGATTTTGACCCGATTTAATTGATTTTCATTTTTAATATTTTTAATAAGTGGGTTGAGGGTCGGGTCGGGTAGGGTCGAAACAATTTATGAGGTAACCCGCAACCCAACCCAACTCAACTCGATCACAAGATTTTCAAAACTCAACCCAACCCAATTTAGGGCAAAATTGACCCAAACTAATTAGGTTGGATCGGGTTGACGAGTTGACCGATTTGGGTCGATTTTTCCCAAACCCTCACTAGATATTTAATTCGCTTTATAGATATTCCAATTAATCACATAAAAATTAAAGTAGAATACTTTGGTTGCACGATTAATCTAAATCGATTATTTGACTATAGATCTACAAGTGTTCCTATTCTACTCTTGAATTTACTAAATTTGATTATTTGACTATAGATCTACGCGTGTTCCTATTCTACTCTTGAATTTACGTGCTTCTAATCTCCAAACCTTTATTTGTATTCTCCAAAGTGCTGAGGGAGTGGGCACCAAAATTCAAAAACTAAAAAATAATGCTATCTAGCAATAATCTACGTAGCAGTGAAGCCCACTTTTAATTCTCCAATGAATCAAAAGACATTCCAATTTAAGTTGACAATTAAAGGTGGATCTTCACTACTATTTAATCTGGTCCTAGATAACATTACTCAAAACTAAATAATATAACTGAATTTAGGAAATAGGAAGCGGACTAGAAGAACAAGAAAAGCTATCTTCTCTATGGTGGCGCACGCCTATGTCTTCTGTATGGCTCTAGGTGTCCCTTCCTAGGTAAGGTTTCCCTCTTTATCTTATTCTACTCACATTTTTTTCAATAGTTTTTTGTGAACAAATCACATATGTGATTTATCTGTCACTAAACACTAAAGTCATAGATAAATTGTTCAATAGAAATTATTTAAGACTATTTTCTCCTTTTACAAGCAACAGTTTTTGAACCTGAATACGTATCCACTACTACACTTACTCTCAGTTCTCAACGAACTGCGGTATTTGACTATATTAATTGGCCTCACTCATTGACACATCAAAGAACCTCGAATTCACTAATAAAGATACTATCCCATTATGAATATAGGTAATCCATACATTAGTCACGTGGAATTTAATTTTCCCACAATCATCCTATAGAATTGAACTTTACACAATGATCATGTCCAATACACTCCCAAGTATACTAGTGTCACTATTTCAAAAATCCATTGGCTATGGTAAATACTAATCGTCCACCCCCAATTGGCAGAGTAGTCGACTGATAAGTGTCATTCATACACTTATCCCGGCTCTTTTACAAAACTTTTCAGAATGACTCGGCGTAGCTTGTTATTGAATTCTTGCGTGTTTTCCTTGTTTTAGGGTTAAATCCTGAGATTGAGATATATAGACAATATAGGAATGAAAAACGAGAAGGGACTACGTGTTTTGGAGTGATATTGAAGATTAGAAGTGAAAAACTAAAGTTAAATTGAAGAGGAGGACCAACACGTAGAACATGTGGAGAAATTAGAGCACAAAATTTGGTACTAAGATCTTCACAAGGAAATTGACGTACTATTGGAAAGTTAATCCAATTAGGAGTCTACAAAATTTTACAGATCTAAATTAAAAGTTATATGCAAAAATTTATGCTTGTTTTCGTTGGAGCTGCCCGGGAGTGAAAGGTGGCGCTCGAGTGGGAATCAACTGCGCTCGAGTGAGAAACCTGCAATTGTTCTATATCTTGAATTTGGTAATATGCTCTGGGGGTTGTTTGGAAAACTTTGTGCACGATTTGGAAGCCCTAAAAATCATGTTTATACATACAGACTTTTGCACATTAGGAGGGATGAAATTTGGAGACAAAAAAATCTAAAATTCTCTTCAAGACAACACCAATTCCAAGAGGAAAAGAGAAGATCATCAACTTCGAGAGTCAATATTTTTCATCTACTTTTCTTCACTTATATAAAATTCGGGTAATGTATTCTAAATATGTGTTTTTGTAACTCGATCATGCTAGGTTAGGCTTTTCTATTCTAGGATGACGATGAAACATAGTATTTTGAAGCTTTTACTTTATATTCTTGTTTTGACATTAAGAACAGGTTTGACATCTATTTTTTTTATTTTTTTTTTCCAAATTCATTTTCAACTTCATATTACTTGGGACCCACAACTTTTATCAACTTTTCAACAACACATTCAATTAACTTTTATCTCCTACAAACTTATTTTTTATCTATACCAAACATGTACTAAATACTTGTTGATTTGAATGGTTGCTATTGCCTTCATACTTTCAATTACTTGATCAATACTTGGAATGATTTGTGACTTGTGTTGTTTTCGAAAGGTCGAAAATAAGTTTAGCATATCGTAGCAATCATTGTAAAGTCCGATAATAGATAGAATATACCGCTATAATTTGTGTGATCCTTAATTGAATATTCTAGTTTTTTGAAAGTTTTTAGATATTCATATCTTTTATGATATTGTAGGGATGTACGTAAAAATTAATTTAATTCCATTCGAAAGAAATTATTAAATAAATTAAAAATATTGATTATCATATTATTCAAGTATTGTCAATGACGATAATTAAGGTTAAAGTGGAAGAATATAGGTAGATTTTGAATCCTAGTACCTTCGTCTCTTGAGGTTTTTTTTTTTCCAAAAAATGTCAACAATTTAAAACTACTTTCTTTAATTACTTTAGGAATTCATTAGTTTAAAACAATCAAAAACATTGAATTTGTGTTTATTTGGTTAAAAGTTAGGACCATTTGATTTCAAAACAAATCAAGATACGCAATCTTCGTGAGAAAGATACTTGATTCATCATTTTATTACTTGTCTACAATAGCATACACTTACAGATTTTCAGTCGAACATCAACCTATAACCTTATTGAACAAGTGTCAATTTCTATTCACGGTGTAGGACTAATCAATTCTCAAATGAAACATAAGTTATACATGTTTTATTTTATTTTTAATACAAGCACTCAACTTATATTATCAATATACGATCGAATGCACTTCATAGTATGTTGAATTAAACAATATCAATGCCACATTGGTTTAAAAATAATAATAATCAATATTTATTAACGATAAACAAAATGTGTAACTATTACAGTGTTTTGGCACATATCCTACACCAACCACATGGAAGAACTACCTCTTTTAAAGCAAAATGTGCCCACTCTTCTTTTTTGGAGAAGAATTAAATGATCTTGTTGAAATTTTCACAATGAATTTTAAAAAATTGTAAGACTTATTCAAGAATAAAATTGGCTTTTTAATTATGGATTAAAATTGTAAGATTTGTTCGATTCACTATAATTACATATAAAATCAATAGTTGTATTTATAAGATTCTTATTAGTTTTCGATTCGATTCGATTCAATTCAATTTTTATCGAAATCGAATGGAAGGAGACTGTTCCCCCTGTTAGAAACTATCACAACCCAACACCCCCTAATTTAGATAAAGAGCAATTACAATGAAGTCATATTTGGGTGGAGGGTCACCCTCCATTGACAATTCTTTATCTACCAACAACTCTGGTGAGAGAGTTCATTCATACTTGATGTAGAGTAGTGGGTAAAGGCAATGTGGCCCATTTTAGCCGCACTTCAAAATGCACTCAATCACTTTTCTTATTATGACAAAACAAAGCATCATTTGATCCAAACCATGATGGAATTCATTTTTGTGGTGCACAAAAAGACACAGAAGGGAATCCAAGGTTTTTTTTTTTTTTTTTTTAACAAATTATACAACATCAATTTTTTTTATCTAATAAAGACGTGTTTGATAAGGTAGACGAGATTAAAAAAAAAATTTTTTTTTTTGTTTATCGTACTATCCACTTATATATGTTGCATATTACTACATTTCATTTTATACTCGAATGAATATTTGGATCTTGATCAATGTTTCGTCATTTGGGTTCTCAAACTTTCTAGTGTGGTACCATTTGAAATTCTAATTGATAGTTTTAGTCCCAAAGAATAATTAATTATTACAAATCCTACTCAAAATATAACAAGAGCTGAAGTCTTGCTCTCAGTAAACTTGGATTGATTACATAACTATTTTTCACTAGTTTGTTTGGTTCATTGTAAAATCTCTATAAATTCTAAAGCAATCCAATCCTTATTTTGAGTACATGCATATTTATAGATCTCAATAGATTATTTAAGAATAACGACAAATAATTGAGCTCGATAGTTCCTCATGTAACATTATTAACTATAGACATTAAAAAATTAAGTGCATGTTTGATTTTGCTTTGAAATCGCTTTTGAGCAAAAATTAATACTTTTAACTCGGTCAAATTCAATTTTAACCACAAATTTCATGCGATCTACAACTTTTCAAACACACATTACATCAATTTTTTGAATTAATAAAAAATTAAATAGAGACAAAAAGGCTCTTTTGAATCCAAAATAAAAACTGCTGGTCTCAAAATCTTAGCAAAAGTTAGATAGACTGTTGAACAAATTTAAAGAATTTCTAAGCTTGTCCTCAAATTCTTATGAATTGATATAACTGAACAAACTACCAATACAACATTTCCTACCAAATTCAACAAATATTATAATTTATACATATATTTTAATGACAAGTAAGTTATTTATTTTTTTAAATAATTTTTACGTGAGTGTAAAAATAAGTGAAAAAACTAATATATCGAAATACAAGTCAAACAAAACTGAAAAAAGAAAAAGAAAAAAGAAAAAAGAGAGACAGAGAGAAGAAAAGAAAATCTCCAATGAACAATGGCACCATCACGTATTCCAAATTCTATAGCTTGCCTTGGCTTATTTGTTGCAAACATTTTCTTAATTTGTGATTCAATTTTTTTTTTTAATTTATCAAACACAGTAGGTAATGGAATACGTTACAGTTTTTCAACCGACGATAATAATCGTCGTTTTGTGGATCTTGGATCTGAGTGAGTTAACGACAATTGGACTATCATTATTTAGATTCAAGAGGCGAGCCATGAAACCATATATATATATATATATATAACTAGACGAATTACTTTAAAAAAATAATTACTTATATCTTCTCATGCATTATTAACGACGACATTATTAATGTATTTGATATGTTTAAACAATAAAAGAGATCACAACTATTCAATCTAAAAATCATATTTGACAAAAATAAATAATTTAAAGGAGTCAATCATGCTCATAATAAGAATATTTCTCATCCATTTTACGTTATATTACTCGATTTAGAAATTATATTTAACAAAATAATTAACTTAAAGGAGCAAAACGTGCTACTCATTATTCCATCATATTCTATTTCACTAAAAATTATACTCCATCTATCTTATAAAAATAGATTTTTTTTTATTCATTTATCTCAAATTATAGTTTATTTTCTTTGTTAAGAGTATAATTGATTTTTTAGTTTTAATATACTCTTATTAATGTGAGAATATATTAGAGAAAATATAAGTACAATATATTTTTTAATTATATATTAATTAAAAAAAAAAATTAATGTGAAAATAGAAGTAAATGGAGGGATGGAGTATTTGACAAAATAAGAAATCTTCCCTATTCCGCTTTACTTGGTCGATCTCCCACCCCTGTGGGTAGGATATCACGCCGTGATCACTGATGTGTGCCACATCAGTACATCACCGCCCACCACATCGGTGGGCTAAAGAAAACAAAAAAAAAAAATTTGCGACCAAATGTTTCACCCTCATTTCACTCTCCACGGCTCCTCTCTCCCGTGTGCCCCTAGCTAGCCCCTTCCTCTCTCGCCGGCGATCGACCTTCTCCGGCGCCCAAACCGGCAAATCCTCCATCATCTCTCTCCCCGCCTTCCCCACACACGTCGCGACCTTCGCACGAACCAAATCCGACCACTCCGACCGCGATGATAAAGGGTCCAAACACTATTCCCACATCCTCCCACCACCCCGACGGTCTAAACACTATCTCCCACATCCTCCGACCACCATTCACGCAATGCGACATCCGGGACCGAAATTCCGAGCCTCGGTTCGCGCATTCCGAGCATATACGCCCGCAGCGTGCTACGGTATGTACCCTAATTTGAAATACCCCGAGGGATTGGAAGAAGCGGAATTCTTCCGTGGTTGTTACCCTTCCTCCCCAATGATTTTGGCACTAACAACCACAGGGGTAGGAGATGAGCCCGGTGTCCTATTGTTGATGTTAATTGTGGACGTGTTTGTTTATGTTAACCGCATGCCTTTATGTTCACTATGATTTTGGTAGTCATTGCGTTGATGATGTTAATTGTTACCCCAGAGTATGTTGATGTTAAATGTGGACCTTCGCTCATGTTAACCGTGGAGATTGATGTTAATCGCGAGTGGGTAGTGTCTGTTGATGTCAATTGTGAACGTAGATGATACCTGTTTCGTTTGTCTGGGATTGTTGATGTTGTCGTATTTACAATGAACGAGGACGCAAGAGGCAGTGATGATGTTATGATGTCTGAAAATATGAACAACTGATATGGAGTAGGAGATGACGATATCCGTATCTTGGCTTGGCATACCGGACGGCAGGTGATAACGGGTTACTGCAAACTTCATATCAAATGCAACCGGTATGCAGCCATGGCGGTGACGACGCCTTGCCCGGAAATATAACTATCTCGAGCCTCTTAGAATATGTAGAACTTATATATTTTAACAACTTCACTCGTTAGATGATTGTTGGTTTTGGTTTGAACTCCGTTTAAGATATAGGCACAAAAGATGTCTTCCTCTAGTGTGAATGATGCGCATTCCCGTGTTAGATGTAGTTGCGGTGCGTATATGAAAATACACACATCGCATAATCGAAAGAAATCCTCTTCAGTAATCGGAGATGCCATAACGTTAAGGTATGTTACAAATTTTCAATTATTTTTATTTCGTCCTATTAGAATATTATTTTCATCTATTTTTTTTTTTTTTGTAGGATGGTGTCATGTGTAGAGGTTTTACATGGGCGTATGATGTTTGGAGCACAAATGGGAAGTCAATTATTCGTATCGTAAATTCAAACGCCTCATTGAATGAATTGAAAGTTGATGTCTTGAAATTATCGAGAAAACTAGACAAAGTCCCGTATATGACGTAGCCTCCCTCCGCCAACGATATTAAATTAGTCTTTTGTTTTTTATTTTCATCGTAGTTGTAAAACTAATATTGTAAGACAATATTTCAGCTATATGATTAATTTGGTGTTGATGTAATATCTGTTTTGACAATTCTTTCACATGTTCTAAATCCATCTACAGCAACGGCATGTAAAATATAAACTCCGCAAGACAATTCACACATGTACAAAGGCATATAAAATATAAACCGCTTGCATTGACAATCCACACATGTATAAAGGCATATAAAATATAAACCGCTTCGTTGACAATCCACACATGTATAAAGGCATGTCAAATATAAACTCCGAAAGACAATCCACACATATATATTACAAGAGGCAACCAAATATTGTTACAATAACCATTCCATTAAGTTTCATTTAAACAAGCTAACAAGTCTTTCACAAAAACTATTCGATAAAGTTTAATTTAAAAACGCAAAAAAGTCTTTCACAAAAACCAGTCGACATCACCATGATGACTACTTGCATTAGAGGCGAATGTTCCATCATCTCGTACAACGTTGTCCTCGGTGCACACGTAGTCGTTGTCGGCTCGCGGTGTATCCGTAGTAGATCTATGAAAATGAGAAACTTGTAAATAAAAATAACCATATATGAAATGCGAAAAAAAATAAATACGTATTCAAAAACATATGAACATAATTGTACTAACCTTTCAAGAACTTGAGGACAAGTTCTCTTGTCGTGCCTAACATGTCCACATATACGGCATTGTCTATTCCTTCGCAATTGCTTTCTCTTTAGAAGACTTCAATCTTTTTCCACATCCTTTAGCTCGTCTTCGATTAGGATCAAGAATCACAATCTTGTCATCACGATTTCCACTATTGTTTTGCCTCATGCTAATTGTACCTCCATCGTCTATGTTCTTAACCCGTACATGCAAAGCCTCAAACTCGTCCCTCAAGTAAGTGCTGCGCGCATTTGTCAACGCCAACGTCATCAACAATCAAAGCTGCCTTATTAGCCAAAAACCATGTCGTGACATCAACGACGTACTAGAACAATCATCGGTTCAAGGCGGTCTTGAGAATCACCAACACAACTTCCTTTTGCATTCTTAGTCCATCTCCTGAGTATGTATTTATCCGGTACAAGAAGTACTTGTTTTTCCTCCAATAGCTAATCATGTGACGACAAGGATATCCATCGAACTCATATGTGCGACAACTACAACAAATCGGATCGATTCTGGGGATAATAAGTAAGTTGTCGATGCCGATCAAATGTTTTCCCTCGCTCAACGCCACACCACATCATACACTTTTGCATCATCGAGTGTGTATAGCTTTGTGCAAATGTAGAAATAACTTTGATCAATTTCTTTTGAAATATCACAAAATCTTCTTCGTGTAGATATGCACCATTTGAGCCTCCATTTGGAATTTTGACATGAGACGAGGTTGTTCGCTGATATCAATATGATTAGCCACTAGCTCCTCGTGTCGTTGATGGCGCAATGCCATATTGAAACGAGTAATGAAATCCATAAGTGAGTTCTTCCTGTTCACATACCGCTTGAAGAAAGAGTGTCCACTTTCTGACCTTTGACTACTCGACATTCCAGCACTGAAAATATGCTTGACATACGCTGGAACCCATCGACAGCGGATATCATACATGGTAGACAACCATTCGTTACCGGCCAAATCCACATCTTCCATAATCAGAGCCCACCGCGCCTCAAACTCCTCAAAGTAGTCCGATCGTCTAATGATATTAATCAACATATGATAATCGCTTTCGTTGTGTACCGAGACATTGATCTTCTCCGAAAATTTGTTCAAAATGTGCCAAAGACATAAACGGTGGAATGTACATGGCAAGACAATCGAAATAGCTTTTGCAATTGCCGCATCCCGGCTCAAGTGATCATAATTTGTGGTGCTTGTGTTGGCATTGCCTCCAAGAACTTTGAAAATAACCACACAAATGACTCCGGTTGTCTCGTCAACAATAACCCACATGCAAACAGGATCGTTTGCCCATGATGGTTCACCCTACAAATGGTGCAAATATCATCGAATACTTGTTTGTGTTGTAGGTGGTGTCGAAGACAACAAAGATCACCGAAGAATCCATATGCTCTACGCGACTCAAAGATCGGCCCAAAACAACGAACTAACTTCCCTCCGAGTCGAGATCATAATCAAAAAGAAATTCGGGCTTTTCTCTTTCTCAAATGTAAACAAGTCGATAAATGTTTCAAAGATCACGACCACGTGCCTCTTCTCGAATATTCCGCTCATGATTCCTCAAGTCTCGCTCCACACACCCAATGGATGATGGTCCACCGAGTCAATCTCCATTAGTCTAATTTGTTGACATGTTGGTATGTTTGCATCGAAAACTGCTGGCTTAGTGCCTTCTTCGCTGCGTATACATGCCGGAGTGTGAACGTAGCAAATGTACCCTACTTGGCGTTGTAAAGAGCATGGTTGTGTTCCTCAACAAATTTATTCACAACCCAACAACGACCCGCTTTGTCGCTTTCACAACAGATAATTTCGCATTGCATCCGACTCGAGTATGCCCTCGATTTCTTTCCCCAACCCGCATAACCGCATCTTCTGCTTCTTCCGATATGTCTCATCTGTTTTTACCTTCTTTTGAGCAAACAAATAATTTCCAAAGACGTTTCATTTGTGTCTCTTTTTTTTTTTACTATTCCTATCGTGCACTAAAACCGACTTCACGTGCGTAATCATTGTAAAATTTGTAGCTTCTTCATGCGATTCAAATTCTTGTCCAATCTTTGGAATTCGAGTAATGAAACTTGGGAACAAACACATTATCGACACTTTCGACTTCCATTCTCGCTAAGAAAAAAATTAATGAATTAAATTAAATTCCAATCTAATCCGGATGAACAACCAATATGGAAGTAGCAACATTCAAAAAAAAATTTCGCAGCTTGAAATTTGAGCTCCATCGCGCTTTTTATCAATCGAAATTTGACAATTTGGGCTCAAATTTCACCTCGATAAAACAATATTTCAACTCACATTTGTACATTTTTTACCTTTCACAAACTCATTATAAGCACAAGGGCGTATATGCTCGGGAATGCGCGAACCGAGGCTCGAATTTCGGTCCCCGGATGTCGCGATCGCGCGTGAATGGTGGTCGGAGGATGTGGGAGATAGTGTTTGAGGCATCGGAGTGGTCGGAGGATGTGGGAATAGTGTTTGGACCCTTTATCGATCGCGGTCGGAGTGGTCGATTCACCGCTTGGAAGGTCGCGACATGTGGGGAAGGCGGGGAGAGAGATGATGGAGGATTTGACCGGTTTGGGCGCCGGAGAAGGTCGATCACGGCGAGAGAGGGAAGGGGGCTAGCTAGGGCACACGGGAGAGAGGAGCCGTGGAGAGTGAAATGAGGGACTGAACATTTGGCTGCAAAATTTTTTTTTTTTTTTCTTTAGCCCACCGCTGATGTGGCTGGGCAGCTGATGTGGCACCATGCCACATCAGCGGTGGGCAGCTGATATCCTACCCCTGGGGTAGGAGATCAGCCCTGTTCCACCCTATTCCACCCACACCCCACCCACCCACCCACCCACCCACCCCCCTCTCTGAACAAAACCAAGATTCTGTGACAAAGAAACGCGCAAACTCACACAGAAAGCCTTGTCATAGAACCTCCCAGAAGACAAAAAAAAAAACTGCACAGAAAAAGTAGTAGACGTTGTTTGCACGATCTCTCTAAAAGTTTCAATGGAAAAGAAAAAGAATAAGAAAAAACTGAAATTATTCAGATAGAAAAAGGTTGGGTTCTTTTTATTCTTCTTCCGTTTCAAATTTTATTGTTCCTCATTCAATTCATCTGTTTGTTAACGCATTTCCTTCACTTCGTTGTTAAGCATAGATATAAATAAACAAAAAGAGGGCCATAAAAAGGGAAAAAGGTACGCGTACTCTTCAGTTTCTTTTGTGCTCTTATTAAATGCCGCATTGAAGAGCCTTTTTCTTCTTCTGTATACAAAGGGTTCTGTATGTTTCTGTGTTTTGGGAAATGGGGTTTGTTCGAAGATTGCATTTTGATGAATTTTATGCCTTTTAATTGATTGTATTGTACTTTTCTTTAGCGTATTTTGGTGGGTTTTTGTGCTTGATTTTCTCTGAATTTTATTCTTAGTGATTTGCGATTGGGTGGTTGTTCAAAAGATCTCTTTTCAGCTGGTGACTGGGAATACAGGGGGGCAAAAAAGAAGAGATTAAAAGGTATGATTTCACTTTGTTTTTTTGTTTGATGTTGCTATTTTTCTGTTGTTATCAGTGTTTTAGAAATATGTGAAACTAATTAATTATGGATTGATGAGAGTGAGATGTTGGAAAGGTTGAATTGTTCAATGCTTATAATTTAGCGAATTCAAATGCTTGTTCTTAAATCGACAATGAAACATTTGCAAAAATGATTAAGAGATTTCAGGTTGATTTTCAGAAAATATTCAGCCTCACTGGGAAGTATATGTGGGACCATATTTTTTTTTCAGTTAATAAATATTCGAGCACTGATTTCCTTGACTTTTCAGATATACATTGACAAGGTTTTTTCGAAAACATATTTGGTTATATGTTAGTAATTTTGTTTTTCTTTTACTTTTTCAAAATTGTGCTTATGATCTTCAACAGTAGCATATGGCAGAAGATGAAACTGAAAGCACGCACTTTTATGAATTGAAAAGAGATGAAGTTTATGGTTTCCATCTGCTTTTGCATCCATTTGATCAGAGCCGTAAAAGTTGCTAATTGCTAAGTTAGTTGTATTTCTCAAGAATCGAATCGTGTTTCCAAAATGTATCCTATTAAAGAAAATTAATTATGAATACTTTTATCCTTTTTTCTGATACTGCTTTATCTACTAAATATTTTAATGTAGGTTTTCATTCTCCTCAATTTGTTGATTTTCCATTTTCATGTTACGGTAAAATATCAACTGAAAAACTAAATTTGAGGTATGGGGAGAAGGAAGAAGTGGTGTTCATTATCTGAAAAACCAAATTGAGTACCTTCTGGATATAGTGTTCTACTGAAGTGCTTCCTTCTTGTACTGAATTGCCAGTTTAGTGGGCGTCGTAATTGTTGCTGATATTTTCTTTTCTGTGCAGGGCTTTAAAAGTTTCTATCCTTCTAACTTTTATGGCTGAAGAAAATATTGATTCGCTGATAACTCCAGAAATCAATGGATTCGACAGAGAGTATGTGGGAAAGGGCTCTTTCAGAAAATCAGGTTCTTCCTTAAATAATGGACACGGTACTAATTCCGATCACCGCAGAGCATCCATGGGCTCGTATCGTGTGCTGGAAACAATTCAACAAGGACCTCTACTGGAAAACCAGATTCTCTAAATAGTAGTCAACACAATGTTCCTCATTATCTAAGAGCTTCAACTGGTTCTTGCCATGATTTCTGTAAATATGGCAGAAAACATGCGTTTGAAGTGAAGGGGAGGAGCCCTCTTCTGAAGAGAATGACAAGACCTGAGTCAAACAAGCAGAATCGTGTGGAGACAACAGTTCCTGCTGAGATAAAGAAGGAAATGATTATCGAGCACAAGCTCTCCCCTGATTCCAAAATTCATTCTCCCGGTGTGAAATCCTATTCACCAAAGTGCAAGCCATTCTTGGAGGCAAAAATTCATAATCCAAATAAGAAGACTTCCTCTGGTATTAAAACCAGTATGCGAAAACACAAGCCTTCACCTACTACCAAAACCTCCTCACTAGTTCCCCCCGAAATTATCAAGCGGGAAATTTTGTTGCCTTCTAGAAAAGTTGAAGTTGGACTGAAACGAGATACCTCAACAGATAATAAGATGCCAAGAGATGAGAAGAAAACAAATAATTTGTCTAAGAAACATTCTCCTTCTGTGCAGTTGAAACCTGTGAAGGTGAAACCATCATCTTCCCCGTCTGACATTTTAGATGGTATACATGGGAAAGGCAGAAATAGCAGTGATGTCAAAACTGGCAGAAAGATGGCAGCGCCTAGATTATCTGAAGGAAAAACTGGCACCTGCCACTGCTTCTTTGTCCCCAAAATTTCCCTCTCTAGGACAATATCCTTGAAAGCAAGAAGAGCTAGAAGCTTAAAACCTGTGTCTACTCTGAAAGATCAAACTGGGATGCGCAAAACTGAGACTAAGATATCAAACGATGTGAAGGTCCCTGAGAAAACCCTGCATGTCATCAAGACGGAAATTGGAAACAATTTATCGGAATTCATCCCAAATGGCCATGTTATTCCATCACTTCCATCCCTCCCGTCTCCTAAGTCTTTGTCCAATGCAAAGTCGTCATCTCTGTCATCTCATGAACAAGAAGAAGAGACCGAATACACTGATAGTGAAGCAGATGATTTTGTCTCTGACTATGATACATCTGAAGAGGTTGGCGGGATAGAAACAGCAGAAGATAATCACAAAAAGACTCGTAGAAAGAGTACAGTTATTTCTGAAGATAAAGATGGTGCTCCTTCAAAGTTAAAGTTCAGGAGGGAAAGGTAGTGGACCTTCAATCTGATAATAGCAGTCCTAGAAGACTCAGATTTAGGAGGGAAGAGTCTTGGGAGAAGACCAAAATGGCAAGGATGATTTAAAAGAAGAATCTTTAAAAGGGTGGATCCAATGATGACAAAAATGGTACAGGCCCTTCTTCAAGAAAAGTAGTTTTAAAGCATCAAGATGTGCAGGGCAAGAAAGACGCACAAGGTTTGTTTAATAACGTCATTGAAGAAACAGCAAGTAAGCTTGTCGAAAGCAGGAAAAGTAAGGTTAAAGCCTTAGTAGGTGCTTTTGAAACAGTGATCTCTCTCCAAGAAAGTAAACCCTCTTCGCAGACTGTCACTTGAGTCGAAAATAAATATTCCTTCATGTTAAGCTTCTAATATTGCAACTATACTAGTAGATTTCTTCACCGCAGGTTATGATTAGATTTCCCGGGAGATCAGATTGGATTGCTGGCCTGTCCACTGCTGATCCCTACATGGTTTCATACCCATTGCTTCAAGGGTATGTTTGTTATTTCTTCTTCTTTCATAAATTTTAGACTAAAGGGAGAGGAGGAAACATTTGTCTTGAGCTGTCACATTTAACAGCTTATGTAAATGATGAACGCTGTCTCCATATTGACTTAATTATAGGTTTTGTTGGTTTTCTCGACAGTGTATTGTCGCTTTTCTCGGTTTTAAACTCTGTTCAGGAAGACGTAATGTGCATGATTGCTCGAGTGATATCCTGATGGATATTGTATTCGTACAATAGAATTCAATGGCTACTGTTTGTTCATTTACGCTTCCATAATTCCCAATTTTTTTGGTTGTACATTTTCCTTGTAAATCTTGCTGTATCTAGTGAAACGTTTTGATATTTGCAGGACCGGGATCTTGAATCCCGTCTCCAGAGTTTGGTCGTGTATCAGTGTTGGTCTGTGATCTGATA
This sequence comes from Forsythia suspensa, assembly GCA_023638005.1. NCBI lineage: Eukaryota > Viridiplantae > Streptophyta > Magnoliopsida > Lamiales > Oleaceae > Forsythia > Forsythia suspensa. The sequence goes on along the minus strand of JALRMA010000416.1, from coordinate 653,082 downwards.
CCGCTTAGCACGCGAGGGGAGAATTGATCGATATCCTTAGATGCTACTAGATATCTTTAAATATATTCGAAGTTTTTGGGTGCGTTAGTAATTCTAAAAATATGTAACTGGTACCAAAAAAAAAAAAAAAAAAAAAAAAAATTGAGGGCCAGAGTGAAAGGAAAAAAAAAAAAAGAAAAAAGAAACGAGAGGAACTACAAGAAAATGGAAGGCCTAAAGTTTCTCTTTAAGAATTGCCTATGCAAAGTTCTTCAATAATTTTAATCGAATTAACATATATATATATATATATATATATATATATATATATATATATATATAATTGGATTTGTGATGATATAATATGCGTGTGTATATATATATATATATATCTTACAACTATATATATATATATATATATATATATATATATATTATTTTATATACTACTAATGATATGATATGTCAAATATGTGGGATTCATTATTATTTACAACTACTAATGATATGTCATCGATATTTAAAAGATCATTTCTCTATAAAAAAATTATTTTTGTGTCAAAATGGGTCAAATTACGAGTTAGAATGACATGTAGTTCGAAACTTTGTTTGATATAGTTTATAAATTAGTTTTTCAACTAAAAATGGTTTATTTACTAAGAATAGTCGGCAATGTCGTATATCAAAGGCAAATTTTTAGTTGAATAAACTATTTTTGGTCAAATAAATTAGTTTATAAACTACACCAAACAGACTCAAAATTAGATAACTACTTAAAATAAATTATTTTGAGTGTATTAGTTGTCTTCGTCGTCATTATCAAGATTGTCAAATTCATCGACAAATAGTGATCAACATTTTCACTTTTCATGTTTAAAATGTGACTATTTTGAAAAGTCTCCTAAAGAAAAATTTGACACCAAAAGTTTGGTCTCATTTTCATTTGACACCGAAAAGCCCAATTTTATGGTAGTCAAACTTATTCATTATAACATAGACTAACTCTTTTCTAATCAAATGATTCTATTTACGAATTATTTATTAAGTATATATTTGATAAAAATTTTGTAGATTATAAATAGTGAATTCTATGAAATGTGTGAGACAAAAAAAATAAATAAAAGTTGTGGAAGTCTTACGAAATATATAAATAAAAATAATGTTTAATGGAATTTATAAATCTTTATAATTACTAACAAATATGATGATATGGAAAATAGAAAATACATAATTTTGAAGGAAGCAAAACCTGATTTTCATTACATGAATTAGTCACCAGGCAGTAATGAAGTTTTTTTCACTATGGACAGAAAAAAGCACTTCTACGTCCTTGTATCACTACGTCTTGAATATCACCCCCTCAAAACAAAACCATCTCTCATTCAATCATCTCCAACTTCTTTTCAACTCCTCAATCCATTACCCTAAAATCATAACCCCTATCCTCTCTCAAACAACACCTCTTCAATCCATTATCACCGACTGTAAGAGAATTTTCATCCCTACTCACACAAAAAAGTGATATATATATATATATATATATATATATATATATATATATATATATACCAAATTTGAAAAAATAAAAATCTCTCAATCTGCTTCAAATCTCTTTCTATTCACCATTCACCATTGTTCTCCAAATCTCTCATTCTCAACCTTGTTCCTCTTCATTATTCATTACATGTCACTCACCAACTTTTATCAATTTCTATTTTTTTATCTTCAATGCGAACAAGCTATTATCTTATCCATCCAATTTTTATTTTTTTTTACAATCGAATTTTATCGATAAACAGTATACTAATTTAATATTAAATGACTCACGGCTGGACCCATCTTACATCCAATAAGTGTATACCCACTATTACTCACATTAGTCACTACCTATATTGGTGCCATAGACGAGATGGATAAACACTTGATTGCAGTATATTATTTTCAATCTAGAAAAATTGGTTACAGCATAATAGAGACGATGAGAGGTAACTATTTATAACCAAAGAAGAGAAATAAATTATTAAAGGAAGCTTCGTCTACTAGCATAAAATGCCCAGTAATTGTATTAATCGCCCACACCTTCCAATATTTTAATGCAAAATAAGATTAACCACCATTTTATCCTTTTCATTCACCACAAAATATTTTAATTTGCTTGTCCCAGATAGATATGATCATACAAATCTTCAAACCCTCCTTAACCCCAATATTTGCAGATTCTGAGACTGCAACTTCTTTCTTTTTTTTTCTATTTTTGGCAAAAATAACCCTTTAATAAGTCGGTATTTCTTGCATGTATTCAGGTAATTTTCTCACTTTTATTTTTCCTATTTGCGGATTTGCCCCTATCATTTATATGCGAATCCCTAAAACTTATTTTTTCTTGTTCATGCAGGTGGGTCTTTTGGCTATGATTTCTGGGCTGATGCTGAAAGTACTGGCTTACTGCGTTTGAGCTGAGGTTGGAATTTTGGGGTCTGATTTCAGGATTATTCCGATCTAATCCACTTCATGCTTGTTTATTTTGAAGTCAAACTGTATGTTTTCTTTTCGGCTTTTAATCAAAAATTGATCTTACGGGGTCCTTGTAGAATAGATTCTGAGTGGAATTTTATGCTTGTACTGTGTAATTATGAGAAAATTGAAGTGGGTTTTTGTTCTAATATGATATAGGCTTGGGTTTAATGGAGTTCTGAGTTTCTACTTGAATTGAATTTAATAACTCGTGGGTTTAATTTTGGGTGTTGGTTGCCATTTGTTTCAGATGCTTTGTGGATATATAACCCGGTTTTCATTTTATATTTTTTCCCTTCCTTATTATTTTTTACATTTTTTTGGTTAATTATGTAATATGACATGGTGTTAGAAATGGATTGATAGTCATAAATTGTAATGCTGTCATATGCGGTAAGTGTGATTTCGTATTTTTGTTTGTGTTTCGCTTCTTTAGAAATCAACAATTTAACAAAGTTCTACTAGATGTGATTTTTTTTAGCTACACTGTAATGAATGACTATCAACTTCTTCCCTCTTTTTTTCTTTGGAGGGATAAATGATGACCACCGCTGAGCTAAGAAACTCAAAACTAAACTTCATATTGAAAATATCTAAACTTTCAACTATCACAAGGTTTGCAATATGGTCCCTGAGTTGCTACTCTTTTTGGAAGCTTGTAGTTCTTTCTTACATGACCTGGAGATTAGCGTACTTGAATGAGTGATATTCATCGCAGAGTAAACCACCACCTATAATGCCCCTTAACCTTAATAAAGCAGCAAGAAATCACAATTAAAAAGTCTGTAAACTAAAAAGTCGAAGTGGAGTGTCCACTCTCGAACTTCCTTGCAATCACAAGAGTAGAGCTCTACCAAGTGAGTCATATCTTCTCAAGTCAAGTGGAGCATGCATGAAGTAGTAAAACCCGTCTACCACTTATACAGTAGACAACATAGGGAAAAAAGCATTACTTCTAGAAATTACTAAATGAAAACTTGTTAGATATTATCATTTCCTTCTCCAAATAAGATTCAATTCTACGCCAATCAGTTAATAGCTGACTGCTCTACTTCTAATCTACCAAGGAAGAATTGACGAGAGTTAGTTGATGAGAGTTACTTTGGGAAGGTTAAGAGAGTAAATCAAAATCATTTGATGTGTACTCTCAGTTCCAATAATTTGCAACTGGATCAAGTATGAGCTTGAGATCAGAAAATTTTGCCGTAATGCTTATAAGGGGTTCTCAAAAAATGTTGGGCCTTTAGATCCAGATAATGCAAGCTGATGAGGTGGTTATTACTCCTCACAAGGGACTCTTTATTTTCAAAAATTCCTAACCCTAAAAATCCAACAAGTCGCAAACTAATCACAGCATTTAAAAGGTGTACCGCAACGAGTAATTCTATAGATTTTGGGCCACTATATACACACTGATGCAAAAACTTGTCAATGATGTATTCCTTGCAATGGAAGGACGGTGCGATAGTTAAACAGCTAATACATTTTAAACATTTTTCCCTCCAGATTGGGCAAGCTGTCCTTTTTCTTGTTGGTTTGGTTCTGACTCAGCTCATTATTAACTCCTTCAGTTAGAGTTGTAATATTCCATTCATGAAGATAACACTTGTTCCATTGATAAATTTGGCTGCTAATGAGTTTCAGAATGAAAGATACGTATTTATTCCTGTTGCTATTAGCAGGTGAAGACTATGATTCTCGCAAAGCAATACCGCTGCATACACTCGGCAAGTTGTCTGTGCACGAAAGGACATCTTAATGAAGAAGTCATCTTCCTAGTTTTTAATCAACTAAATTGGAACCCCATGTTGATTGCTACACTTTCTTGCGTATGCAAATGGTTCGATGATCTTGCTAAGCGAGTCCTGTGGAAGGAGTTTTGTAAAACACGTGCTCCTAAGATGATGCTTGATTTGCAATCTAGTGGGAGTCATAGTATTGATGGGAACTGGAGGGCACTCGGGAAACTGCTACTATACTGTTCTGGATGTAGCAAGGGTGGCTTGTTCAATAACATTGACATTCCTGGCCACTTTGTCCATAGGACACGATTCTCAAGGACGTCTGGGAAAAGCTTTCTATTGCCACAATGCAGAACAGATGTTTTGTATGTATCTGATCCTTGCGAACATCTTGACCAAGGGGATGAAGGGGACGTTGGATTTTTTCGCGGAATATTTAAATGCTTTGCAATGTCAAAGGTAAGGAAAATACTGATTAACAGAGGTGCTCCACTTCATCCTACGGAGGTGTGTCCCTATTGCAAGGCAAAGTTGTGGAACATGCTACAGGCAAAGATGATACCATCGAGTGCCAGCTGCCGGTTAGGTGCTTATGAAGACTGCATTGAGTATTATGTCTGCCTTAATGGGCACGTGCTTGGTACTTGCACCCTCTTGCCCTTGTCTGATACAGAAGAAGCATCTGAGGAGTGACATTTTGGTGGAATTCAGGTATATTCTTTTTTAATTTATGTTCAGTGTTGACATTCCCAGCATGTTTGATAAGCAGTACATTACTACAAAGAAGATTTTATCTTCTTTTTATTATTTAATATTGTCAAGTCTTATCCAATCTTGAGTACCAAACATGTACTCTATCTTCTCAATTTTGACTTCGAGATGACATTCTCTCTTTCTTGCTTTTCTCTAGGGGAGGCGGTTGCTTTATTGCTGATTCATTGACAGACGTGTAAAAATAGCACTTATCTTGGGAATACCTTTTTTTTATTTTTTTGACATTTAGACACTCTTTGTACTTCTACTCAATGACTTGGCATGATTGAACTCTTCCAGTATTGCCCCTCCTTCCCTATGATGTTGGATTTTGCTGAATTAATTTGCTTTTCTCCTCGTCTGATCCGATAAATGACATCTTTATTTACCATTTGTGCAATATCAAGTATGTTGATGCACCTGTCTCATGGAAACTTGGTGGATGAGAACACGTATGCATCACATGGTGTTCGGCAGAACTCGTTGTCTTTGAAAGCTGAGTTCCGACTTACACAAATCTGCTGCTCTGTAATCTTTTCCTTCCAACTGAGACGTTACCAGAATGTTATTAGGAAACAGTTTGTTTTTTTCATTGTCACTTAAAAGGTCGTTCTATAAACTATGTAGTCCGTATGTACATTGTATGACCTCCAAAATGTATCAGAAATTTGAACGACGATCTGTAACATTCTACTCTCTAGGCAGCTGAGTTACCTATGAGTTTCAACTTCTGAGAATTGATATTTGCCCATTTTAGTTTCAGCCGCCCTCTTATATTTTGTCTGCTTCATAATAAGCATATATGGCTGGTTTTGCATCGTGTTTGACCTGTAGTTCAGAGGCATGTATTCTGAATAACACGGTGCAAATTTTCCAACAGTTTGATTCCAATGTTTTCTGCCATTTGGGATTGAAAATCCAAGCTTTTACTGGCTGTTGATTGAAAAATATAGCCTACTCCTATTATGATTTTGAATTTGCATCAAGTTTAGATCCTAATTGAAGTCATATGTCTTACATATAGCCTCTTCCAGCCGATAAGTCACTTGCACGACTCTCCTTGTTACACGTGACTTGCATGTTTGGTAAAGTGAATTCAACAGTATTAATAAAGGAAAAGAAGTTGAAATTATGTTTATTGTATTGTGTTATCCGGTCTATTTATGGTATGTAAAATATGTCCAAAAGGTTCATCATGAGCATGCTGTTCTTGCTTCTTAGAACTATTACCTACAGTCAGTCAGTATCTCACGTGATGGTTTGTATGATACATTCGAGTTGTTGCGAACAACGCTCAGGACAAAGAGCACTGAAAAATTTGGGTTCAACTAGGGCTTGGGCACAAACATCTTGACGTGGTTGTTTGTTAGAGGTGTAAAAAGGACACAGCATGGCCGCGTCTTTGGTGGGACGGACTGAATCCATCTATAGTGAAAGAGGGCTAAACTGGGTCGGGGCATTGTGTTTGTTAGATTTCTATATAAATACAAATCAAGATTGCTCTTTGCCACTGAAACAACATGTAACCAGTTAAAGAGTTAAATTGGACAGCATTTGTCGCTCTTCAAATTTTACGAGTCTGAGTCGAACTTCATAGCAGAAGAGACAGCTTAATATACAAACTTCGAATAAAAAACACAGAATATTCACAATCTTGTTTTCAACGCTTGGATATGGTGTAGAAAAAATCGTAGCGTATGTTTGCTCTGGTCTCAAATGGTCCCGGACGTTTGGTACACCGTGTGCAAATGGGCTTGAATCTGTCAAGTTTGTTATGCAAATTAGTCCCTACCATATTGAATAATTCAGCACAAAGGAGAAAATTTGGAGGTAAGAGTATTTATCTAAAGAGACTTTGCAGAGGATTTTCCCAAAGGTAGCATCTCTGGATTTCCCTCTTAAATTTGAATGGAATGGTATCCAATTCTATTTTCAAGACTCTAATTTCATGCTACAAATTTCTAAGAATCTTTGGATATTATCCACGTCATACATTTGATTAAAGAAGATTTCTCAAACACCAAGACCATAAAATTTCTATCAAAATTGTTTAATTTAACATAAAAGATTAGATATTGTTTAACATGAACTTGGGCTAACTTATGCAGATATATTCCTCATTTTTGGCTCTATAATTCTTGCAGATAACGAGTCATTTTTAAGAGCCCAGTGCACAGGAGCACTAACAAACTCCAAATTGGAGAGGAACACTTTAGCTATGTTCTGCATCTAAGAGAATAATGGTTGGCCAAATTTGTCAGTTGCAATAAAATGAAATAAAAAGAATGGGAGCACTTTTGGACGCAATATGTCCAAAACGACCATTTGGACATCTAAAGGCATAGGTTTGGTACATCTCCACCAAAAAATTAAGGTTTGGAACCAAAAATACACAAAGGACAAAAGTTAACATCCATTTATGCCAAAATCTCAGTACAAATAAGGAAGGATTTTCATCCCTCGATCTCTCTTTCCCTTCTCAGCAGCAATATTTATAACCACAACATGCAATTATTTAAGACCAACATAAAAGATTTGACAAGATAAATTATAAAAATATATAAAAAGAATTATCTACACATTTTTAACGTTTTATGAATCATACAGAACAAAATGCCTGATATATATGACCAGTGATCTAGTACTCTAACAGTCTAATTCAATCAGGCCCTGTAAAAATTCCACTGTCAATCAATATAACTCGCCTTGACATAAACTCGTCAAATTGGAAACCAATAAGGAAAGGAGAAATGGCAGAAGAACCGTTTCAATGGGCAATGAGGAAAAAGAGCGGGAGCCTCACATAGGACTGCATCCTACCGCTGTTCTTTCAATGGCAATGGAAAAGATTTTCTGCCAAGCCCGTAAAGCATTATTTACTTCTAAAAACTAGCAAAACATAGGCTGTTTCCCACTAAGGAAACCAAAAATAATATCGGTCCAACCAAAAACTAGATGTCGAGTTGCTTGCTACTTCACGGACTTAAACAATGAATCTCATGCGTAGGCTAGCAAAACATGTTACTTCTTTGGAAGTTGGGGACCAGCAGCAACTCAAGAATCAAGATTTAGTTTCTTTGCGCTCTCTTGCAATTCAATTGACAAAGTTCTCTGCCCACTGAAGAGATTTCTGCAAAATCGATGGTGCTTCCATCTTCTCTCCCATCACTTCTTTGGTGCAGCAATTATTGGTCGATTACTACTCCAAGATGTGGCAATTCCTAATAAAATCATTAGAGTAATTAACGTACTTGTTCCAAAATGGCCGGAGATGCTCGAAGCCAATCTCCAACCATGGTTTTGACTGGCCATTGTAGTGAATCACAGCCGCCTTTTTCACTTTTTCAATGCTTGTTTTGCTCTGATAGCCCAATCCAAGCATGTGCCAGGAGGGATCAATTGGGTGAACATGACCCTTAAATGCAATCAAAGCAGGAGGTAGAGTGCCAAGCTTCCACAATGTTAGATTTGCATTCAGATTCTGCAAGAATCCACAACTGAGTAAGAACAAAGGCATGTTATGGAACACTGGGTCGCTCACTCATCCAATGATCTCGAAATTGAATTGAATGTATACGAATTTTTGTCAGGTTTCAAGTTTGACAATCCTGTTATTTATTTAGACTATAAACCAGCACATTTCAGTTCAGAATCATTTTTCTCAGGTAGTCAAAGCAGATGTATTGGGTATCATAAGTGCAAAAGCTCAGATATGACAATTAGGCTCATGAAACAATAAAAACACTATGCAACACATATTAAGCCAACTAGACGAGTTAAAGTTAAGTGCTCCGCATATACAAACATTTCAAATAGATGTAACTTCCCCCAACTAAACATGTGTAGAAGGGTCCAATTAGAGGCCATGTCAAAGCTTGTGCAGTGTCAAGTTGCTAGTCGAAACATAAACAAGCGAGGACCAGATTGTCCAATAACACGTAGCACGGTAGACTTGTATAAGAATCACAATAATGACATTAAGGTTGAGTACTGTATAAGTGACGAGCAACTCCTGCAGATAGAAGGGTGAACAATTCTACTTATAATGATGACTCCCTCATCGTAATTCCTTATAATATGAACCAACAGAAACAGTTGAGGCAAATAATGAACCTGGGAAGACATTGAAAGGATTACGTAATAAATTTCACCTCCTTAAACCAGGAATGATAAGTGTCTCTGATGATTGTCTTTCTCCATGCACGCAAAGTCAAAAACATTCAGCCCATATGCCCATGCACATTCATCAGGATCCAAATTGTTGGCTATAAGCGGATGAGAAAAGTTAAAATAGTTCCTAAATCTCTTAGACATTACCCACTCATCTTCACCTCTACAAGTTTCAACAGCTCCATTAACTTTCCCATTAAGGTCAATTTCCCAAAGAGGGACAAATCACGCTGAATTACAACATCATCATCTGAGAACACCACCTTGTCAAGGTTTGGAAAGAGCTGCACAGTACATTCATATAATATCCTTAGCATTGGAATAGGAAAAGAAATATGAAAGGGAGAAAAGAAAATTCCTGATAAAATAATAAGCAAACAACTTTCAATCTCAGGTGTATCATATAATAGAATAAACAAGTAAATGAGGACTGAACCTCAAACTATAAGCCCCACATGCTAGAAGAAAGCCCATTATAATTCATACAAAGCCAAGAGCATACTCCTAATTGATTTGACAAGGTCTTATTTAATCAATCAGGGGTCATCAAACTCTCCATCCACTCTTAAAAGCGGAAAGCTCAACCCAAAAATTCAGAAGTTATAGATAACAAACCAGACTTGATCACTTAGTGAGATCATGAACTAAAATATATTATAATTATCATCTAATTAGAACCTTAGCAGAAGAACTGATCTTTGAGATCAGATATAAGTTAAATTGACTAAAGCTCTGTGAAGAAATAGAAAAGCCCAAGCTTCATTTGTAGCTAATTAACTTTGTGCTCAAGTCGACAACCAATAATCAGTCTTGGTTTGCTCATGATGCATAAGATAATTTTATTGTCTATTTTTCCCTCCTTATCTGCAATATAGGTTTGATATAGACCACTCTCCATTAACGTACTTATTTATAAAACAGTTACATTTGATGGAAATATGTATTTAATTGACAGCTAATTACCTCTGGGAGATATATGCGGAGATGGTTGAGCAATGAGATGTACTTAGGACTTCTAGCTTGCAATTTTGAGGCAAATGTTCGTGGGGATGTATCACTAAGACTGGCCCCTGCGACATGATTCCCGTGGTAGTAATTCCGAATCCCATAGCGGTTCTCCACAGCTTCAAGTACTGGAACATTCTCTCTTGTTAACCAATCAAACTGATGAACTCCTCTCACCTCAACAGTAGCAGGAGAGACAGGATTCAAGGCAAACCATGAATGCATGCCTGCATATGTTTTCCTGTCAGTTATGACATGGAAAACAATCTTTTCAGGATTTACAGATGATCGCACAGCAGATGTGACCACAACTGAAGCAGCAAGAATGTTGTCGGTTGACAATACAAAGTGATGGTATGATTTGTCAGAAAGCAAAGGGAGAAACTCTGGTGAAGGCAACTGTTTGCGTGCATGAGCATTGGAAGAATATGCATCGGTCAACCTTAAAGAAAGGCAGTTAATGCCCTTAGGAATTGCACTTGCAGCAAAGTGTTTGTTTGTTAGCTCTGCAAACTTCGACTCCTGATCTCCCTTTCTGATTTCTCCATCTGTCAGGCAAAAATACAAAATTTTAAGCTCAATTAATATATGTAAAACAAAGTTGAAAACCCCAAAAGAATTATAAATTTTATATTTGTCATCGTGATTATAATTATCTCAGTAATGCAAGACATATTTATGCATGTTCCCAGGAACACAGGCTCTGCAAAGTAAGATAAAAAACAAGATTTATCATCTGCTATTTACTTCATTTTTCTTCCCTTTAGTTCTGTTGTTTCCTTTTCCGGTTTGGAGAAAAAGCTCTGTTTGTTGTGTTCTTGTCCGTTAATTGCAGTGTGCTAAAAAAACTCCTCACAAATGAGATTAGCAAGTGATGATAAAGACAAGTTCTAACTTCAACACAATTTTGCCAAGCAAAACCTCTATCTTATGGCATCAATTTATTTGCTATTAAAGTAGCCACACATTGCATTTGTTAAAAAACCATATCTAGTTCAACTGTATATATAGTAATCTTTTTTCAATTGTTATATAGTTACTTGAATACAGCTATTACTAATTGCCAAAGGAACAGCTCTTTGCCTCTTGATTGTAAGTGAATTTTTTTTTTGAACTTATGACCTCGTTTCATCACAACTGCGAAAAATCACAGATTTTGGAAATACCCTATGCCTAAGGAAAACACATTAGGTCTTCAACAAGCAGAGTGGAGTGGTGACAAAGTGCAAAACTAAAGAGTTCATGGAGTCGCTAAGCAATTACTGGTTCATATATCCCTGCTTTTATGAAAAGCTGAAATGGACAGTTGTTTAGTCCTACTTCCATTTTTGGCACGCCCAAATAAAGCCTCTCATCAAATATGTTGGTTCAAATTTTTATCAACATCCGAAATCATTCTCCTCGATCAACCTTGTCACAAGACATGTGATTGTTAAGGGTGTCAAGTCTTTGTCTTGATGTATTGTTTCGAGAATGAATAGGAAAATGTGCACACTGGGCTTTGGGTTTAGAAAAAGGGGAAGGAAGGCAAGAAGAGCACTAAATAGGGTGCAGTATCTTTTACAAGCGAAACTTGAATTAACTCAAAAACAAATGGCAGCCTTTCCTTGCAGAACGAAAATGTTCAGAAACTAGGTCCAAAATATAAATGAAATTATGAAGAGAAGCAGTTATTAAATAACACATACCATTCCTTTCAAAATGAAAGAAAATTCCTTTGCACTGTACTTGTTCTTTTTCATTTCAGAAACAAGTTGACTAAAAGACTGTGGGAGCTTCAAGACATCGGGAACTTTCTCAGAGTTCACTTGATTGAGGATCTTAACAAAATCCTTGACGAGCTTCTGTCAGAACAGTAGCAATAACAAAGTTTAAGCTACTTATTTAATAAAAGCATTCCCACCGTAGATAATTATCTTGATATTAAAGAAAATATGTCGTATAACATGTCCAAATTGGTATGCATAAAGTGCGACTGTAAAATGACTACAAAAATTTACCCCCGAATCATCATTTCTACCAAGAAGCTTTGGCCCCAACCTTCTTCCTAAACAACCTGAAAATCAAAAAGAAAAAAAAAATTAACGCCAGAATTTTCAATAGACATGTTAATAACCATTATATCAAAGAGGAAGACTATTTTGATGCAACATAAGCAAAGCACACAAAGAAAAGACAAGAACAAGTATAGCTGTTGTGTGATATCATAAAAGTAGAATTCCTTGAAAAAATAAAAGACTTTGAATTCAAATTTGCTCACACTGAACCAGTTCAGATCCATCATCCATCCTTATAACTTTAATAAATTTCAAAACTTGAAAAAGAGCAATTGCCCCAACAATTTAACAACAATTCCTGACCATATAACAACATGACAAGCAAAACTGTTAAGAGGGATTCTTTTCAATCTGAATTCAATGGGTACTCTTTAGAATCTTGAATCTGATTGGAGGCAGTTCCTCTTCTCTCTGTTTTCCATCTCACTTGGCTCCTCCAGCACATCGTCTGGCCGGTGTTTGTGTTTGCATATTCAAGATTCAGCGAAGTATCAGATTGGAATCCGAAGTTGAAAAAAATTTCCTCAACAAAAACAATTGATTCCAAATCTCTCTAACCAATGACACAATCATGGAACCCAACATTATAAGTACATAGAATGATGTGAAATGCACAAATAATTATAAAAAATGGAGGTAAATTCTAGGCAATTACCAAATGAGGAGCACTTGTTGACACCCTCGAGGGTAATGAGAGCGGTAAGAATGAAGACAAAGGGCAACAAGAAAGCAATAATCAAAATGGCGTGGAAGAGCGCGCGGAAAGGAATGTGACGAGGCGCAACCTTGATCTTCATCAAATCTCCTCCTCCTCCATTGCCATTGCCACCGTTCGATATCGTTATACTTCTCATGCCAGGTGAGAAGTGCAGCTGCATCTTCCTCCACCGCAGCTGCCGCCGTCCCCGCCTCTATCTCCTTTCCTCCTCTTCCCTTCTCCTAAATTCACAACAATTATTATTATCGCTACTACCAATACGAATAAAACTAATCTTCTTCTTCAAGAAAAATCTTCCCAAATAATTGTTGAAAATTGATGATGCACTCATCACCATCAGATCCGCCACCAATACAAAACAACGATCCTGATTTCCGTTCTGTTATGTTCTGTTCAATCCAATTCTGTATCTATATATGCATAATATATATGAACTCAAAACAAAATGTATGAATCGGTAATGCAGTAATTGCAATAAGGACAAACAGATCAATGAATAATCATATTAATATTAATAATATTTTCACTATTTCTGCTCCCATTTTTATTGATAGCAGAATCTCTCTCTCTGGATCAGAAGAGTTTGTGGAGAGAGTATTTATTGCATGTTTGATTTACAATTTAGCTGGTAATTTTTAAAATAACCAATAATTAAATAATTAAATATTTTCTCAAAATAAATAAATTAATTAATTTTTTTTTACTTATGTGAGTATTCAGTGTGCAATTGTATTGAATGTAATCAATATACTTAATCAAATACACTTTTTTTTAAAAAGTATGTCTAAACTTCACCATGATTTCGCCTATGCGTGAAGCGCGGTGTTTACACTTAGCCATGCATCACACTTTACCCTCGAAAGGTTTGAACATTAAGCCCGACGCCCACGCCTATACTTTCGTTTTTAGAAACATTGATAAAAAATATAAAGTTACTGAGAATAACAAATATTCATATCAACACAAATCGTGATTTGGACTAGTAACGGGAAAATTTTAAGTGACGGGTTTTTTTTTGGTGTTGGGTGTTAAAGGAAAGGGAAATTGGTGCAAATGGTCTTTAATTTTTGTCGTGCGAAAATGGTATACATTTTTTTTTTTTTGCACAAAAATTCTTAACATATGCATTTTGGTATGCAATTAATACTTATTTGATGAAAAAGATCAATATACTCTTAATTTTAGTAAGATAAAATTGCAACTGAATTGCTAACTTTTGTAAAAAAATGCAAATACATTATATATTTTTATTTTCTATAAAAAAAAATTAAGAAAACTAACGAATTTTTTTAAAAAAAATTAAAACTTTATTGACGAAATTGGTAATATACTAAATTGTTTTGTATATTTTACGAACTATTATAAAATAATTAAAATTTAAGTTTATAATTATTAACAAATATGTTAGATAAAATTATTTTTATATTATTAAGTAATTACATTATTTAAAATTTAAACTTTTATTTTACTGTTACAACATAAAAAAATAATTTTGTCACAAACTTGATACTTAAATATATTTTTTAAATTGAACAATTCATTTATTAACTACAAATATTACAACTTCAACTCAGTATTCTTCATATTTTAATTTATTATTTTATTATCGCTCAAAAAAAAACACATAATATCTAAATTAATTTTTATTAGTATTTTTATTTTAAAAAATATATAATAAGATTAATTCAATGTTATAAAATTATATATGATATTTTGTTATTTATTTAATTTAATTTTTATTCAAATTTTTCACATTACATAGCAATTATATATACTTTAAATACAATAATTTTATATTTTTCTCTTATAAAAAATTTACTTGACACGACTATAGTGATATATTTAATATATTAAATTAAATATTATTTAATATATATACCAAACTTATTTATACTTTTTGAAAATGTTAAAAATGTAATTATAATTTTTTTAATTAAAACAAATTATATATTTGTCTTTTTATTAAATAATAATAAATTGCACATCAAAACACAAATATTAAAGATTTTTGTGCTAAAAACAAATATTAAAGACTATTTTATTGAGAACAAAGATTAAAGAATATTTGCGCCAATTTCTTTGGAAATGATAGACTGTATTTTGTCACACGTATGTGGCTTTTGATCTTTGATATGTAGTGGAATTTGAATGTTTACAGCTATATATATTCTCTTTTCCTTTTCTTTCAATTGCGTATAACTGTCACGTCAAATAATTAATAGGATAAAAACTAAAATTTACATAAATAAAAACTTTTAACAGTTTGTTTGGCTAAACTTATATCATGTTTGTTCGTATTAAAATTATTTTTTAAATATTTATAAATTGTGCTAAACTTATATCATGTTTGCTCGTATTGAAATTATTTTTTAAATATTTATAAGTTGTAGATTTTATAGAATATGTAAATAATAAGTAAGTTGCAAGTTGTGAGTTCTATGAAATATATGAATAAAAAATATGTTTGATCAATTTAATCAACTTAAATTATAATTTAAGCATGAAAAAACAAACACTTAAAATTATAATTTAAGTGAGTCAATTTGGTCAAACATAGTTTTTATCTACACATTTTGTAAGATTCGTAACTTATTATCTATTTATTATCTACACGTTTCATATGATCTACAATTTATAAGTATTTAAAAATTAATTTCAATGCTACCAAACCCTGTACTTGATATGGTTGTCAAATGAGTTCTAAATTATGGAAGAATTTGTTACACTAGTGAGGTGCACCGAATAGATAGTGACATGACACAATAATGAAATTAGCGAAATAAATTGAGATGACGTGACGTGACTTGACTTGATAACAGATCTTAACAAAAATCTAAACCGACCAAGGAGATTGAATATTGACAAGAAGTTTAAATTGACCATCAAGTATCAAAATGAGGTGCCACGACCAGGAGAACAAAATGTCATTAAAAGGAAACCATACAAAGGCTGATCTAACAAGGTAATAACTCAATCAAGTAGTATAATAAGGCACCCAAGCCCGGGTATAGAAGCTCGAACTCTACTCAACCTAAGGACTAAGCACAGCATCTAACATGACAGAAGTGTGACACGTACCAAGAGTCCAGGAACCGGTCACGCACACAAGATAGTGCAGTCACACCACTAAAACGAAAAATCTTGTATCCATTTCATCACAACATACAAACTTGACCGTCAAAATCTAATCGACCACCAGATCTCTCCTTTTTTGAGTGGCCGAGATCACTTAGTGACCTCTATCCACGAATGAACAACATTAGAACCCGTTTGGTGTAGATTATAAACTAGTTTATTTGACCAAAAGAATATTGATCACCTGCCCCCAGGGGCAGGAGATCACGCCTCTTGACTAAAATAGTTTATTTGACCAAAAAATTTGCCTTTGTAGCATGATATTTTTTACTATTCTTGATCAAATAAACATGTTTATAATTTACACCAAACGAGATCTTAATGGTTTGCATCCTCTTTGTATGGGTGTAGGTGATATTTTCCTTTGGAGCTTCGGGTCTACTCTACCCTTCAATCCTATGCTTTCATATAATCTCAGCAAAGAGACTTGATGTGTATATCACACGTTCTTCACCTCACAACTGCACTGTGAGCAGGTGTTTTTACTAATCCAATGCCATTCATCATATGTCTAACATTCTCTGCATCTTTCCACCTTCCGAGTGCAGAATAAATATTTCCCATTAATACATAGTTTCCGGTGTTTTCTGGCTCTAACTCAAACAGCCACTTTGCAGCCACCTCTCCCAGTTCAACATTTTCATGGATCACACAAGCACCGAGTAATGCACCCCAAACAGAATGGTTTGGTTTAAAAGGCATACTTTTTATTAGTTCATAAGCTTCTTCAAGTCGGTCAGCACGACCAAGAAGATCAACCATGCAAGTGTAGTGATCAGTTCGAAGACTCTCCTGGTGATTTTTGTGCATGAAATTAAATAAATTTAAACCATCATCCACCAAGCCCGCATGGCTACAGGCGTGCAAAACAGAAGTAAAGGTGACTTCATTAGGTTCGACCCCAGATTGAACCATCTGATTGAAAAGAGAGAGGGCAACCTCACCGTGTCCGTGCATTCCATAACCAGCTATTATCACACTCCACGAAACAATGTCCCTGTTCCTCACGGATATCCCATCGAAGAGGTTGTGAGCTAATTCTAAACTTCCACACTTTGAGTATATATCAACCAAACCAGTGGCGATGTCAGTCTTGG
The DNA here is from genome assembly GCA_023638005.1 of Forsythia suspensa. Classification (NCBI taxonomy): domain Eukaryota; kingdom Viridiplantae; phylum Streptophyta; class Magnoliopsida; order Lamiales; family Oleaceae; genus Forsythia; species Forsythia suspensa. The sequence continues at coordinate 635,912 of JALRMA010000416.1, read as the reverse complement.
AAATAAACCCTGCTCTTATCAGGTAACCATGTATATTCAACGTCTGCTGCAGGTCTGCTACCATGGCATACGCAGGAAGGAGACTTTTCCAGGTTGCATCATCGGGTTTAATTTCTTCCAACAGCATTTGTTTGAAAAGTTCTATAGATTCTCTTGCAAGCTTGTTATGAACACACCCGGAGAGAACTGCATTCCATGGGACAGTTCTCTTTTTAGATGTCCTGGAGAACACCCTCAAACTAAGTTTAACACAATTGCATTTCGCATAAAGGTCTATCAATGCAGTTTCAACATTAACATCAGATTCAAGCTTTTGCCTGATTGCCCAACCGTGTAAACATCTACCAAGCCTCAAATCAAGCAAATTCGTACACGCTGCAAGAAGTGAAGCCAATGTCACCTCATTAGGCCTTACACCTTCAGACTGCATCATTTGACACAGCCGGACCGCACTTTCCCAATCAGCTTGCAATATGTACCCATTAATCACAGTAGTCCAAGTCACCACATCCCTCTCCACCATCCCATAAAAACTCTACTTGCTTCATCTACTCTTCCGCATTTCACATACATGTCCACCAAAGCATTCTGAACTGCCAATCTTTTCCTAAACCCTTCTCTTCCACCAATAAATGCACCTCTCTCCCCACCTCCAAGTTCTTCAAACAACCACAAGCTGGCAAAACCGAAAGAACCGTTGCACAATCAGCCTCCACTCCACTATCCACCATTTCCCTGAAAACCATCAAAGCCTCTTTAGCACTGTCATTCCGAAAATATCCACTGATCATTGTGTTCCAAGAAACTACCGCTTTCTCCTTCATTGCATCAAACACTCTTCTAGCCACCTGTTTATCACCACATTTCATATACATTGCCAACAAAGAATTCCCCACAAACGTCCCCGACCCAAACCCACTTTTAACAGTCAACCCATGAATCACAACACCCAAATCTAGCAACACCAAATCCCCACAAGCCCGAATAACAAACGGGTACGTGTACTTATCCGGATCATGTCTACATGACTCAAGCATTTCCACAAACAGTTTGAGCGCCCCATGAGGAAACCCATTTTCAGTGTACATTCTTATCATGGCCTTGTACGAGAGCAAGGTTCGATCAGCCAATTCATCAAACAGTTTGCAGGCGTAATTCACCTGGCCGCATATTGCGTACGCTGAAATTAGCAAAGAGATAAAGTGGGTATGGTTGGATAGCAGACCTAATGTGATAACATGGGCGTGGAGTTTCTTGGTTGTTGGCATGGACTTGGTGGTGGCGCAGTGGTACAAGAATGGCTCGCATTGTGCAGAAGTAGTTGGTAGAAGGCGTTTCAGAGTTTTGGACAGAGATTGCGATGAACCATTCATGAATTGGCAAAATTTCCGACGACTGCTTTGCTAGTGTTAAGTATCGGCTGCTTCGTAACAAAATAATGAATTTGATTATTTATAGAGAATTTGGCGCAAAGTCTCTCAGATTTACTCTTAGTGCAGAAATAGTCCTTAATATTTATTTTTTAGCACCAACATCCCTAACCTAAGTATTTAAGGACGCAACTGGTCCTTATTTAATAAAAATACCAATATGCTCTTGTTTTAGTTATGAAAACTTACAATTGGATTTCCAACATTTGCAAAAAGTGCAAATTGATCTAATACATTTATTTAATAATATTTAATTTAACGCACTAAACAGATCATTATAGTTGTGTTAATTAAATTTTTTATAAGAGAAAAATGTTAAATTATTATGCTCTAAATATATGTAACTGCCATGAGAGGTGAAAATTTCAAATAAAAATTAAAATAAATAAATAACAAAATGATGTATATAATTTTATAATGTCGGAAAAATCTTATTTTTGTTTATTTAACATAAAAATACTGATAAAAATTTATTTACAAATTATGTATTCTTTATTTATGAATAATAATAAAACCGTAAATTATAATACGAAAAATACAATTAGAGCTCTCTAATATTTATAGTTAATAAGTGACCAACTCGATTAAATATAAATATCTGAGGATCAAGTTTGTGACAAAGTTATTTTTTTTTTTTATAATCATAAAATAAAATTTTAAATTTTAAATAATGTAATTACTTAATAAAAAAATTAATAATTTTATTTAGGGTTAATTATACTAATGGTCTCTATTCTTTCAGGTTTGTAACGATTTCATTCTCATTCTTTTTTAACGGATATCATCCTCATTATTCTATTTATACCCATGGATGGTGCTCCAAATCACTATTTTTCACTATTCTGACAATTCTTGGATAATTTTGCTCTTTGACTTAAATAAATTAAAATAATGAGAAAAAAATACAATGAAAACATTGCAATTGGACCCTTATCCTTTTCAAAAGTACAAATAAATCTTAAATTATTTTATTTTATTTAAATAAGTATTATTCTCCCAAAAAAAAATCATATTTTCCCACCCCCAATCTATTTGCATAACCCTCCAATCAAGACATTGTAAACTCCCTTTTCAGTCTCACCTTCATTCCTCAGCCGCATTCGACGCCACTCTCACACTTTCAACCACCCACGTACCGCCCGAAAATCTGATAAAAAAATTAGTATAGAAATTTTGTGCTAAATCTTTTGATCCAATGAAAACCAACGGCATATGCTTTTTTCAACATGGGATTGTTGTTTTCTCTCCCTTTTCTCCCACCTATTATTTTAAGAAATCACCATGGTCAGAGCTCGGTCGACTCCACATGGTGAAAACAACAACTAGTACCCTTATGCGAAGTTCAGTCCATCCAAGGCGATAATCGTAGTAGTTCTCATAGTAGCACTTTTCTTTATGGGTTTCTTCTCCATCTACATCCGCTTTGCTCTAACACTTACGGTACCACCGGCTGACATTCGTAGAGCCCTCTTCTTGCGATCTGCTGATGCAAATGTGCAGCGCATGGGTTCGGCAGCTTCCATCGATAAACTTTTCTACTTTCCCATACAAACAGATTGTACAATGTCTTGATTCCTACTTTTCCCATTTGTGTACAATATCTTAGATTGAAAGGTTATGCAAATGAGTTGTGGGGTGGTTGGGATGGGGGTGGGAAAAGATGATTCTTTTTTAGTTGGAGAAGAACACTTACTTAAATAAAATAAAATAAAATAGTTTATGATTTATTTGTACTTTTGAAAAGGTTAAGGGTCCAATTGCAATATTTTCATTGTATATTTTTTTCCATCATTTTAATTTATTTAAGTCAAAGAGCAAAATTGTCCAAGAATTGTCAGAATAGTGAAAAATAGTGATTTGGAGACTAACTGTGAGTATAAATAGAAAAATATGGATGATATCTGCTAAAAAAAAGAATGGAGATCAAATCGTTACAAACTCGAAAGAATGGAGACCTTTTATTTAACATGTTTGTCAATAATTATGAGTTTAATAATTAATTCTTTCATAATAGTTCATAAAATATACAAACAATTTATGTATATTATCAACTTGGTCAATAAAGTTTTAATTAAAAAAAAAAAAAAACTTGTTAGTGTTTTATAAAAAATAAATAAAGGTACTAGACATATTTACATTTTTTGTAAAGGTTGAAAATCTAATTGCAATTTTTTAATTAAACTTAAGGGCATATTGATCTTTTTTTTTTTTTTTCTAAATAAGGACTAATTGCTCACCAAAATACATAAATTGAGAACGTCGTACAAAAAAAAACATTATAAATTATTTATGCACTAAAGACAAAGGTTGAGGACCATTTGTATCATTATTTTAATTTTATCATATTTCCTCCGATTATAAATTCCCTTATTTTATAATAGGAGAAAATATGATAAATTTGAAAAAATTATAAAATTTTGAATAAAATTTATTGTTTGCACGATTAAAGGAGATTGTAAAAAATTTATAATTTTGTTGAGGTCCTAAAATTAATTAATCTAAATTGCCGTGTTCATAATTTATTAAAGATAATGACATTATGTGTGTTGTTGAAATTAATATTCGTTAATTGCATTTTATCACGACGTAGAAAAATGAATAGAAAATTAAGGATGTATATTTAATTAAGGGATGTTCTCAACTCAAATTTAAATAGATTTTAAAGAAAGTAATTATATTTACACAATAATTTCTATCATCTACACTACGTTTTAATTACAATAAAGATCTTCCAATATTTTGATATTTTGACATTTATACTTCCACCTTTTTATGTCGTAATTTTATCATTAACTTTCTCTAATAACGATTTTTGTTCAAATATTATGGTAATGTGCATTGAAATAGATGGCAAATATTGTCTCAAACTTTTATATTTTTATTTATTTTACTTATTTAAAAATATGAGAGGCAAAAACTTTTTTACACCATTCTAATTAATTTTTTAAACAAAAATCATTTTCAAAGACAAAGATAAAATGTGCAAATTAATAAGTTGATGATAGGAATGTGATAAAAATAGCTGGAGACATAAATGTGAAAAATTAGCAATAGTTGAAAATTTTCATTGCAATAAAAATGTGGTGTTAATATAATTATTTTTAAAAAAAATTCATATAAATTTAGGTGTCTATAACTTATATTTTAATATATTCCATTGAACTCTAGGTTTCTTCGCTCAGACTTAAATAGATTTTTAGAAGTCTAAGAGTCCCAATAATTAGTGGATTTTTAAAGATTTCATTAATGGAAAGATTTTAACAAATTTTTATAGATTTCAAACTCATAGATATAAATATCAAATTCTCTAAGAATTCTAGTTCGACCACTCAAAATTTCAATCCACATCTTTCCCTCACAAAACTCCAAACTATTTTTCTCTTTAGATTTTGAATGACCGCAAGTCGACGACCACGAAATTCTATCAGAATTTTTTTTTTTTTTTTGGTATTCTGTCCAGGAGGGTATTATGAACCGGTTAAGAGGATATTAGTACCCATATACGTAGAAAATATTTTTGTTCATTATTTATTCAGAAGCTGAATTAATGTACTTCCTTTACTAATTCTCAACACATTCTTCTAATGATATCATTTAAGAATAATCAGAAAATGCATTTGTGAGTCGTCATTTCTCTTTTGCGTCAGGTTTGTCTTGTTTATAGTGAGTTAAGCAGGTACACTTAGTAATACTATAAACCAAAAGATTAAGACACATATTCAAATAAGCATAGCAGAAGAAGATAATAAGTAGATCTCGTCTTTTATTGCATTATACCTCCATTACAGAGAGACGATTATACAAAACATAGAATTGAACAAAAGGTTGAGATACATCCATTATGATCTTGCTCCAAAATGACACATGATAAATCATTACATCTCATTCATGACTCACATATTTTCAGTTCATTTTCAAAAGTTATTTAAAATGCATTAACAAAAGAGGAGGTTCATTTTTGTTTCCTAAAGACAAGTTCATCCAATTTTTGTATTACATAACATAAAAGTTGGTTATAAGATACTCCACAGTCCAAGCGTTATAAAATGTCTACAAAAAGATAGTTTATTTCATATTTTTGTAGTCCGAGTCGATGTGGGTGGTACTATCATACAACTATCTCGGTGATCAAATGGTATTTTTGGCAATCAAAGCTAGCTCCCAACTTTGCCCCCACAACTTTAAAGAAATATCATTCTATTTCTTGTAAGAGTCATGAAACGACTATGAATAGTGATATTCAATGAGTAAAATACCGTACATATATGATATGCAATTGCTTAATCCTATCACTTTGAAAGTTTCGAAAAATAGCGTCATCCAAGCTCTGTTTGTTTCTTTTAGCTTAAATTCATTCCCCGAGTGAATTAATTTCCAAGGCCTAAAAAAAAAAGTAACGCATCGGGGATGAGAAAAAGGGACCACCGACGTCCTATTCTTGAGTGAGTCAGTATATAAATGTATCTTTTAGAGGTTGTTTGATTTTACTTAAAATTCTCGCTAAAAAAGCGAAGTCAAAGTCAACAATTAATTTTAACCACTCATTTCGTGGACCCACAATTTTTTACTACTTTTTAACCACACATTTCATTAATTTTTATCAACATTTACAAAAAAAACTGATTTTAATAAAATCAAACACCTCCTTATCTTTCTTATGGCCATTCCCATAAACAATACTTGTACACCGAGTGTTCAACTTAAAAATCTTTGTGCAACTTTTGCACTTTGGCCAAACTTGATAGACAACTCTCGTCTTCTTATGGGCTACTCATACCTTCTTATGAGTTAAGTTAATCATTTGTCATAGTTGATCAACTCTTTCTTTGGATCCCTCGTCCTCTTATAGTGTACAAATAAGCTTAGGGATTTTATTGTGTTATAAAGCAACTTTTTCTTTGTATATGTATTTTATTTTCATAGCTCAAGTTGAACTTGTATACACAAAAATAAAATTCTCGTGTTATTTTTTTTCTTCCTTTTGCATAAACAACAAGTAGACTAAAATGTTCACAATGTCTCATATCTTTACTTGGATCAATCTCAATCAAAATAAGTCATTTTGGAGCACATATAATTTATGCACATATAAAACTTATTATATTGTACATAAGACAAATATTGTAATTTATTCACAACTTGTTGGAGATTGTCTTGATAAACCTGAAAATAAAAAGTTATATATGTCATAACCTTGTGGAAGATGAGTATTAATTAAGTCCTTAAGCAGAAGTACTAGAATCCTGCAAAACCAATTTCAGGCTTTCATGGTGTAGGGATCCCGATGATACTGATATCCTATTTTTAAACAGAACATCCGATGTACCAATACCCTCCAGAGCAAGAAAGTTTGAAGCGTGTTCTTGTTTTGAAAAACTAAGTTTCAACTCATGTCTCCTCCACCATGAAATCTGAGATTTTTGCAATTGTCTTTTAGAGTTTTTGATGCTCAGGTGTGGATGATGCTCTATTAACTTATGGTATCTCCACATCAAGTTCTTTCATTTAGAATTTTAGATATTGACTCACATTCACCTCTTAGATAGATTATTCTCCCTTTCTTCATTTAAGGTTTGCTTGAGAGTTTTTTCTTTCACTAGTTTTGATCGATTTTGAATACTACCGTTTATGAGGTTGAAAAAATTGATACGTGTTAGTTTTTGGAACAATGGTTTTGGGTGGTTTTTAAACCATTAAAAAGCGATGTAGTATAATTTGGAGCGTGTTTCTCAACCCCCAAATCGGTAGTTTTTTGTCATTTTTTAAATTATCTTCTAATTTTATCTTCAATAAAATAATTATTTCTAAATCTACCATAAACCTAAAATATACATTTCATCTTTCTCCTCTCCAAATGCACATTTGGCCCATTATATTCAAACAATAATTTTATGTATTATTAAATTATTTTTAAAAATTTGTACATTAGAATATATATTTACATTTAAATTTTTATAAACCTTTATGGGCATAAGACGACGCACTAAGTACACTGCCCGGTGCTTGAATAGCATGGTTCGAATCCCTCTCCGTCTGACTGTCGTTTGGTTTTTAGAAAGCGATTGGGGAATTCAAAAGCTTGAATGAAATGATTGGCGGATTCCTTCTTTCATCAACTTTACGCCCCTTCAACAGAATCTGCCGTTCAGTCTTTCTTTGGCGGGCACGCTGTCCTTGATTTTGATTTTGATTTAGAATCCTTTTTTGTCCTTCCATTATGTTCTTATGGGTAGTTGGGTTGGAATCCGTGTTATAGTTCGAGAGTAGTTTCAAATATTCTTCGCATCACCAAATAGATACATTGTTGCCATTGTGACTTGGTCGTCAAAAAGAGCACGGCACGAACAGCTTTCAAGTATTGTTCCATGTCCCGGAGGTCTTGAGCCTTGGCATTTTGAATCTTGTTGAATGGTCGTGGTTCCAGGTACACCCTAGAAGGCGAAAGTCCAAGATGGCCGAAAGCATCACTAGCTTACGCCTCGACCCAAGTAACATGGGACGCTGTGGAATCCGTGTGAATCAAGATAAGACCCGATTTTGACTGTTTTAAAACTGCTACTAAAACTAACAAAAATCGGACCCCTCAAACACCCAAAATTGGTAATTTAAAAAATTCTCAAACCGGTACTCCAAAACTCCCAAGCAAGTCAGTAAGTGTTAATATATGAGTTTATGTATATGTATATGAGTGAATGAGTTGTAGAAAATTATAAGGTAAAATGGGAAGCCTTTGTATAAGGGGTATTTATAAAAAGTCATACCCTCTCCTACACGTATGCACACACGGCTCCACACATGTATAACTCAATTATAATTATTTTATGTATTTCTCCTTATGATTTAAAGCAATTTCATTGGCCCACTAGTAGAAGTTTGCATGATTTGTTTTAGACATTCACTAGTGCCCTCAAGCAACCTCTTCACATTCTCTTATACTTTTGTAAAGCATAATAGGGACAATAGGGCACAAATCTCTACACAAAATTCCACTTGGCCCACAATTGTTTAATACAAAATTGACGGATTTCTTGCTTCTTATACCCATTTTGGGCCGTGATTTGGAGGTCAATTTTTATTATTTTTGATGTCTCTTATACCGTCTCGAATATCTTACGGAGATCTTCACTCGCATTTTGAATCGTAGAAAACGGACAACCACAATGGTGGTACGACCGCTCCAAAAATGACTCTTTGAAAACATGTTAAATGAAATTTCCCAATAGTTTCAAGATTTTCTAGTTTTTGGAACCTTTTTTGCACTCGATTTCTTAGTAGAAGTATGCATATTTGATACCATTTCAAAGTTTTCGTTGCTTCATAAGAGTCATAAAAATCCGACCAACACCACCTACACATTTACCTCAAAGACGGCTGCTCGATTTGGTTTACAAACTTAAAACTTCACTTTTTCAACGTTTTGGTCCCCAACCCAACTTTTAAGCTTTTATTCAATAAAGTCCTAATGTAAATTATTAAATATTAATTTATTTCATTAGCCCTTAAATAATTTATTTAAATCCGATTTTCCTTTTTTTATTTTTCGGATCTAAATTAAATAATAAATATTATGACTTTTGAGATTACTTGATTCACCATAATTCGACAAGTTCTTAAGGTAATTTTACTTGAACATTAAAATCCCAGCTTTAATTTATGTGAAAGCAATATCTTTTTTTATAATTAATTCCGTTGTTTCATATTTATTTTACATTTCATTAAAACTCTTTTTCTAATTTTTTTAGAAATTGTATCATTGTCTCTGTTTTATATGCATTTCACTTTACATTAAAGTGCTTCAATTTCTATTATAATACCATATTTGCTCATGAAAAAATCGAGATATTATTCAACTTTCATATGTGTGTGTGTGTGTGTGTGTGTGTGTGTGTGTGTGTGTGTTAACGTTTGAGTTATGATTTTAACATTTTGGCCCTCCAAACATATGCTTGATAGTTGATACTAGTATAGTTCGATACTATTTAGGTTTAATATAATACTATGTGATATTATTCGTGACAACATTCTATGTGATATACTGTTATCTTAATGTATTGTTATATTATGATATTGTTATCTATAAAACTGTTTTTCTATTGGATTGAGATTTACCGTTTTGAGCATGTGTCATACTATTTTTGTTTTGAGTTATTGTTTGTTTTTAAACAATCATATTTTGTCCCAACAAATATGCATAGCACTGTTTGGATTTCATGAGATATTGTGTAATATTGTTCGTGACAAACATGCTTTGCGAGATAATGTTTATATCCAACAAAGAGAGCAATACTCGTTATTACTGTTTTGTATCGACGTTGATCTATTCGAACTATAAAGCAATAATAGAGCATATTACAATAGTTATATCAAAATTATTCAATGTCGATAAAGAAAAATCAAACATGTGGGAAAAAAAAAATGAAAACCATTCAAGTCAACAAATTTTTCAAATTTCTTTGACATGCTTCAAATTAGCTCAATCAATTCAATTTAAAATGAAAATAAATAAGAATTTTAAGTCAGCAGTGTTTAAGAGACCAAAATTCATACAACAATGAAAAGTGAATTAAGAGAGAAAACTCATATTCGTGTAAAAAAATTGTATTATATAGATAGTTTGTCAATTAGTATGTTCAACTATAATTTCTATTCAAACATTTCAAGAACAAATTATTACAAGTTAACTATGTTGTAAATATTACAACTATATACCCAGTTAGCAATGTACAATCAGATTTTATTTCTTTAATTTATGTTAAAAGAATTATTTTAATATTAGTGAAAATTTGCCTTAACTTTTTATTACCCAAAAAATAAAAATTGTAACTTATGAACAATTTTCAATACCGTTCGAAGAAAAGTCCCCTATGTACGACTTAATGACAATTTTGTCCAAAACTACGAATTCACATTCCTTAGCTGGTATGCAAATACACATTAGTTGCGAGAATTTCCAATATACATTACATCACCAATTGTACCTCCATATGACCACTTGTTTCACCCTAATTGAGATCTAGTGAGTCCATTTACGAGTTGAGAACTTGAGATATGTTGTCCCTACTCAAATCTTGACATCTCACTAGCTAGTTTAATATGCCACACAATACACTACAACTGATATCACCTTTAAAATAACATCTTGCCATTAGCTATTCCAAGATTATGCACTGATGTTTCAAGATTTGAGGCAGGAACAGTTAAGGGACAACAGATCTCAACTCTTCATTTATATGACCTTTGGCCAAATAGAATACGTGGACGTAAATAAAAACAACACGAATAACACCAAGTTAACTCACAAGCGTCACTGTAATTTGCTATTTGAAAAATAAAGGGTGGCAAAATCAAATGCATCTGCACGAGCATATGAATTTCGTGAAGAAAATGGATTAACAAAATGCCTGAAAACAGTTAGTAGTAATGATTAATGTTAACGAGCATGTTATAGTAATGATTAATGTAATCGAAGCATGCTGAATAAGTAAAGCTCAAGTTTCACATTATAGAAAACTCATAAGACACCATAGACGTAATAACAGAAGACAAAGACAGAACCTTTAAGCTGCGGAGTAGAGGAAATTGCATGTAACAAGCTATTGCACTTGCAAACAAATCCTCGTGAACGATAACTCTAGACCATTAATGTTATGCTTTGTCAAGTGGATTTAATAACACTTGACAGTATTAAGAAAGAGAGGGAAATTAAAATATAGTCTATTGGAATGGACGGGTTTAAATGAATCACACAAGGTTGGAGAATACCACTGGACCAAAAACAGAAGATAAACTTCATTCCTGATAAATTTGGGGGTGACTACAAGAATCTGTTTTCACCTTCACTTCCACTTATTTGAAAATATCATACATTCAAAAATACTTCACAATTTAAGAAAAAGTCTTGTGCAGTCAATTCAAATGCAATTCAATATGCGTGGAGTTCACAAAGCACAACGCCAACAGTAAGCATTCAACAATACTAAGAAGCATGCATGGAGAATACAGCGAAGTGTTACATACCACTACCTTTCAATGGATGAAAATGGTTATCTTGCAAGACTTTGAAGATCTGTCAATGAATCTTCTTTCAATCAATCCAAACCAACAAATCAAGTTGAAATGTTAGGAACAACATAGCCTAATTTCACTGTGAAGTCCCAAAATTTTGCAGGAGGAGATCAGTTTGATGCCATTTTGCTATTTTTACAGTCTTTGTCTTGCCAATCAAATAAGTTCTTGTTTCCATCTTCACAGGCAGTGGAGCAGAAAATAGAAAGATCTTATCTTTAGCCTGATCGTGCCTTCCCATCTAAACTAGGTTCAGTTCTCATACATTTTCTCGACTCTCTTTCACCGTCACTGGTACACTGAGAGACTCCATTTTCCAAATGATCTTCCTCCTCCTCCTCCTCCTCATCATCATCATCATCATCTTCATCATCATCCTCGGCCTCCTTTGAAGTTACCCCAACTTCTTCCACTTCTCGTTGAGGATAATCCTTGAGCTCTCTTTCCACATCAACTGAAATATCCCCATCAATGAAATCATCACAATCCGCATTTGAAGCCAACTCCTGAATTCTCCTCAAAACTCGGTAAACCTTCCCATTCTCAGCAAAGCTCACACTTTTCTTAGCTTTGGTTTGAGTCCCACCATGCTGCTTCACCAAACCACTACTTCTATTTTGGGAAATCCCATGCTTTTCGACAATGGAAATTCTCGGCTTTTCAATAACCTTCCCTTCCTCCACATCAAACTTCGTAGATAATTTATCAATCTTTTCGACAAGGCCTCTCAATTTCTCCTCATTAACACTTCCCACAACCCCAGAATCCACATTGCCCATTTTTCCATCACTCTGTAGAACCCTAAAATTTATACTATTTCCCCTACATCTCACATTCTTCACCACCCTACTTGAAATCTCCCTCCTTTTCTCACAAAACCCATCAATAAAATCCAAACATTTATTAAGTTCTCTGTTAATCGACCTTTTTCCATCTCTAATCATTGGATCGTCACCCTTCAACAGAAAAAAAAATAAAATAAAAAAGTATCCACATCATATATCCAAAATATTCGATTGACAAATGCACAGACATGAGACATGCAAATTATAAATAGTATGAAAAGCTAGAAAAATCTTCTTATTTACCTGAATGCAGTCAAGTTTTAGAAGCAAGCACGTGGCTTTCTGAGATAGGGCTTCATAATCAAAACCGGTTTTTTTAGAGACAGAGGATTTTAGAATGTTGAGAGTTGACTTAATGGAAGCTAGGTTTTTGAGCTGCCGGAGGGTTCTTGATCTGCGTACAAGGAAGGCTCTGAAGTGGGTCTGGATGGTACGGGCAGCAACGTGGCGGAGAGATTGGGATGAGGAAGAGGAAGAGGAAGAGTGGCGGTGGAGGGAGGATTCCAGGGCGGCGATGCGGCGGACGAGGGAGGACACGGTGGCATGCGTTGGCTGTTCTTCTTGGAAATAAGGTTCTTGAAAGTGGGAATGGTTATATGAGAGGTGGGGTTGGGTATGGGGGTGTGAGGGGATTTAGGTGAGATGAGTAGAGGTGGTGAAGGTGAGGATCTGGTGGTGGTGGTGGTGGTGGTGGAGGTGGGTTGTAGTTAGTATAACAATAGTAGCAATAACATGTGGTGGTGGCGGTGGAGGCGTGGCAGTGGTGGTGGCGGTGGGAGGCCATTTTTGAAGAATCTTTTTATCTCGTGAGATTGGAAAGAGCACTCCAAAGGGAGTAAAAGAAGTCGATCTTTACAGCATCTGTATTGGGTAGACTGTAGAGGTGGTTTTTATTTGTTTTTGTTCTTATTAATTGCCATAGGTTTCGATGTCTAGGTTCTTTTACTTTTACGGCATCTTTATTGGCAATTTACTGTAAAAGACAATAGATAGAGTTAGAATCTAATTAAAAAAATTTTAGATTATAAGTGTGAATTTTATTGAATAAAAAATAAATAAAAATTATAAATCTTCTAAAATGTGTGAATAAAAATAATATTTAACTAACTTATAAATACTAACAAACATGATCCATTAGATGATAACATAGTATACATTGTTTACATCGTCAACAATCGGTGGACAGCCGTCTATGTAGATAGTTTCTAAATTCAAAATACCAAATTAATTAGACTAGACAATAGAATAAGAGATTTTGAGTTTTTTTATATTGACAATGAAGCACCGCCCAAACTTTGGTCTTCTTAGAGAAACTAAACTCAATAGTTGCAAGCTTAGACAAAATAGAACTGCTCGATGTAAACTTCCAATTTTACAAATAATGAGACCAATATTCTCTAAAATTTATCATTTTATAACCCCAAAAAAAAAAAAAAAAAAAAAAAAAAAAAAGGAAAACCGAAAAGAACAAATCCGGTCCTCCGGCAAGACAGGTAGTATCCATATTACAGTATAAGAGTAAACATAAAGCTTCTAACTTAAAACACGGAAAGAGACCTCCAATGATCTTCTGACTAAAATACGAATATAACGCTCAAAAAATGATTGATGAAAAAGGAGTAATGAATCCAACCGTATGCCTCGTGGCTATGATCTTTCATCCCGGTACACGCCGCCTGATAGAAAATATGTAATTATGCAACTGCAGGCATGTCCTTGAGCCAGGCATCGAGGGGCTTGCCAATTGAGTACACAATAAAACCAATTTCCCTCAGCTTATCCGCATTAATAATGTTCCTGCCATCAAAAACAAAGGCTGGCTTCTGCATGTTGTCATATATCTTCTGGAAATCAAGAGTCTTGAACTCATCCCACTCAGTGAGGATGCAAACAGCGTGTGCATCCTTTGTTGCCTCATAGGCATCCCAAACTACACTAACTTGCTTCACTGTGGTGGGACTCATTGGCTGGAGATGAAGGGGATGGTCCCAATCGAACTTGTTCATTGTAAGATCCCTCTGGATCTGGTCCTCGGTAACCTGAGGATCATAAATGCTCAATCTGGCCTTGTCTCCCAAGAGTCCCTTGCAAACATCAATAGCAGGGGTTTCTCTGGTATCGCCAGTATCTTTCTTGAAAGCAAAACCTAGGATGGCAACTTTCTTGTTAGCAACGGTGTTGAACATAGAGGCAACAACACGGTTGACAAAGCGAGTCTTCTGATAGTCATTAATCTTAATGACTTGCTTCCAATATTCAGCCACCTCAGGAAGACCATTACATTCACAAATATACACCAAGTTCAGAATGTCCTTCTGAAAGCAAGAACCACCAAAACCAACGCTAGTGTTAAGGAACTTGGGACCAATTCTCGAGTCTGTCCCAACAGCAAATGAAACTTGTGTAACATCTGCTCCAGTAGCCTCACAAAGAGCAGACATGGCATTGACAGAAGAGATTCTTTGAGCCAAGAATGCATTAGCCGCAAGCTTTGAGAGTTCTGCAGACCATAAATTAGTGGTGAGGATGCGTTCATCAGGAACCCAGTGGGCATAAACATCCTTCAGGGCTTTGACTGCCTTTAGGCCTTCAGGGTTTCCTTCCTCCAATGAGAACCCTGTCAGGCTTGAAAAGATCTTGGATCGCAGTTCCTCAGCAAGGAACTCTGGATTGGAGAGGATCTGGAAGTTGATTCCCTTGCTGTTGTGGGTCAAAATTTTTTCGATAGCCTCAGCTGTTTTGACGGGAACAGTGGACTTCTCGACCACTATTTTGTCGGATTTTGACACATCAGCAATCATACGTGCAGCACTCTCCCAATATGTCAAATCTGCAGCTTTGCCCGCCCCAAGACCACGAGTCTTGGTGGGAGTATTAACTGAAACAAAGACTATATCAGCCTCTGAGACATGTTTCTCCACATCCGTGCTGAAAAAGAGGTTCTTGCCCCTGCACTGCTTTACAACATCGTCCAGGCCTGGCTCATAAATGGGGAGCTGATCACTGTTCCAAGCATTGATACGAGGAACAGAAATGTCAACGACAACAACTTCAACTGAAGGACACTTGAGTGCTATCACAGCCATGGTGGGGCCTCCAACATACCCAGCTCCAATACAGCAAATCTTCACCATTTTCTTTATGTTTTGATACTCTGAAAAAACAATGTCAAAATATCAGCTAAGCTTCAGCAGATACGCAGTTGCATCTATCAGGAGAGGAACATTTTGCAATTATCAAGTGGGGAAGGGCTGAATATAGATCAACCACGGAAAAAACCTCAGGCATTTTCTCACAAATAGCCATATCATAAAAAAACAATCTGGGTAAATATTCCAGTACTTCCAAGCATCCACTACTCCAGCAATTAAAATGGTGATTATATGAGGAAATAAAGCAAGGACGACAAACAGTACAACCCTTAGGTTGAGTTGTACTCACAACTAGAAGGAAAAAAAAAAAAAATAGCCGACTATTGAAGACATCAATCAGTTATGAAATAACATGAAATGGGATTTTAGGTGTAATGATTTAGTTACAATTGGAAGAAACAGATGAATAAAAAAAAAAAACCAATGAAGAACGTATGCATGCTACCCTGCTTTTGGTTGCATAAATTCTGAAAGATCATAAATGACTAGAAGCATATGCTTCCAGTTACTACAATTATGAGCCCAAATTGCACATAAACAATCATAACTTAGAATATGTGTAATTGTAGAATGAGGTGTGATAGCTAATAAGAACCAAAACTAGTTTGATTTGACGGCGAAAGATTCCAGGTAATTTTCATTGTTTTAACAGATAAAAAGTATCAGTATTTGAAGAAACAATCATACTGCATTCATTAATACAATGCGTTCAATTACAATATTTCTGACCAGATCTATCATGAGACTGTAGTCCAATTGCATTTTAGGAGCTCTACAAACCTCTACTTCTAACATGATCCATTAGTCGTAAACAACAGATTCAGATCCAAGGCTAGACCTCAACCAATGCCAATAGTCAGCAGATCTAACAAACACACACAAGTAACGTAATAATAGCACAATTATGCAGCACACGAGATGAAATCAAGTTAATCAGCTGATATAAATTGACACAATTCAATTCCAATTCAGATCAGACACAACCAACGAAAGTTATACAATCCGATCATGAGATGTAAATCGCTTACCGTTGACACAATTGTACACATCCAGTTAAGATCAGAAACAAATAACGAATATAAACACAAATATCATATAATTCGAACACGATGACTCACATTTCTTATCCAATGCATCAAATCAAAACGAAATTCACATATACATAAAAAATAAAAATAAAATTATGCTTGCCAACAAACATTTTCAAGTGCGTGTATATAAATACACAGTGAAGTCTCGAACCTGTAAGATCGAGCCTCTGGATTTCAGAAAACGAGAGATCTGCGAAGCAATGTGTGTGGAAGTGTATGAAAGTAGAGAGAGGGCGGGTAGATATTTATACAGTGATTACAGATCCAAGACCTACCCCTGGGACTTTCGTAAAGGACAGTCAATATCTAAATTTTTACTGGTTTTGTCAGGGGTAAAATGTGGAAATCGATTGGGAAAATTACATATGGGTCATCAATTTATTAAAAACTTAGCAAATAGGTCCTCAACCTACTTTTTTATTAGCCGAGCAGTCCTTGCAATTTCTTATTTATTAATCAATTAAAAATGCATATAAATTTCTTTATATATCTTAATGTTTTAATAATATTGTCAAATCCACACATAAATTTTTTTATGAATAATGATCTCCTATCCACGGTGGGCTAGAAATTATATGCCCAATCATGATTAAGTAATGATGTGGGAGTCTTTACATTACCCACACAACACACAATTATGTGTGGACACATTTGATCTCCTACCACTGTGAATAAGAGATCAGTACTCATTTCTTTATATATCTAGATGTTTTAATAATCATTTTCTTTTTTCATATATTTCTCTGATTTGTTTTTTGTTTATTTATTTAAACAATATTTTTTTTCCAAGATTTTCCTTGAACTTCACTCAACAATTATATATCAAATGCATTTAATAAACAAAGAAATAATAGTTAAAAAAATTATTATTATGAAGCCCGATTTGTCAAAAGATTGCTATTAAGTAATTTTTAGTTTAGGAATTGAAAGAGATAAAAATAGGTGCGTTTAGATGTGAAAAAATATATTATTATGAAGCCTGATTTGTCAAAAGAATGCACCAGTTGGTGGATTGAGTGACATTTAAGCCTCAATCGAATGATGCCAGATTCCGAATGAGTGGACCAAAAGAAAGAAAAAGGGCAAAACAAATAATTACTATGATTTATGGTACTAAAGTCACCTTCAAACCTCATTTTGAACGTTGAAAAATGTGCTAATTGCCCTTGTACCACGTGGCGTCTTTCGTGTTGGAATTTTTGTGATGTCAAATAAATCCGAGACAGTGATGATTTATAGACCTGTTATATATTCATAAGTTTTAAACTTAGGATTGAAAGATAATCAGATAGTCACTGCAAACGCACACCCCAAATTAATGAAGGACGTGTTTGGGTCACTTAGAAATTTTAATGTACATTTAGATCGTTGTTCGATTGGTCAGGTGTGTTTGGCCCCAATTAAAAATGGGACCACTAGATTTAAGAAATATATATATATATATATAAGGAGTCCCGATCTAATCGCGGTGGGACATTGTTATATATAACGCCCACCGAGATGTGTCACGCATTTATTGCACGAGTGTAAAGCCCACTTTACAATCATGCAATAAATGCACGACAAATGTCCCACAAGATTATAACAATGTTGCCACCGGGCATTAGATCACTTTTCATATAGTAGGAGGATATAATATAATATGGATTATTATATTATTACCATATATACATATATATTCCATACCATATATATTTATATATTACACCATATATATTAGTTGGTTTGGCGGAGAATTATCACCACAATTACAACCATTATACACACACGTGAAAAGACTAATCAAAGAAGAAAACCGTAAAGCTTCACCACCATTGTTATATATTTTCTTTGTGAAAATTGGAGCACATTCCCTCCTTATATTTCCTTTGGTGAAATAGGTCCTTCTTAGTTTGTTCTTTAATTTGGTGTTACCTTTGGTGGAGTTGGACAGTATTAATCTGAGTCATGTCAATTGTTCTTGCAATAATCAAAGATCCGATGAACTATTTTCCCCAACAATTGGTATCAGAGCCTCGGTGGCATTCCGTAGTGCAAGAAAATTAATTTAGGTTGTCGGATTAACGAAGAAGAAGAAACAAGAATCTGCCCGAATCTGTCCGTCCCTTTCCAGCCAAAGCAGACGTCATCTTTGTAAACAGAGACCATATTCCGGCTCCTGACGTCAAGGCAGAGCTGACGGTGGAGCGCGTGCGGCGCGTAGGGAAACGGAGGCGGTGCATGGTGGCACGTGGACTTCGCAGATCTCTTCCAGCAGCGCGTGGGGGCACGTGTGAGGGTTTTTCGACGAGTAGCTGGTGGCGTAGTGATCCTTGTCCAATTTCTGACCTTCTGTGGTGGTCAGTTATAATTTTGTGGTCCCGATACTTGACACGGGTTCGATAGTGAACGATTCGACGCTTACAAAACCTTCGGGTTTTTCCACTGTGTGTTGCTCGAATTTTTTAATTTGTTTCGCATCTCTCCTATTTAATACTGGACCGTCGATTTGGTCCGCTCTAGTAAATTGGCTAATCTCTTTTACATTCCAAAGACTAGCGGTCATCGTGTGGGGTGGCCATGAGGTTTTGGGGTTATCGTGTGGGTAACCATTGCTCATTGCTAGGAATTTTATGTGCCCATTATTGTGACTTGTGTTAGCTTTTGTTTTTGGTACCGATTATTTGCGATACTTTATTTTTTGTACATTATTATTTAGAACTATTACCGGACTTTACTTGTTTGACAATTCTCTTGATCTCGAGATCGCGAATCTCACGAAACCACGAAAATCTAAAACGGTGTATATTTAGGCCTTTAGGTTTTCAAGCGTGATTATCTTGAGGTGCTTGTTGGTGTGTATTCTTATTTGTTAAGATGTCTCATACATCGTTTTGACTTGAGTGTCTTTATCGGTAAATGTGATTTTTCTATTTGGCAAATGAAAATGAAAGGTATTTTAGTTCAAAGAAAGGTTTCAAAAGCTATTGATAATTCTTATGGTCCTAATGTTATTGAAGATCGTAAAAAGGATTTTGATGAACTTGCTTACACTTCTATCATATTGCATTTATCAGATCCTATTTTGCGAAAAGTTGGAAAATTTGATTCTGCAGAAAAGCTTTGGAAAAAATTAGAAGAGCTTTATTTAATCCAATCCACTCCAAATAAAATTTATCTTCTTGAAAAAAATTTCAGCTTCAAAATTGATCCCTCAAAGAATTTGGATGACAATCTTGATGTTTTTAATAAACTTGTGCAAGATATTACAAACTGTGGTGAAACGGTCCCTGAAATTAACAAAGCTATCATTTTGTTAAATGTCATTCCTGATTCATATAAGGAAGTCAAGAATGTCATTAAGTATGGGAGGGAGACCCTTACATATGACATTGTCATAGACTCTTTAAAAAGTAAGGAAAAAGAGTTGAATTTCGAGAAAAATAAGAGAAAAATGGTGAAGTCCATTTTATGAGGGGTAGACCTCAGTCGGGGGATGGGAGTGGGAGTGGGAGTGGGAGTGGGAGTGGAAGTGGAGGTGGGCAAAACAGTGGTAGCAATAGAAAGGATAGAAGTCGTTCTAAGTCACATGGGAGGACAAAAGGAAATAAATGTTACAGTGTGGAAAAATAAGACATTTAATTAGTGAGTGTTATAAAGAGAAGAACAAACAGAGAGAGAAGATCGAGAGAGAGACAAATGTAGTGACCTCTAGTGATGAGTCCGATGAGGTTTACATTGTGGCGACCTCAAAATTCTCGCCTAAACTTTTTTTTTTTTTTTTATTCTTGAAGAGGGTAATAGTACCCATATTTGAGGGTATTGATACCCTTTTACAGTACGCGTTCTACTTCTGGTTTGATGAAAACTGATTTGAAACATGTTTTCTTTATTTTCTTTTGAGGAAAGTAGTTAGAAACTAATCTTAGACGAGTTTGGAGATCACCCTTTCTCATTTTGCTTGGATTTGCTTTATTCTTTGTTAAGTAAAAACATGTATACTTGATGAAATAAAGAACCATAAGGTAAAAGTATGATAACTTAAATATAGCGGAAGTTCATATGAATCTCGCCTTTTTAGTTCATTTCACCTTTAATGGTATGAGTTACCACAAAATATGGGCCCAAGTAAGTAAAAGAAGTACCTCACTTACATTTTGGTTTCAAAATGGCTCATGACAAATCATTACGTCTCATGAACACACCGAAAGCTTGAGCCCGCTGATAAGTACTACTAAATACTTTAAGAAAGAAGTGATATGATAAAGACAATGTTAATCAAAATATTACACTTCATAATAACGAGTAGTAAGATACTCCATGGTCCAAAAATCATATATGTCCACATAAAGGTAGGTGGTTTCATGCTTTTGCAATCCGGGTTGAAGAGGATTGAGGACCATATCTCAATCTTTGTGATCAAACGGTATTCATGTTCATCGAAGGCCACTTCCACCCGTTGCCCTCGACTTCATACATGTCTCGATCCATTTCCTACAAGAGTCATAAAACGACTATGAATGGTGACATTCAATGAGTAAAACTATTGTGCGTGTGTGATATTGCTCATAATATATCTTTTATCTTTCTTAGGGCCCTTCCCACAAACAATACTTGTACACCGAGCGCTCAAATAAACATTCTTTGTGCATAAGCACACGGCCAAACATTCTTAGGACCTTCATCGTCCTTCTATGGGCTACTTTTGCCCTTGGCGTAGTTGATCAACTCATGGAACCCTTACCGTCCCAATGTAGGCTACTTTTGCCTTTGGTCAGTAATTCAATCGGACCTCAAGTCCTCATGTGGGTCGCTCTAACCCTTGGCCAAAAGTTGAATCAACTCTTTTCTTGGGACCCTTACCGTCCCCTATGGGCCACTTTTGCCCGTGGTGTACAAATAAGTTTGGGGAAAATCTTTATGTGTTCAAACATACTTCATCTTTGTTTACATATAATTTTGCCTTCTCGAGTTGAGCATAAATGGCACAAGATAGCTTTCTCATTCTTGTTCTTCATTCTTGTTGCATAAAATAGTCAATAAGCTCAAGATGCTCACAATCATATCATGTAACTCATCAATATAGTTCATCAAGAGCACATGGAATATACACACATATAGATGTATATAATTGTCATATTGCATATAAGTCATATACATAATTTTACTCACAACTTCTTGTTGTTAATCTTGATCCACCGAAAATAAAAGGTTTTAAATATCATAATCTTGCATGGGGTGAATGATACTTAAATCAAGTTGAGGGTGCTTGAACCATGAAAGAACGACTTTTAAATTATTTCGGTGCAAAGTTTTTAGGGTATTGGTACCGCCATAAAACCGGAATACAGTATCGATACCTTTCGGGCGTAAAGGTGTTAAAACATTTTATTTTGAAGGCTACGCTTTGGCCTATAAAATCTAACTTTCTACACCAAAACCCCGAGTTCCTTGGTCCCTCTATGTCACGCCGAAATGGGGCTTTGGTGCTTTGGGTTGGAGATTCTTCTATTGAATTAGAGAACCTCCCATCCCTAGCTTTCTTAATACATCAACACTCACCTCCTATTTCTGGTGTCTTTCTCTTATTTGAAGGCTACTTCCTCCTTACTTAATGTTAGAAAACGTGAGGTAGAGTTGAGGGAGAGTTATGGGGGGTTTGGAGAGGAGGAAAGGGGCAAAGATAACTTGGAATGGATGGGGGTATTTATAGGGGCAAAAGGTATCTTTTTCAATGATTATATTCATCCTCATGTGACACATGTAAAGTTGGAGAGATTTTCTGAAGATACACCAGCAGGGACCTCATAAATTCATTTCCCCAACTACTTATATTTAAGAAGGTACTAGGGGTAGCCTATAGGGTAAAAATGCTAAATTCCTAATTTAGGCAGATTTCTGGACCCCTTTTTGAGTCAATTTTTGAAGGTCGAAACGTCCTAATCTTTTGACGCCCTTATACCATCTCAAGATCTCACGGGAATCTTCACAACGAACTTTGAATCGTAGAAAACGGATCATCACAAATGATCACCACATCGTCTCAAAATGGTCGCTCAGTAACCAAATTTTCTCGGGAATTCCAGATTTCCAACTTCCCGGAAGGTTTTTGACATAAAAATCCGGGCTGATTCCTAAGTCAAACATAGGTGTATTTGGTACCATTTCAAGGTCTCGTTGTGTACTTCAAGCAACACACTTTGAATCGTAGAAAATGGACCAATACAGAGGTTAAAACATCACTCTAAAGATGGCTGCCCTGAAACAGCTTTTGCTGGAATTTTGGCTGATTCCCAGATTTCTAACATCTTGGAACGTTTTTGACATAATTTTTCGGGGCTGTTTTCATAGTCAAAAGTACGCATATTTGGTACCATTCCGAAGGTCTCGTTGCGTACTTCGCAACACCATAAGTTTCGTAGAATTCCGACCAATACTTTATTCGTAAGAGCGCACCAAAGATGGCTACTTGACTTTAATAAAAATGCTCAAAACTTTATTTTCTCACTTTTTGGGTCTTTACCCAACTTTTCCCCTTTTATCCAAACAAGCCTTAATAAAAGCCAATAACTCTTAGATAAGTTCAACTTAGCCCTTATAAAACATTAAATCCGATTTTTCTCCCTTTTTATTATTCGGATTTAAATTAAATTCTAAGTGCTACGACTTTCGAAATACTTTTTGGGACAACCCAAGCAAATTTCTTGCTTCATTCTCATTTTCTTATTTAAATTGAAAATACGAATTTTTCGGGCGTTACATACATGCTTTTAAATTCGAGCACTGTGAGATTAACTTGCCTATGAACTCCTATATACATGAGTGGATTCTTGACTCCGGTGCATCTTTTCATATCACTTCTAATAAATTTTGGTTTTATCATTTACATGAGGTTGATCATGGACATGTGGTTGCATGGGGTAGAGTTGCATATAAAATTACTGGTGTTGGTAATGTAACTATTAAGTTTGACAGTGGCTTTGTGCATACATTAAGGGAAGTCAGATATTTTCCGTATATAGGTAGAAATTTGATTTCTATAGGGGAGTTAGAGAGCACAGGTTTTATGGGCATGCTTGGTGATTGCATGATTAGAATGTGTAAGGGTGCACTTAGAGCTTTTAAAGCTACTAGGAGAAATGTCATATATATTACACATGCTGAACTAATGAGTGGTCTAAATTCTACTATCTCTTCCATTGACACCGATCACACACAAATGTGGCACAATAGGTTAACTCACATTAGCGTTAAGGGACTTAAGTTCCTTAACGACAAGGGTGTGTTTGGTAAGGATAAGGTGTCTGACATCCTATTCTGTGATCATTGTGTGCTTGGAAAATATTGTAGGATATCGTTTTCATCTAGCACACACAAGACAAGTAGAGTGTTAGAATACATTCATACTGATTTGTGGGGTCTCGGGAGCAATCCCACTTTTGGTAGTAACAAATATTTTTTGTCTATTGTTGATGATTTCTCCAGACGTGTGTGAGTTTATCTATTAAAAGATAAAAGTGAAATTTTCATTAAATTTAAAAATTGGAAAGTTCAAGTGGAGAATCAGCCAGGTAGAAAGATAAAATATTTGCGTAATGATAATGGTCTTGAATTCTGCAATGCTGACTTTGAAAATTTGTGTAATGAGTGTGGTATTACTAGACATAAAACTATGCCTTACACTCTCCAACAGAATGGGGTTGCTGAAATGATGAATTGTACTTTGCTTGATAAGGTTAAATGTATGATGTTGAGTTCTGGTATGCCTAAATCGTTTTGTGGTGAAGTCATTATAATCGCTTGCTTTTTGACTAATATGACTCATTCTATTGTCTTAAATTGTGATACACCGTATGAAAAATGGTATGGTAAATGTGCTGATTATTTCATACTTAAGACTTTTGGTCACTTCGCTTTCTTTCATCAGAGTGAGAGGAAAATAGATACCAAGACTAGGAAATGTGTTTTCTTAGGATACCCAGAGGGTGATAAGGGGTATAGGTTGTGGGATAGGAGCCAAAAGGGTGTGGAAATTATCATTAGTCAGAATGTCTTTTTTAATGAGTCAGATATGCCTTGTTTAGATAGTGAAAAACAGCAAGAAACTATTAGGAAAGAGTCCCTAGTTGAGGTGGAGAAAGTAAGTACCCATGTCCCCATCACTCTTAGTGAGGTGGAGAGTGACACACATCAAAATCAACAGAACATAGATGCAGAAGGTAACGAGGATGTGATAGAGGAAAATCCCGTTGACCAAAATCATTTGGCTAATTATCAATTGGCCAGAGATAAAGAGAGGAGACCATGTAGGGAACCACAAAGACTATCCGACTTTACTATAGCCTATGCTAGTTATCATGAACTAGTTGATAAGGAGCCAAATACCTTTGTGGAGGCTATAAAGAGTGAGAAGTCCGTAGAATGATTTAGTACCATGAGAGGAGAGATGGGTTCTCTTGTTAGAAATCAAACTTGGGATTTAGTTCCTAAACCTAAGGATAAATCCAGAGTGGGATGCAAATGGATTTATAAGGTGAAAAATGGTACCACTGAGAGTGAGCGTGTGAGATACGAGGCTAGACTAGTAGCCAAGAGTCGGTGGTATAAAATGTTTGATTCACATGTTTTTATTTTGGTTACAAGAGGAATGAGTTTGATAATTGCTTATATTACCTACACTACAACACAAATGATTATTGTGTGTATTTGTTACTTTATGTGGATGGCATGTTATTGGATGGACTTAACATGAGAGTGGTAAACAAGATAAGTGTTGAGTTAAGTAAAGAATTTGACATGAAATACTTAGGACATTCTAGAAGGTTCCTTGGTATGATTGATAGAAATATGTCAAATTCATGCTTATTTGTGTATCAAACTCCTTATGTGCTTAAATTTTTAAAGAAATTTGGCATTGTTAATTGCAAACCTACTTCTGTGCCTCTTAGTAATCAATTTATCTTGTCTGAGGAACATGATAAGAAAAAAGGAGTTTATGAGTAAAAACTCCTACTCAAATGTTATTGGCTCCGTTATGTACTTGATGGTTTGCACTAGGCCAGTCCTGGCCTTTATTGTTAGTGTTTTAAGCAGGTACATGTTTGATCTATGTTCCAAATATTGGGAATCTAAGTTGTTGCTTAGATATTTGAAGGTTTATAACCTTGCAAATATGGGCACTAAGGTGCTCACAATGGTAAAGTTTAGAAGTTGGCTGACACTTCTAAACTTCGGTAAAGGTGTGTAAAGTTCCAATTTGTTTGGAATCATTTTTTAATAACTACTAAGCTATTTTTACTTTTGGAGTTTGCAGGTATATTTGGATCAATGTGGAGGTTTACTGGGATTTTTGTGATCTCAAATAAACCTGGGACAATGATGATTAATAGACCCGTTATATCTTCATAGGCTTTGAGCCCAGGATTGAAAGATAATTGTATAGTCCACCCCACAAATGTATCAGCTTAAATTAATGAAGGACATGTATGGGTCACTTGGATGTTCTAATGTACCTTTGGATCGTTACTCAGTAGTCCAGTGTATTTGACCCGATTAAAAATGGGACGGCTAGGTCTAGAAAAGATATATATATTAGGGGATATAATATAATATGGGTTATTATATTATTACCATATATACATATATATTCCATACCATATATATTTATATATTACACCATATATATTAGTTGGTTTCGCAGAGAATTATCACCACAATTACAACCATTATACACATACGTGAAAAGACGAAATCAGCAGCAAAACCAGAAAGCTTCAGCCAGCCATTGTTATATATTTTCTTTGTGAAAATTACAGTCCATTCCCTCCTTATATTTCCTTTGGTGAAGTAGGTCCTTTTTAGTTTGTCTTTTAACTTGGTGTTATCTTTGTGGAGTTGGACAATGATTAATCCGGCACTGTCAATTGTTCTCGCAAGAATCAAAGATCCGGTGAACTATTTTCCCCAACACTTCCGAATTACAATGGTCTCCTACTCTTTGCATACTCATTTAAGAAGGTAAAGCGGGTATAATAAAAACAAAAACATAGAAAAAACAAAAAAAAAATACTTAGTTTAGAGTCTTCGACAACATTATCTTTTTATCAAGCAAATGTAAAATCTAATAGTATGTTTGGTAAAAAATTTTATAAATTATACGTAGTGGTTTCTATAGAATGTGTAGATAAAAAGTGAGTAAAAATTGTATGTCTTACTAAATCTATGGATAAAAATGATGTTTGATTAGAACATAAATCTCGACAAACATACTCTAAATGTGTAAATACAGTAACAACAACTGAGTCGATCAAATTGACTAAAAGTACATAAATGGCTTGAATAGAAGTTATAAATCCATTTCAATACTTTGGATAGGTTGATAACTGATCGAGAAATGTATTTTACTTAATAATGTTGATATTTCGAATTTTATTTAAATAAAACGAAGATACTGTCGATAAATAAAAATAGATCTTGTGCATTAACATTTTGAAATATCTCATCATCGTTAAGGCAATCAATCTATTTTCCATTTTTTAAAATCAGAGGAGCATTTAAGTTATTCACCGTCAAATTTATAAGTTAAGCATATAAAATTATGACATTACCATAACTAGCCTAAAACATTATTACGTTCGAATAAAAGAAGAAAAGAAACTTAACATGAAAGATAAGTAAGAACGATAGTATGTTGCATATATAATTGGAATCAAATCAAAGATATCTTACGACAAATTAATTAAAGTGCTTGTTTGGTAGAATTTAAAAGTAAGTTTTTAAGAAATTTTGATAAAAAATAATAGAATGTGTAGTTGAAAAATTGATAAAATTATATATTTTATAAAATATATAATTAAAAATAAGTATTCAAAATAGTTTTTTTTTTTTATCGATTAAATAAAAAAGAAGGTGTTATACCAAAAAATAAAAGAGTTTATTTTAACTCTTCTAAACATGCTGTTGAATTATTGATCTTAGATTGTCCAAAACACGACACTTAAGCGGTGGGCAACATGTGAATGCTTTTTCCCTGAGAATTAGATCGGTACTCAACATGTACTAGATGTTTATTGCACCAAAAGTCAAAAGTGTTATACCAAAAAAAATGTGTCATGCAAGCCAGCTCAGTTGCAGTGGGAAAACCCCTCAACTCATGCATGGCGGCTTTTCTATTGGTCAAATGAAACACATTTAATATTAAGATAATAAAAGCGGCCAAAGAAAATTACACACATCTCTTGTCTGGTTGTGTGGAAGAAACATTTTCCTAGTTACAGAACCCACTCAATCAGTGAAGATAATGGCCCAACTGCATTCATTTAGCCCAGTGCAATAGCCCCAATCACAAATCCACGATGACATAAACTGATAAAAGGCAAGGCCCAAATGTTGTAAAATGTACACACTGTTCTGGAACTAATTACACAAATACACTATTATTATAATTATAATTTCACAAAAGTACTGCAAATTGAAGATTAGAAGAAAAGTAATGTATTCAATATAAAATTTTACAAATATGGTCAAAATTGTAACCGAAATTTAAGGCAACAAATAAAATTGAAGCTTTAATTCAGATACCTAAATAGGAACTCTCACTATTTGAACTGAAAAATAAAGAATCTCTATACCCATCCACTCAAAAATCATGCACACTATAAAAAACTACAAACCAGGCGAAAAATATTAGGGAGCAACTATTTTCATTCACTGTAAAAATGAATGTAATTCATTTTTTGGATGAACGTCATCGATTTTTTTAAGATTTAGGACAAAATAGCTAAGAAAAAAAGATTGACAAGTATAAATTGTCACAACTTTTATGATATGGCCATTTCTACTAACCAATTTATTTCTTGCACATAGTATATATGACAATTTTCATCGTAATTTTTTTTTATATATAACTGTGGTCGAGAAAAATCGATTGGTATAAGTTAATTGACAAATTAAGTAAAAGAAGAGCATAGGTTGTATATCTCATAACAACCATGGCCTAATATGAGTCGCGATCCACAATTAACTAGCCTACAAGTCATAACGGTAATTAAATTTCAATCTTTTAGAGTGTTTTTGATTGGCAAGGGTAGAAAAAGGTGGAAAAGAAAAACAATTCCTATGTAAGGCGGAAAAAAACTCTCCAAAATGGTGAGAAAATATTTTCCAGAAAATGGCCAAATCCACGCTTTTTAAGTGATTATATCTATAAAACATTTTCTTTTTCCACTTTTTATCAAACAACAAAAGTTCAAAAAAAAATTTCATTTAAGTGGCATTATCTTATATGGATGTGACATTTCTATGGAAAATAGTGTAAATCAAACAATGACTTAATCTTAATCAGCCTAAATCCAACGGCTCAAAATCGTAGAAATATTCAAATAAAGATTCAACGCCCCAAAATCAAGCCCACAAAAAAAACTAGCCGTTACACCCCGAGCGTCCAGAGTATAACGTTCTTCTTTTCCCCTTCCTTCATTTCTCACACTCAATGAATTCAAGAAAATCCACATTCCAACCCTAGACGATAATCTCCCAAATTTTCTCTATCTAATAATCTTTTCTTAATAAAAGCCATTTTCCGGCGAATTTCCTGATGGATTTGATGAATTTCAAGACAGCCGGAGCAGTTACCCCTGAAAAGGGATCAAGATTTAGTGGAACCTCAAAAAACTTAGAGAATATGAATCCCAATGTGTCGAGCCCTTGTTTAAAGTTATCGAATTCGCCGTTGGTGAAATCTGCAAAAGGCACAAAGAAGACAGTTTCGGAAAACCCGAACATTGGACCTTCGCCGAAGAATAAGATTCGAGAGAGGAAGTTTGTGATCGCAAAGAAGAAATCGCGAAAAGAGGAGTCGAATGGTTTGGCGGCTGATGTGGCTTGCTCCAAGTGTAAGAAGGCAAATGGAAGATCAAAGTGTTTGTGTTTGGCCTATGAGAGTCTAAGGGCTTCTCAAGAAGATTTTTCAAAAATCGTGGTGAAATAGACGACGGGGTTGATTTCGAGAAGTTGAAGGAATGTGATGGTAGAGTCCACGAGGAGGAGAATGAAGTCAATTCCATGAATCATAATACAGAGTATGCACAAGGATCCGAAGGTGATTTTCTTGAGATTAACGGGGAAAATGAAGAGTATTTGAATGGGAATACGGGGAGTGGTGAAATGGGTATGAAGAGAAGGAGGGATAGATTGTTGGAAGAGGCAAGGAAAAGTGTGCCAGATCCGGGGTCTGGAAGAGTGATGCATTTGGTTAAGGCGTTTGAGAAGCTTCTGACAATTCCAAAATCAAGTGATTCTGAGGAAGAAGAGGATCAGGAATTGGAGGATACTAAGAAGGGAATGAAATGGGCGTTGCCTGGTTTGCAAAAACCTCCTGAGGTTCCAGAAACGCAGGTTTCTTCATCTTCATTCTGTCCTTCAGATTTTTTCCTCACCTCAGAGAGTTTAGGCTTGGATTCGCGCTGTACCTCTTCACTGGATAGTAAACAAGGAAGGTGCGCTGTATTGTAAGTTAGTTTATTGATTCTTTAACTCCAAATTCTGTCTCAGTTGGTTAATCTTATTGGATTTGTTCTATGGCTCAAGTATTTCAAGCAGAACTGCTGGCGGTCGAAGAAGTAGACGAAATGTAAGAATTTTGTTTTGACCTTTCTTTGCCTTACGACTCATTCAATTTTAGACAATCTTAGTTACACTTTTCAATTTTATAGAGTACCGAGTCATCCGGGACTTCTGCTAGAAGACAATGGAAGAGAAGGCAGCTTAAAGCAACCTCCCAAAAGCCCTTCAAGCTTATAACAGAGGTTTGCATGACCGCATTGTGGTTTGTCGTGTGTATTTTGTTTACTTGTCATCTGTGAGTGCTAACTTTCATTTCATGTACAAATGTGATTCTCGAGGAATTTATGTAGCCATGAAATTCGCAAATAATCTAATAACCAAAAATTCGAATTTATTTTCTGAAAACATTATAATGTTGGAGTACATATTATGGACGAAAACTTAATCCATGTCCATTTTCGTCATAGTGAATTCCAAAATTAGTCCTTGGATACTTACACTTCACTGAGGTCAATTTGCCCACTTAATGTTTTAGAACGAATTAGATGGTTTATAATATATTATCCAATTGTATTCATATTAGAATGAAATTAAATCATGGAATCTGCAGAAGAATACTGTGGTTAGAAGCTTGACAAGTTAAGTCTTCTCTGAATCTAGTTTGTGGTTGATTTGAGGAAAGTGGCACTGCGTTCTTTAGCTTTTTATGCTCCAACTTATTGACAAGAACTATTTTTAGAGCTGCTAGAACCAGAAGGATGAGAGGAAAGGTAGTGGATAGTTTACTTGGGTTCATAACCTTTTGAGAGTAGAAAGAGCTTCAACTTTAGGTGTAACAGTAAGATATGAAGCTGCAATGCCGCGATCAATTTCGAATTAATTAATGACCAAATGTCATTTCTCATTAAGTCATTATTCTAACTGTTCTGAGAAAATCCATAACATGTAATCATCATTCTTTTACGCAATGAGGATTACTTAGATTATTTTCCAAGTTTTCATTCTTGTTGTAATCAGGATAACTTCATCATCAACTTCTTGTTTTGACCCTTCATTATTTGCATATCTTTTTCGAAATAGCACAAATTTGGAAATTGCCACAATTGCAGGAAAGAGGAAAATGCAAAGAGGAAGAATTTATGAAGAAGGTACAACAAATGATGGAGGAAGAGGAGAAGCTTAGGATACCAATTGCTCAAGGTCTTCCATGGACAACAGACGAACCAGAGGTAATTCAGTTTGCGTTTTGATTTTTTGAAATTTGCCTAGCTCCTGATCTTTTGTGACCACCATGGCTTTATTGCCAACTTAAGGATATACACTTTTGAATACTGAAGTGAACTCATGTATGAACCCGAAAATATGCACTTATTTGAAATTTAATGACGAGATATACTTGAATGAATTTGTTTATCTTGCCCAAATATCTCATCAAAATGTCTTGTATTTCTTGGATATATCGTAATAAGGCAATTGAAATGATTTTGGCTTGTGTTGCCAGTGTTTAATGAAGCCTCCAGTTAAAGACATTACAAGGCCTGTAGATTTGTTACTGCACACTGACATTAGGGCTGAGGAGCGAGCTGGGTTTGATCATCAGGTACATTTCTTTTCTTCATCACTAATCCTGGTTATATTGTTATAACAAACTAACGAAGATAGTGAGAACAAAGTTCTGCCAATGAGAAATAATATGATGAATGTATGCATTTTAATTTGCCATATCTTTGGCCCTTTTAATAAAAGAATACTGGCAAGTGTAGAATCAAGAAGTATAGATATTCTCACTAGTTGCAAAATGGCTTCTATCAAAATTGTTTTGGGATTAGCAGCTAGTTAGAACAATTTGATGTAAATACTGCATCCCTCAACGGTGACCTAGAAGAGGAAATTTACATAGCAACTACAAGGCTTCAATATCAAAGGCTAGGAAGATCTAGTGTTCTTGGTTGAGAAAGGCACCGAGGCAAGTACCCAAAAAAAAAAAAAAAAGATTACGGAAGCTGCTAATTTGGGTGGGTACAAAAGGATTACGGAGAAAAATCTCACCAAATCCTTTTGCTATAGAAGATTTAGGTCTGGCTAAGTAGATTCTTTGCCTGAGGATTATTGGTCACAGGAAAAAAAAGTAACTTTGGTACCATGAGAGGAAATTTTAAGTGCTCATTCTACAAGTGAGCAACATTAAGGAAGCAACAACAAAAGTTCTTACAATGGTACCAAAAGGATTATTGGTCACAGGAAAAAAAAGTAACTTTGGTACCATGAGAGGAAATTTTAAGTGCTCATTCTACAAGTGAGCAAGATTAAGGAAGCAACTACAAAAGTGCTTACAATGGTACCAAAAGGATTACCAAGAAAAATCTCCCCAAATCCTTTTGCTATAGAAGATTTAGGTCCAGCTAGTAGATTCTTGGCCTGAGGATTATTGGTCATAGGAAGAATAAGAAACTTTGGTACCATGAGAGGAAATTTTAAGTGCTCTTCCTACAAGTGAGCAAGATAAAGGAAGCAACAACAAAAGTGCTTACAAAAGGATTACCGAGATAAATCTCACAAAATCCTTTTGCTATAAAAGGTTTAGATCCGGCTAAGTAGATTATTGGTCACAGGAAGAATAAGAAACTTTGGTACCGTGAGAGGAAATTTTAAGTGCTCGTACTACCAAGTGAGCAAGATAAAGGAAGCAACAGCAAAAGTGCTTACAAAAGGATTATCGAGAAAATCTCACCAAATTATTTTGCTATAAAAGATTTAGGTCCGTTAAGTAGATTCTTGGCGTGAAGACTACTGGTCACAGGAAGAATAAGAAACTTTGGTACCATGAGAGGACATTTGAGGTGCTCACAAGATAAAGGGAAGCAACAGAAAAAGTGCTTACAAAAGGATTACCGAGAAAAATTTCACCAAATTCTTTTGCTATAGAAGATTTAGGTCCGGCTAAGTAGATTCTTGGCCTGAAGATTATTCGTCACAGGAAGAAAAAGAAACTTTGGTAACATGAGAGGAAATTTCAAGTGCTCGTCCTACAAATGAGCAAGATAAAGGAAGCAACTACAAAAGTGCTTACAATGGTTCCAAAAGGATTACCGAGAAAAATCTCACCAAATCCTTTTGCTATAGAAGATTTAGGTCCGGCTAAGTAGATTCTTGGCCTGAGGATTATTGGTCACAGGAAGAATAAGAAACTTTGGTACCATGAGAGGAAATTTTAAGTGCTCGTCCTACAAGTGAGCAAGATAAAGGAAGCAACAGAAAAAGTGCTTACAAAAGGATTACCGAGATAAATTTCACCAAATCCTTTTTGCTATAAAAGGTTTAGGTCCAGCTATAAGTAGATTCTTGACGTGAGGATTATTGGTCACAAGAAGAATAAGAAACTTTGGTACCATGAGAGGAAATTTTAAGTTCTAGTCCTACAAGTGAGCAAGATAAAGGAAGCAACAGCAAAAGTGCTTACAAAAGGATTCTTGGTGTGAGGATTACCGGCTAAGTAGATTCTTGGTGTGAGGATTACTGGTCACAGGAAGAATAAAAAACTTTGGCACAAGATAAAGGAAGCAACAGCAAAAGTTCTTACAAAAGGGGATTACCAAGAAAAATTTCACCAAATCCTTTTGCTATAGAAGATTTAGGTCCAGGTCCAGCTAAATAGATTCTTGGCGTGATGATTATTGGTCGCAGGAAGAATATGAAACTTTGGTACCATGAGAGGACATTTTAAGTGCTCGTCTTACAAGTGAGCAAGATAAAGGAAGCAACAGATGGTTAATGTATATCTTATGTTTGAGGGACTGATGTAGCTTATGCAGTTTGCATTGTTAGTCGGTTTTATCTATACAAGAGAAGAACAGAGGGAAGTAGCGAAATGGATTCTCTGGGATGGCAGTTTTATGGCAATCTGAAATGCAAAAATATGTCGCTTTATCTGTTGGATATATTGCTATTACCGAAGCTTACAAAAAAGTTATGTGGACAAAGAAGTTTCTGCAGAATTTGGGTCAGGAGCAAGTAAAATTTGTGTTAATTTGTCATAATGAGAAAGTAGTACACCAGAAGGATCGTCCAAATTGAAATGTGTGGAAAAACTTTTTGCAATGACGATGGGGTACAAAATCTTGCGATAAATGAAGAAACGAAAGAATATAAATTATATAAGATTTGTTTCATCGAAACAAGGTAGTGATAACATTAATATCCAACTTGGCTGGAAATATGCACACAACTAAAGAGAGAGAGAGAGAAGAAAAGGAAGACAAACTTTAGTTTTGAGGATATTCGTTAATATCCAACTTGCGGTGAAGAAAAATCACGTTGATTGCATATACTCAAGTTTTTTTCTGAGAAGATATACCACATTGTTTATTAGTTGAAGATTTGATTCGGAATAAGTTCCTTTGGTTTTTCCTTCACATTGGAGGGTTTCCACATAAATATTTGATGTCTTGCTTTTTGGTTGTGCTTCGTTTTTCAATCTAATTATCTCTTAAATATTTATCTTGTCATGTATGTTGTGCCATTCAATTACAGAAAAATGTGAATAAAGTAAAACTTGCATATTTGTTGAGATAATTTTGTGTATTTGGATTATTATCTCTTTAACATTGTGTTCGTTTAAAAGGTGGCAGAGAAGATGAGTCTTATTGAACAGTACAGGATGGAAAGAGAGACACAGCAGAAGGTAAATTAGTAGCAAAACTTTTATTACTAATCAAATGAATTAGTGTTAAGCTCTTATGATTTTTCAAACACATTTCTTTCTGCTTTCACAGTTAGCAGAAGAAGAAGAAATCAGGAGGCTAAGAAAGGAGCTAGTTCCAAAAGCTCAACCCATGCCATATTTTGACAGGCCCTTCATTCCTAGAAGGTACCCCCCCCCCCCAAAAAAAAAAAAAAAAAAGCTCCATCATATGTGTCCTCGTATGATGAATCCAACTTTGTTTTATATTTCTTATGCTTTATCTTGTTCGTTTTATATTTCTTATGCTTTATTGTATATCTTCCTATTATACGAAAAAACATAAGAATATGCTTGATGTCAACGTCTTTTAGTTGTCATAGCACGAAGAGTAACTCCTCCTTGTGTTCATGGATGTTTGTGTTTGGTTGTCTTAGGTCGATGAAGCACCCGACTATACCAAAAGAGCCAAAGTTCCATTTACCTCAACACAAGAAGATCAAGAGTGCTGGAATGACATGTGTTCACAATTGCAACGAAGCGTGAGAAGGCCAATTGTCGAATTGTCGAATCTCAGTTTGTTTCACATCATTTTTATGATTCTTTCACCATTTGTATATGAATCAATAAAATTTGTATCAATTTTGGGAAGAACAGATCATATTGTTGCTGGCGCAATGGAGTGCCATCTCAATCAATATTATATTTTGGATAGAAGGTCCTATTTTCAGTTTTACAACATTCCCAAGGCAACTCCTATTTCAAGTGGGCGGCCTATCCAACTTGCAAATTGTCATCACAAACTGATACAAAACACTTGAGATAATCTAACAGATACATAGCTAAAAAGTTCTCTCCGAGCGTGCTTTATCGTGTTAAATTGTTTTTTTTTGTCTTCATATGTGCCCAAGAATGGATTGGTTTGAAACCACCTCATTTAAAAATCTAAGTGATTAAATAAGAGATCACGTCTATATCATTTAAATAAGAGAAAATTTCATTAAATATCCAATTTTGACTAAAATATAGGAACTTTTTAAAACATATGATCTATGGCCATTTACTTGAAATGTGCCCAAAATTCCATCAACAAATTTACAAAATTCAACGTCCATGTCCTCATAATCAATTCGACGCCTCTATCTTTCTCCTAATTTTTTTTTAAAAAAACTCTCTTCTACTACCCACCCACCGGTCTTCAAACGGAGCACCACCACTGCACTGCTATCAAGTCTAGAGACCGCACACAGACCCGGCTATTTTATCATCTTCAAAATGAGGCATTTTAAGTAAGTTTTGACCCTTTTGTGTATTTATTTTGCTCTATTTTTCATAATGTATGTTGGTGCATAGTTGTAGTGTATTAGTAATATGATTTTTAAAGTTTTTTGGTAATTGTCACCTATTTGTTTGATTATAATAGTGTTCTTAATCGATTTGTTAGATTTGTGATTTTTGGTTAATTATTGCACGCAAATTTGTGTTTACTCGAATCGTCGGTTACCTTTGAGCTGTCGATTCGATAGTTGTTTCTCTTCAACGGTCGAATCGACATTTTCAAGATGGGTGGAACTATCGACATGGCAGTTGTTTCCTATAATTGTTTTTTCGATAGTTGAAGAAAAACAATTGTCGATTTGACGGTTCAAATTGTGTCCAACTGTTGGATACTCACAGAATTTGATCTTAGTTAGAAACTATACTACTTTTGGGGTTTTGTCATATAGTTTGGAGAATTTTTTGGATAAGTCAATTTGCGTTGGTGAAAGGAACAATTGGATAATGTCATTAACGTTTTAGCAATGAGTTCAACGACTCTGTATTATTCGATGTCATAACGTTGTATTGATCTCCACCAAATTGATCTCTCGACCAAAACGGGTAGCCAACATCCTCCAAGTACGAATGAAGACTTTCATGCATTCTACGAATTTGTTGCATGCAATTTTCAAAATCAACCATACGGTATGCCAATGCGCTCGCTGAAAAATACCAACATACATTCACCGTTGAACCTCTTCTTAAAGTTGGTAAATGTCATACTTTAGTCAAAGTAATAATAAATTATTGGTCAGCTATGTCATGCCAAGTTTCAAAAAATCAAAAAAGAAAAAAAGAAAAAGAAAGGGATACTGGATGAAAGTTAGGCGGTGGCACGGAAAGCATGACCAAATAAATAATTTCATTCTTCCTTATCATTCATTTGGGTTTCTTTCCTTTCATTTTATCTTTCTTTTACATACGTACCACAAGCGGGAAAAATTGCAGCCAAATTATTTCATTTTTTTCACCAAAAATTTAGTTGATTCATTAGACTTTTGAAATTAGAGTGCTTTTGAAAGATCTGATTCTCTTTTTTGAGCTACGATACGAGGTAAGAAGAGAAACTTCGATTTTAAGAATTGGTTTAATTGTATATTTATAGCGGGTTAAGAATTAGCAATTCAATTCCTAACCTTAATTATTGGATTCTACAAAAAGGAGAATCATAAGTGAGTTTTGAATTGGATTCTATTGTTATCACTCAAATATCGGGACAGTCTATCAACCGATTTAGTCTTCAATAGATAACTGTGAGTGGAAAAATATATTTTAGAAAATTTAGATTTCAATGATAAGATATTATATCACTAAATGTTAAATTACGTGATTTCTTATAATTGTTTATTGAATTATGTTATCTTGTAAATTCTAAATATTGTGAAATTGTCTATTATGAAATTAAATGTGAATTGAGATGATGTTTAAATACATAAAAGTACTCGGTGAATTCATTGATTATTCTAGTATCTGAGGGGTCTTGGCCGTGTATTCATACACTGAGGGGTCTTGATCGTGTATCATATACACTGAGGGGTCTTGGCCATTTACTAGAAAGTTTAGCTCTTTGAGGCGATCTGCACGCATCTTTGAGATTATATAAAATGGGTACATTTTGATAAGATTTTATTATCTTGTGATATGATGAAGTGATGGTATATATTTTAGCTGATGGATATTCTACGAATATGAGATGATATTACTTGTTGAAGTTAATGTGAATTGTTAAGTGACGTGGGCTCGTTTTCGACAATATCTATAAATGAAAAAAGTATAATTATTTTTGAAAATCTCCACTCACTAAGCCTATCAACTCATTTATTTTTCAACGATAATTTTTTTTTTTTTATCGTGTGGCGGTTGAGTTTTTGGCGATTTTTGGATATAAAGCTTTTGAGTTCAAATTCGGAGCCACACGACGAGTTATTTAGTATGACTCACTTCATGGAGCATGTAGTCATTATTTTGGGGATACATGTTCATTTTTAATATCATTTTGCATCACTTGTAAATAGCTAGGTGGGCTCAGTATATATTTTGTATCCGTATGTATGTTTATGTTAATTCAATAGTAAAAGTATTATGTTTCGGCTAGTCACTAATGGGCAAATGGTCCCATTTAGTTATGAATAAGATTGTTGGAATATGTGGTATTTTATTTCAGGTTGGTTAGTCCAAATTACATGGGAGATAATGTCGAAATTTTCTTAAAAATAAGAAATAATGAGTTGTAATTATAGTAGCATTGGTGGTGGGTCCAACCTCTAGTTGGTATTCACCATCGTCGCACGTCACGTCTCAAGTATATAATATTGCTCGGGACGGGTCGTGTCAGCAAATGTCACACACAACAACCATGAAGAGAATGTACTATCGTTTCTATTGGAAACAAAACTAGCCTCACGGAGTCATCAATTTGTTCCTTTAACTTGAACAAAAACCAAGACCATGAAGTGTCATTTTCAAATATACGACCACATGCAATCAACCGAATGCAATGAACAAATAAAAATTAGGTTAGCCACGTATCTTTCAATGTACGTGACTGTATCTAGGTTATTCCGTAGAATTATGTAGCAATAGGCCGACAATTTTTTAAAGCTTTCATCGTTCGATCATCGAAGAAGAATTAGGGCCTTCTCCTAAGACCTCCAAGCCTTATTATAACTGATTGGCATGCTGAATTCCCATTGAATGTTACTAGAACATATGGTTGACTAGCATCATTTAATCTTTGCATTATGTGTTGCCCAATAATGAAACTTAATGCATGTCTAAGATTATTGTGTCGAAAATCAAAGGAACTCTAAGAAACGTGTGTGGCCAGGTTCATACTTTTGAACCTTATACACATCCGACAACTTCACCTTTGAAGCACACAAAAGCCAATTACTTGAGGCACGACATCATCAAACAACTTCTATTTGATTTGTCCATTTTTAATTGAATTTTTTTTGTTAGAGCAAGAATGTGACATTTTCCACTCAACTCTGCCTTAGGAAAAAAGTTGGTTCACAAAAATGTTTGACAAATCCATCTACTGCGAATTACCCATCGACCGTGAAGAACCAATATCCAACCTATCCATAACAGCATTCCCACCATTAATAATTTTTGTTTTTCAAAAAATAATGGACCAAATTCTTAATTGTTGGGAATAAGATTTGTACCCGGGTGTATAATGTACAAAGCTACACCACAATACCAATCTTGCACTTTTCATTTTGTTTGCTATATATAATATACAAATTAAACAACTTCCTATTTTCTAACATTTTTTCTTTAATTTAAAATAAAAAATAAAAACATAATAAATCGGGGCAATTATTGGATCACTGGGGCGACTCAAAAAGCTCGACCCGTCCCATTGACATCCCTACTTTAGATGTTGTCATGTCCTTTGGAAGAAGAACAACACACAATGCTAATATGGAATATACCACTGTAAGTCCTCTTATTCATTTAGGTCATCTGGTGGAAGATTCAAAGAGGGCACATTGAATTTCAAATGATGTGCACACCTAATGTCATCAACATTAAGATTTACCTTCACTCCACGAACAAGTTTATCGAAACATATATCACTTGAAACTTATATGGACGTTTTCTTGTGCCATCCCACTTCCAATTGCCGTTGTTTTGAAAATCTCCACCATACTATACAATTAATCACAGTGTTTCAATCCTATTTAAAATACATAACAAATAAGGTTTGGATTCCAGACATAATAGTACATGCATTTCAGTATCAGTCGATTCGAAAGTTCATCACTGTCGATCGATAGTTCATCATTATGAACTATTGCATCAACGGTTGTCATAAATTGAACTATCGATTTGACAACTCAATACG
The DNA here is from genome assembly GCA_023638005.1 of Forsythia suspensa. Classification (NCBI taxonomy): domain Eukaryota; kingdom Viridiplantae; phylum Streptophyta; class Magnoliopsida; order Lamiales; family Oleaceae; genus Forsythia; species Forsythia suspensa. The sequence continues at coordinate 595,936 of JALRMA010000416.1, read as the reverse complement.
ACATCCAAAAAACTTTGCTATATTTTTTCAAAACAGAACGAAATTGTTCACATCCACTCTATATTCAAGTTTCTAAAAATATTCAAATGATTTTTCAAATTAGACACATAATTTAAGGGTTAATTTCACTAATTGTCACTAAAGCTTGTGAAAAATTTCAGAATAGTCATTAGAGTATTTTTCCTACCCTAACAGTCACCAAAGTTATTCCTAATTTTATAAATGGTCACTCAAGTTATATGTTAGATTTAAGAAAAATTGCATCTGTCATCCCAACATTTACCTGCTTTTTCATTATTGTCCTGAACTTTTATTTTTTTGACAATCTTATGTCAAATCTTTAATTTGTTAGCGTTCACAATCCTTACTTCTATTAAGTGAGTGTTTAGAAGATGAATATACCCTTAAATTCATATAGAGAAGAAATATATATTAATAAAAGAAAAACAACTAAGAAGATAAAAAAAAAATATTAATTCACATTTCTTTCTCTCAAAACCACAAAACCCTACGTTATCTTTTCGACAAACATGTTTAAGCCCCAAACTTCCCAACACACACATGTATAATTGTGCTCATACCCACCACTGAAGTCCACCATCATCACATTCCAACTGTCGAAACCGAAAATCCTTACCACCGCAAGTTCCCATCAATGGATGGCCTTATACTACAGCAAGTTCTCATACCTTTGAATAGCCAATACCCACCCTACCTCTTCTATCTACTACCCTCACACCGTGTCCCTCAACTTGAAGCCACACCTTCCATTCTGATGCTACTAAGCAATTCTTCTATTTTTCTCTTTTTCTTTTTCTATGGATGATGAAGTTGATGAATGGGGGTTTAAAAGAGAGGTGCAGAAAATTAGATTAAATGCTATCAAAATTTAATGTGATAGTTGAAGAATTTGTGTAGGTTTACACTCGTCGCCACCATAAAAAACCGTGGTGTCACGGTCAGGGTAGAGGATAAGACATTTTGTTCTTATCTTGTTCTCAATACCACTTATCAAATTCACGTTTCTTTTTAAAACTAGTTTTGTATCTAATTATTATTTTGTCTAATATTTTTCCTATTAATTCTAAATTGGAGTTTGGTACTAAAATAAACTAGTAGTCGCTACACTGATATATAAGAGCAATGGTGATTGTTTATTGTAGTGTGTAGAAGTTGTTGTGGTGCACAAAGATGGTAGCTGATTGCTAGCATGAGGCATTGGTGGTAGTTAGTTTCTGGTTTTTGTGGTTTATTCTTGGGCGGTGATGGAAGTTTGGATAAAAAAATAGGTCAATTTTCCTTTTTCCTTTTTATTATTTTCTTCAGTTTTCTTTATATGTTTTTACTTTATTTTTATGAGAAAATCCGTCTTTTAACACTCTAGAAAGTATTATTGGGGGCTAAGGCGTCAATAAATGAAAGATTAGAAATAAAAGGTCGAGACGCAGAGTGTGATAGAGGGTAAATTTGGAGACAAAACTGCAATTTTTCTTAGATTCATTAATTGATTAATTGAGTCACCGTTTGTAAAACTATTAATAACTTCAATGACTAATAGAGTAAGAAAAATATTTTAATGACTAATTTAAAATTTAGCAAAAACTTTCACTGACAATTAGTGAAAATAACCCCATAATTTAATATTAATCACGTAATTAATATAAAAATTTAATGTATACTTCACATAACTTAACCTTAAATTCTTAAAATCACATTTTTAAAAAAGTAATAGCATTTTCTTACCTTTAGATAATAACTTCAGCTGTAAAGGAATAAAACTTGTTGTTATGTTCTGAGTAATAACTATGAAGAATTAAAGCGTTCTGTTGTTAACTTTACATATAATTGTTTAATGAATTTTGATATAACATATAGCTATTAAAATGTATTTTGAAAAAATGACCTAAATGTGGTGATTAGTTGCCAATTGCATTGTCTTCTGTGTAATTGCAATATCTAGTTGCATAGCTTGTCTTGAAAACTATCAAAACAGTTTGCTAATACCACACAAACAAATCTTTATTTTTGTTAAAAGGTATATTTGATATTTTGCATGTAAAAGTGTCTATTTTTACAATTTTTTAAGAATTATCACATTTCAAATTCACCCCTCATTTTTGCCACATTTCAACGCATCTTGTCACGTATAGACTTGGTTCATTTTTTTGCCGTAGCACTATTTCATTAAATGGATTGCGAAGAGACTTGAACTCAAGAGTTCTGCTTACTCTAATACTATATTGAATTACGTGATCTAAAAGTTACACATACATGTAGAATTAATTTATAGATATGTACATGGAGGCAAGATCGATTATGTGAATTTTCGGGCCTAAGAGGAACTTCATAAATTGGGCCCCTATGGACCTCAAATCATAGCATGTATTCAAAATTCATAAAAATTTATGAATTTAATTGTTAACCTAAAACTCAATAATAAAACGAAAAACAAAATATAATATACAAAATATTTATATTATAATTAAATAACAAGGTCAAAAACATTCTAAAAGGAAAAAAAACAAATAGTAAGAATTCAAAGTGCTAAAAAATAGTAAGAATCAAGCGTTCGAGACTCGGGCATGGTGTATGGCTATTGTTCAATGATTAGCCTAAAAAATAGTAATAAAATATTTCAACCATCTTACAATTAGAGTCAATATAAGATTCAAAGTGCTATGAGTCTTGTATTTACAAAATTCGTTGGTACATATCAAAGGAAATTTTAAAATAATTTTATATGACAAGATATTCTTGTAATTTTAAATCAATGTTGTTTATCTATTCACGTTGTCTTTATATTAGATTATGGGTGAACTAAAAAAATACCGAAACTTAGAAACTCAAGTTACCAAAATGTATTACAATAAAACAACGTAAAAAGAAGCACTTCTTTAACTAACTTTTAAATTATTTTTGTTGTCTCAAGTATAGTGAACAAGATTCTAAATCTAAATCTTGGCAACTTGTACAAAACAAAATTAATTCTATAACTACTATAAATCAATTATTAGACATAAAATAAAAATAATTAAATTCTTAAGAATCACTTATCTTTTACAGAAGAACAAAAATACACCCATAAAAAATGGTAAAAAAGGAGGAGATATTAAATTCCAAACTTTTCAAACCACATAGCAAGAATGATACTCAAAACAATGAATTCAAATACTACAACAATAAACAGTTAGAACAAAAACAAAATAAATTTCAAAACTTGGAACAAAAATCAAAAGATTTTAAAGTATATGCTAAAGACTTAGTCTTGAAAATAAAACAATGTGCATGCTTTTCCTTTCGCAGCAATTGACATTAAGATTCCAAAATTTAGAGCTAATTTGTAAATTGTGAAATAATTGAAAGGATGGAAGAGTTACATAGGCTGGAGAATGAAAATTGGAAATATTAAGAATTTGGGATGAAAATCAAAAGTTGGATGCATGATTCTAGGTCGGGTTATTAGTTGGCCCAACAAAATAATTTATTTATTTATTTTTTATTGAACTTGGTCTAACTATTAAAAATTTTAGAATTTTAGGCCCCCTTTATTTTTGAGCATGAGGCAAGGGCCTCACTGGCCTCATAGCCGACCATGCCTGGAGGCATTAATCTGAACCATGTGCCATGGCCCGAGATAGAACTAATAAGTCTATTAACAAGAGAACAATAATTAACTCTTATCTTGTAAAATGTAGGTAATTGTATCGAACAAATAAGAGCTACGAATTCCCAAATATGCAATGGTTGGTTATCACTCCCGTTGTCTAGGTGGCAAGCTCATTTAGCATTTTTTTTGCCACATGGCCGTTAGCCACATCATCTACTAAAGTGGTTAAAAAAACACCCTCCCCTCTCCTCTCATTCCCAACCCAACCCAGTTAGCATGAGAAATGGGGTTGTTGTAATCTCTCTTACACATGCAATCGGTGTTTTGCAGCCATGGCGGTGTTGTATGTATTTAGTCCAAACCATGATCTAGCCACCAAAATTATGAATTTTGCAGTGGATTTTGTGTTGTAAATGTGATATTGGTGTTCACTTTGATTAATATATAGGTAAGGAACAATTGTCTTCTTCTAGTAGAAATGATTGGCATCACGACTTAGATGGAGATGTGGTGCGTATATGAGGATTCACACATCGCACAAAGAAAGGAATCCTCAATGTCATTATTAAGGTCATAATTTCAAGATTAGTGTCCTTATTTGCAATATGTGCATTTTGGATTGTATAATTGTATTGATTTGAGTTCTATTTTGTATTGCAGGATGGTGTAATGCGCGGGGGGTCACTTGGGCTGATGAGGTTGAATCCAATTTGGCATGGCAGTCCAAAGGACGTAAAATTCCAACTAGAGATTTGACAGAATTGAATTTTAATGTGCTGGGGTTAATGGGGAAGGTGGACAAGGTGGATGATACAATAAGTTCAATTCGTGTTGATATGAATAGGACAACAATGTGGTCGGTGTTATTAATTTTTTTTGTATTGCCGTATTAGTGTATTTCGCAATGCTTTTTTTTTCTTCATAAATTAGGGTATGTATGTAAATGAGAATGTGAAACTTTGACATTTGTTACTTTTTGTACTATGCTAATATTTAACAAATGCTGTTTTACCGGTGTAGAATTGAAGTTTTTCTCTTTGTTACATTGAGAAATTGCATTAGTGACCAACACAGCTAATTACAATCCACATTTACATATCACAATTACAAAATTATATAATTACAATCCATAATAACATGACCAACACAACTACATCTCCAACAAAAATAAAATCCACATGCCAACTGAAGTACTTACTTTGTACATACATCTCCACATACTACAATCTAAATTGAAAATTATATTAAAATTGTACACCGCCTCACGTGATTCGATTCTTGCTCTGATGTGGGGATTCTAAAACTTGAGGAGCATACACATTGTCTGCACTTTGTGATTCCGTCCCCATCCAGTGCGAAATAATTAATTAAATTTCAACAATAGCAATATCAATAGGCATCAAGTATTCAAATAGAAGTTAATAAAAATTTAGCATTTCATTAAATTTTTGAAAATACAAATTATTAATCTCATATCCTTTGTGCAATTATCCCAAAATAATGGACAAAAACAAATAAACTTCCGGGTACAACACTTCACATCCTATCAGCATACAAAAAGAAAATTACTTCCAATTGGGTTCGTGGTAGTCCGGCGACAGGGAAGTGGTGAGTCGGCAGCGGTAGGCAATTGTCAACTGTCAGAAGTGGTTTGCTAATTTAGGACACGAAATGAATGGAGGGAGGGAGAGTAACGAGACATGAGCAGTGGGTCCAACAAACTCGTGGTTGTCCGGCGATATAAGTGGTGGATCCGGTGGCAAGAGGCGGTGCAATTTGGATCACCAGCTTGGGGGAAATCGGGGATAGAGAGAGAGAGTGATGAGGGTCTGATAATGGTATGGTGGGGTGGGGTGGTTTTTTCAACCCACTTTAATGGGTAGCCACGTGGCAAAAAAAATTGTTGAATGGACTAGCCACCTAGACAATGGGGAAGAATTATCTTGCCAAGAAGAACGGAACTGGGTTGGTTACCTATCAAAACAACAGGAAGTTAAGGCACCCACAGGAGCACAGAAGCACAAATACATCCTTCTCGACATAATTGTCTCAACTACAAAGTAGACAAACAACAATTTTGAAGAGCAATAAGTTCCAATCAAAAGGATAAAAATCACAGCAAACGAACTTTAAAAGGCTTTTCAGCCCATTTGCTCGAATGGAATGGAACAAGCTAATTATTTCTGCAACGAAATAACGGAAGAACCAGTATATTGAATAAACCATAAATTGAAAGTCATACCACCAGCTTGACAAGCAAACGAGCTGAATATAAACTACAAAAAGTGAAATTTCAATAGCCAAGAACTATGAAGTCCAAAACATCGTGACAAATCTCACATTGGCAAACAAAAATTGTTTTAAGATTACTCAGAGGGAACTCTTCAATAATCTAAATCACAACTCCACATAATTAATTAATCTATCAAGGTGCAACAGCTGCAATTAAGTCCGGCAACTTGGTCAAGATCCCGTCGGCCACTGGATGTGATTGTTCTCCCACTGAAAGAAAAAGCAGAATAAAATGAGAAAATTAACCAAAACTTTACTAATGCATATAATCTTTGAAAAAAGAGTTCTTCGCAGTTATGATTAGCAGAGAAATAGGCATCAGACTTGTTATACAAGTAACTGCCGTTAGTAAAACTTACTGACAAAACATCAGGGTCCGTAGTATCTTGTGGTATGTACGGGTTCATGTCAAGGAAACCTAGCTATTAAATTCTGTAGGATCTAAATCTATTACCCCTTCCATTACCGTATCAAACTTATTAAAGTCAGCTTTGTCCTTTCACTGATAATTACAGGCTGGACTTGAGTCATCATACACATGAGGCATATCTTATCCCTTTCAAGCAATCACAAACTCACCCTCTTGGATCCATATCAATGATGCTCATCTCCTGCAACTGTTGAAGAATGTGGCGAGCAACAGATCCACTACTTTTGCAGAAATGAGGCGGGCGACTTCCATTCCTCTTGCTCCCACCGTAAATTCTCCGGAAGGCACCCACACCAAGACCCCCCTCAAATATATCTTCCTTGCCATGGAAGCTGCAACACATGATTAAAGATGTAAGATAAAATTTGGCACAACAATAATACTCTACAGAATTATAGGTGATTTTTTTTGTTGGAAAATGAAATCAAGGAATGAGACAATCTCTCAGTTTGTGTTTGAGTTTGAAGGTCCTCAATTATTAGACAAGTAATTCACTTGATGTGTAAAGGCATCAAGAGTTATAATAGTTGTTCCATTGCCAACTTGGAGCCCCTAATATCTCCTCTTCTAAATTGCAAGGATAATCCACAAACAAAAGAACATGAGTACATGCCATGGATAATAGGATACAGTTATGGGGAAAAGGAGAGAGAGGGAGTGCATTACCAGCTCTGACATAGTACCAATCAGGATCATATGGAGCCAGTTCTTTGAGTACACCTGTTTTCACAATATCAGTCCACTCGGGAAGCTCCATCTGTTTTGGATGAATGATTAGAGAATGAAATTAATAGAGATGAAATTCAGTTATTTTTGTTATATTTTGAGAGTTCTGATTTCGGTTAGGGAGAACGGGTGTTCTAAAAGGGGCAAAAGATACATCATAACCGAATAAAACTCGTGCAACAAATTTTAAATTTACAGGTTAGGTTCTTCATATTTAGTGCTTTCAACATTTCAGAAGCTTATAACAATCAAAGCTATCGAACAAGATCTATTGCCCCAATACTGAACGTATCAAATTCATTTTATTTAGGTTACAATTTTGAGTACCATTTTGCCTTTTTGAAAAGATATGGAACTACCACGAACATGACAATTTATTATCCATCCTCCACAATAACAAAATTCACACAATACATTAATAATGTAGGGTATAGCGCGCCATATTATACATCAGCAACAGGTACAAGAAATACAGCATTTGCAATGGGTTTTACCCATCACTACCAAGTTCAGCCCCCCGAATTTTTCACCTAAATAGCAAACTACTTCCAACACCATAAACAAGCAAATTCCCCGTGGAACCATATGCATAACAATTTCAATAATCCAAATTCAGATAAGGAAAAATCAATTCTTATACACAAAGCTACACGCACAAATATATAGAATACCTTGCCAGAACGCTTGAGGTGAGCAGAGTAAGCCTTCACGAACTCGTGAGGAGAGACGTCTTTCACAGTCCTTGCAGTAGCCATTGCTCAGATTCAAATCACTTGCAGCTCACAAGACCAGAGCAGTAGATGATGAACTTGTGAAGCAGTCGCAGGAATCAGAGAAGACGTAACTAGGGTTTTTGCAAGGGCTGATTGTTAGGGTTATGTTATATAGTAGGGTATTGATTATTGGGCTTTTCGTATTTGGGCTGTGAACGGGGTTTATTTAACTGGACTCAAATGAGTTGGGACAACATATAAACAATTTTTTTTTTTTTTTTAATAATATATAAGTTGTTTGGAGTTTACACTGTTCACCATTGGACCAAAACGACGCTATTTTGGTGGGAAAAAAATTTGGATGCTTGAAAATGGTGTCGTTTTTGAAAGTATATAAAAACGACATTGATCCCATTTTTTTTATGATTTCTCTTTCTCTGAGAGTGGAAATCCTAAAACAGCTCATCTTGTGATTTCAAACTTTGATCCAGATCTATAGGTAACTAGAAACTTCAGCTCTTCATTCGACCTAGATCCATCCGAAATCTGGAAGTTATAGTTTTCGTTGTTCTGTTCTTGTTTGGATTCATGTTTTACGGTATTTTGTTAGATCGAGATCCATTAGAAATTAGAAATTCCAATCTCAAAGTTATAAGTTTCGTTCATTGTGTTGTTCTTTGGGTTCTTTTTTTTTCTTATCTCTATTCAAAAGAAGAAGAAAAAAAAATTGCGGTATTTTTTAGATTTAAAGTTCTAATTTTCGTTGGGTTTGTTCTACTTTGGGTTCTTGTTCAAAAAAAAAAAAACTATGAAATAGCCCGGATCTACTCGAACCTGGGTCATTCTCTATTTTGTATTCGCTTTGAAGTTATTTGTAAAGTTTGAGGGTTGATTTGTTCCTTCGCCGCTTGATCCGGTCTATTATATCTATGGGTCAATAGGTATGAAAACTTATAATTATTTTTTTTTCTGCTTTTGCTAGCTAGTTATATTTATTTTTTGTCCAAGTTTATTCACAGTGTAAGATTATGCAACCATAAAATTTGTTAATTTATTTTTTCCTATTTGTCGTACTTAGTTTTGTTTAATTTTTGTGCATGATTGGCTTTTGGTATTTTTTTGGTGCTGATTTTTTTATTTTTATTTTTTTGGTTCTCTCTTTTTCATTTATGGATTTTGGATTTATACAAATGTCATTGTTTTTATTTTTGTAAGTTATTTTTGTTATCATCAGGATGAATAATGACAATTTCTCTATAATGTTATTCATCCTATTTTGATTTCCTGATTTTTTATATGGTTGTTATGAAGATGAATATTCTTGGATAATGTAATATGGAGGATTTGATTATATTGTTGTTGTGAGGGTGGGCAATTTCTTGAACAATATTATCCTGTATGAAGTACAACCTCTAAAATTTACATATTTAGTTTTGTGTCATATGCTATTTGATATATTTTCGTGTGCGGTTAATTATATTTTAGGAATTAATTATATTGTTGTTGTTAATTGTGTTTAATATTTTTGTTTTCTCGTTGTGTTTGGCGGATTTGGTCGGTGAAGCATTTTGAGGTTTTTTAGGTGTTGGTTGTTCTTGATTACTGAGTTTTTTTTTTATTGTCTAGCTGGCTTATTATTGCTAATCATTTAGCTAGTGTTATCTTCATTACAAGTATGTTAATGATCAAATATGATCAAATTATATGATTACTATTTTGTGGAGTCGTTTCCATTTTTTTATAATTGTTTTGGCGTATAGTGTGATTTTGTTCTTTGAATTTGAAATATTTAGAAAACTATATATGGTCGTTTTTAAATTTGCTAATTTATATGAACGTAGAATATGAATATTTTGATACGCTTTGTTTGTATTTTTTTGTGCTTTGGAGAAAGAATGATCAATAAATCAATATTGTTCTATTCTTGATGTACGATAGATGGATTTAAAGAACAGTGTAGAAAAACAAAAAGAAATACAGAGGAAACGGCTAAGGGAGTTGTATGCTGATAATAGAAAATTCAATTCTAAAAAAACAATAACAAGATTTCAGCTATTCGATGAAGTACAAGTTAATTCTAATAATGCAAGTAGTAGTACAAATTTAAGTGATGAGTTTTTGTGTTTTTCGTAAATAGAATATAGGTAATGCAATATTTGTGATGTTTGTTGTATAGACCGTTGAAATAAAATTTTGGTATTGTAGTCGAAGAAGTTGATGACGAATAATTCTTTGCTATGGAAAATAATAGTTTTAAATATGGGGTAGACAATCATCATTCACATGAAGTCGATCTTAGCATCAGATATAAATTGATATATTTGAAAAAAATTAAATTTGGTACAAAAATTGATATAACAAATATTCCTCTCAAATTTATGTATTACAAATACCAACAATTTGCAAATATTGTAGTGCTAGAAAATTTGAAAAAGAAAGTAAAGATTTTTGTTGTAGTGATGGAAAAGTAAAAGTACACATAAGTTGTGTGCCTAATGAACTATATGAGTTATGTACTTCTAATTCAACTGAAGTATTACATTTTCAAAATAATGTACGAAATTATAATAACTATTTTATATTTACGTCTTTTGGTGTAAAGTATGACAAAGATTTGTTGACAAAATATAAATGTATCTACACATTTATGATGCAAGGACAAGTATATCATTATATGGATATAATTTTATCAACTGATAACAATCCTTCTTATTTATAATTGTACTTTTATGATACTTAAAAAGTACAAAATATGTTACAATAATCAGACAAATTTTGCAAATCCATATTGTACAAAATTATAAATATCAATGTTTTAAAAACCGACCCGGGCATCGACCCGGAAAAGTGAAAGGGTCAAGGGTTAAAGGGTCGAGCAAGGGTTGACCCGGTGATTTTAAGAAATTAAAAATTAAAAATGTACAAAAAAATTAAAAATGAAAAATAAGGTTTTGAAAATCACAAAATTGCTCAAAAGTAATTTTTTGGTTTTCATTCTTTAATTCATTTAGGTGCAAGGAGAGAGATGAATTTCAATAGTCGATTACAATTAATTGTGGAAAGAAATGATTTTTAAACCAATAAAACGCAAGGGAGCGGGTCAACGGGTTTCTCAAAACCCAGGCGGGTCAACGGGTTTTTGAGCGGGTTTTAAATAGAGGTTTTTACATAACCACCCGGTTTTGGGACCGGTTCCTGTTTACTTAGGTTGACCCGTGGTACCGGGCCGGATCTCGATAACACTGATAAATATATTAACGATTAATCGTTCTTGTAAAATATAGATTTTTAGAAATGTGTAAAATACATATAAGATGTGACTAAGGGCTTGATTAAATAGTTTATAATACACCTACTACATCACAAGTTACTGCTGTTTGGGTGGATGAAGATCCATCTGCAGATGCTAGAGTTCGTGACATAGTAATTTATTGTTATTCTAATACTTTGCATCGAATACCTACTATTTTGGTTGTTATGATCTATTTTAATATTCTTTGTTATTTCTTTTTGGTGAATCTAGATGGCATGAAAGTATCAAAAAGTGCAAACAAGATAGAGTTGATAATCACCATACAATAGAAATTTTATTTGATTTAAATAGTATAAATTCTATGAACAAGTTAACCGAAAAAGAGAATACATGTTATTATTAACATTTTAGTTGGTTAATTTATGTTATGTTATTTTTTTGTTTTAAAATTTTTATATTTTACTTAGTTGATTTATTTATAGCTTTGAAAAAGAAGAAAAAGAGAATGCAAGTATATTATCGAAAATATTATTGTTTCAAATTATATGTACAAACTTACAACAATTTTATTTTGCTTTATGCTGGTAGCCTTTTCCAACCATACGTAGTAGATATGTATGTTAAGATTGAAACAAGTCGATTGGATTAGTTTTGGCATAATCAAAATGAAATAAGCGCTTGAAGTTTATCAAAGAATTGTTGATAGTATGGAAATAGGTGAAAATAGAGGTTATAAAATTGGTTGAAAAATTATTTTATCTTCACCTTTTACTGGTGGACCTAGAGATATGAAAAAAAACGTTATATAGATGCAACGACATTAGTTCAAAGATTGTGTTAGGCGGTGATTTTAGACAAATTTTTCCAATAATTCAAAAAGAACACGAGAGGATATTATTCAAGCAAGTTTAGTCTATTCCAATTTATGACCACATTTTAAACAATTTAAATTAGATCAAAATATGAGTGCTCAATTAGATCCATTATTCTCTAGATTGTTACTTAACGTTGGTGATGGGATCGAAGAAGAGCATACGTGTAAGATGATTAAATTGTCGAATGAATTAACTATATTTTTACAAAAGAAATAACATCCTTAAAAAAATTGATTGATATTTTTTTTTCAAATTTAAACAATTATATTGACACTTTACACTCAATTATAAATCGAGTAATTCTAACTCTAAAAAAAATGAAATGTGTAGATCAAATTAACAATATTTTACAACAAGAAATTCTAGGAGAAATATTTTGATATTATGGTTATGATGAAACATTATTAAAAATTGAACAAAGTATCTATGAAGATTTCCTAAATACATTAACTCCAAATGGTATTCCACCACATGAACTTATACTAAAACAAATTTTTCTGTTATATTATGTTACTACAAACATTAATCCTTTAGAAGGATTGTGCAATGATACAAGATTAATTTATCGTAAATTTAAACAAAATGTTATTCATGCTAAAATAGCGTAAATTTAAACAAAATATTATTCATGCTAAAATAGTTACTAAAGAATACTATGGCAATTAAGTATTTTTGCAAATGATTCTATTTATTCCACTTGAGAGCGATATAAAAATCCATTCCCTTTTAAAAGAACTCAGTTTCCAATTAAATCTATGTTTTGCGATGACAATAAATAAAGCTCAATGTTAAACTCTAGATTTTGTTGAATTGTATCTTCTGAAATCTGTATTTTTGCATGAACAATTATATGTTGCATTATATAGAGCTAAAACAAGTAAGTGCATTAAAGTGTTAATAAAGCCAATTAAAAATCAAAATTACATATAAGATGTACGAAAATGTTGTTTACAAAGAAATTTTAGATTTGGGCGCATCCATAGTATTTTATTTAATTTAATGTGTATGGTTTATGCGAGAAAAAATTGAAGAATGTCAAGTGGAGAATCTGGAGATGAAGATGCATGATGCTTCCTTCGACCTATCCGTATAACAAAAATTACAACATTCGTTTGGTTAGATTCACAAAACTTTCATAATTCAATTAGTTCTAATATTGTTACTAATTTTATTACGCATTGAATTGAAACATCAGTAATGAAATGCCCTAAAACATAACATGTGTTGTAGAGCCACTCACTCGTGCTTTTACCGCATGCACATGAACTAAATGACACGATGCGGTTGGTTGATTGCAACCACATAACTTGGCATGTTCGATTAGAAAGAAATGATAATGAGGTGTTCTTAGGTAGCGGATGAGAATATTTTTTAGTCACCACAATCTTAAAAGGGCTACTATCTTGTGTTTGAGTACACCGAGGTTCAAATTTTGAAGTAATAATATTTGATGATTCATCGATGGAGATAAGATACAAAGACCTTATAGATGAATCAAAATTATCTGCAATTTGTTATCCTTCGTTTCAAGTGACTTTTAAAAATATCAAAATTGTCTCGCAATTGGTCTATCGATGGGATGGGTGATTATGCAATGTCAAAAATATTCGCATTGGAGATACTTGCATTTGAGGTCATCGATAATGAAGTGCCTATTCTCAAAGTTTACAAGCGAGTTTGTGGAAGTGGAATATTAATCCCTACTTAATTAATTTCTTCTTCGTTTGACGTTATTAATTTTTCCTTCTTCATGTATTTCATGTTCAAGTACACTGAACTAAGACATGTTCATGCTATTTAGTTTATAATCGGGGTCGGGGTCGGGGTGGGGGCGGGGGGGGGGATCAGAGCTCTCGGCCCGCCTCAAGAAAAGTCGTTTTTTATAGTATAAAAAATAATTAGTAACAGCCCGAGCTAAAAAAATTCTTGGATCCGCCACTGTTTATAATATGTATGCCATATATTCTATCTATTTCATTATGATTTAGCTTAATATCATTAGTTTTCACTTTGCACCATATATGGCGAAACTATGAGGTGATGTACATTCCTATTCAATTCCTATAAAGTAAAAATCACGTTATTACGCAATTATGTACAAATGTCGGACAATGCATTTATTTCATACATGCTTACAAAATATTTTTTAGGGTAAATAGCACAAAACGTCCCTACCTATTGAGGGTATTGTGGAAAACGTCCCTACCTTCAAAATTTTGGCATTTTCACCATTACCTCTTGGATTTCCTTGCATGTAAAACGTCCTTGGTCCAAAAATATAGGGGTAAATTAGTCCAACCATTTTTTCACATATATATTACTTCTTTTAAAATTGGGGGGCTTCCCATGCAATTTCCAAAATTGCACGGGCGACGGCCAGGCCCCCGTCCCCAAATCTACCAGGACGACGCTGGGTTTCTGCAATAATGGATCTGAGCTTCTTTGCTCGTCTGTATCCCATCTGCGGTTGGTTATCAACCTACGCAGCTCTGAGATCTTGGAGAACAGTATATCACAACAACTAAGAAAGGTTCCATTACCTCTGTCCAAGCCATTTATGTGCTGGCGATGATTTGACGGATCCGAGATCCGACTCCAAAGAACCACCTTTGCCCACTTGGATGCCACAACTGTGTTATTGCGACAGGTAATTTAGTCTTTCTTTTTCTGCAAAGAACGTAATGTTACAACCTATAATTTGACTTTTGTTATTTCATTTAGATTTCTGAGCTTGGTATCTATCCTGGTGTCGATCCACTTGACTCAACATCTCGCATGCTTTCACCACATATCTTGGGAGAGGAACACTACAACACAGCCCGTGGGGTACAGAAGGTCCTTCAGAACTACAAGAATCTGCAAGATATTATTGCCATTCTTGGAATGGATGAGCTCAGTGAAGACGACAAATGACTGTTGCACGTGCTCGTAAAATTCAACGGTTCTTGAGCCAGCCTTTCCATGTCGCAGAAGTTTTCATGGGTGCCCCTGGCAAGTATGTCGAGTTGAAATAGAGCATTAACTGCTTCCAGGTAACGACGATTTCTTTGCTGCTCTCTCAATTAATTAATATGCTAACTTTATATTTTCATCTGCACGCTAACATTTCCACTTAATATTATCTGATGAAATTTAGATTGGAAAAAAGAAAGCATATTGGGAAATGAAATGTGTCTGAATTCATAAAACTGCCGTTACTTGGAGATTGGGAACTCTTTTACTTGTACTAATGAACAATTTGTGTTGTCTTTATGATTGTTGGTTTACTATCTGCTATTTGGGAGGATTTTAGTCAATATTACCTCAAATATGATGACCTTTCAGAACAGTCATTTTACATGGTTGGAGGAATCGAAGAGGTCATTGCCAAGGAATCTTCTGCGTAGATAGATTTAATTTTCTCTTCTTGTTCCCTCTATTGTTAATTGCGAAAATTTAATTTTGTTGTAGCCAAAGTAGGTTGATAACCAACCGCAGATGGGATCTGTTAAAGCAAAGAAGATCGAGATCCATTATTGCGAAAACCAGTCGTCACGGTAGATTTGGGGGCGGGGGGCCTGCCGTGCAATTTTAGAAATTGCATGGGAAGCCCCAATTTTAAAAAAGTAATATATATGTGAAAAAGTGGTTGGACTAATTTACCCCTATATTTTTGGGTGAAGGGCGTTTTGCTTGGAAATCCAGGTGAGGTAAGTGGTGAAAATGCCAAAATTTTGAAGGTAGGGATGTTTTCCACAATACCCTCAATAGGTAGGGACGTTTTGTGCTATTTACCCTATTTTTATTACATAACAAATTTCTCAAAATATCTATGTCAAATTTGTAAAACTATCCATTTTCGATCCTGGCTATTAAATTTTAGTTGTGAAACTATGGAATTGTGGCATTAATTTCAAAATATATAAGAATACAAAATAGCATGATTTTAAATAAAATACAAAATAGCAAATCTTTTCAAAATTTGACAAATAAAATGCATAAAGACTCTATTCCATGGACATCTTTTACAACACCGCAATGACATTTTGAGTGGATTGTCATGCTATTTGATTTAAAGAGTGCTCCATCTATTTTTCAAAGAAAGATGGATTCTATTTTTAATTCTTTACCATATGTTTGTGTATATATTGATAATATTTTAGTACATAGCAAAAATCATAAAGAGCATTTAAAACATTTAGAAATTGTTTTAAATAAATTTATAGAAAATGGGTTAATTATTAGTAAAAATCAAATAGAAATATATAAAAAAAAAATAGAATTTTTAGGAATAATCATAGGAGAAGGAAAAATTCAACCTCCCCATATAGTAAAGACTATTTTACAATTTCCAAATAAAATAGAAGAAATTAAAAAATTGCAAGCTTTTTAGGAATATTAAATTATCCTAGAAATTTTATTAAAGATTTAAATAAAAATATTGGACCTTTATTCAAAAAATTATCAAGTAAGGGACAAAAATATTTTAACCAATAAGACATATAAGACAAATAAAAAATAAAGTCCAACAACTACCACTTTTAAAATTACCTTTAGATAGTGAATATAAGGTAGTAAAAACAGACGGATGTGAATTAGGATAGGGAGGAATTTTATATTCTAAACCAAATAAATATAGTGATAAAAGGAAGAAAAGATTTGTAGATATGCTAGAGGTAAATATAAAATAAAGGAAAAATAGTTAACCAAACTTATATTATGAAATAATGGCTATAATTCATAGTATAGAAAGTTTTAAATTAATTTTAAATATTAAATTTATTATTAGAGCATATTGTGAAGCAATTGTTAAATTTATTAAAAAGACTAATTTTGATAAAATTAGAGATAAAATGTGGTTAAAATTGTATGAAATTTTAAATAACTATAAGGTAAGTATTGAACACATAGATGGAAAAAATAACATTTTAGCCGATAATTTAAGTAGACAAGTTATTGACTCTCTGACCAATTTTTTTTTTTTTTTTTTTGATGACTCAGGTGTTCCAAGCTTCGCTGACTAATTCTGAGGAGTGGTGGCATTCCCCTCTGGTTCGCCATCTAGGTAAATATGGATACGGTCACAGCTTATATACATTTGGGCCGGACATTCGATGATTCTCCTTTCTGTGGACCACTGCCTTCCAACATAGTTGTTGCCTTCCAGATGCCGCGGGGATTCGAACCATCGATCCTCCGTAGAGAACCCTCATGCTTTACCATTGCACCATGCCCGTGGTAGTGACTCTCTGACCAATTTTATTCATATTGCGGATGGATCAAATGATGATGAGCGTTAGAACATCACTTTAAGAGTGATCTCTCAAGGATCTAATCTTCGATTCGAGAGAAATAATTTAGAAAGACTTCCAGAAAAGAGAAAAGTGCCTACTAGATAATCTCTGGATGACAAGATACTCTAAACAAAAATTAGTCAGTATTAACGCTTTAGCTAACTATTTTAGACAGACTCATAATTAAGTAGAAAGCAAAAATTTCTTTTTCTTTGTAGTAATCAAAGGAAGACAACCAGGAGTTTATAACTATTGGTCAGAAGTAATTCAACAGATAGAGAGATTTCCAAAACCCCTTTTCAAAGATTTTTACACTTTTGAAGAAGCCTTAAATCATTGTAGACGGATTATTGGATTTAATTTTTAGATATCTGAAAAAATTAGACAGACAATGCATGCATCTACTTTTCAACCATCATCATCTTCCTCTCAAACATCATCTTCATCTTTGCAACTTTGTAACAGTTGTGAAACTATGACCAGAGTAGTTGGTAATCTTAATTACAAAAAACGTACTTTAGAAGAAAAACTAGAAATTTTAGAAGATTAGAATCTTCTCATCAACAAGAAATGACTAAGTATCAAGATGAGATTATTAAATTTCATGGGACCCTAGAAAAATTATTTCTGAAGATACTGCTGAAGAAAATTGTTCAAAAAACATCATTACTTTTTCTAGTAGAAAATATCCTCATAAAATAGAAAGACTTATTGAACTAACATATTCTATAGCTGTAGGGTAAGAAAAAACTCTTTATGATCTAAAACAAAATATTGGAGATTGTGTCAACATTGTCCGAAATTCCATAAAAAATTCACTTATTTAATAAATTATTAATTTCTCACAAACTTTATAGTATTATCATAATGAGAATCAATATTTCCTTCAATATGGCATTCCCTATAAAACAGCTATACACAACTCTTTCTTTTTTAAATACAATTACCCTACAATTTCATTTGACTATTCAGTTTCTCAAGAAAAAGACAATATTTTTTATTCAACTTTACAATACGGTATGATTGACACCGTGTATATCTTAAACAAATCTTTTAACTTTTTTCCACCTACTCTTAAAAAGATTCTTGATCAACTTAAACAATACCCTTTAATGATTCAATTTATTTTCAGACCACCAATTGTAAATAATGGTATTGTTATTCCAGCATACCATTTTATTAAAATATTTGAAGTATCTAGAAAATTCAAGCCTTCTTCAAAGACTGATATCAATATTAAAATTAAATAGATTGATTATGAAAGAAGAATTTCAGAAACATCCCCTCTTATGAAAATACAAAGGAACAACTATAGACTTGTAGCTCAATGGAATAATAGAATAATTTTCTGTGAAAACTATCTAGCTAGAAAAATCAAGATAGAAATATTATGCGTTACGAATACTCATAAAAAAGATCTATATCTAATGATTTTCTAAGAAAATTATTGTGTTGAAAACTATTGTGAAGCATCTGGGAACCATTCAGATACAGAAGAAGAAAATATCTCAGACGGAGTAAATAATGAAATGGATACTGGTGTCTACCAGTAGCAAGTGATAGAGAATTAATATTAGAATTAAATAATTGCAAACCCCAAGACAGACCTAATACTTTAACTAAATGAAAAAATTCAGTAATTAGAGCATGTAATAATTTACCTATACAAATGACTGTAAAAGAAATGTGGGCTTATTTAGAAACTTATTTAGGAAAGGTAGCGTTAGATATATATGTTACAGCCAAAAGATTAAAACCAGATGAAATAAGACTAAGAATGGCTGGAGGAGAAAATCCTAGAAACTTTACTAGTTTTATTCTATAAAAAATTATAGGATCAGACCCAAGTAGAGACAATGTGTATGAACAAAATAAAGCCTTAGAAGAATTAGAAAAACTAAGGGGGGTGTATTTAATATAGACTTTTAAAGACTTTGATTGACATTTTTCAAGTGACTAACTTTGATGAATTTCATTAACTTTTATTG
Organism: Forsythia suspensa; assembly: GCA_023638005.1. NCBI lineage: Eukaryota > Viridiplantae > Streptophyta > Magnoliopsida > Lamiales > Oleaceae > Forsythia > Forsythia suspensa. The sequence continues at coordinate 576,779 of JALRMA010000416.1, read as the reverse complement.
ATTTTTATGGATTTTAATAGACTCTTAAAAACTTTTATGGATTTGTATAGATTTCATTTTGAAAGATTTTCTTAGACTTTCACAGACTTTTATGAACTTTTATGGACTTTTTTTAATTCAAAATTTTGAATATAAAAATTTAATATCCCAAAATTAAAAATATGTCGCAGGAGAGAAGTGTAGTAATAATTTATTTAATTGTATTAATATTATTAAATTCATAAAAAAATGTTCTATTTAATTGTTGCAAGTAACTACGTCAAAAGTTAATGATATAGATTATAATCTTCATTTTTATATTTAATAATCTATATGTAACATATCATTATTAATCACGACAATTACATAATAAATAACCAAACTACCAATTTACGAAGAAAAAAATGCAACCATTATATAGAAAAAACAAGAATGAAAATGAAAAAAAAATACATTAATAAAAAACTAATTTTTAACTCGATGAAATTCATTAATAAACTATAATCAACAATTATATAAGAATTTAATTATAAATTTATCTTTTTTTTTAATGAAAAATGAAAAAACGATGAAAAAAAAAGAGAAAAAAATAATTATGGGAATATTGAAGAAAAAATCACATTGTCTCTAAAAGTTTATAGAAGGAAAAAGACGAAAATGAAAAAATTGTTAGGAGAATATTGAAAAGAAAAAAAAAATCAAATCGATAAGATATAAAAATATTTGTAATTAATCATGGTTATAAGATTTGTAGAAGGAAAAAGAAAGAAGAGAAAAAAAAAATAGTTAGAAGAATATATTGAAGAGGAAAAAAAATCACATTGAAGAAAGAGAAAAATATTAATTTTGACTCTATAATTTGTTGAAAGAAAAAAAAAGAGAAATGTTCCATACAGAAAAAAAAATAAGGGACTGAATTTTTTTTTTTCCCAAAGTCTTTCAAAATCTTAAGGGTGAATGAGAGATAAATTGTGATATTGTTTATTAATACATTGTGTTTTAAAGTTTGTACATATAAAATGATCCATAAAGTCATTAAAAGTCATTGACATTTTGAATACTCCTTAATTTCGTAGGATTTTAAAATGTCTTAATTGAATATCGCGGGATTTTATAAGACTTTTTAAAAGTCTTTACAAATCTAAATTGAATACCCCAAGACTTTTATGAATTTAAAAAGTCTAAATTGAATACACCTAGACTTTTAAACTCCATAAAAGTCTTTAAAAATCCTATCAATTTTTAATTGAATACACCCTCCTAAGTATATGTAACATGAAATACATATAACCATTTTTATTAGAATTTGAAAGATTAGTTAGTAGCTTTAGATGTACCCATATTAGATAGACTATATAGGAAGATTCCACCACCATGGAATGATAAAATTAAAATTGATGTAGAAAACTGGGATTCAAAAGAAACAACTATTAGTGCTACCATAAAATTTATAACAGATAAATTAAAAGAATATTCTATAGAAGAAGTAGCTATAAAGCAATTAAAGCAATTAAATTATTCTTTTTGTTCAGATTTATACACACATTCTTCTGTTTGTTTTTTTCCTAAGCTTCTGTATTTTTTGTCTTTACAATCATATATACGACCAGGGGGAAACTGGTATTTTCCTCCAATATCGTATTATTTATTCATGGGTTCTTTTCTTTTTCCAAACTCTGTCTTTTTTTTATTTAGGCTTTTTACTACTACTTTCTTTCATTTTGATTTCTATATTTGGTTGATATTTTTCTTCTAATAGTGTCTTAATCTCTGATTCTTTGGTTCTTCTAAAGTTCCTATAATATTCCATGTCTATATAAATCCAAACTCTTTATTATCGTCTTCACTTTCATCTTCACTTTCTTCATCTAATGCATTGATTTCTTCTTCACTTTCATAGTCTTCTATTTCTATATATCTACAACTTTCTTTTTCATTTTCGTCATGCTTTGTTTCTTCTGCTTGGTAATTGTAATTTCCAAATTTAACATTTTTATACACATATTATCTTCTGGTACTAAAATTGGCTTTTCTAAAAAGTTTGCTATTTCTTTGCTAAGATAGCTTTTATACCTTTCTGTCTTAATAAGGTAATGATTTGATCATTTTCTAATTTATACTTAGGGGTACTATTTTCACTAAGTCTCAAATTAGTAGATTTTCTTCATTTCTTTTCATTTGATATCCTCTATTCTTTATTCCTATTTTAATATCTTTATAATTTTTTTTGTTCTAACTAAATAATCGGTGTAAAATAAACTATACCTCCTTTGTTATTCATATTCAACCCTATGCTTCCTAATAATCCCAGTTCTATGTCTATGTCAATGCCTGTAAATCTATTATCATATAAATATATTAATGTCTTGGCTCCTAAATTTTCTCTATGTAATCTTTTTATTCCTACCATTATCAATCCTGCATGTGTCTGTTGAAGATTTTTATTTGTTATTTCTTTGTAAGAATCTTTTTTTACTAAGTCTAAAGATATAAACTGATCTTCGTGTGTACAAGAAATATATATTTCTACGCAATGTTGGTATATCAAAGATTTACTAAAAAGATTTTCTTTTTTGTATATATCTACAGTTTTTATTAATTTTAGTTTATTCTGTCTAGAAGTTTCTACTTATTTTTCTATATCTATTAAAGATTCTAATCTAGTTTCTGATTCTATTTTTCTAGTTGAATATCTCATTAAAAGATTTCCTATATTCTACTACTACTAGCTACAACGTGTTTATCTTTATTCATTTTAAATTTATTTACTTCTAAAATATTTCACTATTTTAATTTTTAATATATTCTAAATTATTTTCTAAAATTTTTATGCGTTTATTAAAAATTTTAAAAGTAGTTCTATTTTTCTATTATTTGAAGAAATGTTTCTTTCTAGATTTCCGCGTAAATTTATAATTAGATCTACTACACTATTTAGTTGCTTATCTTAAGATGTTTAAATTTTTTATCAAAATTACGAACTAAAGAAGCTTTGTCTAAACTATCTCTTTTCTTTAAATTCCCTAGTAGTTCTAAATTTAAATAATCTATTTTATTCATATACTAAATAAAGTTGACTTTAAAACATGTTATGATACCAATTTAGGACGATTTCTTGTATTACTAAAAATGAATAACAAATTACTGGTAAAATATTATTATAGTCTGAAAATAATTATTATAAATGTAAATTACTTGTAAATATTACAAACTTCTTTCTATGTAACCTAAAACAAAATTCTAAAGTTGATCTTAGTCTTTGTTGCTTTACAGATTTAGAATAATTATATGAAATTGGAAATCTCATAAATATCTTTGACTTTTTAGAAGTTGATAAAATATTTATCTTTTCGTGTTATTCTACAAGATCTTTAATCAAAAAACTCAGACATTGAGAGATAGAGTTCTCAACAATTTGCAACTTGATTTGTTAAGATGAGTCACCTCTATTTCTATCTAACAAGGATAATAAACAAATATTGATAAAAACTTTTAATTAAACAATTAAGCAGATATATGGAGTTTAATTGCATAAATAAGTAAGCTTAAAACAGTATTGATGTAATTGTCTTAATTTGAGTATTTTACTATTCAGAAAATTAATTTTCTTCACTTTTTTTTTACATTTTTCTTGACCTTCTTAAAAGACTTAAGACTGTAGCTAAAAACTAAATTCCATCATGTTTAAAGAGGTTCTGAACAAATTCCCATTCTCGGGAAAAAATATAACATTTCTTTACTTTTTCATTTTAGCTATGGAATCCAGAAAAAGAGGCTAAGTTTGAAAATAAAATAAAATTCTTGAAAAATAAAAATAATATTTTTGAAGAATTAATTGCTTAGTAGGTTTTTCTTTTTTTAGGCATTTCCCGAAAATGCAATAAAGTAAAAGATAATTAAATAACAAGATGAGATGAGATGAGATGAAAAACTTACCTTTATTGAAGAAATTTCTAAGAAGATCTTACAATACAAGAGAGATTACAAGAGAGATGCTGTGTAAATTTGTGTGTGTTACTTATGCTATAAGCAAATATACTTATGGAGAAAGAATATAATAAAATAATTGTACAACTTTACAAGTGTATGGTTAGGAAAGAAAGAAGAAAAATTAAATGCTTTTCTTGTGCACCTTTTTGACTTCTCATTCACGTTTCATTCTTTTCAATTATTTCTTTTTCATGTAGCCTTTTTTACTTTGCTTTTTGAGTAATTATCTTGATACTATACATTTTATATATATATATATATCACATATTTGATGAAAAGAAATTTTGTTCACAAATCCGTTCGTACACTTTGAGTTTTGTCATATATTGTAAGTTTTCTTTATACTTTGGTGTTGTTTCTTTCTCGATTGTTGGTGTTTTTGCATTATTGTAGTTTGATTTGGTTTAATTAATTTCAGTTCTTGTGTTCCTTTGTCCGTTTTGAGGTTATTTTGGATATTCGCACTACGAATTCAATTTATCTTGTCTATCCTTCTTTGTTGCTTGGCTTCATTTCTCAATTTACAAGTATGAAATTATTTTGTTGTTAAATGTTTTAGAAATTATTATATTTAAGTTATGTTTTGAAGTTTTTAGTCATTTTATTGTTTTTTTAAAAGTTTTGTGTTTCTATTGTTTGTATGTTTAGGCACACATTTCTATTTTTGAATAATAATATATTAAATTGAGGCATGTTTTAGTCTTTAAAATTTCTATATTGAAGCATGTTAGAAATATTAAACTTGAGAATAAAGAAGAGATATTAATATGTTCATTGGTTTCATAAATATTTATTTCAAATTTGTAAACTATACATTTTCGATAACAAATAAATTTTATATATATATATATATATATATATATATATATATATATATATATATATATATATATATATATATACACACACACGTGTGTGTGTGTGTGTCAGAATTTGATGCAAAGAAATTTTGTCCACATATCCATCTCGAGTTTTTTAGTTTTCTCACAAATTGTAATTTTTCTTTATACTTTGAAGTTGTTTCTTTCTCGATTGTTGGTATTTTTGCATTATTGTAGTTGTGTTTTGTTTAATAAATTTAGTTCTTGTGTTCCTTTGTCCCCTTTTTAGGTTATTTTGGAGACTTGCACTACGTATTCAATTTATCTAGTCCATCATTCAGTGCTGCTTGGCTTCATTTCTCAATATATAGGTATGATATTGTTTTGTTGTCAAAAATTTTAGATATCATTATATTTAAGTTATGTTATTGAAGTTTTTAGTCATTTTTATTGTTTTTTAAAAGTTGTGTGTTACTATTGTTTGTATGTTTAGGTGCATATTTCTATTATTGAAGGATAATATATTATATTGAGGCATGTTTTAGTCTTTAAAATTTCTATATTGAAGCATGCTAAAAATATTAAAATTGAGAAAAAAGAAGATAGATTAATATGTTCATTGGTTTCATATGAGTTTATTTTCCCTGTGTATGTATTTTTAATGGGGAAAGTTGAACTATTATGATTTAGCAATTCTAATTATTTGGGACTCATTTTAAAGCTATGCCAAAATGTTGCTGAGCAACTTATTCTTTTTAAATATTGGATATATTTTGCTACTTCGACAATAAGTTGAAGATTGATAATGCAATTTTCTTCATTAATATGAAATATATACAACTTGATCTTTCTCACTAGAGTTGAAATGGGCGGGGCGGGACATGGCGAGGCGAGGCGGCAAAGGCGGGGGAAAAGAGGAGGTTGGTTAATGTTATCAAATTCAGTGTTGTTTTCTTGACTCGTTCATTGATTAATTCATTCAACAATGGTGGGAATTCGTGTATGTATTCATTCAAGGCAATAAGAGTTATTAAACAATGCATAAGTTAATTTACGCTTTTAAATTTAGTAATTGCGATTGCGAACTTGATACCTTCTTTGTTCCTTTTATTACTTTCTTCTTCTTCACTTAATTTTTCACTATACAATATAATCTGCTTTTGTTTCAATGGTATGGAATATATCATTTCAATAATTGTTATATTGTATAAGATCCAAACACCCATTTATAAGGGTTATTATTAAACTCCTCTTCGCATTGCACGTAATGTTACTATCCTATTGTCATTGTCAACTTATGGACTGCCACATATTATGAGCACCACTAATAGAATCATCACAATATAATTGTTTTTCTTCATTATCTCTTATTTTTTATTTTAAATTTCTTGTGGTATTACCAATATGGAGGAAGATAAATGATTGTAGTATTAATTATATCCAGTTAAATGCAGAATTAATGCAGAATTAATATAGTTCCAACACATGTAAGGGTTTCTGCAACCCGTCATTCCATTCCCACTTATTATTACAACATTTCTTGCACTTTTTTCGATACGTCTTAAATTACACGTATGCTCAAAACATATACTGGATTGAATTAGCATAAGTATTAACTCGGCATTGATTTCTTTTGAAGAGTATATCTTTATAATTTACTACTAAGATTGCAAACAAATTTACACTGAAAAAAGACATATAGCTCATTATTATGTGGCACTGAAATGTTTATTAAAAAGAAGAACAAATACTTGTATTGCCATAAATAGCTGATTGTTTAGCTCTCGAGTATTAAACATAACTGACACGAGAAACATAAAAGCTAGTGATGAACAATGTTTATTAACTTGTTCAACTGATAATAATGTAGAGCAAAGGTTTACCTAGAATTGATGGATTCTATAGGCTATATCAATGCTTCAGCAATAGGATATCCGACTAAAACCTTTTTTACATGCAATGCGAAAACATTGATGGAGCGTTCTACAGTGATAAGCATATCTAATCAACTTCAAGTAACCTGATTTATCTTAACACATACATTTTAAATAATTCAGAACTTTTGCTTCAATACAATACCAAATCAAATGTTCTTGATTTTGTACGTCTTACAATGGATGAAAAAAAAACTTTTCTACATCAAAGCTATACTAAAAGATTGGGAGGCAACTGATTTTAAGTACGAGATACTTTGTATCCTCAGTTCTTCTGCAACACTTGATATGGGTGAAAACAGCACCAAAAACAAAGAAAAAGCACCGGCGAGACACATACCAAATCCACACAAAACTTCTGCCAACATCTCCATCGACAAAAAGATCACTTTTTCAAAGTTCTGATCCACCTATTCCCGTAAAAAAGAAAACAGAGATAGATGAAAGTGAATACTTGGAGAGAAAAAATCTGTGATCACCTCATTGTTTTGTGGTGAAGCTATTTTTAGAACTATTTTGATCAAATTCACCATCTAACTCTAATTCATATAATTCATATTAGATGAAATAAACATTGCAATACATATTTGATAGTATGGTGTATTTTGATGTTTTATATTTCGAGGATAGCATATAACAATGGTAGTAATTATTTTGAATTGTGTAATGATGAAAATGTAAAACTTTTATTTTGCTAAGTAATATTTTAGTCTTATGATCAACAAATGAATTCAATGTGCTATAAATAATATCTTTATCTTATTTATCTTATGTTACATTTATTATATTCCAATTCACAAGTACTTTAGGGCTAATGTTCGATATTTCGATGTCGACATATATGTACAACATGCTTATACAATAGTTATCTTAAAGAAGTTTCAATGCATTTGATCGTTTCATATAAACATTTCAAACATAATTTCTTGTATAACTTAAAAGTTCCAACCTACATTTGGTTTCTTTTATGTATATTTTGAGAATCAAACCTTTTGAATATCTATGGAACATATCAATTCACGATAAAAAATAAAAGATCACAAACGTTAATTAGCTATCTTTTTCCATCATCCATAGTCACATTTGAATCCCACAATATTCTCTCTCCAAATGAGACAATATACTTAATAACAAAACTTCAACTCAAATAATTACTCTTTCAAAATATTTACAATTAGTGACCAACAATTTACTAAAAACCACTTCACTAATAGCCAAAAGTTTACTCATTTCTAAATTTTCTTAAAAAACTAAAAACCATTACTCTAAATACAAACATACAATTCTAATTTACAACACAACAAAGCATCTTTTCATAAATAATACATTTATTCAATTCCAAAGATCTAAATTCCAAACATTTGAATCCCACAATAACTATTTTACATGATCTTTTTACACAAGATATTGAACTCAACTTATAAGTTTGGGAATTCAAAATATGTACACAGAAAAAATTGGATAGCCAAGCCAAATGGAAGAGATTATACCCATAATAGTTAAATGTACAACAGTATTAGCTGGTACCATTATTGAGGTTTTTTTTTTGAAAGTTTCCTACCTCTTTGCTCATTAACCAATTGAATTATATAAATAGGATAAATAAGAAAACCAATATTATTTCTCCAAATGAAACAATATAGTGAATAACAAAACTTCAACTTAAATAATTGCTCTTTGAAAATATGTACAATTAATTACCGACAATTTACTACAAACCAATTCACTAATAGCCAAAAGTTTACTCTTTTCTACATATTCTTAAAAAACTAAAAGTCTTTACCCTAAATACAAACATACAATTCCAATTTATAACATAATAATAACTAACTCTTTTCATAAATAATACATTTATTCAATTAAGCATTAGAAATTCTAACGCCCATTCCAACTTTGAGATCAAATACCAAATTCACAATTAAACTTATGTAAGTATTATTTCTTTGTTTTTAATTCTACAACTACAACTCAAAAATTATTTCTTTTATCAATTTTGTCACAAACTATAAAAATCCATTTACACATAAATTTCATCTTCATATCACATTTTATATACAATAATTATTGCTCTTTTTCATTTTATGAATAAAACTATAATCAACTATTACAATTTCTAATTCATTCTAATTGTAAATTCTATCTTTTTACATTTATAATAATAACACTTCTTATTGTCTTATCTTATTTTTTTTACACTTCAAGATGGCCGATAACAACAATGTCAGCAAGATCGTAAAGCCATGAACATTAAAAATAGTAAATATTATAATACGCACTGAAAATAATATGTGTGTTTCAAATTACTAATTTTCAACCGCTATATGACCATAGAGAACACACTAGCTACGCACTTTCTAGAGACATTGAAGGATTGCAATGTAGCGACCTAAATTTATTAAACTTATTTATTTATTCTTTTAGAAAATCTTTATTGATTTTCATCACTTTAGTTATTTTGATGTAAATTATATATATATAAAGATATATAATGAAAATTTACTTAAATTGTTTACGATTTGATATAGCTTAAATCATGACTTTATATTATAATTTATAGTATTCGGTAAAAACATTCAGTTCGAAATAAATGGTATTAAAATTCACGCTTATTTTTAATCATGCAATTATTCTTTTGATTCTCACAAATTTGGTTTACGTCACAAACACAAACAAATGACAATTAATTAAGTCAACGTAAATAGAATAATAATTATCATTTATACTTTTCAAAATACAACTTCATATTAGTCCGTCACCCACCTGCTACAAAATATTTACTTCCCCTACACATAAACATTCATATAGAAAGCTTCAAAAATATGGTGGGGGTGGGAAGAGTAGTCTATATTATTTCACGTTCTTATATCTCGATTTCTAAGTAGATGCCTTTAAGAAACCATCCATTATTGTCCGTATCGTAAACTTCAAAGTCACGAATAATGGTGTATTTCCACATGTAATATCCAGGGGCATGAGTGAGATATGACCGTAAATCGATGGTTGTAACCCAACGCTCTCTCCTCTTCAAAAAGAAGACAACGACCCACTTGCCCGAGACAATGCTAAATCGTCAATTGGCATTTTTACCTAAAAGAAAAACATATAACACGTGAACAATCACGGTTCGGTGAGTAGGGTGTGCCGCGTGTCATCATATATCTACATGAGTGTCATGCAAATTGGGCCCATTACGAACTTAATTATTATGCACCCTTTTTTTATAAGCATGTCCCGATGGCTTTCCATAAGAATGGTTTGTCTTGACGACCAAGCTGTAGTAAAGGTATCTGAAGCTTTGTCTTGTGGCTATTATTTCATATTTTAGGTCCAGTCTTGACGACCTATCATTTCATGTTAATCTTATTAGACTGTCTTGGCGGTCTAAATTTCTTTATAGAGTCTATCTTGACTCGAATATTTGCGTATACAAAAGCCTTTTTATAAATATTTTGGTGCACAATATTTAAGCTCGTAATATAAATGTCACACAATAAATGTGAATCATTTCATCATATCATACTTACATCATACATCCTTTATTAAATCATAAAATGAAAATTTAGAATCAAACTTTAACACCTCATATGGTTCTCAAATAACGAAATTCTAACATAATAATATAAGTTGTTCTTTTGCATTACATATTATTATAATAGAGTATTTATAAATATCAATCATCCATAAAATGAGTTGTATATTAATAACAACATAATTCATTATCACTAAACCGAACATAATAATAATACCACAAAAATCGAAAATAATAATTCAAGATTCTTGAAATGAGCACAATAATAATATAAATAATCATAACTAAAGTTCTTTTCATCAATAGTTCATTTCCATATAAGTCTCGGTAGCTTAATCTTAGTCCCAAATTTGTCGTAAACCATTATCGCATATTATTGATCTTTTCTGTATTTAGCATTAGTATAAAATAAAAACTCAATTATTAATATCAAGATTAAGCACTAAAATTTTATGTTAAATAACGACTCAAATAATATTCCTAAACCTACTCACCTGATAACGAAGAATTGTCGTAAAATTTGGTACCTATTTTATCAACAACCCGAAAAGAATTAAATTAGTATTCCATACCACATGGTTGTGCCTCCAAAGCACAACCATGGTGGTTGCTCCTCTAGGGCACAACCTTATGGTTGTGCCCCAAGATCACAACCTTAGTGGTTGTGTTTACGAAGCTTTACAATCGCATCGGTTGTGCTTTGAAGCACAACCATCACTCTCACTAATATTCATACCTTTATCCGCTATAATCATTTGCTGACTTTTTAACCATTTACAAAGCGTATTTATAGATGAAAAGAGGCGGTGAAAATTAACTAGAGTTATATTAGAGCGGTTTTATTTAACCACGTCATCTTGGTTTCTGATGGGTTAGGTTAAAATTATTATAATTTAACACATTAAAGCATGTGATAAAATACGTGTTCCGCCTTCCTTTTTTTATTTATTATTATTATATATGTATATATATTTATTAGATAAGAAAAGAAAATTTTCGATCGTTACATGCAATCTACAATAATGTTTGATATTTCTTTCGCAAAAAAAAAGACAAAGGAAAATATGAATGGAAAACAACATCCGAAGAAACAAATGAACTTCATGCATAGATTGCATACAAATAAGACTACAACACAAACGATATAGTACGATGTAATATAAGCTACAATAGAGATCTCATCTCTGTACCAGATATCAAAATGCAAGAAATAAGTTCTCTCTAATCTCCGACAAACTATACATTCAATAGCCCAGAACATTCAATGTTCAGAATATGTTTCAAAAGTTCAAGCTCTATCCAAATGGTAGACAAAACTGAAGTTTTACTAATGTTTTTATCTTTGTCATACAATTTTACTACACATAATAATAAATTTATTCACATTTTTACATTTTTACTAACTATTCCGTATATAATTGAAATAACATGAAACCGTACAAAAATTTGAATCCATGAACCCCGAGCTCATAGACATAGTTGACAACAGCCTTACAATCCAGTCTAAACTGCAAACCTTGAAGATTTACATAGACGACTTGTATGCTACAATTAATGATTGAACGCTAATTCTATGTAATAACATTATCAAGTGCAAATAAATGTATTCTACATTCAAAATAATTTTTTGTTATATATATTTTTGTTAGTAAATTTCATGTATATGACAAACAATTTCTTTTTCCATCACATTTAACTACTAATTATACTAATTATACAACCTACCACAACGATTACAAAAACAATATTAGACAAACAACACATGCAACGCATACAGGCGCGATACTAGTATTTGTCAAAATAGTTGGATAGATTTCGAGATTACGGGTGCAATTGTTTTGTCCTTCCAATCGACTTGATATAACTTTTGAATGTAGTGACACAACATTGTAACCCCATAAATTTCCACTAAAAATAGTTCCACCAAATTTGATGTGATGAATAGTGTTACACTCATTTACAAAAAAATTGGTGTAATTCCTTATTTCTCATTTTGTCCATTATTTTTAACAATAACAAATTCTAATTCATTTTGTATCCCTTTTTATATATTTAATTACTTATTTAATGATTTAATTTTATTTAATACTTTTTTATTTAATTATATTTTTATTAACATTTATAATAAATTTTAATCAAGTAATATATAGTAATTACTAAATTCACTAAAATAAAATTACTCATTAAAATTCAAAAATTAATTACAAACATGATAATTAAAAATTAAGAAGAAATTAGCACATCAACATAAATATTGAAAAATAAAACTTCTAAAATAAAATACTACATAAACTAAGACAATGTGTACTCTGACATTAAGTGTAATACGCTTTTTTAAAAAATATATATATTAATAGATCCAATATTTTAGTTAATTAAACTAAAAATTTTATTTAGTAATTTAAGTAGTAATAGAATAAGTAATTAAATAATTTTGAAATAAATTAATTTTTGAGAATTAAGAAAATAAAGAAAATAAGAAAATATTATTCATTTGCACTAAATTTGGTGAAATGGGTTGGAGTTGATTTGTAAGATAGTGTGAAAATTGCACCAAATTTGGTGGAATGATTGGAGATGGCCTCTCATTAACAAAATAAAAATATTACTTCTCCACAATAGTAATAATAATGTAGAATGTCAAATAAAACCAAATGGGGTGAGAAAATAGAATATCAACTTATAAGCACGTGTTTGATGTTAAAATTATTTTTAAGTACTTATAAGTTGTGAGTTATATAGAATGTCACGAATAATAAGTAAGTAGTAAATTAAGGATCCTACAAAATATATGAATAAAAATATATTAGATCGGTTTGACCAACTAAATTATAAGTTAAGTTAAGACAAACAAAAAACTAAAGTGAGACGTTACTAGTATTGTTGGCGTTCTTTATATTATTTATTCAAGTTACTTTTTTTGTTTGAATTTAGTGATGATTTGGATATTTGCTCAAGTAAAAATTTATTTATCTACAACTTGAAGATGCTGGAGTTGGGATTCTATTATAATCACGATTCAACATCGAATATTTGATTTATCACCGACCGTAGGGAGGTTTACTTCGCTATAAACACACACAAAAAGAACTTTTTTGTCCGTCACTACGTCTTCATCCTCTCAAACCAAAACCCATATATCTCTCTCAATTCCTCAATTTCTCCATATTCTTCTCCATATTCATCAAAATCAAACTCCGTTCAAACAAAACTCTCTCTCTCTTATTCTTCTCAACCATTAAAATCCTCTACGGTCGGATTCCACCGCAAAGAAAAGCGGTATACTAGTTATCAAGACTGTGGAAGTTTTTCCTCTACTGGTCCAAAAAAACATATATACTTCTATCTTCATCTTCATTTTCATAATTGATTTTTCTCCATCTTATCTCATTTTTTCTTCAAATTCAATCTCCTCAAATCAAATTCTCAAATCCACATTATTCTTCATCTACTACATTATTCTCAAAAGTTGTTTTTTCTCCATCATATCTCTTCTATACTTCAAATTGATTTTCCTCAAATCAAATTCTCAAATCTACCTTCTTTTTCGTCTGCTACATATTTGAATTGCCATTGAATTTGAATCGTAACTTACGGTCAAATCTACCACGAGAAAGCGGTATATTTTATTTTTGTGCTTTCTTTTTTCTTGTGGTTCATGAATACATTATTTACTATTTTTTGAGTTACATAACTAGCAGTATGGATTATTTGCTTTGATCCGCCTTTTTTTTTATGTAGCTTTTATGTAAAAGATGTACTTAAGAATTGATCACTATAAAGTCTTGATTTTGGGAATGATTAATGCCATTACTAATCGAGTTTAAAGGGTATATGGATAATTAAAAAAGACCTGGTAAATATGTGTTTTTTTTTTTTTTCATATTGACAGTAGGTAGGGTTCTGTAATTACACTTTAGCTTGTGGTAAGGTTTGTGCTATAAATTTTGTTAACAAGAAATCTTCTACAAAAATGTAGCGTTTGTCTGATTGTGCTAGAAGGAAAATTTTGATTTTGGCAAGCATTTTGTGGGTGGATTTGCTACCACTACACATGGTAGCCATCTCACAATCTGAGAAAAATCTATTTAAAAAAATAGTAAAAGAAGGAAAGATTGAACAAAAGAGATGATCATAAAACAAAATTTTTTATGATTTAAGAAATAAATAAGGGATTAAATAAGAAATCATTGATTTTACTATACATGGTTTGAAATTAAAATAGATTTTGAAATTTTAATTACTTTGAATTGAATATTAAAAACTAGTTTACTTCAAAGAGTTAGAGAATAGGGGTTTGAGAGTTTCACATGGGTAAACAATTGAAATGGTAATTTTGATGGCAGCGTGATTTTCGTTCTCTTTTATGGAATGATAAATTTCAGTCCCCTTAAAAAATATAATTTTTGGTTACAATATTTAGATGTCTTTAAACAATTAAATTGAATTTTAAAAAAGAAATAGTAATAGTATTTGTACAAAATAAATGGATATTTATAAGAAAATTAATAAGTTATAGTAAATTTCAAATTTCAAAATAAAAAAGAGTACGTGGCCTAGTGTTCACATAAATGGCCTATGTAAAAGGCCAGTTGGCCCATTCCATTCAAGTCGGGCCTTGCCAACCAATCCATTTGCCACCTCTAGATATGAACAAAAAGTGAACCAAATTGATTGATGAGGAAAAGTGGGCATGAATCGAAATTAGAACCAAGGTAGCATAAATTGATTCCAATGGGTCATGCTACTTGTACAGTATACATATTACTGTATATTGGTGTACAGAAGATTACGTGGCAAAAATGTGCAATGACCTATTTGTCCACGACTTATTTTCACAAATTCACTTGTTATCAATGATAACGCAGCGATGAAATTGAAAATTCCCTCCATTTCACCATTCTTAGTGGGATCCTCTTAGAGAGAGAGAGAGAGAGAGAGAGAGAGAGAGAGAGATCGTGGTCGTCGGGCAAAATATTTGACATTGGAAAGAGAAAATCCGTCACCGCACCGGCCATATCGTTATTCAAAACACAAGCCTGTAAAAAGAGTGAAATATAGAAAAAATCTGTCACCGCTTCTCAACTGTGGTCTCCAGTGAAATTGACGTCAGTTCAGTTTCATGGGTTTCATGATTCACATGTGTAAGCCATTATTTTGAGGTTTATTTGGGATCTTGATTATCTGGGATTTGACAAAATTAGGTTAAATACCTTTGAAAGATTTGGGTTCAATTATGTCAACAATTTATGGGTTTCTTACCTCTCTTTTATGTAAATACTTCTGAATTAGGTATATTTTTTCACAAAAGTACACTAGTATCCCAAATCGTTGAGACATTGAGATTGTAATCTGTCAATTTCCTTTCCTTAAAGTATTATGTTTCCAAACATGAAAAATGATATAATGTCCAATACCTGTAGTTCCATTAAATCCAAATTCCATAAAAGAAATTGTATTGGAAGTTAAATTGGCAATTGCAGTAAAGCATGAGGTCATTTTTAAGATATTTTATATTTGAAAAGTTTTATCTTTGTGGGCTTCTTAATGTGGACATGTACATACACTAAATTATTATACAATAGTTTATCTATAGACTAGGTAAAGTTGCTTCTTAAATCTTAGGAGATAATCTTTTCTAATTTTATAACCAACATTATAGGTTAATTATAACTGCTATAAATGAATTGTTAGTAATTCATGTACATTTGCGCATGCAATGACTACTGAAATGATAGGAAATAATAAAAGAATTTGTCATAGTTGCATACGGCCAGGGCACAACTTGTCGAAATGTCCAAAAAAAAATCAATGCCCGGCCTGTGGAGAAGACTTTTTGAAATGGATGAAAGTGGAGAAGAGGATTGTGAACTTATGCATGTTATTCTTTTGTTGTAGTAACAATTGTAGTTATTTCAAGTGGAGTTTCTATGGCTATATATGCGGCCAACCCTGTGCAAACTGAAGATTTTTCTCGTATATTCAAAATATTTGTTTGGATATCTGAAGAAGAAGACGTGATATCCCTCAACTAACTATTCAAAATAGAAAAGAAATTGCGGAAGAGAATGAAAAAGAAAAGGGACAGGCAGGACATAATTAGATCATTGAATGCAATTTAATATTGAAGTTTGTTCATGCAAGTGTTGCAAACATTGTTTTGCTTGGCTTGGTTTTATGTATGAATTGCCTCTTGTTGGAATTACTAATTGAAGTCTATAAATTATGTTTGGTGATTACTTTGCTAATGTTTAGTCAATTGTTGGGGATGGCTTCTCTTTTGGTATGTAAACATGATCTAGATATGAGTTGGATGTTTTATGTACTTGTTTATTATTAGAGCATTTGTATCCTAGTCAAGGTAATTCTATTTTCAGATTGTTTTATTTCTTTTCTCCAGGTCAGTTTTTGTTAAAAGGTGGACCTTAATTAATTTTATTCTATTTTCATTTTTTTATTTCTTTCCTCAGTTATTAACATAAGTGACCAAAAGTGTTTGTAAGATATTTTGAATGCATCCATCAAAGCAAATTTATATGAGTGCTGAATCTACAATGAGCATAAAATTATTATACAGGTTCTCAATAATAAGGATGGTGGCTAAAGGGCTGGCTAAGACACTTCCAATTAAGAGGCTAATGCCGTGGAAAGATAGGCTATAGAAGCCAAGGCATTAAACAATAAATATGTATTCGTTATTGAGACATAGAGTCACCATTTCGGACCTGTATTCTCTCCACAATTCTATGATAGCATAAATAGAGTCATCATGATTGAAAGTCAATATATTTAATATAGCATTTGATTTCCTTTACAAAATAAGGCATGAAATGGATAGTCTTGAACATGAATACATAGTTAACTATTAAAATTGCATATTCAAGCGAGCACATTACTCAGCAGATTCATTGAAATGTTATTATGGTATTCTTCAATCTACATGAAATGTTAGTAAGAAATGCATGTTACATGTTAAACATATTTATTGGTTTACTATTACAATCATTCATTGCTCCGGGAGTTGCTTCTTACACGAAGAGTTGATGTAACCCATACATTGGCATCAAACTATGATCTATCCCATACGTAGGCAACAAGCTAACACCAAAAGAAGGGTTCCAATGTTTATAGTGAGCTCTCAGATCTTTAAATGAAACCAAATGTCACCGACCATATAAAATGTTGATAGTTGGTTGAATACATTTTCACAAAAAACTATAATAGAGCTTGAAATTGGCTTCACTTACCGAGGGTTGTGTTGAAAAAGGTAGAGGAGGCAGCACGAGATATTGTGATTCCTAGAATGGTTGAGTGATAGCACCAGGCTCTTGGATATTCTTTTCTCTCGAGCTCTTATATTTGTTTGATTGGGAAGGCACTTATAAATCATATATAAGTTGACATGATAAAATGTTTGAGATATGCTAAAATTGAAACATATATTATGAGTTGGAAGGCATACATTAGCTTTCCTTGAGCTCATTTCAATGGGCCTTTTCTATGTAATTTTTAGGCGTTCCTTCGCCGAGCACTTGGATCCAAATGTTTCCACTCGTATTCTTTTCCGTTTCAATGCTATCAAAACCTACTTCACCACTTTTGTTGGGAATGGATATTACTTTCACAACTTATTCTCGATTTCGATTTAGATAAGTCATTCGATTGAAATTCAATCCACTATGATCTCCCAGGTTCGTTCTTTATCATCTCAAGTCCGCTACTTAGAAAAATACAAGACACATTTGATCATACCTTAACTATCCAAGAGTACTAATCCAACCATCATAATTGATTTTGACCCTCATATGAAGTCTACTCACATTTCTCCTCCATCTCCTCAAAATATACGTATCGAGAAGTGTTGTGACATTGTTATGGATCAATATTGAGATAGCATGCTTGCAAATTATTCTCCTAAACTTGAATAAATGACAACTGCAAACAGATTGAAGTTTCTCTCTCTGAAACGAAACCGTAAATATTGACAACCCTCTTGAGTAGAGATAACCTCGTAATACACTTTTCCAGTTAGGGCCGGGCAAAAAAATGCAACTTGACAACTCGACCCGACCCGAACCGACTAAGGTCGGTTTGGGTCAATTTTTTTGCCGGTTCGGGTCGCTTTTAGTATGTTCGGGGTCAATTTTTTGCCGGTTTCGGGTCGGGTTCGGGTTGGGTAAAACTCACCTAAAAGCCGACTTGATTTTGGAAAAATAATTTTATTTAATAATTAAGCTTTAATTGGGCCCAAAACCGACCCAACCCAACCCACCCCCGACCCCACCCCCACCCCCCCACCCCCCCCCCCTAGTTGTACATGGATCATTTGTGAAAATGACCTAAAATCCGCTTAAAACTCCTTCTCTACTTTACTACACAATGCACGTTCATATTATTCAACAAATTGCTTACGAGATGTTTACGCATGGAGATACCCATTGAAAAATGTATTCATACTTTCACTATATTGAGTAGTGGACATCCCCCCAAAAACTAATTTTCAAGAAACATGGAACCCAACGACTTCGCTCTTTGTAAAGTCCATATAACCAATCAAATTTTTTGCTTCTTCAATTTTTGTTCTTTGATTGGATCTTTCGTTATGATGATGAGACAATAAATAGGAATGTTGTAAATTTGGATGATGAAATTACAGGAGAATCGATAATGAGACAAGAAGGAAAAATGTAAACATATTTGATAATAAAATGTTAGGAGAAGATAGTACGATTGTGCCTAAGGTTGAGATGAAATTTAAGGACTAAAATAAAGTATTTGAATTTAATAAAAGGTATGCTTACCATCTAGGTTTTCTAGTTAGAAAAGAAATTTGAAGAATGGTGATGATGAGATTGTAAGGTATCCGGCATTTACATATAGCCGAGAATGCCAAGAACTAATACCACAAGCACGTCATTAAAGCCTCAACCAACCATTTCAAGTAGGGTGTAAAGCTAGGCTGACAGCGTGTTCAGAGATTTGTGGAGCCTGGCAGATTAACATACTCTATCTTGAGCATAATAATAAAATTAGTCCTTTCAAATCTAAGTTGTACCGATGCAATCGAGAACTTAGTGCACATGTGAAACAGAAGCTTGAAGTAGATGATATAGCTGGAATTCCATTACATAAAAGTTATAACTCAGCTGTTGTTGAAGCATGTGAATATGAGAAGATGACACGTGTTGAAAAAGATTGTAAAAACTACATTGAAAAACGTGTTTGGGGCAGATAACATTGTCCTTGTTTTTACTTAGTATAGATTTGGATAAAGAGTCTCGATTGAAGAACGTATTTTGGACAAATAATAGGTGTGAACATGCATATAAGGAATTCAGAGATGTAGTCATTTTTAATACCACCTACCTGACTAATAAGTATGACAGGTCTTTCGCCCATTTTGTTAGAGTGAATCATCATGGACAATCAATATTGCTTGGATGTAGTTCACTTCCTAAATATCCAAACAAATAGCGAAAAACAATTAATCAGATTACATACTAAAGTATCAAAGAACAAAAATCGGAGAAGCAAAAAATTTGATTTTTCCTAAATAGCCAAACAAATAGCAGGAAAAAATCATTTACTTGTGTGAATCATTTCGCCAGTAAAAAATGTTGCCGGAGGAGATGATACAAGTACAACAAGAGGAGGATAAAATGTCGCGTTCGTTGCCGGAGAAGAATGTTGGCGGGTTCTCTGTCTTTTGTTCCTAAATGTCCCGCTTTTAGGTGCAGAAGAATTAAAGCAAAATGGTTGATTTCATTTCAAATTTGATACAAAAATATCGTGATATTTTACTATCAAAATATCGCGATATTTTGTTTTAACTAAAGGAAGCCACATAAGCTTCTATATACAAGAACTATTTTCCTTCGTATTCAAGCATAGATTTTCATCACAGAACAAATGGAAAAGGAAACCAAGAGGTGGACATGAAATAAATTTATAGAAAAGAGAAGGAAATGATTGGATTTGTGATTCTATATTAATTATTTGTTCATTGTTTTTCATGTTAGTTTCTTATTTGAGTAATTATGTTGTTATTTCAAGAGGTGACACTAGTGAATTTGAAGTAGGAAAAGTCAAACAATCGAATTAGTCTACAACAAACTCGAGACTCATCATAGTTTCCAAGTTGTTTATGTGCCTTGCTCCTCTCATATTCATCAATGCCCCAAACCTAAAGTTCGTATTCTTGGTTAAGACTAATGTCTTATTTTGCATTGGAACATAAAGCAACACTTCGTTTATCTTGTATTTAAATTATAACGGGTCTTGTTGTGGGTTCACATTCTCAAATCATTATGATTTCAGTTCCATTTGAACTTGAGTTCTATGGTTAAATTGAGATTTAATTGGATGTTGAGTTTCATTAGGAGCTTGCATTTGAGTATGTGTTTCATTGTTAACACCATGCTCTATTTGAGTTCGAGTTTCAAGCCTTTTATTCTCATCAATTTGATCAAGTACAACTATGACCACATTATTTGACATGAAATGCACTAGTCTCTACTTTCTTCTCCATTTTCAACTTTGGATTCTCTCAAGTATTCCCATGCTTCTAAGTCGATCGTGACCACACCTAGTGTTTTTACGGTATTGGGGTTTCTTCGATTTGAAATGGTAAAATAGAGATACACTAATCTCAATTCAAATAATTTAAGATCGAAAGAGGTAAGAAGTGTATTTCTATAATCGTATTATGACCAATCTCACATATCATATTCAAAACATGTATAAAAATGTTCAATGCTAATCTACAAAAACCATCACACAATGGCAATATAACTCTATGATATAAATACCACATTGCTAACTCATAACTCAACCCAATTTCTAGTTTGTCTGACATTAAAATTGAAAAAAATTAGAAATGAATTCATGAAAAAATGAACTTAATTGTTAAGATAGACCAAGTTTTCCATTCTTTCGAAGAATCCTTCTCTACATAAGCACTTCATTTTGAACGTGGTTGAGCCCTATTCTGTATTTGAAAGAAAATATAACAAAACATTACAATCGACCCACAAATGTAGAAAAAAAATACTAAAAACTCAGTGTAAATAAGTTTATTGTTGTTTCATCTTTATACTCTATACATTTTTCTTACAAAACGAGTGCAAGTTTGATGATTTTAAGTCAATTTCTTGAAGAAAACATAACGAATTTTGGTGAAAGAAAATGACGGAAAACCTAAAGTTGAAATGGTGCAATCTTAATATTTGTAATAGGAAATGAAAGGAAATAGTGTTGGGATGCTTTTGCCCTTATGAAAAGTGGGCACACAAAGGATACACAAGCATTTAACAATGAAGTGCATAGTTTTCGTTAGTCAATACTAGTACTATACCTATTTTAAAGCGTTGGAGATGATTTTAGGATGCCAACGGAGCAGGGGGAGGGCGGAAATTAAAATATCCCTATTTACTTCATGTTTAAATAAATATTTATTTTTTATTTTTTAATACGATTTAAATTTTAAAATATAAAGATAAAATAAAATAAAAAAATTCGGTGTGAGTTTGGTAAATTCGGGATGAGGCAATACTGGATATGATATTTTGCCATCCCTAGATGAATGGGGTGGGGCAAGGCTGGGCGAAATATTTTACCATTCACTCCCTTTCTTAAGTTGGGTACCGACTTACAATTATGTCAATAGATTGGAGAGTAATTTTAAAATTGGTAAAACTGAGAACGAAACGCCATCGTATCGTGGGTACAATAGAAATCAGTCCTCTCTGCAACGCAGTAAAAGCGGCCTCGAGCTTGACTTCCACTCCCTCTATCATTTCTCTCCGACCAACAAAATCCAAACCCTAGGCGTAACAAACACCGGTGCACCACCACTGATGGCGATCCGCCACCTCCTAACCGCCGCTCGCCGCTATCGACATCCGGCTCATGCATTCACCGCCTTTCGTTCCCACTCCACCGCCGTCGCCGCAGCTACCTCCCATTACCCCCTCCCACCTCCCCCAACCGCCATGATCTATGACCGATTAGCGGAATCTGTCAAGCAAAAACTCAAGCAGCTAGAATCCCCGGACACGCGCTTCCTACAACACAACTCTCCGCACCCAACCCTAGCTTCTCACACAGAAATCCTATCCGCTCCTTTAACCCGAGTCACCACCCTCCCCAATGGCCTCCGAGTTGCCACTGAGTCGACTCTGTCCTCCCGCACTGCAACCGTTGGAGTGTTTATTGATGCTGGGTCGCGGTTCGAGACCGAGGAGACTAATGGTACTGCTCATTTCTTGGAGCATATGATATTTAAAGGGACTGAGAGGCGGTCTGCGAGGGAGCTGGAGGAGGAGATTGAGAATATGGGCGGACATCTGAATGCCTATACTTCCAGAGAGCAGACTACTTATTATGCTAAAGTGATGGACAAGGAAGTGCCAAGGGCACTGGATATTCTTTCGGATATTCTGCAGAATTCGAAGTTCGAGGAGAGTCGGATTAATCGGGAGCGAGATGTTATTCTCAGGGAGATGGAGGAGGTATTGGGACAATAATTTTTCATTTTAGGTTCACGTTTATGGCTTCTGGTGTGTTGTTTGTTTTTTTGAACGGTTGATGTGTTTAATGGGTAAAGATTGTGGCTTTTTGGTTGAATTTTGTGTTTGGTGGACAAAGAGTGTTGCCTTGTGATTGAATTTTGTGTAGACTGTGTCTACTTGATTAATTTTTCTAAACGGCTAAGTATTATATCTTGTTCATAGTTTCTTCTATTTGTTGGATAAATTTCGTGCCTTTCAATTGGGTCTCGTGTCTTTTGGATAATGAATGAGGCTTGTGTTGATTAATTTTCCATTTGTCATGTTATTTGGTTGATACATGATGATTTCTTGTGGATTTTGAACAAAAGGTTAGGAAATATATTTCTGAAACATGAATATTATTTCATATGTTAAAAAGTTGATCCTTTTGTTTTACTGAAATGGGTACGAAATAAGGGTTGATTCACCGAAAATTAATCGGTTAATATGAATTTTGTTATGCATTCTATTTGGACGATTATTTATTTTTCATAACTTCAGTTTGTTGTCCCCACAGGATGGTCAAAAAATTCTCTTGGTTTATGGTGCACTGGCCATGAGTAAATGTAAATTGTTTACAGTTTAAATTTCTCGTGCTTACTGTCTGCCCTGAGTGCTCTATTTGTATGTTCATGATTATTGTAGGTTGAAGGTCAGACAGAAGAAGTTATATTCGATCATCTACACGCCACTGCATTTCAATACACGCCCTTGGGTAGAACAATTCTTGGGCCTGCTGAAAATATCAAGACAATTGGCAAAGAGCATCTACGAAATTACATATCAACGCACTATACTGCTCCTAGAATGGTATTAGTCTTTTTCCATAGAAGTCCAGCTAGTTTGTTGGCATGTTTGCACGTCTGTCTTATATAACTTGTTGTTTGCTGCTGATCAACTCTCGACATTTTCTATTTGCTTTTACCATAGGTGATTGCTGCTCTGGCGCTGTCAAGCATGAAGATATTGTTGAGCAAGTGAAAAAATTGTTTACAAAGTTATCTACAAATCCAACAACAGCATCTGAGTTAGTTGCTAAACAACCTGCAATCTTCACGGGCTCAGAGGTATGTGTATCTTGCTCAAGTGCTTGATGGTCTCCAAGGTATAAATTCTCATTATTGTGACCCTCTTATGAAAAAATCAGGTTAGGATGCTTGATGATGACATTCGCTCACAAGCAATTTGCAGTTGCTTTTGAAGGGGCATCTTGGACGGATCCAGATTCCATTGCCTTAATGGTCATGCAGTCGATGTTGGGTTCTTGGAATAAAAGTGCAGGTGGTGGAAAGCATATGGGGTTAGTATTCTTCACATGATTTCCCAGAGTTTATGTAATTTGATTGTATGGTGGATAATTACATGCCTTGACTGGGTTTTAAATCTTTTTACAGTTCTGAGCTTGCGCAGAGGGTTGGCATCAATGAAATCGCGGAAAGCATGATGGCTTTTAACACCAACTACAAAGACACTGGTTTATTTGGTGTTTATGCTGTTGCTAAGGTGGGCTCTCACTTTTGATAAAGATAAATTGAATGGGAGAAAAACTTGTGAATTAAATTAGTAAAACGAAAAGCACCAACTGTGTGAAAATTGTTCCCCCCCGGGCCCCGCGCTCTTGCTCTCTATCTATTTTTCTCTACTATGAGATGAGTGCCCAAATGGAAGGCTTCCCTTGGTTGTCTGTCGTGTTTATACTTCAGTCATTTGATTATGGAGATATCTTGACCTACAATCATGCCCCATGTTAAAATTAAATTCCTGCCAGTGGCACTAAGAGATGTGTATCATTTATGTAATGGAGGGGATCACAAAGTGACATTGTCTTTAAGTTGTTTATTTGCTTTATGTGTGATGTCAAGTTTATGCTGAGGCGTTTCCAATCCCTAGGTTCTTGTTATCCTGTAATTTTTACTAAGATAGTTGATCAACAAATTGACTAATTCTATCAGTCAAGTTACTAATGTCTAATGCTTCATTTATTCACAGCCTGATTGCTTGGACGATTTGGCCTATGCAATTATGTATGAGATCAGCAAGCTATGTTATCGAGTATCGGAGGCTGATGTGATTCGTGCTTGTAATCAGGTAAATGCCACTTCATTGATATTCATGATATCAAGTTGATCTACGTGTTTCTACGTTTCTTACTTGTGCTGGCAAGGTTCTTTTGGAACATATTTAAGAACTGAGTTTTTTAAGTAGCATATGCAGGTTATATCAACCATAATGTATTACTGAAATAGTTGTTTCCTTTTCTTTGTATTGTTACCGCTGCAGTTAAAATCTTCTCTGATGCTTCACATTGATGGAACTAGTCCTGTAGCAGAAGATATTGGGCGCCAGGTATAATTTGGCAACCAAAAATAAAATATTTTACCAGATCAATGTGGTCACATCACTATATATGCTTTTTATTTTCTTTAATCAATGACTTCGCTTTGGAAGAATTTGATCTGGTTGTGTATCGGAATATTTTTTTCTTATTCTTTTCTTCCCTTTTTCTGTTTATACTCGATTTTTAGCTAGTTTAGAATGTGGTTCTCTGTTTATGAGAAAAAAGTATTTTAGTATTCTTCTTCTTCATTTTGTTTGTAAGTTGTATATATTTTTCTTTGTTTCATTTTTGGTGGGGGAGGGTATGGGTGGCCACTCTTGACTCTTGAGGATGGAATTTCTGTTGAAAAATGGGTGTAATGAGACATACTCCCCTGTTTATAGTGAATTCGGTTCAAGCTATGAAGTGACTACTGTAGCTAAATCCCTTAATAGTAATGTTGTCCCATTTTCTCTTACCCTAATGCATCAATGCCATTGGACTGGTCTTGTCTGCACTGCCATATGTACCATGCTCATGAGGTATGGCACCATAGTTTGCATGACCTCCCTGTACATCACAAATTGAAGCAATACTTGAGTTGCCTGATGCAATGGAGGACACTCTTGAGTTATTGCAGTTTTGGGTGATGGTTGAAGAAGAAGAGAAGAGGTAGAAAACTAGGCATCACTCTGAGAATCCCTTGACATCACACCAAGGATCAGATTGTATCACATAATCTCAATAATGCTTCAAAAGCTCTATAAAACTCAATAATCATCTCCCTCTAATTGATTACAGAAGAGTACGGATATATTTTTAGACTCCAAAGGACCATCCCTATCAAGAATGCTTCAGAAGCTCTGTAAAACTCAATTACCATATCTCTGAGTAATTAAAGAAGAGTGCAGGTGTATTATAGACTCCAAAAGATCTTCCATTCCTATTGGGACATAGAGTCCATCTAAGGAAACTAACTCAATTGCCCAAATAATCGAATCTGAACCATCTAGAATCATCAAATCATAACTAGACTCAACCTAAACTGAACTTATGGCATATTCCAGAGAATTCTGAAGAGTAATATTTTTGAAAATGACAAAATTACCTATGTTTTAAAAAATGTAATAAAGTTATGAAGAACTTCAATGTTTTAACACCTTGTTTTTGCCTACCTTTATTTGTCTGCATCATGACATGTATTAGTCCCCGACCTTTGTCTTTATCACTCTTTTTAAGCGAGTCTTTTGCCTTGAATTTATAAAAACAATTGAGAAGATTCGACTGGCCATCACTCTTGGTCACTGTCAATATTACGTTGGATATCCAAGTATTGTATGTGATATTCTGGTGTCAAAAAGTTGTTGGTGAGTGTGGCAGAAAATGATATTTAGATGACTTTCTAAGAAATAATGAGCTTGGAAGCCAATCAATTATTGATTACTAGATCTAGTCGCCAAAAATTTTTAAACTAAAAAACGATCATTTACCTTCACATCTTATGTACCGAGCATAACTCAACATTTTCATTGCCATCTATGTATATTCAATTTTAATTTCTTGTGAAACAGAAAATGGGGATGGTTGTCACCTTTACACATCATAAGTCCATCAAAAAGATAAATTACCTATCATATTGTCTCCTCGAATTTTTTGGCTCTTAAGAGAATTAGTTTGTGCTGAAGTTATCCCATCTTCTGAAAAAGCTGATAGTATATATATTTTTTTCAATTTTACTCGAGGAAAAGTAACATTTAATAGAGGGGAGTGAATCTTAGTCAAAGTGGTTTCTTTCTTTTCCTTGGTCTGATTTTGCACTCAGTTCCATCTATATTTTATTATGCTAATAAATGGTGTTTATATTTCACGTCTAGGTTGGTGACACGACAAAGTACCTTCAAGTTCCGTCTAATAGTAATACTTAATACTCTAAAAGGATTTTTAAGTGTAATATTAATTATTACTTGTTGAAATTCTCATAGCTTTGACTGTAGTAGTTTTCTAAAGAGGCAAGATTCTTATATGAATTTAATGACATTGGTCTGGACTCTTGTTATGTGGGTAGGTAAGATTCTTGGGGCTCATTGGGGCAAAGAGAATCTAGGAATTATCTACAAAATCTTTCGCATCGATTTTTCCACCGTTTTGTAAAGAACTAATTTACTTGGGAAACAGGTTTGGTGATAATGTGAAAACAACTTCTTTCAATTGGGATTTGGTTGATAAGTTAATTTGTTCGTGTGACTTGCTTGTAATTACCTTTGCCCTCTTTTTTTATTTCTAATTTATTTCTTTGTGCTTGCAGCTGCTTACATATGGTAGAAGGATACCATTTGCCGAATTGTTTGCCAGGATAGATTCTGTAGATGCCAGTACAGTCAAACGTGTTGCAAACCGATTTATCTTTGACAGAGTAAGATGGAAGTTCATATTCTAAAGCATGTTTGGTGTTGCTGACTTACTTGAAGTTGCTTATTTTCCTAAACGCAATTTCCAAAGTTACAGTTTATTCTAACAGAACTTCTATTTGAAGTAAGTCTGAACCAACTTTCTGGAAGTAACACGATCTTACGTGCTATTGAGCTTAAACTGAGAATAAGCAGACAATCTACTAATTCTTATATGTTCACAGCTGCATTCTCAATGTGTTCTTAGCTCTGTGTTTTCTGTGCTGCTTATGCAGGACGTTGCTATTACTGCTATGGGACCTATCCAGGGCTTACCTGACTACAACTGGTTCAGGCGCAGGACCTACTGGCTTCGTTACTAGTTTTTTCTTCGTTTCAAATCACTTTTCTAGTTTTTTGCTTTCTTTCTTTTGGATGAGTCGTTCGTCCCGTTCCTGGAAAGCATTTAGGGCTGACTCATTTTGTTCCATCACTTAGCCCATTTGCTTTTGCTTTCTTTAACCCTCCAATTGGTGAAAATAATTGAGCTGTTGTATTCAGTGATTTTGGTGCTTGATGTACTATAAACAGAATTTACCAATTCTTTTAATATGATGATGCATTCCTGGACCTAATGAACGTGGATACGAGTTATCTTTTCTTTCAACTCGGATTCATGTTCGGGTTTTGTTGAAGGTCAATTCTTACATGTTGCCAGAAAATAAGGGTACTTACCAGGCAATGAACTGAAGCATTTAGTGCCAGTCAGAGCCTTTTTAAGGGCATATTTATTTATTCTCTTTTGGTTTTGCTTTTTAAGATTGAACAATTTGTTGCCTGAAATTAATTACGAGTGATCATATTATGAGTAGATTAGTACAAAGGATAAAGTTGTTTCTTTGCCTTCAATGTTCAAACGACGTACCCTTTTTCGCTCTCTGAATCAGAAATGGAGATTTTACTTGTTAAGGTATGCAAGTTAAAAATCTCTTTAAGATTGATTTAACAATGTGAATGGGTGTTGCCAGGATGATGTATTCACGACACTTCTTTCTTCCGAGTTTGGCATATTACAGTACTAACTCTGATGGTTGAGTGGAGATTTGATTGTATCGTGTATCGACAGTCTTGCCACCATGTTGTACCCGTGGTTGCTTGATTTGCCACATTGCTACCACATCAATAACATTGTTTAAGTGTTTGGAAAATCAAACTGGATTGGACCGGTCGGTTCAATTGGAAAAACGAACCGCCACAAAATCGGTTTGGTTTACCAATTTAATCATGCTTCAAAAATTTGGACTGGAAATTGGGGTTTTTAACGGTTAAACTGGAAATATCGGTTGAATCGGTCCAGTTTTAATGAAAATTGGGATTTTTTAGATTAATTTTTAATTTTTAATTGAAAGTTATGAAAAATTTATTTAATGCCAAGTTTTGTAAACAATTTTGTCTATAAATGTTGATTTATTTAAAAATAATGTATTTTATGAAAATTTTAGATTGCTTTTTTTCGAATCGACGGTTGGTCCAATTTTTGAATATTAATATTAACTAAAACTCTTTTAAGCCCTCTTGCGATATTCAAAGTGTACTTCTAAAGTTCTCGTTGAAAAATGAGTAATCATTACTACTTAAATAACATTATTTTCAACTACATTAATAACCTCATGTCCTAATGATTAATGATCTCATACATAGAACCTATTCTTATAAATTATAGGAAGTTTCAAGTTGTAGATATTCATTTTGAAATTCGATACGTTTTGAAAACAATTAGAATAAGGGTAATTATATTCACACAACATTTTTTATTTTTGTATTTTATTTTAATTATATTTAATATTCTTAACCTTTTGACATTATAGCACTAATATCCTCAACTTTTTTTTATCACATTTTATCTTCAATTTTATTAATTAGCACATTTTGTATTTGATAATAGTTTCATCAAAAATATTTGTTGAGAATTAAGTAAAAGACTTATTTGTTTGTCATATTTTTAAAAAATAATAGATACAAAAATACGATAAAATATTTTTCTTCATTTCAAAGCACATAAACAAAATATCTTGACGAAACCATCATGATGAAATGTACTAATTAATGAAAGTTGAAGATAAAAATTCGATGACAAAAAGTCAATAATATAATTGTAATAATGAACAAAAGTTGAGAATATTAAGTACAATTAAAATATAGTGCATTTATAAAAAGTTGTAGTGTGAATATAATCACCCTTATAATAATGACTATTTGTACTTATTTTGGACAAAAATACTCATTGAACTATCTAAAATCTTAACATATCATACTAAAATTCACTCAAATATAATTCCACAAAATTAGATATACAATAAGATTTCACCAAAAAATTATAAGTCACACCTTGCGCCACCGCTAGCTATAACCCAACTCAAGTAAGTTAGTTTTTTATTGATTAAATTTTGTTATAAAAAAAACAAAATTCTAAATGTTTGTGGTAAATTAGTTTGGATTTGTTTTTAAATATAACTCCCACTAACATTTTTTTTGAATACGGTTGCGTAAAATTTATTGAAGTGTGGTTGAAGAAAGAAGAAATGTCGTTGAAGACGGCTATGAAAATAGAAGTAGAACTGTCCCAAACGATCGATAGTTCAACTGCTTGTAAAAAAAAAAAAAAAAAAGTTGAATTGTTTGTAAAAAAAAAAAGACAATTTGAACTGTCATTTCGTTAGTTCAACTGCTCAAAGAAAAAAAAGTATATAGCTTCTTTTTAGAAGCTAGAAAGAAAAACTTGACATTTTTGCAAATGATATATATGACGTTTTGCATCTTAAAAATTGTCATTTTTGCAAGGATGGTTATATTAGCACCACATTTTTTAGGGTTGGCAATTGGGATAAGTTGCTTGTGGGCCCCGAGACTCGGCCCATTATGGGTCCGGGCTCTTAGACAAGCCCAGGCTAGGCCCTTGAAAAAAATGACGGCTTGGTCCATTGGACCGGCTTGTATAAAGGTTTGTAATTTTTTAAAATCTCAAAAATTTACTGCATTTTTTTAAAAATAAAATTTTAATGAGCCGAGCTCGTGGGACTGTCATAACTCACCTCATTGCCATCTCTACATTTTTTATTTGTTGCATCACCATTTAATTAAATTTAAGGTCTTCAATCTTTGATAATTGTAGTTAGAGTGACAAATGGGCCATACGGGCCAACCCATCCCGAACTTGACTCGCCACACAAAAATATTGATTTGGGCTAGTCCCGACTCGATTTTATATGGGCTAATATTTGTTTGGGCCAACCCAAATTTTATTTTAAACCATAGGGCTAATGGGCGATCCAACTTAAGTTTTTAACTTATTTTTCAAAACAATTGTTTATGATTTAAAAAAGAAAAAAGTAAAAAAAACAAAATCTAACCATGTATCTCTTTCTCCTCCACCCCACCCCACCCCCCCCACCCCCACCCCCACCGAGAATCTGAGAAAACTCAACCAGGAGGGAGGCGGTCACGCCGGTCCGGAGACTCTGCGATCACGGGGAGAAATCCCCTATCTCGGTCTCGAACGCGAAACCGTGCTAAATCTTTAGGCGGGAATTGAAGAACATCCTAAAGGCAAGATTTTTGAGTTTGATACACCAAATTTCCGGGATTAAGGTAGTTTGTTGTTGTATTCATACAAACAGAACTTGGGGGGAGATCCCCCTCTCTCTCTCCTCTCCTCTTGTCGCATTCGCACGGAATATGGGGATTTCTCCCCTTGTTTCCGTGTTGGCGGAAACCGGAAACAAGAGGGGAGAAATCCCTCCCCCCTATTTGCTGCGACGAGGGGGGGAGGCCCTTCCTCGTATTTGCTGCGACGGCCGACGGGAGGAGAAATCTCCCATCTTTGCCTCCAGGTTCACAGGTGGGTCGGTGGGTGGGTTGGGCCAAAATATTTTATCGGGCCAGATTTCTGTCCGATTGGCTCGGTGGGCTAGTTGAATCGGGCTAAGTTGGCCCAATTTTTATATGATCAATTTTTTATTAGGCCAGCCCAGCCCAAAGACCGGGCTATCTGGTGGGCCAGCCCATTTTGCCACCTCTAATTGTAGTACTAATGTCCATAATTTTTTTTTTGGTCGAATTTTTATTTCCAATATTCCATTAATTAACACATCTCTTCATTGATGATGATTTCTGTCAAAATATTCTATTTTGCGTGAGTTGAAATGATTATAAAAGTATTTTATTGCACTTTTGTATATAGACAAATAAGTCATCTTACACTCTCCAATTTTTAGACGGGAATCGTTATTCAATATGAAATGTGTGTGCTAATTAATAGAATGCTGAAGATAAGAATGCGATGAAAAAAAGTTGAAAACATAAGTGCTACAATGAACAAAGATGAATAACATTAAATTCAATTCAATTAAAATGTGGTGTAACCAATAAAAATTGCAGATATGAATATAATTATTTTTTTTTTTGGCAAATCTATACTACTTCTAAAAGCCCTTAAAAGGGATAAACATTTTTAGACTATTATATCCTTACAAAAATTTATAATTCCATATTCACCCTTATTGTTCATTAATGCACAATTATCTTATAATATTTTATTTATTATATTACATTTTAAGTTTACCTAATTAAATTAATATTGTATTTACTTATGAAACGTCTCTTGCCCTCCCAAAACCACTTTCAACGATACTACATTAAATTTTTAACGATTTATTAAATATACAATTATATTTTTTAAACATTTAAAATTGAAATTGTGGTTTATTCCTTTTATTGCTAATTTTATGGGGTTTTTTTTATTTATTAAATGAGAACGTAATAGTTATTTTTAGAAGAGATTTTTACTATAATGGTTGATGATTCGATATTTTTATTTATACTACATCTAAAAAGCCATAAAATGGAGAAATATTTTTTAACTATTCTATTCTTACAAAAAATTTAAAATTCCATTTTCACTCTTAATGTTCAATAATGTAAAATTATCTTATAATATTTTATTTATTATATTACATTTTAAGTTTATCCAATTAAATTTAAATTGTATTCATTTATGAAACGTCCATTGCTCTCCCAAAACCACCTTCAATCATCATACATTAAATTTTTAACAATTTATTAAATGTACAATTAAAATTTTAAACATTTAAAATTGTGGTTTATTCTTTTTATTGTTAATTATGTTTTTTTTTTTTTTTTTGCTAAATGAGAACGTAATAATTATTTTTTTAGGAGAGATTTGGGACTATGGTTGAAATATTGATAATGTTTGACAATTATGTATTTTTAAAACCGTGAATAACAACTAAAAGTTCTTGGTGTTCTTTTTTCTCTCTATTGACAATAAAATATTATGAGACTCTTTCTTCATAATTTGTCTAAATTATCGGTATTCTTTATGAATCAAATAGCTTTTGAAATGTTAGTCATCTTTCGTTTTATATAGTTACATCAATATTGGTAGACGATATGAAATATCGCAATATTACATTAATACTCATCTTTATAAAAGTTTTATCCTGACAATTACATGTACTTAAAAGGATTGTACATTTGTTATTAGTATATAAATTTCTTCTATTTTTTGAATTAATAACTCGACAAATATGTGTTAACAATAAACTAAATGTAGATAATCATGTCCAAAAGAAATAATAATAAATATACTACTTTCTCAGGACTCCAATAATCCAAATATTACAAAGCAATAAAACTATCAAACAAATATGTAATTATCATACAAAAAAAATCTCAAGATTTGATATTTAATTCATGTTATTAAGTGTCAATTCTCAAAAAGTATAAAAAAATAAAATTTTCATATTAGATTCCTACAATAAATCACATTTAACTATTATAAGTATTTGAAAAAGCAAAAATTTTACGGGTTGAACAACATTAATTCATAATTATCTTGATAATAAGCATTAAAAAATGATATTCTGCATATCTACCAAAATGTCAATGAAAGATGATTTACAAATTCATTTTTAGGTTTGTCTGTGACATACTTATCTGGTAGACAATCTACAAGTGCTCAATAATTTGGTACACTCAGTCATAATAATAAGAATTATACCAGCTTGCACGAATTATTCACTATTGTATCTCTTGACTTTACTATAATATGATGCTCGAATGGCAAATTCAATATAAATTTACTCTTTCATGTCATTTTTTTTCCATTGGGATTCATATCAATAATAAAAATCCTACTTTAGTAAATAGTGAATCGAATTATCAAGTACCTATTTTTTGAAAAACACTGAGATGTATACACTATTCTCTGTTTTGCCATGTATAGAAGTTTTTTATGTATCTGTATCAATAACACTATAAGCCTTCTTCTAAGTTCGAGGCCATGAAACGACTTAGAAGATGTCATATTACATTTATCAAAGTTCGACTTAAAAGCCAATGGCAATCTAAGCCTAGAAGTAGAAAAAAATTTAAAACACCATTAATCCAAATGATTTTATTTCTTATTTAAGTTGAATCATAGTAGGCCAAAAATAACATGCTTACCCATTTAATTTAAGTTTAACATAATTTTCTATTTAATTTTTCCATTTTTCTCTTTAATAAGGAGTTTATAGTACCCCACTCATGTTAAATGATTTTTCTTAATATATTCAAAGAATTAACTCACTTACTTTTGAATACTAATGTGACTTTTTGTTGATGGGTTGAGGACTTAAGATCAAAACCGATTAGAGAAATTTGGATCAATGTCTCACATTGGAATTTTTTCAATAATAGTGAAGTGAACTACGGTGTTCGGGGAGAGGGGTAGGCAAATTCAAAATATATACTTCTTCCTCAGTCTTTAAGATATATATTGTAATCTTATTTTTTTTAGTAGAAATAAAATTTACCTAAAGAAGGTAAA
Organism: Forsythia suspensa; assembly: GCA_023638005.1. NCBI lineage: Eukaryota > Viridiplantae > Streptophyta > Magnoliopsida > Lamiales > Oleaceae > Forsythia > Forsythia suspensa. The sequence continues at coordinate 542,385 of JALRMA010000416.1, read as the reverse complement.
ATTAAAAATAAAGTATAAAATACATGTCAACTATGATATGTATGTCTACCATTCTTTCATACTAAAATTAATAATTATTAATTTTATTCTTCGTAAACTATAGTCATGAAGACATCATTAATTCTATAAGATTTAATATCAATGGTTCATCAATCATCAAAACTCAAATCACTAAAAGTATTAATTGACTTCAAGTAACTATTGGTATTACCACAATATAAAACTCATCTCGATTGCAATTGTACTCCATGAATGTAAATAAAATATCAACATTATTCATTATAACGTAGAACAATACAATATAATACAATACATCATATTATCAAAAACTGTATTGTTCTATTTATTGCAATTACTACTTTAATATTTTAATTATTACTCCCTCCGTCCCACAAAGATAGACCCGTTTTCCTTATTTATCTGTCCCAAATTATAGGCTACTTACTTTATACAGGATATATTAAATTTTTATTTTTCCTAATATACCCCTATTTAATTTACATTGTTATCAACCAAAATATATCTCTTTAAACTTTCATTTACTTTTTTTCTTCTTTCCAATGTAATTTTCTCTCTATCTATATAACTCTCTTTCTAAACCTTCAATAATTTTTTTTTTCTGTGTAACTCTCTCTCTCTCTCTCTCTCTCTCTATATATATATATATATATATATATATATATCTATCTAATTTTTTATTTCTATTTAACTTAAATAGGGGTATAATGGGAGAATTGTGTGAAATTTTATAATTTCAATTACATTAAATAAGTTTTCTTAATGTGTGTGAAAAAAAGTGGGTCTATCTTTTGTGGGACGGAAGGAGTAATAATTAAAAATAAAATTTTAAAAATACTAAAATTAACAAAATTATTGCAAAATCACATGTAACAATGTGTTTCTAACTAATATTATTAAAAGTTTCCATTATTCAAATTAATCTTTGATGTTGACTACTTTTATAAATTCTCCTACTTAATTATCCCCTTAAATTGGCTAAAACTCTTTTTAAGACCTTTAAAATTCCAACAGATCTTTACCTTCAAACCGTTTCCTAATCCCTGCCTACTTGCATGATGAAAAGTTGTCAAGTCCTAGTTATTAGCAATAACTATTTTAAAATAAATTGCTTGTGAATATCGACAACTACTCGAATGCATGTTGTGTGATAGAAACGTGCATGAACATTGAGCTATATTTTGTGGGTGAACTTTAAATCTTAACGAATTTTCAATTTAGAGTATATTTGTATGTGTTTATAAATACTTATACATCTGATCAAATATTATTTTTATCCACACATTTTGTATGACCAACAACCCTTATTCACTTTTTATCAACACATTTCGTATGAATCGCTACTTCACTAAATTTCACTTTTGTTCCAATTGGGTCACCAACTCAAATTTAATTTCAAATTCACCAATCTGTCACCTACCGTCTCTTAAATTTATAAAATTACTTAATTGTCAGCCACACCGAAACAGATCTAGCATGTATTGCTGCGTGACATGTCAACTTACCACTGCTGCATGTCATAAAAGTGTTATAATAAAAATACATGTCTTTTAATATTTTAATCTAAAGACGTGTCATAAATTTCATTTTACCAATTTTATTTTAGGATACCACTTAGCGATTACACAAAACATGAGTGATGATATGACTGCTAACTAAACAATTTTAAATCGGTTGGAGAGATAATAGGTAATAGAATGTGACAAAACAATAAAATTTAAAACTAAATTAAAATGTAGAGACCCAATTGAGACAATTAAAGTTTAGTGATCTTGAGATTACACTGAAATTTCAGTGACATCAGATGAAATTACCCATATTTTGTACATCATTTTGGGAGCAATGCGTGCATTGACGAATAAAAAAAAAAAAAGAAGAAAAATATACGAGTTAATTAGAGCATCTCAAATGTACTTCATCTATTGTTTTTTTAGACGTCTTGGCATAAGCACATATAGATAAGAAAACCATGTCCAATGCATACCGACGAAAATTCCGTTTAGTTGATGTGACACACAAAAAACTAGACTCTGTCTAAATTTAGACAGACTTTTAGACAAAGTAACTGAGCAAATTTAAATCTAACTCATCATTTTATTAAAAAAAATACTTGGACGAGGAAAATAAAAATTGAAGAACCGTCAATTTAAAAAATAAATTAATGCCACATAAGTAGTAATATTAGTTTTAGATGAAACCCATTGGATATGAATTTTTAATTTGACCGAATATACGTAGTGTCACATAGATTCGAATATACGTAGTGTCACATAGATTGAAAATCTGTCTATTTTATCTGTCACATAAACTTAACTCCAGTAGACAGAGTACATTGGATACATTGGAGATGCTCTTAAATGTACCTATTCAAAAGAATTCTATTACTTGCAAGTAAACATTTAATCTCAAGCAAACCATCTAGCAAAATGATCGGTGCTGTTGATTTCTTGAGTCCAAGAGTACAATTCTCTAATCTCTCAACAACGTTCGGTGTGATGTGAATCAAATATAAAATTAAAGAAACAGATATTTAAGCTTATAAGTTATAAGCAGCTGATTCTTGCTTTTTTTGGTCTTATTTCGGTAGTAAGCATGCACTGACAGTAGAAATAAGACACGGAAAAAAAGCTTAGCCAAACATGCTAACAATGCACCAGTATATACGCAAGATGTACGTAAATGAGTAAATCCATAGCACATTACACTATGCATTAAGTATTCCATTTTGTATATAGAGTTATTTGCAATAACTATTAGCTTAGTGTTTCCTCAAAAAGCTACTACTAAGCTCCTTCCAAGTATATAAGCTACAGAGTACAGAGCCACAACAAGTTTACCAGCTACAGTTGTTTATCCTATCGAAAAGTTCTGATTAGGCTAATGGCAAAACCCAACAGTGAATTGCACGAGGTCAAGCATCTTTGTTATTAGGACCGGGAGCTTCCTTTCTCCTCTTCTGATCCGTCGTCCTCTTCAAAAATGAGAGACTCAATCTCTCCCTCAGAATCAGTAGTTGGATCATCATTCATCAGGAAAATCTTGCATACCACCAGATTTGATATCTGAAATGAGAGAGAATGAATTCTAATCAGGAAGTAACTTAATTTATACTCGCACAAAACAGAAATCATATGGAGAAGGGGGGGAGGTGCCTACTACCTACATATCGATGATCAATAATCATACTTACAAGAAGCAAGTGATAGGGATAATTATTGCTGTGGAATATATATCGGCACTTATATGTAATGACTCTAATTGTCATATATCACTAAGCTAAGACTGACTTATGGGCTTATAACTACTTAGACATCCTCCCTTACAAAACCGATTCAAGGGTGAGTTCTACCCAACGTTGTTGTAAAAAATTGGTATCAGGCTTCTGGGGATGGCCCTTGGTGCTGACGGAGCGGCGTGGAGAGGTGACTTCGGTAAAGAACTGGTTACGTGAGTTTACCTAGCTGGGAATCGATTCTGCATAGAGGAATGTAATGGCTCTAACTGTGTCTGACATTGCTAAGTAAAGGTTTGGCTTGTGGCTTACAACCACTTAGACTCCTCCTCCTTACAGGCCAGTTTCAAGGGTTAGTTATACTCAATGTGCCAAGCCTTCGCTTAGTGACATGGGACACAATTCTCACTTAATCCTACAACACAAATCGTGCTGATGAATTTCACAATTCCATTACAGAAATCAAGCCTATATATAATTACCTTCTTTTTTATGCCATCATTAAGTTCAGCAGCTGTAAATGTGCTGGGATTCGCTCTATATTCATGTATGTTCCAACAAGTTTGAGTCCCTGAAGATATTTTTCCTTGGTAAAAACAAGATGCTGCATGAAACCAACCACTTTAGTGCCATCAATTATTCCTTCATCCATTATTGCACTCCAATAACCATCCTCTGTGACGAGGTCACCATTAGGCTTAGTAGTGAAAAAAGAACCAGCAACTTCCATTCCCATCCTTAAATTCACCTGTGCAACATTTCAAATAAAAATTTCAGTAGACAACTCACTCAAAGAATATGAAGTCAAGCGCCAAGTCATGGATGTAAAATATCCAGGCTAGCCACATAATTACTGCTTCACTTTAGCGGCATAATTAGTTTCTTAAATAATTGACAGCACTCTCACTTTCTTTAAAGACCGCATCAGGATCAGATAATGATATGAGATTAAATATAAATTTCCATTAGGTAATGAACAGAGGCACAAGATCTTGATACAACCTGCATGAAAAGTTAATTGGCAAATTTATCAGATACTAACAGTTGCAAGGATATTTATGCTGTGTAATAATTATCAAATGACTAAAGGGACTTCATTCAAAAAAGTGAAGCAATTTTGTTAGAGCAAGTTAGAAGAGAGAGGGACCAAAATTAACACGACATGTTGTAGTTGCCAAGGATCTAGTTGCTTTAGATCTTCTAGCAATGAACAAATCGAAATGCCGAAGAATGATTCATATAGCTGACCCTAAATTTATTAGAATAAGGCTTATTTGCTGTTGTTGAGTTATTAACAAACATAGTTTTATGGAGCTATCTTCACAGTTCACACCGTGAATAGTCCTGATTCATATTAGGAACAGCCCTTGCTGTTCTGATAGAGATACCGTACACCATTACACATTTCTTTCAAGTGAGAATGGGAGTGGTTTTGACTCAGGCCAGTCAACGCTAACTCAGGTTTAGTCACGCAACAGGACAATAGAGGGGCCGAGAATTGACAAGCCACCTGAGCCATCTCGGCAACTTCTTCCTTTTTTGTTTTCTGCTAAACTTGATAAGCATCACGGAGTAAGAAATAGCGAATATTACATTGGGGGTGGGAGTAAGACTGTCTTTTATTATAGTCGACGTATTTATGACTCTTTTATTCATGTTAGAATGAGATGGACTTGTTTATTCTATTACTTTCCCACTGTTGGATCAAGAATCCGGTTAGCACTTCCACATAGCTAAAGATTGATGCATTAGATAAAGTTTTTAATCTTATTAAATACATCCACTGTCCGTTTAGACATTTCTCTTTTTCTTTGCATCTTTATGAATTTTGGACTTAGCAAAAGCTCCGCATTGGCGATCCCATTCTGACATTTGCTGATTCTTTAACCTTCAGAATATTCCAATCCTATCCTTCGACTTAGTAAAAGCGTGTGAATTGGCCGATATCATTCTTATATGCCACGACAAATGTGTAACAATGCCCAAACCTCAGCAACCACAATGCCGAGTTTGAACCATGACAGCATCAAATTTCACCCAGATAAACACTTATATATAAGGTGACCTCATCCTGGTTAAAGTTCAATATAACAAATACTAAAAAGCGGCGTGCGTGGGCGTCTATGGATCGAATCCCATGGTCATCTAGTCTTCCCATGTCTCTCTCCAATGCACTAGCATATGAGAAAACCACTCAATCTCCCTACAGTACTTCAATTTACAATTGTGTTACTCAAAAATTTAAGAAAACATTAACAATAAATACAGTAAGCTGTAACACAAAATCAAGTTTCACAAATGAACCACAATCACTGCCTGTCATTAAATCAACTCCACGACATGAAGAAATCAATATAACACATACCCAAAACAAAATTATTGCCTAAAAATAAGGCTATTTTTGACAGCATGTAATTAAACCCTTAGAATTGGATCCTGTGAAAAATCAAATCAAATTTAATTTAAAAATTTCCAAATCAACTTTCCCCAATTATAACACACATTACAACAGGATATAAACATGCAAACCCCCAAAAAAAATCTTATACACAAAAACTCATGGCATAAAATTGATAGATCATAATCCATAATCCCCGACATGCAAGCACTATACACAAATCAACACAAAATTCAGATCCCAGATGCGACATTGCATGCATGTTTAGACATGGGCTCCTAACAAAATTTCTAAAAATCACAAACAAAACAAACAAATTCACCCCAAAATCCCAATCACTCTGTGTGTAAACTACACATGCAAAATTATATATATATATATATATATATATATATATATATATATATATATATATATACTTAATAAACACCCATAATCCCAATCTCTCTGTGAGTATACATGGTGTTCTAACCAAATGGTTCAAAAATTACATACACAACAAAAACAATAAGACCCATAATCCCAATCTCTCTGTGAGTAAATTAGACTTGCAAAATGAAAAATACACACACCAATACTTACAAAACGGGAGCTCATCTGGGTTGGTTCCATAAACATCAGTAGTTGGAATCGCATTAGCAGGAAATTGCAGATCCAAAATGTTTTCCTCAGATAAAACAGAACTTCATTATCTGTTGGCTTAAATTTGTAACCAGGAGGCAAGTTCAACGCAACCCTCTTTGCTCCACCCTGAAAGAAGCCATTGTAAAATTATTTTCTACCCGAAATTTCGTGCTTTGTGCGGAGTGCAGATTTGGGTGTTTTGTGGGTGTTTTATTTTCAATTTCGATCAACAAAATAATTATTTATTTTAAAACTAATTTATTTATTTACCTATAAGTGAACATATTCATCACTAATTTTCTTAAGCTTGGCCAAACATGCATGGGCTTATCGCCCAGTGTAAGTCATTCGTTAGGTTTGGTTTAGTATTGCCTTAATTTTAAGAGTATCAGCTTTTGTTGTGCCGTAGAAAAAATTAGTTGTAAGAAGAATCAAATAAGTGTTTGATAAACGCGAAAATTAATAAATAAAAATAATTTATCGTCGTGATTCTATAAAATTATTAAAAAGGACATTGATTATAATAATGTTTGTTGTACTATTATTATTTGGGATAATTGTATCAAAAGTCTCCAACCTTTCAAAATAGTTGGAAATATGCCCATAACTTAAAAAAATAGCACTACACGTCCCTAACGTATGAAGAATTAGGCATCGTAGGTCCTCTTCACACTTTCCGTCCATTTTCTCCGTTAAATGCCAAAATTAGACTGCACGCGCTTTCTCTTTCCAAAAAAAGATGACTGGAATTTCAGGGGCAAAGAGTGAATCCACCGTGCATGTTGAAATCAGATTTTTTAGATCCAGAGCAGCCACCTTCATAGTCGCGCACCTTCTTCGCTAAATCTGATTTTTTTTCTTTCAAAAGGGTTACGCAGTTTCTTGCCCATGGAAAAGAAACTGAAATACAATATTCCTCCACTAAAAGAGAACGATCAAAAGTGAAGAAACCCAGCTGAAACTCAAAAACCGAAGCAGGAGCTGGAAATGTTTCGCGGACCACTATAGCAGAAATTTGAAAACACATAAACTTTGCTGAAAATGATTTTTAAATGGAGAAAAATCCGAGGAATAGTCAGCACACTAAAGGGGACAACATTTAGTATGCATTAATGGAGATGAAACAACATTAATGACCATGATTTGAGTAGATTTTTGAAAAAATGGAAAAGACCAACAGTGAAATTTAGGCGCCCGTGAGAGCGTTTCTCTCTCTAAGGTGAGAGTTTCTCTCTCTAACTCAAATTTTCACAATTACAGACCTTTTCTAAGGGGATCGATGGAAGTTTTGATCGCCGATTATTCGGTGAGTCGATTCATCGGTTTTGAAGGGTTTTTGTATGGAAACTCGAGTCGGAAGTGGGTGAAGGCAAACACACAGTGCCTTCTTCTTCTTCCTTTGGTCCGAGCCACCGACGCCACCAAAAGCGTGCTTCTAACGTCTTTACGCCGCCTAACGCCACCGCCACCGCCACCTCCTCTTCCTCCACAACCTCAACGATATCCACTCGCTCTCGTGCCGTTACTCTATCCAAAGACTCAGTTGTCTAATGGACCCAACCCCCGAAGCCTCTGCTGTCTCTGTTTCAACAACTCGTGGTCGCCGTGGCAAAAACCCTAGCAATCAAAATTCTGATAACAAAGATAACACCAATTCAAATAAAAACAAGGAGAAAGCGGGGTTAGGGATAGAGATAGAGAAACTGAAAGGAGCTTAAGGCTGAACATTGATTCCCACGTTGGTGACGATGATGATAATGACTGTGAGGGAAGAGCCAGCATTTGCACCAGAATTTGACTAAATTGTATAGAAAGAGCAAGGAAATTGTATTGATCTGAATTCCAGTCGCCAATTTTGGAAAGAGAAAGCGCGTGCATTCCAATTTTGGCATTTAACAGAGAAAATTGACGAAAAGTGTGAAGAGGGACCTACGATGCCTATTTCTTCATACGTTGGGGACGTGTGATGCTTTTTTTTAGGTTAAGGGCATATTCCCAACGATTTTGAAAGGTTGGGGACCTTTGATGCAATTATCTCTTATTATTTTTAGAGAAATTGGCGCAAATGGTCCCTAATGTATGACATTAGTACGCAAATGGTCCACAACCTTTCATTTTTGGCATAATAGTCCCTAATCTATCCATTTAGGTGCACAATTGGTCATTTTTTACGGATTTCGTTACAAATCTGTTAAAAACCTATCCATTTAGGTGCGCAAATGGTCCATCTCATTTTTTGTTATTAGTGGAGGTAAAATTGTCAAGTTACATTTTTTCCTTTCAATTGGCACAATTGGTCCCTAACATTTACCTTAGTGTGGAAATGGTCCCTAACCTTTGTTTTATGGCTCAACAGTCCTTAACCTATATGTTTTGGTGCGCAATTGATCCTTATTTAATGAAAAAGACAAAAATATTCTTAGTTTTAATTAAAGAAATTTGCAATTGGATTCCCAACATTTGCAAAAAGTAAAAATAAGTCCGATACTTTAATTTTTTGGTAATTTATACTTTTGGTCTCCAACCATTCAAATCTGTAACAAATCTACCCCTAACCTTTTTTTAGAACCAGACATGCCCAACTTTTGAAGTAATTGCAAATCAGGTCCCCAAGCACAGTTTCCTTTAAAATCTGCCGTTATGTTACTAGTGTGTATCCCACACACTTTTATCCATCAACCAATGCGTCTGAGTTTAACACACACACATTCCTAACTTATGTAGACTTTAATTTCTCACATATTTATTTTTGTGTTTTCCCAAAATCTCAAAACCCTTCTCTCTTCTCCTCTCTCTAACTCTCTCTCTTAATCTTTTAATCGTCATAGCTATGGAGGAGAGTACAATAAATGGAAGTCCAGAGGCCATGGAAGGGTTCAATTCGATACCCCAGAAGCCAAGAATCAAACTTTATTACTCTCCCAACAAAAGAAACTCTTTTTCAAAGGGTCCAACCTTTCACTTTTTTTGGCTTTTAATGACATCATCAGTAGGCTATTGGAGCCAAGAAATAAGGTTGGAGATGGTACGGGGGTTGTTCTTTTGGCTGGGATGATGGTTAGAGGGGATTGTTTTGAAATTTTGGAGTCTTAGGATGGTGTGAAGTTGTTTTGCAAATCTAATAAAAATGTTTTTGAATATAAAAATGTTTTTAATGTAATGAATGATTGTAATGATATTGTCATGTTTTGAATGAATGTGATGAGTGTCTTCATTGTTTTTATTTGTTTGAAAGTGTTGAATCAAAATTTGATTGAAATATGATGTAGTAAGTGTTGAATCAAAATACTTCCATTTGTTTTACAAATCGATGTAATGAGAAGAGGAGTATATACACATAATTAAGTGAAACAAGCGTTTGGCAAATTAGATCCCCAACCTTTATATGTTGTTGTATGAAACGTCCCCAATCTTTACGAATAGTTGCATTCTTAAGTCCCCAATATTGAATAATTTTGCAATTGGCGTCCTCAACATTTAAACTGTTGTTTCAAAATAGGTCCTCTACGTTCACTAATAGTAGCATACCACGTACCATACATGTTTTGATTGGATGTTAAAGAAAGACATTGACGAAATAACTTAATTTGCAAAAACTAACATAATAAACCAACAATCTTGAAAACATTCCACTAAACACTATAATTACAATGGGTTTACAAATTTTGCGACAGCTCTACCATGAAATCCAAGCTAGAATAATTTCAATATATTACAACTAAGTAAATCCAAGAATAACTCATTTGGAATTTTCTTTCTTCAACCAACACCTTACAATTTGTTATTGCTTCTTATTCTATTCCACTAAACACTATAATTACAATGGGTTTACAAATTTTGTGACAGCTCTACCATGAAATCCAAGCTAGAATAATTTCAATTTATTACAACTAAGTAAATCCAAGAAAACCTCATTTGGAATTTTCTTTCTTCAACCAACACCTTACAATTTGTTATTGTTTCTTATTCTATCTTTTCTCCTTCCAAGCACTTGAAATGCATTTTAGCTTCTTCATCTCTACTTCCAGTCTCTTAATATGTGCTTCTAACTAATTTATTTTGTTTCATCTCTTAGCCTAGAATTCAACAACACAGGTATCACTTACTTTGCCCGATCACAAATATGAAGGTCATACCACGCAAATCAACCACAATGATTTTCTACACAAAAATTTAGGATTTCATGTGCTTAAATCATGAGAAATTCAAGATATAAAGCAATATTCCTCACGAGACAAAAAATCTTCTACCTGAGTTTGCATCCGTCCATGATGTCTTTAAATCCACGCGATTTCCACATCTACATACCCTTCATTCCATATTTGAGAATGGAAGAAGAAGAAGAAGAACACACGAATTTAGGATGAATTAAAGTCCACACAAGCTAAGAATGTGTGTGTGTGGGGTGTTGGGGGGGGGAGGGAGGGAGGAGGATTTTGTGATAGACCAATTTGCCCTTAAGTTCTCAAACGCATTGGTTGATGGATAAAAGTGTGTGGGATATACGCTAGTGACATAACGACAGATTTTAATGAAAAATGTGATTGGGGACCTAATTTATAATTAATTCAAAGGTTGGGGATGCCTGATGCTAAAAAAATTGGTTGGAGGTAGATTTGTTATAGATTTGAAAGGTTGGGGACCAAAAGTATAAATTACCCTTAATTTTTGTTATTAAAAATTTAAAGAAACTAACAAATTGATAATATACTAAATTATTTTGTATATTTTATGAATTATTATAAAATAACTAAAATTTGAGCTCATAATTATTAACAAATGTGCTAATAAATTTTTTTTTATTATTATTAAATAATCATATTATTTAAAATTCAAACTTTAATTTTATCTTTACAACATAAAAAAAAACTTTTCTCACAAGTTTGAGCATATTTAAAAAATTTATTTGTGACAAAGTTATTTTTTACTTAGCCAAACATCTGAAAATGAAACATCAAATGTCAAGTAAAAAAAGAATTAAACCAAAATTCAACAAGATCAACATAATTTCTTCTCCTTTTGTCAAGAGCAACTCCAAATAAGGACCAATTGTGCACCATTTCCACATTAAGGTAAAGGTTATGGATCATTTGTGCCAATTAAAAGAAAGAAAAAAAATGTTTCTTGAATATTTACCCCCACTAATAAAGAAAAAAATTGAGAGGAATTATTTACGCACCTAAATGGATAGGTTTTTAAAAGATTTTTAACCGAATCCGTAAAAAATGACCAATTGCGCACCTAAATAGATATGTTAGGGAACATTCTGCAAAAAATGAAAAGTTAGGGACCATTTGCGTACTAATGTCATACGTTAGGGACTATTTGCGCCAATTTTTCTTATTTTCACTTTTATAACAATATGTAATATTATCAAATATTTTTCTAACACAATGTATTCACCATAATTATTTTAAAATATAAATATAAACATATATTAAATTCCAAAATTTATAAAAATTATAAAATAAACTCATAGTCATATTGTACAAAAATTAATTAAATTTAAATTTAAATTATTCATAAAGATACATTATAATTATAATACTAATAAATCTAGGACATAAAAGAAATTACTTTAATGAATTAAGGTCAGAATTAGTATTTTAATATTAGATAGGTGAAAAAGTCAAAATCAGAATCTGACAAGCTACTCTTTTGCTGCTTCTTAAATTTGCTGTGAGATGATATATATTTTTTAATAATCATTTTTTCTAACCAAACGCCTAAAACACTTCTGACAATCATAAGTTTGTCAGAAGTTGAACTCCAAAATCAATCTCAAACATGCTTTTAATGGAGTTTATTTGTTGTTGTAAATTCCATGGAACAAATTTCATCCCTGGTCATTGAACTTTTTGCAAAATTTTAATTAGATTACTAAATAATAAGTTGTGTCAATTGAGTCATTAAACTTCTGTTTAGTTTTAAAATTTATCATTCAATCAAATTGTCATTTATATTCTCCCAAGCTAATAAAATTTACTTAATTAACACTCATACAATAACTAGTCTTCTACATAGTATCTACGTGTCATCCACTTGTTATAACACCTAACTTTTTATATTTTATATTTAATTATACTAGCTAGATGAGTCAAATTTACATCAAATAGAATTTTAATTAAATTGACATCTAAAAAACGAAAACGAAATGAGAATATTTAATCCAATTCTTGTAGGCATCTTTGGATTATTATTTTGTACTCGTCATTTAACGTTTTTTCAATTCGAAAGATATATTGCGAAGTTGACCATAAATACTTTGAAATAGTAATAAGAACTACTTACCCCAACGAGTGAAGAAACATAGTCTAAAAAAAGCTGAAAGAGGTTATGTCAATTAAAAGATAAAAAATCAGATTATTATATCCATTCTAGCAGCCATCTTTGATTTGTTATTTTGAATTTTTCATTTAACAGTTTTAATTCAAAAGATATCTTGTGAAATTTGTCATTAATACTTTAAAACAGTGTCAAGAACTTACTTTGACGAGTGAAGAATATAGTCCAAAAATAAGCCGAAAGAGGTGACGTCAAAATGAGAATTAGAAGATAAAAAATAATATTATTAAGTTCATTTCAAATAACCATCTTTGGCTCGTTTTTTGAATTATTTGTTTGACATTTTTCAATTTGAAAGATAACACAAACGAAAAATTTGGTGTCCCAACAAAAAAATTCTAGCTCCACCAATGATGGCATCTTAAAATAAAAAAGGTAACAAATTGTTATTGCAATATCTTTACAGAAAGATGATATAGCACCCATGATGAGTAATAATTATGGTACCCACTAGATACATGGCATCACCACATTGCTTACTTTTTAAAAAGTGACCATAGTGATGCCACGTATCAAGTGAGTATCATAATTATTACCCATCATGAGTGTTATATCATTACTCTATCTTTACATTAAAAAGTTAAAAATACGTTATTTTATTTTAAAACTTTTATGACGTGGTGTAGTAATAAATTGACATTTTTTTGCAATGATTACATGAAAACATCTATTGTGGTACGACTGTCTATTAACAATTCATCAATTTTGGCGACATGACGAAATAGTGAAATTTGAAACTAAGTTAAAATTCAGTTACACAATTTAAAACTAAATTTGCATTCAGTGACTCAATTTAAGACAAATTAAATTTTAATGATCCAATTAAGATTTCTTTGAAAGTTCAATGACTGCATATAAAATTTACCCAACATTTTGTGCTTTGTTGGGAAAATATAGGGTCGGTTATCTTCAATGTACTTATGAGCTCTCAAGTCATACAACCCAAAACTAATTTATTTAAGTTATATGGCAATGCAAAAGTACATTTATATCCTCTTATGAAATTTGAATTTTCTATCCCCTTCTACAACTTGCCGAAAATGAGATTCTCTCCTCCTTTATCTTCTTCTTGTATTTTTTTCAACGACTTGAAACTCTTCTTATATAGTAAAGATCCCAACCCCACCTTCCAAATTTTGTGCCAAATTGCAGATTCACCCTAAATCGACGAATTCTTAAGATAATTTTACTTAATGTTAAAATTCCAGCTTTAGTTTATGTGAATTTTTTTTAATATTTAATTCTCATATTTCATATTTATTTTGCATTAAATTGAACTTTTTCTCTAATTTTTGTAGAAATTGTATTTTTTTCATTGTTTTATAATTTTTTCGCATTGTATTTAAATCCGTGATTAAATTTCTATTATAATATCAAATTTGCCTGTGTGAAAAAGTCGAGATAATGTTCAGATTTCATAAATATGCGATACTATTAAAGTTTCAAGTTATGGTTTTAATGCTTGATACTAATGTGGTTTTGATACTGTTTGAATTTAATAGGATACTGTATGATATTATCTCTACGAGATACTGTTATATTAATGCACAGTTATAATAAAAAATTATTATCTATGATAATGTTTTGCTATTAGATTAGAGTTCGTTGTTTTAAGTGTGCGTCATACTAACTTTATTTCGAGTTATTGTTAAATAAACATATTCTGTCCCAAAGAATATGCATGATCTTTATTGGATTTGATGGATACTATGTGATATTATTAAGTAACAAGCATGTTTTGCAAAATATCGTTTCAATCTTGAAATACATTTATGACATTAGTCTTGTCTTGATACGATTTAAATTTAATGAGATAATGTGATTCTTTCAAGTTATGGTTTTCTGTTACATCATAACATTTTTCTCCTCCCTCAAGCATATGCTTGATCATATGTGCTTTTGATACTATTATATTGATTTAACTTGTTTGTTGTCTTTAACCATAGAAAAATGCTACTCGTACATAATGCTTTACATATCCATTTACAAAAATTGATGTGGCAAGACAAAATACCATTTTTTGTTATAAGCCAATTTCTCATGAGATATTGAATTAAAATCAAATTTAAAAGAATATTTGACCAAAGTGCTTCAGCCCAAAAGTAGGAAAAGCAGAACACAGCAACCTCTCTCCCAATGCCACCGGACCTTGAAACCACCAAACCACCATCCGTAATCTCTTTTCCATCTCTAAGCCTCCATCTCCGGCGACAATCTATTTGCTAATGCTTACCAACTAGTAGGACACAAAAACTAAGGAGAGAATTACCTTATTTGCTCAATCTAATTCTGGATAATTGTATGAGGCAAGAGAAAGGTATAAGAACTGCTAACGAAGTGGCCACATCATGAGATATCACCGTGGCTACAAATTCAGACCTTCTACAGTGTTATGAACAATTCTACAAAGACATCTATTGATTGTACGACTGGTGGGTCAATGATGAACAAAACTTATGGAGAAGATTCAGAAATATTTGAAGATATGGCATCAATCAGTTATTTCAACCTCAAGAAAAAAAGGTGTGTTAGTTGAAGAAGGTGTTATGGAGAAGATTCAGAAAAAAAAGTGTTATGGAGAGGATTTAGAAAAAAAAGTTATTTCAACCTAAAATCATCGTAATTTCTCATGGAGCAACAACAAACCAAAATGCAGCCAAACCATCCCTCTTGACCTCTATAGATCTATCTGGGAACAGCTTTTATGGATAGATTCCAACTGAATTGACAAAATTGCACGGCCTGGTGGTTTTGAATTTATCAAGTAATTAAATCAGTGGCCAAATCCCAGAAAGCATTTCGAGCCATGTGCCTTGACGTCGGATGTGGTAATGGTGATGTTGAACTGGAATGTTTTTGGGAGATTGTGACAGTGGTGGGCAGTGGGGTTTGGACGGTAGGGGTGACGCATGGGGTCATAAATTTGGGTTTAGTTCTTTGTTGGGTTGGTTGTAGCCCCATGCCATTTGCCGGGGTTTAGCGGTGGTCCCGTTTGGCTTGATTGATGGGTGAACTGGGAGTACGCCAGAGTTTCACCGGTGGAGATTTAGAGTTTGTCGGAAATGAGTTGCAAATGGGACTCCACGCTGCCAAATGAATTTCTTTCCAAAATTGGAAATTGTAAAACAAGGGTATAATAGTCATTTAAGAAATATGCCAACTCAGCATGTGTAAAACTTTTTGTACAAGTAGCATTTCTCTTAACCATAAGATAATATTTTATTAAGATACTGTTATATTAAGATATTGTTCCTTTTATTGGGTTGAAGTTTGCTGTTTTGAGTGTGTATCACACTGTCCTTGTTTCGAGTTATGATTTATTGTTAAACAATCATGTCTTGCCCTAAAGAATATACATGATACTATTTTGATTTGATGGGATACTGTATGATATTGTTCATGATAAGCATACTCTGCGAGATACTGTTTCAATCTTGTACTATCTATGATACTATTTTTAACTTGATACTGCTTGGATTTAATGAGATTTATATTATATTATTTTACACATAGATATGCACTGATGTTTACTAAATATATCTGAATTTTATATCGCAGTGTTGATTATGGAATACATGTTTGCCACATGATGAAGCGACTAGTAAATAATGAAAAGTTGGAAAAAACATTGACGATGAAGGAAGAGAGACAATATAAAGCACATATGGTTTCAAACTTCATCATATATTTTATTGTAGATGAATAAATACATTGTAAATGAATACATTTGTAGTTGCCTATTTGTTTGATACTATATAATGTATTTTATAAACTGGTTTATGTTACTCTATAGTGTATGTTTTATAATGACAAATAAATGTTAGTGGCAATCACGGTGTGATATGATATAATACAATTGAACTAGATAGTGTTGAACACAGGCGAAACAACTACCGGAGACGGTTTGTGATCTTGTTTTTATGAGATTTTTCTTTGAACAATACTTTATGTATGTGATACTATCTTAGCATATATTTGGTAGTCTTTGAAATTATATTTTAAGTGCTTATATTATAAGTTGTGGGTAAATGTGTGAATAAAAATGAGTAATAAGTTTTGGGTACTACAAAATGTGTAGATAAAAATTATGTTTGACTAATTTGACTAGCTGAAACTATAATTTAAGCAGTGGCAAACATGTGTTTAATATAACAATATCATTGTAGAAATTAAAAAAAATAAAAAAATAAAACGGACATGACCTGTTTAAAAAATAAATAGTCCATTTAAGTCTATTAAAGCTCATTTGGGTTAAAAGAGATCCATGTAGGAAGTCCGTTATACTTTTCAAAATTCATAATTGTATTTAATATTAATTTAAATATAATGGTGTTTAATAGATTTCTCTATAAATAAGACATTAAGTTTAAGAGAAATTATAAGTAGAAGTTCAAAAGAAAAACCAAAAGCAAGTCTAGGACATTTTAAAAAAAAATTCAATTGGCACGCGCAAGAAATAGGCCACCAAGAAGATCAAGATCTTTTTCGAATCGAAGCAAGTAAAGAAGATTAAAATCTTCTTACAAATCAAATCAAATCCAAATCCAAGTCTTGAAGATTCAAGTAAATCAAGTTCTAACAAATCTCAAAATCTAAGATTCAAGCCCGTAGCCCCTATCCCTTATTTTCAACACTTGAATCGTTAATAAGAGGATTCTCTGACTCTGTGATCACAAGAAGATCATCAATTTTGTAATTTATCAAAATTTTAATTAAGTAACAATTTACGTATTTTAATACATGAAATTCATTGTAAATCATATGTGTGTGTGTGTGTGTGTGTGTGTGTGAGAGAGAGAGAGAGAGAGAGAGAGAGAGAGAGAGAGAGAGACTATCATAATATAACAAGTAACATCTTGAAAAATAATGTTGATATATACAAAATAAATGTTGCATTCATTTATTTGACTAAAAGAGGATTTAAAAATTAGTAACACTCAGTTGCTTCATAGTTACAACATCTTAGGCCAATGGCTCGTCAAAAGTCTTCTTATTGTGATTGCCCAACTTTTTATACCTTCTGCATCGTATCATCCATACTTGCTCCCCCTTCGTGTGATTCGTGTATTTTTAGGCTTTCCATGTGGTCTCTTCATACTCATTAGATTTTTCAAATTCAAACCTCATTGGAGTGGGGATATGATGTATACCTTTCTTATAGGACTTGCGGAAAGTTGTAATATGAAAATAATAATGATCATATTCATCATTACGCCTTTCAAACCTATTAATTGCAGCAATTGCTTGCACGTATAGAAACCTATTCATCTGCCACTAGAACAAGAGTAGGTGCGTGTACAAATGTTCTATGGTCAACATTCAATTGCAACTTCTCTACCATCTTGAGACATACAACCCAAGTCCACTCAGTTTTTTTTTAGTCAACACACCATCACATCCCACGGTGTGGTTGTCGGTCTCCACCGAAAATGATGGGAGAGGGTTTGGATACTGAACTTTATATAAATAACTCATAAAATATACATGTGAAGGACACATAAAAATCGACCTCCAATCAAAAGAGCTAAAGCAAACAAATAAATGAGTAAATAATAAAGCAATGAATAAGAGGTACCACATTTTAAACAATAAGTCCTGAAAAATCTATAGACCCCTAATTGTAGGAAGTTCATGTCTATCAATCTGAACTAAGCTGCGGTAGCACCGTGGTAAATCATGAGCGCTGTACTCAAAATAGCAACGACGATCCCAACCCTCTGAAGCAAGTAAGTTAGCCACTTGGTTTTCCTCGCAATAAATATGAGAAATAGTATCAAGGTCGAAGGCAAAGAGATGTCTAATATGGTGAAGAGTGGGCTGAATAGACCAAGGTCCTCCACCTCTGGTAATGCAGTGAATAGCCAAAGTAGAGTCGACTTCAATCCATAAATATGAAGTCTGATCCTCCAGAACAAGAATGATCTGAGATTAAGAATAGTCCGGAGCTCGACCTCCAGAATAGGGCACCCGCCATATGAAGAGAAGAAGGCGCGAACACACTGACCTGATGAATCTCTAATAATCTCCCATCTACTCGTAAATCTATCTTTGACGCATCCATCACTGTTGACTTTGTAAAATCCTCTCTTTGGTAAAATGCGCCCGATAAACGAAGGCAATTGAATGAAGGGATGGAGTAGTAAGAAAAATACTAAAAAGATGAGCAATATCTAGATCCCTACGCCATGAATAATCACGAAATAAAGCGACATATATGTAGTAGAGATATAATATGGTATACTTTCCGGATGATCCGTCTTGGTTCCATAGAGATATCTTAATACTTAGCATAATTCCTCATGATCAAATAAACTAGAGAATCAAAGAAGAATGATCGTGTGAATATGATCTGTCGACAAACTAACTCGAAAATCACGGGCTGGGCGATATTAAAACCCTCTATCGATTAGAAGGGTTATATTAAAAATGTCGGAAAAATGGCGCCAAACACAGTCGACAATACAAGCTGTCGATAAATAAATCTTTGAATAGTCTCGATAGCCGAGCAACAACGACAGCGAGAAGCCATATGACTCCTAATCT
Source organism: Forsythia suspensa (assembly GCA_023638005.1). Classification (NCBI taxonomy): domain Eukaryota; kingdom Viridiplantae; phylum Streptophyta; class Magnoliopsida; order Lamiales; family Oleaceae; genus Forsythia; species Forsythia suspensa. The sequence continues at coordinate 523,225 of JALRMA010000416.1, read as the reverse complement.
ACCTCTGAATCACAACACCGGTGGGATAAGACCACATCATAGTCTTGGTGAGAAAAAAGAGGCGATCGTCGAGATAATAGAACTCAAATCATGATGTACACGGCTGAATAGTATGCCCTATGTGAACTAGCTGCCATGCAGACTTGGTAGCAAATCTACCATTGGAAGTATCACTCCACATAATCAGATCGTGTACCTCAGCAGTGATTAGATGGATGTTTCCTATCTGCTCAGCAATAATATATGGTACAAGCTGAAGAAGTAAGCCAATGTTCTATCTAGTATCATCAAAAAATTCTCCAACATGGATAGAAGAATGTGTCAAGTGTGGGTGTTGATCAGCTAATGTAGACTCGCCCATCCAGCAGTATTACCAAAAGAATATATGTCAACGCCCTAACTTTTTAGCAATGTGTGTCTCTGCCTGTAGGCCTATAGCTTCAGCCACTTCCATACAGCTGAAGCAAAGTAAATAATAGTAGTCAGCAATGGATTGATACCTTTACAATACTTACTCAGTAAAAATTGAGCCCACAATGACCGCTGAGATCTAAATAACCACCAAAGCTTTAGGGAGAATGTATCAACAAGATCCTGCAGTCTCCTAAAGCTCAATCTACCATCTTCAGTACGAATACAAAGGTCCTCCATCTCCTCCAATGTAATCTGGGTGCATCGTCTCTGGAGTCCCAAATAAACCTAGCAAATATGCCCTCTAACTTCTTCAAGATAGCCTTGGGAGGCTTCATAATCTGAATGAGATAGAGAAAAATAAAGGATAGCATCAAATCCGTCCTCCGAATGATAGGAGCCTCGAGACACAGCCAGAAATTCTACTCCGGACTTTCTGGACTAAGTCATCATACAAGAAGATCTTCTTGGCTCTTTTAAATAAAGAAACACCAAGATAAGTGAATGGCAGCTGCTGATGACGAAACCCTGTCACATTCTCCAATTTGTGTAATGACTAGTAAAAAATCTCCTAGATAAGATAATTTCACTATTATCTCTATTCACCAACTGCCTGAAAGCCCCTTTATAGTGCTCAATACATTGTAATATTTGTCTGATAGACTGCTTCTGGCCATTGGCTAAAATAATCATATCATTTGCAAATGACAAATGAGAGATAAAACATGACTCCCATGTTAAGTATGCCATCGAAGAAATATGTTGATATTCTTTGAGTGAGTAGTCGTAAAAAATAATCTGCGGCAATAATAAGCGGCGATGGAGATATGGGATCACCACTGCAGGCCCCACGAGATGATGAGAAAAAACCACATAGTTTGCCGTTAATCGGGACCAAGAATTGACACTCTGAAATATACCTCCTTATCAGATCAATCGAAAGAGCATCGAGACGAAACCCTCCATAATGGATATAAAGTTCCAATCCATGCGGTCATAGGCCTTAGCCATATCAAGCTTGAGGATAACATTACCTCGTTGTACTTTTCGTATCAAGTGTATGTAGTAACTCACATGCAAGTAGGACATTATCCCCGATGGCCGTCTTGAGATGAATCGCTTTGAGGAGGCGAGATGATGCGAGGTAGTAAAGTACTCGGTCGCGAGTTCATCGACTTCATAATCAACTTATTAAACAACATACATAAGTTAATAGAGCGAAACTCGACCACCTACAGGCATTGTCCCGTTTTGGAAGCAAGACAATAGAAGTAGTTGCAAAACTCCTAGGTAGGTGCCTTCTGGCAAAGAAGTCCAAGACTACCTGAAACACATCCTCTGATACTATGTCTATGAGACCTAAAAAGTGAGATGAAAACCCATACGAAATGCCAAACCTTTATCTGGATTAATCTTGAAAATAGCCTCTTGTATCTCGATCAGTAGGGTCGAGTTAAGTTGTAAATTGTCCTCATGGGACACCAAGCTAGGTATAAGACCAAGTTGAATAGGGTAGAAAGGGTGAAGAGGAGCCGACGAGAGCTCTGGAAGAAGATCTTCTTGAAGGCGAATAGTCTCGAAGACTCGAACACCTCGCCCAGGCTGAAGTAATAGGCCAATCACACGGTTCTAATGTCGCCAGTCCATGAACTATAGAATGAAAGTATCGGGTGTTATGATCACCACCCTTACAAGTCAACGTGTCTCTGCCTTTTGTTTCCAAAGACATCATCAATTGATAAAATGCGATTCGAGCGCACGAGCACGATTCAAAGTATCGCGATGGGAAGGAGAATGATTTATGTCATGGTCTAACTACTTGCCTCATCCACCTACACTCTGCATCCCAATCATTTGAAAAATATCACTAAATACATTTTGATTCCACCAATGAAGGTCATGTTTGAGCCCAAAATCTTCTCCCAAAGGCGGCCATTCCGTATGATGGGTGGAAATGATCACTTCTAAGATACAAAGCCCAAAAATCGTGATGCCTAGACCTAACATTGAGGAATAAAAAGGGCGAGACCCCAAATCATCGTCAAAAGACAACTGAATTAGTTCAATCTCAAAAATTACAATGTACTATAAGTAAATAGTATTATAGAGCAAAAAAAAAAATAGTATGATAAAACAAAAGAACAAGAGTAGCATACAACAAAAGAACATTATCATATAGCAAAAGAATAATAATGTGTCATAACGACAATTTTGAAAAAATGTTTAGACCTAAGATAAAAAATCCCCATATGAATGACTTAATAGAAATTTCTCCAATTTTGTTGATCAAAACTTTCCTTTACAAACAGAATGTAATGTTTGCTCACTAACATGTAATTTTAGATAGTGCTTAGGTAAATTCTTGAATGTAATTTTTTTTTATTACAAATAGTTCATAATGTATTACGTTTATTATTTTTTTTTTTTGGGTTTTTTTCCAATCAATGTATTGTGTTATGATTTGATGTTTTCTATTTGAATTTCTCCTTTTGTTTATAATCACCGGCGTAGAGAGGTTTTCTACCACCAGGGAAAAAAAAATAGTATGTATGTCACTATGTCTTTATCCTCTCAAACTAAAACTAATCTCTCTCTCTCTCTCTCTCTCTCTCTCTATCCATATTCTTCAAAATCAAATCCTCAAACAAAACACACACTCTCTCAAATTTCAACATATTCTTCTCAACTCCGATCTATTAAAATCTTTTACTATGGTGGATTCCACCACAAAGAAAAGCGTTATACTAGTTTTAAGGGCATTTTAGTAGTTTTGTATTTTGCACATGGTATTATCCATGTCATTAATTTTCACTTGTGTTTGCTATCATTAATTAAAATAAACAACAGACAATTCCATTATGACGTGATGAAATTGAAACGATTAATTTTAATGTATATGAAGTACAAAACTTTGATTTGATGGAATAATATCTTGAGTCAAACAAGTTATTTGATAGATTTATTGTCTGAAACTTCAAAGATCGATTTTCTCCTTTTTCGATAAGGGAAAGTCTCGGCGAAGTCCCCACCTATATCGAGGCCCCTTGACCGGGTGGGTTGTAAATCGAGGATGTGCACGCCTGGTGACATCAATTTTCTCCTTTTGGAATCATGTAATATGAGTAATGCTATCAAATTTCCCATTATTTTGTAGTTTATGCTATACAAAAATATATTGTAATATATAATTATGCAGACCAACATGCATAGAAGTTTGAATTAGCAAATGAGAATAAATCTAACTTATCGTGCAAAATTTTGAATTTTAGGTTAGCAATTTCAAGCTATGATTTTAAAGCAATTTTGTTTTATATGTAGAAGGTTTTCGACCAATTGTTTACATTACACTATTACATTACAGGCGCTTTGCGATCGCATTAGTTGACTAAGCATTCGATTATCCATTGTTTAGGACTCAGAGTGACGAACCGGCCAATCTTTGTGGAAAATACCTTGAAAGCAACCACATTTGAGCCATAGAGGACCGATAAGAATGTGACGATTGACAACGATGTAACATGTGATAGAGACATGACATTAGGCAAAGATAAGACAAGTGACGTTGAGCGATCACATACCATCACTCTCTACTTTTCTCTATATATACATGGGCTATCATCTTTCCAAGGTATGAAATATTATAAACCTACCCAAAGTTACATCATTTGTCTCTCTCCGTCGTTATTTCTATATTTGACTTAAGTGTGAAAGTGTAAACAATTCTTTGGACTTACTGTCTAATGTGTTGTTTAAGTGTGCATGTAACATATAAGTGGATGAGTTGGTCAGAATTTATTGACATTTGAATTATGCAGATTTTGAGGTAAGCAAATTGGCCTCGTGTGTGAGAAATTCGATACAATGACTACGAGTGAAAGGTGAGTGTAAAAGCCTAAAAAAAATCCAAAATAATGACCACAAATGGTGGTGAAGATCGAGATGGTAGGGCGGTGAAAACATTTTCCGTGGTTTATGGAGATCGGTCGGGGAAGAAAATTACGAGAAAAGAAAAGAAAGAAATATATTCATTTGAGGGTCGACCATGCACAAAACACACGGAACCTTCATCTTGGCGGGTTATTGATACCATGTATGAAAAAAGCTCTCAAATAAGTGGTTTACTAGAAATGAAAAAAGCCCCAAATTAAGAAAATCCTCACTACTAAGTGAAAGAGAAGGGCTAGGATTTGGTCTCTAGGCTGCTTTGCTTAGTAGAGGCCATCACGACTTCAGAAAAGCTTTCGAAGAAAGAAAGTAGGTAGGTCGTCGTGGCCTCAGGAGGCGTAAATCGAGGAAGCAACACCTTAAGTCGAGCCTCATTTGGATGCCAAACAACGCTAAGAAGAGGAAGATCAAGCTTTTTCAAAACCCACTTCAAGACTCAATTGATCACTTTGAGCATGCAACTTTCGGAAATATTTGAATTACGAAGTCTTGTGGGTAACTTGACAAAGTGTGGCCCTCCATCCCTAGTTCAATGAAGATCGATTTGTACAAACAATTCAAATATGTGAGAGCATACGCCAAGTATTGGAAATAATGCCTAGCTCGGTTCTCTTATTCAAAACATAAAGTACAAGACCTTAAATTTAATAATTTTCACAAACAAATACGGAGTAACAAGAACGTACATTCATCCATAAAAAACGGTCTTTAATTCTGTATCTTAAATATCTTGAATATCTATTTAGCGATTTAATTGCATATCTCCAATAGCCAAACACACTTTAATATATGTAGTTTAATTGTATGGAAATTGTGTTTCTCTCCCTTTGCCTCTCATATAATAGAATGAATAAATTGATGGAATAACACGTTATTTTATAGGTAGAGATGATCAATTTCCTAATTAGACTATAATTCTATTTCCCATCAAAACAAATTTTTAAAGAAAATCATCTTCTCCACTAATTATCTAATTAATTAAATAATTGTTATGAAACTAGAAAAGTAGAGAAAAACATTAGAAGAGAATAGAGACTCAAAACTCAAGTGTAAATTTATTATAACAATGACCACTTATATATAGGGTTCCAAAGGGAGTTACAACTTTGATTAGAATACATTCTTCTAGAGTAAGTAGATAACTACATAGACATCTAGATACAACTAAATAGTCATTCATCATTATCTATAATTTTACAACATTTCCCCTTGAATGACTTATTACACAATAAGCGGTTTGTTAAAAATTTGTTTGGTAAAAATTCAATGAGACAAAATACCAATCAAATAAAAAAATATCAAAAATTTGGAGTAATCAAATGATGCCTCATTAAAACCTTGTCGGAAAAAATCCGATTAGGACAAAACACGGCGAAGGAAAAAGAGTACATCTATTCCCACTAATTTCAATCAATGAAAAAAACTATCGAGCTATCTATATCTTGTGTGTCAATGTCTTCAATGTCGCCATCTTTTTAAAATTTGTATAAAACAATTCTGGTGAAATGTGCTCTATGTTATAACCTCCAAGCAATATCTTCTGGTTGACTGTAGTCAGCATGATGGTCTGATGCAATTATATTAAAAATAGATCTTATTGTTGTTCCCTTCAGAGGTCTCATATACATTTTATAATATACGGGAGTATAACCATAGGGTTATGATGAAGGGTAAATGTTTTGTAAATTATGGACATCTATAACTATAATATTTATACCACTTCCAATTGTATATCATTTACATACAGAATATACCTCGTTAAAACCTTACTAGAAAAAAACCCGGTGGACAAAAATCCTAATGAAGGAAAAAGAATAAACAATTTTTTTAATACGCCATTAAAATTGTCTCATTAAAAACCTTGTCAGAAAAATACAATGGGACAAAACCTTGGTCAAGGAAAAGTGTACAACGCATATTTACTCCCCTTCATTATAATATAACTTTAGATATGTACTTCGATCGTTTAAGTTCTTGAAAAGTTGAACTATATGTTTCAGGCATATTAAATTCTTCAGAGATTTATATACATAGTTTTATTAGTCATGCGAAATGAGTTGGTTATAACAATATTCATTGTATGCATATATGTCATGCATTGATAGGCTAACAAGATATCAACTTGTGATTACTTTATATATGCCTTTGCGAAATTCATAATGTTAAAAGTCGTGCATTACATATTACGACTTCATTTTCTCATTTTCTTTTCGCATAAATATACACCTTTAAGTGCTCGGACTATAGGTCCAAAAACTTCAGATTTCTCTAGTCAATTCAATTTACTTGGATTGCATCCTTTTATTTGGCCAATTAATTGTTTGACAGATTTTTTTCAACATCCTCGGTACCTTTTATAATATGAAGCGCTTCGTTATATACAAAAGTATTGTCAACAACATTTAGTTTTGAATCCATTTTTTTCTCATAACGACATAAATTAACGAGATCTTTTCGTTTTATTATTTCAACTAGCTGAACCTCTTCTGAATTTTATAATTAGTTATGTCTATATTCTCTCCAAGAGTATACACCTCCTCAATAAGACCATCTTTATAATTGGCTCTATTTTTAATTTGAGAATTTTTTGGAATCAAATGTCACCACGCTTTAGACGTGTCATTAATTTATTGGGTATAATGTTAATGGATTGTCCTTCAAGAATGTTAATATAAATTGGAGCATTTGGAGCTGGTATATGATATTTGATTTAATCTCTTTGGTCAATAAATGCATATGTCAATTGTATAACTTACAAATGAGATATTAGTCGAACTTCTGGTTCATATTGTCTTGTTTGCAAGGATCTAGAAAACATAATATGCTGCATCTTCATGTATTCTTTCGGGCTATTTAATTCTCTTCCTTAATGTTGAGAAAACTGTCTTATTAAAATGACATTCGAAAAAACGTATTATAAAATATCACCCGTTAAGACTTAAGATATTTTATAATGTTCCAAACTAAACATGTATTCTCAACATTTTTTAATGTCCATCTCAGTGCATTATGGTAGACCGATTGTACATATATTGCACTATCAAAAATTATTAGATGGGTAATACTGGGCTCTTACCATAAGCCAACTATAGTGGGGATAACTTTGATATTGGCATGATGCGTATAAGTGTTTCTACATATAAAATAACATTCCCTAGATAAAAATGGGAAGCACTTTATTCTCAATAGTAATGGTTTATAATTTAATTGGAGGCGTTAACAAACAATATTACTAAACCATTTAACATCATCTCAACCAACATTTATTAAAAATTTGAGATTTAGACTCATTAGCATTGACAAAACACACCACCGTCTTATTTGAATAATCTAAAAATTATGATTGTTACCACCACGATTTTGATATGGCCTCCAGCGTCGGCCAAGGGCCCTATCTAGGCCAACAAGAGCCCCATCAAAGGGGCCCGTCGAGGCCTCATCTAGGCACTGCTGGGGCCTCGAAGTTTTGATAAAGTATCCGGGAGGCCTATCGAACACCTTAGCCTGCGGCCCGGTATTCTCGGGGCTGGGGAGGCCTTGACACTCACTGGCGACCCATGGGACCTCGCCGGGCTTTGTGTCTGTTGGCGTCACGAACACACACCGATCCACGTGCCAGCGGATCTCGATCACTCTCTCTGCCATTTCGTATGTTACTGCGCACTAGGGCGACCGTTAGGCACCAAGATCTCGGGAGAAAAAGGGTCCGGCGATCGTTGGCACTCAAGCGATCAAGTCAGCTGCCCGGTATATGGGATCTGCAGGCGGGAACAAAAAGGGGTGTGGGAGAGACAAGCGGTAGAGATTTGAGCGAGTTTATGGTGGGATTCTTAAGCATAAAAAGTGCGTGCCTTGGAACAACAGAGGCGTTGTATTTATAAGCGCAAAATTCTAATTGATTTGGAAGACAAATCAATTTTGTCTTTATTGGATCTTCCTTCCTTATGTGATAAAGATACCCGAGATTGCCTTCCTTCCTTGAGTTTATCACGTTGTATGATTTTAGGAGATCATGATTGTGTTTCCTTGTGGAGATTAAATGCGCCCAATCAGCGCAATCTTTCTTTAATTACTTCTCTGGTTGCCCGGCATATCGAGTTGCTCGTTGATTCTGAATGATCGTGGCTTTGTGAGGCCTATGGTTACATCTGTGTAGCAGAGGCCCTCCACATGACTCATGGGTTTACATGCCGAAGGCCAGTGTGTGTGTGGGCCTTCAAGGCCCTAGCGAGGGCCCGTATAGGGTTCTTGACAGTTATGAGTTTGGCCCTTCTTGGGCTTGGATGGGGCTGTCTTGGCGTGGCGACCATGTCGTGTCGTGTGGTAACAATAGTCCCCAAGTCCAAGCCTATTATTTATAATGGGCGTGGGACTTTGAGGATATCCACAAGTTGATGTGCCTCATGAGGAACATAATCTTGATGCGCTTGCGAAATATATTCTCAAGGTGGTTCGGCGAGGAAGTAATTGACCTACTCCCAATATATAGTCCCCAAGTCGAAGCCGAACATTCATGGCGGGTGAGGGCTTCAAAAGGTCGGGCGGTGGAGGCGTCATGGAATTTCATCCGGGGTGGGACCTTTCTTCCGTCGTGGGACTCCTCTGAGCTACGGTTCGCGACCTTTGGCCCGATCTGCAGGTGATCGACGCCCCCTCCAGCGAGGGAGGCCCGCGGTGTGAGACCCTCAAGAATTAATTGAAAACAAAATTGGAATTGACCTTATGCCTGTCAAGCGTTTCGATTACGTATGCGGCGTGGGGAGGGGGGGAAGGGGAAGGCGCTCTAAATTTGAGAATCATTCTCCTAGCATTGATGATCACGAGACACGGTGGAACCCGAAATGTTGGCGTTTTCAATGCCTTGGAGAAATATAGAAACGTCCGTCGCCATTCAGTTCTGTTATGGTAGTACTTGTTGCATTACCCCTCTTTCCAGCGTAGTCTTTTATAAATAGGATGCAAGCTTAACAAGATTCTTCCATCGTTGAGGCTTGTTGTATTTAACACCGCCATTATTATGCGATAGAGATAGAGATAAGCGTGTGATGGTGGTGCGGTGGAGGGGATGGCATCAAGATGTTCGTCGATCGAGAATCAACATTGAGAGGACCAAAAATCGGCCAATCAGCGTTCGGGGATCAAGCATGCGGGGTGGGGATTTAGGTTTAGCGACGCAGCTCGACCCTCCACTGAGCGGTTGGTGGGATGGGGGGTCTCAGCTGCCGAGAAAAGGCATCAACGACCTTTTTGAGCGGCATGGTCTAATTAGCCACCAAATTAACTTCGGTGGCTTGGAGACCTCCTATCATGGTGAAGTCGGGTTCCCTAACACAGGGCGATGCCAGGTAAGCCGGAGGATAGGTGTAACAGATCTAGTTACCCCATTCATGTCTTAAGCCGGTCCAAAGCGTGAGGAGTTTTAGAATATATTGCGATTATATATGTACATATTGTATTTACGTGTTTAATAAAAAGGTGCGAGTTACTTCCATATTTGCGTGTGTGTGCCCATATTTTACATACTTGTTTGAACTCGTCATGATCAACACTCCTTTGTTATGTAGAAATTTCGGCGAGGTTGGGGCGAGCGTCGAACAAATTTGACCTACCATGGGCGGTATTGTTATCATGATTTAGCGTTAAGCGTAATCACGCACCAGCAGCTTAGATATAGTCCCTAGGGTTTACCAAGCGTGTTTTAATTCCACGCGTGTCATTACCCGGCCGTTGGTACCCGTTGAGCTTATAAATCGATAGGGCATTTTAACTCGTCATTTCCCGGCCATTTTGCCGCCATACGGACCTTTAGTTCTTTGCCGGCCATGTCGAACTTTCATTTTCAAAGTTCCTAAATTCAAGATTAGGCGGCGGGAGAATAGTGGAGGATGTCTCTCCTCCCCATTTGGCGTCGTCCATGATTATCTGGTTCTAGGTCCAGCGTGTTGTAGGGCGGGAGGCGAGGATGGGTTCTGGGCTGTTTCACTGCGCCCGGAGTGAGGCGGGCGTTCCGTTTCCGCAGATTACGCTGAGCGTGGGTCCTCTTGAGAAACGTTAGGTCGTCGTGGAAAGAAACCAAAAGGTCGAGAGTGGAAGGCAGGCGTCTCGGGCGCTGTTTCTCTCCTCGGAAAGGCGTGAGTACATTAACATTGGAGCCCTTGAGGCAATTTGGATCCGTCGGTTGTAGAAAGCTACCTTGAGCGGTTGCCCTTCGCGGCTACTTGATCCATAAATATTGGACATCTCCGCTTTGGGAAGGCGATGAATCTGCAGCGGAGGTAGCGAGTTGATGAAGGCGGCGAAATGTACACCTCTAGCAATCATGTTTTGAATTGCGAGTTGTATAAAATGTTGGAGATGAGGGTTCTTTGAAATCTGATGCGCCCTTGGAGAAGATGAAAATCTTGAAGGCGATGAGGGCGAAATCAAGCGCCTTGGGCGCGACTAGCATTTTCGGGAAAATCGTGCGGTCGGCGCAGCGTCTGACGTTCTGAGGCCAGAGCGATCCGAAAGGCGTGTCTGGTTGCCCGAGATAAGGCGAGTCTCGGTTGAAGTCTTGCGAGAATATGATCTGGGCGAGGATGAAGGCGGCCAGGGTTTGAAAAAGAGCTAGCGAAGGCTAAAAGGCCTCCTAGCAAAGCGGGTCCCGGTTATCACAAAGCGTGGGATTACGTGTATAGGTCATACTTCTTTAGCCATGCTATTACGTGGATATGTTATGTAATCGAGTAATGAGATTTTAGTGAAAGTTTATCGTTTGTTCCAAATGTTTGCGTGCTTGATACCTTACCAAGCGAGCTTAGTAAAGTTGATGCATGCCCACCATGTTCCCTCGCGACCCAATGAACCACAATTGCGACGCAGCGTTGGATGTTTATCACGGTGACTTGGAAGAGTTGGCGTGAATCACGCTCCCTTCTGCGGAGCTTTGTACTTACTTGCTTCTACAGCGTAAAATATTTATCCAACGAGTTAATAGAGTTGGCGCGAACCACTCCCTCACATTGCCGTGTTCTTTGTACTTGCTTTCTTCTGGCGTAAAATGTTTACCAGTGAGTTAATAGAGTTGGCATGAACCACACTCTCTACATTGCCGTGTTCTTTGTACTTGCTTTCATCTGGCGTAAAATGTTTACCAATGAGTTAATAGAGTTGGCGCGAACCACTCCCCCTGTTGCCGTGTTCTTTGTACTTGCTTTCTTCTGGCGTAAAATGTTTACCAATGAGTTAATAGAGTTGGCGTGAACCACACTCCCTCATTGCCGTGTTCTTTATACTTGCTTTCTTCTGCGTAAAATGTTTACCAGTGAGTTAATAGAGTTGGTGCATGAACCACTCCCTCGCTGCCGTGTTCTTTATGCTTGCTTTCTTCTGGCGTAAAATGTTTACCCAACGAGTTAATAGAGTTGGCGCGAACCACACTCCCTCATTGCCGTTTTGATTATTACTCTTAGCATGTGGAGCACTTTGGATTTATAAGGGCGAATATTATAAAAGCGGCACCGCGTTTCTTGGCGTCTGCCAGCGAGCGTAAAAAGACCAAAACAATGCTAAAAGCGGTATTCTTGGTGATATGGCCTCGGATGGGCGATGTTCCAAGTGTCTTGCCTCTTGTCCCTCGGGATCTTCCGATCTATAAGTTTGGGCAGTTTCTTGATGACCTTGTAAGGTCCTTCCAGTGGGCCTAGAGTTAGGTCCTGCTTCGCTTAGCTTGGAATATCTTTTTCGATACAAAATCATTGACACGAAAACTTACTTTGACCTTGGGTTATAATATCGGACCATCTTTCGTTGGTAAACCATGAGGCAAAGTTGCGACTCGTGTGTGTCTCTCATCTAGCGGTCGAGGCCCGCTCTTTGTAAATCCTCGTTGGCCACTTTCGTTGAAGTGCGGTGCACAGGCGAGGCATTCCTATCTCGTCGGGGATCATTGCCTGCCCCCGTATGCCATGGAGAGCGGGGTTTCGCTTTGTGGCAGCGTCACGGGAGGTGGTTGGTGGGACCACGGGGTCTCGAGTAGTTCTTGACCCATCCCCTTTTCTTGACTCTAGTTTTGCTTAAGGGTGTGCTTAATGATTTTATTCTGGCTTCCACTGGGCGTTGGATTGTGGGTAATAAGGGGTGGAGAAATCCGCCGGATGCCAAGATTCTTCATTCGCGTTAAACTTCATCCCGACAAATTGCGTGCCATTGTCGGAGGCAGCGAGAATGGAGAATCTTGAGCGGCGGACAATATTTTCCATACAAATTTCGGGCATTCTCCTCTGTGATTTTGGCGGGCTCGGCTTCACACCACTTGGTGAAGTAATCTATCGCTTCTGAATCATAAACTTGACCCCCCTCACATCCGGGAGGGGCCGATAATCGATCCCCATTTAGCGAAGGGCGAGGACTAGTGGCCCAGTAAGGTTACGGCGGGGAGCTTGAGCTATCGCGAACTTCGACATCATCTCATCTCTTGTGAGTGTGAGAATCTTTCTTCATGGTGGACCGCACTTCAGGCTTTACGTGCCAAGGCCATCCCTCCCGAGTGATTCTTGCCTTGAGATCCTTCGTGTATTTCTTTCATCACGTCTGCTGCTTCCTCTTGCGTTAGGCGTAAGAGGGTGTGGTGAATCCTTTTGTATAAATTCCATCACATGTGTCTGAATTTTGCGGCCGCCTGCCGGACTTCATGCCTCAATTTGTCTTGGTGACACGACTAATTAGATATTCGGTAATCTCCTTCATCCATTTGGGGAATCGAGAGATGGTTAGGACGGAGGTGTGGTAAGCGTCCTCGGTTGAAGGTCGGTTAAGCTTCTCAGCTGGGATGGCCTTCATTGGGTGAGTCCCTGACTTGCCCGACTTTGAGAGGGTGTCGGCATAGCCATTTTTCGTTCGTGGGATGCGGAAGTTCGTATTCTTGATTGGGACAATTGGTCCCTAGCACTTTGTTAAGTAGGACACCATGGATTGTTCACATCTTGCATGAAGGTCCCATTAACGACTTCGACAAAGCGTGAATCGCTATGAATTTGGAGCTTCCTTGCCTTCATCTCCGTGCTAGTCTTAAGCACGCTAGTAGGGCCTCGTATTCTAACTGCGTTGTTGGAGCTTTAAATTCCGGTGACGCCTGCAGTTGAGATTATAGCTATACGGGGTGATTAGCGGGATCTCGGCTCACTACTAAAAATTTGACATTTGGGGACGCATTATTGGGGACGGTTGAAATATTAAGTCCCCGATAAGCAATTATTAAGGGTATTTATAATATTAGTCCCCAATAGCCAATTATTAGGGGCATTTATAATATTAAGTCCCCAATAGCCAATTATTAGGGATTGTTTTACAATATTAGTCCCCAGCGACCAATTATTAGGGAATTGTTTATAATATTAATCCCAAAATCTTATCATTAGGGACGGTTTTCTCAAATTTTGTCCCCAATTATAAATTATTTGGGACAATTTGATTAGATTATAGATGGTCTTTTAGTTAAACATTAAATGTTTTGGGGAAAAAAATATATAGGGACGTTCTTATAAACCGTCCCAAAATAATGTCGAGGACGGAAATTTCCAAAATCTGTCCCCAATCTTTAAAGTGGGAATAATTTGGCGTCACGAAAAATATTTGGCGCCTAAGTTTTCCTTGATTTTCCTTGACAATTTGGCGATACGAAAAACATTCACATTTCACATTATCGGTTCAACACCGCCGCTTTCATTTCCTTCAACATTTATCATTTCCACAAATCTTGCCCTAACCCATAAAATCCTCCGTCGAGGCGGTTGTCACCGTCCATCATCACAGTTGTTGCCGTCCGGCCCGGATAATTTTCTCCTCCGTCTAGCATTTGGGTGTTGCCATCTCATCTCTTTGCTTAGTATCTTGGCAATATCTCACCATCCGGAGTAAATTATGGATTTCTACGATTTTAGTCGATGGCGACCTGGCTTGTCAAAATGAAATTCAAGTTTGATTCATTATAAGAAAGTCCATTTTAATCAAAATTAATAACCAGCGATATGTGTTCCTTTGGTTTTACTTATAGAGTGTATATTTTGTTTATGAAAACCTGATTTTCTTGTTAACTTCACACACGATCAATTGATTTATACAAGAAATTGGTTAAATTTGATTTGGATAACAAGAATTTCTCAAAACAAGGTATGTGTTCCACTGGTTTTCCCAATTTCTTCTCTGTTCGTGACTTTTTTTTTTTTTTTTTTTATCTTTTCATTCTATTATTGATGAGATGGAAAAAATTTATTGAGTAAGTTTGCCTAGACCATTGGTAAATAAGCTTTTGGTTGATATGATTATCGACTTTTCATTGAACCTTTGGAGAATTGTTAATATTTAACAAGTGGAACACAAATTCGATGAAATTTGAACTCGATGTATAGTACTACTGTTTCCATTTCATGTTCTTGCTAAGCATATTTCATAGCAATTTGAGTATGCAATTGGCATATTAGTTTGTTTGGTTTTGTTTTATTGGTATTTGAGTTGACATTAATGAGCTGCGTAAAATAATTCATCTGTGGACCCCAGAACCTTATTTGGAGCGAGGCTTGGTTTGTTGTCGTGGTAATTGTTATTTGATGATTTATCATTTATAAGGCCCTTTGTTAGAGTATCTAATATGCTTTTTACGAATGATAATAGGGTTCTGAAGCTCACAATGTTCGAGTTTATGCATGAATTCTCACTTAATTGATGTTCATAAAGCAGAGTTTAAACCTTTGTTGATCTTTAGAATGTTGAGCCAGCCATAAGAGCATGTTCTTGAGACACTAAAGTCCTACTATAAATATGTTATGAAATTTTGATCTTGGTTATCTATATAGTTTACATTTAGTGCATTTATAATCTAGTGTATGTTTCCTCATAAATACTATGTGAAGATTTTAACTTTTTATCTTGTGGTTTAGTTATCGATTCTGAGAATACAATGGATAAAGGTTGGGTTCATATGCATCCATGTACTAAGGAATTTGATGATGGACTTAAAGCATTCATAGAAACACGCCTTTGCTCATGGGTTTGTTTGTGCTAGCAAAGTAAAGTGTCCGTGCATTGGTTGTAAAACATGAATGATGTAAACAAAGAAATACTCTATGAACATTTGATATGTAGGGAATGATGAGCAATTACAAGGTGTGGCATCTTCATGGAGAGAAATTTGAGACAACACCTACTCCAGAAACCACTATAGATACTATTGATGGTGAATGTAGTGATGGTGGTGATCGTAACTACATAATTGATATGATCTGAGATAGGTTTGAGAGGCACATCGTAGATGAAGATCTGAGATGGTGCAGCGGGGAAGCGATAGTGTATCTAGTGATGGTGTTGCTGCCCAATTTTACAAATTGGTAGAAGAATCAAATACCTTTATATCACAGTTGCAAAAATTACAGAAGCATCATTTCTTTTTAAACTATGGCACCTCAAATGCATGGGTGGCATTAGCAATAAGATATTTACCTTATTGCTTGACTTATTAAAAATCGTTTCTGAGGGATGTACTTTGCGAGAAAAATTTCACATGTAGCAAGAAGATTATTTTAGAAATGGGTTTGGGTTATAACAAGATAGATCGTGTCCAAATGATTGTATGTTGTTTTGGAAGGAGAACTCAAACTTGAACAATGCACCTTGTATGTGGGGCTTCAAGACATATTAAGGAGGTGGTATTACAAAGAAAAAGTCTCCGACAAAGATTCTTCGTCACTTTCCATTGATCTGAAGAGACTCAGCGTTTGTACATGTCATCTAAAGTTGCGATTGACATGAGATGGCATGAAGATGACCGCACTAAAGATGGGGTAATGAGGCGTCCGGCGAGACACACCGGCTTGGAAACACATTGACGATAAGTACCCGATATTTTCTGCGGATCCAAAGTGTAAGACTTGGATTATGCGATGAGGTTTAATCCGTTTGGGACCATGAGTTCCACATACGTACGTGGCTGTGGTAATTATCCCATACAATTTGCCTCCATGGTACATGTGTGAAACAACCTCACATGATCTTGTCTTTGCTTATATACGGTCCTAAAAGCCCCGGTAACAATATTGATGTTTATATGAGACCTTTAATAGATGAACTTAAGAATTGTGGAATGAAGGGTGGACACTTATGATCGTCGACAAAGAAAATGTTCAAGATGTATCTTGTTGTGTTATACACCATTAGTGACTTCGAGCTTGGCAATGCTTTCGGGTTTGGAGCCTGAGGGATACTTGGCATGCCCGTCATGCCATAATAACACATCGATAAGTATTTAAAGAATGGGAGGAAACAATGTTATATGGGTCATAAATGGGTTCTTACCTATGGATCATAGGTTTAAATCGACTAAAGAAAGATTTGACGGAGATATTGAAATGAGACAAGCTCCAACCACACTAACGGGGATGGATATATTGGAACAATTAGCGGTATTCAAACACATTTGGGAAGGTTCATGAAGAGGATGATAGTTCGCGGAGGAAAAGAACCGGAACAACGAGTGGCGGTATTTGGAAAAAGTTGACTATTTTTAGTGGTGCCATATTATCCTTACCTTTTGCTTAGACATAATTTAGATGTAATGCACATCGAGAAGAACTTGTGTGATAATGTGGTTGGTACTATTCTCGATCTTGTGGAAATCGAGGATGGTATAAAGGCAAGATTAGATTTACAACAAATGGGGTTCGGGCACGAACTCTACCCAGTTAGCGGGAGGATAAGAGAAAGTATTATATTCCACCCGCGACATGCTACTCTATGAATAAGGCCGAAAACAAACTTTTGCATGGTTTTGAAGAGTGTAAAGGTTCGGGATGGTTATTCTTCTAACTTTGCAAAGTGCATAAAAGTCGAAAGAAGGTAAGATATCTGGTTTGAAGAACCCCGCGTCATGTCATTTGCAACAATTGTTGCCCTTAGCTATTCGAAAGGCATTAGAAAAGGTTAGTTCCATATTAATCGAACTAAGTACATTCTTTAAGTAAATTATGCTCGAGGTTGCCTGGCCTAAGGATTTTAGAAGGCTAGGAGGCGCATTGCACTCATACTTTGCAATTTAAATGGATATTTCCACCGACTTTTTGACATTATGGTGCACTTACCCGTCCATTTTAGCCGGGGCGAAATAGGTGGACACATCCATTATCGTTGGATGTATCTGTTGAAAGGTATTCATTACATATTTGGTATTTTATTTGATTTCTAATTGATCTAGTATCTTTATGTTTTATTCATTCTTGTGAACCTTACGGCTGAGCAGAGATACTTGTGCACATTGAAGAAATATATGTGTAATAGGGCTCATCAGGAGGATCTATTATGAGAGGGATATGTGATGAAGAGTGTCTTACGTTTGTGACAAAGGTACTTAGAGGATGTTGAGACCACGATTGAATAGGCTGCTAGGTACAAGGAAGATAGTCGTATTGGCGGTGTTGAAGGTTTCATGCTTAGCGAAAAGAGAACAAATGCATGACTATGTGTTGTTCAATAATGATAACATCTCTACCTATACAAAGTAAGGTGTATAATTTAATGTAAATAATAGTCTTCATCTACTTATTTTCTTTATATTCTATGAATAATATGAATATTTTTCTATGTGAGCGACATTCACCTTTTGAAAATGTTGAACCCAAAATTGCATGTTCGCGAGATCGAAAAAGCACAAGAATGAATTTGCGGGATGGTTTAAGGAGTGTATTAGAACAGCAAATAAAGCTAAACAATCAATTCATCTACGAGCTTGGCGTGATCATTTGAAGGTCCTTTACAGCAATGAAAAGATTCATTTGGTTATCTGATTTGGTGGGTTTCATTTCAAAAGCTGTTGGTAGAGATCGTGGATCTACAACCCAAAATAAGCGGTGTTGTAGTCAATGCAAGCTGTGATGAGCTATGCGAGTTCAAAGATCGAAGGCCAATTGAGCGGAGATAGCATATTATGGGCGTTTAATTGACATAATTGAGGTTTCATATCCACGGTCGTATATTTTTACTATTTAAGTGTGATTGGGTGGATGTTACAAGTTTAGGCATTAAAGTTGATGAGCTTGGGTTTACTCTTGTCAATTTACACATCTTTTACCATCATAAAAGAAGAACCATATGTGTTGGCATCTCAAAGCTAGACAAGTTTTTATGTTCGGGATCAGCAGACCCAGTTGGTATGTTGTAATGAAGACTAAGCCTAGAGACACATATGACTTGGGTGGAGGTGATGATATTTCATTTGATAATAATCTTTATGGGAATGGAAGCTTAAGTGATGGCGTTGAAGATGATAATATCAACTTGATGAGGAATGATGTTGTTGGAGGATATGTTGACTCCACTATATATGATGTTGAAGCGGATACTTGCGTGGACTTCATTAATGATGAAGATGAAGTTTTGGATGAAGATGTAGATGAATATGAAGATGAAGATGAAGATGAACTTCAATTAAATGATTGATCGGTTGTAATATTTCAATGTGATAATTTTGGCAACAATTCATTAACTAATATGAATTCATTAGTTATTTATTCAACTTCATTACATTACGGTTCCACACCTCTCACTGTGAGTGACTCTGGGAATTAACCACCTTAGTGATTACATTCAGTTGCATATAATACATGTTATATTAGGTTGTTCTTTTCATTGTATCTTTGCCCTTTCGGTACCCTCTACCGTTCAAACCGTTTCTTCCTTATCAAGTGTGTTTTCATTGTATTTGTGCTCCTTTTTACAAGGTAGATCTACCATGGAAAGTTTATACCTCAACATCTTTGAGCAATTTATATTGCCAAGCTAATTTCTTTTCGTTGTATTAGTTATCACGAGTTTACACTTCACGATTTTTTCTTGGCGGAGACCAACTCGCTGCTTGAGTTTCATGTTATGCCATATTCTTTGGTGGTCATGGTGTTACTTCATAACTCTTTTTGTTAATAGTTTACATACATTCAAGCTGCGGTGCAGGGCTATAAGAAGCACTTGAGTATTACATTTGCTTCTACACTTGGGAAAAATTATCTCGGAGGAGAACCAATTGCGGCAATCATGATGCTTACAACATTTCTATTTCATTGTTGCGGTAATCCCATATTGGTTTCGATTCCTCCAAGTTCATCACATTTATTCTTCTTCTAGTAAACTTCTATTTGATGTATCTTAATTCTTAAACAATAGGAAGAATGGGTTTGAATAGGCGTGAGCCTGTAAGCTTGACATAATGGATGATAAATAGCTATAAATTTATTTTTAAGTTGTTGTGATTGCATAGTTTGATCAAATTTTATCTTTGTCGGTGAAAATTGTTGCTTATTAGTTAAGTTTGTCTTGTTTTTTATAACAATGTAAGCAAATGTTTGGTGAGCCTTTGCGGAAGAAGTGATTAATCTCCAAGTTGTTAGACATCAAGAAAAGATAAATAAGATGATATTATAGACATAAATTCCCTTTTTGATGATAAATATACACACTCATGTAATGAAGTCAAGCATGCTTTTCTCCCCACTAAAAATTGTTAAAGTTTGCTTCGTTCCATCTCCCATCTACAACCGTAATTCTTTGAGTAGTTCACTCCAACTTGAGTGGCAATTTCATGGCAACAAGCATTTTGTTCCATTGGTTTAGGCTTCAAAGTTGTTCAAATGACTATTGAAAAAGTTTAATGGTGAAGTTGAATAGTGAAGTTGAAGGTGTAATTGTGAAGATGTGGTCAAAATGATTTAATGCTCTATGAAGGGCATAGCCGCGGATCCACATTAGAGAATTTAGAAAGAAAGAATGGAAGCACTTAGAATGTGACTACGGGCTCGTTGGGTGGAATTACCTTACTCGAGGCTACATTTACATTTGAAGGCCATGCACGAAAATGAGCGTGTTCCGTTGCATTGATTATTATGACAATTGTTTTGTTATGTCGGAAAAACTATTTGCTAAATGAAGTTTTCCACTACTAGGCTCGAGACACAAATGCATAACTTCATAATTGACAATTGTAAACAACCTTCCCTTTCATTGATGAAGAAAAATGTCGATTGACATCATTTTAGGATAGTTGGTTCCCTTATACGGGTCAGTGAATCAATAAGGATGAGATAATTTGTTGTACCATTTCTTTGTTGGATGAGATGTTGCGGCATTTTTTATACTCTCCTCCAACTCCCGTTCTCTTTGAACAAACAAGGTAAGAGGTGGTTGCTAAGCGCAAAATCATGTCTTCACATGAAGTAAAGTTTCAAACGGATCATAAATCAATTTGTAATGCATCTTCTTCATATAAAAGGATAGTGGTTCAAAATGTGTGTATGCTATCGGCTTGCTTGCAATAAATGCTTCTCTTATCACGAGAAAAGAAAGTTTTTGTTCTTCCGACAGTGTAGGCAGACTTGGGCGACTAGAAGCGACTCTTGAAGGAAAACAAGCGACTAGAACGCGACTTGCTTTTCGGTTGATGAAATCTGTGACGGTTTCTTCAAAACAATTCAAATATTTCTTATGTCCATTAGACATCTTTACTACTCAGTCAACTGAGAAATAACGGAGAATTGGGTTCTAGAAGTGCGAAATGAGCGGTGACCTCTAAGTCGATGTACAAGAAGAAACATAAGTTCTTTAATAAAATAAAATAATAAATATCTGTTCAAATTAGCTAATGATTCAATTTTGATGGAGATTAAAGGGCAGACCTCCCTAGGCACCTTGTCCTTTACAAGTGTTAAATAATTTCTTGTAAGTACTTGATGTCAAGCGAGGAAATTGGACTTGACAATGAGCTAAGCCACGATTAACGAAATTTGCAAAGTGTTGTTCACATTCACTCTGATCTCATCACGGGCTGCTGCAGGTGGGACAAGGAAATCTAAATATCATCTTTGGGACGAGGAAATCTAAATTATCATCTTTTGTTTCTTTATTTATTATTCAAGTTGTCTATATCTTTTTCTTTGTATTCTACCTTTCTCTCATTTATGACCAACTTCAATTAGCCTCATCTTCTATTAGAAAAATTGAAAGCTCTGTTGAGAGCCACTCTTGTAATGGGTGCCTATTAGAATCTTGATCCTCAAAATTTGAGCTGTGTTCTAGAATAGCATTATTTTGTCCTAGAACCAACCACATAAACTAGTGATGGTATACCTATTTCTTTCTATGGGACTCGATTACGTGTTGGTGGATCGATGAGAAGGAATGTAGCTCGAGATCTTGCGAAGGTGGAACTATTTCTAACATTATTGTTGCTCTTTCTTGGAATTATAATGAAGTTTATCTTTGAAATTTGTTTTCCCGTAGGGTCATAGGTTTGAAACATTTGAATCTACTCAAAATTATACTTAGGCGAGGACACTCCTCTTGGAAATTAATATTTTTAGGATCGCTCTTCCTTTAGTCCATAGTGCGACATGTTTAAGTTCTCTCCTTACACGTAGCTGCATTCCTACATCTTGATTCTACTAAGAACAAATTGATACACTCTCTTTTTTTGTTGATAATCTATTTTCAAGTTTGTGTTGAAATAGTCTTATTTCTTTCTCAATCGGCATGATGAATTTTTTTTTTGTGTTGAAGCGATGCATTTCTTTCTCCTTACACTAGGATTTTTATCTCAATACTTGGGTTTTATATATGCTGACTACGAGATTGGTTGGACTTATCTCTCGACCATTCGGTTACCATCTTCTTTATTGATTCTTTCTAGGTAACCTAAACTTCCCTATCTGCATGACTTTGAGTTATTGAACATTAGGTGAACTTCCTTTTGTGTTACTGTCTCCCTCTTCGAGCTTTCGATTAATATGCGTAAAGTGAAGGAAAACAAATTTAATTGCCCGATGATTAAATGGGAGCAAGTGTGGTGATACTAACAATGATTTAGCTCTAGAAGGATGTAACAATTTAAGCTCCAAGTTATATATTTAAAGTGGTAAAACCAGTTGTTATGATTGTCAAATTATATATTTAAAGTATTACAGCGTATGTGTGTCTGACATTTAAGTGTACATTAGAGTTTAAATTTGTCCATGCATTACTGTCCATGAATTAGAAAGCATTGGAATGCAAGCATTGGAACCTAATGCTTGCATTCCTCGACGATATATTTTGAATCGATGGTATTAAGATATTACTAAGCGGTCTCACATATTCTCTAGTCTCGGGGCAGGGTAAACAATGAAAGCTACTAAGAAACTCAGTATGTACACGATAAATATACCAAATGGAGACCATAACATAGCTATTTTGCAAGAAGAGTACCACACTGCTCGATTTGATTCGTGAAGTTCCTATGTGTTTTATATATTTCAATAAGATGTAATTTAAATGGTTTATCTACTCAATTCTTGTTACAAGTGTGCGGGGTAAATGGCTAAAAGCGGGAAGATGCTCATAGAAATGTTAGAGGAAAAGCCAAGTTTAGGCGTTCTTGGGGAGGAACAGTGGGCAAACTTCCGATTAGTTTTAGGGATGGGGTTGCAATTGGTCCAAACTATTTGAGGTTATACCTTTGGTAGGCGTTTAGGAAGGGATCTTGAATCTGTTGCCATTTCACTTTCTTAAATGGCCATTGGTTGATATTGAGTATAAGGATAGAGTAATTATGGAAATCAAAGGTAACTTCTAAGCTGTATTATTTTATCTTTTGCTTTGTAATTGGAGTTAAAATTATCAACAATCATTAGATAATTTCATGACTAACGCTTCTTACTTTTTTCTTTCTTAATTTAAGCAACACTTTGACTTCCCGGATAGATACAACAAGTATGTCCTTAAGCAACTCAGCCTTGACATGGAAGGATGAAAAGGCGATTTAAAGAGAATATTTTATTCCCTTGGCCACTAGGGAAGATCGAATAATAACCGCCCGGATAAGGTGCAGGGATCAATGGGCCGGTGTTGGTAGAGTATTGGAGAATCTAAAACAACTTGTGGTTCTAATATACATAATGACACATTGTTACTTTTTAGCATTTTTTATTAAAGTTCAAATGATTTGTTATCTAGGAAAAGCGAGGAAGAATATCCTAAATCGCATAAGAGGCATAAAATAATGCATCTTGGGGTTCAAAGAGTTTTATGAAAAATGCGGTTGAGGTAAGACTAAACTTCAAATATCATCTAAATGACTAAACTTCAAATATCATCTAAATAGTTAAGTTGTTTATGTTTATTTCATATTCTAACGAGATAGAGGAAGATCGAGGCGAGATGCCTTTGGGAACACCGGCAACTTCGGTTAGAAATCTTCGAGGAAGACTCGTACTCGGAAAGATAAGACCTTGGATCAATGAATTAGCTAAGGAAAAAATGGTATTAAATATTGTAGCTAATGCTTTATATTTTTATTGAACAACATTTATATTAAAATTTCTTTATGTTAATGTAATTTTAATTTGAATTTTCTTGAGGACCGGATAGAAGAGTTGGGCGACAAGGCGTAGAAGAGGGTTCATCTATGTATTCCACGAACATGGCGACATATTTACCCAAGTCATGGGACACGATAGCCAGGGTCGGGCGGTGTTTTGGAAGAGCAACCTTCAGGGAGAATTGTCGAGCGCTACCTCTAATAGAGATAATCTGAGGTTAGAAGCTTAAAGGAGAAGGTAGTGGATGTACAAGAAGAATTAAAAAGCACAAAGAAGAATTAAAGAACACGGGAACAATTTTACGATCTGAAAAGCACTACAAATGCATTACAAGATTCATTGAAGGCTACTATGGATGAATTAGCAATGATGAGGGATATTTTCGATTGTTTCTACACGATGGAGTCACGAAAATTTCTTACCCATATTATATTTAACACTATCATTAGTGAATATGTTTATGTACAACATTAAATTTTTATTACTTCATTACGCACATCATAACACACTCAAGTACCGAGGAATTCAACTTCATCCCTAGTTACTTACACACTCTAACCATTAGTAAGTGGTATACATAACTTTCTCTTTCTCTATATAACATTAATTTTATATTTTGGAGGTGCCTATGTTATAACATAGTGTTCCTTAAGCGAGACTTATGGAATATCTTTGAGATCTCGTTATTATTTCCAATGTAGATATGGGTTATCCTAAATCACATGGTCCATTATATTCTATCATGAAATGTGATTATAGTGTGATATTCCATCTTAAATCATATGAAGTTCTTCTCCAATCATGACATGTCTCTTGTGTTAAGTACTTGTGAAACATGAAATTGATTGCCATTTGGATAACATTTAAGCTAATAAGTACTATTGTATTTGCGAGATATCTATCAAGATTGCTATCAGAGTTAAAAGGAAATTGGATGAGTATTTTTGACATGTCGATAGAATCGAATGTTTTGCTCTTATTTTAGCCTCCCTAAAGAAGATCCATCGACATATAGCTTCCATGTCGGTGCAATTCAAATTTGGTCGGGCTTCAATTGCGAGAACATCGGGGATATGGCGAGAATTCAGCCACAAAATCAAATATAACGCTTGTCCTTTTATCAAAGGCCGTGGCTTAAATGAACTTTAAGGAGCGATGTCGAATTGACTAAGTTCTCTGACCATTTCATCAATTGTCCCGAAGTATCCGGTTTCTAGAGTATTTGCCGTAGGGGAGGTTCATCAAGACATCTATCTTTGTGGGATGGAAATGCGGTCGAAGCTTCCATCGGGGGCGACGATCAATGACAGAGCGAGTTTCTCCATGTATCGGATATCTCGTTTCCGTCCTGCGAGGCTTTGCTACGTAATAGATAGGGAATTGTCTTCTGGGCCCTCCTCACGGATTAGCACTCCTCAGCTAAGCACAGAGCTGCTCTTTTTAGGGGCGGCGAGGTAAGCGAGCAATGTTTCCCCATTCTTGGGTTTGGATAGCGATGGGGATTTTCCGAGGAGGACCTTGAGGTCTTGGAAGGCCTTTTCGCACTCCTCGGTCCACTCGAACCGCTTTCCCCCTTTTATGGTTTGAAAGAAAGGTTGGCAGCGGTTGGTCGCCTTTGATATAAATCGATTGAGGCTGCTAACCTCCCGGTCGGACTTTGGACCTCCTTGGGGAGGATGGTGTGACATCTCAATGGCGCTTCGATCTTTTCGGGATTGGCCTCTATCCCCGTTGATTGACCATGTAGCCAAGGAACTTTCTGGATGCGACCCCAAACGCGCACTTCAGGGTTAAGCTTCATGCGATATTTGCGAAGGGTTTGAACATTCCCTCAGTGATCTATGTGGTCTTACGTGTTGGCGCTCTTTACCGGCATATCGTCGGCGTATACCTCCATCGTGTTCCCAATTTGTCCGTGAACATACGATTTACCGGCCGTTGGTATGTGGCTCCGCGTTCTTCAAGCGAATGGCATCATCTTATAGCGATATAGCCCTCGGTTCGTAATAAGCGGCGTGTGATCCTCGTCCCTGTGAACATCGGGATCGGTTGTGGCAGAGTATCGTCCATAAAGCTAAGCAACTTGTGGCGGCGGATCGCATCGGCGAGTGGTCGATCTTGTGATAATGAAAAGCGTGTTTAGAGCACGCTGGTTTAGATCGAGAGAAGTCGATGCATACCCTCCACTTCTTGGTACTTTTCGAACCAACACCGGGTTGGATACCCACAGGTAAATCGCCTCTCGATGAACCCGGCCGCGATGCTTGTCAACTTCCTCTTTCAGGCTGGTATCTCTCGGCACTTAGAGGCCTCCATTTTTTGAATCATGGGGCGCACCTTCTGATCTATTTTAAAGGCGTGGCACGCGATCGATGGGTCGATCCCGACCATGTCGGCGTGTGTTTCCATCGAAGACGTCTGCGTTCTCTCGGAAACTGCTTGACTCTTCCTTCGTCTTTTCCTCGAGCTTCTCTCCCACTGCAACATCCGGGTTGGTTCAGGGGGCTTACACGAAATGTTTCCGGCTCCTCGGTTGGAGAAGCGAGAGAATCAGAAAGCTATGATTCGGAGATCTAGACCTTCATCGATGTCAATTCTTACGTCCAATCCTTGCCGTCAACTTCCGTCGATTACGAGTGCGTGGTCATTACCATTGGGAGGCGCCCTCGCGTTCGGTAGCCTCTTGCAAATTCGTCCATGTCATGGGGCGGCGGCGGACCAATGAACCGAATGCGAAGGGCTTCTCAAAGATGCGACTACGCTTGGGTCCCTGCTTTGGAGGGGATCATCCAGCGAGCCCCAGCGCGGCCTCCATCCGGCGTCATCCAACTCAGGGTCCCGATTCTCCGATCCGCCCATCCGTTTACAGCCGATATTCGGTGCCATGTTCTTTCGGGTAGAAGACGTTTTTACCACAAACACTTGGTGGTGTAAGGTTTTCGATTCCCACAGACGGCGTAATGTTGACGTCGAACTGCACGATCTACGTGCAGCAGATCTCGATCACTCCTCTACCGGCTCGTATGTTACACTGCACATTAGGGGCGACCGTTAGGCACCAAAGATCTCCGGAGAAAAAGGGTCAGGTGATCGTTGGCACTCCGACGATCAAGTCAGCTGCCCGGTATATGGGAGATACACGGGCGGGAAAAAAGAGGTGTGGGAGAGACAAGCGGCGGATATTTGAAGCGAGTTTAGGGTGGGATTCTTAAGCAGCAAAAAGTCGTGCCTTGGAACAACAGGAGCGTTGTATTTATAAGCGCAAGAATTCTAATTGATTTGGAAGACAAATCAATTTTGTCTTCAATGGATCTTCCTTCCTTATGTAATAAAGATACCCGGATTGCCTTCATTCCTTGAGTTTATCACGTTGCATAATTTTAGGAGATCACGATTGTGTTTCCTTGTGGAGATTCGTGCGCCCAATCCAGCGCAATCTTTCTTTAATTACTTCTCTGGTTGCCCGGCATATCGAGTCGCTCGCTTGTTTACGAATGATGCGTGGCTTTGCGAGGGCCCTATGGTTCGCATGCGGTAGCAGAGGCCCTCCACATGACTCGCAATTTACATTGCCGAAGACCCAGTGTGTGGGGCCCTTCCAAGGCCCTAGCGAGGGGCCCGAGATAGGGTTCTTGACGGATGATGAGTGGGCCCTTCTTGGGCTTGGATGGGGCTGTCTTGGCGTGGCGACCATGTCGTGTCGTGTGGTAACGATATCAATTATGGCTAGCGAGGCGGCATGATATGCCGAAAGGACCCGAGGCGTAATTAAGGAAAGATTGCGTTGGTTTGGCGCGGATCCTTACAAGGAAACCGAATCACAATCTCCTAAAATAATGCAACGTGATAAGCTCATATAAGGAAGGTAATCTTGAGATTGCCTTGATAATGAATGATCCCTATCCCATAAGGAAGGAGGGTCCGATTGGGTGTCGATTGATTTGTTACCTAAATCAATCGGGACTCTTCACTATAACTACGATGTCTCCTGGTTGTTTCGAGGCACGCTCTTTTTAGCACTTAAATCCCACCTAAACTCTGCTCAAACTTACATGCGCTTGTCTCTCCACACCCATTACTTACCTCCCCGTGTATTATTTCTAGATACCGGCGGTTGACTGGATCGACGGAGTACCAACGATCGCGGACCCTTTTCCCCGATGATCTTGGTGCCTAACGATCGTCTAAGTGTGCGGTAACATCTGAGTTGACGGAGGGTGGCTGGAGATCTGTTGACACGTGGACGAGCTGCGGTTCCGGCGTCAACAATGATCATAATTTAAAATCGAGCAAGTAATTTCACAAACTTCAAGTTGCGAATAATAACAACATACAATCATCTAGTATATGTATCTATTAGATATAAATAATATATAGATGGTCAACATGGAGGTGATGGGGCCCCATAAATCATCCTAAATAATTTTTAAATCTGAGAATTCGGTCCGATTTTAGCTAGTGAAGTTCCATTGGTTTATATACTATGAGAACAAGCATCATGTGAGAATTCATTATATTGAAAAAATCTTACGGTTTTCGATAGATATTCTCATTAATTAATAATTTACATCGTATTGATCCGAGATGGTCTAACCGGTAATGCTAATCAATAAAATTTTTAGGACATTGAACTTACGATTCAACATAATACTTGTTTAAGCAGTACTAATATTTGTATAGTACAAACTAAAAAAATGAATAACATAATATTTGTTTCATTATTCTTGACTTTTCTTTCGAATTTATAATGCATGTATGTACAATAGATACGGGACTATTGTCGCCATATCTAAAATCTAAATAATCTAAACATATCAAAACATAAAATTTCTTGGATTAACGAACTTGGGTTCGTAACAATATTTAATTTAATGATATTATAATATTACTTTTTGGGAGCAAGTAATATTACATCAAAATATTAATATGATGTTATGCTTCTTCAAGAGAAACAACAAATTATATTAAAATATGAAATTTTATAAAAATTTGTTCTTCAGAAACAAATAATTTAATATTAAATTACATAAATTATAGTCTTCGAGAACAAGTCATGTTCAGCCAAGAATATGAATATAATGTCGTGCTTCTTCAGGAGCAACAACAAATTATTTTAAAATATTAAACTTTACTCTAAAGTAAAGATTTGATCTTCAAGAACAATATTATAATATTCTTATAGAATATTATATCTTATAAATTAGACTATTCAAAGCAATTAATATTCTCTTTGAAATATTAATATAATATAAAATTTTGCTTATTCTAAAGAAACAATATAATATTCTTCTAGAATATTTATATGTTAGGTAGTGACATACAATACAATATTTTTGGAATATTAATAGAATTGTAAAATTATATTTCTTTAGGAAAAAGCACAATTAAAACAAATAAACAAATCTTATTGGCTTCCCACAATAATTTCATGCTAACTTTTATTCATAACTACGTGTGAAAAAATAGATGAAAATAACATAATAATTAATTGAACGATAAAACTACTACTACTTGAGGAGTAATAGTTCAATATTCTTCTAGAATGTTTAAATTATAACGTCATGCTTTTCAGGAGCAATTAATATTTTGTCAGAATATTATAAAGTTGTGCTTATTCAGGAGCTACAACAAATCATTATTTTGATGTAAATATTTGCTCTCCAGGAGAAATATTATAATATTCTTATAGAATATTATATATTATAAAATTAAGCTCTTCAAGAGCAATTAATATTCTATTGGAATATTAATATATAAAAAATTGTGTGTTTCTTTGGAGCAACAATATGATATTGATATATGTAGACTAATGCTACTTCATGAGCAATAGTTCATATTCTTCAAGAATAATAAAATATTCTTCTAAAATATTTATATGTTTAGGTTATGAAATATAATATAATATTCTTCTGAAATATTGGTAAAATTATAAAATTGTGTTTCTTCAAGAAAAACACAATTAAAAGTATTGTAATAAGTGATTTTGCACTTTCTATACAATATTCATTAGGTTATATTCTAGAGTATACAATATTTATCCATACTGATAACCCACTTTTAGGTCCTGTAGTGAGGCCGCAGTTTTTTTTTTTTTTTTGGTTAATTGCCAATAAATTACATAGTTTTTACACACTGGAATCATTATGTAACATATTTTTGTGCCGATAAAATAAATAAAATTACAAATTGCAGCATGATATATTAATGGGTAAAAATTTGACAATATAATGGTTGAATATCATGAAAAGTAATTTAAAATCAACATAATATTTACCTTTTCTTTTGGATAGAAAAGAGAAACCAGTTTGGTAGTTGAAATGACAGAACTTGTTGTATTTCTTCTCTTTTGAATTTTTTTTCTTTCGCTAACTCAATTGACTAGAACAATCGTGCTGATAACGTGTTATGAAATTAGAAAAGTAGAGAAAAAAACAGAAGAGAATAGAAAGAGTCAAAACTCAAGTGTGTAAATTTATTATAACAATGACCCTTATTTATAGGGTTCCAAATGGAGTTACAACACGATTAGAATACACTCTTACGGAGTAAGTAGATAACTACATAGACATCTTGATACAACTATATAGTCATTCATCATTATCTATAATTTTACAACAATAATTAGATACATCTATAAGACATATTATCAAATCCAATAACTTATCATGTGGGTAGCATGAAGTCTAACATTCTCCTACTTGGCCCATTGACAACATGCCTTTATGATTTAATAATATATTACCATTATACGCGCATTCGTATGATAATCATCATAATCACCAAAATTGAGTAAACTACCAATACGAGTCATATCAGTTCTATATCATTAGATAGATATAGTTCCTTCTACAATATTAACAACTTACTTAACTTGGTCTATAAGTGAGAAGTATACGTGATGGTCGTGTAATGTCTTTGTCAACGACTATTCTTGTTGTCATCATTATCCAATCTCATACATGTGCATAAATATTGGTAAACAGAAAATAAATCAGATACATTTCAATTATTGTTTATGAGCTCAGAATGATGAACCATCATAAAAAAAATTAACTACTACTACCAAAATTCATGCTTTTCACATGTCCATTAATAGCCTTTGGTAGTAGTCTTTTCAGTAATGAATCCTTTATTATAAGTTGGTGCTTGTTTGTTCATTTTACATTCTTTATTTTTGAACTCCCTTCTTAATGACAAAGTATTAGCACCATTAGAATACTTGTCAGTCTTGGAGAAAATGACAATTGCAGAATCACAATAATTTTTAAATGACTTGGCATAAGAGTCGACAACTCCAAGTTGCAAAGTAAAATTCTGCAATCATAATGTTTATTTGTAGTCTCAAAGCATGCTATAAATTCAACGTCCATAATGGATTAAGTAATGACAGACTGTTATCCACTTTTACAAAAGATTATTCCTCTACATAATAAGAATAAATAGCCAAATGTGGGTAATCTACTGTCAAGCAATCCAACATAATGAACCTGATATAATATAAGTTTGAGGACATATTAAGCTCCCTACAATAGTTGCATACATAATGTTTCTCCATACATTTTTACTCAATTGCACGACACTATATTTATCCCCTATCTTTAATGGGACAAACCGAGATCACTACTAGCAAACAAAATATCAACATATACAAGCAAAATAATTTGCTCCCTCTGACCTTCAGATATATACACCGATAGGCAGTATTTTTTTCTTTTTTTAATCTAAAGGAAATTATACTACCATTGAAATTAAGATATCCTTATTTAGAAGTTTGTTAAGTCTCTATACTAGTTTCTCAAATTTACATACCATGTGGTACTTTCCTTTAACTGAGAAGCCTTTAAGTTGGTCCATATAAATTTCTTTATCTAAAATCTAATTTTAAAAAGTTATTTTTACATCAATTTAATATAACTCCAAATCAAAATATGCTACTAGTGCCATAATCATTCTAAATGAGTCTTTTTCTTTTAAATAAAGAGATGTCTTCTTTATAATCAATACCTTTTTTTTTTAAGTAAAACTTTTAGTAACAAGTTTAGCTTTATATTGTTCAATATTGCCATTAGAGTCACATTTAGTCTTAAAGATCCATTTACAACTCTTTTCCATCATTAAGGCAATTCAACAATGTTCTAAACTTTATCTTGTTCTATAGATTTTAACTCATCTTTCATGATATCAATTCATTTAGCAGAATCATTAAATTCTATGGCTTGTGAAAACTAAATCGGATCGTCTTCAATTCCTAAGTCATAATTTGATTCTTGTAGATGTGCCACATAATCATTAAGAATAGCCTGCCTTATTTCCCTGTGAAATTTTCTTAATGCTATTCTTTGTGATTGTTCTATATTAGGTTCAATATTTGTTATTTTTCATGGAGTAGTTGATCACCATTGTTGGGTGGTTCAACAACGGTATTTTAGGAATAACAGGTGTTAGAAGTTTTAGGTAAAGGAATATCTACCATAACTTCTTAGATATCCACATTTAAGTGGTTCCGCACTCCCACTAATATCACAATTCTTAATGAACCTAGCATTTTTATTTAAACAATTATTGGACTATAGTTAGGACAATAAAACTTATACCTTTTGGATTTATTCATAGTAACCAATAAAGTAACCATTGATAATTCTAAAATCCAATTTCATTCATGTGGAATTTAAATCACAACTTCTAATTGGAATCCCCAAACATGCAAATTGACCTAAGTATTACTTCCCATAATGTTCACCATTTCTATCAGATCATATGATTTTCACATTTCTATCTAGTTGCCTTTCTACTTCATTGATATACACACCCAAGTATGTCCATTGCTTGAGTTATATCATGCAACATATATAAATAACCATAAATTGAAAATCATCAATAAATGTGATGAATTATTTTGTCCACCAAATCTTTGGTATATAAAAAAGGAATAAAAATATCAATGTCTTTAAGATTTTAGTTGAAGAGAATCCCTACATTATGTTGGAAACATAGATGGTAGTTCCATAATTCATCCACCAAATATTATAATGAATTCCAATTAAATATAGTTAAAAATATTCAAAAAGCAACTAGGCTTACCATTATTTATGTACCCACGCCTTACATTTATGGCAATCTTTCAAATAGTGTCCATATGTTTTTTTTAAAATTGACACTTATCATTATTATGTTCTTTATTTTTATTCTCAATAACTTTAAGAGGCTCATTTTTATTTTTTGAGATAATTTCTTTCTTTTGTCTTTAACCAATTTTATTTTCAACTTCTTGAGTGATGAAAATATCATAATTAATTCCTTCTTTGCTTAAGTACTATCTCCTCTTTAAGCATGTTAGTCAATTCACTTACATTCTACTTATTCCTTATAGCGTGTTATAGTGAATTGAAAATGACATGTCTTTGAGGAGGCAAAGAGTTCGAATGAACTAAACTAAAATAAAGGAATTATCAACTTTCATCTTTAAGGTTTCCAACTTTGCTTTTTATTAGTTATCTCTAGGACATATTCATACATGCTACGTGTACCATCAAATTTCATGATGGTAAAGTTAGCCATAAAGCGAGAGACTTATCAACAGCCTGGATTGTAGACACTTCAAATGTTATTGCTTGCTAATTCTCAAAATTCAACTATTCTTCATTATTGCTTCTATCAATAATAGCAATAAATTTCTCAGATAGCAAGTCTAGATCAAGATCCAAAACACCTACGGAAAATTAGACTTGCTTACGCTAATTTAAGAAATTTTAATTCATTAATCATCAAAACAGATGAAGCATAATAATGAAGAGAAACTTGAATTGATACAATAAAGTAGGTGCTCTATATGTCAATGCTTTGAGATATGAGATAAATCATAATCAAATTGACAATAAATATATAAATCGAAGCTCTCCTTTATGTAGATACTACAATACACCATTAATAACCATTACAATGCTTTCTATCTATCTAATAATGCGAACCTCTGAAGATTAAATATCGGAATCCACAACAAAGATTGATAATCAACCCCAAGAAAGCCAAAATCAAGTCGCAAGACATTGCTGATGATTTCTTGACTCAAAAACTAAGTTTGAGCATACAAAAATTTACTGAAGTCTTTGATAAGTTTTAGTTAGTTCAATTAAGAACAAGGAAGAAAAGTGAATTTCATTTTTATTTAATCTCTCAATAATCAAAGTTGAATTCTGTCTACAACGAGAAGTGTTTATATAGAAAAAATCAATGAAATCCTAATCTAATTCAGAAATAACTAAAAACTTAACAAAATTAGAGTTCTAATTGGAAAATGAAACAAAAGCCTATGTTTTGGTTTTGTTGCCTTGGGCAATCACCCCATATTTGGCATGGGCGATCATTTTCTACCATTTTGCCATTTGGTCTCGAAACTTTAAATTATACTCATTTGGCCCTCCAATTTTCGACTAGCCTCCAATATGCCTTTAATATGATCCCTACACTGAACTACCACCAGAAAAGCAACCAATTGATTGCAAGTGGACGTACAAGATCAAATATAACTCAGATGGCTCCATAGAACGATATAAGGCACGTTTGGTCGCTAAAGGATATGCACAAGTGGAAAGACTTGATTATCAAGATACTTTTGCACCTTTAGCAAAGCTCACAACTGTTAGATGTCTACTTTCAATGGCAGCAGCTTGAGGTTGGGCCTTACATCAAATGAATGTCCAAAATGCCTCTCTACATGGTGACTTACAAGAAGAAGTATATATGCTACCACCACCAGGATATAGTCGACATGGGGAGAATCAGGTTTTTTGACTACATAAGTCCTTAGATGGACTCAAGCAGGCCTCACGAAATTGGTATGCAAAATTCTATAAAAAACTATTTGCAAAGCGAGGTTTGTTCAATCTCTTGTTGATTATTCACTTTTACCAAAGACGATAACAAGACATTCATAGCTGTTCTTATCTATGTTGATGATATAGTGATAGCAAAAAATGATGAAAAGAGATTTCCCACCTCAAAAATTTTCTGAGTACCCAGTTTAAGATCAAAGACCTTGGAAAGTTAAAATATGTTCTAGGCATAAAAATAGCACACTCAAAGAAAGGGATTACTATCTCACAAAGAAAGTATGTATTGGACATGTTGGATGAAATAGGTCTACTTGGAGCAGTTCTAGTGAGTTTTCCTATAGAATAGAACCCCAAGTAAACTTTGAAAGAACGTGAGTTGTTAAAAAACCCTACACAATGCAGAAAGCTGGTTGGAAAGTTAATATACTTGACCATCACTAGACCAGACATTC
Source organism: Forsythia suspensa (assembly GCA_023638005.1). Classification (NCBI taxonomy): domain Eukaryota; kingdom Viridiplantae; phylum Streptophyta; class Magnoliopsida; order Lamiales; family Oleaceae; genus Forsythia; species Forsythia suspensa. The sequence continues at coordinate 488,221 of JALRMA010000416.1, read as the reverse complement.
AGTTTTGTGTGAATTTACTTAGTCAGTTTATGAATGAGCCAAGGAAACCACACTTAAGTGCAAGAGTACTTAGGTATTTGAAGGGAAGTTTGGGCGAGGTCTATTTTTTAAAACCAAAATGACATTAAACTAACACCATCTTTCTTGATTGGGTAAGCTATCCAACAATTAGAAGATCTGTAACATGTACTATGTCTTTCTAGGAGGTTCGTTGGTTTCATGGAAGACTAAAAAACAATCTACGGTCTCAAGGTCATCAGCAGAAGCAGAGTATAGGGCAATGGCAGCAGTTGCATGTGAGTTAATGTGGTTGAGATATTTATTCAAAGATCTTAAAGTTGTTTTTCCAAGTCCAGTAGTTCTCTATTGTGACAATCAAGCTTCATTACACATTGCAGCAAATCATGTATTTCACGAGCGTACAAAGCACATAGAGATGGATTGTCATGTGGTTAAAGAAAAAATTCATGTTGGATACATGATTACTGCTTATGTTACTACGAGAAACCAAGTTGCAAATCTTTTCATAAAGGCTTTGGGTTGAGTTAGTTTCAAAGGACTTGTTAGCAAGTTAGAGACCCGATGTGAAGCGGACATTTTGAGTTGGGGTGGGGTGGTGGGGTGGGGGGAGTGGAGGTGGAGGTGGAGGTGGAGGTGGAGGGGGGTCTCCAAATTAACATGCAAAAATTTGAAACAATATAATAGTGATGGTTTTTTTTTTTACAAACGTTCATTACAATTCTCATACTTAATATTATACACAAACGGATAAACAAACTCATTCGCACAATTGTTTGACCGTGATTATGTATCAATATGTTGGTTTTCTTCTAAACATACAACTTAGACTACTATTGTGCAATGTCTAAAATAAGTCCACAAAATAAAAAAAAATCAAACTCTTATTCTTCACGTTGTCTTCTACAAAATTATCCTCCAAAATAGGAAGACCCGATACACAAATGAAATTAAATATTACTGAAGCTCAAAAGAAAAAAGAAAAAAATTAATTGAACACTATATGCATTCATAAGCAAAGTGCATTTATTAATTTTTATTTATCAAAAAATGACTTATTTTAGTATTCCTTTTACCTTAAAGAATTTACTAGTGGAATGACGAGCATGAAATTTGTCCTGGTGCTTTAGCGTATTGTACATCGTCTTGATTTTTTGGTGGTTTAGCAATTGAAGATTTTATGTGGTAAAATTTAGGAATTTGATTTAAAAATTTGGGGAAAATTAAAATATGGTGATTTGTAGATATTGTATTATTAATTTTATTAGGCCAATAAGTCCAATTGTTACATTAAATTGATATTATATCGAAGTTATAAATTGCATGTTAAAAAAAAAAATCTCAGAAAGTTGGGGGATGCAGGTCTCCCCAGAGACCCCCACCTCCGCCAGTGTTAGGGACCATTGACATTCATGCCTCAACTTAAGGGGGAGTGTTGAAATTTAAATTTGGATTCCTAAACTTTAGGAAATGTGATCTGCAAAATATATCTCAAGATATGAGATAGTTATTAGGTTGTTTGTATATTTGAATTTTGTATTATCACTTGATGCTAGGAGAAAGAATAGGAAGTTGTTAGCATGTGCGTGTATAATACACTTGTAGAGATTATCATAAATCAATGAAAAGTATCAATATTTTCTTCACTTATTAGCTCTTTGTTTATTTACAAGACACATCGATTCACCAATGTAAGAAACCCTAATATCATGTTTGCTCCAATTTATTCATTTTATGAATTTAGTTGATGTTTCAATCTGAAAAGATGTTGGATATTGAAGTTTGAGATGTATATGCTTTTGAGGATTAAATACCCATTTTATAGATATGAAAATTTAAAATTTCTATCCCGAAATTTAAAATTATGTAGGATGGAATTCTAGGTTTTGGGTTGATTCTTAATGGTTTTGAAATCCCCATAGGACTTAGAATCACCCGCTAGGAGTCCTCTACAAAGAGTTATGACCATTTTTGTTTAATGTCGAGTTGTATCTGAGAGTACTAACGTGTTTACTTCTAGAAATAAATCGAAGGGCTAAATGATTGATTTAATTAATGAAATTTGAATATGTTGTTCATATATTATGTGAACAACATATTTATTAGATTCATCTAATAAAACAAATAAATTAGAATATTTTGGTAGCAACTTAAGTGATTGGAATTTGGGGTGTTACTTAGAGGTGATAAGAATGTGACAATTGACAACGATGTAACATGTGATAGAGATATGCCATTTGACAAAATAAGACACGTGATATTGATTACTCACCTACCACCACTCTCTACTTTTCTCTAAACATATAATGGGATATTTCATTGCAAGGCATGCAATATTTCGATGAAACATGTGATAGGGATACGACATTAGACAAAGAAAAGACCACTCTTTACTTTTCTCTATACGTATAATGGGATATTTCATTCCAAGGTATGCAATATTTCTAAGGAAATTTAGAAATCTAGATAAATGTAAATGATTGTTTTAAAAATAGCAACTTTTAATAACATTTGCAAAAATAACAATTTTTTGGTACAAAAATTATACTCTTTTTTGAAAGACGAACTGTTAGAAGACATTTCAACTGTCATTCATTTTTTTTTTGTCATTCAACATATTTTTAGATCTTAAAACAACCAAACTAATCTAGCACAAAACCTATTGAATTTTTGTTCTTTTATAATCTAAATTAATATATCAAAAACATAACTTACTTGAAGTGGGTTACTTGGTGGTGAACGGTGTACGAGGCGGTGTGCGGTGGAGCAATATTTGACTTTAGTGAAATTATAGATCGAATTTGAATTAGATTTGAATAGGATATAGTGGGAGTTTAAATAATTTTTTGGGGGTATATCATTTCGATCTACTAGTGCTCTCTTGATCCTTCCAGTCAAGACCTTCACTTTAAGTAGGTTGGACTAAGTTTCGATGAGCAAATGTTTCGATCAATTACGATCCATACTCAAACATATTTGTTCGATGCCTTAACGCATTCTTACGCACACATTTCCTTCCTTCGGTCCATTCCGGTCCCGGGAGGTGGTGACCATTCTCAAGAACCAAAAGAGGAAGTCTTACGAGTCATCGAAATGACGGCGGGGAGTGCCTTTGATCTATCAATAGGAGTTGTTCAAAATTACCATTTTTCAACTTTTTTTAAAAAACTGTCATTTTTCAAAAGTGCCTCATACAAACAAACATTTGCTATAATTTCTTATATTTCTAAACCTAACCAAAACTATGTCTATTTATCTCTCCCACACTCTATCTCCATATTTGATTGAGACACTTAGGAGTGCAAACAGTCTCCGAACCACCTCTGGTACGACAACCTTGCAATCTAACACGTCGTCTAATTGTGCATGAAACATGGAGAGTTGGTCAAGATCTATTCACAGTTGGATCGATTTTGAGGTCAACAATCTCTCTAGATAGGCCATATTTTATTTCAAATGATTTAGTGTCATCATTACAAATGAACTGACAAATAGAAATTATAATTTGCAAATCGATTTTTTTTTTTGGAACAAATAGATAGATTTTAGAAAGAATATATATGCAGAATTTTGAGGAGATATATTCTTAAAAATCGATGATTAAATGAAAAAATAAAAGGTGGAATATATAGTTTTTGAATGTACTCATCTTAAAATCATTTCATCAACGTTACAATTTTCAATAATATATATGAATTGTTTCATGAGAATGTGTAAGTTGAAAAGATACAACTATTAGCAAAACATACACAACTCTTTCATTAAAGTGTTTAAAAATAAAGACCCAACTATCAAATTTAAATTACATCTAATTTAATTTTCTTTCTACTATTACAATTTCCTTAACTTTTTTCAACATATTTTAATTACTCGAAATATTTCGCCAAACATGTAACTATATTAAATTTACTCATAATATTTGATAAAATAAATAAATAATTTTACCATATATAAAAAGACACACGAGTAAACCCTACCAGGACTTTTAAAAAGATTAGAGAAAATTAAAACCATAAAAATACTAATTAAGGATGAGGTGGCTCCCTCTATATGTACACTCGTCGTTAGCTGTGATCTAATCAAAATATTTTCTCTAGAAACAAATCAATTTAGATGTCCTTTGTGACTTTGTGTGACTCTTGCCACACTCGATCTTTACATTAATGAATGATACTTTTGTAGACCGAGTTTTTAGCTCCTATGCAAAGAGAGCTAGACAGACATATTTCAAGAACCTCGTACCATCCACCCACTTGAATTTAACAGACAATGAAATGGTTCGCTAAATAAGGTACTAGTCAATAAATTTGATTAACAAAAGACTAATTTGCTCGGGTTGCGTTGGCTAAATGATTGTGTCAAATATGTCAACTAAACAAAGAGTCTAACTTATAAAATTTAAGTTGTAAATGTCTATTTTGTAGTCAAAGACTTAAATATCCTTGCCGGTTAGAGTTGATTAAGGCGTTAATAATTGACTTTAACAAACCGTTAGGTCTATTAAGGTCGGTTATGAATTAGCCTTAACAGACGATAAGTCGATTAATGTCTATTATGATCTATTATATATGGATGATTCATAACATACCATTAGGTCAGTGAAAGATAACAGATTCATGGTCCGTTATGGTCGGTTAAACTCAATGTAGTGTTCCTCAATTAACCCAATTCAATAATTTACAAATGAACTTAAATTTACATAAATTTAAAGCAAATATCACAAGTTTATACTCAAATATATACATATTATCATGATTTATACTACAAAATTTACAATTTCTACCATAAACTAAAAGAATAAGAAATAACCACACATTGTACAAGAATCGAGATGAGTTGAATTGTAAACTTGAAATTGAATTTGATCACTTGTTTGATCTTGTTTTGAGATGAATAAAATGTCAATTTCCTTACAAATTAGCGAACTTAAATGAATTTGAAATCACATGAAATAGAATAAGCGGGAGTTTACGAGGGGTATATTTGATAATTTGTATTTTTAAATATATTTTTAAGAGATTTTATATTGTAAAATAGGTCAAAAAGCTATTCGGATAAATTGGCTAGGTTACCCGATCATTTACTACTATTCCCACAAAATGCTTTCGTTGCCTTTTAATAAATTCCCAAAATACTCTTCCCCTCATTCCTCCTTTTCTAACATGGACGCGACTCCTCTTCACTTCACATAAGAAGTGATTCAACCTGCAGGTAACACAATAAACAAAGATTGCGTGCTGAAGTCTTGCCACATCCTATTTATGGAAATTTGCATGTGTATATGCCTTTAGTAAAAATAATCCGGCTTGTAGGTGAGGGTGCCTTAACACTTTCACCATGTTGTCTTGTTCCTTCTCGTTCTTCCTGGGGTTTCTGCAAGAAAGAGCCGGTTAGTGAGCATAGCCACCAGAGGGCGTGGTGCTCGTTTCCACTGCAACAAGTATGTCAGTCTCTGACATCATTTTAGAGGTGACTATGGAAATGCACATGAAAAGGGGTGTGGGAAAGAAAAACACAATGCACCTATACAGACACAAGATGTATGTGATGCTGGCATAAAATGGAACGAACCCACACGTAAATCCATAACACATTACATTATACATTAAGTATACAGATTTATTTGCAAATTGCAAAAACTATTAGTATGGTGTTCCTCTAGTTTTTGATACCTTAAAAGCTATTACCACATTTTTAGTTCCCCATATATGAGCTACAGACACAACAGGTTTACCGGCTACAGTTCCAGTTTTTTATCCTGTCAAAAAGTTCTTATTTGGCTAACGGTGAACCCAACTGTGAATGCACAAGGTCAAGCTTTGTTACTAGGATCGGCAGCTTCCTCCTTTTCTGATCCGTCATCCTCATCAATCTCTCCATCGAAATCGGTAAATGGATCATCCTTCACAAGGAAAATCTTACACTACCAGATTTGACATCTGAAAGGAGAAAGAACGAATCCATATGAGGAAATAGCTGAAGTTATGCTCGCACAAATCAAGAATCCCATGGTGGGGTACCGACAGATCAATTATTCAACTGGTTAAATACACTGGTGGTCACTAAATTTTAGCTAAAATTATATTGGTTACTAAACTTAAACTTCAATTTGTTTCAAGGTGGCTGGTCATTCCATTAGTTCTGACAGAAATGGACGGAATGACCCAAGCGCAACAAAATTTAAGTTAAGTGACCATCTTATAACAATCTTAATGTTCAGCGATCAATTTGGAACAAATGAAGTTTCGCGACCAACGTGAAATTTCGCTAAAATTTCAGTGACCACTAGTTTTTTTAAACTCATTATTCAACTAATCATACTTACAAGAAGCAACTGATAGGGGATAATTATTGCTGTGGAATATTTATCTTCACTTATCATAAACCTCTACATGAATGGTGCTTAAGAATTTCGCAGTTCCAGTACATGAATCAAGCCAATACACATGTATTACCTTCTGTTTGACGACATCATTGAGTTCAGCAGCTGTAAATGTACTGGGATTCACTCTATATTCATGTATGTTCCAACGAGTTTTAGTTCCTGAAAGGATTTTTCCTCGGTAAAAAACTAGATGCTGCTTGAAACCAACTAGTTTATTGCCATCAATTATTCCTGCATCGATTATCGGACTCCAATAACCATCCTCTGTGACGAGGTTGCCATTAGGCTTGGTAGTGAAAAAGAACCAGTAACTTTCATCTCCATGCTTAAATTCACCTGTGAAACATTTCGAATAAGAAATATCAGTAGAAGAATCAATCAAATAACACGTAGTTGAACACCAAGTCAAGGATGTACAATTTCCATGCTAGCCACATAATTACTGCTTCACTTTAGCCGCATAATTTGTTTACCTAAATAATTGACAGCACTATCACTTTCTTTAAAGACCACACCAGGATCAGATAATGACCTGAAATTAGATTTAACTTTCTACTCAGTATATATTTCAACTATGAGTTATTGGCAAAAGAACTAAAGAGACTCTCTCGTTTATAAGAGTGACAAACTTTTTGTAGAACAAGTTAGAAGAGGGAGGGACTAGAATTAACATGGCCTATTGTAGTTGTTAAGAATCTAGTTGCCTAAGATGTCCCAGTAGTCTAGTAATGATCAAATGGGAATGGCGAAGAATGATTCATATAGCCAACCCCAAATTTATTGGAAAAGGGCTTATTTATTGCCGTTGAGTTATTAAAAACATGCAGTTTTATGGAGCTATCTTCATGGTTCACACCACAAATGAGTCCGGATTCATATTAGGAACAGCCCTTGCTGTTCCAAAATAGATACCATAGTCCACTACACATTTCCTAATTCAATTGAAAATTGGAGTTTTTTTTACTCAGGTCAGCCCCAACTAGCTCAGGTTTAGTCACGCGAAAATAACAATAGAGGGGTCAAGAATTTACAAGTCACCTGAGCCATATTGGCAACTTCTTCTTGTCTTCTTTTCTGCTCAACTGGATAAGCTTCATGGAGTAGGAAATAACAAAAACTACACTGGGGGGTGGGGGAGTGGAGGCGGCAGCTTCAAATTCTGCCTGGTTGCAATTGGGAGATCATTAGGGATAGCTGCCATGTTTATTACGCGAGGGCGTTTGGTCAAAAGCCAGGCCGAGGGGTCAATGGACAAGGTTATATGATCACAGATTGAACAACACTTTTTCTTTCCTCTTTTTTTTTTTTTTGGTCCATGATCATGTTCGCTTTCAATTAAATTCTATTATCGTTAGAACAAGAATATTTTTAGTTACAGTCGACGCAGTTTTGCCTCCTTTATGCATGTTAGGATGAGATGGACTCATTTATTCTATTACTTCTCTAATGTCAAATCAAGAATCCGGTTAGGACTTCCAATTAGCTAAATTTTGATACATGAAATAATGTTTTTATTCTTATTTAATGTCTACTGTCCGTTAAGATATTTATCTTTTTCTCTGTGTCTTTCGGAATTTATGGACCCCTCAAATTAGGAAAAGGTGAATATTGGCCAATACCATTCTGACGTGCGCCGATTCTCTATCCTTCAGAATATTCTAATACCTCGACATAGCAAAATGCATGAATTGGCCGATACCATTCTTATATGCCACAACCAATGCGGAACAATGCCATACACGTCAGCAACCGACAATCCTGAGTTTGAACCATGACACCATCACGGATAAACATTTATAATATAAAGATACCTCATCCCGGTTAAAATTTGAATCTAATGAATACTAAAAAGTGCACAGGAGTGGAGGCCTCTGTGAGTTGAATCCCATGGCCATCTAGTCCTCCTTGTCTCTCTACAGTCCATCAGAATATGGGAAAATCCTGAACCTTCCCACAGTATAAACTTCTATCCTCACTCTTCACCAACATATTTGGTAAAATTTGCTCTTCTGCTCAAATCTCCTCTCATCATCTCTGTCTCTCCACCGCCATCCACCACTGCTTCCATGTCCTGTCAAGGTATTTTTCGATTCCATCTTCAGTGACACCAAGGAATTCTCCTTATTTGATATCTACCAAATTTCGTCATATTCACTTGCCATTGAATTTATGCGAGTAAGCAATGTACTAGTTATTCACAATTGTATTATTCAAAATTTAAGAAAACAATAATAAGACATACAATAACTTCAAAAGGAAACAGTAAGCTGTAACTTAAAACAAATTTCACTAAATCAATATAATCAAATACCCAAAAGGAAAAATTGTTGGCTAAAAATCAGGCCATTTTGTCAACTTGTGAACCCTTAGAATTAGATCCTGTGAAAAATCAAATCAATTTTAATTGAAAATTTTCCCAAATCAAAATTTCCCCAATTATAACATAAATTAATAACAGAATATAAACATGCAAGTAAACATGCAAACATAAAGGGTAAATTCTGCCAAAAAAAAAAAAAAAACATATGGCACAAAATTAATAGATCATATAACCCACAATCTCAATCAAGACACAAACCCAAAAATCAGATCAGATCCTGGATGCTACATTGCATGCATGTATATAAATGGGCCTCTAACAAAATCGGTACAAAATTACAATCACAGCAAACAAATTCACACCCAAAATCCCAATCTTTAAATTACTCATGCAAAATTACACATATACACAAAAATACTTACAAAATGGAAGTTCATCTGGCTTGGTTCCATAAACATCAGCGGTTGGAATAACATTAGCAGGTAATTGTTGATCCAAAATGTTCTTCCTCAGATAAATTAGAACTTCATTATCTGTTGGATCAAACCTGAACCCGTGAGGCAAATTCAACGAAACCCTCCTTGCTCCACCCCGGAAATAAGCCATTGGAACTTCTTTTTTATCTGAATTTTCGTGATTAGTGCAGACCAGATATTTGGCTCTGTGTGGGTTTTTTATAGTGTGGATTTTTTTTACGGTAAAGATTTTACGGCGGTGGAAATGATTATTGTTTTGAGTTCTTCATTGGAAATGGTAATTGTTTTGTAACGCCAACTGTAACCGTCATATTTCTTTTTTATTTATTATTTTTGGACTTTATCCATGTTATACCATGTTTGGTCTAAGATTAGAATAAACTAACATACCGTTTTCTTGCGGTGAGATTCGACTGTAAACTCTACTATAATGATGAATTGAAGTAGTGAACAAATTTTAAAAATGATAGATGGAGGGAGATGATCAGTGGAGCGATGTGAATTGAGAAGTTAAAAATTCTACATTGAAAGTTCGCATTGTTCATGTCGTGCTTATTGATGCAAAACCTAACTAGTATACCGTTTTTTTTTTTTTTTGTTGCGGATCATTCGTAGAGAAGATTTTAATATATTGAGAAGTTGAGAAGAATCATTGAAGATTGAGAAAGAGAGAGTTTTGTTTAAGAGGGGGTTTGATTTTGAAGAATATGGAGAAGATTATAGAAATTAAGGAATTGAGAGAGAGACGTGAGTTTTGGTTTAAGAGGATGAAGACGTGGTGACGATTAAAAAAATCTTTTCTTTGTGTTTGTAACGGAGTAAACCGCGGTGATTACATTTGTGGTCAAATCATTTTACTTTTTAAAAGAGCAACTTTTTTTTTTTAATAGATGGATTTAATGTTCAAAGGTATCTATTTGCCACACTAGACACGCCTATAAAATAAGTAGTGAATCTTCACTGAGTGATTAAATTACTAACATGAAATTTCGCCATAAATTTAGTGGCTAATAGTGTTTTTACCCATTTTTTGGGTGACAGGTCCATTATTCAAATTTTAAAGAATTTTAAAAATTAATATAATTTTAAGTTTTCCGAATTCAAATTTTAATAAATTCTATTAAAATATAAGTGTCTCTAACTTAGATTTTACTAATTTTTTTAGAATTCTACTTGTCGAATTCAGATCTGCTCTCCCAAATACATGTACCCTTAACCGTCTCTCCAATAGAAATTTTACACATCATCAGATAAATAGATTGGTTGATCATTATGGACAACATTTAATACATTCACACTTGCTGTTATTGATGATGTGTAAAGTTTTTATTGAGAGGACGACTAAGAATGATATGTATTTGGAATATCATACCTGGACTCTAAATATAAATCTCAAACTCTTTAAAAATTCCAGCCAAACAACTCATATTTTCATTAATTTTAGTGGATTTCAAGCTAATAATTTGTTTTTATTTCAAAATATCATATTTAATTTGTGCACAATAGGTGATCAAAGATACAAACTATTTCCTCATTTTAATCCATACAATATTATCTCATTTTCACTTTAACTATGCACTCAAAGCCTCTTGTTTGTACTAATTTCATAGAAATAATTGTTTGGACACCAAATATCAAAACATTAATAAATAAAATTAAATAATCTTTTTCTGATATATTGACACATAATGATCGTTAAATAATTTATTTGGCGAGAAAGTGAATCACATAAAGTCGCGAATTGATTGAAAAATCGGCGCTGCGTTTAGAAACACAACATGGAATTCCAAATTGACATCTCTAAATATGAGGTAAGCTGCTCTGACATGTTGTCCCTTAGCTTCTCTTTGTGTGTGAAAATTTGAATTGGTAATTGTCTCTATTATCTGTAGGGTGGATGGAGGAATTTTTGTAGTCCAAAATGTTACTGGAAAAAAAATAAAAAATTTGCCCTTTAAGATTGGATTGATACTAAAAAACAAAAATTTTATACTAATTTTTTTTTTAAAATTTTTGTTTTTTACACTATAAAAAGTGATTTTTTCTAAGGCGATTATCTAACAATGAAGAGATTTGGTTACTAAGTCATATTTGATCTATATCTACCTAAACTTCAAATCACACGAATAGTAATTGAATGTGTTGACGTCGGAACCTGCAGCGTCCACGTGTCAACAGATCTCCAGTCACTCATCTGCCAACCTGTATGTTACCTGCACACTCGGACGACCGTTAGGCACCAAGATCACCGAGGAAAAAGGGTCCGACAATCGTTGGTACTCCGACAATCTAGTCAACTGCCAGTATATAGAAATAATACACGGGGGAGGTAAGTAATTGGGTGTGGGAGGGACAAGCAGTCAGAAGTTTGAGGGTGGGATTTAAGTGCGAGAAAGAGCGTCATAAAATATTACGAGTCCTAAAAATGTGCGTACCTTAGAATAACCGAATCGATATTTATAGGGGGAGAATCCTAATTGATTTAGGGAAGCAATCAATTAGAATTACATTAGGATTCTCTTTCCTTATCAGATAAGGTAGGTTCCAATCTCGCCGTGATCTTACGAGATTGCATCCTAATCTCTCTCAATCTCTAAGATTGTGTTGCCGATTTTATTGGATTGCGATATCAAACACAATCTTCCTTGAGATATCCTTTTAACCGTCCCCCAAATATTAGATTATATGCGGACTATAATAAATCTGAAGCCGTGGCGAGGTTCTGGGTCGACCATGAGTGTCGAGGCCCTTCATGGGGCTTGCAATACTCGATTCGGGAATGCTAAGATATTTGATGGGCCTCCAAGGCCTTACGAAAATTCTGAGGCCCTTCTTTGGGCACCCGAGGCCTTCGCCAAGTCTATAGGACCCTTATGAATCTGGAAGGCCTTCACTGGGCCTATAAGGCCTTAGCGATGCTGAATTAGGCCTAGATGAGACTTTTACTGGGACCTTGCTGACGTAGAGGCCTCACCAAAATTGGGTGGTAACAATAGTCCCCCAAGTCTAAGCCTATTATTTATATCAGGCGTGGGACTTTAAGAAAAAGTACTAAATACAGACGGAGGCCTTTAGAAAGCGAACTTCCGATTGAATCCGTGGGATCACTTCTCCCGTTATATTTCTCCATGGGAGGCATTTTGAGCCATGCGTAGAGTTCTCTAGCTTTCAACTCTTTGGAGAATAGGAGGTCTTCGTCATCGTCATCAAGGTTGCACGACCGTTCTGGTCTTTCATCTTCGGGCTTCACATCCGCAGCCCTGGAGTCCCTTCTCTTCTCTTGGTGGTCATCGCTGGGCTCGCTACGCCGACTACTCAACGATTGAGGTCTAGCCACAGAAGACCCGGCCCCCAACCTGTCGAATACGCTGGCAGAGGCGACCGGCTTTTCCACTCACGAGGCATGAGGTCTATCCTAGTTACTGGGATTTCGCCCATTGAGGATTGGCGAATTATCTTGAGATCGACGATTTTCAATCGATCCAGACCTCGAAGGGCTTCGTCGGGCATAGCTACGCTTGGGTCCATGTCGAAGGATTGATTTTCCAACAGTTCAAGTGCCACCTTCATCCGGGTATTGTCCAACTTTGGGTCCCAGATGCAATTTTACATTGCCATGCTCTTCTTAGTAGAAAACACGTTTTTATCACAAGTTTTAGGTTGTGTAACGTCTTTCGATTCCCACAGACGGCGCCAATCTGTTGACGTCGGAACCCGCAGCGTCCACATGTCAACAGATCTCTAGTCACTCATCTGCCAACATATATGTTACCTGCACACTCGGACGACCGTTAGGCACCAAGATCACAGGAGAAAAAGGGTCCAGCGATCGTTGGTACTCCGGCGATCGTTGGTACTCCGACGATCTAGTCAACTGCCGGTATATAGAAATAATACACGGGGGAGGTAAGTAATTGGGTGTGGGAGAGATAAGCGGTGTAGAAGTTTGAGCGAGTTTGGGGTGGGATTTAAGTATGGAAAAGAGCGTCATAAAATATTCTGAGTCCTGAAAAATGTGCGTACCTTAGAGTAACCAGAATCTGATATTTATAGGGGGAGAATCCTAATTGATTTAGGAAAGCAATCAATTAGAATTCTGTTGGGATTCTCTTTCCTTATCGGATAAGGTAGGTTCCAATCTCGCCGTGATCTTCCAAGATTGCATCCTAATCTCTCTCAATCTCTAAGATTGTGTTGCCGATTTTATTGGATTGGGATATCAAACACAATCTTCCTTGAGATATCCTTTTAACCGTCCCAAAATATTGGATTATATGCGGACTATAATAAATACGAAGCCCAGTGAAGCTCTCTGGGTCGGCCATGAGTGTCGAGGCCCTTCATGGGGCTCGCAATACTCTGATTTAGGAATGCTAAGATATTTGATGGGCCTCAGGGGCCTTACGAAAATTCTGAGGCCCTTTACGGGCACCCAAGGCCTTCGCCGAGTCTATGGGACCCTTATAAATCTGGAAGGTCTTCGCTGGACCTATAAGGCCTTAGCGAGGCTGAATTAGGCCTAGATGAGATTTTTACTGGGACTTTACTGACGTAGAGACCTCACCAAAATTGGATGGTAACAGAATGCCTAACGTATTGTACACCAATTTACAATTAAACTTTTACATGCACATACACGGTACATAATCTCCTTTAAAAGAATATTGAATCATTATTCTTGAAGAAGTATGTCTTTGTATATTATAATATTTTATAAAAGTACCGTCTAAGAATATTATGTAGTTCTTCCTGAAAAAGTATAAGCTTTATGTATATTGTTTTAAATGAATATTATATTATTGTTCCCAAAAGAGCAAACTTCAAGGAAATAACCGATTTATATGCTTACAGCTTATATGAAGGTTTGAAAATTTATTGAAGAAATTTGGCCAAGTTGATTTATAAAATTGTAGAGAATGAAAGTCGAAACAAATCATCTATTGACAAGTGTATTGGGGCTGCTAATTAATATTCTTTTGGCAATATTTAGTACTTGTTTGGTTCAGATTTTAGTTTGCTACTGCTAAAAATTTGTAGTCAAGAGATTATCATAATTCTTTGTCAATGAATTTGCTTGAATAATATAAACAAATTCTTTGTCAATGAATTTGCTTGAATAATATAAACTAATTCTCACGAACCCAATTACTTCATGTTCATGATTCTGGATTTTCATCTCGTTATGATATATTTGCTATGAGTTCCAAGTTAACCATATTGCAAGTTACTGCTCGAAACTTGAATGGCAATAGTTGACTGGATCGATGCAATTCTGTGATTAGGCATGGATTTGTTTTCTCATTTAATTCAAATAAAGTTGCATGAATACATGGTTTCATATTTTGTTGATGTTTATTATGAAAAGAAAACTTCTTCATACAAGAATTTATATTTTGACAATAGCATAAAACAATATTGGTCGAGTACCTTTCAAACGTTTGAACATATTGAACTAGATTTAGTCTCCTAGAGGATAAGAGATAATAAAGAGATCTAACATTGATACATGGCCAAGTTCCGCAATATATGGTTGAAGGCTCTGGAAGAGTCTATTGTGTGATTGAGGGGGACAAACTTTACTATTGCTAATAATTTGTTCTCTACCAAATCATAAGTTTCTAAAATGTGTGTTACAATTGGTAATACACAAATATCAATACAATTGAAGTACGTAATATATTGAATCACAAGTTCAATGATTGAAGATTTTTATTATTTGACATAACCAGTTAGATCAACTTGGATCAATAGTGCGAAAGTTTATTTAAAATTTATGTATATATTTGTTAAAGAATTAGAAGTGTTTTCAATCTATTGAATTCTTATATGCTGGTTGTTCTTAAGACAAATTGATTGTTGGACCACTAGCTAAAGTTGCAGCTAAATTCTCAATATTTCATGAAGAAATTTAGGGTGAATTTTGTGAGCCACACACTTTCGATGTAGACCATCTAAAAAATTTATAAAATTAATATATGAATCCATTAGGTTCCCATATGTGTGTTTATTTTACATTCGTAATTCATCATTTGCAAGATTATTTGTTCAATTTTTAGATTATAAGCATAGTTTTCAAATTAAACAATTGAGACAGTGTGTTCTGTTAATCAATGTTGTAAAAGGCAGGAAAAGGCAAGCCTAGGTGGACCTAGGTGCGAGGAAGATTCCACACATATGGAAAATGCGGTCAACTCTATTTTAACCTTCTATAATGCGAGCCTAGGCACTAAAAGGTGTGCACCTTTTCATTTTTTTAAAAAAATTTTAAGTTACATAAAATAATTTTGAAATTAATTATTATTATTATTATTAATCTAAAAATAATATTGAAAATAAGAAAGCGCCTTATTACGTCTAGGTTTCGTCTAGGCAAGCCTAAATTTAATAAACTTGAGGCTTAATCTTGCCGCATTGTCACGTTTTGTGCCTTTTAGAACTTTGGTTAATACTAGTGAGTTTATATCCCCCAAACTTTTAATAATCATCGTATGTTAGTTTGGATTACGGTATTGTTATAAATTGGAAAAAAAGAAGTAGAAGAGAATATAGAGAAACTGTGTATTTCATTATAATAATGGACCTATATATATAGGGTTTCAAATAGATGTAGACTAGGTAAGAAATCTCTAAATATGGTTATCAATATTATTTTCCATATTTTACAATACTTCTCCTTTGATGACCATTAATACAATAATCATCTCGTTAAAAATTTTGTTTGACAAAACCCCAATGAACAAAATATCAAACGAAAGCAATAAAAAGTACGCTTAATTGTTAACATTTGGAGTATGAAGAAAGTACTTCCCCATTAAAACCTGGACAAGAAAACTCTGTGGGACAAAACCTCAACTAAGAAAAAAGAGTACAACTACTTCCCCTGATGAAGATCTTTGAGTCGATGTATTCCAATCTCATGCACTAATTTTTTTGAATGTGGATGTCGGCAATTCTTTTATGAATAAGTCAGCTAAATTGTCACTTGAGCGAATTTGTTGAACATCGATGTCACCATTCTTCTAGAGCTCATGTGTATAAAAGAATTTTGGAGAAATATGCTTTGTCCTACTTTGATGTAACCTCCTTTAAGTTGTGCAATAGAAGATACATTGTCTTCATATATTATTGTTACACTATTCTTTGTTGAAATTAATTCGCATGATACTTGGATATGATGAGTAGTGTTTCTCCACCATGCACATTTTCGACTTGTTTCATGGATTGTAATAATTTCATAATAATTTGAAGATATTGCATCAATGTTTACTCTACATATTTCCATAATATAGTTGTTCATCCACGTGCAAACACATCATGTTTGTGATTTAGCTTTATGTGGATTAGAGAGATAACGTGCATTTGCATATCTCACTAAAGAAGATCTTAATTTTTGTAAATAAAATAATATCAAGTCAATAGTACTTTTTAGGTAACGAAGAATGTGTTTAACATCATTCTAATATCTTTGAGTGCGTATAGAGCTACATATTGCAAAGAGATTTACAGAAAAAGCTATATAAGGTCGAATGCAATTTGCAAGATATGTTAATGCTCCAATTGCACTTGAGTATGAAATTTCAGTTCCAAGATTTTTTCTCCATCTTCAAGTGGACGAAATGGGTCTTTTTTCACATCAAGTAGTCGAAAGACCACAGGCGATGCCAATTGATGTGTTTTATCCATATAAAACCGTTTTAAAACTTTTTTCATATAAGAAGATTGATGAACAAATAATCCTTCTGGAAAATGTTCAATTTACAATCCAAGACATAAATTTGTTTTTTTTTTTTTTCTAAATCTTTCATTTCAAATTCATTTTCAAATAATCCATGGTTTCGTTGAGCTATTCAGAGTTCCTATATAATTTAAATTATTAATGTAAACTGCCACAATTGCAAATCCAATATCTGTTTTCTTTATAAAAACACATGGGTATACATCGTCATATTTATAACATTCTTTCAACAAATATTCGCTAAGGCGATTATAGTACATTCGTCCAGAATGTTTTAATATGATCTTTGCAATTTAATTGACAACATAGTTCTGGAGAATGAATCATTTGCTTCTAGAAGTTTAAATCTTTACGGGATTTTCACGTATATATGTTATTATCAAGCGAACCATACGAGATATGCAATTAATATATCCATAAAGGCGCATATCGAATCTTTGTAATCTGATCAAATTTATTAAAAATCTAAATGTAGTAGTGTAAATTACGGAGAATATGTTTCTCATAATCAGGTCCCAAGTCTTTGTGAGAAGTCTTGGACTACGAGTCAAGCTTTGTATCTTATAATTTCATTGTTTTCATTCATCTTTCTTACAAAAGACTCATTTGTATCCTACATGGATTATATTTTCGAGGGTTCGAACCACAAGTCCAAACACTTTTTATTTTTCTAATGAATTCAACTCCGCATGTATAGCTTCTTTTTATTTTGGCCAATCATTTCTATTTTGACAATCTTTAATAGATTTTAGTTTAGGATCCTCATTTTGCATGATATCAAGTGCCACATTAAAGACAAAGATATTTTCCATGACAAAATTATTTCTTTCCCATAATTTATGAGATAATAAATAATTTATTGAAATCTCATTATTTTTGGACACTTGTGGTTCTTCAGGAATCACATTATCAGTATTTGATTAATCAATCATTTCTACCTTTGTTTCATTAAAAATGTATAGTTGAATTTTTGCTCGTACCTTTTTCTTTCCATGTAAAGAGTCTTTGGCACCAACTGGTCGATCACGCTTCTGGCATATTTGAGATTCATTTGCTATGGCATATTGTCCTGTAGGGATATCAATTTTTGTAGGGGTATTTTATACACGTACATATGACTTTGTCACTTTCCTTATTTCAACAAACACATCAGATAATTTATTTGCAACTCTTTGCAAATGAATGATTTTTTCAACATCTTGTTCACATTGATTGCTTCGGGGATCAAAGTGAGGTAAAGTTATTTCATTCCAAAAAATTGTATACTATTTTTCAGGATGTAGATTTCCCCTCCCAAAGTTGGAAAAGTCATTTTATCAAAATGACAACCTGCAAAACGTGCAATAAATAAATCACACATTAAAGGTTCAAACCTACTAATAGATGGTGAATCAAAACCAACATAAATTCTAAGTTTTCGTTGGGGATCCATTTTGGTAAGTCGTGTGGATGAAATTGGGACTTGGACATACAACCAAAAACTCGTAGATGAGAAATATTAGATTTGTGACAAAATACAAGTTGTAAATGTGAGTATTCATGATAAGCAGTTGGTCTTATACGAACCAATGATGCAATATGTAATATAGCATGACCCCAAATAGAAACTGATAGTTTTGTTTTCATAAGTAATGGTCTAGCAATCAATTAAAGGCGTTTGATAAAGACTACGCTAAACCATTTTGTATATGGACACGAACGGCCGAATGTTCAATGACAATCTCGATTGACATACAATACTCACAAAATGCTTGTGATCTAAATTTAGCAACATTATCAAGCGGATTCTCTTGATTGAGTAATCGAAAAATTGAGCTCATAATTTTATGATTTGAGCGGTAGTCTAGCAAAACTGTATTTCTAGTAAAAAATAAACATACATGTTACCATCTAGTAGAAGAATCGATTAAAACAATAAAATATTGAAATAGTCCACATGGTGGGTGTATCGGCCCACATATGTCTCCATGAATTCTTTCCAAGAAAGTTGGATATTCAATATGAACCTTTGTAGTAGAAGGTTTAATAACTAACTTGTTCAGGTTTAATGACTAACTTGCTTTATGAACAAGAGCACATGGATAATTATTAGGTAAAATAATCTTCTGGATGTCCAAGCTGATCGTGCCAAAGCATAAAGTTTTTTGGTTTAATGAACTTCGGGTTCGTAATATCGTTTGATTCAATTGTTTTTATAAATGCATAATACATGCCAGATAGGAGTGTCATGAGTTTTCTTTTATCTGCTTCTGGCCAAATACAAAATAAGTTATGCAAATATATTCATTATTATTTTCTTGCATTGTCTCAATGTAGTATCTATTGTAGTGGATATCTTTAAAACTAAGCAATTTCCTTCTGGATTTGCTGGAGTAAAGTGCATCGGATTTGCTAGAGTAAAGTGCATCACCAATACATAATTTTGTATTATTTGGTAAGATAATACTAACTCTTCTGAAACCTTCAATAATATTCGATGTACCTGATATCGTATTAACATTATTTTTTGTTAATGTTAAGTCCAAAACATATTTTTGTATTAAAGAAAAGTATGCATAGTTGCAGTCTTAGCTAAACAGATATTATGGCAATTTATCCTAAATATATAACTATGACTAGATTGATATTAAAAATAAAAAATAAAGAGTTAAACATAAAACAATATTTTAATCAACTAAAACTAGTTTAACATTGCAAATTAAAGTTTCAAACTTTAAAGAAAAGTAAGAATCTATTTCAAACAAAACTTTTGAATAAAAAGAAACACAAAAATTTCAAAGATTATGATTAAATATTGTATAATCATATATATATATATATATATATATATATATATATATATAATGTATTATACATATATATATATCAATTAATGTCAACGTGACATTAGTTGTATGCTTTCCTTCAAGGATCGTTGACATTAGTTGATGTGACTCATTGATCATTTGTTATATGATTACTAGTTCATACATTATATATATATATATATATATATATATATATATATATATATATATATATATATATATATATATTCTTCTTCATTTAGGTGATATGATATTTTTTAAAGAGACACGTGCTTCTTTAATAACACAATTAAAATATTATTTAGACTATTGTTTAATATTCTTGTCGAATATTAAAATTATAATGTTATGTTCTTCAAAAGCAAATAATATTATTTTAGAATATTAATATAATGGTGCGTTACTTCGAGAGAAACAACATATTATTGTTTAAAATTAAATTATGTAAGAATTTACTCATCATGAGCAAAAACATAATAGATGTTAGATCTTATACAATTATGCTCTTTAGGTTGTACAACATAATTGTATAAATTATATAAATTATGCTCTTTACAATGCAATTTACAAGCTGTCATTTGAATAAGAGAATATTACGAGCATTAAGAGAAAATTTTAAATCACTAGAAAGAATATATGATATGCATCAATACTACATTATCTATATTATTGAACATGAAAATCACGAACCAAAAGTTCGAAAGATAACTTAATTCTAAAATTAAATTTACTAACATTTACCTACCTAAAAGAGAATAATCAAATCTCATATACTAGTTGTAAATACTCCAACTCGAATTGACATCTTGGAAGGATAATCCATTAATATTATATTTGGTAAATCTATGACACACCACGCATTCGACTAGAGGATAAAAAAATTCAAAAGAAGAATAGAGAATATATAGATACAACTAATTGTAAAACTCCAAAAGAGGTTCATGTGCCTGAAATTTTAAAAACGAAAAGATCTCAATAAGTTATATCGTTATAGAGAAATATATAGAATAAAAAATAAACAGTTATCCACAACATATATATAGTACAATATAGCACGCAATATTATAAATGAAAATGAGGATGTGAATCAAAATACGTCGACGAACGTTGATGTATAAATGATTGGCCAAAATAAGAAGTTGCAATCCTGCAAAAATAATACTTACTAGAGAAACTTGAAGTTTTCGGACATGTAGTTGGAACACCTAAGGTGTAAAGTCAGTAGTACTTATGCAAAAATGAAATGAGAAAATGAAGTCGTAAAATAAAATGCATGACTCTTAATATAATGGCTTTTGCAAAGAGTTATATAATAAATAGATAAATTCTCTTGTGGTGGATGCAATCACAAGTCGATATCTTGTTAGCCTAGAAATTCACAAAACTTGATATTAAGCTTAATGAATATGGTTATAACCGGCTCATCCGCACGAAAAAATAATATTTTGTATATAATTCCTAAATTATTTAATATACTTGAAGTATATAGTTCAAGTTTTCAAGAAACTTATTCAATCAAAGTACATAGATACTTATATATATTACACTCGGGGTGTATGTAATATGATCGTCTTAATGAATATCCATAAACAAAAATTATACAAGAATGACCATATATGCCCATGTGTTTTTATACATAAATCAATAATTGGATTATTCATTATTATTGTTGATGATTTAAACATTGTTGGAAATTCTGAAGAGCTTCTAAAGACGGTTGGTTATTTAAATGAAGGAAATCATGATGAAAGATCCTAAAAAAATAAAATTGTCTCGACCTACAAATCAAGCATTTAGCTAATTCAATTGTTGTTCATCTCTCAACTTATATACAAAAAGTCTTGAAAATATTTCATATAGGAAAATAATACATCCATTTGATATTCGATGGTTATTTGTTCACTTGAAGTGAAACTATGATCATTCTCGTCCGCAAGATGATAATGAATAACTTATTGATTCTGGAGTACCATATCTTAGTGCAGTAGGTGCACTATTGTATCTTATTAATCTTTCATGACCGAGAATAGTGTGTTATGACGTTGCATAATATTATTTGATCTACAAAAAGCTCATCAACAAATTTATCTATTCACGTGTAGCTATCATGACAATTTATGTGGCAGCCCACTTGAAAAGTTGATAAACAGGATAAACAGATCCCAAGTGATATTATAATGAAGGATATGAGTAAATATGTGTTGTACCATTTTTTCTTAATCGAATATTTTATCCCATTGGGTTTTCGTAACAAGATTTTTAATGAGGTAACTTTCGTAAAATATTCAAAAGAATAATGTACTATTTTTCCTTCACTAGAGTTTTTTCTATAGGTTTTTCTCTAGTAAGATTTTAACGATACATATTCTTTTTGTAATGAACATCTAGTGGAGGTATTATAAATATTATTGTTATGGATATCCACAACTTAAATGACATTTACCCTCAACATAACTTTATGATTTTACCCTTGTATGGTACATGTCAGCAATTTTTATGTTTAATATTCTGCAAGTGTATGGATCACACAAGTAATATAATGGATGTTGAGTCCAAGTATCGTACCTACAGGGATTTAAATAGTTTAATTCAATTATATTAACTTTAACCGAATCTATTTAACTTTTAAAATTTGGTTGTTTAAGAACTAATTAAAATCTGAACTAAGAATAATTAAATAATTATAATTCGAATAATTAAATAATTATAATTCAAATAATTAAAAGATTAGAATTATGAAAAAATTACTTTAACTTTGGGAAAGAAAAATACTAGAATCCCGAATCTACTTATATTTGTTAATTCCTCTATCTTGATTCTTGATTTTGAAAAAGTACATCAGTTATGATGATCAATATTCTTAAATTGTTTAATAGCTTCTCTCGAATAAAATTAAACCTATTCATATGTATGACCCGACTATATCTCTATGACGAATATGAATACACAATAAATGCATTAAGTTTCTATGGATAATTAAAGATCATATAAAGCATAGCAGTATATTTCTAACCCCTATCGTACTTTAAGATAATTAAAATAATGTCTAGCCTATTTTTGATCTCTCGATACTAAAACAAACCACAAGAATTATACAATTACTACGTATTGTAGATGAAAAGAAATCAAAATTAATTATTCAAAACTATATTGATACAAATTGTCAAAAATCAAGTTTCTAAATCGAAGAATTTAAACTATAAGCTTTATCATAATCCTAGCACAAAATAATCTAGCCTAGCATACTAAGAAGAAAAAAATAAAAATAAAAATAAAACATAGAAGCTATCAACCGGATATGAAGAAAACTCTAAAGATAAAATCTTGAACTTGATCTTCATTTAATTCTTGAAATGATAAATCTTGATCTTCGTTTCTTGATTCGTCTCTTGTTTTCTCTCCAAATTTGACTATTTAATTATGAGTTAATAACTCATATTTATAGTTCCCTAATAGTACCCAAAAGGATCCCGAAAATCATTAAAATCGCATCCAAAAAGCATTGTTGGTGAAAATAGGTACCAAGCGATCGCCCAACTTAGTTTTCTCTCTACTTTGCAAATATTTTTCAAACAGCCATAACTTCTTGTAGAAACTCTAAATTGAGATCCATAAAAAGTGTTGGACTCGTAATTCAATTATATTTCTAATGGTATATCATTTGCCTTGTGCATATTTTAATACCTAAAGTTGTACTCGAATTTTCCCACATGCTTGATGAGGTAGTTTCTGGTTCTTTGACATTCGGTGTTTGATCCTTTGCTTCAACTCTTTATTGTCATTCCAATACACCTTAAACTTATTGATTTTATTCATTCCAATTCACCTTAAACTTATTGATTTCATCTTCTTCTCCATCCTCCAATATTTGGATCTTGATATTCACTTCAAAAATTCAACTTCTTCTCATTTACTCGTCGATTTCATCAAATTGTTATTCTTTCTCATCCATTCTTTCCCAATTGCATATAAACGGTCCAAAACTGAAATAGATAAAATAATATACTAAAGTAAGTATAAAATCAATAAAGTAACAGTATAAAAGCTTAGTTTAAAAGTCGAATAATTGTACAAAATGTTGTTATCAAACACCTCCAAACTAAACATTTGTTCGTTCTCGAAGAAAAACAAAACTAAAATATAAATTTATACTATGCTATGAGAATTACCAAAAATTGAGTTAATGTTAAATTTCTTACTATATGCCATAGGCTCGAATACAAAGCAACGCTTTTAGAAAGAGATTAAACAATACCACAATTAAATTTTTACTTATCCGATACTCAACCTTTTGTGAGTGTATGAATAGCCAAATATTAAACTTACACATATATTATACCACGACAAATATTGTTTTGTTGATATTTTTATAACCCCGAACCCTTTGAAGTCATTTATTCCTTACACCTCTCGTAAATTATCACACTTCTAATGCTTTTCTCTCCAATTCTGAAGTGTTCTAACGAATTTGGTTCATATTGATCAATATAATGCTTTTTCAAATAAAATAGTAAAAATTAGAAACTTGTATTCCTAGAACTAAGGTGGTGAGCGATTTCTAAATTCTCATCTCCAGTTTCTGAGGTCCTAACATAGCAATCTTTACCGAGCACTTCTAACTCTTTTTATTTATTTAACTCAAGTACACATTCTTACATCTTGTGTGCAATACTTCTCTTCCATAAACTTTCTGTGTAACCCATGTAGCAAGCTTTGGGCTGATGACTCCCAAATCAGATGACCATAGGACACCAGGTTTTAAAATACCCTAACAGATTTAATTGCTCGAGTCCCACAGGGAAGTGAAGATATAAATTAAATTTTTTTTGTGACCCATACAGCGAGCTTTGGACCAATGACTCCCAAGTCAGATAACCATAGGACACCAAGTTCTAAAATATCCTAACATGCTTAATTGCTCGAGTCGGACATTTTATTTTATTTTTATCGTGGGTCATGAATAGTACCCAAATTAGATTCCTTGACTACAACCTATTCAACCAAAGATGAGACCTAGAAAACCCAAACCATCAAAATTCTTTGAACACACGTACTAACTTTAACACTCCCAAACTGTAGTTTAAGGATTTGGGAACGAGATTTTTTATAACAATTCTAAATCAACAATATCAACCCATACACTTAAGTCATGTTCCCATATAAGTGATAAGTCAATAGTGGCTCGTTGCTTCATTAGTCTAGCCTAACATGGATAAGTATTCGTAAAAGCATGAGATAAAGATTTGTCTAATATTCTAACTAAAAATGTACTCAATTTCAAACAAATAATACTATCATTAGCGGCAAGCCTTTCAACAATAATTTTTTTAGGTAGTTATTCAGAACCGAATAGTAAGTAGGTTCACAATTTATCAAATAAATATCCTGATACTTATCTCAACTCCAAACTAAAACATTAAATTGTCTCCGATGTAATATAAAAATAAGCAAATAAAGGAAGAAAGAGATTAGTTACTCTCCTGGAGGTAGATGTGGAGAAGATGAATCTGGCTGGTTGAAGGTCCGACTGCAATGGACTCAGATTTGTGCTATGACTCTTGGTCGAAAGATGATGTCATAGATATTATCCACGCAACTCGTAAAGTAGGACATCCTACGGTTGACATGGTGAGGCTTTATAAGTGTAATAAATAATAAATGAGTTAAAATTAATTCATTATTAACCTAAAATAATTAATAAGGATATAAGAATGGGTTGCCTCCTATCAAGCGCTTGTTTAAAATCATTAGCTTGACTTTGTAACAATAGTTTTACGCCACTTTAAATAGTACTTTGGAGGACTTTCTTTGCTTGCATTCAATGTCCGGAAAACTCGATCGGTTGTAAAGCTGGAGCCGGGAGTAAAAGCCGTCCGGTCATAACAATTAACCTTCCAAAGAAGAACCGCCCGGAACTGGTTTTTAAGTGGTTCAACCGCGAACCGGGTTTGCACTATTGGCGGTTAAACCGATGGTGAATTATTTAGGTCAAAATCGATTTCACCCCAAACTTCAGCCGCGCTTTCTTCCTTCTTCTGCTGATTGCTTAGGCGACACGAACTGCTCTTCTCCTTCTTCTGATTTTATCAAATCTTCTCCATTTCGTTTTCAATATTTCTTGCGCTTGTGGAATCCCCAAACTGAACCTTCTCCCACGATCGTGCACGCGAACAAAATAGGTCAGATTTCATATTTTTTGTTCTAAATTTCCATCAATTTTTGGGGTTAATGTTCACGTTCTTGTTTTTCAATTTTTTTGTTATTTCTGTTTGAACTTTGAATTGGAGAAGGTATATTGTTTGAAAAAGAAAAAAATTCCAAAAGATTGATAATGAACAGGGTATTGAGAGTTTTAAAGAAGATAATAGTTTGATTTTACTAGTTCCTCACGTTCGAAGAAAAGTAGAAAACAAACTAATCAGTAAATTTATGTAAATCTTTGTATGTTATTACTTATTACCATCGAAAATGGGATGATTATTTATGTAAATTTATGTAAATATTTGCCTCGACCACTAATTATATTATGCAAGCACTTTCGGTTGTAAATGGGATGATTATTTGCCAATCACATTAATGAATCACCAATCACCAATCATTGTAGTATTTACTGACAATCTTGGTCATGTTAATGAATCGCCAACGACATACACGGCTATTATACAGGTACAAAGAGCAATGAAAAAAATAATTTGTTGGCTGGTTTATAAAATTTGAGCGACAAAAGTGAAGGATGATCACTCCACCATTATAATTTTTGTTGGCGGTTTATAATTTTTCACCAAGCTATAATTTGGCTTTACTTTCTTCTTAATTGTGTAGGATGAGCACTCCACATCATCTCGAGGGACAATCAATTGCCTCCACCCTTTACATTAGTGGAAAGAGTGAATCGGCATAAGAGCACTTCACTTCTACTCGTGATAATAATGGTAAAGTTCATTACACATGCCTTTATTGCAGCAATACATTTAAGGGTGGGGTATTAACCGAATGAAATATCACGTAGTTGGAATTAAAGGTCAAATATCTCAATGTAAGAAAGTTCCATTTTGATGTTAAGTCTCAAATGCATAAAGTACTTACTGAAATATCTCAAAAGAAAAAGCAAGCAAAAGAGGCTCATGAATATACATTTGGTGATGACCCTATGGACATTGGAGAGAATAGGGAAGATGATGTAGAAGATATAAGTATCCCCTTACAAAGAAATGAGAAATCAAAAGGAAAGAGAAAAGCAGTGGAAGGAATTGATAACTATTTTGCACCAAGAACTACTCCGGGCTCTCAACCTAGTATTAAGAATGTTTTAGCCGGAAAAGAAGCAATAAAAAGCACATATGGCATGGGCTGGGTGGTTTTATGATGATTGCAATCCGTTTAATGCTTTGCAATCACCTTACTTTCAACTTGCATTATATGCTACTTACGCAATTGGCCCTAGATTTAAAGGCCCATCATATGATGATGTTCGTGTTAATTTGTTAAGAGACCGTAAGAAAGAATGCCAATTACTTATCGATGGTTATAGGAAAAAATGGGCTAGTAGTGGGTGTACACTAATGGCATATGGTTGGAGTGATCAAAGCAAAGGACTTTGATTAATTTTTAGTATATTGCTCTTATGGAGTTACATTTATCAAATCATTGATGCTTCGATGTTGTGAAAGATGCTAAAACATTGTGTGATTTATTCACGAGAGGTTGTTGAGTTGGGCCACAAAATGTAGTACATATAGTTACTAATAATGCAACGAACTACGTAGCTGCAGGCAAGTTGTTGCATCAAAAATATAATCACAATTTTTGGTCCCCTTGTACTGCACATTGTTTGAATCTTGTTTTAAAGGATATTGGTAGCATGCATCATGTACACTCTCTTGCATTGCGTGCTTCAAAAATTACAATATTTGTATATAATCACACCATTTTCTTATCTTGGTTGAGAAAAATATCTGAATTGAAAGAGATTGTACGTCCAGCAACCACTCGTTTTGCTACTACATTTATTACATCGAAAAACATTTATGAACAAAAGCAAGTACTTCAAAGTTTAGTGACAGGTAGACATTTCACAACCCACAAACTTTCAAGAACTGCAAAAGGAAAACTTGAAGCTCTATTGTCTTGGATAACAAACTTTGGGATGATTGCTTGATGATAGTGAAAATTGCGGCACCACTTATAAGATTCTTGTGCATTGTCGATCACGGATGAGAAACCTTCTTTAGGATATGTGTGATAGCATGGATAGGGCACGTAAGACAATCAAGAACATAATTTTGAACAAAGAAATATTGTACAAGCCTTATATTGACATAATTGATGAAAGATGGGAAAAGCATCTTCGACATGACATACATGTAACGACATACTTTCTTAATCCCGCTTTCATTTACGAGGAAGGATTTTGTCAAAAGTAGAAGTCGTGAATGGTCTCCTCAATTTGCTTGATATCAAAAGTATTTGTTCCGACGAGCAACAAGCAATGAGAGAAATAAGGATATATCAAGAACGTCAAGAGAGTTTCAGTACACCATCTGCATTAAATGATTGCAAAAATTTGCAGCCTGGTAAGCATTAAATTTTTAGCTCTTGTTATTTTATTTTACATAATATAACATATTGGTTCAAGATCACTTTATATTAATTTAATATGTAGATGAATAGTGGAAACTATTTGGAGCAAGTGCTCTAATTTGCAAAAGATAGCCATTCAAATCCTTAGTCAAACATCATCTCGCTTGAGATGTGAAAGAAATTGGAGTGTTTTTGAGCGTATTTACACGAAGAAAAGAAATAGATTGGAGCATCAAAGACTAAATGATCTTGTTTTCGTGTCTTATAATATCAAATTGCAATTGAACAATAGGTATGCTATCTCTTCAATACATTTTAATTTAGTATGTCTATATCAAAATGTGTTAGTTAAATTGTTATTTGTTTGTGTAATTTTTTTTATTACTTTACAGACTTCATTACAAGAAGAGAAGTTATGATCCAATTGATTATGAATGCATTGACAAGACGCAATTTTGGATTGAAGAAGAAACACCGCATCAAGAACTTGATTATGAAGAATTGGATGATGCAATTTATGAGGACAATGCAATTCCCAATGTTGATTGTCATGTCAACGACGATTCAACTCAAAGTTAGTATATACAATCATCTTATTCGTTCAATTTTATTTTTTCTTAAACAAGTGAAATATATATAATATAACTAATTATTATTTCTCTTAATATATATGTTTGTTAGATGACAATCAAAATATGGAGGAGCTTCATACCCAAGACGTGGATGATCCGGATGTCATTCGTCTTTTTGGTGGTTCAAGTGATTTTGAGACGCCGCAAAGATTCATGCTTATAGATGAGATTGATTCATATGATAATTGACCATGATTTATTTGTTTCACTTTGCTTTAGTCATAATAGTTGTAATCACTTTAGTTGGTTGTGATTTGTTCATTCCGTTTGTACTACATTAATGTTTTGAACTTTGGACATGTATTTCGAGTTTGGACTATTTTCTACTAATATTGGATATGGATATTATGAAAAGTCTATTTAAAGCTAATTTTTGTGAGTAATATTGTCTATAAAAGTTGGTTTATTTGTAAATAATTTATTTTTAGAAATTGTGAGATTTATAGATTAATTTTTTAATTTTTTTAATTGAAACTGGCTCAACCTTGGTTCAACCCGATTCGACCTTTTGACCATTGACCCATTGCCTTTTCTAGGTCGATGGCCAGTCTGGTTTTTCGAACATTGCTTGCATCTATTGACTTTGCACCATTTTTCGTTCATCCTCAAGAATTTAAAATTGCGCTCCTCATAAAAATATGATTGTAGTTTAGCACCTTGCTCGAACAAAACTATGAAAACTTCAACTTACTCATCGACCTTGATCATAAAATCAATTTTAGAAGAAAGAGGAGAGTCGGAGAATTGCTTGATAAGTGTCACTTTTTCATTTTGCCTATTTAGGATAATCTTTTCTTTCTCCACACAAACTTCTTCTTTAATTGGTGCTTCTCCGGGTTGGATATTTAATTAGGTTGGCTTCAATGTTGATTGGAAAGGTGTAGGAGTAGGGACAAAAATTTTGTGTGACTGGTAGTTTCCATATATCTCCCAAGATCAAGTCATCTTCATCAGTGGACAGTACATTTTCTTTATTTGCAACTAGCCTCTTTACATGGATTTCTGGTAATTGAACCCCACTTCTGGTAGTAATAGCTTTAACATGTTTCTTGGGATTCACCTCTGTATTGCTTGGTATACACGGTACTTCTTGCGATATATCAACCTGCTATCTAACCCACTTGTGTCTCCAAATTCTTTATTGAGCGTATTGATTACGAAGAGTGGTCTTTGTCTTGTTCATGTACTATTTTGTTTTCTTGATGAATTTACCAAACATGTTTTCTAATGGTATTCTCTTTTTTGGCTCCTAAAACTAAGACCCTGTGGTCTGATATTATTATGATTATCCCTTCAAGAGAAATTTGGATGATTTCGACCTCCAAAAAGCTTGTTGTCCTCATCAATCTCAGAAGTTGCATCATATCTCGCTATATTGGCCTGTGCATTGCGATGAAATCTCCAAAAAATTTCAGAAATTGCATCATATCTCGCTATATTAGCCTAGTGCATTGCGATGAAATCTCCAAAAAGCATATTGTCATCATCAATGCTAGATTGGATCTGGATGATCTGTTGAGTTCTCGTCCAACCTGAACAATTTCGATGTTATTAATTTTATTTTGTTGTTTTTGGTCTTCTTGGTGTGTCTTTCTTGTCTCTCTTTGCCTGAAAAGAAACAATTCAAGCTCCCAGGGGCATATACGAGTTGGTAAGACCTGAGGTGATGTGGGGAGAAATCCTCCCGTGCGCAGTTCGATTCCGTGTGGGGATGATTTTTCACCGAAATATTGTGGGGGGTGCATTGCGGGGTTGGCCTGTTAGCTCTCTCCCTCAGGTCCCTGCCACTCGTGCACATCCTTCGATTTACAACCCGCCTGGTTAAGGGGCCTCTGACACAGGTGGGGGGTTTCGCCTTCGGGACTTTCCCCTTAACAAAAAAAAAAGAAACAATTCAAACAACTTTGAAATATACTAAAAATAATTAAAAAAAATTAAAGTTCTAATTAGTGCTAAAATAACTGAAAAATAACTAAAACTAAATATCCGACAATGGCGCCAAAAATTTGTCAATGACTTTTATGTTTAATATTACGCAAGTGTACGGATCGCACAAGTAATATAATGGATGTTGAGTATAAGTATCGTACCCACATGAATTTAGATAGTTTAATTTAATTAAAGTCTTAACCAAATCTATTTAACTTTTAAAATTTGGTTGTTTAAGAACTAATTAAAATCGAACTAAGAATAATTAAATAATTAGAATTCAAATAATTAGAATATTATATTTATGAAAATTACTTTAACTTCGAGAAAAGTATTAGGATCTCAAATCTACTTATACTTGTTAATTCCTCTATCTTGATTTTTGATTTTGACAAAGCACATCACTTATGACAATCAATATCCCTAGATTATTTAACAGCTTTCTCTCGAATAAAATTAAACTTATTCATATATATGACCCGACTATATCTCTATAGCAAATGTGAATACACGAGAATACATTAAGTTTCTATGAATAATTAAAGATCATATAAAGCATAGGAGTATATTTTATCATCTATCGGACTTTAAGATAATTAAAATAATGTCTAGCCTATTTTTGATCTCTTGATACTAAAATAAACCACAAGAATCATACAATTACTTCAGATATAATTGTAGATGAAAATAAATCAAAATTAATTATTCAAAACTATATTGATGCAAATCGTCAAAATCAAGTTTTTAAATAGAAGAATTTAAACTATAAGTTTCATCGTAATCTTAGCACAAAATAATCAAGCCAACCATACTAAGAAGAAGAAAATAAAAAGAAAAAGAAAACATAGAAGCCATCACCGGGATATGAAGAAAACTCAAAAGATAAAATCTTGAACTTGATCTTCATTTAATTCTTGAAAGGATAAATCTTGATCTTCATTTCTTGATTCATCTCTTGTTTTTCTCTCCAAATTCGGCTCTTTGATTATGAGTTAATAGCTCATATTTATAGTTTCCTAATAGTGTCCCAAATGATTCCAAAAATCATTAAAATCGTGTCCCAAAAATATTTTCTAATTGAAGTCGAATTCAAAAGGTAACAAAATTTCGTTTACATCGAAAATATCTTTGGCGATCGCCCAATGAAAACTACGGAGATCGTCCCAGGCCAACCAAAAGTATTTTGCTAGCGAGAATAGGTCTGGGCGATCGCCCAGACTATAAGCTTTCTGATCACCCAACTTAGTCTTTCTCTCTCTGCGGATGTTTTAAAACGGTCATAACTTCTTATAGGAAACTCTAAATTGAGATCCGTAAAAAGTGTTGGGCTCGTAATTCAATTATCTTTCTAATAGTATATCATTTTCCTTGTGAAGATTTCAATACCAAAAGTTGTACTCAATTTCAACATACTTGATGAGTAGTTTCTCAATTCAGTTCTTTGACTTTCGTGTGTTTGATCTTTTACTTTAACTCTTAATTATCATTCCAACACACTTTAAACTTATTGATTTTATCTTCTTTCTCATCCTCCAATATTTGGATCTTGATATTCATGTCAAAAATTCAAAAGAATAATGTACTATTTTTTCGTAGCAAGGTTTTTAATGAGGTAATTTTATAAAATATTCAAAAGAATAATGTACTATTTTTCCTTCACTAGAGTTTTTCTATAGGTTTTCTCTAGTAATGTCTTAACGATACATATTCTTTTGTAATGGACATCCAATGGAGGTATTATAAATATTATAGTTATGGATATCCATAACATAAATGACATTTACCCCTAACATAACTTTATGATTTTATTCTTGTATGTTACAAATTGTATAAGAGACTCCCAAAGATAGCAACAACAAGATGTATTTTCAATGTAATTACACCAAACTATCATGCTGACTACAACCAACCAAGAATATATGAATATCTTATATAAAGATGGTATTGCTTGGAAACTGTAAAGGTCGACAACATAGAACATATTTCATTATGATTGAAGACATTGACACATAAAATATGGATGACCGGATATAAGAATTTACATTGATTCAAATCAAGGGAGTAATTGTACTATTTTTCTCTCTCATGTTTTAACGAAGCATCATTTGACACCAAATTTTTATAATCGATTTTACTATTTTTTCTTTTCGTTTGGTATTTTTTCCACTAAATTTTTGCCAAATAAGATTTTTAATGATACATTTATTGTGGAAATAGTCATTCAATGAAGAATATTGTAATAACAGATAATGATAGAAGACTTTTTGGTCTTATCTAAATGTTTATATGATTGTTTTATAAGAATGTATTCTATTCAGATTGTAACTCCCATTAAAACATATATATAATAAATTTACACACTTGAATTTTTTACTCTTCTATTTCCTTCTATTATTCTCTTAATTTTATAAAAAAAATTTGTTTTTTTAAATCATTTATTCGTGTTTCACTGTTTTTTCCTTCAATTTTCCTCTTTTATTGTTTTAACTTTAAGGATATTATAGTAATTTACATTTTACACGTGTTACGATCCGTGTCATCAAATTTTCACTTATGTTTGCTACGTCATCGATTACACAGAACAATTGACCATTCAATTATGAGGTCATGAAACTGAAACAAATATTAATTCTCTTTGATTGCCAAAAGGCCCAAAACTAATTGAAAGACACCTAAGCACTTGTTTTTTTCTTTTAATTTAACCCCACAATAAATGCTTCCATATCATTTTAAATGTTTGGTGAAACTAAAGTGTGACTTTTTTGTAGAAGTCTATTTGCATTAACTCATGAAAACATACAAAATACATTTACTCCACACTATTAAATACAATTCAATTGTACAAGAAATCATTTATTAATCTTATTTAATATTATACTATCATTTTATCCAAGGACGGATCCAAGAATTTTTTGGACACCGGACTGTTGTTAAAGTTTATTTTGTGCACTATTATTTTTTTTATTAACAGGTTCCGCACCCTTTAAATCCTCTCATGAATCTTACTTGAATGTGTAGATAAAAATTGTAGATTTTAACAAATATATGAATAAAAATATTGAATTGACAACTCCAAACTAAACCTTATTTTTTCAAAATTCACCCTCCCCAACACACACACACACACACACACACACACACACACACTCTCTCTCTCTCTCTCTCTCTCTCTCTCTTTGTGGGATGCAAGTCCTAAGACTGAACAACGAAACTGCAAAACCGCAAAATCGAACTGAAACCGCTTTTTTAAAATCGTTGGTTTGGGTCCACGTGTATCTGTCAACGTGTTGGTTTTGAACCGAACCAAACTGCTTCGAAGTGTTTTGGTTTAGGTTTCAATTTTTCCAAACTGTTTCAAACAGCCAAACCGTTTAATAAAAAATAAATTAATTTAAATTTTATTCAACCCAATTAATCCTAAATCCATCTATTATCCATATTAGACCCAACTCAATTAAACCAAATACTCAACCCAATTAAAATTAGCCCATCATCCATATTACCGTTTATCTCTATATTTTGTTCTCGATCCCGACCGCCTCTCCGAAACCTTTGATCGCATTCGCCTAAACAACAACCATACCTTACTTTTCTTTCATCAAACTTCCTATGGATTTTTAGGAGTGATTCGATCTCAGAACTCAAACAAGTTCTCTATTTTATTTGTAGCGATTTAGTTTATTTTCTACCGTTTTGTGGGCGCTATAAGAAAATGATGACTACATCATTTGTTCCATCAAAAGATGCTACTCAATCGATAGCCCAAGTCTTTCACATGCTCCTTTGAGTATTTTCAAACTCATCCCATCAACTTTTAAAGCTAGACTTGTTCGAGAAGCTCAAGTTGAGAACAATGATTTGATGGATTACTTAAATGATCGTTGTGAATATTTGACCAATAAACCTTCGACATATTACTTTAATGAAAATTAAATGTAAATAAGTACACGATTGTCTTCCAAATTACCAAAGATGTGTTAGCCATTCAAATATCAACAGTTTCTTCTAAGTCTGCATTCTCTTCTAGTGGTCAAAATGTATTATCGTATTTGATATTTATATTCATATTCTTTTATTACTAGCTTTATATTATTTAATTATAATTAATGAATACGTTTGCTATATTCTTATCTTTATACTGAGAATAAAACATGTGTTACAACTAGAGATATTGCACCAATTAATATCGACTAAGAAACCACTCTAAAATATTGCTATCATGTTATTGTATTATAATGATTAGATTTGAAAGTATAGAACTACGGTTTGGAATATCTTATTTTGGTTGGCGTGTGATGTTAATACATTTTTTTTCTTTTATTGATACTAATATTTACGTTTTATCGTGATATTGTAGACTAATACTACGATTTAACTTGTTTCGATATATATTTTTGTTTGTTTGCTAAACCGTAGTTTTAAACCGAACTAAACCACAAAATGTGGTTTGGTTTAGTTTGGAAAATTTTCAAATCGCTTTAAATGATTTGGTTTGAAAATTTATCACAAATCGTCCAAACCGAACCTTGTTCACCCCTAGATGCAACCATAATTCTAGAAAGGTCTATCAAGAAAGTTCAAGTTAAGTCTCTCTCCTTTCCCCATCTAGCTTCCAGTGTGTGCGTGTACGCGATCTGCTGCAAATAATAGTGCTACTTTCTGAAAAATTCATCTAGGTAACTTTTACATCCAAGGTGTATTTAAATTCATGCTTTTGTTAATCCAACTCTCTCTATGCGTGTGATTCTAACTGATTCCAGTGTATTTTTTTTTTTTTTGAATGTTTGCACTGATTCACTAATTCACTGATCCATCTCTCTCTCTCTCTCTCTCTCTCTCTCTCTCCCTCTCTTCTTTTTCTGTGTTTGTTTGTATGTTTTCACCTTGTTTGGCTTCACAGGAGAAATGAAACACTGATCTATTTGCTAATCCATTTGCTGATCCATTCGCTGAATTCATCTTGTTTGGCTTCACAGGGGAAATGAAACACTGTAATGGGCTAAAAATTAATTAAATAATCTTGGGTTTTAAATTGGGCTTAGGACCATTCAATTTTGGGTCATGTTTATCTTGGGATTTTCTACAAATTATATTATATGATATTGGGCTTAGTCTTGGATATGGGATGGACTTATTTCAACTATCCTATATGTGCCATTATATATTTACATGGGCTAAATAACAATAAAAAGGGTAAATTCAAGAGCGTTCATTTTATTATCTTATAGAACACAAATTCATATAATCAAAACTTAATTCAATTAAAGTTACATTTTAGCGTTAAAAGACCAACATACCTTTACAATTGCAAAAAAAACTAATTTAATGGTACTGTTTTGGTGTGATACTGTTTTGCATAATACTATTTTATTGTGATACTGTTTGATCTATGATACTGTTTTATTTAAATAATGTACATTAGTATGTTTGTACCATGCTTTTATCTTTGATACTATTTTATTATTACAATGTTTAAACATATTATCTTGTACTACTAATGGAACATTTTAAGAACAGTATCATTACTTCAACTATTAAAACATCTTGTACTTAGTTTTATATATGATACTGTTTTGTCTATGATACTGTTTATATAGATAATGTGCTATGGTACACTTACACAATGCTTTTATCTTTGATACTGTTTTATTATGATAATGTTTCAACATATGATAATATTTTAATCTATAATAATGTCATTGAATGCAAACAGTATCAATAGTCTTATACTACTAATGGAGCATTTTAAAAACAATATAATTATTTCAACTAGTAAAACATCTATGATACTGTTTTAATCTATGATAATGTTATTGAATGCAAACAGTATTAATGATCTTGTACTACTAATAGAATATTTTAAGAACAATATAATTACTTCAACTAGTAAAACAGATTTATGATACTGTTTTATTTAGATAAAGTGATATGGTATACTTATACCATGTTTTTATCTTTGATATTATTTTATTATGATAATATTTCAACATATGATACTGTTATTTTATTAAGTTGTAGTTTGTGTATGTGATTCTTTTGTTAAGATATTTTCATGTATGATATTAATATATTAAGATACATTTATCTGTGATATTGTTTTAGTATGTATGATATTGTTTTGACAAAAAAATTTAAAGATTGTTATTTTAAGCTAAATAGATGACTTCAAACGGTTAAAATCTATCGTACGCAGTGCAAATTGACTGGTCTTGATCGGCTCGTCAAGATCATTCCAAAAACATATTATAATAAAAAATTCTGAGCACGTATGCGAATTCTATACCCGTTTCTGTTATGATGCTGTTTTATCTGTGATACTGTTTTAGTATGATAAACTAAATATTACCGTTTTAAACTAAAAAGATGACTTCAAATGACTAAAATCTATTATTAGTAGTGACAAAGCCACTAGTCTTGACCGGCTCGTCGAGACGATTTCAAAAATATATTATAATAGAAATTTTGAGCACGTATGCGAATTCTATGTAATTTTTGTTATGATACTTTTTGTGATACTGTTTTATTATTATACAGTATCTAACAACACAAAAAAAATAATCTAAGGGCTACCAGCATTCATCTCTACATAAATTCAAGCTACTATTTACAGCAACAAATCACACTTTCTAAACATTTGCTTATACGCTCATCCCATATTTTGTTGTCCTCACATTTTGTTCAAATGGCAACGTCAGTAGCACTTATTTAAGAGAGACAAAGCATCTTTCAGAGAAAGAGAACTAACTACACTGTCCGAAGAGCATTCAAAGAATTAACAATTGGAATAGCTAGAGGTTGAAAATTCATCTTCCCTGAATTTTCAACTTTTGCTCATGTAGACCCAATCTCGTGGTACCACTGTTCTACCTCCACCGAAATTGAAGTTACCATTGCTCCACATCTACCTCCACCTTCGCCGGAATTGAAGTTATCACTGCTCCACCTCTACCTCCACCTTCGCCGGAATTGAAGTTATCACTGCTCCACCTCTACCTCCACCTCCACCTCCACCTCCACCTCCATCTCGGCCTCCGCCTCCACCGGAATTGAAGTTACCCATTCTCGTGGTACCATTGATCCACATCCATTCTCGTGGTACCACTACACACAGTCGTCGGAAATTGAAGTTATAATATCCGACTACAAGCTCTGCAGAGGAGGTTTGTGAAGATAGAAAAAGGCACCGATAGAAAATATGGATCACATGGGTATTTTGGAATTAATTTAAAATATTGTCTAAAAGTATGACTTAATCACAATTTTGAAAAATGTTTTGACCTAATTTGAAATAAGACATGTGCAGGTAACTTATAGGCAATTTTTCCACACACCAAAAAAAAAAAAAAAACCTTGCCTTCAATTTTTGGTTCTGGGCTGGGCCTAGCACAGTTCGTAGTCAGGCCCAGCACTCTCCTCCATCCGCCTCTGATTTTACCGAAACAAGCCATCCTAGTTTTTCAAATGAGGAATGCTATTTATTATTATTGGTTATAATCATCCGTATATGTGGCATGGATCCAATAAAATGAGTTTTATATCTCCACATGTCATTGAACCTATCATTTAATGCCAATAAAATTGTCACATAGACAAGTGATAATTATTAGTGGTGATAAATAACATTTTTTTTTCCAAATGCATTATTAAGATCGAGGAGTTCATACTGTATCCAACAAAATCAATTATGCAAGCCATGGCAGACCCCAGTATAGAAAAATTGAGGAAAACCAGGAGTCACCTTAATTGTACTTATGGGCTCCCAAGCCATACTACCCAAATCTTTTTAAATCATATGTCCAAGCACAAATAAATTTAAGCCGCTGTAATTATAACATTTCATGTTTAACCTCTTTCTTTCTTTATTTTTTTTCATATTTAAATTAACTGTTTCATATTTATTTTGCATTGTATTAGAATTTTTTCTCTGTTTTTTGTAGAAATTGTATTTTTTCCTATTTCATATTTTATTTTGGCATTACATTACTATATAATGTTTAATAATATCATATACCATTTATTGTTATCTTTATACGATATTGTACAATAAACAATATCATAACCCATTAACACGAAAAAATCATTAACAATTTTGTGTGATATAAAATATAGCAAAAAAAAAAATGTATGAAATTTAAAACAAGACCACTCAGTTCCTCACATAAACAGTATCCTCATGAATTACAGAACAATAATATTTAGTTCAAATCTTATGCCAATGACTCCTTATGAGTTTCCTTATTGTGATTATCCAATTTTCCACACCTTCCGTATCGTATAACGTACTTGCTCACCGTTTGATTTGATTCACTTCTTTTTAGGTCTTCCAAGTAATCTCTTCATAGGTTGAGGCAAACGACAATTGATACAAACATGTACACAAAATAATAATATTACCAACAAAATCATTAATGACATCATAAAAAACGTGAAAGAAAATTATATTATAACAACAACGTACTTCATGAAAAGGCATAGTGAAAACAGTAACAATGACACTATATACTGTTATATATAAAATAGTATCAAATTAGAAAAGCAATTGTTTCGGGTTATGGTTTATTGTTAAACAATTATATTTTAACTCCAAAAATATGCATGATATTGCTTTACTAAGATATTGTGCCACATATGATACCGTTCTTCTATGATCTTGCACTTATACTTTCTATGATAACGCATAATGTTATCTTTATTATAAATAAAACAATGAATGTAAGAATTTACATATAACTATTAGCTAGAAAAATAATTATTTTAATGATATTGATAGTGTATATTGTTATACATAAAACAATATCAAATCAGAAAAACACTTGTTTGGAATTATGGTTTATTATTAAACAATCATATTTTGCCGACAAGAATATACACGATATTGTGCTACCTATGATACTATATACTTTGTTATAAATATAAAATAGCGAGAGTAAGAATTTGCATCTAACCACTAGTTAGAAAAATAATTATTTTAATGATGCCGATATTTTATTGTTACGCATAAAATAATATCAAATCAAAAAAAATATGGAACTCAATGGATACAAACATGTACACAAATAATATTATCATCAACAGAATTATATAATGACATCTTAACACTATCTAAAAGAAAATTATATTAGAACAACAACAAGCTCTATAAAAATACTTGTTTCGAGTTATGATGTATTGTTAAACATTCATATTTTGCCTACACGAATATGCATTGTTTTATTAAGATATTATGTTACATATGATCTTGTTCTTCTATGATATTGTATATCAGATACTCTTATATTGTTACAACTAAACAACGATGGTAAGAATTTGCATCTAACTACTAGCCGCTTATACATAAAATAATATCAAATCGAAAAATATGGAACTCAATTAGGAATGGCAATGGGGCAGGTTCAGGTGGGTCAACTCCCCGCCCCCCCCCGCCCCCGCCCCCGCCCCCGCCCCCCCTAGGCGGCCAATTGGCGGGCGGGCGCCTCTATGCCCCGCCAAATGCCCCGAATAATTAATTTATTATTATTATTTTTTATAAACAACTAACAATTAAATCTTTTTAGAGTGCAGGAAGAATGGCGACATCAATGCTAAATCATAAGGCGTCGACATTAACAGCACCGCTACCAAAGGGGAAGAGGGAAAGATTGGGTTGTTGAAGTGGAGGAAGGCGCGTGGCGGAATAGATGTGCCAAGGTACTGCAAGAAGGCGCGAAGATCGTGACTATGAAGGTGAGTCCGAGGCCGATTTAGCTTTTTTTCCTCAAATAACAGCTAACAAGGTTCATTGCACTCTGCATTTTACCTCAAAGAATAGTTAAATGGAAATTGAAGGGCAGAACGAAATCGCAGTACTCTGTATTTTTGGAGATGTAGATCAGAAAAAATATAGAGATAGAAACCGTGTGTGTATATGTATGGTAAGGTCGGTGGGGGGGTGGGGTGGGGGTGGGTAACGTTGGAGATGCGTAATTTTTGGAGATGCGGATGCGTAAAGCCGTAAACCGTGTATGTGTGTAAAGAAGTATTCTTTAATGCGTGTGCGTGTGTATGTGTAGTATTCTTTTTCCACTTTTAAAGTTTGATTTGATGTATAGTACTCTTTTCCCATTTTTAAAGTTTCATAAACGTAAGCGTGTTGATGTATTGTACTCTCCCACTTTTTAAAGTTTGATGTATAGTATTCTTTTTCCCACTTTTTAAAGTTTGATTTTTGAAAAATATATATATATAAATCTAGTCGGAGGCGGGCATCTCAAAATGGGGCGGGGTGCGCGGGGGCGCAGTCATGGGTCAAATGCCATTACTAAACTCAATGGATACAAACATGTACACAAATAGGAATAACATTAATAGAATCATATAATGATATCGTAATAAAGATTTGAAAGAAATTTATATTAGAACAACAATGTATTCCATAAAATCATATTTTGCCTCCAAGAATATGCATAATACTGTTTTATTAAGATACTGTATTACCTACGATACTATTCTTCTATGATACTATATATTCTATAATGTTATACTGCTATAAAACAATAATGAGGATAAGAATTTGCATCTAACTATTATCTAAAAAAAATTATTTTAATATACATATACTATATATTGTATATAGGTATCAAATCAGAAAAATATGGGGCTCAATGAATAAAATCTTGCATACAAATAATAATAACAATAACAAAATTATTTAATAAAAACAAATTCATGAGGGATAAAAAGAAAAAGAAAATTATTGCAACCCAGCGGGTCCATTCGGATTGTCAAAATATTAAATTTACAAAAACAACTTATTTCTGACTTTGGATTATGGAAAACAATGGATATTCTTGAAGAAAATATGCATGACGAAAATTCTTTTAATTCAACACATAAATTGATTTGTTGATATTAGAAAGGAAGAAACGATGAATTGAGGATTATTGCAAATATATATATATATATATATATATATATATATATATATATATAGAGAGAGAGAGAGAGAGAGAGAGAGTAAATGGGAACCCACAATATGCTTAGATTTATGTTATAAGGGTAGTTATGGTATTTATCTGAATATTTCTGAATTTTTATTTAAAAAAATTGAAAAGAGTAAGTTAATGACAATTTTGAAAAGTATTTAGAGCTAATTTGGAAAAAAGTCACATATGGGTGATTTAAAGGATATTTTCCCAAAAAGTTTGGCCCAATTTTTTTTTTTCACGTTCATAAAATTATCCCACAAAAATATTTTCACTTAATAAAATTTGGCCCCAAAAAAGTTCAACGCACCTCAAAAAGCCTATCCACACTAGTTTCTAAGAGCTTGTTTGGTGGAAAATAAAAACTGCTAAAAAGTTAAAGTCGAAGTCAACAATTAATTTTAACCACACATTTCATCAACTTGTCATAAAATCTGCTAAAAAACTCCATCAAACAAGTGATAATGTTTAGTCTACCTGAAAATGCAATTCTAGTCCAACCCTAATTCCATATATTCGTTTATAAAAGTGAAAATTAGCCCTAATACCCCATTTTTAAAAAAAATTAAAATATACCCTCATTTTTAAAATATTAATATTTACCCATTTGTAATAAAACTTTAATAAATTTAACCCCACCAGTATCACTAGCAAATTTGACAAAACCCCACCCCATTTAGGCAAAACATCCCACGTGGCCACACCTCTACTCGACTTTTCTCTATGCCCTATTTCCCAACTTTTCCAAAATGCAAATATCCCTAGATTTCTTCACCTCCAATTTCTATAATCGTCTTCTCCAATAAAGCAATTGTTATAACATGTAGTACATCGTTAAACATCGAACTTGAATTAGATATAGTGCCTACAAGGGTGAAGATAAAGGCAGTTGTGATTTCAAGTCGAAGTAAGAAGAAGAACAAATCGCAGAAATTGAAAAAAAAAATCAATAGATAAAAACGTTGATGAAGGTCAATATGTATCAAATGTATGTATTGCTTCATTGAATATTTTTTGAGATTTTGTAGTATAGGGTTTATGAACATCTTTATGGGTTGCAAAAATCGATTGATTAATATTGTCAAATTTTAAATAACTTGCAAGCGCACAAATCTATTGTAATATAGAAAGGTAGCAACGAGGTCGATCTCACATGGACTATAATGATGAGCATCTAATTTAATCTGAATTAACAATAATTTTAGGCTAGTTGAGTCAAGGAGGGAATTTAAACTAAAGACTAAATAAACTATTGCTAGAAAGTTAAGTTGAAGAATCAAGTTGAATTAACAAGGTTTCAAAATCCACTATTTTTTAACTTAGCAATTATCCAATTATCGACCAATTCCCAAAATTGAACGACAACTCGAAATAATCTATTGTCGTCTTAAAATGTTCATCAATTAAGTCCAAAAGAAGAAAATCTAGTATCGATTCTCCTTTGCTTCAATCTTAAATTACTTAAACGTTTCTCGTACCAAACCCAATTCAAAGAAAACAAAGAATCAAATGTTTCACACCCTAAGCATTCTATATATCCCAAATCGATAACAAATTAACGAAAAATCAAATGAAATTAATAAAAACATTGAAGCACCAATCGAGAATTAATGAGACTAATTTCTAACTATAAAAATACGTGATAGTTAAGTTGAAAGAAAATTCATTAAATTAATCCAACAGAACGCGAACCATGAAAGTCTAAGCTTGAAAATAAAATTAAATAATAATAAGATAATCACTTAGTTTATGTAATATTCCAACTTAAGTTTTGTCAAAAGCAAATGGGAAGTCAAATCATCATGCAAAAAAAAATAATTACAAATTGGAAAGTCGGTGGCGGTGGAGAGAACAAAACAAAACAAAAAGAAAAGAGAAAACTCATTTCCACCTCTCACTCACATACCGAAACGGGAGAAATTAGGGTGTGTTTGATTCCTTTCATTTTCTATGGAAAATGAAAATTTTCCACCCATTTTCCAGCTTTGATCTGTTTGATTGGCAAAATTTTCCATGGAAAATGCATTTTCTCACATATTTTACATCTTTCGTTTGATTGGAACTTTTGTTTTTCCATGGAAAATATTTTCCATGTTTTCCACTTTTGGCCATATTTTCCTTGTTTTCAAGGAAAATATTTTCTTTGTGGGATAGGAGAATTTATTTTCCATGGAAAATTTGTTAACCTTTTCCAACCCATTTATTTTCCATGGAAAATTTGTTAACATTTTCCAATCCAAATTTTCTTGGTAATTCATTTCCATGGAAAATATTTTCTTTCCACCTAAATTTTCCACTTGCAATCAAAACACAACCTTACAGCCCAAAATAATACCACTTTTCTTCAGCCCTAGTATCTCTCACACACCTAAAATATAGTTGATTCAGATAAGTACCTTTGAAAATTTAGGAAGTGGGAAAGATAAGAGAAACTTTAAACTTGGAAGAATTGATTCCTGTTTTGGGCTACAACAAGGTAAGATGGAAACATTTTAATTTGTAGAGTTTTCTTCTATGTGTCAAAAAGTTGGGGGTAATTAAAAAACTTAAAGATTAAGAAAGGACAAATGGATTTGGTTTACTTTTTTTCTGTTTTTTTTTTTTAGTTGATGTATCTTTGTGAAAAGTGTATGAATAATTGGTGCAAATTATATTCTATTTATTAACGCACAAAACAACTTACTTGAGAATGAAAAGTGCAGGAAAGAAAATGACAAAAGTGAGGTTAGAGGTAAACTATTTTTCCTTAAGACGAAATTGCCACGAACTGGTATTCACGGTTGGATGACAAACGTATCATAAGATACAATGATTCATTCTCGCGGTAATAGCACTTCAAACATCGAGAAATAGCGAATCGGAAAGAAGTTTTATACTCTCTCTTATATGCAAGGATGGGTATACGTACAAACTATATTTAGAAATGCAATGAGCAGAATGATATGTTTGGTAGTTCGAATTTTCTTGTATCAATTCAAAATCTAGAGGGACTAATTTATAGAATGGCAAAAGACACAACA
Source organism: Forsythia suspensa (assembly GCA_023638005.1). NCBI lineage: Eukaryota > Viridiplantae > Streptophyta > Magnoliopsida > Lamiales > Oleaceae > Forsythia > Forsythia suspensa. The sequence goes on along the minus strand of JALRMA010000416.1, from coordinate 443,358 downwards.
CTTGGAATATTAGTTCTGAAAAATTGTTGTCTGAACTGTTGTGTCTATTAAGAAGAAGATAGATTCTGAAATCTGTTTGTCTTCTAGAAAACAGGACACGTGTCGCATTCTGATGATAGATTTATTTGAGCCACGTGTCGATAATTGATTGGAGATATAATAATCCATATGTCAATTGGAAGGATAATTAAATAGAATAAAATAATTATTTAATTTATTTGTCCAAAAAGTTTATATTGAGCTAAGCCCAATCCTGATACCCACGACCCACGACCCCCGACCCGCGACTCGCGACCCGCGACTCGTGACCGATCTTAGCCCGGTGCTTGTGTAGATTTTGGACCAAACCCAACAGGGTCTAGGTCTCTCACCTTTCACAGACTTGTGGTACCCATTGGGGCCCAAACCCAATTCCAACATTGGGTTGTATAAATAGATAAAATACATATTCATCTTCCGATATAGGACGAGGTTTTCCACTCTCTCTAATTTACCTTTTATATTCCAATTGACCTTTCTAACGTTCTAATTGATATGAGAGGAATCATTAAGTGATGTTGAACTCTATTTTAATAATGTATAATTTGGAAAGAATAATTATTTTCAAAAATCTCCACTCACTGAGCCTATCAACTTATTTCTTTTTAAATGATATTTTTTTTATCAAGTAGCAGTTAAGTTTTTGGGCAGCTTTTGGAGATAAAGCCTTTTGATTTTGGATTCAAAGCCATACGACAGGGCTAGTTTGTATGACTCATTTCATAGAGCATGTAGTCATTATTTTGGGACACATATTTATTTTTTGTTATCGTTTTTGCATGGCTTGTAAATAGCTATGTGGGCTCATTATGTATTTTGTATCCATGTTCTCAGTCATTTTCTTCCCATATTCAACACTTTCTTACCCACCACGTCATCGACATTTGGCAGCTAATTTGACCCCAGTCTAACTGCAGAAAACGTCCCCATGATTCTACCCTAAACCTGTTGAAAACCACCCTTTAGGTCCCATTTTTAATCAGCTATATCACCTCATCTTTCATGCCAAAAATTGTCCAACACCTACCCATTTTCACACCATCTAACCCACTTGAATTACAAATGAAATACTCTTAAGAAACCTGCTGAAAATCATCTACAACAGACACCCCTAACTTGAAGAAAACTAATCTCCATCTCCTAGTTTTCACTCCATTTTCTACCCTTTTTCTTTCACATTTCATCCATCAACCTAACTTGCCATTTCCTTCTCTTCCAAAAGTCCTCAATTTCGTTTCCCATAAGCCCCTTATTTCTTTCATTTCAATCCTACATAATCACCATCAATTCACTCCTGTTGTACTTTTCATTGAAATTAATTCAAAGACTAAGTCCTATTTTCTTTCCAGTTTTTAGTCATCATTATGAGCTTTGAACTTGCTTCTTCATTGCAACTTTTACAGCAAAAAGATTGCTTAATCTCCTCCAATTTTGTTCGCATGCGGTGTGCTCTTAGCCCCAAGGAAAATTAATATAGAACTTAAGGAAGAAACCCCACTTTCTCTCCCTTCAATTTGAGTCCAGCATGAAGTGCTTATTGTATTTTTCTTCACTTTTTCAAATCACTTTCATCTTCATTTTCAGCCACCAGAGGTGTCCGAAAAGTCTCTGTAATTCTCCTCATTTATCAACCAAGTATATATGTCTTATTCTCTTCCTTTCGTCACCAAAATTTTGGTCTAGTAGTAGGCTTGTTGTTTGTGTTCTAATCAAATTTCCAACCACTTTCATCTCTGAAATTCATCCTATAATTTTCTATTTTTCAACTTCATTTAAAGCTTGTGACCATACTATATGTTGGGGCAACAAAAAGGCAAAATCAAGAATTTATTTTGAAGAAAGTTACACTCAATTTCTTTACTCAATTCAACTCAATAAGGCTTTAATTTACAAGGTAGTTTCTTATACTACTTATATTATGTTTCACAAAATGTTACGTTGAGAAAATGATATGTAAATTATATGCCATATTTAATAATAAAGATGGAACATGTGATAGTGATTGAGGGAAATCACTTAAGTATGATAGTGATTGAAGGTAATCACTTAAGTATGTCACTGATTGAAGGTAATCACTTATGATTTCAAGTGGTGCCAGTTACCAAAAATATGTTATTCCTATGTATGTTTAAACGATTGATATGTTGCATATTAATTTCGTATATTTTTTCACACGATATTATAATTTGCTACTGAGTATTTTTTATAAAATACTCACCCAAAATGATTAAATCCTCAGATTGATGTGTTTGGACGTTTGTGCGATGACGTGATAGTAGTGACCTTGAAGAAAGCGGTGTAGTTTGATATTAATTATGTTTTGGTGTCGATATAATCGATCCATTCATGATGTAAAGTTTAATACATTGTTGAACTTTTTTTAATTGTAAAGTTGAGGAAAGTCAAATTTATTATTAAATTTCCGTTTTAAGAATTTGAAGATGAGGTTGTCTAGTTATATTTTTAGAAATTCAGCTTTCTGTCCTTAATTTTGAAATATGATAACTTATTGTGTACTTTGAAGTTTTGAGTCAAATGAGTGACGTTTGATAGGTATATAAGTGTTCTAATAACAAAATTTGGAATCACTCAAAAATCTTGTCGTATAAATTTATTATGTTAGTTTACCTGGCTACGGCAATGTACTCTCGACGGTTTTTCAAACAAATTTGGCCACATTTTTCATACATCAAGGCATGTTTAAGGTCTGAAATTTTAATATGTTATAACCTAAAGTCCCAAGTATTTACAATTCAAATATCATAATTTTTGGAGTACGTTTAATTAGTCAAATAATTATTGACGACACCTAATGTATTTTTTGTAAAACCTTAAGAATTTAGAAGATTGTTTCCTTTTCCCTTGTGCGCTTGTCACTTTCCGCAATATTTAAATTTTTAAATCTTTCAAGGGTACATGAAAGTTTATTTGGAGTCGTTAAATATTATTTAAGAATTTTAAGTGATCTTCTAGGTTGAGAAAATTCGTGACGTTACAACTAGGAATTCATATATGTGTATTCTTGCAAAACAATCACGTGTGGTGTCTTAGAATGGGTAATAGGAAGAGTAATCAATAATGGCAATTTGCAGGGTGAGTTAGACTAAATATAGTATTTTAATTATGTTTCCAGTTGAACCACTAGTTTAAAATTGATCGGTGATCATAATTAAACGGCTAAAAATCATAGTTGGATGAATTGAAATAAATTTTCTAAGTATATATGTTGAAAAGATTTAAGGTGTCTTGGTAAACAAAGTGTCACGTAGCCTTTCAGTAACATACCTGTGCCTCTAAGTTGTTATTTTTGGTGGCTTTGTTATTGTTCCTTTCTTGATTTAAGTAGGAACATGCAAGGCATGATTGTGGTCTTCCTAACACAATTGGGGAAAAAGGCAGATCAGCTTGTTGTTTGTACTAGAGATGTTTTTGGGAGAGGAAGGTATATTTTCCTAAGTTTTTCTTCTTTTTGTAGCGTGTAATTAAAGCACTATATTTCTAATACACGACTCCTCGAATTAAAGATTATCCATATATACCATGATTAAAATCCTTCAAATCAGAAAATAACAAACTATTTTATCTAATATGATATTAAAACACTCATATATATATATATATATATATATATATATATATATATATATATATATATATATATATATTATTTGATTAAAAATTGTGTAGAATATGATTAATTTGGCAAACCAAGATAAAAAATAAAAAAATAAAAAACACTTCGAAAGCTAATCAACCACAAATCTTTTAAATTGTTGCTTAAAAAAAGACAGTACGACACCATGTTAAAAGACAGTACGACACCATGTTACTGGTTATCAAAAGAAAAATCTGTCGACAACGTGATTAAAAGCTTATAAAACATAGAAGAACATACAAATATGTTATTTGGAATAACGTTTTAAACAATGGTAATCATTCTTTGTTGAAGAATACTCATAATATATTGCATGTAACCTTTTATCAATGAAGTAACTGTTGGTTGATTTTGTGTAAAGTGATTTCAAAGAAGTGCAGAAACAAGAAAAACAAAAAATAGATGAAATGTAAAGTCGAAATAAGTGTTGAACACTTTGTCCTTAAGTCGATTTTGCCCCACAACGGTGCCTACGGTTTATGGCAATCAACTCTCAAGATACAACGACCTTCACTTATGTTTGTAGCACTTCAAAACACAAGCACAACAAACCAGAAAATGGTTTTGTACTCCAAAAGATGAATATGAAATGAAAAAAAAAAAAAAAAAGAACCAGAATTTATGCAACAAATGCAAGAATTTTGGTTCAAGGGATGAATATATGATTTCAATGTGTTTGCATCATTTCTGTATGAAATAGGACATCCATAGGGTCTTATTTGTAGAAGATGAAGAGTTGGGAACGAAATGGTGTGGAGCCAAATCGTGCAACACTTCAAACAGACATACCTGTTCGCGCTTAGACCCATGCGATCGCATGGTTCTAATACGTTGCGATCGCAATTTCCACTTTTGAAGACATGATTTAATCAAGGATAACTATGCGATTGCTTGGTTTTGTCATCTGCGATCGCATGGTAGGACCTAAAAATATTCTGCTGAAAAATTCAGCCAATTGCAATCGTAAGATAAAGTACCCATGCGATCGCAAGGTCAAAAAATGATCTAAATTTGTCAGTCTCCGTAATTTCTCATTCATCCGATATTGGTTTCGAAATGCCAAATATACCCTTCAACACATGCACAGAAATCCGATTTTGTCCCCAAGCCCCCACGAGGAGCGCTGCCCCCTCGATCCCCGCAACCTGACCGGACAGGTCAATCCCCGTTTCGATGCTCTGAAGCGACGAAGTGGCAAACTATTTTGCCTAAACAGATTGGGTCGAGTCTGAATATTTTGGCTGAAATTGACACGAAGTCACTTTAGTTGTTTTAAACACTTAGTCAATTTCTCGAAACGTAAACCGATTTCGAACATTAACCATAGTCATGAATTACTACCTTTATTTTGACTATGTCTCTTGAATTTTGTGCTTCATACATGTAATGACACATTGTAAAACAAGTAATAACAGACAATAAAATGCCATATTATTACCTAAATTTAAAATATAATGTATTAAAAAAAATCAACATAATATGCTAGAACAAACATGTAATAACACACTCTAGAACAAGTTTGAAAAAACAAAATCAATTAATAGATAGAGACGTTTCATATAATTTGAAAATAAATTACAATGATTGGACCAAAAACTATTGTAAGAACTATATTTCATGGTTGTTGTCCTTATAACATGGCCTGTAAAGAAAAAAAAAATTATATTCTACTGAAATATGATGACGATGAGAAAATCACACAAGAGAAACATAATTTTTAACACGAATCGGACGAAATCCATCTCTACTTCTATAAAATTAGAACTTTATTTGCAAATTAAAATGAAAAATCTGGCACAAGTGACTTTCTTAGAGAAAATAGAACAAATGTATAATCATAATTAATACATGCAAGGTCGAGGATTGTTCATATTGCAGAAATAGTGGGACAATTGTACAACCTCATTATTAAGATACTACAGATGTGAAGAAGGGAACTTGATTCTAAATTTGGAGTAGGTTTGAACTCGCATTGAATGTAGCATAGAATATGTCCAAAAGTTCCTTAAATTTTGTTTAATTTGATGAAAATGCAATGATATTTTGTTCCGAAATTAATGTTCTAGGGTTTGGACCAAAATAAACCCACGTGTAACATCGTGGTGTCAACTTGGATTGCACTGCCCGATTGAGCCTGAGGGAACGACATCCTTCCTGTAAGAATCAGCAAGCCAAAAACTAAATATCCTTCATGTTTTATTCATGTGTTTCAATAATTAACTTAAAAAATTAAAATGAAAAAAAAAAAAAAAAAAGTGTCAGCACTTAAGGTTGGACTTTTTGCACCGACATGCTAAACTATACAAATGTTTTTATCCATGTGTTCCACTAATATATTTTAAAAATCAATAAAAAATACAAAAATGAAGCTGTTACAGGTGGACAATTAATTAAACTATACATGTTATTCATGTGTTCCAATTTTTAATGACCTAAACATGTTAAATTTTGTGTTAAACACGTTAAACTATACACGTGTTTCCAATGTTTAATGATCTAATCCTGTCTTAAACTATTAAATGACTAATTTGCAATGATCAGATCAGAACAACTAATGGGGGAATTGCTAGCCTATATAATAAGGTCCTGCTATTGATATAACTCATATACTAAAGTTGCACGAAAATATAAACAGAAACACGAGTAGCAATGGTAGTTAAGGGTAAGAGACAACCACATGTATTGGCTGTTCCATTTCCAGCTCAAGGACATGTCCTGCCACTCATGAAATTGTGTCGAAGAATTGCCAGTCGCGGGATTAAGGTTACATTTGTTAACACGGAATACATACATGCAAAAGTTCTTGCTGCAATGTCTGAGGATGATAAGAAGCAAAACCCGATACAATTAATATCGATTCCAGATGGATTGCCAGCTGAGGATGACAGAAGTGTTGGATTCGAGCTAATGGAAAGTGTAAGAAGAACGATGCCTGAAAATTTGTCAAATTTGATCAAGAAAATTAACGGTCGAAACAGTGATGAAAAGATTACTTGTGTAATAGCTGATATCACAGTTGGATGGATATTTGATGTTACACAAAAATTGGGAGCTGAATCAGTAGCCTTTCAATCAGCTGCAGCAGCAGGCATGGCCATGATACTTCAAATTCCAAAGCTCATTCAAGCAGGGAATCTTGATATAAATGGTAATGTACAATTTCGAGCTTTCTATGATTGTTCTTTTGATCCCCTTCTTCTTTTCTTTTCTGTTTATCGTTTGATTTCTGATTTTCGACATGTCCCTTCTAACAGTTTATACTTTATTAGATCAAGCAAAACTGCTTATCAATGGTTCAAGTATTGGCCTACATATTTATGAAAATTGTGCACATGCTAAGTCTTTTATAAGACGGACCCAGTGCATGGGCAGGGTGGTCTCAAGCCCACTCAGCTCCGAAAAAGGAAAATGATAAAATTTTGCATCGTGGCCATAAAAATTTGTGAATTGAGAATTTGAGATTTGTATATTTTAATTTGTGAATTGGGTATTTGAGATTCTTAGTTGAATTTGTATATTGTAGTTCTTAGTATTGATATAGAGTTAATCATTGACATGTTTGATCTTTTAGAAATCACAAGTTGCGACTTAAGTAGTATTTTAAGGGTAAGGCTCGCTATGCTCCAATGTTTGTCTTTTCGCTTTTCTTCTACTATCGAAGTGGTCTTAAATTTTTATATTTCCAATCCCCAACTCATTCATCCTGGATCTGCCCTTGATGTGATGGGGCTTGTTGATAATTACATTTAAATAAATATGTGTCCCCATTTAAGGTTTTAGATAGGTTGTTCAACGTGAAGGTTGGAAATTGGGAGGAGGTGGCCTGATTGAATTTATAAGAGTTTGATATATAACAATTTGTTCTGCCTGCAGGATCTGTCATGAAAAATGAATTGATCAACCTGTCAGATAATATACCTCCATGGAGAAGAAATAAACTTTCATGGAGCTTCCTGGTGACCTAAAGACTCAAACAATAGTGTTTGAATGTTTCATGGATGCCGCAAAACAGCACATCATGCTAAGTGGCTGCTCTGCAATACATCCTATGAAATCGAATCATCAGCTTGTAATTTGATTCCCAATTTGTTGCCTGTTGGACCATTTCTTAGTACTAATAAGTCGAAATCATCCGCCATTGGTGGGAGCTTTTGGCCGGAGGACACGACATGTTTTAGCTGGTTAGACGAACAACCAATTGGCTCGGTTATCTATGTTTCTTTCGGCAGCATAGCTGTATTCTCTCAGGATCAGTTAAATGAACTAGCAATGGCTCTTGAACTTTCAGGCCGGCCCTTTCTATGGGTCGTTAGATCAAACCTTGCCAATGGATCGCACGTCAAGTACCCGAATGGCTTCCGGGAAAGAGTGTCAAAACGTGCAAAAATTGTCGAATGGGCACCTCAAGAAAAGTATTAGCTCATTCTTCTATCGCTTGTTTTTTAAGCCATTGTGGATGGAACTCGACGATGGAGGGCTTAAGCATGGGAGTCCCTTTCTTGTGTTGGCCTTACTTTTCGGATCAATTCCATAACCAGAATTACATTTGTGATGTGTGGAAGATTGGTTTGAGATTGAACCCGAACAAGAATGGACTCAGATCAAGGCATGAAATTATGACTAAAATAGAAATGCTGCTTTCTGACTATGGTATTAAAGCCAATGCTGTAAAACTGAAGGAAATGGCTTTCAAGAGTGTTAGTGGATATGGATCTTCTTCTCAGAATTTCGAAACATTTATCGATTCTCTGAAGAATTGAAGAAGATTATGTTTAGTCAATGAATCTTGTGAAATTTAAAATAACAAAGTAATGGATTTCCATTTTTGAGTGTTAATATTAGTACTTTATTTAAAATTGCATTCACATTATTCTAAATCGAATATCAATTTATTATCGAGAGAATTGGACAAAGTACCTAATTTCAAAGGTATATTTTGAAATATGCCTATTTTATATAACATTTGATGAACTAACAAAATTAAACAAATTTGAACAAATACCCCTAGATTACCAATTGAATGTCTACTATATTTATTTTTTTATCTTCTCAAGTTTTCTCTCTCTATCTAACTTCTATCTAACTTAAATATTCTCTTTCCTCATTTCTTTTATCATTGTCATCGTCCTAAGCTTCATTTCTTACTCTCCTTCATTATTTTTGGGGCCAAATTCTCTTATTCTTATCGAAGATTCAAATACATTGTCGATGTGGTTTTAAAGCATTTGAATAAGTCGACCAATTTGAAATTTTTGAAATCAATTATAAACTATTAAAACTTTTTGTGTATTTTTATTGTTGATTATATGAAACTTAAATTTGATATATTCTATCTCTATTTATTTATTTTTGGTCAATAATATATTTTGTTGTTAGTGTTGTAAAATTATAGATAATGATGAATGACTATTTAGTTGTATCTAGATGTCTATGTAGTTATCTACTTACTCCAGAAGAGTGTATTCTAATAAGGTTGTAACTCTCTTTAGAACCCTATAAATAAGGGTCGTTGTTATAATAAATTAACAGATTTGAGTTTTGACTCTCCTAATCTCTTCTCCTTTTCTCTGCTTTTTTCTAGTTTCATAACACGTTATCAAGACGATTCTCTAACTTTTTTTCTAGACCGCAATACAAACCAAATAAGTTATTATCTTGGACAACTTATTCTTTCTTAAAGAAACATTGATTGTTCTTATGGATCTCAAAAGAAAAGAAATCTCAACTCCATTAAGGTAATTTTATTTAACTATTTGATACAATTCTTAATGTGTGTACAATTTACACAACTCATTTGTTGGAGAGTAATATTGACGATCTTTACGTATAAACATTCTTGGAGTTAAAATAATGGATCCATCTACCTCTTGTGGTCTGACACTTAAACATCTTTTAGACCATCATTATTTTTAATTATTTGTTATTAAAATATTGTGTGCTATTACAAAACACCGTGTAAATTATGGCATGAATTTTTTGTTGAATTTTATTTTTATAAATAGTTTGTTAATTGGATAACCAGAGGCCTCTATTGCAATAAGTAGAAATTTGGCTTATACTCCAACTTCTCTCTTTCTTTTGTTGTTTCTTTTGGTTGATTGGTTTACTTACGTATATCAAAAATAAAAAAATAAAAAATAAAATAAGACTTTTGATTACAATTCTATTGTTGCAAATGTTGCATTTTTTTTTTTTTGCTTCTAGAATTGTTTTGGATATTTGATTGATTGTTCTCAAATTATAATCTATATTATTTCTATATTATATTTCATTAATATATGTTCAACTCTAATTATTATGAGAAATTATAAATTTTTGAACTACATATGTTTTTCAATTATACTTTTCTTGAAAAACATAATTTTATAATTCTATTAATATTCCAGAAGAATATTATATTGTATTTCAATACCTAGACATATAAATATTCTAGAAGAATATTTTGTTAATCTCGAATAGTGTAATTTGTTAATCTAGAAGAGCGTAATTTTATAAATCTAATATCTTATAAGAAGATTATGTTATTGCTCCTGGAAAGTAAATCTCTATACAATTCAATGTTTTAAAATAATTTGTTATTGCTCCTGAAGAAGCACAACGTTACTTTAATATTCTGGTAGAATATAAGAGCGTAATTTAAAAGATCTAATATTATGCTATTGTTCTTGAAGAACAAATTTTGTTAAAGTTTAATATTTTAAAAATATACGTTGTTGTTCCTGAAGAAGCACAGCATTATATTCATATTTTGACAAAATATGACTTGCTCTTGAAGAGCATAATTTATATAATATTAAACTATTGTTCTTGAAGAGCAAATTTTTATAAAGCTTAATATTTTAAAATAATTTGTTGTCGCTCTTGAAGAAGCACAACATTATATTAATATTCTACTAAAATATAACTTGCTCTCGAATAACATATTGTATAAGATCTATTATTTTATAAAATATTGTATTAATACTCTTGAAGAAGTATAACGTTATGAATATCAATGTTTTAAAAGAAAATGATATTGTTGTTTTTGAAGAAACACAAAGTATAGAAAATATTCTAAAAGAATATTGTGTTGATACTCTTGAAGAAGCATAACTTAATTAAACAAATATTATGTTATTCATTTCTTTTATTTTGTACTACACAAAAATTGGTATAATTAAACAAGTACTACGTTGAACCTGAAGTTCAATATCCTAAATTTTTTATTAATTGGCATTACCGGTTAGACCATCCCGGATCAATATAATGTGGATTATTAACGAGAATATCTATTGAAAATCAGAAGATTTTTGAATATAATGAATTCTCATGTGATGCTTGTTCTCATTGTATATAAACTAGTAGACCTTCACTAGGTAAAATCGGGACTGAATTCCTTGCATTTTTGAAAGTTGTTTAAGGTGATTTATGGGGCCCCATCACCTTCCATGTTGACCATCTATATATTATTTGTATCTAATAGATACATCTACTAGATGAATGTATGGTGTTATTGTTCGCAACTTGAAGTTTGCGAGATCACTTGCTCAAATTTTAAATTATGAGCATAATTTTTAGATTATACAACCAAGACGGTGATGTGTCTTGTCAATACTAGTGAGTCTAAATCTCAAACTTTTAATAAATATTAGTTGAGATGATGTTAAATAGTTTAGCAATATTGTTTTTCAACGCCTCCAATTAAATTATAAACCATTACTATTGAGAACAAAGCGGTTCTCATTTTTGTCTAGGGAATGCAATTTTATATGCTTAGAAACACTTACACGTATCATGCCAACATCAAAGTTACTCCCGCTATAGTTGGCTTATGGTCAGAGCCTAATATTATCCGTCTAATGATTTTTGATAGTGCAATATATGTAAAATCAGTCCACCATAGTGCACTGAGATGGGCTTTGAAAAATGTTGAGAATACATGTTTAGTATGGAACATTATAAAATATCTTAAGTCCTAACATGTGATATTTTATAATACAGTTTTTTGAATATCATTTTGATAAGACAGTTTTCTTAACATTAGGGGAGAGAAATTAAGTAGTTGGAAAGAATACAAATGCAGCATATTATGTTTTCTAGATCCTTGCATAAGACAATATGAACCAGAAGTTCGACAAATAACTCATTTGTAAGCTATACAATTGACAGATGCATTTACTGATCAAAGAGATTAAATCAAATCTCATATAACAGCTCTAAATGCTCCAATTTATATTAACGTCCTTGAAGGACAAACCATTAACATTATATTTGGTAAATTAATGGCACGCCTAAAGCGTGGTGACATTTGATTCCAAACAATTCTCAAATTAAAAATGGAGCTTTCTATAAAGATGGTTCTATTGAGAATGTGTATACTCTTAGAGAGTATATAGACATAACTAATTATAAAACCCCAGAAGAGGTTCAGCTAGCTAAAATAATAAAACGAAAAGATCCCATTAAGTTATGTCGTTATGAGAAAGAAATGGATTCAAAAATAAATGTTGTTAACACCACTTTTGTATATAAAGAAGCGCTTCATATTATAAAAGGTAGCGAGGATATTGAAAGAAATCTGTCAAAGAATTAATTGGCCAAATAAAATGATGCAATCCAAGTAAATTGAACTGACTAGAGAAACCTGAAGTTTCTGGACCTATAGTCGGAGTACTTAAAGGTGTATATTTATGCGAAAAGGAAATGGAAAAATGAAGTCGTAACATGTAATGCACAACTTTTAAATTTCGCAAAGACTTATGTAAAGCAATCATAAGTTGATATCTTATTAGTCTGTCAATGCATGACATATATGCATATAATGAATATTGTTATAACCAACTCATCTGGCATGACTAATAAAACAATATTGTATATAAATCCATGGAGGATTTAATATACCTGAAGCATATAGTTCAACTTTTCGAGAACTCAATCGATCAAAGTACGATCCGAACTAATATTATAATGAGGGGAGTAAATCGCATTGTACTCTTTTCCTTGATCAAGTTTTGTCCCATTGGGTTTTCCTAGCAAGGTTTTTAATGAGACAACTTTAATGGTGTACTAAAGAATTATGTACTCTTTTTCCTTCACTAGGATTTTTGCCCATCGAATTTTATCTAGTAAGATTTTAATGAGACATATTCTTTACAGAATAATATACAATTGGAAGTGGTATAATTATTATAGTTATGGATGTCCATAACCTACAAAATATTTTACCATCATCATAACTCTATGGTTATACTCCCGTGCATTATAAATTGTATATGAGACCCCTTAAGGGAACAACAACAAGATCTATTTTTAATACAATTGCATCAGACCATCATGTTGACTACAGTCAACCAGAGATATTATTGCTGGAGGTTATAACATAGAGCACATTTCAATAGAATTGTTTTATACAAGTTTTAAAAAGATGGTGGCATTGAAGACATTGACACACAAGATATGGATAGCTCGATACAAGTTTTTTCCATTGGTTGAAATCAGAGAGAGTAGCTGTACTCTTTTTCCTTCGTTCAGGTTTTGTCCCACTCGGTTTTCCTGACAAGGTTTTAATGAGGCAGCATTTGAGTACTCCAATTTTTGATAATTTTTTCTTTCTATTGGTATTTTTGTCCCATTGGGTTTTTGCCAAACAATCGAAACAGTTATTGTGTAATAAGTCATTCAAGGGGGAGTATTGTAAAATTATAGATAATGATAAATGACTATTTAGTTGTATCTAGATGTTTATGTAGTTATCTACTTACTCCAGAGGAGTGTATTCTAAGAAGGTTGTAATTCTCTTTGGAACACTATAAATAAGGGTCATTGTTATAATAAATTAACAGATTTGAGTTTTGACTCTCCCTAATCTCTTCTCTTTTTCTTTCTACTTTTCTAGTTTCATAACAGTTGGATAATTTTTTTCGATTTAATTTTTATATTTGTGGATTGTATTAGATATTGAGTTTAATTTACAAATTTTTCCGATCTAATTTGTTGATATATTTTGTTGTCGAAAAATGAAATTGGTTAGATTTTGTTAAACATAGATAGAAAAATAAACACAAAACTCGTCTTCTCATCGACAAAATTGACAGTCATTTTGTCGATATCATCACAAAAAAATTGATAAAATGGCCCATTTTGTCAACATCGACAAAATAGGAACTAAATTGATTCTCATATTGTCCATAGGGATGACAAAATGGGAACCAAAACCTATTTGTCCATATAGAAATAGGCACCAACTTGGTGCCCATTTTTATCTTGACAAAATGGCACTAACTTGTGCTTATTTTGTCTGTGTCCATTTTATCAATATTATCGATAAAAATAGAAATAAATTTTGTGGATATCGACAAAAATTTGTTGACATCGACATTATTTGGTCGATGTCCAAAAAAAAAAAAATTTATATCGAAAAGTATTTGTTCTAGAGAGAAAGGTATTTTTTCTTGTTCGCTTTAAATTGGCATTCAAGAATTAAAAGTTAAAATTAAATAAGTGTCTAGACTAAGTGATATAAATTTGTGTATATCATCGTACTACCCAAAAAAAATTCAAATGTCCATTTTTTTAGATTAATCTCTATTTTATTTAACAAAAAAATCAATTGTCGGTTTTTTTTTCTGGTCTCTCGATTTTTGACCGATAACTTCTCTTAGAAGCTATTGTGTGACTCAATTACCGTTAAATCTTAACTACAAAAAAATTTATAATTTTTGACCGATATATTTAAAATTTTACATCTAAAAAATGACATATTTACAAATATTATCAAAAATTATTATACTTCAAATTTACTATTTATTTTTGAGTATATTTAAAATTCCCTTTATTATTCTACCCATCGTTATGTACATAGATTTTTAAAGCGATTATAGGAGTCTTTACTTTTTATTTCATATTGTTCTCAAAAATTTTGTTGAATTACATTTAGTTAATGTCGGGACATAGTCGAAAGTAGTAAGAAATCGCTTATGCCTATTAAGGAACTAGTCAACTGGTCATCCAACTTAGGATTAGAGGTGTCAATCCGGCCGGCCCGCCTCGATGAAGCCCTTGCACCCGCATTAAAAAACATCCATGCCACGGGTTGCGGTGCCGGGCCAACCCAACCTGTGAAAATTGAACACGAGCCAGACTCACCCGTTGGCCCATCCGGGTCGAGCCCATATGGGTTGCAGTTCGGCCCGCATGAATAAAAAATTATATTTTGTTGAAATTAATAAAAAAATTAGTAACTTATTGTAATTCAAAAATTGTTTACATTTATAGCAAAAATGTGTGAAATTACTAAAAATAAATAAATAACAATGATAAATTCACATTTGTTATTTATTTTTAAAAAAAATGTTTACATGGAATTTATATCTTATTTTACATGAATTATTTCTAACTTTGAAAAATAAGTGCAAACAAAATAACAATTTGGATTTTGGACTTTGCGGACTTGTCCGGGCGCACATTTTTTATGTTTTTTTTTTTTTATTTCGATTGACGTGACAGTGCTACTTTTACAAAAGTAGCTCACTGCTGCGATCGCTTACACTAATTTTGCAGAGCGTGACTTGTCTGATTGTGATAGCCGCCACATTGCTTTATCATGGCAGAGCCATTTGAATTTGAGTTTTTTTTTATATACGGGCAGCGGTTAATGAGCTTGAACCGCCAGCCCGCGGTTCAAGCCTCCATGGCCCGTAAACCGTCCGTCGGGTTCACGGGCCAGCCGATGGTCCCGGGTCGAGGTAGGTGGGCCGATACGGGTTCGGCCGGCCCGCTCGTCTTGACACCTCTACTTAGGATGATATAATTGGTTCTTTTTTATTTTTTTTTTTTGGGACACAGTTGCCAAGTCACTTAGGGCCTGGTTGGAATTTTTTTTTTTTTTTTTATTTCCACGGTTTTGATCGATTTTTAGTAGTAGTGTTTATGAATGGTTAAAAAACGGTGTTTGTTAGTTTTTGAGACACCGATTTTGTGTCATAACTCGCCTAAAATCGATATAGTGTAATTTGAAGCGCATCTTTCAACCTCCAAATCGGTGGTGTTTGGCCATTCTTCAAAATTTCTTCCAATTTTACTTCCTTTCAAACAATTATTTTCAAAACTATCTTAAATTTAATATTTATAAAAATAAAAAAAATATACAAAGAAAAAACACATACAAGAATAATTTTATATTTTTAATGATAGGTGGATATATAAAATTTTTAAAATTTAATTTAATTTTTTATATATATGAAAATATATGTAATTTGATTATCTTAAAAACTTTTAGAATCGCTAGATAATAAACTCTCAAGCATGAGTTTGATCATTTAAAAATCACTAAAACCGCTCCACTCATAAACGTCCAAAATTGGTTCTTTAAAAATTTTATAATCGATGACTCAAAACTCCCAAGCAATGATTAGTGTACGGTGTACCAAACATTATAAAGTGGTTAGAAGTGTCAAATGTGTTGGGACATTCGGCTTGAAAAATTCGACACATGAAAAGCATGATCCAAACATGGCCCAACCCTTGCCCACATTGTGGATTGGTTGCCTTGTGTAGGACTTGACTTGGAGGTAGTGTTCACCCGATGAGAGTATTAACACTCAATATTTAATATTTTATCTTATTACAAAAATTTACTGTGTATTCAATTTTATTCTTAAATTAATGTGCGTTTTCCCAAATCCTAGAACCGCCTCATGGCCGACCTCCATCTCATCCTTCAACACTTGCTGCCGACCACCACCACCGCGGTGAGTTCATGGTGAGATATCCACTTCCCACTACCACCACCTCCTCATTCTACAATACTATTGACTAGATTGTAGCTTCTCTACCTCTACTCGCCACCCAAAGAAGTGTTTTCATCTTATTTTTATGTGTTCTTTTATGAGTTTTGTTTTTTGGGATAATTACATATTTGGTCTTCAACTTTTCAAAAATATTGGAAATATGCTCTTAACCTAAAAAAATAGCACCACACATCCCAGCGTATGAAAAACTTGGCATGGTAAGTCATTTATGATAAAATTGTCCTTCTCTTTAAATAAACAAAAAAAATAAAAAAACAAGAAAAAAGAAAACATGATTGAAAACTAACCAAATGTACCCAAAAAAAGAGAGTAAAAAATATTACCCAAAAAAATAAAATATAACAAAGATGCCATTTTATCTAAAAATCCAAAATCCATAAACCCCACAAAATTTCCAATTATCGGAAATTTATAGAGTTGAACGCAAAAATTTCACTAATAAATCCCACAAAGTTTTCTAATGTCGGCTTAATTGTTTCTCATCTAATAACCAAAAAAAAAAATGTTTGAACTAGGAGGGTGCGGATGCATACTCGGTCCTTATATAGATCCTTTTACTTTGTCGATTCCACGCCATGAGTTCATCCATATTGCTACTTGCTTGACCTTGATTTTCTCCACAATAGCATCAAACCGGTGGTTGGAATTGCATCGCCAACATTGGCGCCATCAAAACCCCACGCACGGCGCTTTTAGGGACCGAACATCATTCAACAAATGGCAATCACAAAGGATATTGCCGTGGGTATAGGGCGTTTGTGGATGAATACACTAAAATGGCAATTGGCAACGGAAGCACCGATCTTGGATTGAAATTCTTAAGCTTTCTTGAAGAAGATATTACATCTCTTTAAATTCTCCGTAGTGCAAATTTGTGTAAAATGAATAAATGGAGAGATGCTCTTGAGTTAATTGACAAGGAAGATGCTACCCCCGATGTAGTGATTTATACAAAAATGATGTCTCGGTTTGTGTGAAGTTTCGCTTTTTGAAGAGGCTACGGTTTTTTTTTTTTTTTGTGGATTTTTGATTTTTGGAAAAGATGACCTCTTTGTTGTATTTTATTTTTTTGTGTTACATTTCTTACTTTTTATTTTTTGGGGTGCATTTAGTTATTTTTCAATCATATTTTTCTTTTTTCTTGTTTTTTGTTTTTTGTTTATTTAAAGGGAATGGCAATTTTGTCATAAAAGATCTACTACGCCAAGTTTTTCATACGTTGGAGATGTGTGGTACTATTTTTTTAGGTTAAGGACATATCCCCCAACGATTTTAAAAGGTTGGGGACCAAATATACAATTATCCCTTGTTTTTTTTGTTTGAGACAACATAGTTATGGTGGCAAGATTTAAATCGCGCTGGTTGGGTCGCCATTTGATTTTTATGGTTGTGAGGGTCGAGCGGTGTAGCATAAATTGTTACAAGTATTACACTTTATATAATGACATCAATACTGGTGACAAAGCATATTTTGTTACAAGTGAAATGATTGTGACAGTAGTGATTGTAGCAACATTTTGCGGATAAAGCTTTGGGAACGAAGGAAGGAGGCATAGATTAGATTTTAAGGGTTTATCCCAGGTCTCTTTCAAAACTTTCTTGATTTGCAGATAGATAGCACACATATATATAGATAGGTAGATCATGCCAAGATCTACGGCACTGAGATAGCAGGATTCTATTCTTGCTGTACGGAGTAACACTACGTGTTAAAAGTGTTGTAATGGCAGCAGCGTGACGGCAATGATAATAAAGACACTTGCAAATCCTAAAGGCAAACGTGATATATGATCTTCACAATGTTTCTCCTACATCAGTCTATCCCATTCCAGAGAAATTTCAGAGAAACAGGGACGGATTTATAATCTTCTTTTTCATATCATCATAATATTTAGTCTGTTGTCCAGCTCTGCTCGACAATCTCACGCGCCTTCCTGTTATATTCACGCTTGTTTAAGCTAAACAGCCGAGCTGCTTCAGAATTTGCTGGTGAGTTCGGATTTGGATCACAGAGCAGTGACTGCAATTGAAAAATTGATGAATTAGCAAGTTCCAAGAGTGAAATTAGTATTCCCTCATTACTCTACTGACACGACAAAACTGATAGGGAGAGGCCTGAGATCAATGCAGCAGTAACCAATGCAGTAGTAACGAATTGTTACTTTATTAGCGTTAAACTTTAATGCTCTAAAACCATAAAGCGTGACTAAGCGTGGGTACCGAATTTCAAACTTTTCGAAACTTGACGAAACCTAAACAAGAGCGAGACGAGCAAATGAAAGAGTCCAACAAGAAAAGGACATGCCTTGTGATTGGACAAGACAAACAATAAAAGATTTGTATGGGTAGATTCCAGAATTAACTAAAGCCCAAATCCTGTCAACCATAACAGAGACGTATGGGAAGAGTCCAGATTTATACCTGCGTAACGTGTCATGCTATTTTTAAAAGATTACGTGCGAGTGTATCCGTGCCCTTATAAAATATCTGCATCCGTACTTTATAGCATTCAGAGAGAGAGAGAGAGAGAGAGAGGGTCTTGTGACAAATCTGGAGAGAGAGAAGATGAAATGCACAAGTCGTTTTATTACAATATAGGGAGAGTGAAGAACCAAAAGGGGCAGAATTGCCTCCAAAACGTCAAGAACTTTTACAGACTCAGACAAGAAGAAAACAGCACCTACACAATAATTTATGGAAAAACATGACCATGAACAGGATGAATATGTACATGCTCTGGACTAAATAAAAGCTACACGAACTGGATCGATGCTGCCATTAGGCATTTGCCAGAATCATGGTTAAGTCTTAAAGAACTTAGCCCTCACTTCCAATCGAGCATGTCTAGGAGCCAGAGGACTTGTTCCTCGGAGTTGGCAGCGTCACAGAAATCCATTTCGATTCGAACACATCAATTATACCCTCGTTACCATGGTCCATAAAGAGCAAAGAGATCCAAGCCCGTATACCTGACACGAAAGGGTGGGCAGGGGAGAAGTCGAGGTAGTCGAATGCTAGGGCACGATATGCTGACCGATCAATGTAATCAAAAACTGATTTGTTTATTATGCAAGCAACTTTATTGGAATCCTTTCGACCTACAAGCACGGAGACACTGACCGTCTGGCTAAATGGAATGTTAAACCTCGGCTCCACAGGCAATGTCATCTTGTATTCTGGACCTTCCAAGTGAAACCTTAGCACATCACTGATACCAGGTGGTGGAATCCAGCTTCCCTTCTGGAGGACAAGCCCCGGCACCACATCTGAGAAGATCAAGTTTTGTTCGGACCAAATATCAATATAAAATTCCAAGTCCTTGAAGGAAAGCCTCGGCGGAAGGAGAGTTCGGTTATGCTGACGTTTATAAAAGGTTTTGAATAATTTATGGTAAGTTACAGTTGGAGGGGATGGCCGTTTGCAGATCGATGGCCATCTCTTCGCACACAAGCATTTCCAGAAGTAATCATCTCGAGCAATCTCTTGCCACTGCTTACACACTAACATACATGTAGCAAGGTCTTCACCTTCCAGCAGAGGGAAAACAGCCTTCAGAATTTCCTCGCACACCATTTCTAGCACAATAGAAACAATTCCAGATGACAGAAAGGTTTAACTTGAATAGCTGGTTACTGCATTAGACTGCTTAATGATGCTGACTCACATGGATTCCCTGAAAACAATAAGGCAAATTCAACTTCGGAAGCTACATTTGTATCTAACTTCAGTTATAGAAATACAAGAAACATTTGTAAAGAACAAAAAGCCTAAACAATAACCCGTTCTCTTATTTCTTCTCTTGTCGACAATCAAATTGCAGTAGTTAAACATTTATGAACTGAAACGCATAAAAGGTATCTAGTGTATGGTAACATCAGTCATAATAGTATGTCTATTAAAACCTAAAATTGTCCCCAAATCAGATTTACAAAATAAAGATGCAATGACATGTTTGCCGGGAGAATCGGACACTAGGGTGCAGCATTGAAGAACACAAAGAAGCTAAAGTCTTGCTTATTATATTGTCATGTTCATGCATCAAACATGCACTATATGTACGAGACACATCCAATTTCACTTGTTATTTTGTAAACATCAAATTATACTTCGACAACACTTAGACTAAAAATTCACTTAAAGAGATTCCAATTCGCAGATAGCATGTAATTCTCTACACATAAATTCAAATTATCATATTTACACCTCTCTTCCAATGCAAATTAACGAAATAATGTGAGCATAAAATAAGGTTGTATTTTGGAAAAAAAAAATCAGAATATGCCTCAATATACAAGATTTGAACCATGGAAAACTCATATGAAGTTAATAAAAATTTATTTCCAGCCTCTTTATTTACTCCTTCCTCTGTAGTGTGAAAATTGTGAGATCCAAAAGAAATGAAAAATAATCAAAGATAATAATTAAAAAGAAAGAAAAAGAAAAATTCCCAAAGAGAAACGACTTCAATCTAATGATTCCCAAAAAGAAACGACTTTATTATTATTATTATTATTATTATTATTATTATTATTATTATTATTATTATTATTATTATTATTATTATCGACATTTCTGAGTAAATACGAAAAAATTGGAATTCATCATAACCAAACCCGAAAGGATACAGAAATTACCTGAAAAAAGGTAATGATTTTATATTCCATTTTTTAATTTGAAAAGTAATCTTACCCCAAATAAAATAGAAAATTAAAGCGAAAAAGCTCTGAAAATTTGATGAAATGACGAAATTCATTATTTTGCGAAAATAAATAAAAAGTAGTCGAAGATAACAATTAAAAAGCAAGGAAAAAAATCCGAGAAGCAACCCATAAAATTAATCCACATTTTCGAGTAAATAAGGAAAAAAAATTGGGATTAATCAGAACCAAACCCCAGAAGATACTAAGATTACCTGAAAAGGGTAATGATTTTATATTCCATTTCTTAATTGTCAAAACAAACTTAGCCCAAATAAATATAAAATTAAAGCGAAAATGCTCTGAAAATTTGATGAAGATGAAGAAATAATTACCTCGGATTCCGTCGGAGTGTAGGTTGGAACAGGAGGTTCATCCGCAATTAGTTAGAGAGAGAAAGAAAGAACGTGTTTCACGACCTACTTGGCTACTTATATTATATATTAGGAAAATTAACATAAATGGTCCCAATGTATGTTCATCGTGCGCAAAAAGTCCATTACCTTTCATTTTTAGTAGAAAAGTCTCAAACTTATACATTTAGGTGTGAAAATGGTCTTTTTGAACGAAATCTGACTAAAACGTCCGTTAGTTTTGCATGTAGTTTACACTCTCCTTTAGTAGTAGAGACAAATTTGTCAATTTTAAAACAAACAATTTAAAAAAAAAAAAAATCATTATCTTCAACTTACCACCACTATCACCACCAACATACAATCACCACAAACCGACACGCTAACGCCACTAGGGGACTTCTTTGCACCTTCTTTTTCCCATTAATGGCAAATTTAGCATTCTATAAAATTTCCATCGTCTAAACATCATGATCTTCTTTGTAGTATTATAATTACGAGAACTATTGAATCCGAGAAACTAAAGAAATGACAATTCATCACGATCCATCTCTAAACATAATTTTATTTCTGAATTTAAAAAACTGTTGCACAACAATTTTTAGTACCATTTGGATGATGTCCATATTTGAAGTTGCATTTTAGAAATTTTTATTGCCCAATAACATATTAGTTATTGTTTGTGCATGTGGGTAGAATGATATATAAAAATTAATTTTCAAATTCCTATAATTCATTTATCAAAAATAAACAATAAAATCATATCCCTCATAAAATTGTTTGTATTTTCTATAGTTTAATCTGCAAATATGTTCATCCTCTCGTATTTTTTGGAGTAAAAATATGGCAGCATCATTTTTTTCACTCTCTTTATGTAGATCTAGTTAATTTTAGATGAGTTTAAAAGAGATTTATTTAGAGCTTGTTTGGTTCTCATTTTTTTTGCCTACTTTTTTTTACTATTCATACTTTTTACACTACAAAAAAATTTGAAAAGTCAAAAAAGTCAAAAAAAAAAAACCTATTTTCTGAAGAAAAAAATTAAACCGAACAAGTCCTTAAATGGTGCTAGTTTTAGTGTATCTTGCAAGTGTGGCTCCCAAATGGAATTGGAATTTCCTTTGTAAGAACATTTGTTTGGTGTGTGTTCTTTACATTATGCATTCTTCACTATATTGAGTCGAATTGAAGGAGGGAGAAGTCCCACTCTCCCCCCAATAACTATGATAGCATTGTGTGTTGGGGTGAATTGAAGAGGATGATATTTTTATTTTTCTATTAGTTATTTTAGAATTGAAAAATGTGCTCCTAGTATTAAATGAGAATGTAAACTAAGCTCAAAACTGTCACACATTTTGGACATATTCTGTTCAAAACGACTATTTATGCATCTAAAGGTATAACTTCGGGATTTCTTTGCTAAAAATGAAATGTTACGGACTATTTGCATACAATGGACATACATTAAGGACCATTTGCAACAATTTCTCATAATATTATGATTTATGGGATTGTTAATATTAAAAGACAGATTTGCCCCTCAAAAATGGAGGACAAACAGATAGAATGAATCTATAGATGGCAATAATTTTTTTCAATTATTATAGGGAAAATTCAAGTAGGTTATACAATGGATTTAATGGAATTTTGAATGGTAGCCTCTATGCGTTTGTTTCGCTAATTTCTTTTGTATATTATAAATCGTGAGTCTTACAAAATATATGAATAAAAAATAACTAAAAACAATTAATTTTACAAAATATGTGAATAAAAATTATGTTTGACTAACTTATAAATTATTAAAATACGAGCAAACATATTATAATTAGAGATCACAATGAGTAGGGATGGTAAAGTTGGGGGCGTCCGACTTTCTAATTTATTTAAGTTTGTAATAATTTTTTATATTTTTAAATACTAATTAAATTATATAACATAGAATAAGATAGACGTCTAATAATTAATGCGAGTTCGAGACATGGACTATGTTCCATATCTCCGTCTCATTTGGAGCGAGGCAGAGGCAGAGTTAGATCATTTTGTCACCTAGATCTACATTGAAAGGTCTTTCGGCTACATATTTATATAAAGGTTTGGGATGACACTGATTAAATTTAAATTCATGATATATTTGTATTTTTTTAAAAAAAAATTAGAAACCATGCTCAAATTTTCTCAATTATATATGCTTCATCTATTGATGCATACATATCATCAAGGTAGGAACTTCGACTGCATTTCAAGATTGGGCTAAAATTTATAACCGCACTTTCACGTTAGGCCAATTTTATTAAGTATTTTTTTTTAATAAAATTATTATCATGAAGTCAAAATAATTTTAATTTGTTTAGGGCAAACTTAAAACTGGACTATAGCTCAATTTTCTTTAGCTATGATCCGCTCTTGATATCATCTTCGTATTCGAAACTTCAATATAAGTTTTGCATCGTGCAATTTTCTATATATCGTTTATAATATAATTATCAATTATTATGTATGCCCCATTTCTTCACATGCCATGCTAAATTTTTTTACATCGTTCCAGATACTACAATTATCGTATATGCTCAATTTCTAGACGTGCGTATTTTCTTGTGTAAGAGCAATGCTAAACTTCTATACATCACTCCAATACTATCGAATGTTCTCGAAAGAATGGTTGATTATAATATAGGCCAATTGTATAATTTCTTAACATCAACTTTAATTAAAAGGTGAATATAAAAAGTATGTGAATAGAAATTTTGTTGTCACAATTATATCAAAACAACATATATTTCACTAATATATAAAAACAATGTGTACACTTCTTAGAGGAAAACTTTCCTAGAACACGAAAATTAAATGAAAAATGAAATATTATTTTTCTTTTTATATTTGCTAAAATAGAGGTGAAATTTTGAGAGACAAAAAGGGATCAATGGCTGATAGTCTTTTCAAATATTCTAGTGAAACGTTGATTAATGCTCTTTTATTTATAATTTTTATGGGAGAAAAGATTAATTGTTGGTAGATGGTCAACATACGGCGTCGTATCATTTTGATTTGTCGTTTCTTTGACGAGTTTTGTCTTTCTTCAGACATTTTTCTTTTCTAATATTTATAACATTGCTGATGTATTAATTAAAAAAAAATTACGTCACAAAATTTATTGGTAATCCTGTTTACTCATTTAAGCTAATGTATTAATTAAATATATCAGAAAAGAATATTATCAATATGATTAATACTATCAGAAAATAATACAATTGGATGTTGGTATTTTTTAATTTAATGGGAGTTTTTTTTTTTAATTTTGATTTTTAATCAGTATGAATAGGGGAAATGCACTTTAATTAATTGTCTTACAACAAATTCTGACTTGTTTGGTATATATTTTATATCTTAAATATTATAAAATAATAATACTTTTTACATTTTTTACTTTTCAAAACCACCTAAAATACTGTAGTGTGAGATGTTGATGACACAACGAATGATGTATATTTTTGTCATGTCTTGACTCATTTTGATTTTGGTACGTCTAAACCAACATTTTATTTCTACTCTTTTTACGTTCGATATAATCAATGAGGATTTTCGAGTGACAATTTTTATTCGTATTTTCATAATTTTGTTATATTAAATGCAAATTTCTATTTTGTTATATATGATTTTGCTTCTCAAGTTACTGGAATTACTTGAAAGGCTATCAAATAGAAACCTCCAACTAGTTGCTCCTTGTGAGTTATGAAAAGACGTCATATTTGAGTTCTAACATTTTTTTTTTTTTTAAATTATGAATAAGTAAAGAGATACTTGATAAGAACTCTACATTTTGCAAAATACTACTACATTTATTAATTTTCAAAAAATACCTCATTTTCATATTTTGTATTTAAATAATACACCATTTTCATTAACATCAATATTTTATAATTATCTCTTTTTATAATTTTATAAAAACATATATTATTTTCATTTAAAATCTATATTTCAGTTTTTTTTATTATCTAAAATTTTATTATTTTTGTTGACGTCGGAACCTACAGCGTCCACGTGTCAACAGATCTCCAGTTACTTCTCTGCCAACCTATATGTTACCTGCACACTCGGACGACCGTTAGGCACTAAGATCACCGGAGAAAAGAGTCCAGCGATTGTTGGTACTCCGACGATCTAGTCAACTGCCAGTATATAGGAATAATACACGGGGGGAAGTAAGTAATTGGGTGTGGGAGAGACAAGCAGGCAGAAGTTTGAGCAGAGTTTAGGGTGAAATTCAGGTGTCAAAAGAGCGTACTAAATATTCTGAGTACTGAAAAATGTGCGTACCTTAGAATAACCAGAATCTGATATTTATAGGGGGAAAATCCTAATTGATTTAGGGAAGCAATCAATTAGAATTATGTTGGAATTCTCTTTCCTTATCAGATAATGTAGGTTCCAATCTCGCTGTGATCTTCTGATATTGCACCCTAATCTCTTTCAATCTCTAAGATTGTGTTCCTGATTTTATTGGATTGGGATATGGTTTCTTTGTGACAATCAAACACAATCTTTCCTGAAATATCTTTTTAGCTGTCCCAAAATATTGAATTATATACGGACTGTAATAAATACGACGTCCGGCGAGGCTCTCTGGGTCGGCCATGAGTGTCGAAGCCCTCCGTAGGCCTCACGGTATTTTAGTTCAAGAATGCTAAGATGTCTGATGGGCCTCCGGGGCCTTCTTAGGATTTGCGAGGCCCTTGCTGGGCGTATATGGGGCTTTCGTTGGGTCTTTGCTGACGTGGAGGCCCTATCAAAATCGGGTGGTAACAATTTTCTTTTTAAAATTAATATTTCAATTTTCATTATCTAAAATTATATTATTATTATCTAAAAATATATTATTATTTCGATTTTTGGACCATTCAAGTCACGAAACTTCGAATGCCGAGTTAATAAGAGAGAAAAACAAAGTGGGTGGTGTGGATCCACTCGGCATCTGAGGTGTTTTGACTTGAGTGATTCAGAGTCGAATTTGTCATGATTTAAGTGAACAGTTCTACTACATGTGCATGTACGACCATCTCACTAAAATATTTCTCCTATGACCCTAGGCTATGTTTCAATTACAGTCTTGCTCCTAGCATTTCAAAATTTGAAATGCAAGTATTGGCATTTCAATATTTTTTTTTTTTTGGTTATTTTCATAATTTTTTAAAAATTCGTATGCGAGAAACAATTGTTTCGCATATAATTTTAACTCCACCCACATTTAATCATAGCAAATCCTAAGTCTCAAAAAGGAAGTGTTTTAACAAATTCTATTATTAATACTTTATTATTATTATTTTCAATTTTTAAAAAAAAACCAAACCACGGGTATGCCGATGTTTAGTTATTCATTTATTTATTTATTTATTTATTACGCTAACAACGTGCTTTTATGAATGGTTTTAAAAACAAATTTAGATCAGAAGATTGCATATTATTTTCAGGAAAATGGCACAAAACGTCCCTAGTATATGAACCCGTTATACAAATTATAGCATTTGTTGGGGATGTTTTTGTTGTAATCTTGTAGTTCTAATTTAGTTGTTGTAGTGATGGATAATGTTGCGTATGGTCTAGCATAAGTTGTAGTTTTTCAATTTTAATTGTTGTTAAATTTGTCTTGATGAAGTCTTTTGAACAAATTGTCATATTTGAAGGAAAACACAAACTAAAAAAATCCGCCCATAAACCCCGAGATATTTCACATTTATAATTTTTCTCATTCAAGAGCGTTATGGATCTAGGGTTGAAGTTCAAATTTAGAGGCGGCCGTTGACTTAACTTATCAAGTAATAAGAAAATCATATAATAGTAAAATATAATTCGATACAAGTCGTAATAATGCTAAAAAATGTTTAGTACAACTCCAATTGATGATAAATATAAAAATCGAGAGTAAAAACTCTAAAAATATACTTTCAGATATTCAATTTTGATCCACTTTAAGAAAAATTAATAAATCCTTACTTGAGGATTTAGTTGTGCAATTACCTTACATTTTAATTTTTCAAACTTGAGGACCATAAGGAAATTTTGAATTTAAAATATCATCTTTCCCTTCACTCTCATATATATACACATACACTTACACGCAGAGAAAATATCCATCCACCATTTTCCCTTTATTTCTCAAAATTCATTTTTTTGCAAAATTCCAAAGATGGTCGGACGCGGGGTCTCGCCATGTTGTAAATCCATGCTTCAAGAGAGATATTTCCACCGTTGAAGCTTGAAGGAGATGGAAAATGACGTTACTTTTCTTCCCATAAGACATAGTATAAAATGGACTATTTTACCCTCAAATTTTATTTGGTTTTATTATACATGATACATACGCGCTTGTTTAACGGAATATCGGATGGATTCCGTTCAAAATGATGATTTGCGCACTACATAGATAGGTGAAGGATGTAATTATCAAATTTTGAAAGGTATGGATAATTTTCACAACGGATCCATACGTTAGGGACGTTTTGTGCCATTTTCCCTTATTTTCATGTTAATACTCTCTTTTCGTGTTAATACTCTCTGTTATAACATCGTGTTAACTAATATAGAGTACGTTTGGTAATATATTTCTTTTTGTAGATTATCAACAATGGATCTTACAGCATGTATGGATAAAAATGAATAAAAGTTGTGGTTCCTACAAAATGTGTTGATTAAAATGATGTTTGACCAGACGTGCACCGATTTGCTGTCACACTACCTACAAAACCTTAGGGTCAATCCTAGTCGCATACTAATCTTAACAATCAGGCATGCATCAATTTTTTTTTTTAAATCTCAACCAAACTTTCATTAACTCAAGTCGCCAAGAGCTGCACTCGACAAAAATCACATAATATAATCAATCCAAACTCTAAGGCTCGACTCTGAAAAACAAAAAGACAACAACATGGACTACTTTATTTCATTCACGATAAATATGGCAACATAACTACAATCTACATCACAACATAAATATATTATACATTGGAATCAAAAATATTAAATCGATAACAAAATTATTATTAACTCAATTTATCCGAAGAAGTAATCGGAAAATTAATATGAGCTAATCGAATTCACAATCTCTCATTGAGACAATTTTACTCCTCTAGTGCTCAAGATTATGAGCAATTGCCTCCCATGATATAATATATCTTCGTTCTTATGGAAGCAGAACTTCAATCACATAGGAATCCAAGAACAAAACATTTGCCTTCATCACCAAACTTTGACATAAACGTAGGAGCAAACTTTTTACAAAAGACACTTATTTGTAAGAAAATTGAGATAGTAGAATAAGAATATTTATTGTATAAAAAATACGTTATAAATGGCTATATTAGACGAGCACACAACTTATCGTTAAAAGGATACAACTATTGGTCTTTTCAAATTTAAAGGGTAAATATTACACTCAAAGTCTCCATCATTTCTAATTTGTGACAATTTCATCTACATTTAATTTTGATCACATATATAATTCTTAGAGTGGCAAACAAACAGTAGAAACACTTGAAATCGGGTCGGGCCGCCCATCCCAAATTTCATCGACCACTCGGCCCTAATTTCAATTTTTTACTTTTTTAAAAATATAGTTTTATTTTTAACTAGAAAGATAAACAATATATCTTTTATGTTAAAAATGTGTGTTGTAAGTTAAAAATAAAATTTATAAAGTAAATTAATAGGTAACTCTTTATTCATCTTGCTAATGAGAACTTAAGTTGAGTACTGCCAAGAAGATTTCCAACTATATAAAGTGATCGATAATCCAACAAGTAATGAAACTGTAGTTAATTTAATCCTGAAAATCACAATTTTTAATTTTTTTCTTTATTAATTTAAACTAATTTAAGATATATTATAATTTTTTTTGTTTGTGCGTATATATATTCGCATATACACAGGCACATTTCTTTTTATAAACATGTATCACAAAAACTTATAAAAAGTATATTTGTACTTTGTTATAAAAATTAATATATTTTTACCCTTTCATTTAGTTTTACTAAGTTGAGTCGGTTGAGCAATAAGTAATAACTCATTTTCTTCATCTCTTTAACTCATCAAATATGATGTGAGAGAGTATACTGCCTAAAAGTATGTATTATATTACGTGTTTTAAAAAGTGCGCTTAAGTGGCACCTAAGTGTGAGGCGTGGCCTTCACGTCTCGTTTAGGTCCTAAGTGTGCAATTAAGCTGTCAACTGCATTTTTAACTAAAACTTTTTGTTTAAATGTTTTTTCTCAAATTTTAAAAAAAAAAAAAATTTCAAATAATATTAAAAATAAGAATACGTTTTTTTACGCATTTCTCTCGTTCTCCCTCTCGTCTAGATCCGAAAAGTTTGAATCTTAATCTCCACATTTAATCACACTTTACACTTTTTAGAACATTGATTATAGTAAGTATCATTTTCTTATAAATAATAGCGGCAATTCTTGATTTATTTCAATTTGTGCACATTCGATTGCCTTTAACCCATTCAAATATGTACAAAGTCATTTGCTTAATAATTTAATATATATATATAGGGACAATTGTTTTTGTCGTATAGTGACTATCACAAATTCACAATCAATATACAAAATATTATCATTTCTAACCACCCAATAATATTAAAGGGTTAATTACAGTAAAGGTTACTTGAAGTTTTTTTTTTAAAATAAACATTGAAGTAATTTTTTACGATAGTAGTCACACAAGTTTCTAATAATTACACTATTGATCATTCAACTAGAAACATCATGACACAAAAGACGTTAATTAATCACCACGTCAAAGTATGTGTTAATTGGAGCAAAAAAATAATTGTTTAACACATTTTTTTCATATTTTTTATTTTATTTTAATAAGCAATCAGTTGGTGAAATTTTACATTTTAGTTGACGAACTTTTGAAGAAGAGACATTTTTAGCTCACGTGTCGTACTAGTTAACGTTATTTGTGTCTAAGTTTTAATTTAATAGTAACATGTAGGATTTTAGGTTAATATTTTTAACCGAGTAACAATTAGTATAACTATTAGAAACTTGTATGACAACTATTGTAAAAGAATCAATGACCATTTTGAAATTTTTAAAAAACATCAATGACCTTTGCGGAAATTAACCCTATATTAAAAGTTCATTTTATTCATATTATAAAAAATTATTTAATAAAAAATCCCTAAAAAGAAAGTGTATGAAAACAGGATATTTGGAAGAGTCCAGAAATTAAATCAAATCATGTACACTTTTGTTTCACATCTTAACCTAGAATCCATTTATCATTAGGATACAATTTCTACACTTCTAGGGTGGGCTTCTTAAGCACACATCTGAATACTATTTTATACCTAAAGACTCTTAACTCTTCTCATTCTCCTACTAGAAATATGAAGGTAAGGCGTATATTTCTCTATATATAATAAATTTTTTTTAATTAATAGACGAAGTAGTTGGTAGGAGTCAATGTCAAACCCCATAGCCATATAAGAGTAAAACGTTAAGATCCAATCAAAGATATGGATAGTGCTTCAATTAAAAAAGAAAAGAGAATAAAGACTTTGTTAGTTGATTTTTCGATCATCTTGATATTATTTTATAACTTGAGAAATTTATGAAAATGGCGCTTTTCTTCTATATGTGGATAGGGGTAGATCAAGAAGGAGGCTAAAAAAATAATAATAAAATAAAATAAAATAAAATAAAACCAGAATAAAATATGAGGAAAAAATTTCTATACAAAAATTTAATTTCTCAAAAAAAAAAAAAAAAAAAAAATCATATACTAAAATAAATTTTTTTTGGGCCAAGGGGGGACTCCAACAAAAGGAGAACCCCCCTAGATCCGGCCCTATATGTTGATGGTTTATTTGGACAAATAAACTTGATAAATATAATCTGAAAAATATTTCTTTATTATTGGTTTATAAAATACTGTAAATTGTGGTACAATTTATACAAGCTAGGTGACATAGAAAAAAAATTAATATGACTATTCCATCTTCAAGAAATAACCAAAATTAATATTTCTGCCTTTTTGTTTCTTGTTCTTCAAGCGATTTCTTTGTGCTTCAAATAATTAATTTTCATTTTCTAGTCGTTCTACTCTTTCAATAACACTTCTTTAAGTTACTCCAATAGCCAAAATTTTCTCAATCAAAGCGAGGCGCAAGAGAAATAAGAATGTTGTTTCACATTGTTTATCTTTTCTTGGCTCCGATACGCGTTTGAAGGCGGCAACTAAACTTTGTAAATATAATCAGAAAAATATTTCTTTATAATTGCCTTACAAAGTACTGGATGACATAGAGGGGAAAAAAATTAATTGGACTATTCTATCTTTAAGAAATCTCCTCAAACTACTGAGTCAAGCATTGGAATTCTATGAGATTTGATTGAATTAGTACATGAGTGATTCTAGAAAATTTAATAGTCAAAATTTTGTTTATTATTCAAACAATTCATCCTTGCACTTCTATGTGAGTTTGAAATTGGTCTAGTTTAAAAGAGCTCACATTTTAAGTAACGTTGCTTAACTTATTTTAAACAATGCTAATGGGACATTAATTAATATCAAATTTAATAATTTATGTCGATCTTTCTTAATAAATAAAATAAGCTGGAATTACAATACTCTCCAACTACCAATCAATGAACTCTATTTCTTCATCCCCTCGTGTTCTTGTCCATACAAGAAAACATGTTTTCCTTTTCTTTTTAACTATACTAAAATAGCTACCTGGGGTGACTTTTTTAAATGATCTTGTCAAATTCTCAGAATTGCAGAAGAGTATAACTTATACCAAATAAGTTTTAAAAGCTTCTTTTAAATATAAAAGACATAAATACCCTTACTTTCTCACGACTATTAACAGACCATCTGTTAACATATGGTCGGTTAATAGACAATGAGTCTGTTAACAGAACCTGTTAATAGGCCTATTGGTCTGTTAACAGACCTATAATTTGTTAAGGCCGATTTTGGCCTTAACAGGTATTCATGGTCTATTAACAAGTGTGAACATATATTAACAGATTATGAGTCTGTTAACGCAAATTTATACAATTATAACTAGTTTTTCCATTTAATTCATATCAAATGAACTTAGATTTGCAGAAATTTAAAGAAAAAATTACAATTCATACTCATATTTATTCATATTTTTATGATTTATACTACAAAATCCACAATTTCTACCGTGAATTAAAAGAAGAAGTTAGAGAATGATGAATTTTTACTTTGAAATGAAATTTCTTACATAAATGAAATGAGTTAGATTCTAATATTGAAATGTGTTAGATTCTAACTTTGAAATCTTCTCTTTTTTCACAGACAAATAGATTTGAAAT
Source organism: Forsythia suspensa (assembly GCA_023638005.1). NCBI lineage: Eukaryota > Viridiplantae > Streptophyta > Magnoliopsida > Lamiales > Oleaceae > Forsythia > Forsythia suspensa. The sequence goes on along the minus strand of JALRMA010000416.1, from coordinate 410,477 downwards.
CGTTTGAAATGATTATAAGCGAGGAAGGAGATAAAGTTATATTTGATAATTTACACACCAAAATAGGTCAACGGTCATTTTGAAAAATTGACCGAGTTACCCAGCCATTCAGCACCATTCCCACAGCTACCTGAGTACAAATTGCTTTTAGGAACTAAATATTTCCAGCATTAGAACTTGTAGATTCGAAAAATGAGAATGTCATAGAAACTTAACATGAAGTTAGAGAGAGATGCTCTCATCCTAGAGTGAGAAACAACCTGGGCGCTTCATGATTCTGCCTTTCTGTGATTTGGATCTTCACTTTCTGCTTTCCATTGTTAGTGCTTTTTGTCATAACTATACTCATCTCTTCGGACATCAGCGTTGGATTTCACGCACCAATCCTCTGAAAGTTTTTTGCGATTTCTGCTCCTCGCGATTTCAGTTCGCGATTTTTGTTCGCAGCCACGAAATTCTCTGCCTTGAACAATGGCTAAGAAGAAATCTTCTTTGCTGGGTGCTATTCCTTCGACCAGATTATTGGGTAAAGTTCAGAACATAGTTGAGAAGAACTCGGCGGGTAATCACGGGAAAGATTGCAGAGACGATAATGTCTCTTCCTCGGCTGTGGGTTCTCCAAAGAAAGTTGTTCACGACTCTGAGGTTGGATTGGGTCAGATATGTTCTAAATCTTCTTCCATCTCTAGAACTCTGGGTGAGAATGACACGGATTCAGAATGCCCTTCGGAAAAATTACAGCAGACGAGGGGACAATACCTCCGCACACCGGTGTTTGAGGAAAGTCCTATTCCGAAAAAAATATCGCCCCACGGGTAAATCTTTTAAAGACAACCGTAGCCAAGAGAATGGATTCAAGCCCAAGTTTTTGACAACCAACCGGATGAAATTGACATCCAGCAGAGTGATCTCTTGGACGTTGAATCAGCTTGGGGTTGCTGTCTAGTCGGGTACATTGCAGGCAGATTTCCAGGTAAGACGGCTATCCTTAATCTGTGTAACTCTTGGGGAATTCAATATCAATATTATGTTCATAACAGTGGATGGCTTGTATTTAAGTTTGAAAATGCATCTTATAGACAAAAAGTGTTGGAAGGAGGGCCATATTTTGTATTCGGGCGTCCACTAATGCTTAAGATTTTGCCGAGATGCTTTGAATTTGATGATAAGGAAATCAGTCTTTTACCTGTTTGGATTACGTTGCCGGGTTTACCTTTAGATTGCTGGACCCCTGATGCATTGGGGAAAATTAGTTCAAAGGTAGGCAAACCAATCACAATGGATAAATTAACTTTCACAAAGGAGAGACTTTCATATGCAAGAATACTTGTTGAGGTTGATGCTTCCAAAGAATTGGTTAGATCCGTCCGAATGAATCTGCCCACGGGAGTCAAGAGAGAACAAAGTGTTTTGTATGAACATGAGCCCAAATTTTGTTCAACTTGCAAGATTTTTGGGCATAAGACTAGTGACTGCAAAATTAACAAGGTGCTGGACAAAGTTGCTAATAAGGTCGTGGACCTTACAAAAAATTCTGGAAATTTGGCCCCTGCCAACAATCTTAAACCTGTGGATCCTTCCATTCTGCCTGCTACTGCCGGTTCTACTACTGTGGATAAGCCAGTCAGCAATACGGAAGCTGGACTCAGGGTTGATTTGGTCAGAGAGGAGGTTGGCGGAATTAGGGCTGAAGTTGCTGGACTGGGAACCATTTCCCCATCTATTCAAAACGAAAATCAGGTGGATGAACAGGATGAATCTCACAATTTTCAGAAGGGTGCCGAGGTTGAAAAACCCTTTCTTGAGGTAGGTAGAAAAAAGAATAAGAAGAACCAGCGGAATGCCATTCCCGTTCCCACACAGCCGGTTCATCATATTGGATATGCAAATAACCACATGATAGCTTCTTCTTCACGGCGGGGAAATAACAAGGAGCGACCATCTAAACTCTTAAAATCTGATAAGAAGAGGGTGATATCCTCTCTTCATCATCATAAATATTGCATCGTGGAACATTAGGGGTTTTAACAAGCCCCTAAAACAAAATGAGGTAGCCGACCTCATTAGGAAATACAATATTGAATTGTTTGGAATTCTGGAAACAAAGCTTAATTTTGCAAGTCTAGATCGTATCATGAGGAGCAAATTTAAAGGAATGGAGCAAGCAAATAATTTTGAAACCCATGATTCCGCTAGAATATTGGTATTGTGGAATCCTTCTTGATCCGGTAGAAGTCATTGCGTCTCTCCCAAGTCCTTCATTGTAAAGTGTTGTGTAAGGTTTCGCTTATTTTCTTCCATATCAGCTTTGTGTATGGGCTGCACTCTATTGTCAATAGGCGTCCCCTATGGAAGTTCCTATCTGAATTCAGCTCTTCTTCCACCTCTCCATGGCTTGTCGTGGGGGATTTTAACAGCATTCTAGCTTTTCATGAAAGGAGTAATGGGTCCGAGGTCACCCCGTATGAGATCAAAGACCTTAAGGAATGTTGTCTTGCAGCGGGTTTGTCGGATTTACGTTCTAAAGGGTGTCTTTACACCTGGAACAACAATTTGGTGTGGAGCAAATTAGACAGAGCTATGGTCAATTCTAGTTGGCTATTGGAGGGATTCTTTGCCGAAGCAAATTTCCTAACTCCTTCGTGTTTTTCGGACCATTCGCCATGTATAGTTTCCCTCTTCCAGCAATCTGAAAAGAGAAGGAAAAGTTTTAAATTCTTCAACATGTGGGCTGCTCATCATGAATTTACAGACATTGTTCGACATAGTTGGGCTGACCAGATCCGTGGAACAAAGCAATTCATCCTATGTCGTAAACTCAAGCTCCTAAAAGGCCCCCTTAGGATTCTTAATAAACGCAGCTTTGCTCATATATCTTCCAGGGCAGAAAATGCAAGAAATTTATTATCACAGGCACAGCTGGACCTTCATGATCATCTCTCGAATGCTGAGTTACAGATTGAAGTAGCTGATCTTCAGAAAAAAGCAATCTTTCTCTCCGAGGCTGAAAGAAGTTTCTTCTTCCAGCAGGCTAAAACAAAATACATTATCCAGGGGGACAGATGCACGAAATTCTACCATGCTTTGGTCAAAAGGAATATCAAACGCAACCATATTATCTCGGTTTGTAAAGAGGATGGTTCACGTACTACTTCTTCCCAGCAGGTGGCTGATGAATTCGTTAAGTATTACCATGATCTACTTGGCTCATCAGACATTACAGTTCAGATTTCTGATCAGGTTCTTGGCCTTCGTCCGAAGGTGTCTCCTGCCCAATCTCTTGATTTAATCAGGGATATTTTACCACAGGAAATTAAGGATGCATTGTTTGACATTGGCGAAGATAAATCTCCCGGTCCTGATGGTTTCTCCTCCTGTTTCTTTAAAAAGGCCTGGCATATTATCGGGGATGACTTGTGTGAGGCAGTTTCAGAATTTTTTAGTTCGGGCAGGTTGCTGAAACAGATTAACCATACTGCTATTGCTCTTATTCCTAAGTCCAACCATACTGATTCTGTGGGGGATTTTAGACCCATATCATGTTGCAATGTTGTTTATAAGATTATTTCAAAAATCTTAGCCTCTCGGTTAGCCAGCGTGCTCCCAAAGATAGTGGACTCGGTATAATCCGCCTTCATTCAAGCGGAACATGATCGAAAATGTGCATCTTGCACAAGAATCGCCAAGCCAATAATACAACCGTAAGTGGGTTTCCCCTGGTGTGCTTAAGATTGATCCGAGGAAAGCGTATGATATGGTTAATTGGGATTTCTTGCACGCGATACTGGAAGGACTGGATTTTCCGCCATTGTTCATAGGCTGGATTTTGGAGTGTGTGACAACTACCTCTTATTCCATTGCTATTAATGGCAATCTGTTTGGGCACTTCAAAGGCAAATGTGGGCTTCGTCAAGGTGACCCCCTTTCCCCGTTTCTCTTTGTTTTATGTATGGAATATCTCTCTAGATTATTCAAGTTGAATACGGCTCCCAATAGTGGATTCAATTTTCATCCTAAATGTGGGCCATTAAATATTACCCACTTGGCCTTTGCGGATGATTTATTGTTATTTGCGAGAGGGGACTATACTTCAGTTGCAATCCTCATGAATTCTCTTCAGCACTTTGGTGAAACTTCTGGATTGAAAGCAAATGCGCTGAAATCTGCTCTTTATTCGGCTGGGATTTTTGGATTGGATCTTCAACTTATTGTTGAGCTTACTAATTTTCCTCTTGGCTCTTTGCCTTTCCGCTATCTTGGAGTTCCTATAGCTGCGGAAAGACTTAAGGTTATCCACTATGCGCCTTTTATCGACAAAATTTCACAATACATCAATCAGGACTTCAAATCCTTGTCTTCTGTTGGTGGCCGAGCGGAATTGATTCGAAAGCGGTGCTCGAGGGAGTGGAATGTTTCGCTTTTCGATCTTTCCTATTCCGTAGCACGTGATTGTGTAATCACTTCACTTTGCGTAAAATTTCTTTGGGGATTTAGAAGGCCTTTAGTGGCATGGAAAGACGTGTGTCTACCGAAACGCGAAGGGGGGCTGGGCTTCCGGGACATCAAATGCTGGAATTTAGCATTATTGTCCAAATCCGCATGGAACTTTCATATGAAGAAGGATTCTCTTTGGGTCAAATGGGTTAATCATTTTTATTTCCATGGCTGCTCGTTTTGGGACTGGACTCCACGCAAATCTGACTCCCCTTTGCTCAAGAAAATCTGGGAAATTAGGCAGCAGATCTGCCGGATTGAAGGTGATGCAGTGATCGGCCAAACAGACCGGTTTTTTGAATTCGTAATCATGCCATGGATTTCTTTGTCTTATGACTACTTTCGTGCTAAGCAATCGGTTAAATCTTGGTCTTTGGATGTTTGGAAGTCTTATCTTTCCCTAAGCATTCCTTTATTCTTTGGTTGACAAATCGACTCCAAACCGCTAACTAAAGATAAATTGCTATTCCTTGACATTAATAGAAGTCATGTTTTCTGCGCATGGTGTCGAGGATGAATCCAAAGACCATTTGTTTTTTTTTCGGTGTTGCTTGAAAGAAGAAGTTTGGGCTGCAATCGATTTTGGTTGAAAATTACAAGATTGATGTCTACTATCTCTAGTGCCCTCAAATGGATGAAAAAGGAAGCTCGGGGTTCAACTTGGTTCAATGGTCAAGAGATTGGCATTCGCTTCAATCTACCAATTATGGATGACTAGGAATTCTCGTATTTTTGAGGGTCTCAAAATTACCCCTAGTGCGATTGTTCGGAAAATCAAAACATATGTATACTGAGTCTTATTTACTTTGTATCCAAATGTTTTGATTGATTATCACTGCTTTCTAGGGCTCCCTTTCATGTACATTGTTCTTTTATTTTGATTCTCCTGTATGCCTCGTGTGTATATCTTTAATTGTAATTATTTAGCTTTTATAGTCGTTTATTTTGCTCTTTGATGTTCCCCCAATAGGACATCATATCTGTACTCTTTTCTGCTAGCCTGGGGATGCCCAGTGTATTTGTACTTTTCTTGATCGATTAATATATTTACATTTCCGATCAAAAAAAAAAAGAAAAATGAGAATGTCTAAACTGTATCTCAATTGTTTGATCCACATGTAAAATTTCAAAATTATAAATACAATACAGTGACTGAGGCTCAATTGAAGCAATAACTAATTTTCTCCATTGTTCCGCAAGATCCATTTTTTCTCAGTTTTGCCATTCCTTATCCAATTCAAATCCAACTCCAACTCCAGAGGGCAACTATAGTTACCATCATGTAAATTAATTTTCTTTTTTCAGTCCTTTTTTCTTCCTCTTTCCCAACTTGGTGTTCAATATGCTTTCCTTGAAAACCCACCAACATGCAAAGAAAGATTGAATTTTTTTTCTCTATTTTCTTGAGTTTCCGCCATAATCCATAAAGTATAAATTGAAAAATTATCAGTTTTTGATGAACCTAGATGAAAAAACTCAATTTGAATTGAAATTAAAGTTGGTTGTTTTTTACCCAGAAATTAGGGGGGAAAAGAGAGAGAATTTGGTGCAAATGGTCCTTAACCTTTGCCCTTGCAAAAATAGTCTCCAACGTTTGATTTTTTGCACGGATGTCCCTAATCTATGTAGTTTTAGTGCATGATTCGTATTTATTTGATAAAAAAGACTCATATGTCCTTCATTTTAATTAGAGAAAATTGTAGTTGTGTTTTTAACTTTTGTAAAATGTGCAAAAAAATCCAATACATTTATTTAATAACATTCAATATAGCGTACTAAATACAATTTTATAGTCGTGTCAATTAAATTATTGTTCTTTAAGTATATGTAATTGCTATGTGATATGAAAAACTTAAATAAAAATTAAGATAAATAAATAATAAAATGACGTTTGTAATTTTATGGCATTGAACTAATCTTATTATATTTTTGTTCATATAAAAATATAAATAAAAATTATTTTACAAATTTTGTGTTCTTTATTTTCGAATTATAATAAAATGATAAATTAAAATATGAACAATACAATTGGAGCTTTAATATTTGTAGTTAATAAATGAATAACTCAATTAAATAAAAGTACTTGAAGATCAAATTTGTGACAATTTTATTTTTCTTTTTTGTTATAACCACAAAATAAAAAGTTTAAATTTTAAATAATGTAATTACTTAATAATAATATTACTATTGTAAAATTATGGAATAATTATTAATAACTACTTAGTCTTATCAGGATACTTAGATAAGCCTTATTTTGCTTGTATCTAAATCAGTTTGTAATTGTATTTGGAACCCTATAAATATGGGTCCATAGTTATAACAAAATTACACAATTTATTTCCTTCTTATATTTTCCTTTTTTCTTCATTTAATTTTATAACAATCAATAATTTTATTTAACATGCTTGAAAATAATTAAGAGCTTAAATTTTAGTTATTTCATAATAGTTCTAAAATATACAAAAAAAAAAATTAGGTACATCGATTCGCTCAATAAAGTCTTAAAAAAAATCATTAGTTTACTTTAATTTTTATAAAAAAAAAAAAAAAGGTACCGGACCCATTGTCACCTTTTGGAAATGTTACAAAACCAATTGTAATTTTTATAATTAAAATTAAAAGATATTGTTATTTTTCATCAAATAATGATTAATTGCGCACCAAAACATTTAGATTAGGGACGTCCGTGCTAAAAATAAACGTTAAAGACCATTTATAAACTAAGTGCAAATGTTAATTAGTGACTATTTGCACCAAATTCTAAAAAATTCTCTCAAACGTTGAGTTTCAAAACATTTTCTTCTTATAATTCTATAATTGGAGGGGGGAAAAAAAAAGTATGGATTAATGTAGAGAGAGGGAGTGTGTCATGAGAGAGTGAGGAATTTAATTCTAAATTCAATTCCTTGTTTATATCTCATTATCGAATGATGATACACATAAAGAGAATAATGTAATTCTAACTTATTTTATTTATTAAGGAGGACTCACATAAATTATTATGTTTGATATTAATTGATGTCACATGAGCATTGCTTAGAATAAGATATGCAAAGTTGCTTAAGAGATGAGTTCTCCTAGTTTAAATATGCTCGAATCTGACAAATTCAAGCACTTTTGAGCTCAATTAGATTGGAATTACCGTCGTCAACGTATTTTTCGATTAAAAAACTATTTTGTCAAGAAAGAACATATTTTTAATGTAAAAGATATGTAGTTTTGTGACAATAATTCTCTTGGCAGAAAGAAGATATTTTTTAATCCTTAAAACTCAAGAAAATAGAGAAACAAATTCTCTTTAAATAGAGAAGGAGATCTCCTCCTTGACAAATTGGAACAGCTTTTCATTGTTCTCCTTTGATCGGTCTGATCAGCTAAACGTTGCTATTTGTGCGGAATTATATGCAGGTGGTGATGAAATTTTAAGTGTTATTGTGTTTGTCTTCACCAAATAATACAGGTAAATTATTCTTAACTACATTTACAAAGGAACGTACAGAACATATATTCTATTATTTGTTAGTGCTTATAAATACTTATAAACATGTCAAACATCATTTTTATAATCTACAAAAAGCTTTACCACGTGGTGGAATTTAACATTTGCCTATAACATGGTCTTTCAATCACAAATGATAATTATTTTGAGAAGTTGTGCAATACATCATCAAGGTTTTTGCAAACAGAACAATTTTTTTTAAATAATCCATGCTAATAAATCATTAAAATTCTTGTAAGAGCTTCCTCCTTCTCTAACACTATTCAAAATCTTTGTTTGAAGATCCAACACTCTTTCTTTAAATCCTTCATCACCCAAGACTCGTTCCAACTTATTCTTAATTTCTTCACGTCTTATGATTCCATTGTCATCTTTATTCAATTCCAATCCAATCTTCAAATAATCACAAATGTAGCTCTTATTAAACATCTGATCTGTGAAATATGGCCAACACAGAAAAGGGATTCCATTGCTTATGCCTTCAATGACAGAATTCCAACCACAGTGGCTAAAGAAACATGCAACAGAAGGATGGGATAAGACTTTTTGCTGAGGTGCCCAACTCACTATCCGCCCCCGAAGGTGCACTCTTTCCTCAAAACCTGTTGAAGATCAAAATTATGCACGTGTCGAATTTTTGGGGATAAAAATGATTTAGGCATGCATACAACACGAGTGTTGAGTACAAAATTCAAATAAATAAATATCAATTTTTTCTAACAGTTTAAGTTTTTAAATCAAGTGGTTGATCAAAACCTATTGGGTATGCATTATCAGCGTCTTCAGTTATGTTTTGCCGCACAACCCACAAGAATGGTTTGTTGGTGAGTTCAAGGCCAAGAGCCAGTTCTTGGAAGTGATTCTTATCAAATGTTGTGAAACTCCCAAATGCAACATAAATGACAGAGTTAGGAGGATGCTGATCAAGCCATGCAAGGCAACCTGTCGAACACAAAATTCAAAATAAAGAAAGTCTTTAGACGAGATATGGTTTAACATGACATCAAAGCAGATATGGGTCGTGACTTTCAACTTTCAAGTCTCGTTGCCATACATTTATGGAAATTGTGTACGTGTTAGCCCTTTGATGAAAAAAATAAATACAGTACATGAGGGATTGGTTCAGCACAACCTGAGTCTTCTTGCCAGAAGTGACCTGCTGATTTTCCGAGCCGATTACCCGCGAGAAGAGGGCCAATGGGTAAAATGTCAGGATAAGAGGCAAATGTCCCGGGCTCCAAACAATTGGAAGAGTTGGAAATCATTCTATCTGCCAATTTTGTTGCATTTATACCTTTTACCAAGAATTTGAAGACAAGTTTCTGTGTCACTTCGTCGCTTAAACAAGCCCAATTAAATTCCGTAGTTTTAATGGCAGGCATCGTTGGTGAAAGCTGAACGCTCTGATTTATCATGGGTTGTCCTGCAAAAAAAAGTTGAACAACAATACTAGTAAAAATATATAAAAATTAATGGGATCTCTATAGTGAAATTGGAGTGGAAAATATCTCATGAACTGAAATGCTTGTCCAAATTTAAGTCTATTTTCGGTTTCTCAATTAGGATTCTAGCTCCTTTAAGAGATATCAAGAACGGAAGGATTAAAGTAGAGACAAGTATAATATTTAACAAAGACATGTTTGGGAGTCTTTATAAATACTTATAAGTTGGATAATCATCATTTTTATCTGTATAGTCCACTATTTATAATTCAAAAAAAAAAAAAAAATTACCAAACACTTAAAATCAAAGAAAAATCACATCATGGCGTGAGAGACACCGATTTAACTACCATGTGAAAAATTATTATTAGGACACAATTTCTCTCACATCCCAAACCCCAAGTACACTCATAAAATACATAAAGGGATAGCACAAAGTATTCATATGTAAGTTCCTATTTGATTCAACTCAAAATCAATTGTTTAGCAAAAGTTGATCATTTCAATTGTTCAAACTTCAATTTTAATCACACATTCCAAGAGACACACAATATTTATTTACTTTCAACTACACATTACATCAACTTTTATCAAAATATGCTAAAACTTTTATCAAAAAGTTTGTCAAACGGACCTAAGTATGTATGACCATCCCAAAAACTAAGATTGAATTCAAGTGCATAGGAAATTCCTACATATATATATACTTTTCAACAACATAAGCATGTTTGGCATAGTATACTTTAAACTCTCTTTTTTCACAATCATTAAAGACCACATATTTTATGGGATCCACAGCTTTTATCGACTTTTCAACCACATATTTCAATTATGTTTGTTAAGTACTTATAAGCTAGTCAAATATCATTTTTATCTACACATTTCGTATAACTCACAACTTTTACCCTCTTTTTATCCACTACTTATAATCTTAAAAAATCTTTACCAAACTTTCGATCAAAAAAAAAAAAAAATCTTTACCAAACATATTCTTAACACCAATTTTTTTTTCAAAATCTACTAAAAAAATACTTTTAAACTCTACCAAACATATACTAGGTGTAGTTGAAACTGTACTGACCATCAGTGTCTATGACCCCATCATCAATAAGGCTAGGAATTTTGAATAGCAAGGCAAATAAGGCTGCTGCCGCTGGCCAAAAAGCTACTTTCTTGATTCCCATTTTCTCCGCAACCTCCAGAGCCCATCCCACGCAGACATCGGCAATTAAACAGCTGATTTTATTACTTTCTGAGCCATTGATCTGTTCAATAAGAGTCATGAGCTCAGCTGGCATGACCTCGATAATTGATCCCCAACACTTTACCCCATCATTTCTGTCGTCCGAGGATTCTAATCCGTCAGGTAAAGAAACCATTTGTATGAGTTCTCGTACGTTGTCTGTCTCCGGCATTGCTCTGATGACACGTTCATGAGTGAACTCAGTGTTCACAAATGTGACCTTGAAGCCATTTTTTGCTAAATTCAGTGCAAGTTCCATAAGGGGAATCACATGGCCTTGTGCTGGAAATGGTATAAGCAAAACATGAGGGTTTCTCATTTCCACCCCCCCCCCCCCCCTTTTTTTTTTTGGTTACCTCGATTCTTTATCTACTCATAAGTTCAATGTCTACTTGTATTTGTTGACAGAATTATTGTATCTTTCGTACACTTTAATGAGTGGTGGCTTGGTGCTGGTGGGATTGAGAGATCCTGGACCAGCTAGAGGTTGTTATAGATTTGTGCATTAATTGTTAGAAATAAAAATCTTTATATTCTTTAATGTTTTATCATCAACCACCCACCTCCTCACGTCGCAAGTGGGTTGCTTATCCCTGCAAGAGATCATTGGCGATACATAATTAAAGAAACCATTTATCATATCATAATTACCAAGTATGATTAATTCGAAAAATACCTATCTCCATTGATGTTAAAATTGAGAGGGTTGGATCTTCCGCATCTAATCACCCCAATAAGACTTAATGGAATCTCTGTCTATAATGGTGTAGAAGAAAAAGCAAAAGTTGTGATTGACCTGGGGACCATAACTATTTATTATATTTTGTATATCCTAGTTCAATTAGAAGTCCACCAATCATAATTAGACTAGGATTCTTGGTCTCTACACATTACTGAGTCCATACTCGCCCACATGTTTCGAGGACCCAATCAACAGATCACTTAATGACCCTATTAATTAGATAGCTCATATAATTGCAATACAATATGTAGCCCATTATAGAGATAAAAAAATCCAACAATCTCCCACTTGAGCTACATATGTTATCCGAAACAATTATATTTTAAACTTTATGTGTACACTTAAATTGCTATCTTGCTTGAAACATCTCCATACAATCTGGTCCATCTACTATATCAGCATGAGATCAAAGCGGCCTTCATCACATTAATCGGTAACTAAACCCATCAATGGTCATCATACCAACATATTTAATGACATAGACCGAGTATGGATGTGTAGCATGGAAATTATATGCAATGTGATCTTAACCCATGTCTATTTCCAATTGGTCCTACTTTATTCTTTAGTGAGATCATGCCAAAGCTTTCCAATTTTAATGTTAAACTACAAATGGAAAGACCAAATTCAGAGATTGGTAACAACTATTATACTTTATTCTGCAGAAAATAATCATAAATTGTGTCTATTACTGAAAAGCATCAAAATAGAAACTCCCACTAAACCAGCACATCATCAAACGATACAACACCCGTATGAGCTAAATGCTCGTGAAACACCTTGGGCGGTAAACCCTTTGTGAGCGGATCCGTAATTATAGAGTTTGTGCCAATATGCTCTATAGACACATGACTACTCTCGAACTCTCTTTTTAACAACAAGAAACTTGATGTCTATGTACTTCGACTTCGTAGAGTTTCTATTCTTTTTTGAATATAGCACAGCCGATTTATTGTCACAATATATCATCAATGGTCTTTCAATACCATCCACAAAACGCAGCCCAGTGACAAAATTTCGCAGCCATATCCCATGATTAGATGTCTCATAACAAAGCTATGAACTCAACTGCTATAGTGGATAGAGCTATGAGCGTCTTAACACTCTTCCATGATATAGCTCCTCCATCCAAAGAGACAAATATAGTCCAATGTGGATCTCTTCATCAGATTGGCATCCAAAGAAAATCGAGTCGAATACCTAATGATCTCAAAATGATCGACTTCCGATAGGTAAGCATGAAATCTTTTGTTCTCTCAGAAACATTGCATAACCCTTTTGCGCTTTCTAATGATTCATCCTGTGGTTATTTAAATATCTCGCTTAATAATCCCACTATGAACGCTATATCCGAACACGTACATAGTTGAGCATACATAAGACTCTCTATAGCCGACGCATAAAGAATCTTTTGCATTTCTTTAACCTCAACCTCATTCTTGGGGCATTGACTGATGCTGAACTTATATCCTTTAGCAATGGGCGTATCTCATGGTCTACAATCTTTCATGTCGAATTTGCTAAGTACTCTTTCGATATAGCTCTTTTGTGATAACCTAATGATACCCCAAGAGTGATCTCGATGTATCTCAGTATGCCTAATACAAAAGAAACGTCCCCAAGATCTTTCATTTCAAAATTCTTAGTTAGAAATCTCTTGATTTCGTGCAATAAGCCTATATCACTACTAGTTAGCGTTATATCATCGACATATAATACCGTGAAGATATATTTACTCCCACTGAACTTATGGTACACACAATCATCAATCAGATTTACCTCAAATTCAAACGAGATAATGACTTGATGAAATTTATAATACCATTAACGGAAGCTTGCTTGAGACTATAGATAAATTTCTTTAGTCTCATACCATTTTCTTTGGATCACTTGATACAAAGTTTTCTAGTTGCACCATATATATCGTTTCCTCAATATTACTATTGAGAAATGTATTCTTTACATCCATCTGATGTAGCTCTAAATTAAAATGAGCTACTAATACCATTATTATCCTGAAAGAGTCTTTCGATAAAACCGAGAGAAAGTATTTTTTATAATCAATGCCTTTTTTCTTAATGAAACCCTTGACAACAAGACGAGCATTATATCTCTCAACATTGCCTTTTGAATCCCTCTTGGTATTAAATATTCATTTGCAACCAATGGGTTTCGCACCTTCAGGCAATTTAACGAGATCTCAAACGTCATTGTCTTTCATGGTTTCATCTCATCTTCCATGGCATCAACCCACTTTTGAGAATCAGAACTTTGTTTGGCTTGATGGAAGTTGATTATATCATCTTCCACCACTCCTATGTCAACCTCATGTTCTTGGAGAAAGATGATATAGTCATCCAGAAACGCCATTCTCCTTTCTCTAGTGGATCTACACATTGGCATTTGTTCTTGAGGTTGTTGAATTTGCTCATCAAGAGCAACAACTTCATTTTGGATAGGAAAGTTGTCGACATTGTCTTGATAATCTGAATTCACTTCATGAACAATGTTAGTAATTTGATCATTTTCAATAGTGACAGCAGTAAGAGAAATGAGTTCCTCTTCAAAGACAATTCTTAACCTTATCTTTTCCTCCAAACTCAACATCCTCAAAGAATTTTGCATTTATAGTCTCGAAAAGGACCTAGTCGAGGATTATAGAATTTATAACCCCGGACCATTCTCGGGTATCCAACAAAATAGCATCTTCTGAGCTCTTGAGTCCGGTTTCTTTTCACTTAGCCTATAAGGCCTCGTTTCAACCGGACATTCCCAAATGTGCAAGTGCCTTATACCGTGCTTTTGTCGATCTAAAGTTTATAAGGGTTTTAGTTATCGCTTTATTTGGAACCTCATTAAGGATGTATGCTACGATTTTTAATGCTTTTCTCTATAGGGATTTTGGTAAAGAAGAATGACTAATCATTTTTCTCACCGTGTCCTTAATAATAACCTAAAAGTCCCTATAGTCTCAATCGCAATCGCAATCGCTTTGCCATGCCGCCACAAAGATGAATTTTTTAGCATCAATTGGTTGTTGGCTCTACAGGCAACCCTGTATAGACACACTTATGTGAGTGGTAGCACCAGAATCCATCCACCAAGTGTGTCTAGGTACAGAAGCTAAATAAATTAACTTCAGAACAAACCATAGCTAGAAGCATACATTTCTTAATACGCTGTGCAGCGTAATTGGGGCATTCTTTAATTATGTGTCCACCCTTTTTACAAAAGTAACAAGTGAACTCCTTATCCTGTTTCTTTCGCACTTTATGTTGTGGTACCCCAAGTGCAGTTTACTTTTTTCTTTTTATTTTCTTGTCTTGAGGAGTGGTTGTTATGTTAGTACTTTCAGTCCTCTCACGCTTAAGTCTTTTCTCTTCTTGCACACAGTGAGATATGAGCTCATTAAGAGTCCATCTATTATTTTGGGTGTTGTAACTCACTTTAAATTGACGGTATTGTCCAAGAAGGGAAATCAAAACCAAATGCACGAGCAAGTCCTCGAGATGACTCTAACTTTAGTGCCTTTAGTTTGGAAGTGAGATTAGACATTTCCATAATGTACTTCATTACGTTCGCTTTCCTTTTATACCTCATTGAAACAAGATGATCCAAAAGATGAATTTTTTCAGCTTTTTCGTTTTTTGGCAAAAAATGCTTTTCATTTTTTTAAAGGAACATTTTAGCATTTTCCTCCTCAGACATAATGCCCCTAAATGTTTCTGGAATGGAACGTTTCATGATCATAAGACTTGTGCAGTTAGAACGATACCAATTTTTCAAGTCTCTTTTATCTTCAGTGGAACTTTCATCAGTAAGAGTTGGAGGACGTTCTATCCGAAGCACAAGGTCAAGATCCATGTGATCGAGAACAATCATAACGTTCTCTTTCTAATTCTTAAAATTTGTGCCAGTAAGCACATGGATAAAATTAATGTTGGCAGATATTGTAGAAGCAGAAGCAGAAACTTAAAACGAGAGAATATATTGCTGGCAGATGATCGGAGCAGATCCGGTGGTTTTCTCCAATGGAATTTTTTTGAGTTTTGGACGGGTTATCCGGTGGTGGTTGGTTGTTTGGACAAGAAGAAAATTCAATGAAGAAGAATACTCATGTTTGGCTACATGGATAGATCTTGTTTGGTTCAACGGATATGTGCTGTATGGAAAGTAATTAAAATTTTTATTTGTGACAAAGTTATTTTTTTTTTATATTGTAACGATAAAATTAAAGTTTAAATTTTAAATAATATGATTACTTAATAATAATAAAATAATTTTAATTAGCACATTCGTTAATAATTATGAGCTTAAATTTTAGTTATTTTATAATAGTTCGTAAAATATACAAAATAATTTAGTATATTGTCAATTTATTAGTTTTTTTTTAATTTTTTTTAATAAAAAAATTAAAGTATCGGACTCATTTTCACTTTTTTAAAGGTTAGGAATCCAATTGTAAATTTCTTTAATTAAAAGTAAGGATATTTTTGTCTTTTTCATCAAATAAGGACCAATTGTACACCAAAATATAATTATAGATTATGGACTATTTGCGCCAAAAAAAGGTAAAAGTTAGAGACCATTTACGCCAATTAAAAGAAAAATATAAATTGACAATTTTACCCAACTAATAAAGACAAAAAAAACATGAGAGGAACCATTTGCGCCAATTTTGGAAAGGTTTTAACAGATTTTTAACTAATCCGTAAAAGGACCAATTGCGCACCTAAATGAATAGGTTAGGGACCATTCCGCCAAAAATGAAAGGTTAGAGACCATTTGCGCACTAATGGCATACATTAGGGACCATTTACGCCAATTTCCCTATTTCAAATTCTTTCAAGGCATAAGGTATTCAATCGGGTTTAGTTGAGAATTTGTTCTTGTAAAATGTCTAGCATTTGATTCTGTCAATCATTGTAAATTATAAATAAAGGATTAGAATTTTGAAATATATATTATATCATTGCAACAAATAAAACTACTTATATAATGGGACTCCGCTTCTTTAGTTGTCCACCCACGTTCGCTATAGTTCATGTCAAAGAAAAATTTGATCTCACAAGGTAGCTCTTTTGTAAGCGGATCCTCTGTTTAAAAAAAAAAAAAATTGATTGTATATGATTCATTGTCAACTACCAAGCATATTAATTAGTTGTTGAAAACGATTTTTAATGACCAAGTTTATTGGTCGTGAATAGTAATTTTAACGACCATCTAATATTGGTTGCAATTTTTTCACTTTTAACGACTAAAATAAGATGGTCGTTAACTTATTCTAAATACAACCAATTATTCACCATCAAATATATTGTTTTGGTCACCGATTGTTTTGGCGGGTTTCAAGGTTTTGGCGTCACACATGCAACGACCAACTTTACATTAGTTGTAGAACATAAAAATTTACAACTAATGTCGTGGTTGTTAACACTCATCTCAAACTAGCCCAAAATACAATAGTTTGTGACACACTATTTACTTACTAAACATTTATTACGGTAGTTGATAAATATTTGTAACGATCATATTTATTTGATCGTTAAAAAAAGTAGTTGTTAATTCTCATTTTTCTTGTGGTCATAAATGAAAATTAAAGAAAAGAAAACTGAAAAGATTAAAACAAATTAACTCAAAGGTTAAATCTCCACCCACCCACAAGGTTCAATCCTTTAAAAAAGTTAAATATTGAATTACAATAGTCCCACAAACACAATATCGAATTAGGTTCAGCTCATTACGAGTAGGGCTAGTAATGAACATGCACTCTTATCTTGATTTTAGTAAGAATCTATAGGAAATAGAAAACTCTCATAGCCACGGCCCATCACAACTCTTACATAGGTGAATCCACCAAGAGTACGCCTCGATACTCATTTAGGATTAAACCCTTCTTAATGTCACAATAATTAACACTATCACCATAGAGATTGGAATTAATAAGTTAGTACTATATGAACTTTTTAAAATATTATCTATTTTACTTAGCAAATTTATTTTAGGTATCACTAAAGTATCAAGATGCTCTAATTAAGTAGTCCCAAAAAGTAATAAAACCTTAAATTTTTTTTTTCAAGAAGCAGTGTTATGAGTTTTGATGCAGAGGCCGCCAATGATATTCAAATATAATTTTTGTATGTATATGTGTGTGTGTGTCTATGTATGTAATTGTCATGAATTATGTTGATTAAGGCCTAGGACGAGGTAGCACGGTGACTAAATTTAATAATATCATCTTAGCGCAATGGGTCGCCTTTTTCGTGCTTTTATTATCGTCCAATTCAATGAGTTTAACCTGTACACACTAGTACTTTTTTTTATCTGTAAACTGATAGATTCTAGTTTCGGGCACTGGGCCCAGTTTTTGGACCCTATGTTGAGTAAGGGTTCCAAAAAGGCAATCATTTAATAACATTCTTATAGTCTGTCTTATCTTGATCTAATCGCCTGGGAAGAACCATAAAGAAAGAAAGAGGGAACTCAAAGAGAAACTCCAAACTGAGAGCTTATAACAAAAGGTTATACATCTTTTGGTTGTTAGAAAACTAACGCGCGCCTACCACTGGTTCCAGTACTGGAATCATACATCGGTGAAATAAAAAAGCAATATACAAAATATTGCATATCAAGTGCATCTTGAACTTCGTAAGATCACAATTAAGTCACGTAATTTTTATTTTTATTTCAATCATACCGACTATCACTACTTTCCTCTCAAAATAAAAATCATATAATTTACTAATAGAGTTGGATAGAAAATTGATTGAAATGAATGGATAAATTAAATAACTCGAATTGCCTTACTCAAACATGTTTTCCAATTGAAAATTTTATTCATAATTAAGTAAGTCACGATACATATCTTTTTCTTCTCCAATCAATGCTAAAAATGATTTAAAAGAGTCGAACAAAAGAAAGTTCGATAAAATAGTGCTAAAAATTATTTATCTTGTTTTTAAGGCGAGTGGAAACAAATTAAAGAAGCTTAAAAGGTGTGAAACAATACTATTGCTAGCAAAGACATATTTTTAATGTATTTATAATCCTCTTGGAAGAAAGAAAAATATGTTTCAATCCTTAATCCATGCTACAAAATCATTAAAATTCTTGTAAGAACTCCTCCTTCTCTGACACCATTAAGAATCTTTGCTTGAAGATCCAACACCCTTTCTTTGAATCCTTCATCACCCAAGACACGTTCCAACTTATTCTTAATTTCTCCACGTCTGATGATGCCATTGTCATCTTTATTCAATTCCAATCCAATCTTCAAATAATCACAAATGTAGCTCTTATTAAATATCTGATCTGTGAAATATGGCCAACACAGAAATGGAATTCCATTGCTTATGCCTTCAATGGTAGAATTCCAACCACAGTGGCTAATGAAACAAGCAACAGAAGGATGAGATAGGACTTTTTGCTGCGGCGCCCAACTCACCATACGCCCTCGATGGTGCACTCTTTCTTCGAAACCTATTGAAGATAGAAGAATCTTTTAGAAGAGGTCGTTTAATGTGGTAGTAAAGATCCACATCCACTAAATTATGAAAAATGCGTACATGCCAGGATTTTGATGGCGTGCGAGTGTTCAATACAAATTTTAAATAAATAAATGTTTTGTTCTCTAACAACTACGTTAGAGCCAGTTTGAAAAAACTCATTTTTTGCCAAAACTTCTACCGAACATTGTCCGTTAAATGAAGGGGTTTAATGGAACCTGTTGGGTATGCATTGTCGACATCTTCAGTTATGTTTTGCCGCACAACCCACAAGAATGGTCTATCGGTGAGTTCAAGTCCAAGAGCCAGTTCTTGGAACTGATTGTGGTCAAATACTGTAAAACTCCCGAATGCAACATAAATGACTGAGTGAGGTGGTTGTTGATCAAGCCATGCCATGCAACCTATTGAACACAAAATTAAAATAAACATAACTTTTAGACAAGGTAGTTATGGTGTCAGAGTTGTTCGAGTGAGAGTGATTGCTCCCCATGTAAAAGAAATAATAAATTCAGTATTTTGTCACAGATCAAATAAATTTGCCTGTTTTCTCGGACAATTTAAACTTTTAAATAAGGCATTTAATCCAACCTGAGTCTTCTCGCCAGAAGTAGCCTGTTGATTTTCCGAGCCGGTTGCTTGCCAGAAGAGGGCCTATGGGTAAAATGTCTGGATATGAGGCAAATGTACCTGACTCCAACCAATTTGATGAGTTGCTTATCAGCCTGTCTGCCGATTTTGTTGGGTTTACAATTTTACCAATTGTTTGAAGACGAGTTTTCGTGTCAGTTCATCACTTATACAGCTCCAATACAAATCCATTGTTTTCATGACAGGCATCGTTGGCGAAAGTTGAATTTTCTGGTTTTTCATAGGTTGTCCTGCAAACAGGTTCATCATAGTAATAGTACAAGAATACAAAAGAAAATTCATACAAGATTAAAAAAATAAAAAATAAAAACTCCATATCAAGGATATATGTGAGCGGTGAGCCTATTTACAGATTCACTATGAGGATCTTCTCTTTCATAAGTCATATCCACAACACACATCCTTCATCAGCGACCAATTTATGTCAAATCTGCCAAAAAAGTAAAAACTTATCAATATGTATATGCTTTAAACTGTAGTTACCATCGCGGTCTATGATTCCATCATCAATAAGGCTCGGAATTTTGAATAGCAGTGCCAATAATGCCGCGGCGGCAGGCCAGAAAGCTACTTTCTTGATTCCCATTTTCTCCGCAACCTCCAGAGCCCATCCCATAGTGGCATCAGCAATTAAACAGCTGATTTTTTCACTTTCAGATCCATTAATCCGCTCAATAAGAGCCTTCAGTTCACCTGGCATGACGTCGAAAATGGACTCCCACAACTTTCCGATTTCACTTCTGTCATCAGAGGATTCTAACCCGTCAGGTAAAGAAACCATTTGTATGAGTTCTCGTACGTTGTCTGTCCCCGGCAATGCTTTTGATAACTCGTTCATGAATGAACTCAGTGTTGACGAATGTGACCTTGAAACCATGTTTTGCTAAATTGAGTGCAAATTCCATAAGGGGAATCACATGGCCTTGTGCTGGATATGGTATAAGCAAAACGTGAGGGTTTCTCATTGTTTTTCCTTTCTTTTTCCTTTTCTTTTTCTCCTTCAAATGTTTAGGATTCTTGATGGTATTTGAACTTGTTGACGTCTGAATTTGACTATCAATAAGTTTGGTAAAGATTTTATAGATCACAAAGATTGATTCTTATAGAATATATGCAATTAATTGACTTGAAAAACAATATCAATCAATTACAATGCACCCCGCTACCACATATGGAACATCGCCGGTGGTGATAATTTACATTATTCTTTAATGAGTGGTGCCGGTGGAAATGAGAGAAAATATCCTAGACCAAGTAGAGATTGATATTTTTGCAAGATGTAGCAGTCGGTGAAGAGATTTTAAGTTTTTTTTTTTTTTTGCCAAATTAATTATTCTTGACGATGTTTACAAGGAATATGCAAAAGATTGAAAATCTATTGAATTATTGGTTTGTTGTCTTTAGGTGAATAAGAAAAGCCAAATATTATATCTCATGAAACATGTTTAAGTTGCCAACATCTTTTACATTCAAAATATCTTCAACCGACAATAAAATTATTACAAATATATTTTTATCCACATATTTCATGGAACTTATGAGTTATAAGTCTTAAAAATAATTCCATTACTACCAAACATACACTAAGAATTCTTGTCTATTAAGAGCTTGTTTGGTAGAGCTTAAAAATCTACTAAAAAGTTGAAGTCAAAGTTAACAATTATTTTTAACTACACATTTACAGGACCCACAATTTTTATTATTTTTTCAACTACATATTTTATCAACTTTCTATCAAATCTGCTAAAGAACTTCAACAAACAAGGGCTAGATTGGATTGGATACCATGTTCTGCTTTTCAATGTAATCTCCTACGAAAGAGTCAAATTAAGCCTTGGGCAAGAGCATATGAAATTTAGTAGAACGTGTGTTTCTATTATAGGAAGATATATACTCTACCTATAGAGAGAGTGGTCTCCTTGTTGGAGGAGCACATTTTCTCAAGTAGTCTTACTATATACGATGGCTGAAGCTTGTAAACATTTCGTCTCAATACTATGGAAAGTTGTCTACTATGCCATCAGATAATTTTGGAACGTTAAATAACAATATATTATAGTACATAAAATATTTCTTATTATAAGTATATTTGTAAGTGTTTATAAGTACTTATAAGTTGTTCCAACGAAATTTGTATCCAAAACCAAACATTTGTAGGACCTACTATTTATAATTAAAAAAATTACTAATTATATTTATGTTTCATCTACTATAATGACATTTCGCCTTGAAACTAGACTAATTAAAACTCAATACATTGTAGACATCGGATAGATTTGGAACGTGGAATGGCGACAAGAGCCACTGCTCACCGCAACCGGGTCGGATTTTTGGCAACTTTGGATTATAATTACTCCGCAACCTTCCAAGGCCGCCCAACTTATGGTTTCATCGAGATGGCAAATCGGTCAAATGATTTGGAACTGCATCTAATCCATTCAACTTCTTGATAAGAATATCCATCTTCTCTCAGTATAGAGCATGTTTGGATATGCTTTTTTAAGTTTATAAGTTTGGTTAAATATAGTTTTAACTTTTATCCACACATTCTAAAAGATCTACGACTTATAATTTATATAAAAAATTATCAAAATGTTGAGATTTTGTGATCTCAAATAAACTCAGGCAAAGATAATTAAACGGACCCGTTATATCTTTATAGGCTTTGAGCCGAGGATTAAAGATAATTGTTAGTTCACTCCACAATGTGTCAACTCAAACTATATAGAAGGACTTAATGGGCCATTTGGAGGTTTTAATGTAGGGTGCTTGAACTAGACATCTTAGAAGCACAGGCATCCTCCGAAGCTGGTCATACTGTATATGATGTCACTTTTCATATTAGGGATGATATTAATAAAGGGGGGTGCGGGACATTCGTCGAGTTCGTGCCTTCTGTACCACCACAAGACTGGTTGTTCTTGGGGGGATCCCGCCCCTAAATGTAGCTAATAGGCACGCTTGTTTTTTCTTCTGTGCCCAATGTTGCTCATGTGAAAGTTCTAACAATAATATAAATCAAACAAAGAAGAGAAGAACAAAGAGGAAGAAAGAAAAACCAATCTTATTAAGCAAACGATATGATAGAACCAATCTTATTAAGCAAACGAGATAAAATAATAGATACAACTCAGATTTATACTAATACAAATCCTAACCTATATAAGGTAAAACACTCTATTATTAATGCTAACATATTACTAATAACACCCCCCTTCAAACTCACGATGCTACAACAAGAAGTATTGAGAGTTTGCCAAGCAAGAAACGAAAATGGTGGACCGAACGTGACTTTATGAAAAAAGTCGACTTCTCGCAATGATGAAGATAGTGACGAATAAGATGACGTATTTATCTCAATATGTTTCATGCGCTTATGGTTCGACAACTTCATTACAAAAGCTATAACACTAGTCCAAACATATCAAAGTAATCAAATCAAAAGAATGCAAACTTCGAAGACTAAAATTCTAGATTAACTTGATACCAAATTGACGACAGACGATCGTACAAGAACCAGAATTATAGAAAGAAGAAGAGAAAGGAAATGAGAAGAGAAGAATGGGATAGAAAGGGGAGAGAGAGAGAGAGAGAGAGAGAGAGAGAGATAAGATAGTCTTTATTCAATAATCAAATTATCAAATATCAAATTTCAGATTAACCGGAAACAAAACCAACCAAATTCCAGGTTATTTGACCAAATTCCAAATCTAAATTAATGGATGCAAATATCAAATACCGAATCTCAGATCAACAAAACCAAACAAATTCTATATTATCACCTAGATGCAAAACCAATCAAATTCCAAAACAGAACAACTAAACAAATTCTAAATTTCAAATTCCAAACTGACTTGGACATACATACCCTACACAAGACAAATAGTCCAAATAATCTAATTAGTTAAGACCAAAACAATCTGACGAACTTACTAAAAGACTCTAAAAAATAAAACTTAGCCAAATGACATTATCTAAAAGAAAAACAAAAAGACTTGGTTGTACCACTCCAAATAGAAAATTTGCGAAAAATTAGAAAATTTGACTCCAGAAAAGATTTAGAAAAAATTAGAAGAGCTTTATTTGACACAATCCACTCTAAATAAAATTTCTCTCTTCGAAAAAAAAATCAGCTTTAAAATTGATCCCTCAAGAGATTTGGATGACAATCTTGATATTTTTAATAAGATGATGTAAGATATTACAAACTGTGGTCAGATGGTAACCTGAAATTAACAAAGCTATAATTTTATTGAATGTCATTCCTGATTCATATAAGGAAGTCAAGAATGCAATCAAATATAGGAGAGAAACCCTCACACCTAACATGTCATAGACTCGAGAGAGTTGAAGGATGAAATAAATGAGAGAAAAAATGGTAAAATCCATTTTGTGATGGCTAAACCTCAATTCGGGGGGTGGAAATGGGGGTGGAGATTGGCAAAATAGTGGTGGTAATAGAAAAGGTAGAAGTTGTTCTAAGTTATAGAGGATGGCGAAAGAGAAGATGATATGGTTATGGCAAATTAGGCCATTTCGTTAGTGACTGTTATAAAGAAAAGAACAAATATATATGAGAAGATTTGAGAGAGACAAATGTAGTGACCTCTAGTGATGAATCTGGTGAGGTTTACATGCTTTTAAAATCTAAAGCAGCTGAAATTAACCTGTTTATATACTCATATATACATGAGTGAATTCTTGACTCAGGTGCATTTTTTTATGTCACATCTAATAAATTTTGGTTTGATTATTTGTATGAGTCTGATCATGGATATGTAGTTGCATGGGGTGAAGTTGCTTATTAGATTCTTGAATAAACTAATACTAATTTATGTACTTTTATTTGTAGGTAAGAGCAAGATGCTAAAAAATGGGGACAATAAGGTTTAAATCTTTTGAAGGTTTCTTTGGTATAAGGTAGAGGTTTGTTGGATCGTGATGACCAAATAAACTTTGGGACTATGATGAAATTTCCCGACTTACTTCATAGATTATGGCATGTGATTGAAGAAAATTAATAATCTCATCTTCACAAAGGATAGCCCAACAATTTAACCCAAGTCAAGTGGGCCATCTTTAGAGAAGAATCACCCTATTTTAGGTTGCCCAAGTGGCCCAGTCCCCTTTATTTTAGCCCAGTTGTATGGTACATTTGCAGTGGCTCACTTCTTCTTCTTTGTTGGTATCACTTAATCAAAGCCGTTGTATCATAAGCTTGATCTAACGGATGCCTTTGGTGGATTAAATAAGCACCCCTTGCAACAGATTTTAGAGTGGATTTTCAGTGTGAAAATAATGAAAATAAGAGAGATAGCAACGGTGGGGAATTTTCGATTATTCCCATTTTTCTTCTTTTTTTCACGTGAGGGTTTACATTCTTGGTGAGTGTTTGTTGAAGGAAAATCCTGATTTTCTTTGTAATTGTTAGAACCTCCTTGGTAGAACTCACCCACAAAAGTGAACTATTAAAGGAAGAGTGCCCAAGAAATTATAAATTACACATCCAAAGCCCATACTTTCGATGTGGGACTAGTCCCATAATTTACAATGGGAACCATAACAAACCACCACGTTCCACGATCCCGCGCCCTACGTCGGAATGGCTGGAAAAGATTTGATAAAGACATTAATGATCCGGGAGTTATGCTCATCGTTGTTGCCTTTGGTAAGGTGGATTCATCCGATAAGATCCTCAAAACACCGAGCACTAATTAGCAAGAAAAAATTGAATATTATATGCAAGATATGAATGAGAAATATGAATCTATACATGTTATGCTTGCTAAAATGAGTACGATAAAGATAAACAAGTGGAAGGACTCCATATCGGTTCGCTTTACGAAAGAAGTGTCTTTGGGTGGGATATCCGGTAGTGACAATGTAATAGGGAGAAATGGGAATGATACCAGGTTAAACCACAAACTCTCCAAGATTGATTTTCCTCAATTTTGTGGTAAAGGCCCGAGAGAATGGATGAGGAAAGCCAATAAATATTTTCGCACACCAAATACCGAAGATCCGAGGGTGGGTATAGTGAGATGTATTTGAAAGGAAAGGCGATGTGTGGTTTCATGGGTTTCACCCTAGCCATCCAAATGCCGATTGGGAGTTATTGGCCATCAAGTGCATATGAGGTTTGTTTGAAACCACCGGTGAAGAATATTGTTGAAATTGGTTGCAAAACATATCACCTTTATCCTTCATCTCCCATCTCTCTCTATCTCTCGAATCAATTCTTCTAGTCTTCTTTCTATTTCTATGAATCGCCTTCTTCACCCATTTGCCTCTATATCCGCTCTTTTCTTGATCTTTTTCTCAAGATCATCTCTGTCCTTCTCTTCAATTATATATATTGATGTTATTTGTCTCTAATGTTCAATTTTCCTCGGTGGGTCAAGCTTTTATGTTGTTAATTTGAAGTGTGGAGCTGATTGTGGTTTTCATTCATTAAGTTTTGGGGTTAAAACCATAAGAAATGGTTAACTAAACTCATGGGTTTGGATTATGAAATACAATCTGAGAAAAGAGTGGAAAATGTGGTGGTTGATGCCTTTTCAAGGAGAGAGGAGGGTGAATGCAATGCTATAACTCAGCTTATTCCAGCCTGGTTGCCAGAAGTAATAGACAGCTATGAAGATGATGCTACTGCCAAGGAGAAAATTCAAGCCCTGATGATTGGACCAAATACTGATCCATCTATACTAGTACTGCAATGGAATGCTAAAGTTTAAATCCAAGCTCTACATTGGCAATGGGAGAAACATTAGGCGGAAGATTATACAGAATATTCATTCATCTCAGGAGGAGTCACTCAGGCATTCAAACAAGTATTTTTAGAGCCAAACAACATCTTTTTTGGCCGGGGATGACACAAGAAATCAGGAATGAGGTTTTGCAATGTGATGTGTGCCAAAAATGTAAAGAGGAACACGCCCTACCCTGGTTTTCTATAGCTACTCCCGAGCCTCAAAGACTCTTGAAGTCATATATCTATGGATTTTGTGGAGGGACTACCTAAATCAAAGTACAAGGATGTAA
Organism: Forsythia suspensa; assembly: GCA_023638005.1. Taxonomy (NCBI): domain Eukaryota; kingdom Viridiplantae; phylum Streptophyta; class Magnoliopsida; order Lamiales; family Oleaceae; genus Forsythia; species Forsythia suspensa. The sequence continues at coordinate 383,860 of JALRMA010000416.1, read as the reverse complement.
TTCGTAATGGTTAACATATTTACCAAGTATTGACATTTTATTACATAAGCACACCCATTTTCAACCGTGAAGATGGCCCAATTGTTCTTCGACAACATCAAGAAGCTACATGGTTGTCCATAGTCCATCATTTCTCGCGGGGATATAGTGTTTACCAAACTTTTTCGGCAAGAATTATTCAAGCAACTGCATATAAGCACAGCATACCACCCTCAGACTGATGGTCGGACTAAAAGACTCAACCAATGCCTAGAGATGTATCTTAGGTGCATGACCTATGGCAAGCCTAAGGCATGGGCAAAGTGGATTTCTTTGGCTGAATGGAGGTGCAACACTACTTATCATACATCCATTCAAAGGACTCCTTTTGAAGCCTTGTATGGGATTCAACCTCCACAGCTTGCCATGGGGCCTTACCAGCAGACCAATATTGCTGCTGTGAATGATCTTTTACATGAGAGATATAAAATGGATCAACAATTGATAAAGAGCTTGGCACAAGCAAGAGATATGATGAAACACTATGCCAGTAAAAATAGAACAGATGGGCACTTTCAGATTGGGGATTGGGTTTATTTGAAGTTACATCCATATCAGCAGCAAACTGTGGTTAAGAGGACTGATAAGAAACTTAGTCCCAAGTATTATGGACCTTACAAAGTTGAGGAAAAGATTGTGGAAGTAGCATACAGATTGGACCTTCATGTGGGTACTAGAGTTTATCCAACATTTCATGTGTCTTTGCTAAAGAAGAAAATTGGGGACAAAAAAGTTAGGGTTGCAGAACTTCCAGTGGACACAACTACAACAATATTGGACAAGCAGCCATGGAAAGTTATGCAGTCCAATATATTCAACAAAGGAGGTGAAGCTGGAATTAAACATCTTATACAAATGGGGTGATCGATCAAGAGGAAGCTACATGGGAATATTCTACAGACATTCAGCAGCAGTATCCTACATTTAAACGTTGGGGACAAGGTTTAGATAAGCAGAAGGGTTGTTATGATGGAAGGAATGAGCTGCAGTGGCAAGGAAGGAAGAGAAGGACGAGCTGGAAGAAGAAGAGCAAACCAGTAGCTACAGTTGAGGAAGGGGAAGAAGAAGCAATCAACCGTTTTAACTGATTTTCAAATCCAAGAAAGAAACAACGCCGTTTTGCTGTTTAGTTAATTAATAAAGATTGTATTGCGTTTTTTAAGTTGCATTTTGGAAACACGTGTTTTATTTGTTTGCTGAAATGTATATATTCAACTGAAGAAAGAGAAATAGACGTATGATGTAATAGCTAACTGTCAGTGCAATCCTCTCCAATTTCAGATTTTGTTCTTCTTTATCTTCTCCTTCTTCTTCATTTTACTTTTTCCCATTCTGTAATTGAGTTTGTTTTAATTAAATAGAAGTTGAGATATACAAAATGAGTTCCATTTAGCTGATTTTGAGTAAATTTCACCACTGAGCTTCATTCATTACAGTAATTACCTCATGGCCTTATAAATTGGAGATTTAGGGTTTGGGTTGTGGTGTTACCGCTTTGTGAATATTTGGTGGAAAAACAAACCGAGCCCTACTCTTGTGGTCGCTTTTCTTTGTTGAGAACTTTTACAATCTGCTTGAGGTCGGTTTTTGTATTGATTGTGTAACTACTACTATTTTAGAGAATCTTTTATGCTATGAACATAATGAAGAATCTGTAAGGAATTGAGGTATACATGCACAGCGAAAAATTATAAATCTACAATTCCTATAAGCCCGATGAACCTTGTACTTAGAGAGAATTCGTGATAGGAGTTTACCTTGATGAACACTGTGGAATCTGATTCTCTGATTAGTTGGAGGTGCGATTTTAAATACCACAGTTGTCCAAATGTCCAGCCTCCAATGGTGATCCACACAGCAAGAACAGATATGGACTTCCATGATCAAGAACAGATGAAAGCGGAACCTTTTGGAAGAAATTGATTAGATTGTCTTTTGCTTGTGCTAGCAAGTAATGGAAAACAACTCTTGTGATTAATCATTTGTGGCCTTGTATATATAGGTAGGGGCTAGCCCTAGTTCTAGTCCAACTAGAACCCACTAACAAATGGGCCTAATTAATTAATCTAATTAATTAATTTGGTCCAATAAGTAATTAAGTCCCACCCAACTATTTGGATCTTGGACATTAATTCTTACAATCTTCTACTTGGACAACTTGTCCAATCTCCAATTCCGTATAATTCTCTTTATACAAGGTCCAATTCACGGATGCTCAATTCTCACTTTATATGTGATGACCCATTAGGTTCCCATTCACGATGACAACCGCAGGTTACCATGATATTCTCATCGATTCACCAAGATCGATCAATTCACGTCGCCAATCATATTATTCACTTCAACTCGTCGTTGAAGATTGATATCTAGCAATGTGTCAAGGCAATCTATGTGAAAGAAAAATGTCATGTGGTATGACATTTACAACCAATACATGTGTGTTACTCTAGATCGGATCATCCAATGTCATGTTCTCATAACAATACATTCATGTGTTCATTCCAGACGATGTCCCTCTACATCTTAGTTCTCATAACAATACATTCAGATCGAATACGTGAGATTTTTCTTTAAAAGAAATGCAACACATTTTAGTCTATCCGCAATAATGATATCCGTATCTCATTATTACTATGACTAGGATATTTCAAGAATAAGTTATTTATAACTTGTATCTCACAATCACAACACCTTGTGATTAACAAGTTACTATGAAATTTTTTTTCAACTCTATTATTTTAAAAATAAAATTTAAAAATAACAGAATCGCAATTAAAATGTAGACAATCATTTAATTAATCAATTTGTTCATTTACTTCAATGTCTAACAAAGAGTATATCACAAAATGTCTCATACAAACTAGATCCATTCATTCAGGTATCTTAATACCATCAAATTTAGCATGACTATCATGCTTGTGCTGAGACAACAACTTTGTCAAAAGATCTGCTACATTATCGTATGTTAGGACCCCGTTCTATCTTTATATAATTTCTTAAGATTATCTCTGTGATGAGATGATACTGCCTCAATATATAACTGGATCATTTATGAGACCTAGGTTCCTTCGCTTGTGCGGTGGCTCTATTGTTATCACAATACAAGTTATTGGATCAACAATGCTAGGAACTATTCCAAGTTCAATAATGAACTTCTTGATCCGCACCGCTTTCTTTTGCTACTTACAGGCGACTATATATTCGACTTCTGTAGTTGAATCAGCAGTCGTTTCTTCCAACTGATTGCACCACTATTTTGAGTAAATACATATCCAGAACATGTCTTTAGTCCCATAGACCAAGAACATATCTTTATCAGACTGAAAGTTGGCATCGGCATAACCTTGAACTCTAAGCTCATTTCTCCCATACACCAACAACATGTCTTTAGTTCTTCCTAAGAACTTAAGGATGTTCTTGACCGCGATCCAATGTTTCTCGTCAGGGTTCGCTTGGAACCTTCTTGTGACACTGAAAGCATTTGAAACATCCTATCGAGTACATAGTATTGCATACATGATAGATCCTATTGCTGATGCATAAGGAATTCTATCCATGCGATCTCTTTCAATTTGTGTCTTTGGACACATCTCTTTTGAGAGATAGATCCCATGCCCGATGGGACAGAGTCCTCTCTTGGACTCTTTCATGCTAAATCTTCTCATGATTTTATCTATGTACGTAGATTGAGATAGGCCAAATATTCTTTTAGATCTATCTATATAGATCTTTATACCGAGAATTTACGCTGCATTTTCCATATCCTTCATGGAGAAATTTTGGATAACCACAATTTTACTAATTTTTAGCATCGAGGACATCTTTTCCTAATAATAGTATGTCATCCACATACAAAATTAAAAACACGACTTTGCTCCCACTAACCTTTTATACACATAGTTCATCTTCATTCTTGATAAAATCAAACATTTTGATTATCTAATCAAAATAAAAATTCTAGCTCTAAAAGGCTTGCTTCAATCCATATATAGATTTCTGTAGTTTGCACACCATGTTTAGCTCTGTAGAATCAAAACCTTCAAATTGTGTCATGTACACATCGTCGCTAAGATTCCCGTTAAAGAATGCGATCTTGACATCCATTTGCCAGATCTCATAGTTATGGTATGCTACTAACGCAAGCGAAATCCGAATTAACTTAGACATGGCTACTGGTAAAAAGGTTTCATCAAAGTCAATCCATTGTCTTTACTTGTAACATTCGCAACTAATCTTGCCTTGTAAGTATGAACATTACCATCCATGTCGACCTTTTCCTTGTAAACCAATTTACAGTCTATATGTTTTACCCCTTCAGGCGGGTCAACTAAGGTCTAAACCTTATTCTTCGTACATGAAGTTCATCTCGGATTTCATAGCTTTCTACCATCTTTTTGAGTCAACACTTGACTTCGATTCTGCATAAGTAGTAGGTTCATCTTCTTCGATTAGTTATACATTACTAATAATCAGGAGATCGTATCTCAGAAGAAAATAAATGACTCTGCTCGATTTACGCAGAGCTCGTGTATCCTTGGAAACTAGTGGTTCCCACTTTTCCAATCGTGCTTCATCGATGCAAGCTCAGCTATTGGAACATCTAATTGGTCAATTTTATTTGTAGTTTCTTGAACTTCTTCAAGATCTACTTTGCTCTCACTGTCTTCTCTAAGAATACAACAAGTCTCGATATGATGACCTTCATCTTGATGAAATTATAGAAATAGTATCCTGCAATTTACTCTGGATACTCCACAAATAAATATTTATCGATTTAGCTCTTAGCTTATCCGATTCAATGCGCTTCACATAAGCGTCGCATCTCTAAACCTTCATGTATGAAAGATTGGGTCTTTTTCCTTTCCATAACTCGTATGGAATTTTATTGACCGCTTTAGATAGGACACGCTTTAGTGTATAACATGCGATGTTAAGTGCATATATTCAAAACAATTTTGGAATAATCGTGCGACTCACTATTGATCGCACCATATCAAATAAGGTGCGCTTTTAATTTCGGATACACTATTTTGTTGTGGTGTATATCTACGGTGGAGTCCATCGTTAGAGAATCACATTCTCTTTTAGATAGTCTAAAACTCACCATTCAAATATTCTCCACCTCGATCGATCTAAATGTTAGAATATTTTTATCGGTTTGCATTTCTACTTGTTGACGTCGGAACCTCAACGTCCACGTGCAAACACATCTCCAATCACTCTCCTACCAACTCAGAGCATGTTACCTCACACACTCGGACAATCGTTAGATACCAAGATCTCCGAGGAAAAAGGTCTCCACGATCGTTGGTACTTGACGATCAAGTCAACTACCGGTATTAGAGCAATACACGGGGACGAAAGTAATTAGGTGTAGGAGAGACAAGCAGGCAGGGATTTGAGCAGAGTTTAGGGTGGGATTTAAGTGCAAAAAGAGCGTACCTTGGAACAATCGGAGACGTTGTATTTATAGCGCAAGAGTCCTTACTGATTTAGGTAACCCATCAATCAGTTATTCGATCGGCTCCTCATTCCTTATGGGATAAGGATCCTTTCTTGTTAAGGCAATCTCCAAGATTGACTCGCTTTATTGAGCTTATCACGTTGCATGATTTTAGGAGATTATGATTACTGCTTCCCTTGTGACGATCCGTGCACCAAACCAATGCAAACCGCCTTTAATTATCTCTCTAGTCATTCCGAATATCGTGTTATCTCGCCGGTCGTGTTGATACGGAGCCTCATGAGGCCCTATGGTTCGGCATGGAATGTTGATGCCCTTAATGGGCCTCGCGGCAACCTAACTGCAGAAGGCTAAGGTGTCTCGGTGGGCCTCAAAGCCCCTTTAAGAATTTACGAGGCCCTTATCGGGCCTATACATGGAAATCTCGTTGGGCTTTTGCTGACGTAAAGGCCTTATCATAATCGGGTGGTAACAATAGTCCTTCAAGTCCAAGTCTATTATTCATAATAGGCGTGGGACTTTGAGAGTAAGGGAGAATTTTTACGAGAAAATTTTGAATTTAGGCGGAAGACGCGTGTGGTTATCGCGTATGGTCTTGCAAATTGGGTTCTTATCCGGTATAGTCTCCCAAGTCCGAGGTCGAACATTTATGACGAGTGAGGACTTGGAGACCATGCCTGGGGCGACGGGAAAATGTCAATCAAGGTCACAATTCGTGGCCGACAATCATGAGTGAGAGGATGTATGCATTTAATGCAATGGCGAGTGGCAAACAAAGGAGGCGCGCGCGAGACGCGCGTGGTCGCTCGTTTTACGAAATGCTTGGGGTTCTGCTTTCCCGCCTATTGCCCAATTTGAAACACGCGTCCACCAACCGACGGTTCAGATATGACGTGTGGAAGTTGGACGGTGGGGATTGGGATGCCTTAACCTATAAAGCATGGCATCTTCCTTCCCTACAACTTCTTCTCGCTTTAGTGCTCACTGTGAATGTTGTGGAAGCCTTGCCGGTAATCGAGAAAGTCCAAGTGTGGGCGTTGTTCCAACTGTATTTCCGAGGTAAGCGTGCCGAGAGTTGCAGTAACTTGTTTTGTTGGTTGCTTTTGCAGATTGTGGGAAGCCACCAATTCCGAAGAGGGGCCAAGGAGAACTGAGGTCAAAGTGGAACAAGGTGCGAACTCTAAGCAGCGACTTCAGGAGCCTCGGCAACTAGTTGAAGGACGACAATTTATTGGCCAACAGTGGACTGATGGGTAAGTTCTAAAGTTTTGACACTTCGGCGTCGATGTGAATAATTGTCCAAACGTGTTGTAAATTGTTGTTTGTGCTAACGACTTTCGTGTTCAAGAATATCCCTACGCTCCGCTCTTACCCGCCCGCCAATGATGAGGGTTCTTCTTCCTGCGCGCTGCGAAGGAGGCGTCTAGTCCATCGCAAAAGATCCAGGATGCTATGCCATCAGGGTCCGTCCACCCACTGGCTTTCGACCCCACTCTTCTCCTAGCCAGGATGTTCCTCCTCCGCCCCAGCCTTCGTTATCCTGTCCTTTACCCAGCCCCGTTCCACCCAAGGATAAGGAGAAGAGAATTGCCGAGGACACGGGTGATGGAGCCTCGTGAAAGAGGAAGGCACCCGTACCCACGGGAAGGTTTATGAAGGATGTCCGCAAATCGAGTCGAACTGAGGGTGCAAAGAAATCTGGCTCCTCGTCCGGGCAGGGAAGTCCCGTCTGCATTTCCCAACACCAGAGAGAACTGGAAACCTCCGTCATGGAATGCTCCCCCGCTCACCCTACAATGATTGCGGCGCGTGTATAAATACTAGACCCGAGTGGGAGAAGGCCATCGAGGAAGCCATCTGTTCGGGAGCGGCCGCAAATGGCGAAAATGAACTTAATCTGATCGGTTTGACCAAGGAATTGTTCAAGACCTTGGAAGGCTATGATGGTCGATCTTGAGAAAGAGGCCAAATCCAAAAGTCGACGTAAGAGTCAAGGCCATGGGTGGCGCGCATTCAGAGGGTCCGACCAGGATGTAAGGACCCTCTTTGTTCATGTTTAGCGTTGCTTTCTGATTGGTAAATGTAAGACGTTGAAAGTGTATCGTCTTAAATGGTCTTGTCTGACAATGTGAGCTAGTGGGGATGTATCATCTTTATTTGTTTAAGTGCGCCTTGAATGTTTATCCAGCGAGTTGAAAGAGTTGGCCGCGAACCACACTCTCGCCGCCAAATCGATTTACTTGTTTGCATACGCGCGTGAATGTTTATCTATCGAGTTAAAAGAGTTGGTCATGAACCACACTCTCTCATTGTCAAATCGCTTCTACTTGTTTGCATACACGTTGAATGTTTATCCAAATGAGTTAAAAGAGTTGGCCGAAACCACACTCCTACGCTTGTTTGCTTTTACTTGTTTGCATACGCGTTGAATGTTTATCCAATGAGTTAAAAGAGTTGGCTACTCTGAACCAATCACTTTTACTTGTTTGCATCTTGAATATTTATCCAAAGAAGTTAAAAAGTTGGTGCGAACCACACTCCCTCGTTGCCGAATCGGTTTTACTTGTTTGCATACGCGTTGAATGTTTATCCAGCGAGTTAAAAGAGTTAGCCGCGAACCACACTCCTTTGCTGCCGAATCGCTTTTACTTGTTTGCATACGTGTTGAATGTTTATCCAGCGAGTTAAAAGAGTTGGCCGCGAACCACACTCCTTTCTTTGCGAATCGCTTTTACTTGTTTGCATACGTGTTGAATGTTTATCCAAATGAGTTAAAAGAGTTGGCCACGAACCACACTCCCTCGCTACCAAATCGCTTTTACTTGTTTGCATACGCGTTGAATGTTTATCCAGCGAGTTAAAAGAATTGGCCGCGAACCACACTCTCTCGCTGCCGAATCGCTTTTACTTGTTTGCATACGCGTTGAATGTTTATCTAGCGAGTTAAAAGAGTTGGCCGCGAACCACACTCACTCGCTACCGAATCGTTTTACTTGTTTGCATACGCGTTGAATGTTTATCCAAATGAGTTAAAAGAGTTGGCCGTGAACCACACTCTCTCATTGCGAATCGCTTTTACTTGATTTTGTTGTATGAAGAACACTTTAGATTCATAAACGAAGAATTTTATTAGAAGCGCGGTGTTCAACGCTTTTTTTTCATTTTTTTTTTGGCAAAAATGCTTTTCATTTTTTAAATGAACATTTTAGCATTTTCCTCCTCGGACATAATGCCCTAAATGTTTCTGGAATGGAACGTTTCATGATCATAAGACTTGTGCAGTTAGAACGATACCAATTTTTCAAGTCCCTTTTATCCTCAGTGGAACTTTCATCAGTAAGAGTTGGAGGACGTTCTATCCGAAGCACAAGGTCAAGATCCATGTGATCAAGAACAATCATAACGTTCTCTTTCCAATTCTTGAAATTTGTGCCAGTAAGCACATGGATAAAATTAACGTTGGCAGATATTGTAGAAGCAGAAGCAGAAACTTAAAACGAGAGAATATATTGCTGGCAGATGACCGGAGCAGATCCGGTGGTTTTCTCTGATGGAATTTTTTTTGAGTTTTGGACGGGTTATCCGATGGTGGTTGGTTGTTTGGACAAAAAGAAAATTCAATGAAGAAGAATACTCATGTTTGGCTACATGTATAGATCTTGTTTGGTTCAACGGATATGTGCTGTTTGGAAAGTAATTAAAATTTTTATTTGTGACAAAGTTATTTTTTTTTTATTGTAACGATAAAATTAAAGTTTGAATTTTAAATAATATGATTACTTAATAATAATAAAATAATTTTAATTAGCACATTCGTTAATAATTATGAGCTTAAATTTTAGTTATTTTATAATAGTTCGTAAAATATACAAAATAATTTAGTATATTGTCAATTTATTAGTTTTCTTTTAATTTTTTTAATAAAAAAATTAAAGTATCGGACTCATTTTCACTTTTTTTAAAGGTTAGGAATCCAATTGAAAATTTCTTTAATTAAAAGTAAGGATATTTTTGTCTTTTCCATCAAATAAGGACTAATTGTGCACCAAAATATAATTATAGATTATGGACTATTTATGCGCTAAAAAAGGTAAAAGTTAGAGACCATTTACGCCAATTGAAAGAAAAATATAAATTGACAATTTTACCCCACTAATAAAGACAAAAAAAACATGAGAGGAACCATTTAGCCAATTTTGGAAAGGTTTTAACAGATTTTTAACGGAATCCGTAAAAGGGACCAATTACACCTAAATGGATAGGTTAGGGACCATTCCGCTAAAATGAAAGGTTAGAGACCATTTGCGCACTAATGGCATACGTTAGGGACCATTTACGCCAATTTCCTATTTCAAATTCTTTCAAAGGCATAAGGTATTCAATCAGGTTTAGTTGAGAATTACATTTCTAGTAAAAGGTCCAAAGATTTTATTCGATTAGTGTAAATTATAAATAAAGGATTAGAATTTTGAAATATACATTATATCATTGCAACAAATAAAACTACTTATATAATGGGACTCCTTCTTTAGTTGTCCACCCACGTTCGCTATAGTTCATGTCAAAGAAAAATTTGATCTCACAAGGTGGCTCTTTTGTAAGCGGATCCTCTGTTTAAAAAAAAAAAAAAATTGATTGTATATGATTCACTGTCAACTACCAAGCATATTAATTAGTTGTTGAAAACGGTTTTTAATGACCAAGTTTATTGGTCGTGAATAGTATTTTAAACGACCATCTAATATTGGTTGCAATTTTTTTCACTTTTAACGACTAAAATAAGATGGTCGTTAACTTATTCTAAATATAACCAATTATTCAGTCATCAAATATATTGTTTTAGTCGCTGATTGTTTTGGCGGGTTTTAAGGTTTTGGCGTCACACATGCAACGACCAACTTTACATTGGTTGTAAAACATAAAAAATTTACAACTAATGTCGTGGTTGTTAACACTCATCTCAAACTAGCCCAAAATACAATAGTTTGTGACACACTATTTACGACTAAACATTTATTCTGGTAGTTGATAAATATTTGTAACGATCATATTTATTTGGTCGTTAAAAAAGTAGTTGTTAATTCTCATTTTTCTTGTGGTCATAAATGAAAATTAAAGAAAAGAAAACTAAAAAGATTAAAACAAATTAACTCAAAGGTTAAATCTTTATTTCCGTTACACCCACCCACCCACCCACCCACCCACCCACCCACAAGGTTCAATCCTTTAAAAAAGTTAAATATTGAATTACAATAGTCCCACAAACACAATATCGAATTAGATTCAATTCATTACGAGTAGCGCTAGTAATGAACATGCACTCTTATCTTGATTTTAGTAAGAATCTATAAGAAATAGAAAACTCTCATAGCCACGGCCCATCACAACTCTTACATAGGTGAATCCATCAAGGGTATGCCTCAGTACTCATTTAAAATTAAACCCTTCTTAATGTCACAATAATTAACACCATCACCATAGGGATTGGAATTAATAAGTTAGTGCTATATGAACTTTTAAAACATTGTCTATTTTACTTAGCAAATTTATTTTAGGTATCACTAAAGTATCGAAGATGCTCTAATTAAGTAGTCCCAAAAGTAATAAAACCTTAATTTTTTTTTGACCAAAAGCAGTGTTTGTGAGTTTTGATGCGGAGGCCGCCGATGATATTCAAATATAATTTTTGTATGTATGTGTGTGTGTGTGTCTATGTATGTAATTGTCATGAATTATGTTGATTAAGGCCAAAGACGAGGTAGCACGTTGACTAAATTTAATAATATCGTCTTAGCACACCGAGTCGCCTTTTTTCGTGCTTTTGTTATCGTCCAATTCAATGAGCTTAACTTTGTATACACTTGTACTTTTTTTTTGATCTATAAACCGATAGATTCTAGTTTCGAAGACTCGGGCCCCGCTTTTGGACCCTTTGTTGAGTAAGGGTCCCAAAAACAATCATTTAGAAGATGTTCGGTGGGTTTTTTTCTTCAAAAATTCATTTTTTTTGCTTTCTGATTTTTGACTTTTCAACCCTTTTACACTACAAAAAATTTGAAAAGTCAAAAAGAACTAAAAAACCCATTTTTCTCCAAAAACCTCTACTGAACAAGTCCTTAATAACATTCTTATAATCTGTCTTATCTTGATCTAATCGCCTGGGAAGAACCATAAAGAAAGAAAGAGGGAACTCAAAGAGAAACTCCAAACTAAGAGCGGATAACAAAAGGTTATATATCTTTTGGTTGTTAGAAAATAAAGCGCGCCTACCACTGGTTCCAGTACTGGAATCATACATCAGTGAAATAAAAAGCAATATACAAAATATTGCATATCAAGTGCATCTTGAACTTCGTAAGATCACAATTAAGTCACGTAATTTTTATTTTTATTTCAATCATACCGACTATCACTACTTTCCTCTCAAAATAAAAATCATATAATTTACTAATAGATTTGGATAGAAAATTGATTGAAATGAAAGGATAAATTAAATAACTCGAATTGCCTTACTCAAACATGTTTTCCAATTGAAAATTTTATTCATAATTAAGTAAGTCACGATACATATCTTTTTCTTCTCCAATCAATGCTAAAATGATTTAAAAGAGTCGAACAAAAGAAAGTTCGATAAAATAGTGCTAAAAATTATTTATCTTGTTTTTAAGACGAGTGGAAACAAATTAAAGAAGCTTAAAAGGTGTGAAACAATACTATTGCTAGCAAAGACATATTTTAATGTATTTATAATCCTCTTGGAAGAAAGAAAAAATATGTTTCAATCCTTAATCCATGCTACAAAATCATTAAAATTCTTGTAAGAACTCCCTCCTTCTCTGACACCATTAAGAATCTTTGCTTGAAGATCCAACACCCTTTCTTTGAATCCTTCATCACCCAAGACACGTTCCAACTTATTCTTAATTTCTCCACGTCTGATGATGCCATTGTCATCTTTATTCAATTCCAATCCAATCTTCAAATAATCACAAATGTAGCTCTTATTAAATATCTGATCTGTGAAATATGGCCAACACAGAAATGGAATTCCATTGCTTATGCCTTCAATGGTAGAATTCCAACCACAGTGGCTAATGAAACAAGCAACAGAAGGATGAGATAGGACTTTTTGCTGCGGCGCCCAACTCACCATACGCCCTCGATGGTGCACTCTTTCTTCGAAACCTATTGAAGATAGAAGAATCTTTTAGAAGAGGTCGTTTAATGTGGTAGTAAAGATCCACATCCACTAAATTATGAAAAATGCGTACATGCCAGGATTTTGATGGCGTGCGAGTGTTCAATACAAATTTTAAATAAATAAATGTTTTGTTCTCTAACAACTACGTTAGAGCCAGTTTGAAAAAACTCATTTTTTGCCAAAAACTTCTACCGAACATTGTCCGTTAAATGAAGGGGTTTAATGGAACCTGTTGGGTATGCATTGTCGACATCTTCAGTTATGTTTTGCCGCACAACCCACAAGAATGGTCTATCGGTGAGTTCAAGTCCAAGAGCCAGTTCTTGGAACTGATTGTGGTCAAATACTGTAAAACTCCCGAATGCAACATAAATGACTGAGTGAGGTGGTTGTTGATCAAGCCATGCCATGCAACCTATTGAACACAAAATTAAAATAAACATAACTTTTAGACAAGGTAGTTATGGTGTCAGAGTTGTTCGAGTGAGAGTGATTGCTCCCATGTAAAAGAAATAATAAATTCAGTATTTTGTCACAGATCAAATAAATTTGCCTGTTTTCTCGGACAATTTAAACTTTTAAATAAGGCATTTAATCCAACCTGAGTCTTCTCGCCAGAAGTAGCCTGTTGATTTTCCAAGCCGGTTGCTTGCCAGAAGAGGGCCTATGGGTAAAATGTCTGGATATGAGGCAAATGTACCTGACTCCAACCAATTTGATGAGTTGCTTATCAGCCTGTCTGCCGATTTCGTTGGGTTTACAATTTTACCAATTGTTTGAAGACGAGTTTTCGTGTCAGTTCATCACTTATACAGCTCCAATACAAATCCATTGTTTTCATGACAGGCATCGTTGGCGAAAGTTGAATTTTCTGGTTTTCATAGGTTGTCCTGTAAACAGGTTCATCATAGTATTAGTACAAGAATACAAAAGAAAATTCATACAAGATTTAAAAAAAAAAAAAAAAACTCCATATCAAGGATATATGTGAGCCTATTTACAGATTCACTATGAGGATCGTCTCTTTCATAAGTCATATCCACAACACACATCCTTCATCAGCGACCAATTTATGTCAAATCTGCCAAAAAGTAAAACTTATCAATATGTATATGCTTTAAACTGTAGTTACCATCGCGGTCTATGATTCCATCATCAATAAGGCTCGGAATTTTGAATAGCAGTGCCAATAATGCCGCGGCGGCAGGCCAGAAAGCTACTTTCTTGATTCCCATTTTCTCCGCAACCTCCAGAGCCCATCCCATAGTGGCATCAGCAATTAAACAGCTGATTTTTTCACTTTCAGATCCATTAATCCGCTCAATAAGAGCCTTCAGTTCACCTGGCATGACGTCGAAAATGGACTCCCACAACTTTCCGATTTCACTTCTGTCATCAGAGGATTCTAACCCGTCAGGTAAAGAAACCATTTGTATGAGTTCTCGTACGTTGTCTGTCCCCGGCAATGCTTTGATAACTCGTTCATGAATGAACTCAGTGTTGACGAATGTGACCTTGAAACCATGTTTTGCTAAATTGAGTGCAAGTTCCAAAAGGGGAATCACATGGCCTTGTGCTGGATATGGTATAAGCAAAACGTGAGGGTTTCTCATTGTTTTTCCTTTCTTCTTCCTTTTCTTTTTTCTCCTTCAAATGTTTAGGATTCTTGATGGTATTTGAACTTGTTGACGTCTGAATTTGACTATCAATAAGTTTGGTAAAGATTTTTATAGATCACAAGCATTGATTCTTACAGAATATATGCAATTAATTGACTTGAAAAAACAATATCAATCAATTACAATTCACTCCGCTACCACATATGGAACATCGCCGGTGGTGATAATTTACATTATTCTTTAATGAGTGGTGCTGGTGGCAATGAGAGAAAATATCCTAGACCAAGTAGAGATTGATATTTTTTGCAAGATGTAGCAGTCGGTGAAGAGATTTTAAGTTTTTTTTTTTTTTTTTGCCAAATTAATTATTCTTGACGATGTTTACAAGGAATATGCAAAAGATTGAAAATCTATTGAATTATTGGTTTGTTGTCTTTAGGTGAATAAGAAAAGCCAAATATTATATCTCATGAAACATGTTTAAGTTGCCAACATCTTTTACATTCAAAATATCTTCAACCGACAACAAAATTATTACAAATATATTTTTTATCCACATATTTCATAGGACTTACAAGTTATAAGTACTTAAAAAATAATTCCATTACTACCAAACATACACTAAGAATTCTTGTCTATTAAGAGCTTGTTTGGTAGAGCTTAAAAATCTACTAAAAAGTTGAAGTCAAAGTTAACAATTATTTTTAATCACACATTTACAGGACCCACAATTTTTATTATTTTTCAACTACATATTTTATCAACTTTCTATCAAATCTGCTAAAGAACTTCAACAAACAAGGGCTAGATTGGATTGGATACCATGTTCTGCTTTTCATTGTAATCTCTTACGAAAGAGTCAAATTAAGCTTTGGGCAAGAGCATATGAAATTTAGTAGAACGTGTGTTTCTATTATAGGAAGATATATACTCTACCTATAGAGAGTGGTCTCCTTGTTTTTTTTTTTTTTTAATTCAAGACCAAAGACAGGGCTCAAGATGGTTTTTAGGCTAGAGAGAGTGGTCTCCTACCATGTTGGATATAGAATGGTAGTACACATATGAACCTTCTCAAGCATACAACGAATGAAAAAATTCCTCAAACTACATAAAGAGATACTACTTCCTGGCATAATTCCGTGCAAAAGCAAAAGCAAATGAAAACCAAACTAACAAAAACTAAAGACCTTAACTCGATGGAAGGCCATATCAATAAGTAGTCACGCGATGGAAAAGATCCATACTCACGATAATGTCGATGGTCAAGCTTGTAAACATTTCGCCTCAATACTATGGAAAGTTGTCTACTATGCCATCGATAATTTTGGAACGTTAAATAACAATATATTATAGTACATAAAATATTTCTTATTATAAGTATATTTGTAAGTGTTTATAAGACTTATATAAGTTGTTCAAACAAAATTTGTATCCAAAACCAAACATTTGTAGGACCTACTATTTATAATTAAAAAAATTACTAATTATATTTATATTTCATCTACTATAATGACATTTCGTCTTGAAACTAGACTAATTAAAACTCAATACATTGTAGACATCGGATAGATTTGGAACGTGGAATGGCGACAAGAGCCACCGTTCAGCTGCAGCTGGCTGGATTTTTGGCAACTTTCGGATTATAATTACTCCGCAACCTTCCAAGGCCGCCCAACTTATGGTTTCATCAGCATGGAAAATCGGTCAAATGATTTGGAACTGTCTAATCCATTCAACTTCTTGATAAGAATATCCATCTTCTACTGTATAGAGCATGTTTGGATATGCTTTTTTAAGTTTATAAGCTGGTTAAATATAGTTTTTAACTTTTTATCCACACATTCTAAAAGATCTACGACTTATAATTTATATAAAAAAATTATCAAAATGTTGAGATTTTTGTGATCTCAAATAAACCTGGGCAGTGATAATTAAACGGACCCGTTATATCTTTATAGGCTTTGAGCCGAGGATTAAAGATAATTGTTAGTTCACTCCACAATGTGTCAACTCAAACTATATAGAAGGACTTAATGGGCCATTTGGAGGTTTTAATGTAGGGTGCTTGAACTAGACATCTTAGAAGCACAGGCATCCTCCGTCGGTCATCTTGTATATGATGTCACTTTTCATATTAGGGATGATATTAATAAAGGGGGTGCGGGACATTCGTCGAGTTCGCGCCTTACAGTACCACCACAAGACCCGGTTGTTCTTGGGGATCCCGCCCCTAAATGTAGCTAATAGGCACGCTTGTTTTTCTTCGTGCCCAATGTTGCTCATGTGAAAGTTCTAACAATAATATAAATCAAACAAAGAAGAGAAGAACAAAGAGGAAGAAAGAAAAACCAATCTTATTAAGCAAACGGTATGATAGAACTAATCTTATTAAGCAAACGAGATAAAATAATAGATACAACTCGTATTTATACTAATACAAATCCTAACCTATATAAGGTAAAAATACTCTATTATTAATGCTAATATATTACTAATAACACCCCCCTTCAAACTCACGATGCTACAACAAGAAGTATTGAGAGTTTGCCAAGCAAGAAACGAAAATGGTGGACCGAACGTGACTTTATGAAAAAGTCAGCTTGCTGCAATGATGAAGATAGTGACGAATAAGATGACAGACGATCTCAATATGTTTCATGCGCTTATGGTTCGACAACTTCATTACAAAAGCTATAACACTAGTCCAAACATATCAAAGTAATCAAATCAAAAGAATGCAAACTTCGAAGACTAAAATTCTAGATTAACTTGATACCAAATTGACGACATGACGATCGTGACAAGAACCGAATTATAGAAAGAAGAAGAGAAAGGAAATGAGAAGAGAAGAATGGGATAGAAAGGGAGAGAGAGAGAGAGAGAGAGAGAGAGAATGGAGATAAATGGAGATAAGATAGTCTTTATTCAATAATCAAATTATCAAATATCAAATTTCAGATTAACCGGAAACAAAACCAACCAAATTCCAGGTTATTTGACCAAATTCCAAATCTAAATTAATGGATGCAAATATCAAATACCGAATCTCAGATCAACAAAACCAAACAAATTCTATATTATCACCTAGATGCAAAACCAACCAAATTCCAAAACAGAACAACTAAACAAATTCCAAATTTTAAATTCCAAACTGACATGGACATACATACCCTACACAAGACAAATAGTCCAAATAATCTAATTAGTTAAGACCAAAACAATCGATTTAACTTACTAAAAGACTCTAAAAAATAAAACTTAGCCAAATGACATTATCTAAAAGAAAACAAAAGACTTGGTTGTACCACTCCAAATAGAAAATTTGCGAAAAATTAGAAAATTTGACTCGTAAAAGATTTAGAAAAATTAGAAGAGTTTTATTTGACACAATCCACTCTAAATAAAATTTCTCTCTTGAAAAAAAAATCAGCTTTAAAATTGATCCTCAAGAGATTTGGATGACAATCTTGATATTTTTAATAAGTCGATGTAAGATATTACAAACGTGGTGGTCGATGGTAACTTTGAAATTAACAAAGCTATAATTTTATTGAATGTCATTCCCGATTCATATAAGAAAGTCAAGAATGCAATCAAATATAGGAGAGAAACCTCACACCTAACATGTCATAGACTCGAGAGAGTTGAAGGATGAAATAAATGAGAGAAAAATGGTAAAATCCATTTTGTGATGGCTAAACCTCAATTCGGGGGTGGAAATGGGGGTGGAGATTGGCAAAATAGTGGCGGTAATAGAAAAGGTAGAAGTTGTTCGAAGTTATAGAGGATGGCGAAAGAGAAGATGATATGGTTATGGCAAATTAGGCCATTTCGTTAGTGACTGTTATAAAGAAAAGAACAAATAGATAAGAGAAGATTTGAGATAGACAAATGTAGTGACCTCTAGTGATGAATCTGGTGAGGTTTACATGCTTTTAAAATCTAAAGCAAATTGAAATTAACTGCTTTATATACTCATATATACATGAGTGAATTCTTGACTCAGTGCATTTTTTTATGTCACATCTAATAAATTTTGGTTTGATTATTTGTATGAGTCTGATCATGGATATGTAGTTGCATGGGGTGAAGTTGCTTATTAGATTCTTGAATAAATTAATACTAATTTATGTACTTTTATTTGTAGGTAAGAGCAAGATGCTAAAAAATGGGAACAATAAGGTTTAAATCTTTTGAAGGTTTTTTTGGTATAAGGTGGAGGTTTGTTGGATCGTGATGACCAAATAAACTTTGGGACTATGATGAAATTTCCCGACTTACTTCATAGATTTTGGCATGTGATTGAAGAAAATTAATAATCTCATCTTCACAAAGGATAGCCCAACAATTTAACCCAAGTCAAGTGGGCCATCTTTAGAGAAGAATCACCCTATTTTAGGTTGCCCAAGTGGCCCAGTCCCCTTTATTTCAGCCCAGTTGTATGGCTGTTTGCCGTGGCCCAGCTTCTTCTTTGTTGGTATCACTTAATCAAAGCCGTTGTATCATAAGCTTGATCTAACGGATGCCTTTGGTGGATTAAATAAGCACCCCTTGCAACAGATTTTAGAGTGGATTTTCAGTGTGAAAATAATGAAAATAAGAGAGATAGCAACGGTGGGGAATTTTTCATTCGTCCCATTTTCTTCTTTTTTTCGTGAGGTTTTACATTCTTGGTGAGTGTTTGTTGAAGGAAAATCCTGATTTTCTTTGTAATTGTTAGAACCTCCTTGGTAGAACTCACCCACAAAAGCTAACTATTAAAGGAAGAGTGCCCAAGAAATTATAAATTACACATCCAAAGCCCATACTTTCGATGTGGGACAAGTCCCATAATTTACAATGGGAACCATAACAAACCACCACGCCCACGATCCGGCGCCTACGCTTGGAATGGTCTGAAAAAGATTTGATAAAGACATTAATGATCCGGGAGTTATGTTCATCGTTGTTCTTTGGTAAGGTGGATTTATCTCGATAAGATCCTCAAAACACCGAGCACTAATTAGCAAGAAAAAATTGAATATTATATGCAAGATATGAATGAGAAATATGAATCTATACATGTTATGCTTGCTAAAATGAGTACGTATAAAGATAAACAAGTGGAAGGACTCCATATCGGTTCAGTTTCTGAAAGAAGTGTGCTGGGTGGGATATCTGGTAGTGACAACAGAATAGGGAGAAATGGGAATGATACCAGGTTAAACCACAAACTCTCCAAGATTGATTTTCCTCAATTTTGTGGTAAAGGCCCGAGAGAATGGATGAGGAAAGCCAATAAATATTTTCAGTTACACCAAATACCTGAAGATCTGAGGGTGGGTATAGCTGAGATGTATTTGAAAGGAAAGGCAGATGTGTGGTTTCATGGGTTTCAGTCTAGCCATCCAAATGCTGATTGGGAGTTATTGGCCACTGAAGTGCATATGAGGTTTGCTGAAACCACTGGTGAAGAATATTGTTGAAATTGGTTGCAAAACATATCCCCTTTATCCCTTCATCTCCCATCTCTCTCTATCTCTGAATCTGAATTCTTCTAGTCTTCTTTCTATTTCTATGAATCTCCCTTCACCCATTTGCCTCTATATCTGCTCTTTTCTTGATCTTCTTGTCAGTATCATCTCTGTCCTTCTCTTCAATTATATATATTGATGTTATTTGTCTCTAATGTTCAATTTTCCCTTGGTGGGCTGTTTGCATTGTTAATTTGAAGTGTGGAGCTGATTGTGGTTTTCATTCATTAAGTTTTGGGGTTAAAACCATAAGAAATGGCTAACTAAACTCATGGGTTTGGATTATGAAATACGATGATGAAAAAAGAGTGGAAAATGTGGTGGTTGATGCCTTTTCAAGGAGAGAGAGGAGGGTGAATGCAATGCTATAACTCAGCTTATTCCAGCCTGGTTGCCAGAAGTAATAGACAGCTATGAAGATGATGCTACTGCCAAGGAGAAAATTCAAGCCACGATGATTGGACCAAATCTCGATCCATCTATACTAGTACTCGCAATGGATTGCTAAAGTTTAAATCAAGCTCTACATTGGCAATGGGAGAAACATTAGGCGGAAGATTATACTGAATATTCATTCATCTCAGGAGGAGTCACTCAGGCATTCAAACAAGTATTTTTAGAGCCAAACAACATCTTTTTTGGCCGGGGATGACACAAGAAATCAGGAATGAGGTTTTGCAATGTGATGTGTGCCAAAATGTAAAGAGGAACACGCCCCTACCACGGTTTTCTATAGCTACTCCCTGAGCCTCAGCACTCTTGAAGTCATATATCTATGGATTTTGTGGAGGGACTACCTAAATCAAAGTACAAGGATGTAATTCTGGTAATGGTTAACATATTTACCAAGTATTGACATTGTATTACATTAGCACACCCATTTTCAACCAGGAAGATGGCCCAATTGTTCTTCGACAACATCAGTAAGCTACATTGTTGTCCAGAGTCCATCATTTCTGACAGGGATAGAGTGTTTACCAGCACTTTCTGGCAAGAATTATTCAAGCAACTGCATATAAGCACAGCATACCACCCTCAGACTGATGGTCGGACTAAAAGACTCAACCAATGCCTAGAGATGTATCTTAGGTGCATGACCTATGGCATGGGCAAAGTGGATTTCTTTGGCTGAATGGAGGTGCAACACTACTTATCATACATCTATTCAAAGGACTCCTTTTGAAGCCTTGTATGGGATTCAACCTCCACAGCTTGCCATGGGGCCTTACCAGCAGACCAATATTGCTTCTTTGTGAATGATCTTTACATGAGAGATATAAAATGGATCAACAATTGATAAAGAGCTTGGCACAAGCAAGAGATATGATGAAACACTATGCCAAGTAAAAATAGAAACAGATGGGCACTTTCATTGGGGATTGGGTTTATTTGAAGTTACATCCATATCGCTGAAAGAAACTATGGTTAAGAGGATGATAAGAAACTTAGTCCCAAGTATTATGGACCTTACAAAGTTGAGGAAAAGATTGTGGAAGTAGCATCTGATTGGACCTTCATGTGGGTACTAGAGTTTATCCAACATTTCATGTGTCTTTGCTAAAGAAGAAAATTGGGGACAAAAAGTTAGGGTTGCGTAACTTCCGAAAGGGACACAACTACAACAATAATATTGACAAGCGACCATGGAAAGTTATGCGACCAATATATTCAACAAAGGAGGTGAAGTCGAATTAAACATCTTATACAGCTGGTGATCGATCAAGAGGAAGCTACATGGGAATATTCTACGAGACATTCAACAAGAAGATCCTACATTTAAACGTTGGGGACAAGGTTTAGATAAGCGTAGGGTTGTTATGATGGAAGGAATGAGCTGCGGTGGCAAGGAAGGAAGAGAAGGACGAGTTTGGAAGAAGAAGAGCAAACCAAGAGCTACTGAGGTTGAGGAAGGGGAAGAAGAAGCAATCAACCGCTTTAAAGCGATTTTCAAATCCAAGAAAGAAACAACGCCGTTTTCTTGCTTAGTTAATTAATAAAGATTGTATTATGCTTTTTTAAGTTGCATTTTGGAAACACGTGTTTTATTTGTTTGCTTTGAAATGTATATATTCAATCAAGAAAGAGAAATAGACGTATGATGTAATAGCTAACTGTCGATTACAATCCTCTCCAATTTCAGATTTTTGTTCTTCTTTATCTTCTCCTTCTTCTTCATTTTACTTTTTCCCATTCTCAGAATCGAGTTTGTTTTAATTAAATAGAAGTTGAGATATACAAAATGAGTTCCATTTAGGCGATTTTGAGTAAATTTCACCACCGAGCTTCATTCATTACAAAGAAATTACCTCATGGCCTTATAAATTGGAGATTTAGGGTTTGGGTTGTGGTGTTACCGCTTGTGAATATTTGGTGGAAAAACAAACCGAGCCCTACTCTTGTGGTGGTCGTTTTTCCATTGAGAACTTTTACAATCTGCTTGAGGTTGGTTTTTGTATTGATTGTGTAACTACTACTATTTTAGAGAATCTTTTATGCTATGAACATAATGAAGAATCTGCAAGGAATTGAGGTATACATGCACAAATAAAATTATAAATCTACAATTCCTATAAGCCCGATGAACCTTGTACTTAGAGAGAATTCGTGATAGGGTTTACCTTGATGAACACCGTGGAATCGATTCTCCGATTAGTTGGAGGTGCGATTTTAAATACCACAGTTGTCCAAATGTCCAGCCTCCAATGGTGATCCACACAGCAAGAACAGATATGGACTTCCATGATCAAGAACAGATGAAAGCGGAACCTTTTGGAAGAAATTGATTAGATTGTCTTTTGCTTGTGCTAGCAAGTAATGGAAAACAACTCTTGTGATTAATCATGTTGTGGCAGTATATATAGGTAGGGCTAGCCCTAGTTCTAGTCCAACTAGAACCCACTAACAAATGGGCCTAATTAATTAATCTAATTAATTAATTTGGTCCAATAAGTAATTAAGTCCCACCCAACTATTTGGACCTTGGACATTAATTCTTACAATCTTCTACTTGGACAAGGTCCAATTCCGATGCTCAATTCTCACTTTATATGTGTGACCCATTAGGTTTCCATTCACGATGACAACCGCAGTGATATTCTCATCGATTCACCAAGATCGATCAATTCACGTCGCCGTCCAAGCTTGACATCTAGCAATGTGTCAAGGCAATCTATGTGAAAGAAAATGTCATGTGGTATGACAAAACCAATACATGTGTGGTTACCATGGAAATATAATCTCTTCATTAATATAACCCAATTGGTTAAGAGATATGGATCAACGTCAATCTCATTTCAACCAATCATATTATTCACTTCAACTCGTCGTTGATCTAATCTAGTTATGATTTAAACTTTTTCAACTCATAACTCCACCTCGGCCGAGGAAATTTATATCAACTTAAGTGGACAAAAATCAGGTTATAATCTCCTACTTTCCAAGAGTGACGAATCCTCATATTGGACATTCACAACCTTCATACGATTCTCACTATACCCGTACGACGTCTTCCTGGTGACTTAAATCTTCGAGCCCCATCAAACGCTCGCCAAAGTATAGTGGTCTTCACAAAAGATTCTATGATGTCCTCAAGTCAAAGGACCAAATCTATAACCGCATTATGATTTACCACGACGCTTGATAGTTATCTATGTAGAATCTCTAGACGGATCATCCAATGTCATGTTCTCATAACAATACATTCATGTGTTCATTCAGATGTCCCTCTACATCTTAGTTCGTGAGATCGGATACTTTCTTTAAAAGAAATGCAACACATTTTAGTCTATCCGCAATAATGATATCCGTATCTCATTATTACTATGACTAGGGATATTTCAAGAATAAGTTATTTATAACTTGTATCTCACAATCACAACACCTTGTGATTAACAAGTTACTATGAAATTTTTTTCGAACTCTATTATTTTAAAAATAAAATTTAAAAAATAACAGAACTGCAATTAAAATGTAGACAATCATTTAATTAATCAATTTGTTCATTTACTTCAATGTCTAACAAAGAGTATATCACAAAATGTCTCATACAAACTAGATGCATTCATTCAGGTATCTTAATACCATCAAATTTAGCATGACTATCATGCTTGTGCTGAGACAACAACTTTGTCAAAAGATCTCGCTACATTATCGTATGTTAGGGACCCGTTCTATCTTTATATAATTTCTTAAGATTATCTCGTGATGAGATGATACTACCTCAATATATAACCGGATCATTTATGAGACCTAGGTTCCTTCGCTTGTGCTAGCGGTGGCTCCATTGTTATCACAATACAAGTTATTGGATCAACAATGCTAGGAACTATTCCAAGTTCAATAATGAACTTCTTGATCCGGACCGTTTTCTTTGCTACTTGCATGTCTATATATTCGACTTACGTAGTTGAATCGCATGTTTTCTTCCAACCCCTATCGATTGCACCACTATTTTGAGTAAATACATATATGGATTTCCATGGACGTAGTTTGCACACCATGTTTAGCTCTGTAGAATCAAAACCTTCGCGTTTTCCATGTCATGTACACATCGTCGCTAAGATTCCTAATAAAGAATGCGATCTTGACATCCATTTGCGGATCTCATAGTTATGGTATGCTACTAACGCAAGCGAAAAATCCGAATTAACTTAGACATGGCTACTCTTGGTAAAAGGTTTCATCAAAGTCAATCCATTGTCTTTACTTGTAACATTCGCAACTAATCTTGCCTTGTAAGTATGAACATTACCATCCATGTCGACCTTTTCCTTGTAAACCAATTTACGCCTATATGTTTTACCCCATTTTTCCTTGGTTTACAGTCAACTAAGGTCTAAACCTTATTCTTCGTACATGAAGTTCATCTCGGATTTCATAGCTTTCTGCCATCTTTTTGAGTCAACACTTGACTTCGATTCTGCATAAGTAGTAGGTTCATCTTCCTCGATTAGTTATACATTACTAATAATCAGGAGATCGTATCTCAGAAGAAAATAAATGACTCTGCTCGATTTACGCAGAGCTCGTGTATCCTTGGAAACTGGTGGTTCCCACTTTCCCAATTTGTGCTTCATCAGATGCAAGCTCAGCTATTGGAACATCTAATTGGTCAATTTTATTTGTAGTTTCTTGAACTTCTTCAAGATCTACTTTGCTCTCACTGTCTTCTCTAAGAATACAGCAAGTCTCGATATGATGACCTTCATCGCGATGAAATTATAGAAATAGTATCGATACTCTCACAAATAAATATTTATCAGATTTAGCTCTTAGCTTATCCGATTCAATGCGCTTCACATAAGCGTCGCATCTCTAAACCTTCATGTATGAAAGATTGGGTCTTTTTCCCTTTCCATAACTCGTATGGAATTTTATTGACCAGTTTAGATAGGACACAGTTTAGTGTATAACATGCAGTGTTAAGTGCATATATTCAAAACAATTTTGGAAGAACTGTGCGACTCACTATTGATCGCACCATATCAAATAAGGTGCAGTTTTTAATTTCAGATACACTATTTTGTTGTGGTGTATACGGTGGAGTCCACTGTTAGAGAATCACATTCTCTTTTAGATAGTTTAAAAACTCACCATTCAAATATTCTCCACCTTGATCAGATCTAAATGTTAGAATATTTTTATCAGTTTGCATTTTTACTTGTTGACGTCGGAACCTACAACGTCCACGTGCCAACACATCTCCAGTCACTCCCCTACCAACCTGTATGTTACCTGCACACTCGGACAATCGTTAGATACCAAGATCTCGAGAGAAAAAGGTCCCACGATCGTTGGTACTTGACGATCAAGTCAACTACCCATTAGAGAGCAATACACGGGGGACGAAAGTAATTAGGTGTGGGAGAGACAAGCGGCGGGATTTGAGCAGAGTTTAGGGTGGGATTTAAGTGCAAAAAGAGCGTACCTTGGAACAATCGGAGACGTTGTATTTATAGCGCAAGAGTCCTTACTGATTTAGGTAACCCATCAATCAGTTATTCGATCGGCTCCTCCTTCCTTATGGGATAAGGATCCTTTCTTGTTAAGGCAATCTCCAAGATTGACTCTGCTTTATTTGAGCTTATCACGTTGCATGATTTTAGGAGATTATGATTCTGTTTCCTTGTGACGATCCGTGCACCAAACCAATGCAAACTGTCTTTAATTATCTCTCTAGTCATTCCAGAATATCGTGTTATCTGCCGGTCCAGGTTGATACGGAGCCCTGCGAGGCCCTATGGTTCGACATGGAATGTCGATGCCCTTAATGGGCCTCGCGGCAACCTAACTGGAGAAGGCTAAGGTGTCGGTGGGCCTCAAAGCCCCTTTAAGAATTTACGAGGCCCCTATCGGGCCTATACATGGAAATCTCGTTGGGCTTTTCTTGGCGACGTAAAGGCCTTATCATAATCGGGTGGTAACAATAGTCCTTCAAGTCCAAGTCTATTATTCATAATAGGCGTGGGACTTTGAGAGTAAGGGGAGAATTTTTTACAGAGAAAATTTTGAATTTAGGCGGAAGACGCGTGTGGTTATCGCGTATGGTCCTGCAAATTGGGTTCTTATCTGGTATAGTCTCCCAAGTCTGAGGTCGAACATTTATGACGAGTGAGGGCTTCGGAGACCATGCCTTGGGTGACGTGGGATAATGTCAATCAAGGCTGTCAATTCGTGGCCAGACAATCATGAGTGAGAGGATGTATGCATTTAATGCAATGGCGAGTGGCAAACAAAGGAGGCGCGCGTGAGACGCGTGGCTGTCGTTTTACGAAATGCTTGGGGTTCTGTTTTCCCGCCTATTGCCCAATTTGAAACACGCGTCCACCATCCGACGGTTCAGATATGACGTGTGGAAGTTGGACGGTGGGGATTGGGATGCCTTAACCTATAAAGCATGGCATCTTCCTTCCCTACAACTTCTTCTCGCTTTAGTGCTCACTGTGAATGTTGTGGAAGCCTTGCCGGTAATCGAGAAAGTCCAAGTGTGGGTGTTGTTCCAACTGTATTTCTGAGGTAAGCGTGTCGAGAGTTGCAGTAACTTGTTTTGTTGGTTGCTTTTGCAGATTGTGGGAAGCCACCAATTCCGAAGAGGGGCCAAGGAGAACTGAGGTCAAAGTGGAACAAGGTGCGAACTCTAGCGGCGACTTCGAGAGCCTCGGCAACTAGTTGAAGGACGACAATTTATTGGCGGCGGCCGGACCGATGGGTAAGTTCTAAAGTTTTGACACTTTGGCGTCGATGTGAATAATTGTCCAAACGTGTTGTAAATTGTTGTTTGTGCTAACAGCTTTCAGGTTCAAGAATATCCCTACGCTCCGTCTTACCCGCCTCGCCAGCGGAGAGGGTTCTTCTTCCCAGGCGCCTGCGAAGGAGGCGTCTAGTCCATCGCAAAGGATCCAGGATGCTATGCCATCAAGGTCCGTCCACCCACTGGCTTTCGACCCCCCTCCTCTCCTAGCAAGGACGTTCCTCCTCCGCCCCAGCCTTCGTTATCCTGTCCTTTACCCAGCCCCGTTCTACCCAAGGATAAGGAGAAGAGAATTGCCGAGGACACGGGTGATGGAGCCTCGTGAAAGAGAAAGGCACCCGTACCCACGGGAAGGTTTATGAAGGATGTTCGTAAATCGAGTCGGACTGATGGTGCAAAGAAATCTGGCTCCTCGTCCGGGCAGGAAAGTCCCGTCTGCATTTCCCAACGCCAGGGAGAACTGGAAACCTCCATCATGGAAATGCTCCCTGCTCACCCTACAATGATTACGGCGAGCGTGTATAAATACTAGACCCAGAAGTGGGAGAAGGCCGTCGAGGAAGCCACTGTTCGGGAGCGGCTGCAAATGGCAGAAATGAACTTAATACAGAGACTGGTTTTGACCAAGGAATTGTTCAGCACCTTGGAAGGCTATGATGGTCAGTACTGCGAGGAAGAGGCCAAATCCAAAAGTCGATGAAAGAGTCAAGGCCATGGGTGGCGCGTTGCATTCGGGGTCCGACTAGGATGTAAGGACCCTTTGTTCATGTTTAGCGTTGCTTTCTGATTGGTAAATGTAAGACGTTGAAAGTGTATCGTCTTAAATGGTCTTGTCTGACAATGTGAGCTAGCGGAGATGTATCATCTTTATTTGTTTAAGTGTGCCTTGAATGTTTATCCAGCGAGTTGAAAGAGTTGGCCGCGAACCACACTCCCTCGCTGCCAAATCGATTTTACTTGTTTGCATACGCGTTGAATGTTTATCTATCGAGTTAAAAGAGTTAGCCGCGAACCACACTCTCTCGCTGCCGAATCGCTTCTACTTGTTTGCATACACGTTGAATGTTTATCCAGCGAGTTAAAAGAGTTGGCCGCGAACCACACTCCCTCGCTACCGAATCGCTTTTACTTGTTTGCATACGCGTTGAATGTTTATCCAGTGAGTTAAAAGAGTTGGCCGCGAACCACACTGTCTCGCTGTCGAATCGCTTTTACTTGTTTGCATGCGCGTTGAATATTTATCCAGCGAGTTAAAAAAGTTGGCTGCGAACCACACTCCCTCGTTGCCGAATTGCTTTTACTTGTTTGCATACGAGTTGAATGTTTATCCAGCGAGTTAAAAGAGTTAGCCGCGAACCACACTCCTTTGCTGCCGAATCACTTTTACTTGTTTGCATACGCGTTGAATGTTTATCCAGCGAGTTAAAAGAGTTGGCCGCGAACCACACTCCTTTGCTGTCGAATCGCTTTTACTTGTTTGCATACGCGTTGAATGTTTATCCAGCGAGTTAAAAGAGTTGGCCACGAACCACACTCCCTCGCTACCAAATCGCTTTTACTTGTTTGCATACGCGTTGAATGTTTATCCAACGAGTTAAAAGAATTGGCCGCGAACCACACTCTCTCGCTGCCTAATCGCTTTTACTTGTTTGCATACGCGTTGAATGTTTATCCAGCGAGTTAAAAGAGTTGGCCGTGAACCACACTCACTCGCTACCGAATCGTTTTTACTTGTTTGCATACGCGTTGAATGTTTATCCAGCGAGTTAAAAGAGTTGGCCGTGAACCACACTCTCTCGCTGCCGAATCGCTTTTACTTGATTTTGTTGTATGAAGAACACTTTAGATTCATAAACGAAGAATTTTATTAGAAGGCGCGGTGTTCAACGCTTTTTCAGCTTTTTCGTTTTTTGGCAAAAAATGCTTTTCATTTTTTTAAAGGAACATTTTAGCATTTTCCTCCTCAGACATAATGCCCCTAAATGTTTCTGGAATGGAACGTTTCATGATCATAAGACTTGTGCAGTTAGAACGATACCAATTTTTCAAGTCCCTTTTATCCTCGGTAGAACTTTCATCGAAGAGTTGGAGGACGTTCTATCCAAGCACAAGGTCAAGATCCATGTGATCAAGAACAATCGTAACGTTCTCTTTCCAATTCTTGAAATTTGTGCCATAAGCACATGGATAAAATTAACGTTGGCGAGATATTGTAGAAGCGATGAAAACTTAAAACGAGAGAATATATTGTCGGCGGATGACCGGAGCGGATCCGGTGGTTTTCTCGATGGAATTTTTTTGAGGTCCGAGTGGTTGGTTGTTTGGACAAAAGAAAAATTCAATGAAGAAGAATACTCATGTTTGGCTACATGGATAGATCTTGTTTGGTTCAACGGATATGTGCTGTTTGGAAAGTAATTAAAATTTTTATTTGTGACAAAGTTATTTTTTTATATTGTAACGATAAAATTAAAGTTTGAATTTTAAATAATATGATTACTTAATAATAATAAAATAATTTTAATTAGCACATTCGTTAATAATTATGAGCTTAAATTTTAGTTATTTTATAATAGTTCGTAAAATATACAAAATAATTTAGTATATTGTCAATTTATTAGTTTTCTTTTAATTTTTTTTAATAAAAAAATTAAAGTATCGGACTCATTTTCACTTTTTTAAAGGTTAGAAATCCAATTGAAAATTTTTTTCATCAAATAAGGACCAATTGTGCACCAAAATATAATTATAGATTATGGACTATTTGTGCTAAAAAAAGGTAAAAGTTAGAGACCATTTACGCCAATTGAAAGAAAAATATAAATTGACAATTTTACCCCACTAATAAAGACAAAAAAACATGAGAGGAACCATTTGCGCCAATTTTGGAAAGGTTTTAACAGATTTTTAACGGAATCCGTAAAAGGGACCAATTAGCACCTAAATGGATAGGTTAGGGACCATTCCGCTAAAAATGAAAGGTTAGAGAACATTTGCGCACTAATGGCATACGTTAGGGACCATTTACGCCAATTTCCCTATTTCAAATTCTTTCAAAGGCATAAGGTATTCAATCAGGTTTAGTTGAGAATTCTGTTCTAGTAAAAGGTCCAGCATTTGATTCTGTCGATTAGTGTAAATTATAAATAAAGGATTAGAATTTTGAAATATACATTATATCATTGCAACAAATAAAACTACTTATATAATGGGACTCCGCTTCTTTAGTTGTCCACCCACGTTCGCTATAGTTCATGTCAAAGAAAAATTTGATCTCACAAGGTGGCTCTTTTGTAAGCGGATCCTCTGTTTAAAAAAAAAAAAAATTGATTGTATATGATTCACTGTCAACTACCAAGCATATTAATTAGTTGTTGAAAACGGTTTTTAATGACCAAGTTTATTGGTCGTGAATAGTATTTTTAACGACCATCTAATATTGGTTGCAATTTTTTCACTTTTAACGACTAAAATAAGATGGTCGTTAACTTATTCTAAATATAACCAATTATTCACCATCAAATATATTGTTTTAGTCACGATTGTTTTATGGGTTTTAAGGTTTTAGGCGTCACACATGCAACGACCAACTTTACATTGGTTGTAAAACATAAAAATTTACAACTAATGTCGTGGTTGTTAACACTCATCTCAAACTAGCCCAAAATACAATAGTTTGTGACACACTATTTACTTACTAAACATTTATTCCGGTAGTTGATAAATATTTGTAACGATCATATTTATTTGGTCGTTAAAAAGTAGTTGTTAATTCTCATTTTCTTGTGGTCATAAATGAAAATTAAAGAAAAGAAAACTAAAAGATTAAAACAAATTAACTCAAAGGTTAAATCTTTATTTCCGTTACACCCACCCACCCACCACAAGGTTCAATCCTTTAAAAAGTTAAATATTGAATTACAATAGTCCCACAAACACAATATCGAATTAGATTCAGTTCATTACGAGTAGCGCTAGTAATGAACATGCACTCTTATCTTGATTTTAGTAAGAATCTATAAGAAATAGAAAACTCTCATAGCCACGGCCCATCACAACTCTTACATAGGTGAATCCATCAAGGGTATGCCTCAGTACTCATTTAGAATTAAACCCTTCTTAATGTCACAATAATTAACACCATCACCATAGGGATTGGAATTAATAAGTTAGTGCTATATGAACTTTTTAAAACATTGTCTATTTTACTTAGCAAATTTATTTTAGGTATCACTAAAGTATCGAAGATGCTCTAATTAAGTAGTCCCAAAAAGTAATAAAACCTTAATTTTTTTTGACCAAAAGCAGTGTTGTGAGTTTTGATGCAGAGGCCGCCGATGATATTCAAATATAATTTTTGTATGTATGTGTGTGTGTGTGTCTATGTATGTAATTGTCATGAATTATGTTGATTAAGGCCAAAGACGAGGTAGCACGTTGACTAAATTTAATAATATCGTCTTAGTGCACTGAGTCGCCTTTTTCGTGCTTTTGTTATCGTCCAATTCAATGAGCTTAACCTGTATACACTTGTACTTTTTTTTGATCTATAAACCGATAGATTCTAGTTTCGGGCACTGGGCCCCAGTTTTTGGACCCTTTGTTGAGTAAGGGTCCCAAAAAGGCAATCATTTAGAAGATGTTTAGTGAGTTTTTCTTCAAAAATCCATTTTTTTTGCTTTCTGATTTTTGACTTTTCAACCCTTTTTACACTACAAAAAAATTTGAAAAGTCAAAAAGTAACCAAATAAACCCATTTTTTCTCCAAAAAACCTCTACTGAACAAGTCCTTAATAACATTCTTATAATCTGTCTTATCTTGATCTAATCGCCTGGGAAGAACCATAAAGAAAGAAAGAGGGAACTCAAAGAGAAACTCCAAACTAAGAGCGGATAACAAAAGGTTATATATCTTTTGGTTGTTAGAAAATAAAGCGCGCCTACCACTGGTTCCAGTACTGGAATCATACATCAGTGAAATAAAAAAGCAATATACAAAATATTGCATATCAAGTGCATCTTGAACTTCGTAAGATCACAATTAAGTCACGTAATTTTTATTTTTATTTCAATCATACCGACTATCACTACTTTCCTCTCAAAATAAAAATCATATAATTTACTAATAGATTTGGATAGAAAATTGATTGAAATGAAAGGATAAATTAAATAACTCGAATTGCCTTACTCAAACATGTTTTCCAATTGAAAATTTTATTCATAATTAAGTAAGTCACGATACATATCTTTTTCTTCTCCAATCAATGCTAAAAATGATTTAAAAGTGTCGAACAAAAGAAAGTTCGATAAAATAGTGCTAAAAATTATTTATCTTGTTTTTAAGACGAGTGGAAACAAATTAAAGAAGCTTAAAAGGTGTGAAACAATACTATTGCTAGCAAAGACATATTTTTAATGTATTTATAATCCTCTTGGAAGAAAGAAAAAATATGTTTCAATCCTTAATCCATGCTACAAAATCATTAAAATTCTTGTAAGAACTCCCTCCTTCTCTGACACCATTAAGAATCTTTGCTTGAAGATCCAACACCCATTCTTTGAATCCTTCATCACCCAAGACACGTTCCAACTTATTCTTAATTTCTCCACGTCTGATGATGCCATTGTCATCTTTATTCAATTCCAATCCAATCTTCAAATAATCACAAATGTAGCTCTTATTAAATATCTGATCTGTGAAATATGGCCAACACAGAAAAGGAATTCCATTGCTTATGCCTTCAATGGTAGAATTCCAACCACAGTGGCTAATGAAACAAGCAACAGAAGGATGAGATAGGACTTTTTGCTGCGGCGCCCAACTCACCATACGCCCTCGATGGTGCACTCTTTCTTTGAAACCTATTGAAGATGGAAGATGCTTTTAGAAGAGGTCGTTAATGTGGTAGTAAAGATCCACATCCACTAAATTATGAAAAATGCGTACATGCCAGGATTTTGATGGCGTGCAGTGTTCAATACAAATTTTAAATAAATAAATGTTTTGTTCTCTAACAACTACTTTAGAGCCAGTTTGAAAAAACTCATTTTTTTGCCAAAAACTTCTACCGAACATTGTCCGTTAAATGAAGGGGTTTAATGGAACCTGTTGGGTATGCATTGTCGACATCTTCAGTTATGTTTTGCCGCACAACCCACAAGAATGGTCTATCGGTGAGTTCAAGTCCAAGAGCCAGTTCTTGGTACTGATTGTGGTCAAATACTGTAAAACTCCCGAATGCAACATAAATGACTGAGTGAGGTGGTTGTTGATCAAGCCATGCCATGCAACCTATTGAACACAAAATTAAAATAAACATAACTTTTAGACAAGGTAGTTATGGTGTCAGAGTTGTTCGAGTGAGAGTGATTGCTCCCCATGTAAAAGAAATAATAAATTCAGTATTTTGTCACAGATCAAATAAATTTGCCTGTTTTCTCGGACAATTTAAACTTTTAAATAAGGCATTTAATCCAACCTGAGTCTTCTCGCCAGAAGTAGCCTGTTGATTTTCCGAGCCGGTTGCTTGCCAGAAGAGGGCCTATGGGTAAAATGTCTGGATATGAGGCAAATGTACCTGACTCCAACCAATTTGATGAGTTGCTTATCAGCCTGTCTGCCGATTTTGTTGGGTTTAATTTTTACCAATTGTTTGAAGACGAGTTTTCGTGTCAGTTCATCGCTTATACAGCTCCAATACAAATCCATTGTTTTCATGACAGGCATCGTTGGCGAAAGTTGAATTTTCTGGTTTTTCATAGGTTGTCCTGCAAACAGGTTCATCATAGTATTAGTACAAGAATACAAAAGAAAATTCATACAAGATTAAAAAATAAAAATAAAAACTCCATATCAAGGATATATGTGAGCCTATTTACAGATTCACTATGAGGATCTTCTCTTTCATAAGTCATATCCACAACACACATCCTTCATCAGCGACCAATTTATGTCAAATCTGCCAAAAAAAGTAAAAACTTATCAATATGTATATGCTTTAAACTGTAGTTACCATCGCGGTCTATGATTCCATCATCAATAAGGCTCGGAATTTTGAATAGCAATGCCAATAATGCCGCGGCGGCAGGCCAGAAAGCTACTTTCTTGATTCCCATTTTCTCCGCAACCTCCAAAGCCCATCCCATAGTGGCATCAGCAATTAAACAGCTGATATTTTCACTTTCAGATCCATTAATCCGCTCAATAAGAGCCTTCAGTTCACCTGGCATGACGTCGAAAATGGACTCCGACAACTTTCCGATTTCACTTCTGTCATCAGAGGATTCTAACCCGTCAGGTAAAGAAACCATTTGTATGAGTTCTCGTACGTTGTCTGTCCCCGGCAATGCTTTGATAACTCGTTCATGAATGAACTCAGTGTTCACGAATGTGACCTTGAAACCATGTTTTGCTAAATTGAGTGCAAGTTCCATAAGGGGAATCACATGGCCTTGTGCTGGATATGGTATAAGCAAAACGTGAGGGTTTCTCATTGTTTTTCCTTTCTTTTTCCTTTTCTTTTTCTCCTTCAAATGTTTAGGATTCTTGATGGTATTTGAACTTGTTGACGTCTGAATTTGACTATCAATAAGTTTGGTAAAGATTTTTATAGATCACAAAGATGATTCTTACAGAATATATGCAATTAATTGACTTGAAAAACAATATCAATCAATTACAATGCACCCCGCTACCACATATGGAACATCGCCGGTGGTGATAATTTACATTATTCTTTAATGAGTGGTGCTGGTGGCAATGAGAGAAAATATCCTAGACCAAGTAGAGATTGATATTTTTTGCAAGATGTAGCAGTCGGTGAAGTTTTTTATTTTTATTTTTATTTTTTGTGGGGGTTCACCGACCAAATTAATTATTCTTGACAATTTTACAAGGAATATGCAAAAGATTGAAAATCTATTGAATTATTGGTTTGTTGTCTTTAGGTGAATAAGAAAAGCCAAATATTATATCTCATGAAACATGTTTAAGTTGCCAACATCTTTTACATTCAAAATATCTTCAACCGACAACAAAATTATTACAAATATATTTTTTATCCACATATTTCATAGGACTTACATGTTTATAAGATCTTAAAAAATAATTTCATTACTACCAAACATATACTAAGGATTCTTGTCTATTAAGAGCTTGTTTGATAGAGCTTAAAAATTTACTAAAAAGTTGAAGTCAAAGTTAACAATTATTTTTAACCACACATTTAATAGGACCCACAATTTTTATTATTTTTTCAACTACATATTTTATCAACTTTCTATCAAATCTGCTAAAGAACTTCAACAAACAAGGGCTAGATTGGATTGGATACCATGTTGTGCTTTTCATTGTAATCTCCTACGAAAGAGTCAAATTAAGCCTTGGGCAAGAGCATATGAAATTTAGTAGAACGTGTGTTTCTATTATAGGAAGATATATACTCTACCTATAGAAAGAGTGGTCTCCTTGTTGGAGGAGCACATTTTCAAGTAGTCTTACTATATAATGATGGTCAAGCTTGTAAACATTTCGTCTCAATACTATGGAAAGTTGTCTACTATGCCATCGAGATAATTTTGGAACGTTAAATAACAATATATTATAGTACATAAAATATTTCTTATTATAAGTATATTTGTAAGTGTTTATAAGTACTTATAAGTTATTCAAACGAAATTTGTATCCAAATCCAAACATTTCTAGGACCTACTATTTATAATTAAAAAATTACTAATTATATTTATATTTCATCTACTATAATGACATTTCGCCTTGAAACTAGACTAATTAAAACTCAATACATTGTAGACATCGGATAGATTTGGAACGTGGAATGGCGACAAGAGCCACCGGCTTCAAATTGCACCGGGTCGGATTTTTGGCAACTTTCGGACTATAATTACTCATGAACCTTCCAAGGCCGCCCAACTATATGTTTCATCGACATGGCAAATCACCAAATGATTTGGAACCGCTCTAATCCATTCAACTTCTTGATAAGAATATCTATCTTCTATTGTATAGAGCATGTTTGGATATGCTTTTTGATGTTTATAAGTTGGTTAAATATAGTTTTTAACTTTTTATCCACACATTCTATAAGATCCATTACTTATAATTTATATAAAAAAATTATCAAAATGTTGAGATTTTTGTGATCTCAAATAAACCTGGGCAGTGATAATTAAACGGACCCGTTATATCTTTATAGGCTTTGAGCCGAGGATTAAAGATAATTGTTAGTTCACTCTACAATGTGTCAACTCAAACTATATAGAAGGACTTAATGGGCCATTTGGAGGTTTTAATGTGGTGCTTGAACTAGATATCTTAGAAGCACGGCATCCTCCGAAGCTTGTCATCATCAGATATGATGTCACTTTTCATATTAGGGATGATATTAATAAAGGGTGGTGCGGGACATTCGTCGAGTTCGTGCCTTCTGTACCACCACAAGACTTGTTGTTCTTGGGGGGATCCCGCCCCTAAATGTAGCTAATAGGCACGCTTGTTTTTTTCTTCTGTGCCCAATGTTGCTCATGTGAAAGTTCTAACAATAATATAAATCAAACTAAGAAGAGAAGAACAAAGAGGAAGAAAGAAAAACCAATCTTATTAAGCAAACGGTATGATAGAACCAATCTTATTAAGCAAACGAGATAAAATAATAGATACAACTCGTATTTATACTAATACAAATCCTAACCTATATAAGGTAAAAACACTCTATTATTAATACTAATATATTACTAATAACATCCCCTTTCAAACTCACGATGCTACAACAAGAAGCATTGAAAGTTTGCCAAGCAAGAAACGAAAATGGTGGACCGAACGTGACTTTATGAAAAAGTCGACTTCGCAATGATGAAGATAGTGACGAATAAGATGATGACGATCTCAATATGTTTCATGCGCTTATGGTTCGACAACTTCATTACAAAAGCTATAACACTAGTCCAAACATATCAAAGTAATCAAATCAAAAGAATGCAAACTTCAAGACTAAAATTCTAGATTAACTTGATACCAAATTGACGATGACGATCGTACAAGAACCCCGAAATTATAGAAAGAAGAAGAGAAAGGAAATGAGAAGAGAAGAATGGGAGAGAGAGAGAGAGAGAGAGAGAGAGATAGAGATGGAGATAAGATAGTCTTTATTCAATAATCAAATTATCAAATATCAAATTTCAGATTAACCGGAAACAAAACCAACCAAATTCCAAGTTATTTGACCAAATTCCAAATCTAAATTAATGGATGCAAATATCAAATACCGAATCTCAGATCAACAAAACCAAACAAATTCTATATTATCACCTAGATGCAAAACCAATCAAATTCCAAAATGAACAACTAAACAAATTCCAAACTGACTTGGACATACATACCCTACACAAGACAAATAGTCCAAGTAATCTAATTAGTTAAGACCAAAACAATCTGACAAACTTACTAAAAGACTCTAAAAAATAAAACTTAGCCAAATGACATTATCTAAAAGAAAAACAAAAAGACTTGGTTGTACCACTCCAAATAGAAAATTTGCGAAAAATTAGAAAATTTGACTCCACATAAAAGATTTAGAAAAAATTAGAAGAGCTTTATTTGACACAATCCACTCTAAATAAAATTTCTCTCTTCGAAAAAAAAAATAGCTTTAAAATTGATCCCTCAAGAGATTTGGATGACAATCTTGATATTTTTAATAAGCTGATGTAAGATATTACAAACTGTGGTAAGATGGTAATCTGAAATTAACAAAGCTATAATTTTATTGAATGTCATTCCTGATTCATATAAGGAAGTCAAGAATGCAATCAAATATAGGAGAGAAACCCTCACACCTAATATGTCATAGACTCGAGAGAGTTGAAGGATGAAATAAATGAGAGAAAAATGGTAAAATCCATTTTGTGATGGCTAAACCTCAATTCGGGGTGGAAATGGGGTGGAGATTGGCAAAATAGTGGTGGTAATAGAAAAGGTAGAAGTTGTTCTAAGTTATAGAGGATGGCGAAAGAGAAGATGATATGGTTATGGCAAATTAGGCCATTTCGTTAGTGACTGTTATAAAGAAAAGAACAAATAGATATGAGAAGATTAGAGAGAGACAAATGTAGTGACCTCTAGTGATGAATCTGGTGAGGTTTACATGCTTTTAAAATCTAAAGCAGCTGAAATTAACCGTTTATATACTCATATATACATGAGTGAATTCTTGACTCAGGTGCATTTTTTTTATGTCACATCTAATAAATTTTGGTTTGATTATTTGTATGAGTCTCGATCATGGATATGTAGTTGCATGGGGTGAAGTTGCTTATTAGATTCTTGAATAAATTAATACTAATTTATGAACTTTTTATTTGTAGGTAAGAGCAAGATGCTAAAAAATGGGGACAAGAAGGTTTAAATCTTTTGAAGGTTTCTTTGGTATAAGGTGGAGGTTTGTTGGATCGTGATGACCAAATAAACTTTGGGACTATGATGAAATTTCCCGACTTACTTCATAGATTTTGGCATGTGATTGAAGAAAATTAATAATTTCGTCTTTACAAAGGATAGCCCAACAATTTAACCCAAGTCAAGTGGGCCATCTTTAGAGAAGAATCACCCCATTTTAGGTTGCCCAAGTGGCCCAGGGCCTCCTTTATTTCACCTCAGGTTGTATGGTACATTTCACGCGCCCACCTCCTTCTTTGTTGGTATCACTTAATCAAAGCCCTTGGATCATAAGCTTGATCTAACGGATGCCTTTGGTGGATTAAATAAGCAACCCTTGCAAAAGATTTTAGAGTGGATTTTCAGTGTGAAAATAATGAAAATAAGAGAGAGAGAGAGAGCAACGCGGTGGGGAATTTTTCGATTCATCCCCATTTTCTTCTTCTTTTACGTGTGACGTTTTACATTCTTGGTGAGTGTTCGTTGAAGGAAACTCCTGATTTTCTTTGTAATTGTTAGAACCTCATTGGTAGAACTCACCCACAAAAGTCGACTATTAAAGGAAGAGTGCCCAAGAAATTATAAATTACACATCCAAAGCCCATACTTTCGATGTGGGACAAGTCCCA
This sequence comes from Forsythia suspensa, assembly GCA_023638005.1. Lineage (NCBI taxonomy): Eukaryota > Viridiplantae > Streptophyta > Magnoliopsida > Lamiales > Oleaceae > Forsythia > Forsythia suspensa. Next base: position 344,697 of record JALRMA010000416.1, on the reverse strand, counting down.
TAATTTACAATGAGAACCATGACAAACCACCACGTTCCACGATCCCGGCGCCTACATCAGAATGGCTGGAAAAGATTTGATAAAGACATTAATGATCTGGGAGTTGCGTTCATCATTGTTCTTTGGTAAGGTGGATTCATCCGATAAGATCCTCTAAACACTGAGCACTAATTAACAAGAAAAAATTGAATATTATATGCAAGATATGAATGAGAAATATGAATCTATACATGTTATGCTTGCTAAAATGAGTACGTATAATGATAAACAAGTGGAAGGACTCCATATCGGTTCGCTTTCTAAAAGAAGTGTCTTTGGTGGGATATCCGGTAGTGACAACGTAATAGGAGAAATGGGAATGATACCGTGTTAAACCACAAACTCTCCAAGATTGATTTTCCTCAATTTTGTGGTAAAGACCCGAGAGAGTGGATGAGGAAAGCCAATAAATATTATCGGTTACACAAAATACCGTAAGATCCGAGGGTGGGTATAGCCGAGATGTATTTGAAAGGAAAGGCGTATGTGTGGTTTCATGGGTTTCACTAGCCATCCAAATGCTGATTGGGGGTTATTGGCCACTGAAGTGCATATGAGGTTTGCTGAAACCATTGGTGAAGAATATTGTTGAAATTGGTTGCAAAACATATCCCCTTATCCCTTTATCTCCCATCTCTCTCTCTCTCGAATCAATTCTTCTAGTCTTCTTTCTATTTCTATGAATCTGCCCTTCACCCATTTGCCTCTATATCTGCTCTTTTCTTGATCTTCTTCTCAATATCATCTCTGTCCTTCTCTTCAATTATATATTCTGTTGCTCTTTTTAATTTGTAATTTCTGCAATGAAATAGCATTTAGCAAATAGTGACTCATGTAATAGCATCTACAATTAATGAAAATTGCATTTATATATATTGATGTTATTTGTCTCTAATGTTCAATTTTCCCTTGGTGGGCTGTTTGCGTTGTTAATTTGAAGTGTGGAGCGGATTGTGGTTTTTATTCATTAAGTTTTGGGGTTAAAACTATAAGAAATGGCTAACTAAACTCATGGGTTTGGATTATGAAATCACATGATGAAAAAGAGTGGAAAATGTGGTGGTTGATGCCTTTTCAAGGAGAGAGGAGGGTGAATGCAATGCTATAACTCGCTTTATTCCACTGGTTGCTGTAAGTAATAGATACTATGAAGATGATGCTACCGCCAAGGAGAAAATTCAAGCCTCGATGATTGGACCAAATCTCGATCCATCTATACTAGTATCGCGCAATGGAATGCTAAAGTTTAAATCCAAGCTCTACATTGGCAATGGGAGAAACATTAGGCGGAAGATTATACGAATATTCATTCATCTCGTGGAGGAGTCACTCGGTGTATTCAAACAAGTATTTTTAGAGCCAAACAACATCTTTTTTGGCCGGGGATGACACAAGAAATCAAGAATGAGGTTTTGCAATGTGATGTGTGCCAAAAATGTAAAGAGGAACACGTTCTCTACCCTGGTTTTCTATAGCTACTCCCTGAGCCTCAGCACTCTTGAAGTCATATATCTATGGATTTTGTGGAGGACTACCTAAATCAAAGTACAAGGATGTAATTCGGTAATGGTTAACATATTTACCAAGTATTGACATTTTATTACATTAGCACACCCATTTTCAACCGTGAAGATGGCCCAATTGTTCTTCGACAACATCAATGGCTACATGGTTGTCCGTAGTCCATCATTTCCGATGTGGATAGAGTGTTTACCAAAGACTTTCTGGCAAGAATTATTCAAGCAACTGCATATGAGCACAGTATACCACCCTCAGACTGATGGTCAGACTAAAAGACTCAACCAATGCCTAGAAATGTATCTTAGGTGCATGACCTATGGCAAGCCTAAGGCATGGGCAAAGTGGATTTCTTTGGCTGAATGGTGGTGCAACACTACTTATCATACAGCCATTCAAAGGACTCCTTTAGGAGCCTCAGTATGGGATTCAACCTCCACACTTGCCATGGGGCCTTACCAGCAAACCAATATTGCTGCTGTGAATGATCTTTTACATGAGAGATATAAAATGGATCAACAATTGATAAAGAGCTTGGCACAAGCAAGAGATATGATGAAACACTATGCCAGTAAAAATAGAACAAATGGACACTTTCGTTTGGGGATTAGGTTTATTTGAAGTTACATCCATATAAGCAACAAATTGTGGTTAAGAGGACTGATAAGAAACTTAGTCCCAAGTATTATGGACCTTACAGAGTTGAGGAAAAGATTGTGGAAGTAGCATACAGATTGGACCTTCATGTGGGTACTAGAGTTCATCCAACATTTCATGTGTCTTTGCTAAAGAAGAAAATTGGGGACAAAACAGTTAGGGTTGCAGAACTTCCAGTGGACACAACTACAACAATATTGGACAAGTAGCCATGGAAAGTTATGCAGGCCAATATATTCAACAAATGAGGTGAAGTCGAATTAAACAAACTTATACAATGGGCCGATCAAACCAAGAGGAAGCTACATGGGAAGATTCTACTGTATATTCAAAGAAGAAGATCTCTACATTTAAACCTTGGGGACAAGGTTTAGATAAGCGTAGGGTTGTTATGATGGAAGAAATGAGCTGCAGTGGCAAGGAAGGAAGAGAAGGACCAGTTGGATGAAGAAGAGCAAACCAAGAGCTACAAATTGAGGAAGGAAGAAGAAGAAGCAATCAACCGCTTTAACTAATTTTCAAATCCAAGAAAGAAACAACGCTGCTTTGTTTAGTTAGTTAATTAATAAAGATTGTATTGCGCTTTTTTTAAGTTGCATTTTGGAAACACGTGTTTTATTTGTTTGTTTAAATGTATATATTCAATCAAGAAAGAGAAATAGACGATGATGTAATAGCTAACCGTCGATTGCAATCCTCTCCAATTTCGATTCTATTCTTCTTTATCTTCTCCTTCTTCTTCATTTTACTTTTTCCCATTCTCAGTAATTGAGTTTGTTTTAATTAAATAGAAGTTGAGATATACAAAATGAGTTCCATTTAGTCGATTTTGAGTGAATTTCACCACCGAGCTTCATTCATTACAAGAATTACCTCATGGCCTTATAAATTGGAGATTTAGGGTTTGGGTTGTGGTGTTACCGTTATACATGCACAAATAAAAATTATAAATCTACAATTCCTATAAGCCCGATGAACCTTGTACTTAGAGAGAATTCGTTATAGGAGTTTACCTTGATGAACACTGTGGAATCTAATTCTCCGATTAGTTGGAGGTGCAATTTTAAATACCACAGTTGTCCAAATGTCCAGCCTCCAATGGTGATCCACACAGCAAGAACAGATATGAACTTCCATGATCAAGAACAGATGAAAGCAGAACTTTTTGGAAGAAATTGATTAGATTGTCTTTTGCTTGTGCTAGCAAGTAATGGAAAACAACTCTTGTGATTAATCTGCTGTGGCCTTGTATATATAGGTAGGGCTAGCCCTAGTTCTAGTCCAACTAGAACCCACCAACAAATAGGCCTAATTAATTAATCTAATTAATTAATTTGGTCCAATAAATAATTAAGTCCGACCCAACTATTTGGACCTTGGACATTAATTCTTACAATCTTCTACTTGGACAAGGTCCAATTCCAGATGCTCAATTCTCACTTTATATGTGTGACCTATTAGGTTCCCATTTACGATGGCAAACGCAGTGATATTCTCATCGATTCACCAAGATCGATCAATTCACGTCGCCGTCCAAGATTGACATCTAGCAATGTGTCAAGGCAATCTATGTGAAAGAAAATGTCATGTGGTATGACAGAACCAATACATGTGTGGTTACCATGGAAATATAATCTCTTCATTAATATAACCCAATTGGTTAAGAGATATGGATCAACGTCAATCTCATTTCAACCAATCATATTATTCACTTCAACTCGTCGTTGATCTAATCTAATTATGATTTAAACTTTTTCAACTCATAACTCCACCTCGGCCGAGGAAATTTATATCAACTTAAGTGGACAAAAATCAGGTTATAATCTCCTACTTTCCAGGAGTGACGAATCCTCATATTGGACATTCACAACCTTCATACGATTCTCACTATACCCGTACGACGTCTTCCTGGTGACTTAAATCTTCGAGCTCCATCAAACGCTCGCCAAAGTATAGTGGTCCTCACATAAGATTCTATGATGTCCTCAAGTCAAAGGACCAAATCCATAACCGCGCATTAGAGATTTACCACTGATGCTTGGATAGTTATCTATGTGGAATCTCTAGGCAGATCATCCAATGTCATGTTCTCATAACAATACATTCATGTGTTCATTCAGATGTCCCTCTACATCTTAGTTCGTGAGATCGGCTACTTTCTTTAAAAGAAATGCAACACATTTTAGTCTATCCACAATAATGATTTCCATATCTCATTATTACTATGACTATGAATATTTCAAGAATAAGTTATTTATAACTTGTATCTCATAATCACAACACCTTGTGATTAACAAGTTACTATGAAATTTTTTTCGGACTCTATTATTTTAAATAATAAAATTTAAAAAATAACAGAACTGCCATTAAAATGTAGACAAGCATTTAATTAATCAATTTATTCATTTACTTCAATGTTTAACAAAGAGTTTATCACAAAATGTCTCATACAAACTAGATCCATTCATTCGGTATCTTAATACCATCGATTTAGCATGACTATTATGCTTGTCTTTGAGACAACAACTTTGTCAAAAGATCTCGCTACATTATCGTATGTTAGAACCCCGCTCTATCTTTATATAATTTCTTAAGATTATCTCTGTGATGAGATGATATCGCCTCAATATATAATCGGATCATTTATAAGACGCGGTTCCTTCAACGTGCGATGGCTCCATTATTATCACAATACAAGTTATTGGATCAACAATGCTAGGAACTATTCCAAGTTCAATAATGAACTTCTTGATCCGCACTGCTTTTCTTTGCTACTCAAGCGTATATATATTCGACTCAGAAGTTGAATCGCCATCATTTCTTCCAACCGACCGCACCACTATTTTGGGTAAATACATATTCGTAACATGTCTTTAGTCCCATACACCAAGAACATGTCTTTATCGGATCGAAAGTTGGCATCGGCATAACTTTGAACTCTAAGTTCATTTCTCCCATACACCAACAACATGTCTTTAGTTCTTCCTAAAAACTTAAGGATGTTCTTGACCGCGATCCAATGTTTCTCGTCAGGGTTCACTTGGAACCTGCTTGTGACACTGAAAGCATTTGAAACATCCGGTCGAGTACATAGCATTGCATACATGATAGATCCTATTGCTGATGCATAAGGAATTCTATCCATGCGATCTATTTCAATTTGTGTCTTTGGACATATCTCTTTTGAGAGATAGATCCCATGCCCGATGGGCCAGAGTCCTCTCTTGGACTCTTTCATGCTAAATCTTCTCATGATTTTATCTATGTACGTAGATTGAGATAGGCCAAATATTCTTTTAGATATATCTAAATAGATCTTTATACCGAGAATGTACGCTGCATTTCCCATATCCTTCATGGAGAAATTTTGGATAACCACAATTTTACTAATTTTTAGCATCGAGGACATCGTTTCCTAATAATAGTATGTCATCCACATACAAAATTAAAAACACGACTTTGCTCCCACTAACTTTTTATACACATAGTTCATCTTCATTCTTGATAAAATCAAACATTTTGATTGTCTTATCAAAATAAAAATTCTAGCTCTAAAAGGCTTGCTTCAATCCATATATGGATTTATGTAGTTTGCACACCATGTTTAACTCTGTAGAATCAAAACCTTCAGGTTGTGTCATGTACACATCCTCGCTAAGATTCCTCATAAAGAATGCGATCTTGACATCCATTTGCCGATCTCATAGTTATGGTATGCTACTAACGCAAGCGGAATCCGAATTAACTTAGACATAACTCATCGGTAAAAGGTTTCATCAAAGTCAATCCATTGTCTTTACTTGTAACATTCGCAACTAATCTTGCCTTGTAAGTATGAACATTACTATCCATGTCGACCTTTTCTTTGTAAACCAATTTACAGTCTATAGGTTTTACCCTTCAGTGTGTCAACTAAGGTCTAAACCTTATTCTTCGTACATGAAGTTCATCTCGGATTTCATAGCTTTCTGCCATCTCTTTGAGTCAACACTTGACTTCGATTCTGCGTAAGTAGTAGGTTCATCTTCCTCGATTAGTAATACATTACTAATAATCAGGATATCGTATCTCAGAAGAAATTAAATGACTCTGCTCGATTTACGCAGAGCTCGTGTATCCTTGGAAACTGGTGGTTCCCACTTTCCCAATATGTGCTTCATCAGATGCAAGCTCACCTATTGGAACATCTAATTGGTCAATTTTATTTGTGGTTTCTTGAACTTCTTCAAGATCTACTTTGCTCTCACCGCCTTCTCTAAGAATACAACAAGTCTCGATATGATGACCTTCATCTCGATAGAATTATAGAAATAGTATCCTGCAATTTACTCTGGATACTCCACAAATAAATATTTATCAGATTTAGCTCTTAGCTTATCCGATTCAATGCGCTTCACATAAGCGTCGCATATCTAAACCTTCATGTATGAAAGATTGGGTCTTTTTCCCTTTCCATAACTCGTATGGAATTTTATTGACCAGTTTAGATAGGACACAGTTTAGTGTATAACATGCAGTGTTAAGTGGATATATTCAAAACAATTTTGGAAGAACTGCACAACTCACTATTGATCGCACCATATCAAATAAGGTGCAGTTTTTAATTTCAGATACACCATTTTGTTGTGGTGTATACGGTGGAGTCCACTGTTAGAGAATCACATTTTCTTTTAGATAGTCTAAAAACTCACCATTCAAATATTCACCACCTCGATCAGATCTAAATGTTAGAATATTTTTATCAGTTTGCATTTCTACTTGTTGACGTCGAAACCTACAACGTCCACGTGCCAACAGATCTCCAGTCACTCCCCTGCCAACTTGTATGTTACTTGCACACTCGGACAATCGTTAGGCACCAAGATCTCCAAGGAAAAAAGGTCCCACGATCGTTGGTACTTGACGATCAAGTCAACTACCGGTATTAGAGCAATACACGGGGACGAAAGTAATTAGGTGTGGGAGACAAGCAGGCAGGGATTTGAGCGAGTTTAGGGGTGGGATTTAAGTGCAAAAAGAGCGTACCTTGGAACAACCAGAGACGTTGTATTTATAGTGCAAGAGTCCTTACCGATTTAGGTAACCCATCAATCGCTTATTTGATCGGCTCCTCCTTCCTTATGGGATAAGGATCCTTTCTTGTTAAGGCAATCTCCAAGATTGACTCTGCTTTATTTGAGCTTATCACGTTGTATGATTTTAGGAGATTATGATCCTATTTTCTTGTGAGGATCCGTGCACCAAACTAATGCAAACTATCTTTAATTATCTCTCCGTCATTCCGAATATCGTGTTGTCTGCCGGTCCGTGTTGATACGGAGTTCTCATGCGAGGCCCTATGGTTCGGCATGGAATGCGAGATGCCCTTAATGGGCCTCATGCAACCTAACTGCAGAAGGCTAAGGTGTCTCAGTGGGCCTCAAAGCCCCTTTAAGAATTTACGAGGCCCTTATTGAGCCTATATATGGAAATCTTGTTGGGCTTTTGCCGACGTAAAGGCCTTATCATAATCGGGTGGTAATAATAGTCCTCCAAGTCCAAGTCTATTATTCATAATAGGTGTGGGACTTTGAGAGTAAGGAGAGAATTTTACGAGAGAAAATTTTGAATTTAGGCGGAAGACGCGTGTGGTTATCGCGTATGGTCCCGCAAATTGGGTTCTTATCTCGTATAGTCTCCCAAGTCCGAGGCCGAACATTTATGATGGTGAGGGCTTTGAGACCATGCCTTGGGTGACGATGGGATAATGTCAATCAAGGTCACAATTCGTGGCCGACAATCATGAGTGAGAGGATGTATGCATTTAATGCAATGGCGAGTGGCAAACAACGGAGGCGCCACGGAGACAAGTGGTCATGTCATTTTACGAAATGCTTGGGGTTCTGTTTCCCGCCTATTGCCCAATTTGAAACACGCGTCCGCCATCCGACGGTTCAGATATGACGCGTAGAAGTTGGACGGTGGGGATTGGGATGCCTTAACCTATAAAGCATGGCATCTTCCTTTCCTACAACTTCTTCTCGCTTTAGTGCTCACCGTGAATGTTGCGGAAGCCTTACCGTGTCGAAAAAGTCCAAGTGTGGGCGTTGTTCCAACCGCATTTCCGAGGTAAGCGTGCGAGAGAGTTGCGATGACTTGTTTTGTTGGTTGCTTTTGCGATTGGGAAGCCACCAATTACGAAGAGGGCCAGGAACCGAGGTCAAAGTGGAACAAGGTGCGAACTCTAAGTAGCAACTTCAGGAGCCTCGGCAACTAGTTGAAGGACAACAATTTATTGGCCAAAGCAAGTGAACCGATGGGTAAGTTCTAAAGTTATGACACTTGGCGCCGATGTGAATAATTGTCCATACGTGTTGTAAATTGTTGTTTGTGCTAACAGCTTTTAGGTTCAAGAATATCCCTACGCTCCGTCTTACCCGCCCCGCCAATGAGAGGGTTCTTCTTCCCCAGCGCCGTGAATGAGGCGTCTAGTCCATCGCAGCGATCCGTGGATGCTATGCCATCGTGGTCCGCCCACCCACCGGCTTTCGACCCCCTCATCTCCTAGCTAGGACGTTTCTTCCTTCGCCCCACCCGTCGCCATCCTGCCCTTACCCAACCCCTGCTCCACCCAAGGATAAGGAGAAGAGAATTGCCGAGGACACGGGTGATGGAGCCTCGTGAAAGAGGAAGGCTCCGTGCACTCACGGGAAGGTTTATGAAGGATGTCTCGCAAATCAAGTCGGACCGAGGGTGCAAAGAAATCTGCCTCGTCCGGGGCAGGGAAATCTCGCCCATTTCCCAACGCCAGTGGAGAACCGTAAACCTCCGTCATGGAAATGCTCTCTGCTCACCCTACAATGATTGCGGCGAGCGTGTATAAATACTAGACCTAGAAGTGGGAGAAGGCCGTCGAGGAAGCCACTATTCGGGAGCGGCTGCAAATGGCAGAAATGAACTTAATACAGGGACTGGTTTTGACCAAGGAATTGTTCAAAGACCTTGAAGGCTATGATGGTCGAAGATCGGGAGGAAAAGGCCAAATCTAAAAAGTCGGGTCAAGAGTCAAGGCCATGGGTGGCGCAGATTCGTAGGGTCCGACCGTGATGTAAGGACCCTCTTTGTTCGTGTTTAGCGTTGCTTTCGATTGGTAAATGTAGGACGTTGAAAATGTATCGTCTTAAATGGTCTTGTCTCGACAATGTGAACTAGTGGGGATGTATCATCTTTATTTGTTTAAGTGCGCCTTGAATGTTTATCCAGCGAGTTGAAAGAGTTGGCCGCGAACCACACTCCCTCGCTGCCAAATCGATTTTACTTGTTTGCATACGCGTTGAATGTTTATCTAGCGAGTTAAAAGAGTTGGCCGCGAACCACACTCCCTCGCTTCCGAATCGCTTCTACTTGTTTGCATACACGTTGAATGTTTATCCAGCGAGTTAAAAGAGTTGGTCGCGAACCACACTCTCTCGCTACCGAATCGCTTTTACTTGTTTGCATACGCTGTTGAATGTTTATCCAATGAGTTAAAAGAGTTGGTCATAACCACACTCCTCGCTGCCGAATCGCTTTTACTTGTTTGCATACGCGCTGAATATTTATCCAAATGAGTTAAAAAGTTGGTCGCGAACCACACTCCCTCATTGTCGAATCGCTTTTACTTGTTTGCATACGCGTTGAATGTTTATCCAATGAGTTAAAAGAGTTAGTCGCGAACCACACTCCTTTGCTGCCGAATCGCTTTTACTTGTTTGCATACGTGTTGAATGTTTATCCAGCGAGTTAAAAGAGTTGGCCACGAACCACACTCCCTCGCTATCGAATCGTTTTTACTTGTTTGCATACGCGTTGAATGTTTATCCAGCGAGTTAAAAGAGTTGGCCGTGAACCACACTCTCTCACTGATGAATCGCTTTTACTTGCTTTTGTTGTATGAAGAACACTTTAGATTCATAAACGAAGAATTTTATTAGAAGGCGCGGGGTCTTGGAGCGCCAGAAAAAAATGCTGGGAAATCAAACAGTGCAGAATGAAACTACTGTAAGGTCTCTCCCAAGTGGGCCCTAGAGTTCCGGTCCCTAGCTCTCTATTAGCTTGGAATACCTTCTTCAGGACGAAGTCGTTGATGTGGAAACTCCTGCCCCTGACTTTGATGTTGTAGTATCGGGCCATCTTCCGCCCCTTCCGCTGGTAAACCACAAGGCGAAGCTGCGAGTCCGCATGTCTCTCGTCTTGTAAATCGAGGTTTTCCTGCGTAAAACCTCGTTGAAGTGCAGTGTGCCCGGGAGAGGGTATCCCTACCTCGATGGGAATCATTGTCTCTAATCCGTATGCCATGGAGAAAGGGGTTTCACCAGTGGCCATCCGAGAAGTGGTCTGATAGGACCACAGAGTTTTGGGTAGTTCTTCAGCCCATCCTCTTTTTGCGGACTCTAGTTTCCGCTTAAGGGTATGCTTAATGATCTTATTCACAGCTTCTACCTGGCCATTGGATTGGGGGTAGTAAGGGGTGGAAAAGTCCCTTCAGATCCCAAGGTTCTCACAATTCGCGTTAAACTTCATTCTTGCGAACTGTGTGTCGTTGTCAGAGACAAGAGAGTGGGGAATGCCGAAGCGGCAGACAAATTTCCACACGTTTTCCTCCGTGATCTTGGCCAAAGGCTCGGCTTCACACCAATTGGTGAAGTAATCTACCGCTACAACTGCAAATTTGACCCCACCCCTTCCCGTCGGGAGGTGTCCAATGAAATCAATTATCCACTTGGCGAAAGGCCAAGGACAGGTAACCGGGGTAAGGTTCTGGGCCGGGAGCTTCGGTATGGTGGCAAATTTTTGGCTTCTGTCGTACTTTTTTGCGTAATTGTGGGAATCTTTCTTCGTGGTGGGCCAATAGTACCCTTGTTTCAAAGCTTTCTGTGCCAGAGCCATTCCTCCTGAATGGTTACTGCATATTCCCTCGTGTATCTCTTTGATCACGTACAATGCTTCATCCTGTGTCAAACAGCGTAGAAGAGAATGGACGAAGCCCCTCTTATATAAGATCCCGTCTTGTAGCACAAAATTCGCAGCCCTTCTGCAGAGTTTTTGTACTTCTTGTCTATCACTGGACAGCACTTGGTTGGTCAGATAAGCGATGATATCCTTCATCCATTTTGGAGAATCAGATATCGTCATGACAACAAGCACGGGAGACTCATCGATGGAGGGCCGGTTGAGCCTCTCAACTGGGATAGCCTTCATTAAGTCAGAGTCTCTCTGCCGCTTGGCCGGTGAGGCGTCCGCATAACCATTTTCACCGTGGAATCAGAGAAGTTCAGTATGCCTCAAAGTGGGACAACAGTCCTCGGCCTTCGCTCAGTACGCCACTATGGATTGCTCTCGTCTTTGCGAAGGTCCCATTAATTTGACCGACGACCACACGTGAATCGCTATGGATCTAGAGCTTTCTAGCCTTCATCTCTTGTGCCAACCTCAAGCACGCTAGGAGTGCCTCAGATTCTGCAAAGATTTATTGGAGGCTTTGAACTCCAGTGCGAGCCATCAGGACTAACCAGTAAGATCCCGACTCCAGCTCCTACCTCACCCAAGGATCCGTCAACATATAACTTCCATGTTGGTACCTCCTGGGTCGGGCTTCGAGCGAACCTTCGAGAATGTGAGCGAATTCAGCTACAAAATCTGCCAAAGCCTGTCTTTTTATAGAGGGTCGTAGCTTATAGTTGATGTTGAACTGGCTGAGTTCGACCGACCATTTCATCGCCTTCCGATGTGTCCGCTTTTGGAGTATCTCGCCTCGGATGGAGGTTTGTCAAAACATCTATGCTATGGGACCGGGAAGTGCGGTCGGAGTTTTGAGAAGCGATGATCAATGACAGGGCGAGCTTTTCCATGTCTGGGTATCTTGTTTCTACGTCCCGTAGGGTTTTGCTTACGTAATAGACACGAAATTGTGCCGGACCCTCTTCTGATTAAGACCGAGCTAATCGCCTCTCGAATACGGCGAGGTAAACGAGCAACGCCTCTCCATTCTTTGGTTTGGACAAGTGGTAGAGATTTTTCGAGGAGGACCTTGAGGTCTTGGAAGGCTTTCTCACACTCTTCCGCCTACTCAAACCTCTTCCCCTCGATGGTCTAAAAGAAAGGTTGGCGTGATCGGTCACCTTGGATATGAATCGATTCAAGGCTGCTAACCTTCCCGTCGTCGCTTTGGACTTCCTTAGGAGAGGATGTTGACCTCATCTCGATGAGCGCCTTAATCCTCTCGGGATTAGCCTCTATCCTGTGGCCGATTGACCATGTAACCGAGGAACTTTCTGGACGCAACTCCGAACGTGCACTTCAAGGGATTAAGCTTCATGCGATATTTGCGAAGGACTCCGAACATCCCTCTTAAGTGCTCTATGTGGTCCTCGGCGTTTACGCTCTTCACAAGCATATCGTCGACGTATACTTCCATGGTATTCCCAATCTGTCTTGTGAACATGCAGTTTACCAACCGTTGGTACGTGGCTCCTGCGTTATTCAAGCCGAAGGGCATCATCCTATAACAGTATAATCCTCGGTCCGTGATAAATGAGGTTTGATCCTCGTCTCCTGAAAACATCGGGATCTAGTTGTAGCCTGAGTATGCGTCCATAAAGCTAAGCATTTTGTGGTTGGCGATCGCATTGACCACCGGTTGATGCGCGTGTGAGTGGGAAGTCGTCTTTAGGGTATGCTTGGTTTAGATCCGAGAAGTCTATGCATACCCTCCATTTCTTGGTACTCTTTCTTACCAAAGACCGGGTTAGACACTCATTGGGGTAAACCGCCTCCCTCATGAACCTATTGGCTAGTAGCTTGCCAACCTCTTCCTTCAAGGCATTATACCTTTCGGCACTCAAAGGTCTTCTTTTTGGATTTTGGAGCGTACCTTTGGATCCACCTTCGTGGCGTGGCACGCCACAGATGGGTCGATCCCAACCATATCGCTGTCTTCCATGCGAAGACGTCAGCGTTCTCTCGGAGAAACTGCTTCAGCTCCTCCTTCATTCTTTCTTCGAGTTTCTCTCCCATCTGCAACACCCGGGTTGGTTCCGAGGGATTCACCAGAAATGCTTCCAGCTCTTCAGTCGAGGAGGCAAGAGAGTCCAAGCTTATGATCCGAGGGTCCAGACCCTCGTCTAGTATTAATTCTTCGTCCATCCTCTCGTGGTCGACATCCATTGGCTCCTTATGTATGGTCATCACTGTTGGGGCGATATACTCGCATTTTGTGACTTTCTCGCAACGCTTCATATAACATGCCCTTGCCTCCACCGATTGTCGCAGACCTTGGCCACTCTTTCGAGCGTCGGGAACTTCATTGCCAAATGGTGTATGGACGTAACCGCCAGCAAATCCTTCAACGCAGGCCTTCCAATGACTCCATGGTAGGCAGAGCGGGTGTCTACTATCAAAAATCCATCAACTTCCTGAGGTGACATGGAGGTTCCCCGAAGTCTACCGCAAGTGTAATCATTCCTCGCAGATGATGCTATCTCTGTGAAACCAAATAGCGCCCGAGATGGCCGTTAGTTCATTATCCACGTCTATTTGATCAAAGGCACCGTCGAATAGAATGTTCACTGCGCTTCCATCATCGACCAAAGATCCGTCCCAAAGTCGCTTCTAGCAACGACGGCAGCGGACTACTGTGGCATCGCAGCTCACGGGTAATGTATACCACCCTCACCTTCCTCAGTGAACGAGATCTGCGGTACTTTTGGTCGATGTCTGTGGACCTGCCAACTCTCCAAGGGTTTTTCCCTTGCTGCCTTTGCGTAGTTACGCCACGAGTTCATCATGTGCCCTCCGACATAGGGCCCTCCTATGATTGTGTTTATCTATCGAACGAGAGCCCCCGCAGTCCCTCCAAACTTCGGCGGGTCCCTGCTTCGCCATTTCCATCCCCATCGCATCGGGGTCCATCGTTCTGGCACTGAGGAGGAGGTCTTTTCCCACAATGTGCGGGCGGCCTCGACGTCTTTGTGCGGGCCGATTCTCCTCTCTCCCGGTGGGCTCCACGACGATTTATCAATTTTCTCACATCCGGGCAATCCTCCATATTATGCACCCTAGTCCTGTGTATCCGACAGAACTTGGGCGGTGTTGTGGCGGGCATGGGGGCCACTACGGGCACTCGGGATAGGAGATCGGGCTACCTCCATCCGATTGAACTTCCTGTAATGGTTGTTCGGCGGCAATCGAGAGCGCTTTTTCGAATGCGAGAGAAGCGAGGCTCTGGGAGAGCGTCGTCCCTCTCTCCTCGTAGTGATCTCCTCTCTCCCTCTCAACTTTCTCCCTATTCTCGATCGCTTTCTCCGATCGAATTTCATGCTAGACCAAGTCTAACAAACCGACTTTAGGTCCTTGGTTGACTGCTTACGCACATCCTTCCGTAGGGAGTGTGCGTGTGCGGTCCAAATCACTAGTGCATCCAGAGCCTTTTATCGGTCACGGTCCTCGATTTTGTTGATGACGTTCTTTGAACCTCTTGAAGTAGCTCTTGACGCTTTTTCCTTCTTTCTGCCGGATGTCATGGAGCTAGGCAATGTCAGCTATCATTGTCCGGTTGCCAATGAAGGCATTGACGAACTCTCTTTTCAGTTGAGGCCAGCTCTGGATACTCCATGGTTTAAGCTTATTGTACCACCTCTTCGCGTCAGGTGCGAGCGTGGTATGGAAGTTCCGACACTTCACCGCAGGGGACTGGCCTTGGAGCTTCGTCTTATATGTTTTATGTGATCCATGGGGTCGCCCCTCCCGTTGTATTTGTCCATGAGAGGCATTCGAAAGTTCGTGGGTATCTCCATGGCCTTCATGTAGCCGGTGAACGGGAGATTCTCATCATCGTCATCCTCGTAGCACTCTAGCCTCTCCTTCTCCTCTTCGTTCTTTTCGTGACTTTACTTCGGGGCTTTCCTCCTTTCCGTGCGGGCCTCGCTATGCTCACTGCGCCTGCTATGTACAGGTAGGGGTAGTGCTATGGAGGATCTCACCCCCAACCTGTCGAACACGCTAGCAGCAGGAATGGGGTAGCTTTCCCGCACCGAGAGAGGTCTTCCCCTCTGGTCATCCTGTGAGGGCTTCCAGGCGGCGTTACGAGGGTTCCAGCCATTCGAAACGGGCATGTCTCCTCGTAAAGGCTGGCTTTCTAGCGAACTAGATCGTGAAAGGCTTCTCTTAGCACGACTGCGCTTGGGTCCATGTTGGAGGGATTGATTTTCCAACAGTTCAAGTACAGCCTTCATCCGGGCATTGTCCAGTTTTAGATCCAGGTTCTCCTCGCTCAACCATTCGCTTTTGTCGCCGTCTTCTCCTTTTGCGACGTGTCACGTTCTGCAGGTCCTGAACGCTCTCCTGTCGCAAGTCAGTGTGGTGAGACTCCACTTCTTCCTCCATGGAATGTTCATTGCCATGCTTCTCCCGGTAGAAAACACGTCTTTATCACAAGTTTATGGATGTGTAACGTTTTCATTTTCCACGAGACGGTGCCAATCTGCTGACGCCGGAACCCACAACGTCCACGTGCCAACAGATCTCCAGTCACTCCCCTGCCAACCTGTATGTTACTTGCACACTTGGACAATCGTTAGGCACCAAAATCTCCGAGAAAAAGGTTCCGACGATCGCTGGTACTCCGACGATCAAGTCAACTACCCAGATTAGAGCAATACATGGGAGACAAAAGTAATTGGGTGTGGGAAAGGCAAGCGCATGTGATTTGAGCGAGTTTATGGTGGCATTTAAGTGCAAAAAAGAGCGTACCTTTGAACAACCGGAGACGTTGTATTTATAGCGCTAGAGTCCTCACTGATTTAGGTAACCCGTCAATCAGTTATTCGATCGGCTCCTCCTTCCTTATGGGATAAGGATCCTTCCTTGTTAAGGCAATCTCTAAGATTGGCTCTACTTTATTTGAGCTTATCACGTTGCATGATTTTAAGAGATTATGATTCTGTTTCCTTGTGAGGATCCGTGCGCCAAACCAATGCAAACTGTCTTTAATTATCTCTCTGGTCATTCTAGAATATCGTGTTATTTGCCGGTCCAAGTTGATACGGAGCCCTGCGAGGCCCTATAGTTTGGCATGGAATGCCGACGACAACCTAACTCTGTAGGCTAAGGTGTCCGTGGGCCTTGAAGCCCTTTAAGAATTTACGAGGCCTTTACTCGGGCTATACATGGGAATCTCGTTGGACTTCTACTTGACGTTGAGGCCTTATTATAATCGGGTGGTAACACTATTTCTTACTTGAATTCCTTGAACTTTTCAAAGACTTCACTCTTGAATTCTATCAAGTAGATAAAACCATATCTAGAATGGTCATCTGTAAATGTGATGAAGTAAGAAAAGCCACATCTAGCATCTTTAGATATTTGTCCATGTACATCGGTATAGATAAGACCCAAAATATCTGTAACTCCAACTCCCTTTCCGAGAAAAGGGTGTATTGGTCATTTTGCCCAACTGGAATGATTCACACTTATCAAATGATTCATAATCATTTGAATCTAAGTATCCATCTTTATGTAACTTAGTAATGCATTTTCATTTATATGACAGAGTCTGCAATGCCAAATATTTGAGTTATTAGTTTTATCTCTTTTATGCCTTGCAATTCCTCTTCTAATGTTCTTTTATTTTCACAGTGAAAACACAGATCATCAGACTTGGATTTGTCTTTGCTTAACTATTTTCCAACAGATTTGGCCTTCTTGGATCCTTTCTAAAAGGTCCATTTAGATTTTCTCTTAGTGCTCTTAGAGGTATCAATGGCCAAAGTTTACCCATTCCTTTGGACTTAACAATTTTTAGCATGTTTAGCAGCTCGAGTAGGGTACACTGAATCTTATTCACATTGAAGTTCATAACGAACTGGGAAAAGTTATTAGGCGGGGACTGCATAACTAAGTCAACACTTAGCTCGTGGTCCATGGTAAAACTTAATTGATTTTATTTTTCAATATAATCAATCAACTTCTACTGAAGATCTTTTTACCATCATACCTCTTCATAACCTTTTGATGTCTCAACCTGTCAGGTCAGCGATCGTATATAATTCAACTCCTTGAAATGATATGTTTTGGTATAGGCATCTATACCCTCGTCTTTCTTTTCTAACTCAAGTGACATACCGCAAGCATCATATGTTGCAATGTTACTATTATCACCGTATTTTTTTAAGCTCTGAACGTTCTCCCGCGTAGCCTCTTCAATAGGAGCTTCCTAAGATTGGTCGCTTATTGACATATCCAATTTTTCTTTTTCATGCTTGAGAACAATTCTCAAATTGTAGTTCCAGTCCAAAAATTTGGTTCGATATGTTTGTTCGCATCCAATATGCATCTCAAACTTATATGGTTACTCATGATTCAACAATTAAATAATAAGATAGAACAATTAATTAAATGCATAAAATTAATTTAACATGGACTTATATTCCATGTTAAATTAATTATACTCCCACTGTTTAAATTAAATTAATGATCCTCAAACATTAATCAATATAACCGGTTAGATTCTTAGAGGGCTAGGATCCCTTTTGTTTTATTAGAACCTTGAGCGACTCAACAAGCCCTAATAAAACATCTAGGTAGATACTCTATCAATCACATTTCCATGTGATTCCTAGATTATTAAGTAGACAACTTATTGTCGTACACATCTTATGTGTTTTACTTGATTGTGCCCCTAAAATTTTATTTCCTTGAGCGACTCAACAAAAATAAAATTCTAGTTAAATTCGACCTATTGTTCGAAACATCGAATGTTTCATAGTGATAAACATATCTCTCCGCGAAAGCGACCTTGCTGACTCAACAAATTGACATCGATAATAGACTCGATTTTTCACTATAACAATGGAAGACACGATTATATTAACCATTTAATACAAATTTAATATTTTGATAAAAAGTGGTTTGTCTCATCACATTTATGTATATTAACTAACATCCAACATGCAATCAATCATACATAAAATAACTGTGGATAATTATGGACTTTATCTATCTAATCTTCTTGAGCCAAAAGGAAGATTAGTCAGTCAATTTCTAATGGATGTTGCATTCGTTCATCGAATGCTTAATGCAATCATCCCCATCACCTGTTGCAACATGTATCCTATACTAGTTGCTTTCTTGTAGCCCAATTGCAACATGTATCCTATACTAGTTGGCACGCAAGCCCAAATAAATAAACACGCAGGTCCATATTAAATAAAGAGTTCAAAAACTCGATTAAATAAATAATAGGCTTGCAGACCCATTTAATTAAATAATAGGCTCGCAGGCCCAATCAATAATTAACAGGAATAATTAACCATACAACCAATCACATGGGTTGAGTCCATAATCATCCACTAAACATCTATTTTAATAACTAATATTAAAAATATATTAATTTCTAAATTTGCGCTTTGACAAAGATAAGTCTAAACTATTTAGACATTTTAGAATCGGACTAGATGTAATTAAATAATTAATCTAATTAATTAATTAATTCTTCAACAATAAAATTAATCAATTAATCCAATTAATCAATTAATTTTATTCATAAAAAGGATTTTTAAAATTTATTTTATCTCCCAATTTAAAGTCATACCCTAAATTGAAGACATAATTTGTATAGGATCAAAATTACAATTTTATAAAGTAATAATTTAAAATTTAATCTGGTCAGAAATTCAAAATGTAGTTTAAAACGATTTTATTTAATTCTCGAATATTTGACCAACATTAAAATAATCAATAATTACAATTTTTCCAAAAAATTAAAATTGTATTTGAGACCCTATTTTTTCTTTTAAAGTTTGAGAGCTTAATGTGCAATTTCTAAAATTGTACAATGAGTCCCTAAATAAATGGACCTTTAATACAATTTCACGGAAGATCCATTTTTATTTTAAAACATTAACTCCTTCTTATGCAATTTCAGAAATTGCATAAGAGGCCTTTCAACTTCTTTTAAAATTATGGGGGCTTCTTATGCAATTTCCATAATTTCACAAGAGCCCCTGTCTCCAACAATCCCAAAACGCAGAAACCCTCTAAAAGGGGTTTCTGCAAAAAGCCAGCGGCGGCTATTTCTTTCAACTTGTGGTGGCCGCGCCAGTGTCCAACACCGCCGGCCCCCACGAATTAGCCATCTAACTGTTCGATGCGGCCATCGCCGCTGGCTGATTGAATGGCGGTGGTCGCCCCGGTGTCTAACACCAGCGGCCACCGCCGTTACGTGTTGAACAACAACTTTGCTGCTGTTCAAAATGGCCGGCGCAGCTGCTACTAGCAGTGGCATGAAGACGCTTGCCACTGCGAGAACCAGCGGCGGTGAATGCTGTTTCTCGCGGCGGTTTCCTATCTTCTAAAGACAACGACCCCGCTTCTTACCGTCGGCCGCCACGCGCCGGCGGTGGTGTTTTCCGGCCTGTTAGATCCGTTCCATATAAACCCAAAACAATTTCAAATTCCTTTTTCAAAAATTCAAAATTTTTATTTTTATTTTTATTCCAAAATAAAATCTGAATCATATCCAAATTTTTAAGAAATCATAATTTTATTTACTGTCAAAACTCAAATCAAATTAATATGTCAATAACAATTATTCTTTCGATTCATTAAAGCGTTCTAACGAACTCTAACAAGAATGTGGTGAGTAATTTATGATACCAATCGTAAGGAATCGAGGTATACACGCATGCGGAAAAATTATAAATCTACAATTTTATGTTCGATCAACCTCAGACTTAGAGAATTCGTGATAAAGTTTACTTTGAAGAACAATCGTAGAATCGATTTCTCCGATTAGTTAGAGTGCGATTTTCAATACCACAATTGTCCAAATGTCGCTGCCCTCCAATGGTGATCCACATGCGTTAAACGGATCCTGACTTCTACGATCGAGAACAAATGAAAACTAACCTTTTGGAAGAAATTGATTGGATTGTCTTTTCATTGTCTTTAGTAGTAATGGAAAACAACTTTTTGTGATTAATCTGCATGGCAGAGATATATAGGTAGAGGCTAATCTCTGGCCGCTTGTTCTAATTCAACTAGAACTCACCAATAAACGAACCCAATTAATTTGGTCCAATAAATAATTAAGTCCGACTCAACTATTTGGACATTGGACATTAATTCTTACAGAATCAATTATGTAATTGATTTGGGCCTATTTGGATGGTGATTAACACTTGAAATATGGAACAAGCAGAATTTCTTGAGCTAATGTTGGAGATGGAAACTGATCATGTTAAATCTCTCTTTGCTGAAATTACACATATTACACAAACATGAAAATGAGGATTACAAGCCTACACGGAAAGCATAAAGTTTATTTTTTTTTCAAACACTCTTTTTCTATACAATTTACAGCGACTTATTATCTACACATTAGATACGACACACTTACACATTTTATTTCCATTATGGAAATAATCAAACAAGATCTCGAAAACATGACAATTACTGACATTACAGAAACATTTCACCATCTTTAACAATTTAAAACTGTTTATTTGTTTATCCATTCGATGAAATCGTTGAGATTCTTGCTAGACTTACCTCCTCTTACACTACTCATCATTAGTTCCTTAAGATGCAGAGCTCTTTCTTTGTAAGTATTGTCACCAAGTAGTTGATCTATCTTGTTCTTTATTTCTTCACGGGTTATTGTCTCACTTGTATCTTGTTCAAATTGCAGTCCGACTTTCCAGATATCGCAGATGTAGCTTTGGTTAATGAACTGATCAGCAAAGTAAGGCCAGCAGAGTATTGGAACACCATTGCTCACGCTTTCTATAGTCGAGTTCCAACCACAGTGACTTAAAAAGCAAGCAGTTGAAGGATGATTTAAGACCTGCTGCTGTGGTGCCCAGCCTATCAGTTTCCCTTGGGTCGATACTCGATCCAAGAATCCTTGAGGGAATGCCTCAGTCGCCTCGTTTGTGAAGTCTGGTCGGATGACCCATAGGAATGGCCTATTGATCAGTTCAAGTGCCAGGGCTAATTCTTGAAACTGAGGTTTGTTAAAAACAGTAAAACTGCCATATGCAACATATATGACTGAGTAGGGTGGCTGCTGGTCGAGCCATTTCAGGCAATCGGAGTCCTCTGTCCAGAAGTGGCCGGCTGAATTTTCTAGCCCGGTGCTTGCTAGAAGGGGGCCAATGGGAACTATCTCTGGAGCCAATGTGAATGCTCCTGGCTCGAGATCATAAGTCGAGTTGCATATAAGCCAGTCTGCTGATTTCACTGCTTTGTTGTTTTGTACCATAAGGTCGAAAATTAGTTTCCTCATCATCACATTTTGGAAACGGGTCCAGACGAAGTCCGATGTACTCATGATAGGCATAGCTGGTGCAAACTGAAACCTCTGGTTCTGTTTTGGAGTTCCTGAAGTGAACAGTGTCTTTTGTCACATTTTTAACTTCACTTTCTTCATTAATGTTCAGTAGTGTACAATAAGCCTTACCAAACAAGCTATTACGAAATAAAGAGAAGTTAAAATCTTGCGCATTATATTGCCCATTGAATTGTGTCCATGCATGCCCTTTACGATCATTCAAATTGCAGTCTTGACTTTCAATTATATGCTGCAGCAGGTTAAGCAATAATAATCTTCCATTTGTAGATGCTATGCTCTGAACAATGTTTCATGTGCATATTCCTCTTTACTAAATTTTTTACTTCCAGAAATTGTGGAAAAACTAATAAATAAAATGCGGGTGGCGACTGCCTAACTCTACTATATTGAACTTCTTGTTATTCACGTATGCAACTTCAAAAATTTGTACAATTATTGATCTATGTGATATTTATCTGTTGCAATTGAGTTAAATATCCTTGTAAGTATCTCACCTTCCTTGTCGATTATTCCATCATCAATTAGCTTTGGAATGTTAAAACCCAGCACTAACGATGCTGCTGCTGCAGGTAAGAAGGCTGCTCGTCGAATTTCCATATTCTTAGCAACTTCCTGTGCCCAACCAAGGCTCTGATCAGCAATAACACAGGTGATCTTTTCATCCTCTGATATGTTCGTTTCCTGTATTAGCTCCATAATTTTCGTTGGCATGACTTTGTAAACTGCCTCAGTCAATTTTCCCGGTTTATTCCTATCATTCGATTCAAGTCCATCAGGAATCGAAATGAGATGGATTCGATCCTCTAGTATATCTCTCCCAGATAGTGAATTTATGATAAGATTATGAATACTCTCACTGTTTACAAATGTGATTTTGATGCTTTGTTTGGCTAAACATTGTGCCAGTTCCATTAGAGGAATTACATGGCCTTGTACTGGATATGGTATCATCAGAACATGTGGTTTTCCCATTCTTGTTTGCTATGTGGTGGAGTTTAATGGTAGCTTCTGGGACTGCTGCTGGCTACTTGTTTAGTTTTTCCATGCTTTTGCAATCAAGAAATAGTTGTTTTCATCTTGAATTGACTTCGTAAGTGCAGAAAGCACTTGATAATGAGGACTATATTCGGACTTGATTGTACATCAAAACACATAAATTAGGAACGTCTGTGCTAAAAAATAAATGTTAAGGATCATTTCTAAACTAAGGGCAAATATTATGTACCATTTGTACCAAATTCCCCAAAAAATCCGCAAATGTTGAGTTTCAAAACATTTTCTTCTTATAATTCTATAATTGGAGAAGAAAAACTATGGGTTGTAGAGAGAGAGAGAGAGTCATGAGAGAGTGAGAGAAATTTAATTCTAAATTCAATTCTTTATTTATATCTCATTATTCCATTATGATACATGGAAGGAGAATAATGTAATTCTAACTTATTTTATTTATTAAAGAGGACTCACATAAATTATTAAGTTTGATATTAATTGATGTCACATGAACTTTGTGTTGTGCGATTAATCTCGCAAGTGTATGCTTCGTTAACAAGTAATATAGTAATGAATGGAGTGTCGAACCTACGAGGGCTAGATATCAATGGAATCAATTAATTTATAATTCAAACTCTAACAATATGAAAAACACAGATTTGTTTTGGTTTGTAATTCTAAACCTATTTCAATTAAATCTAAATTATCAGACAATTAAAATAAATTTATGAGAACAAATTCGAGTTTTTACTAACACTAGGATTTGCGAATCTACCTACACGTTCTTTAATCAATTATTTGTTAATTGCTTTATCTGTTAATTACCCTAGATTGAAAATCGGTGATCCTATAATAATCAAAAGCCTTTCTCGATGGTCAATCAATTCTATATCGATATGCGAACCTAATTATCTCTAATCGGTTTCGAATATAAAAATATGCATTTAATTCACAAGAACACCTAACCGGATTTCATAGAGCATAATAGTAATTTCTATCTATTATAGGACCCTATGTTATTCAAAACCACGTGCTAATTTTATATTGAATCTCTCGACTTCAATATAAATCACAGAATATTCTAATGATGATCAAGCATTAAAATATTAAAAATATTGAATAAAGAATAATCAATCAAGAAGCAATTAACTTTTAAAAACGAAAAACTTCTAATTAATTAAAAGCATGAGGTTTCATCGTTCATCCTAGAAAAAGTAAATTTAGCCGGACATGGTTTCGTTAATTATTACAATAATTGAATTCATCATGTTCTGGAGAAAGAACAACAAAAAGTAAATAAAACTCGTGATCTCGGCTCAAGAGTCTTCAATCCCGTACCTTGATCTTCAATTCTTCGTTTGTATCTTGTTCTCCCAAAATTCTTCTCCCGCGAGATGTCTATTCTCTGGCTTTTATCTCCCAATTCTCCAAAACGTGGTTTCAAGTTGTTACTTATCCTGGATTTGGTAGAATTTTAATTGAATCAGGAAACTGCCAAACTGCTTCCCGATATGCCCATGCGATCGCATGGTTAACAACCTTGCGATCGTATGATTTAATCACTTAAGGTTCTGGAGTAGAAATTGACATCTTGCTATCGCAGTGCTTACTAACCATGCGATCGCATGGTTAGTTATTGTGATTTCCTGCGTTTATTTCTTTGGTATTTGCATGCCAAGTCCTTCAAGTATCTTTTCTTAGCAATTAAGTCTCATTTTCTTCTGTTTGCTCTCTTCTTGTCACATCGATATTTGAATTTGATTATTTCTTAAAATAATAAGAAAACAACGTACCATTAAATTGAAAACAATTAATATGACTATAATCGTCACTTTTTGTGAGCTTCAATAAGTACAAAATTGTACTTATCACTTTGCTTAGAATAAGATATGCGAAGTTGCTTAAGAGATGAGTTCTCTTAGTTTAAATATGTTCGAACACATTACTTTGGGCAAACGTTGGAATCTGACAAATTCACGCACTTTTGAGCTCAATTAGATTGGAATTACCGTCGTCAACATATTCTTCGATTAAAATGTTAATAAATATTGTTTTATTTATTTATTAAGGGTAGAATAGTCTTTCTAGCTTAGCCTATATATAGTTTATTTGTAATTAGGTTTGATTAAGAATTTGTATTATTTTTTTTATTATGTGTAAGAAACTCTAGCCTCCTTTTCTCTTTGATTCTTCTTGTTCTTTGTATCTATACTCTTTAACATGGTATCGAGCTAGGAATAATGGGTAGAAATTTAATCTCAAATATAGCTTTCGCGGATCCAACTCCAGCGGTGAGTTGGGCTGGGGGGTTGCGGGGGTACGCCCTATGGCTTTCAACAATATCGGCAGTTTTTTTGTCGGCAATTTCATTTCCGGCAGTTTACACTTCGGCAGTATCAATTTTTTTCTTGAGGGTTTGATTGCGTTTGGATTTTGAGGGTTTGAAGTTTCCACTTTGTGGTTTGATATTACATGTTTGAGGTATTCGTTTGCTTTCGTTTATTGTTAGCTCAGTATCTACAATTTGTTTGTTCTATATTTGATTATGGCTACCGAATCGAGATGATTCCCTTCGATCTGTGAGTGTGAGGTTGGATGGAAAAAATTATTCGTATTGGAATTATGTAATGAGAAATTTTCTTAAGGGTAAAAAGCGTGGGGATATGTTAGTGGCACTTGTGTGAGACCCGTGAATCTTTGCTTGAAAATTATGCTACTTTGATAGATACAGGACGCGAATAATGCAAAAATTATTACTTAGATTAACAATTACATTTGAGCATTCCATAGGTGTACAGATTGGCTAAGTATGACACACCCAAAGAGGTTTGGGATCATCTACGAAATTATACACTCAGTTAAATTTTGCAAAGCGAGATCAATTGAAAATGACATACAAGCCATTCAGCAGAATAATATGAGTATTCAGGAGTTTTATTCTGCTATGACAAATCTCTGGGATATATTGGCTCTTATAGAAGATGATGAACTAAAAAACAGTTAATGTCTACATTACTCATAGAGAGAGGCAACGGTTGGTGCAATTTTGATGGCCCTTCGTAGTGAGTTTGAAGGACTTGAGGTTCTATTCTACATCGCTCTCCGCTTCCTTGATTGATTCGGTTGTCGATGGTTGTTGGTGAAGAAATGCGTCTAAAGTCCGGTCTTTGAAAAGGGCACTCTTTCGACTCCAACTTCTTCCGTGTTAGCGATACCTCCTCGGCCCCCTCCGATAATCGAAATAGGCCTTACACAAGGCACGCCTTCGACAGTGCGCTTTACAGAAGAAGAAAGGTCATTGGAAGACTCGGTGTCCTAAGTTGAGACAATGAATCAACAGCGATGGCAAGCAATCTCGAGACTTGGAGGCACGGCAACCAATCACCATCTCGAGTTATAGAGCACCTCGGGGTTATAGACCACCTCGGTCTAATCTGCAGCGGTAGCCTCATCGAGTCCTTTCACCGATCCAAGTACTTTGGGCCGAGCAATTTGAGCAATTTCGAAAGTTCCTCTCCCTTGACCCACAAGCTATATGTCTCTCTTCTCTTCCGTAGGTCATTCCTCTCCTAGTGTGTCGGTATGTCATCTTCTTTATGGGTCTTAGATTCTCGGTGCTTCACATCACATGTCTCCAAATTCTTCGTCTTTTGCATCTATGTCTCCTTCGTCATCTATCCTCATTATGATTTGCCATGGCACTCCTATGCCTTTAGCAGTGTGTTGATTCATTGTTACTCCTAACTTGTCTCTCCATAATGTTTATCATATTCCACAACTCACATTAAATCTTGCTACAGAGGGTCGGTTATGTGACTCTAATTGTTTTGTTGGTTTTTCCTTTTCTTCTGTTTTGTGCAGGATCTGCAATCTCAGAAGCTAATTGGGACAGGCCGTAGGCAGTGGGGACTCTATGTTCTAGATGAGTTAAAAGTACCAATTGCTGCCACTACTAGTGTTGATTTGTCTTCTTTTCGTTTGAGTCATATGTCTTCTAGTTTTTTTTTATGGCATTCTCGTCTTGGTCATATTTCATCTTCTCGTTTGAGATTTTTAGTGTCCACAGGGGCTTTAGACAATTTGTAAACTTGTGATATTTCTGGTTGTAGTGGATATAAACTGGCAAAATTTTCAGCTTTACCTTTTAATCAAGTATTTATGTTTCTTCTTCTCCGTTTGATTTGATCCATTTTGATGTATGGGGACCTTCTCCTGTTCCCACTAAAGGAAGGTCTCGATATTATGTTTCTTTCATTAATGATCATACACGTTATTGTTGGCTTTACTTAATGAAACATCGTTCAGAATTCTTTGAGATATACACCGCTTTTCGAGCCCTTGTCAAAACTCAACGATTCTGTCATTATCAAATGTTTTAGGTGTGGTTTGGGTGGGAATACACTTCTAACAAATTTTGTGAGTTGCTTGCCTTAGATGGAACTATTCACCAAACTTCTTGTCAGATACTCCTCAACAAAACGGTGTTGCGAAAAGAAAACATAGACATATTGTTGAAACCGCTCGATCTCTCTTATTATGCGCCTCTGTTCCTAGTGTGTTATATGGTGAAGTCGTTACGACAAAGCGATGACTTTGATTAATACCATCCCATCTTCTCATATTTCAGGTATCTCTCCTTTCGAGAAATTGTATGGGTATTACCTGGATTACTCATTCTTTAGAGTTTTTGGTAGTACTTCCTTCGTTCTCCGCCCTCATGTGGAACGTAGCAAATTGTCCTCTCGATCTGCTCTTTGTGTCTTTCTTGGTTATTGTCAAGGTCAAAAAAGGTATCGGTGTTTTGATCCAATTACTCAAAACTTTATGTGTCTCGTCATGTTGTTTTTCTTGAGCATATACCTTTCTTCTCTATTCTATCTGCTACTCATGACTTGACTAGACCTGATCTTATTCGTATTAATCATTTTTCCGAAGATTCTGATAGTTTGTTTTCACAGGTTCCTACTACATCGTAACCCCATTGTCATGTCCTTCCTCCGTTCTCTTTGTATTATACTCGTCGAGTTCCTACTAACACTTCTCTGCAGTCTTGAGTTCCCTCTTCTCCCTCTGGTCCCTCAAGCTTCGTCTGAGATTGTGGATCCACCTCTACGTCAGTCCACCCGCATTCGTAAGTCCACAAAGTTACTAGATTTTTCTTATTCTTGTTATTCATCATCTTTTACTTCCTTTTTAGCTTCTATTCATTGTCTCTCCGAGCCTTCTTCCTCTGAAGAGGCAATTCTTGATCCACGTTGGCAACAAGCTATGGATGAGGAACTTTCTGCTCTGCATAAAGGCAGTGCCTTGGGATTTGGTTACTCTCCCTTCTGGTAAGACTGTTGTTGGTTGTCGCTGGGTGTATAAGATCAAGACTCATTTTGATGGGTCTATTGAGAGATACAAAGCTCGGTTGGTTGCAAAAGGATATTCACAACAGTATGGTATGGATTATGAGGAGATCTTTGCTCCTGTTGCAAAAATGACTACTCTTCGTACTCTTATTGCTGTAGCTTCGATTAGAAATTGGGGTATCTCTCAACTTGATGTTAAAAATGCCTTCTTGAATGGAGATCTCCATGAAGAGGTTTATATGGAGCCCCCTCCTGGGGTTCTCCATGGTTTTGGACATGTTTGCAGGCTCAATAAGGCTTTATATGGTCTTAAACAAGCACCACGTGCTTGGTTTGAGAAATTTTTTTGTTTTGATCTCTTCTCTTGGTTTTGCTTCTAGCAGTTATGATTCTGCACTCTTTGTTAAGTGCACTGATGTAGGTCGTATTATTCTTCTATTATATGTTGATGACATGATTATTACTGGTGATGATGTTGCTGGTATTTCGTTTTTGAAGACAGAGTTAGCTAGACAGTTTGAAATGAAGGATTTGGGCCCTCTCAGATATTTCTTAGGTATTGAGGTAGCCTACTCGCCCAAAGGTTATCTTCTTTCTCAGTCGAAGTATGTTGCAGATATTCTTGAGCGGGCTAGACTTACTGATAATAAGACTGTCGACACTCCCATTGAGGTTAACGCCAAGTATTCTTCTTCTGATGGTATATCTTTGTCGATCCTACTTTATACCGTACTATTGTTGGGAGCTTGGTTTATCTCACTATTACTCGTCCCCGATATTGTATATCTTTGTTCATATTGTTAGTCGGTTTTGTTGCTTCTCCCACTACAGCTTCATTGGGCATTGTTCTTGAATTTTGCGATATCTTGAGATACGCCTTCGAGTCTTCTACTTCCATCCACCTCTTTCTTAGATCTGCGTGCGTGCTCGACTCGATCATGGCGGTGATCCTCTGGATCGCAAATCTCATTATTCTCGATTTCTATATCTTTTGGGTGATTCTCTCATTTCATGGAAGAGCAAGAAACAATCTATTGTTTCTCAATCTTCCACCGCGAGTAATATCGTGCTATGGCCTCTACTACCAAAGAGGTTGTTTGGTTACGTTGGTTATTTGCGATATGAGAGTTTTTCTTTTCTCGTCCCACTCTTATGTATTGTGACAATAAGAGTGCTATTCAGATTGCTCACAACTCGATTTTCCATGAATGAACCAAGCACATCGAGATCGATTGTCACCTT
This sequence comes from Forsythia suspensa, assembly GCA_023638005.1. Classification (NCBI taxonomy): domain Eukaryota; kingdom Viridiplantae; phylum Streptophyta; class Magnoliopsida; order Lamiales; family Oleaceae; genus Forsythia; species Forsythia suspensa. The sequence continues at coordinate 315,531 of JALRMA010000416.1, read as the reverse complement.
ACCCGTCATCATCTCAAGCATGGCTCCATCACTTTGCATTTTGTTTCCTCTTCTTTGCAGATTGCAGATTTCTTTACCAAGTCGCATTCTATTTCTCGTTTTTGTTTTCTAGTTGGCAAACTCTCGATGCTTGTCGCTGCTGCATCGTGAGTTTGAGGGGGGATGTTAATAAATATTGTTTTATTTATTTATTAAGGATAGAATAGTCTTTCTAGCTTAGCCTATATATAGTTTATTTGTAATTAGGTTTGATTAAGACTTTGTATTATTTTTTTATTATGCGTAAGAAACCCTAGCCTCCTTTTCTCTTTGATTCTTCTTGTTCTTTGTTTTATCTATATTCTTTAACATAAAAACTATTTTGTCAAGAAAGATCATATTTTTTAATGTAAAGATATGTAGTTATGTGACAATAATTCTCTTGGCAGAAAGAAGATATTTTTTTTTAATCCTTAATCCATGCTAAGAAATCATTGAAATTCTTGTAAGATCTCCCTCCTTCTCTAAAATTATTAAGAATCTTTGTTTGGAGATCAAATACCATTTCTTTATATTCTTTCATCACCCAAAAGCTGTTCCAATTTGTTCTTGATCTCTCCGTGTCTGATTATTCCACTGACAATGTCGTCTGTGTTGAATCCCAATCCAATCTTCAAATAATCACAAATGTAGCTCTGATTAAAAATCTGATCCATGAAATAGGGCCAGCACAAAAAGGGATTCCATTTCTTATGCCTTCAATTGTAGAATTCCAACCACAATGGCTGATGAAACAGGTAACAGAAAGATGAAAACAGGATGTACTCTCACATTGAGGCGAATCAATATAAATCTTAGTGTTCTTTATTTTTCACCATTTATTTATTGTTCTAATCCTAACAGAGTTAAGGCCAATAGCCAGTTCCTGGAATTGATTCTGATCAAATATTTTGAAACTCCCAAATGCAATATAAATGACAGAATTAGGTGGTTGTTGATCAAGTCATGTAGCGCAACCTGTTGAGGACAAAATTCAAATAAACAATTTGCTTCCTTTTCAAGAGTTTACACTTTTAGACTATATGATCAAAATAGTACTACGTGAAGAGAGGGTTTAATTTCAAATCTCAAAATTGAACAGTTTAACAAAACACTCAAGAAACCATTGTATGAGTTCTCGTACGTTGTCTGTCTCCGGCACTGCTCGATGATTCGTTCATGAACGAACTCAGTGTTAACAAATGTAACCTTGAAGCCATGTTTTGCTAAATGGAGTGCAAGTTCCATAAGGGGAATCACATGGCCTTGTGCTGCACAGATATGGTATAAGCATAAGGGCTTTCATTGTTCCCCTTTGATCCGTCACAAGAGAAATGATTGTTTCAGTAGGCTGATCAGCTAAACGTTGCTATTTGTGCAGAATTATGCAGGTGGTGATGAAATTTTACGTGTTTTTGTGTTTGTCTTCACCAAATAATACAGGTAAATTATTCTTAACTACATTTACAAAAGAACGTGCAGAACATATATTCTATTATTTGTTAGTCTTGTAAATACTTATAAACGTGTCAAACATCATATTTATAATCTACAAAAAACTTTACCACATGGTGGAATATATAGTACGTGGTGGAATTTAACATTTGGCTATAACACGGTCTTTCAAACACAAATGATAATTATTTTGAGAAGTTGTGCAATACAACACCAAGGTTCTTTGCAAACACAACAATTTTTTTTAAATAATCCATGCTAATAAATCATTAAAATTCTTGTACGAGCTTCCTCCTTCTCTAACACTATTCAAAATCTTTGTTTGAAGATCCAATACTCTTTCTTTAAATCCTTCATCACCCAAGACTCGTTCCAACTTATTCTTAATTTCTTCACGTCTGATGATTCCATTGTCATCTTTATTCAATTCAATCCAATCTTCAAATAATCACAAATGTAGCTCTTATTAAATATCTGATCTGTGAAATATGGCCAACACAGAAAAGGGATTCCATTGCTTATGCCTTCAATGATAGAATTCCAACCACAATGGCTAAAGAAACATGCAACAGAAGGATGGGATAGGACTTTTTGCTGAGGTGCCCAACTCACTATCCGCCCCCGAAGGTGCACTCTTTCCTCGAAACCTGTTGAAGATCAAAATTATGCACGTGTCGAATTTTTGGGGATAAAAATGATTCAGGCATGCATACAACGCGAGTGTTGAATACAAAATTCAAATAAATAAATATCAATTTTTTCTAACAGCTTAGGTTTTTAAATCAAGTGGTTGAACAAAACCTATCGGGTATGCATTATCAGCGTCTTCAGTTATGTTTTGCCGCACAACCCACAAGAATGGTCTGTTGGTGAGTTCAAGGCCAAGAGCCAGTTCTTGGAAGTGATTCTTATCAAATGTTGTGAAACTCCCAAATGCAACATAAATGACAGAGTTAGGAGGATGCTGATCAAGCCATGCAAGGCAACCTGTCGAACACAAAATTCAAAATAAAGAAAGTCTTTAGACGAGATATGGTTTAACATGATATCAAAGCAGATATGGGTCGTGAGTTTCAACTTTCAAGTCTCGTTGCCATACATTTATGGAAATTGTGTGCGTGTTAGCCCTTTGATGAAAAAAAATAAATACAGTACATGAGGGATTGGTTCAGCACAACCTGAGTCTTCTTGCCAGAAGTGACCTGCTGATTTTCCGAGCCGATTACCCGCGAGAAGAGGGCCAATGGGTAAAATGTCAGGATAAGAGGCAAATGTCCTGGCTCCAAACAATTGGAAGAGTTGGAAATCATTCTATCTGCCAATTTTGTTGCATTTATACCTTTTACCAAGAATTTGAAGACAAGTTTCTGTGTCACTACGTCACTTAAACAAGCCCAATTAAATTCCGTAGTTTTAATGGCAGGCATCGTTGGTGAAAGCTGAACGCTCTGATTTATCATGGGTTGTCCTGCAAAAAAGTTGAACAACAATACCAGTAAAATATATAAAAATTAATGGGATCTCTATAGTGAAATTGGAGTGGAAAATATCTCATGAACTGAAATGCTTGTCCAAATTTGAGCCTATTTTCGGTTTCTCAATTAGGATTCTAGCTCCTTTAAGAGATATCAAGAACGGATGGATTAAAGTAGAGACACAAGTATAATATTTAACAGCGTGTTTGGGAGTCTTTATAAATACTTATAAAATTCGGATAATAATCATTTTATCTCAGTATAGTCCACTATTTATAATTCAAAAAAAAAAAAAAAAAAATTACCAAACACTTAAAATCAAAGAAAATCACATCATGGCGTGAGAGACACCGATTTAACTACCATGTGAAAAATTATTATTAGGACACAATTTCTCTCACATCCCAAACCCCAAGTGCACTCATAAAATACATAAAGGGATAGCACAAAGTATTCATATGTAAGTTCCTAACTATTTGATTCAACTCAAAATCAATTGTTTAGCAAAATTTGATTATTTTAATTGTTCAAACTTCAATTTTAATCACACATTCCAAGAGAGACACAATTTTTATTAACTTTCAACTACATTACATCAACTTTTATTAAAATATGCTAAAACTTTTATCAAAAGTTTGTCAAACGGACCTAAGTATGTATGACCATCCCAAAACTAAGATTGAATTCAAGTGCATAGGAAATTCCTACATATATATATACTTTTCAACAACATAAGCATGTTTGGCATAGTATAGTTTAAACTCTCTTTTTCACAATCATTAAAGACCACATATTTTATGGGATCCATGCTTTTATCGACTTTTCATTCTACACATTTCAATTACGTTTGTTAAGACTTATAAATTTAGTCGAAATATCATTTTTATCTACACATTTCGTATAACTCACAACTTTTACCCTCTTTTTATCCACTACTTATAATCTTAAAAATCTTTACCAAACTTTCGATCAAAAAAAAAAAAAAAAAAATTTACCAAACATATTCTTAACACCAATTTTTTTTTTTCAAATCTATTAAAAAATACTTTTAAACTCTACCAAACATATACTAGGCGTAGTTGAAACTGTACTGACCATCAGTGTCTATGACCCCATCATCAATAAGGCTAGGAATTTTGAATAGCAAGGCAAATAAGGCTGCTGCCGCTGGCCAAAAAAGCTACTTTCTTGATTCCCATTTTCTCCGCAACCTCCAGAGCCCATCCCACGCAGACATCGGCAATTAAACAGCTGATTTTATTACTTTCTGAGCCATTGATCTGTTCAATAAGAGTCATGAGCTCAGCTGGCATGACCTCGATAATTGATCCCCAACACTTTACCCCATCATTTCTGTCGTCCGAGGATTCTAATCCGTCAGGTAAAGAAACCATTTGTATGAGTTCTCGTACGTTGTCTGTCTCCGGCATTGCTCTGATGACACGTTCATGAGTGAATTCAGTGTTCACAAATGTGACCTTGAAGCCATTTTTTGCTAAATTCAGTGCAAGTTCCATAAGGGGAATCACATGGCCTTGTGCTGGAAATGGTATAAGCAAAACATGAGGGTTTCTCATTTTTTTCCCTTTTTTTTTTTTTTGGTTACCTCGATTCTTTATCTACTCATAAGTTCAATGTCCACTTGTATTTGTTGACAGAATTATTGTATCTTTCGTACACTTTAATGAGTGGTGGCTTGGTGCTGGTGGGATTGAGAGATCCTGGACCAGCTAGAGGTTGTTATAGATTTGTGCATTAATTGTTAGAAATAAAAATCTTTATATTCTTTAATGTTTTATCATCAACCACCCACCTCACGATGTCGTGAGTGGGTTGCTTATCTGGCGGGAGATCATTGGCGATACATAATTAAAGAAACCATTTATAATGTCAAAATTACCAAGTATGATTAATTCAGAAAAATACCTGTCTCCATTGATGTTAAAATTGAGAGGGTTGGATCTTCCACAGTCTAATCACCTCAATAGTACTCAATGGAATCTCTGTCTATAATGGTGTAGAAGAAAAAAGCAAAAGTTGTGATTGACCCAGGGATCATAACTATTTATTATATTTTGTATATCCTAGTTCAATTAGAAGTCCATCAATCATAATTAGACTAGGATTCGGTCTCTACTCAGTTCAGATGTTTCGAGGACCCAATCAACAGATCACTTAATGACCCTATTAATTAGATATATCATATAATTGCAATACAATATGTAGCCCATTATAGAGATAAAAAATCCAACAATCTCCCACTTGAGCTACATATGTTATCCGAAACAATTATATTTTAAACTTTATGTGTACACTTAAATTGCTATCTTGCTTGAAACATCTCCGTACAATCTGGTCCATCTACTATATCAGCATGAGATCAAAGCGGCCTTCATCACATTAATCGGTAACTAAACCCATCAATGGTCATCATACCAACATATTCAATGACATAGACCGAGTATGGATGTGTAGCATGGAAATTATATGCAATGTGATCTTAACCCATGTCTATTTCCAATTGGTCATACTTTATTTTTTAGTGAGATCATGCCAAAACTTTTCAATTTTAATGTTAAACTACAAATAGAAAGACCAAATTCAGAGATTGGTAACAACTATTATACTTTATTCTGCAGAAAATAATCATAACTTGTGTCTATTACTGAAAAGCATCAAAATAGAAACTCCCACTAAACCAGCACATCATCAAACGATACAACACTCGTATGAGCTAAATGCTCGTGAAACACCTTGGGCGGTAAACCATTGGTGAGTGGATCTGTAATTATGGAGTTTGTGCCAATATGCTCTATAGACACATGACTACTCTGAACTCTCTTTTTAACAACAAGAAACTTGATGTCTATGTACTTCGACTTCGTAGAGTTTCTATTCTTTTTTGAATATAGCACAGCCGATTTATTGTCACAATATATCATCAATGGTCTTTCAATACCATCCACAACACGCAGCCCAGTGACAAAATTTCGCAGCCATTCCCATGATTAGATGCCTCATAACAGGCTATGAACTCAGCTGCTATAGTGGATAGAGCTATGAGCGTCTGCTTAACACTCTTTCATGATATAGCTCCTCCATCCAACAGACAAATATAGTCCAATGTGGATCTCTTCTCAGTATTGGCATCCAAAGAAAATCGAGTCGAATACCTAATGATCTCAAAATGATCTGACTTCCGATAGGTAAGCATGGAATCTTTTGTTCTCTGTAAACATTGCATAACCCTTTTGGCTGCTTTCTAATGATTCATCCCAGGGTTACTTAAATATCTGCCTAATAATCCCACTATGAACGCTATATCCAGACACGTACATAGTTGAGCATACATAAGACTCTCTATAGCCGACGCATAAAGAATCTTTTGCATTTCTTTAACCTCAACCTCATTCTTGGGGCATTGACTGATGCTGAACTTATATCCTTTAGCAATGGGCGTATCTCATGGTCTACAATCTTTCATGTCGAATCTGCTAAGTACTCTTTCGATATAGCTCTTTTGTGATAACCCAATGATACTCCAAAAGTCTCAGTATGCCTAATACAAAAGAGACGTCCCCAAGATCTTTCATTTCAAAATTCTTAGTTAGAAATCTCTTGATTTCGTGCAATAAGCCTATATCACTGCTAGTTAGCAGTATATCATCGACATATAATACCAGGAAGATATATTTACTCCCATCGAACTTATGGTACACACAATCATCAATCAGATTTACCTCAAATTCAAATGAGATAATGACTTGATGAAATTTATAATACCATTAATGGGAAGCTTGCTTGAGACTATAGATAAATTTCTTTAGTCTGTATACCATTTTCTTTGGATCACTTGATACAAAGTTTTCTAGCTGCACCATATATATCGTTTCCTCAATATTACTATTGAGAAATGCATTCTTTACATCCATCTGATGTAGCTCTAAATCAAAATGAGTTACCAATACCATTATTATCCTGAAAGAGTCTTTCGATAAAACTGGAGAGAAAGTCTCTTTTATAATCAATGCCTTTTTTCTTAGTGAAACCCTTGACAACAAGACGAGCATTATATCTCTCAACATTGCCTTTTGAATCCCTCTTGGTATTAAATATTCATTTGCAACCAATGGGTTTCGCACCTTCAGGCAATTTAACGAGATCTCAAACGTCATTGTCTTTCATGGTTTCATCTCATCTTCCATGGCATCAACCCACTTTTGAGAATCAGAACTTTGTTTGGCTTGATGGAAGTTGATTATATCATCTTCCACCACTCCTATGTCAACCTCATGTTCTTGGAGAAAGATGATATAGTCATCCGTAAATGCCATTCTCCTTTCTCTAGTGGATCTCGCAGGTGGCATTTGTTCTTGAGATTGTTGAATTTGCTCATCAAGAGCAACAACTTCATTTTGGATAGGAAAGTTGTCGACATTGTCTTGATAATCCGAATTTACTTCATGAACAATGTTAGTAATTTGATCATTTTCAATAGTGACAAAGATGAAGAGAAATGAGTTCCTCTTCAAAGACAATGTTCTTAACCTTATCTTTCCCTCCAAACTCAACATCCTCAAAGAATTTTGCATTTATAGTCTCGAAAAAGGACCTAGTCGAGGAATTATAGAATTTATAACCCCTGGACCATTCTGGGTATCCAAAAAAATAGCATCTTACAGTTCTTGAGTCCAGTTTCTTTTCACTTAGCCTATAAGGCCTCGTTTCAACTGGACATCCCCAAATGTGCAAGTGCCTTATACCAGGCTTCTTGCTGATCCAAAGTTTATAAGGGGTTTTAGTTACTGCTTTATTTGGAACCCTGTTAAGGATGTATGCTACAGTTTTTAATGCTTTTCTCTATAGGAATTTTGGTAAACAAGAATGACTAATTATTTTTCTCACCGTGTCCTTAATAATAACCTAAAAGTCACTATAGTCTCAACTGCAACTGCAACTGCTTTGCCGTCTCCCACAAAGATGAATCTTTTAGTATCAATTGGTTGTTAGCTCTACAGTCAACCCTATATAGACACACTTATGTGAGTGGTAGCACGAGAATCCATCCACCAAGTGTGTTCTAGGTACGTGTTTAAATAAATTAACTTCAGAACAAACCATAGCGAGAAGCATACATTTCTTAACACGCCTGTCTGCAGTAAATTGGGGCATTCTTTAATTATGTGTCCACCCTTTTTACAAAAGTAACAAGTGAACTCCTTATCCTGTTTCTTTCGCACTTTATGTTGTGGTACCCCAAGTGCGCTTTACTTTTTCTTTTATTTTCTTGTCTTGAGGAGTGGTTGATATGTTAGTACTTTCATCCTCTCACGCTTAAGTCTTTTCTCTTCTTGCACACAATGAGATATGAGCTCATTAAAAGTCCATCTATCATTTTGGGTGTTGTAACTCACTTTAAATTGACGGTATTGTCCAAGAAGGGAAATCAAAACCAAATGCACGAGCAAGTCCTCAGACAGCTCTAACTTTAGTACTTTTAGTTTGGAAGTGAGATTAGACATTTCCATAATGTACTTCATTACGTTCCGTTTTCCTTTATACCTCATTGAAACAAGATGATCCAAAAGATGAATTTTTTCAGCTTTTTCATTTTTTTTGGCAAAAATGCTTTTCATTTTTAAAGGAACATTTTAGCATTTTCCTCCTCAGACATAATGCCCCTAAATGTTTCTGGAATGGAACGTTTCATAATCATAAGACTTGTGCAGTTAGAACGATACCAATTTTTCAAGTCCCTTTTATCCTCAGTGGAACTTTCATCAGTAAGAGTTGGAGGACGTTCTATCCGAAGCACAAGGTCAAGATCCATGTGATCGAAAACAATCATAACGTTCTCTTTCCAATTCTTGAAATTTGTGCCAATAAGCACATGGATAAAATTAATGTTAGCAGATATTGTAGAAGCAGAAGCAGAAACTTAAAACGAGAGAATATATTGCTGGCAGATGACCGGAGCAGATTCGGTGGTTTTCTCCGATGGAATTTTTTTGAGTTTTGGACGGGTTATCCGGTGGTGGTTGGTTGTTTGGACAAGAAGAAAATTCAATGAAGAAGAATACTCATGTTTGGCTACATGGATAGATCTTGTTTGGTTCAACGGATATGTGCTGTATGGAAAGTAATTAAAATTTTTATTTGTGACAAAGTTATTTTTTTTTTTATATTGTAACGATAAAATTAAAGTTTGAATTTTAAATAATATGATTACTTAATAATAATAAAATAATTTTAATTAGCACATTCGTTAATAATTATGAGCTTAAATTTTAGTTATTTTATAATAGTTCGTAAAATATACAAAATAATTTAGTATATTGTCAATTTATTAGTTTTCTTTTAATTTTTTTAATAAAAAAATTAAAGTATCGGACTCATTTTCACTTTTTTAAAGGTTAGGAATCCAATTGCAAATTTCTTTAATTAAAAGTAAGGATATTTTTGTCTTTTTCATCAAATAAGGACCAATTGTACACCAAAATATAATTATAGATTATGGACTATTTGCGCCAAAAAAAGGTAAAAGTTAGAGACCATTTACGCCAATTAAAAAAAAATATAAATTGACAATTTTACCCAACTAATAAAGACAAAAAAAACATGAGAGGAACCATTTGCGCCAATTTTGGAAAGGTTTTAACAGATTTTTAACGGAATTCGTCAAAAAGGACCAATTGCGCACCTAAATGAATAGGTTAGGGACCATTCCGCCAAAAATGAAAGGTTAGAGACCATTTACGCACTAATGGCATACGTTAGGGACCATTTACGCCAATTTTCCTATTTCAAATTCTTTCGAAGGCATAAGGTATTCAATCAGGTTTAGTTGAGAATTTTGTTCTTGTAAAAGGTCCACCATTTGATTCTGTCAATCAGTGTAAATTATAAATAAAAGGATTAGAATTTTGAAATATATATTATATCATTGCAACAAATAAAACTACTTATATAATTGGACTCCGCTTCTTTAGTTGTCCACCCACGTTCGCTATAGTTCATGTCAAAGAAAAATTTGATCTCACAATGTAGCTCTTTTGTAAGCGGATCCTCTGTTTAAAAAAAAAAAAAATTGATTGTATATGATTCATTGTCAACTACCAAGCTTCTTAATTAGTTGTTGAAAACGGTTTTTAATGACCAAGTTTATTGGTCGTGAATAGTATTTTAACGACCATCTAATATTGGTTGCAATTTTTTTCACTTTTAACGACTAAAATAAGATGGTCGTTAACTTATTCTAAATACAACCAATTATTCGGTCATCAAATATATTGTTTTAGTCGGCCGATTGTTTTGGCGGGTTTCAAAGTTTGGCGCCACACATGCAACGACCAACTTTACATTGGTTGTAGAACATAAAAATTTACAACTAATGTCGTGGTTGTTAACACTCATCTCAAACTAGCCCAAAATACAATAGTTTGTGACACACTATTTACGACTAAACATTTATTACGGTAGTTGATAAATATTGAATTACAATAGTCCCACAAACACAATATCGAATTAGGTTCAGTTCATTACGAGTAGCGCTAGTAATGAACATGCACTCTTATCTTGATTTTAGTAAGAATCTATAGGAAATAGAAAACTCTCATAGCCACGGCCCATCACAACTCTTACATAGGTGAATCCATCAAGGGTATGCCTCGGTACTCATTTAGAATTAAACCCTTCTTAATGTCACAATAATTAACACCATCACCATAGGGATTGGAATTAATAAGTTAGTGCTATATGAACTTTTTAAAACATTGTCTATTTTACTTAGCAAATTTATTTTAGGTATCACTAAAGTATCGAAGATGCTCTAATTAAGTAGTCCCAAAAAGTAATAAAACCTTTTTTTTTTTTTACCAAAAGCAGTGTTGTGAGTTTTGATGCAGAGGCCGCCGATGATATTCAAATATAATTTTTGTATGTATGTGTGTGTGTGTGTCTATGTATGTAATTGTCATGAATTATGTTGATTAAGGCCAAAGACGAGGTAGCACGTTGACTAAATTTAATAATATCGTCTTAGCGCATTGAGTCGCCTTTTTCGTGCTTTTGTTATCATCCAATTCAATGAGCTTAACCTGTATACACTTGTACTTTTTTTGATCTATAAACCGATAGATTCTAGTTTCGGGCGCTAGGCCCCAGTTTTTGGACCCTATGTTGAGTAAGGGTCCCAAAAAGGCAATCATTTAATAACATTCTTATAATCTGTCTTATCTTGATCTAATCGCCTGGGAAGAACCATAAAGAAAGAAAGAGGGAACTCAAAGAGAAACTCCAAACTAAGAGCGGATAACAAAAGGTTATATATCTTTTGGTTGTTAGAAAACTAAAGCGCGCCTACCACTGGTTCCAGTACTGGAATCATACATCAGTGAAATAAAAAGCAATATACAAAATATTGCATATCAAGTGCATCTTGAACTTCGTAAGATCACAATTAAGTCACGTAATTTTATTTTTTATTTCAATCATACCGACTATCGCTACTTTCCTCTCAAAATAAAAATCATATAATTTACTAATAGAGTTGGATAGAAAATTGATTGAAATGAAAAAAATAAATTAAATAACTCGAATTGCCTTACTCAAACATGTTTTCCAATTGAAAATTTTATTCATAATTAAGTAAGTCACGATACATATCTTTTTCTTCTCCAATCAATGCTAAAAATGATTTAAAAGAGTCGAACAAAAGAAAGTTTGATAAAATGGTGCTAAAAATTATTTATCTTGTTTTTAAGGCGAGTGGAAACAGATTAAAGAAGCTTAAAAGGTGTGAAACAATACTATTGCTAGCAAAGACATATTTTTAATGTATTTATAATCCTCTTGGAAGAAAGAAAAAATATGTTTCAATCCTTAATCCATGCTACAAAATCATTAAAATTCTTGTAAGAACTCCCTCCTTCTCTGACACCATTAAGTATCTTTGCTTGAAGATCCAACACCCTTTCTTTGAATCCTTCATCACCCAAGACACGTTCCAACTTATTCATAATTTCTCCACGTCTGATGATGCCATTGTCATCTTTATTCAATTCCATTCCAATCTTCAAATAATCACAAATGTAGCTCTTATTAAATATCTGATCCGTGAAATATGGCCAACACAGAAAAGGGATTCCATTGCTTATGCCTTCAATGGTAGAATTCCAACCACAGTGGCTAATGAAACAAGCAACAGAAGGATGAGATAGGACTTTTTGCTGCGGCGCCCAATTCACCATACGCCCTCGATGGTGCACTCTTTCTTTGAAACCTATTGAAGATAGAAGAATCTTTTAGAAGAGGTCGTTTATTGTGGTAGTAAAGATCCACATCCACTAAATTATGAAAAATGCGTACATGCCAGGATTTTGATGGCGTGCGAGTGTTCAATACAAATTTTAAATAAATAAATGTTTTGTTCTCTAACAACTACTTTAGAGCCAGTTTGAAAAAACTCATTTTTTTGCCAAAAACTTCTACCGAACATCCTCCCTTAAATGAAGGGGTTTAATGGAACCTGTTGGGTATGCATTGTCGACATCTTCAGTTATGTTTTGCCGCACAACCCACAAGAATGGTCTATCGGTGAGTTCAAGTCCAAGAGCCAGTTCTTGGAACTGATTGTGGTCAAATACTGTAAAACTCCCGAATGCAACATAAATGACTGAGTGAGGTGGTTGTTCATCAAGCCATGCCATGCAACCTATTGAACACAAAATTAAAATAAACATAACTTTTAGACAAGGTAGTTATGGTGTCAGGGTTGTTCAGTGAGAGTGATTGCTCCCCATGTAAAAGAAATAATAAATTCAGTTTTTGTCACAGATCAAATAAATTTGCCTGTTTTCTCGGACAATTTAAACTTTTAAATAAGGCATTTAATCCAACCTGAGTCTTCTCGCCAGAAGTAGCCTGTTGATTTTCCAAGCCGGTTGCTTGCCAGAAGAGGGCCTATGGGTAAAATGTCTGGATATGAGGCAAATGTACCTGACTCAACCAATTTGATGAGTTGCTTATCAGCCTGTCTGCCGATTTTGTTGGGTTTACAATTTTTACCAATTGTTTGAAGACGAGTTTTCGTGTCAGTTCATCACTTATACAGCTCCAATACAAATGCATTGTTTTCATGACAGGCATCGTTGGCGAAAGTTGAATTTTCTGGTTTTCATAGGTTGTCCTGCAAACAGGTTCATCATAGTATTAGTACAAGAATACAAAAGAAAATTCATACAAGATTAAAAAAAAAAAAAAAAACTCCATATCAAGGATATATGTGAGCCTATTTACAGATTCACTATGAGGATCGTCTCTTTCATAAGTCATATCCACAACACACATCCTTCATCAGCGACCAATTTATGTCAAATCTGCCAAAAAGTAAAACTTATGAATATGTATATGCTTTAAACTGTAGTTACCATCGCGATCTATGATTCCATCATCAATAAGGCTCGGAATTTTGAATAGCAGTGCCAATAATGCCGCGGCGGCAGGCCAGAAAGCTACTTTCTTGATTCCCATTTTCTCCGCAACCTCCAGAGCCCATCCCATAGTGGCATCAGCAATTAAACAGCTGATTTTTCACTTTCAGATCCATTAATCCGCTCAATAAGAGCCTTCAGTTCACCTGGCATGACGTCGAAAATGGACTCCCACAACTTTCCGATTTCACTTCTGTCATCAGAGGATTCTAACCCGTCAGGTAAAGAAACCATTTGTATGAGTTCTCGTACGTTGTCTGTCCCCGGCAATGCTTTGATAACTCGTTCATGAATGAACTCAGTGTTGACAAATGTGACCTTGAAACCATGTTTTGCTAAATTGAGTGCAAATTCCATAAGGGGAATCACATGGCCTTGTGCTGGATATGGTATTAGCAAAACGTGAGGGTTTCTCATTGTTTTCCTTTCTTTTTCCTTTTCTTTTTCTCCTTCAAATGTTTAGGATTCTTGATGGTATTTGAACTTGTTGACGTCTGAATTTGACTATCAATAAGTTTGGTAAAGATTTTATAGATCACAAGATTGATTCTTACAGAATATATGCAATTAATTGACTTGAAAAACAATATCAATCAATTACAATGCACTCCGCTACCACATATGGAACATCGCCGGTGGTGATAATTTACATTATTCTTTAATGAGTGGTGCTGGTGGCAATGAGAGAAAATATCCTAGACCAAGTAGAGATTGATATTTTTTGCAAGATGTAGCAGTCGGTGAAGAGATTTTAAGTTTTTTTTTTTTTTTTTGCCAAATTAATTATTCTTGACGATGTTTACAAGGAATATGCAAAAGATTGAAAATCTATTGAATTATTGGTTTGTTGTCTTTAGGTGAATAAGAAAAGCCAAATATTATATCTCATGAAACATGTTTAAGTTGTCAACATCTTTTACATTCAAAATATCTTCAACCGACAACAAAATTATTACAAATATATTTTTATCCACATATTTCATAGAACTTATGAGTTATAAGATTAAAAATAATTCCATTACTACCAAACATACACTAAGAATTCTTGTCTATTAAGAGCTTGTTTGGTAGAAACTTAAAATCTACTAAAAGTTGAAGTCAAAGTTAACAATTATTTTTAACCACACTTTTATAGGACCCACAATTTTTATTATTTTTTCAACTACATATTTTATCAACTTTCTATCAAATCTGCTAAAGAACTTCAACAAACAAGGGCTAGATTGGATTGGATACCATGTTCTGCTTTTCATTGTAATCTCCTACGAAAGAGTCAAATTAAGCCTTGGGCAAGAGCATATGAAATTTAGTAGAATACTAGAACGTGTGTTTCTATTATAGGAAGATATATACTCTACCTATAGAAAGAGTGGTCTCCTTGTTGGAGGAGCACATTTTCTGAAGTAGTCTTACTATATACGATGGCTGAGGCTTGTAAACATTTCGTCTCAATACTATGTAAAGTTGTCTACTATGCCATCAGATAATTTTGGAACGTTAAATAACAATATATTATAGTACATAAAATATTTCTTATTATAAGTATATTTGTAAGTGTTTATAAGTACTTATAAGTTGTTCAAACACAATTTGTATCCAAATCCAAACATTTGTAGGACTTACTATTTATAATTAAAAAATTACTAATTATATTTATATTTCATCTACTATAATGACATTTCGCCTTCAAACTAGACTAATTAAAACTCAATACATTGTAGAGACATCGGATAGTTTTGGAGCGTGGAATGGCGACAAGAGCCACCGTCACCGCAAATTGCGGATTTTTGGATTTTAGGCAACTTTCGATTATAATTACTCCGCAACCTTCCAAGGCCGCCCGACTTATGGTTTCATCGAAGATGGCGGATCGATCAAATGATTTGGGCCGTCTAATCCATTCAACTTCTTGATAAGAATATCCATCTTCTATAAGCATGTTTGGATATGCTTTTTAAGTTTATAAGTGATTATATATAGTTTTTTATCCACACATTCTATAAGATACATGACTTATAATTTATATAAAAAAATTATCAAACTGTTGGGATTTTTGTGATCTCAAATAAACTCGGGCAGTGGTAATTAAACGGACCCATTATATCTTTATAGGCTTTAAGCCGATGATTAAATATAATTGTTAGTTCACTCCACAATGTGTCAACCCCAACTATATAAAAAGACTTAATGGGCCATTTGGAGGTTTTAATGTAGGGCGCTTGAACTAGACATCTTAGAAGAAGAGCCATCCTCCGAAGCTAGTCATACTGTATATGATGTCACTTTTCATATTGGGGATGATATTAATAAAGCGGGGTGCGGGACATTCGTGGAGTCCGTGCCTTCAGTACCACCACAAGACTAGTTGTTTTTGGGAGGATCCCGCCCCTAAATGTAGGCGATAGGCGCGCTTGCTTTTTCTTCTCATGCTGATGTTGCTCATGTAAAAGTTCTAACAATAATATAAATCAAACTAAAGAGAGAAAAACAAAGTGGAAGAAAGAAAAACCAATCTTATTAAGCAAACGGGATAATAAAATAATAGATACAACTCGTATTTATACTAATACAAATCCTAACCTATATAAGGTAAAACACTCTATTATTAATGCTAATATATTACTAGTATAACTCTAACATCCTCCTTCAAATTCACGATGCTACAACAAGAAGCAGCGAGAGTTTGCCAAACAAGAAACGAAAATAGTGGACCGAACGTGAATTTATGAAAAAGTCGACCAGTCAGTACGCAACGATAAAGATAGTGTCGAATAAGATGACGAGAGATCTCAATATGCTTCATGCGCTCATGGCTCGACAACTTCATTATAAAAGATATAACACTAGTCTAAACATATTAAAGTAATCAAATCAAAAGAATGCAAACTTGAAGACTAACATTCCATATTAACTTGATACCAAATTGACAACAGACGATCGTACAAGAACCGTAATTATAGAAAGAAGAAGAAGAAAAGGAAATGAGAAGAGAAGAATGGGATAGAAAGGGGGGGGAGAGACAAACCCTAAGAAAAAGAGAAATAAAGGGAGATAAGATAGTCTTTATTCAATAATCAAATTATCAAATATCAAATTTCGGATTAACCAAAAACAAAATCAATCAAATTCCGGTTTATTTGACCAAATTCCAAATCTAAATTAATGGATGCAAATATCAAATACCGAATCTCGATCATCAACAAAACCAAACAAATTCCATATTATCACCGGTGCAAAACCAATCAAATTCTAGAATAGAACAACTAAACAAATTCCAAATTCCAAACCCGACTTGAACATAAATACCCTACACAAGCCAAATGGTCCAAGTAATCTAATTAGTTAAGACCAAAACAACCCGACGAACTTACTAAAAGGCTCTAAAAATAAAACTTAGCCAAATGACATTATCTAAAAGAAAAAAAAAAAGACTTGGTTGTGCCACACTGGAGGAGAGGTTTATTTCAAGTTTAAACCAAGTCGGATCAAACTTGTTCTGATACCATGTGAAAGTTCTAACAATAATATAAATAAAACTAAGAAAAGAAAAGAAAGAGAAAGAAAGAAGAACCAATTTTAATTAAACGAACGGTATGATAAAACCAATCTTATTAAGCAAACGGGTTAATAAAATAATAGATACAACTCATATTTAAACTAATGCAAACTCTAACCTATATAAGGTAAAACACTCTATTATTAATGCTAATATATTACTAGTATAACTCTAACATATATTATATACTACTAGTATAACTCTAACAGCTCAATCGCCCACACTACAACAAAGAGGGTCTATAGCGGCGACATATATTGCGACGACAAAAAGTCGCCTCTATTAATTCTACATAGTAGCGACGACACAGAAATGTCGTCGCAATACCAAAAAAACTTATAGCGACGACATATGTCTTCGCTATAAAACCTAACTCGTCGCTGTTGTGTAGAAGCTATAACGACGTCTTTCCGTGTCGTCGCCACTAAGATTAGGAAAGGGCGGGAACTAATGACGGCATTTTGGTGGATATATAGCGGCGACAACCGCCGTCGTAATTGATAAGTGATGATGATGTAAGTCACGTGAATCATGTATTTTCTCGTAAAGTGTGAAGGGACTATAGCGACGACATATGTATGTCGTCGCTATATATACCAACATCAATTTAGGCGGAAATATGGCGCCCAATTGTTTATATAGCGACGACATATGTCGTCGCTATACCTATTTTGATTAAATTTTGCAGGCGCGTGAATAATTACTTGCCTCGAAAAATGGGAATGATTCTTTAGCGACGACGTATGTCTATAGCGACGACAATGTCGTCGCTATAGACTCTTCTTTATCTTCTTCCAATGTCCGCATTTCTGTATTGCATCTCCGTATTGCATCTACACACACTGCAGCATATCAATTCTTCTCCATCTCCATTTTTTCATCTCCATTTCTTCATAATCATCTCCAATTATTATCAGTACTGTATTTGTAAGAATATAGTATTTTACAAGTATGGATATTGATAAAAGTTGGACAACAATTAGAAATCGCACAAAGTCCGCAGATTTTCGGAACGGTTTGCAAGCATTTATAAACATGGCGAGGCCATACGTTAACGACAGAGGAAGAATTAAATGTCCGTGCAAAAAATGTTTAAACGGTCTCACACATCCATTGGAAATTGTCGAGGCTCACATATTTCGTAATAGTTTTGCGGAGAGTTATGTCACTTGGATATATCATGGCGAGATTGATGTTCGTCTCGCGAATGTGTATAGACGAATGAGCGAGATGGTGTGGAAGATGAGATGATTGATGTAATAGACGACGTAGTTGGTGATGAGCATGCAGGTACAAGCACCGATGGTTACTATGACGAACTGTTTCAGAGCTCTCCATTCAGAACTGTACTCGGGAGTTTCATCATTTTCATCCCTAAATTTTTTAGTCAAGTTGATGCATATTAAAGTTATGAACAAATGGACAAACAAGTCTGTCGATGATCTTTTGAAATTGCCGGGTTAGCATTCCCAAATATGAACTGGTTGACTCTCACTCTGAAGCTAAGAAGGCGATGACGAAGCTTGGTTTGGGTTACAAATCCATTCATGCTGCAAAACGATCGTACCTTTGTTTTGGGGTGAACATCTTTGATAGACAAACTTGCCCGATTTGCCGGGAAAGTCGTTGGGTTCACACTTCGGGAAAGTGAACGGGAAGAATGTTCCGCATAAGGTGTTGCGATATTTTCCTTGGCCCCGTGACTAAAACGTATGTTCGCGACGAAGGATCTTGCAAAACTTATGAGGTGGCACAAGATAGGAAGGTCTAGGGACGATGATGAAATGCAACATCCCGCTTGATGGAAAGGCATGGCGGGATTTTGACTTGAAACATCCAATGTTCGCAAGTGAGATCGAGAATGTCGGGTTAGGTTTGGCCGCAGATGGATTCAATCCATTCGTTGACATGAGTCAATAAATGCGACATGTGGCGATGGTTGTAACAGCCACAACTTGCCACCGGTTATGCATGAAGCTTGAATATCTTATGCTTACTCTGTTGATACACGGTCCTAAAGCACCGGTAAGGACATTGATGTATTTTTACGACCATTAGTGGATGAGTTGAAGGAATTGTGGGCGATGGGATTGACACGGAGACGGTGGAACCAACAAAGAAAGTCGATTCATTCGATCTGCGTGCGACTTTGTTGTGGATCGTTAACGATTTCCCAGGCGATAAGTAGTTTGTCCGGTTGGAGTGGTCGGGTACAAGGCATGTCCGACGTGCAACGAGGATACTCCTTCGATCCGTGTGATAGGTAAGACACGATTATGTGGGTCATCATCGGTTCCCGCCATCCGGCATCATTTTGAGCAATTTAGACTTCGATAGGAGGGCGATAGGCGACCACCTCCGCGTCGGTTAACGCCACGAGACATTTTAGCACGCTTAAGTCGTGTCGATATAGAAGTCCGTGAAAGCACCCAAATTACGGTGGCGCTACAATTCGAGAGAAGTGATGACGAGCTCAATTGGAGAAAAAGAGCATTTTCTATGAGTTGCAGTATTGGACTTCTACCGAGCTCAAACATAACATCGATGTCATGCACGTGAGAAGAATGTTTGTGATAGCTTGCTCGGCACAATTATGGACGATCCATTCAAATCAAAAGACATAGTCAATGCGGTAGCGCGATCTAATGCAATTAGAGATCAAAAGGAGTTGCACTTGTATCGAGCGGAATAAGTGGATGAAGCCTGCCGCATGTTACACCATGTCGTCTTCAAATCGTAAGAAATTTTGTCAATTTATCCGATCGGTTGAGTTTCCAGATGGCTTCGCTTCTAATCTTCGAAAGAATATTGCTCCAAATGATAGCCGTATTATCGGGTTAAAGTCACATGATTGCCATATTATCATGCAACGGTTATTACCAGTCGGATGTCGGGCGTTCTTGAATAAAACAATTTCCACGGTCATTATTGAACTGTGCACGTTCTTCAGAAAGGTTTGTGCAAGAACACTAAAGGTTAGCGACATGATAGCATCCCACGATCACCTTGTACTCATTCTCTGTAAGTTGGAAAGGATATTTCCGCCACCTTCTTCGACATCATGATTCACCTCGTAATGCATTTACCAGAAGAGGCAATCCTTGGAGGTCCTGTGCACATGAGATGGATGTATCCATTCGAGCGATACCTGAAGAAATTGAAGGGCTACGTAAGAAATCGAGCTCGGCCGAGGATCAATAGGCGAAGGGTATGTTGTGGACGAGGCATTGACCTTTTGTTCGAGGTACTTCCGGGACATAGGGACAAGGTTCGATCGACCGCACGTGAGCGAGGATGCTCTTGTTCCACGCATACGACTTTACGTTTTCGATCGCAGTGTCACCCACTTGGAAAGCGATCACCAACGACGTTCGATTACTCAAGTTCGAAATCAAGCAATTTTTACACCACGAACAAGCTGTTATGAAGTTGAGCCATTCTTGCGATGAAGAAGGCGTTAATTCTTGATTATTATTCTTTTATCTCGAATTAACTTTATCATTTGAAACGAACTAATGAATGTTGATCTTCAATACTTTGTTCAGAAAACATAGCGGGAACTAATGAACGATGGTCATCCAAACATCGAACTAGTGCACGAAAGAGACTTTCACGGTTGGTTCTACGAAAGGTAAACGAACATCGACCGAATAAAATTGCAAGTTTTCAACATAATTGCTTTCAATAATCGAGAATAATTCTTGTCATGCGACTATATGCAATGCGCCAAAGCCACAACCATCAAGTTTCTCATGAGTTATTTGCGTTGGCGATGGATGTTACCAAAGCAGGTTATGTCATACACGGCTTGTGTTGTCGAGAGGAGTTCGGTTCGTGACATATGATCGTGATATTCAAGAAAAACTCAAAATAGTGGTGTGTCCGTCCTGTGGACCGGGGTGAGAATTACTACAGTGTGCCGCAAGATATACTTGGAGCTACAATATGGACCGAAACTTTCGGTCTATACGTTCCGGCGCAAGTGGTTTAAGTGTGATGGGAGACGGATGGTAACGAGAATAACGTTACAAGATATTGACATCGCGCAGGGCGTTCAAGGATGATCGGTTCATACTTGCTAGCCAAGCACAACAAGTGTTCTACATTGAAGATCCATCTCGTGGTCCGAATCGGCGAGTAGTGCAAATTGTCCATCACGAGAGCACGTGGGACACAGATGGGAGCTAACATCACGTAGATTGACCGCTCCACAATAACTACTCTTCCTGTTTATCTCTATTCGTTGATCTTGGCAACATAGAGCATGTATCCTTACCGCGATGATGATGAAGTCGATGAGATCGATGCATCGGTTATCGGAGAGCCTCGTCGACATCTTTGCGGGAGAAACTTCATTTATAAACGGCGATGATGTTGAAGGCGATACAAATGCGAATCGAGGATGAAGAAACATCGAGTGAAATCAATGAGGACGTCGATGGCGATGATGTAGATCAATCGTATCATGATAGTGAATCGATTGAAATGTTATTGTGCGTCACTAAATTTGCAATGAAATTACTTTAAAAAACGCATGTATTTTTTTTTTGTTATTGTTTTCGGCTTGAATGTTTGTCATTCATTCATCGGTTCATTGGTATTGGTCAATATTAAATACTAAAAATTATTAAATACTAAAAATTATTATTCATAATATTAAATCTCAATAAATATTAAATATTAAAAATTCAAAATTAAAAGGTGAATATTAAATACTAATAATTTATAATTGATATTATTAAATATCAATAAATATGAAAACATAAAAATTAAATATTAAATATTAAATACTAAAAATTATTATTCATAATATTAAATCTCAATAAATATTAAATATTAAAAATTCAAAATTAAATAATAATAATTATTATTGATAATATTAAATATTAAAATTAATTGATAATATTATCAGATTAAAAATTTTCATAATTTTAAAAAGCGGGAAAATTAATAATTATAAAAATTATTGCAATTAAAATATTCCCTTCAAATGAGAAAGCAACATATAATTTTCTGCAATGTATTGTCAATAGCGACGACATATGTCGTCGCTATTGTGCTGAAAATTGGGCGCCACCTTTAAGGCGCGTGTTCAAAAAATCTGAAAACATGTCGTCGCTATAGTTGTCAATAGCGACGACATATGTCGTCGCTATTGAGTCAGACCTTTTAATTCACACAGAACATTCTTCTTTTCCATTTCTTCTTTGGTTGTTCTTCTTCCGATAGCTTGCTCTCGCCGCCGCCGCACCGCCGGTCGCGGTGTGAGTCATCGCCTTCAGACGTCGTTTCCCTGAGCCACAATCGCGCGCGATTCTCAGCCACCAGTCACCGCGAGTCCTCCACCACCAGTCACCTCGAGTCCTCCGCCACCAGTCTGCTAAAGTAATTTCTCACTTTTAGATTGAAAAAAGGTACATTTTTAAGAGTTTCTCATTCTCTATCACATCAACATCGCTCAAATACTTTGTGATTTCTTGATCTTTTCTTGTGGGTATTAGATTGTGTGTGTGCAAAGAGTCAGAGGTGTGGAGTTGTGTGACTTCACTAACGCCGTTGATTTCTTCATCTGATTTTAGTGAAATTTTGGTTAATTGATGAAATGATTTGAGTCACTAAAAAAATTATTGATTTCGGGTTTTCTATTTCTTAATTTTTTTTTTTATTTTGAGTTACATGTTTTGTTTTTAATTTAGCTAGATTTTTTAGTTGCAATGAATTTCATGTTACTATTGTTATAATGGTGAGATGTGGCTCTTTTGATGTTTCTGGAATTGAAACAGTAAAGTATTTCGAATATTTAGTATATTAGTAGAAAATCATTGTAGAAGAAGAAAGATTCTACGTGGAATAGCTGTTTGTTTGTTTTTCATTTTTCTTTCTTTTTTTGTTTTGATTTTATATGTGGTTTTGTTATAATGTGGCTATTAAAATTTGGGTCTTGAACTATTAGAATTTAACGTTTGTGTCTAGTTTAAATTAAGTGACCAGTATTGTTTAATTTAAGGTCTACTTATGTGATTGGAGTTCACGTGTTTTTGTTTTGGCGGTGAATGGAACATCCCAATGTAATGCCGCCCTTATTATTGTAGTCCCTACATTTAATTATTTGACAATTTTGTTCCCTAATTTTTACAATGCTTGGTAAACAATATGGGTGGGTATTCAAACATGTCAGGGTAAACCTCGAATTAACTTTATCATTTAGATTGTTTTTGTGATTGTTTTATGCGGATGATACACGTAGTTGCGAATGATGAGGTTGGATTATGATAAGGTTGAATTATGAGGTTCGATTGTTTTATGCGGATTATGAATGATGAGGTTGAATTATGAGGTTGGATTAAAAACTGTTATATGTTTGATATCAGTAGTTTTAGATTTGTACATTTTGAAAACAATTGGTGAAATGTGGTTGAATTATGCGGATTATGAATGATGAGGTGGAATTATGAGGTTGGATTAAAAATTGTTATATGTTTGATATCGATAGTTTTAGATTTGTACATTAAACCAGCAGAACTTAAGTTTATGGACTTATTTGCAATTTTACAGTAAGTTTAGGGACCAATTTATAATAAAATATAATAAAGTCAAATTTTCCCATAAATTCAAATTTTAGGGACTTATTTGCAATAAAATTAGTTTAGGGACCAATTTATAATAAAATATAATAAAGTCAAATTTTCCCATAAATTCAAAATTTAGGGACTTATTTGCAATTTTACAGTAAGTTTAGGGACCAATTGATAATAAAATATAATAAAGAGAAATTTTCCCATAAATTCAAATTTTAGAGACTTATTTGAAATTAAAGTAAGTGTAGGGACCAATTTATAATAAAATATAATAAAGTCAAATTTTCTCATAAATTCAAAGTTTAGGGACTTATTTGAAATTAAAGTAAGTTTAGGGACCAATTTATAATTAAATATAATAAAGTCAAATTTTTCATAAAGTAAAAATCTAGGGACTTATTTGCAATTTTACAAAGAGTTTAGGGACCAATTTAAAATAAAATATAATTAATTCAAAATTATCCATAATTTTAAAGTTTAGGGACTTATTTACAATAAAATATGTTTATGTTTAGGGACCAAATTGAAATAAAATATAATACATACAAATTTTCACATATATTTAAAATTACTATGGTGACGTGATATTCGCAATTATGTCATGTGTGTTAGTATGGTGACGTGATGTCATACGGAGGTGATGGTGTAGGAGATCCTCCACAAAGCGACCATCTCACCGGCTCCCTTCTAAGCATGCGAGTGCAGTAAGACGTTTCTTTCAAATTTTAATTATTTATTATTCTATACATATCGTTGAAGAAAATCGTATGATCAATACATTTTCAATTTTTTCATTTTCAAGACCCCACCACCAAAGCGACGGGGTATATCTCGAGGCATCAATCTCGAGATGGTTTGGCGGCGAATGGGAAGATGCCACTTCCTATCGCGTTCGACAATGTCGAACGCACAATGCAACCGATCGGGAATAACGCCAAGTATTTCACGCGCTTGGTTGGGAACCAGTGAGATTCACCGCGCCCGTGCTACCCTTCATGGACGAGGGTTCCGGAGGAGCAATGAACGCGGTTACGTAGCATTATCGAGGTATGAGCGTAAATTATTTTTGTTATTAGTACACTTCATTAATACTTGTTTTACGACTTGTACACTAACATATTCTTTTTCACTCTTGCGAGCTACTTCGATCTGCGGGCGATCGGTCGCCCGACGAGTGCCGGGCGGTATGTGCGCGCGATGAGATCGTCTCGGCGGCCGATCGTTATCGCGACATAAACCGGAAGGCGCATAATCACTTAAAAGCGCATGGACCGAGCCGACCATACGGCGAGATGTCCGCCGAGGACTAGCAGAAGTGCATTGACTTCTTCACCAGTCCTACTTTCGTGGTAAGTATTGTTTATATATTGTTTACGATATTTTATATACTCTTTTAACTAATACATTTTTTGCTAATCAATAATATGTTATACTTTCAGGACCGGTCCTCCAAAAATAAAGCCAATCGGGGTAAGGCTAAATACCCGAGCGTGCAGGGGTCGAAGAGCTTCTCTGCCACGCGTTACGATCAGGTACAACATATAAATTTTCAATATCATTATAAATATCTTCACTACATTACGTAAAATGTATACTAAATTTCACGTTTAAATTGTCAGAAGGGACCCCGAGACCCGAGTGGCCGGGGATTATTGATTCGTTCGGACGTTTCACACCTTCCGGGATGGCAATTGGGTCAACCAGCAGCGTACCGGTGACTATGTGAGAATTTTTAAATTATGTGAATATAATTTTATCGACATGCGTGATATTATTATTTATTATTATTTTTCAATGAGCAGATAAGCTTGTTGAGTTTAGAGAGACTCAGCAGACACAAGTCGCCTCCAATAGCGGCGTCATTAGACGCAGGCGTGCTATTACAAAGGAGGTTCTCGGAGAACGACGAGGTCACGTCCGTGGGGTTGGTCGGGTTCGAAGGGCACCTCTCACTCGCTCGATTCGACCGCCGCATCGTTTGCCCCACAGGAACTTCCCATCGGTCCTCTGCACTCCCCGAATAATGATGTTCGGTTTGCCATGTATGAGGAGCAGCTACGCCAAATGCAAATGTGAAATTGAGCTTTTAAAAAGTAAAATACCGGTGCGCTGCGCGATGAGGAGGGGACGGGGACGGGGACGGGGGACGACGGTTTAGAGGTCTGTAGATTTTTGAATTTTTATATATTATTTATATTATTTGGAAAAAAAAATTTTAAAAATTCAAAAGCGTTTATAGCGGCGACAATGTCGCCGCTATAGGTAATTACATTATTGAAAAAAAATTTAAAAAAAAATCATAACGTTTATAGCGATGACATTGTCGCCGCTAAAGGTAAATACATTATTTGTATTAGCGGCGCCTTTATCGTCGGCTGTAATGGATGAACGTGTGGCGACGACACAATGGTCTCTATTATTTTGTCTATAGCGACGGTTTTTGCGGCGACTATGTCGTCCCTATAAATCCGTTTTCGAGATATGGTCACGACTCTATTGAGACGACATTGTCGTCGCTATAAATACAAATTTATATAGAGGCGACGTATAGTCGTCACTATAACTCTAGAGACACTAACTTGTTGCGGGCGACATATTGCGACGACTTTGTCGTCTCTAAAACATTAAAGATACGACTTATGAGCATTCAAATGACGACAAATGTCGCCGCTATTTCCCTCATTTCTGGTAGTGCCAATGTGTTTGACCCAATTTAAAGTGTGACGGCTAGGTTTAGCTTATAATATATAGTATTAGTTATATATATTATACCATATATATTTATATATTACACTTATATATAAATGGCTTTGGTTGGCAGCCAATTTACACCACCATAACTAATCCCACGAATTCCATCCCAATTGATTCAGCAAATCAAGCAGCAACTAAAACCAAATAGCAGAAGCCATTTTTTCTTGGTGAAAAAGAAACAGCAACTGTCCCTTATTTCTTATGTGAAATTGGTCTCCTTATCGTGGCCTTCAACTTATTTAGAGTTAACCTTTGTGGAGTAGGACAATATTAATCTAAGTCATCTTGGTTTTTTTGCAATATAAATAATGATGCGATAAAACTATTTTCACCAACAATTGGTATTAGAGTCTTGGTGGCATTTCATATTGCAAAAAAAAAAACCATTTGATTTGTCCGATTAACGAAGAAACAAAACCACCGAATCGCCCATCTCTTTTTGGCCAAACCAGTTATTGTCTATGTAAATGGAGACCATATTCAAGTTCGGGGCGTCGGGAGGAGCTAGTGGTACAGCGTGGAGGAGGATCGTGGGTGGCATGTGACAAAGAACTCCAATTTTCTTGTGGAGGTGTGTGAAGGGTCTTTTGGCGAGTGGTTGGTGGCGTTGTGATCCTCTTCTTTTTTTGACATGTGGTCACTTGTTATTCTTTGTAATCTTTTGAATCTATTTCGCATCTCTCCAAATTAATATGAACCGCCAGATTGGTTGATCTGTAAATTAGTGATCTCTTTTATATTCTTGTACTAGCGAGTTATTGTGTAGGTGGCCATTAGGTTTGGGGTTACCATTTAGGGTAACCATTACCTGTTGCTAGTGACTCTAAGAATTTAAGTGCCTATTATCGTTACTAGTGTTTTATTGGCTTTTATTTTGCTATTGATTATTTGCGTTACTTTGCTTTTGTTAGATTATTGTTATTATTTAGAACTGTCACCTGGACTTTACCCGTTTGACAATTTCTTGATCTGAGATCCCAAATATCATGAAACCCTAGAAATCGAAAACAGTATATATTGAGGCCTTTAGATTTTTTTGTGTGATTATCTTGGAGGTGCTTGTTGGTGTGTACTCTTATTTGTTGAGATGTCTACGTATCGTTTTGACTTGAGTGTCTTTAATTGTAAATGTGACTTTTCTATTTAGCAACAAAAATAAATAGTATTTTGGTTCATTAAAGAATTTCAAAAGCTATTGATAATTCTTTTGGTCCCATCATTACTTAGGATCGAAAAAATAATCGATGAACTTGCATATACTTCTATCATATTGCATTTATCGGGCTAGGTTTTACAAAAAATTAGAAAATTTTACTCCACATAAAAGCTTTAGAAAAATTAGAAGAGCTTTATTTGACACAATCCACTCCAAATCAAATTTATTCCCTCGAAAAAATTCAGCTCTAAAATTAATCCCTCAAAGGATTTGGATGACAATCTTGATATTTTTAATAAGTTTGGTGTAAGATATTACAAACTGTGGTTAAATGGTACCCTGAAATTAACAAAACTATAATTTTGTTGAATGTCATTCTTGATTCATATAAGGAAGTCAAGAATGCAATCAAGTATGGGAGAGAGACCCTCACACCTTACATTGTCATAGACTCGAGAGAGTTGATGGTTGAAATAAATGAGAAAAAAAATGTTGAAATCCATTTTGTGATGGCTAAACCTCAATTCGGAAGGTGGAAATGGGGGTGGGGGTTGGCAAAATAGTAGTGGCAATAGAAAGGGTAGAAGTTGTTCTAAGTCACAGAGGATGGTAAAAGGGAAGATGCTATGGTTATGGCAAGTTAGGCCATTTCGTTAGTGACTATTATAAAGAGAGGAGAAGATTAGATATAGACAAATGTAGTGACCTCTAGTGATGAATCGGTGAGGTTTACATGCTTTTAAAATCTAAACCAATTTGAAATTAACTTTTTATAAACTCACATATACATGAGTGAATTCTTGACTCCGGTGTATCTTTTTATGTCACATCTAATAAATTTTGGTTTGATTATTTGCATGAGTCTGATCATAGATATGTAGTTGCATGGGGTGGAGTTGCTTATTAGATTCTTGAATGAATTAATACTAATTTATGTACTTTTATTTGTAGGTAAGAGCAAGATGCTAAAAAAATGGGGACAAGAAGGTTTAATTCTTTTGAAGATTTCTTTGGTATAAGGGGGAGGTTTGTTGAATCGTGATAACCAAATAAACTTTGGGACTATGATGTAATTACCTGACCTACTTACTTCATAGATTTTGGCGTGTGATTGAAGAAAATTAATAATCTCATCTTCACAAAGGATAGCCCAACAATTTAACCCAAGTCAAGTGGGCCATCTTTAGAGAAGAATCACCCATTCTAGGTTGCCCAAGTGGCCCAGATCCCTTTTATTTCACCCAGTTGTATGGTACATTTGCGGTGGCCCGCTCCTTCTTTGTTGGTATCACTTAGTCAAAGCCGTTGGATCATAAGCTTGATCTAACGGCTGCCTTTGGATGGATTAAATAAGCACCCATTGCAACAGATTTTAGAGTAGATTTTCGATGTGAAAATAATGAAAATAAGAGAGAGCAACAGTGGAGAATTTTTCAATTCGTCCCTTTTTCTTCTTTTTTCGTGTGAGGTTTACATTCTTGGTGAGTGTTTGTTGAAGGAAACTCCTGATTTTCTTTGTAATTGTTACAATCTCTTGAGTAGAACTCACCTTCAAAAACTGGCTATGAAGGGGAGTGCGCCCAAGAGGTTATAAATCACACCTCCAAAGCCCATACTTTCAATGTGGACAAGTCCCATAACTTACAATGGGAACCATGACAAACCACCACGTTCCACAATCTCGACGCCCACGTCGGAATGGTTGGAAAAGATTTGATAAAGACATTAATGATCTGGGAGTTGCGTTCACTGCTTGTTGCTAGTAAGGTGGATTCATCTGATAAGATCCTCAAAACACTGAGCACTAAGCAAGAAAAAATTGAACATTATATGCAAGATATGAATGAGAAATATGAATCTATACTTGTTGTGCTTGCTAAAATGAGTACGTATAAAGATAAACAAGTGGAAGGACTCAGATCGAGTTCGGTTTCAAGGAAGTGTCTTTGGTAGGATATCTGGTAGTGACAACAGAATAGGGAGAAATGGGAATCATACAAGGGTAAACCACAAACTCTCCATGATTGATTTTCCACAATTTTGTGGTGAAGGCCCGAGAGAGTGGATTAGGAAAGCCAATAAATATTTTCAGTTACACCAAATACCTGAAGATATGAAGGTGGGTATAGCTGATATGTATTTGAAAGGAAAGGCAGATGTGTGGTTTGATGGGTTTCAGTCTAGCCATCCAAATGCTGATTGGGGGTTATTGGCCACTGCAGTGTGCATGAGGTTTGTTGAAACCACTGGTAAAGAATATTGTTGAAATTGGTTGCAAAACCTATCCCCTTATCCATTCTTCTCCCGTCTCTCTCTCTCTGAATCTGAATTCTTCTACTCTTCTTTCTATTTCTATGAATCTGCTCTTCACCCATTTGCCTCTATATCTGCTCTTTTCTTGATCTTCTTCTCAATATCATCTCTGTCATTATCTTCAATTTTATATTCTGTTGCTCCTTTTAATTTGTAATTTCTGCAAAGAAATAGCATTTAGCAAATAATGACTCATGTAATAGCATCTACAATTAATGAAAATTGCATTTATATTGCTGTTATTTGTCTCTAATGTTCAATTTTCACTTGGTGGGCTGTTTGTGTTGTTAATTTGAAGTGTGGAGCTGATTGTGGTTTTAATTCATTAAGTTTTGGGGTTAAAACCATAACAAATGGCTAATTAAACTCATGAGTTTGGATTACGAAATCTGATCTGAGAAAAAGAGTGGCAAATGTGGTGGGCGATGCCCTTTCAAGGAGAGAGGAGGATGAATGCAATGCTATAACTCGACTTATTCCACTGGTTCTTAAAGTAATAGACGACTATGAAGATGATCTTTGCTTTGCCGAGGAGAAAATTCAAGCCCTGATGATTGGACCAAATACTGATCCATCTATACCAGTACTACAATGGAATGCTAAAGTTTAAATCCAAGCTCTACATTGGCAATTGGAGAAACAGTAGGCGGAAGATTATACAGAATATGCATTCATCTCGGGAAGAAGGTCACTCGGGGCATTCAAGCAAATATTTTAGAGCCAAACAACATTTTTTTTGGCGAGCATGACACAGAAATCGGGAAGGAGGTTTTGCAATGTGATGTGTGCCAAAATGTAAAGAGGAACATGTTCCCTACCCTAGTTTTCTCTGACTACTCCCGAGCCTCAAAGACTCTTGAAGTCATATATCTGAAATTTGTGGAGGGACTACCTAAATAAGAGGACAAGGATGTGATTACTGTAGTGGTTGACATATTTACTAAGTATGAACATTTTATTACATTAGCACACCATTTTTGCCGGAAGATGGCCCAATTGTTCCTCGACAACATTAGTAAGCTACATGGTTGTCCACATCCATTCAGCGAGGATAGAGTGTTTACCAACACTTTACGGCAAGAATTATTCAAGCAACGCATATGAGCACATCGTACCACATCATATTTGAAGTTACATCCATATCGGCAGACAAATTGTGGTTAAGAGGATGATAAGAAACTTAGTCCCAAGTATTATGGACCTTACTGAGTTGAGGAAAAGATTGGGAAAGTAGCATCTGATTGGACCTTACGTGGGTACTAGAGTTCATCCAACATTTCATGTGTCTTTGCTAAAGAAGAAAATTGGGGACAAAACAAAGAGGATTGCGAGAACTTCCGGTGGACACAACTACAACAATCTTTGACAAGCGACCATGGAAAGTTATGCGGGATAATATATTCAACAAAGGAGGTGAAGGCTTTGAGTTAAATCGGCTTATACACTGGTGATCGATGAAGAGGAAGCTACATGGGAAGATTCCATGAGACATTCAAAGACGGTATCCTACATTTAAACCTTGGGGACAAGGTTTAGATAAGCGGAGGGTTGTTATCGGTGGGAGCCGGGATATGGTGCAGACCTGGGTCAGTAGTTTAAAATGGATCGGGTCATTGCATAATTTTTTTTTTTTTTTAATTAAGAGAACATTTTAAAATTTTAAGGAAAGGAATGAGCTGCAGTGGCAAGGAAGGAAGAGGAGGACCAGGTTGGAAGAAGAAGAGCAAACTAGTAGCTGCGGTGAGGAAGAGGAAGAAGAAGCCATCAAGCTGCTTTTAAGCGATTTTCAAATCCAAGAGAGAAATGACGCCGCGTTTGTTGTTTAGTTAATTAATAAAGATTGTATTATGTTTTTAAGTTGCATTTTGGAAACACGTGTTTTATTTGTTTGTTGAAATGTATATATTCAAATGAAGAAAGAGAAATAGACGTCGATGTAATAGCTAACCGTCGGTCTTTGTTAATTAATATTGTTTTATTTATTTATTAAGGGTAGAATAGTCTTTCCACTTAGCCTATATATAGTTTATTTGTTATTAGGTTTTATTAAGACTTTGTATTACGTTTCATTATCGTAAGAAACCCTAGCTTCTTCCTTTTTCTTTTGATTCTTATTGTTCTTTGTTCGCTCTATTCTATATTGTTTAACATGGTATCGAGCTAGGAATAATGGGTAGAAGTTTAACATGGTATCGAGCTAGGAATAATTTCATGCATTTTCTCTCAGCAGTTTTGGCTATTTCAATAGATTTTAATGTGGCAGATTTTCAACGATTTCCCGCGATGGCGATTTTGACAGTTCAGCTATTTCAAAGTGATTCCGTGCGCTTCAATTTATTTCGCAATTTTCGGTATTTTGGCAATTTTCGTGATGGTTTGATATTCTGCGTTTGAGGTATTCGTTTTGCTTTCGGTCATTGTTTGCTTCTGTACCTCCAATTTGGTATTTCGTTGTGTTCTTATTTTTTTTTGTTTTTGATTATGGCTACACGAAAGAGATGATTCTCTTGATCTGTCGCTGGATGTGAGGTTGGATGGAAAAAATTATTCGTATTGAAATTATATAATGAGAAATTTCCTTAAAGGTAAAAAGCTATGGGGATATGTTAGTGGCAATTGTGCGAGACCCGTGAATCTTCTTGAAAATTATGCTACTTTGATAGATACAGGGCGCTTGATAATGCAAAAATTATTACTTGGATTAACAATTCTGTTGAGCATTCCATAGGTGTACAATTGGCTAAGTATGACACAGCAAAAGAGGTTTGGGATCATCTACAGAAGTTATATACTCAGTCAAATTTTGCAAAGCAGTATCAATTGGAAAATGACATACGAGCTATTCAGCAGAATACTATGAGCATTCAGGAGTTTTATTCGGCTATGACAAATCTATGGGATCAACTGGCCCTTACAGAAGATGATGAACTAAAAACAGTTAATGTCTACATTGCTCATAGAGAGCGGCAACGGTTGGTGCAATTTTTGATGGCCCTTCGCAGTGATTTTGAAGGACTTCGAGGTTCTATTCTACATCGTTCTCTGCTTCCTTCAGTTGATTCAGTTGTCAGTGAGCTATTGGCTGAAGAAGTACGTCTAAAGTCTGGTGCCGAAAAAGGAACTCTTTCGACTCCGACTCCTTCTGTGTTAGCAGTACCTTCTCAGCCACCCTCTAATAATCAGAATAGGCCTTACACAAGGCCCGCGCCTTGACAGTGCGGTTTACAGTAAGAAGAAAGGTCATTGGAAGACTCGGTGTCCTAAGTTGAGACAATGAGAATCAACAACAACGAAGAAGAACCTCGGACTTGGAGCATGGCAACCAACGGCATCGCGAGGTTATAGAGCACCTCGGGGTTACTGACCACCTCGTGGTTCTGAGAACACCACGCCTAATCTGCGGCGATCGCCTCATCGGGTCCCTTCACTGATCCAAGTACTTTGGCTGAGCAATTTGAGCAATTTCAGAAGTTCCTGTCCCTTCAGCCACAAGCTATGTCTGTCTCTTCTTCCGTAGGTCATTCCTCTCCTAGTGTGTCAGGTATGTCATCTTCTTTATGGGTCTTAGATTCTGGTGCTTCACATCACATGTCTCCAGATTCTTCATCTTTTGCATCTGTGTCTCCTTCGTCATCTATCCCTGTTATGACTGCTGATGGCACTCCTATGCCTTTAGCAGGTGTTGGTTCTGTTGTTACTCCTAACTTGTCTCTCCATAATGTTTATCATATTCCACAACTCACATTAAATCTTGCTTCTGTAGGTCAGTTATGTGACTCTAATTGTTTTGTTGGTTTTCCTCTTCTTCTGTTTTGTGCGGGATCTGCAGCCTCGTGTCGATCGATTGGGACAGTAGTAGGTAGGGGGGGACTCTATGTTCTAGATGAGTTAAAAGTACCGATTCTTTGCCACTACTAGTGTTGATTTGTCTTCTTTTCGTTTGAGTCATAGCTCTTCTAGTTTTTATTTATGGCATTCTCATCTTGGTCATATTTCATCTTCTCGTTTGAGATTTTTAGTGTCCACAGGGGCTTTAGGCAATTTGCAAACTTGTGATATTTCTGATTGTAGTGGATGTAAACTGGCAAAATTTTCAGCTTTACCTTTTAATCGAAGTATTTCTGTTTCTTTTTCTCCGTTTGATTTGATCCATTCTGATGTATGGGGACCTTCTCCTGTTCCCACTAAAGGAGGGTCTCGATATTATGTTTCTTTCATTGATGATTATACACGTTATTGTTGGGTTTACTTAATGAAACATCGTTCTGAATTCTTTGAGATATACACCACTTTTCGAGCCCTTGTCAAAACTCGAAGATTCTGCATTATCAAATGTTTTAGGTGTGATTTGGGTGGGAATATACTTCTAACAAATTTTGTAAGTTGCTTGCCTTAGATGGAACTATTCACCAAACTTCTTGTATGAGATACTCCTCAACAAAACGGTGTTGCGAGAAGAAAACATAGACATATTGTTGAAACCGCTCGATCTCTTTATTATGCCCTCTCTGTTCCTAGTGTGTTTTGGGGTGAAGTCATTACGGCAGCGAAGAACTTTGATTAATACCATCCCATCTTCTCATATTTCAGGTATCTCTCCTTTTGAGAAATTGTATGGGTATTCACCGGATTACTCATTCTTTAGAGTTTTTGGTAGTACTTGCTTCGTTCTCCGCCATCATGTAGAACGCAGCAAATTGTCCTCTCGGTCTGCTCTTTGTGTCTTTCTTGGTTATGGTCAAGGTCAAAAAGGGTATCGGTGTTTTGATCCAATTACTCAAAAACTTTATGTGTCTCGTCATGTTGTTTTTCTTGAGCATATACCTTTCTTTTCTATTCCGTCTGCTACTCATGACTTGACTAGACCTGATCTTATTCGTATTGATCCTTTTTCTGAAGATTCTGATAGTTTGTCGTCACAGGTTTCTACTACATCAGAACCCCCTTGTCGTGTCATTCCTCCATTACCTTTGTATTATACTCGTCGAGTGCGTACTAACACTTCTACAGGTACTGAAGCTCCCTCTTCTCCTACGGTCCCTCAAGCTTCGTCTGAGATTGTGGATCCACCTCTACGTCAGTCCACCCGCATTCGTAAGTCCACAAAGTTACCAGATTTTTCTTATTCTTGTTATTCGTCATCTTTTACTTCCTTTTTAGCTTCTATTCATTGTCTCTCCGAGCCTTCTTCCTACAAAGAGGCAATTCTTGATCCACATTGGCAGCAAGCTATGGATGAGGAACTTTCTGCTCTGCATAAGACAGGTACTTGGGATTTGGTTCCTCTCCTTCTGGTAAGACCGTTGTTGGTTGTCATTGGGTGTATAAGATCAAGACTCATTCGATGGGTCTATTGAGCGATACAAAGCTCGGTTGGTTGCAAAAGGATATTCGCAACAATATGGTATGGATTATGAGGAGACTTTTGCTCCTGTTGCGAAAATGACTACTCTTCGTACTCTTATTGCTGTAGCTTCGGTTAGAAATTGGGGTATCTCTCAACTTGATGTTAAAAATGCATTCTTGAATGGAGATCTTCAGGAAGAGGTTTATATGGAGCCCCCTCCTGGGGTTCCCCATGGTTTTGGGTATGTTTGCAGGCTCAAGAAGGCTTTATATGGTCTCAAACAAGCACCACGTGCTTGGTTTGAGAAATTTTCTGTTGTGATCTCTTCTCTTGGTTTTGCTTCTAGCAGTCATGATTCTGCACTCTTTGTTAAGTGCACTGATGTAGGTCGTATTATTCTTCTGTTATATGTTGATGACATGATTATTACTGGTGATGATGTTGCTGGTATTTCGTTTTTGAAGACAGAGTTAGCTAGACAGTTTGAAATGAAGGATTTGGGCCCTCTCAGATATTTCTTAGGTATTGAGGTAGCCTACTCGCCCAAAGGTTATCTTCTTTCTCAGTCGAAGTATGTTGCAGATATTCTTGAGCGGGCTAGACTTACTGATAATAAGACTGTCGACACTCCCATTGAGGTTAACGCCAAGTATTCTTCTTCTGATGGTATATCTTTGTCAGATCCTACTTTATACCGTACTATTGTTGGGAGCTTGGTTTATCTCACTATTACTCGTCCTGATATTGCATATCTTTGTTCATATTGTGAGTCGGTTTGTTGCTTCTCCCACTACGCTTCATTGGGCCACTGCTTTTTGGATTTTGCGATATCTTGAGGTACGCCTTTGAGTCTCCTACTTCCATCCACTTCTTCCTCGGATCCGCGTGCATACTCGACTACGATCATGGCGGCGATCCTGCTGATCGTAAAATCACATCGGTTTCAGTATCTTTACGGGTGATTCTCTAATTTCATGGAAGAGCAAGAAACAATCTATTGTTCTCAATCTTCCACCGGGAGCGAAATATCGTGCTATGGCCTCTACTACCAAAGAGGTTGTTTGGTTACGTTGGTTGCTTGCGAGATATGGGAGTTTTTCTTTCTCGTCCCACTCCTATGTATTGTGACAATAAGAGTGCTATTCAGATTGCTCACAACTCGGTCTTCCATGAACGAACCAAGCACATTGAGATCGATTGTCATCTTACCCGTCATCATCTCAAGCATGGCTCCATCACTTTGCCTTTTGTTTCCTCTTCTTCACAGATTGCAGATTTCTTTACCAAGTCGCATTCTATTTCTCGTTTTCGTTTTCTAGTTGGCAAACTCTCGATGCTTGTCGCTGCTGCATCGTGAGTTTGAGGGGGGATGTTAATTAATATTGTTTTATTTATTTATTAAGGGTAGAATAGTCTTTCCAGCTTAGCCTATATATAGTTTATTTGTTATTAGGTTTTATTAAGACTTTGTATTACGTTTCATTATGCGTAAGAAACCCTAGCTTCTTCCTTTTTCTTTTGATTCTTATTGTTCTTTGTTCGTCTATTCTATATTTTTTAACAGGTGCAATCCTCTCCAATCTCATATTCTGTTCTTCTTTATCTTCTCCTTCTTCTTCATTTTACTTTTACCCATTCTGTAATTGAGTTTGTTTTAATTAAATAGAAGTTGAGATATACAAAATGAGTTCCATTTAGTTGATTTTGAGTGAATTTCACCATTAAGCTTCATTCATTACAGTAATTACCTCCTGGCCTTATAAATTGGAGATTTAGGGTTTGGGTTGTGGTGTTACCGTTTGTGAATATTTGGTGGAAAAACAAACTGAGCCCTATTCTTGTGGTCGTTTTTGGCCGTTGAGAACTTTTAACAATCTGCTTAAGGTCGGTTTTGTATTGATTGTGTAACTGATCATGTTAAATCTTTTATGCTATGAACATAATGAGGAATCAACTGTGTAATTGATTTGGGCCTATTTGGATGGTGATTAACACTTGAAATATGGAACAAGCAGAATTTCTTGGGCTAATGTTGGAGATGGAAACTGATCATGTTAAATCTCTCTTTGCTGAAATTACACATATTACACAAACATGAAAATGAGGATTACAAGCCTACTCGGAAAGCGCAAAGTTTAATTTTTCTTCAAACATACTTTTTTCTATACAATTTATTGCGACTTATTATCTACACATTAGATACGACACACTTACACATTTTATTTCCATTATGGAAATAATCAAACGAGATCTCGAAAACATGACAATTACTGACATTACAGAAACATTTCGCCATCTTTAACAATTTAAACCTATTTATTTGTTTATCCATTCGATGAAATCGTTGAGATTCTTGCTAGACTTACCTCCTCTTACACTACTCATCATTAGTTCCTTAAGATGCAGAGCTCTTTCTTTGTAAGTATTGTCACCAAGTAGTTGATCTATCTTGTTCTTGATTTCTTCACGGGTTATTGTCTCACTTGTATCTTGTTCAAATTGCAGTCCGACTTTCCAGATATCGCAGATGTAGCTTTGGTTAATGAACTGATCAGCAAAGTAAGGCCAGCAGAGTATTGGAACACCATTGCTCACGCTTTCTATAGTCGAGTTCCAACCACAGTGACTTAAAAAGCAAGCAGTTGAAGGATGATTTAAGACCTGCTGCTGTGGTGCCCAGCCGATCAGTTTCCCTTGGGTCGATACTCGATCCAAGAATCCTTCAGGGAATGCCTCAGTCGCCTCGTTCGTGAAGTCTGGTCGGATGACCCATAGGAATGGCCTATTGATGAGTTCAAGTGCCAGGGCTAATTCTTGAAACTGAGGTTTGTTAAAAACAGTAAAACTGCCAAATGCAACATATATGACTGAGTAGGTTGGCTGCTGGTCAAGCCATTTCAGGCAATCGGAGTCCTCTGTCCAGAAGTGGCCGGCTGAATTTTCTAGCCCGGTGCTTGCTAGAAGGGGGCCAATGGGAACTATCTCTGGAGCCAATGTGAATGCTCCTGGCTCGAGATCATAAGTCGAGTTGCATATCAGCCAGTCTGCTGATTTCACTGCTTTGTTGTTTTGTACCATAAGGTCGAAAATTAGTTTCCTCATCGTCACATTTTGGAAACGGGTCCAGACGAAGTCCGATGTACTCATGATAGGCATAGCTGGTGCAAACTGAAACCTCTGGTTCTGTTTTGGAGTTCCTGAAGTGAACAGTGTCTTTTGTCACATTTTTTACTCCACTTTCTTCATTAATGTTCAGTAGTGTACAATAAGTCTTACCAAACAAGCTATTACGAAATAAAGAGAAGTTAAAATCTTGTGCATTATATTGCCCATTGAATTGGGTCCAAGCATGCCCTTTACGATCATTCAAATTGCAGTCTTGACTTTCGATTATATGCTGCAGCAGGTTAGGCAATAATAATCTTCCATTTGTTGATGCTATGCTCTGAACAATGTTTCATGTGCATATTCCTCTTTACTAAATTTTTACTTCCAGAAATTGTGGAAAACTAATAAATAAAATGCGCGTGGCGACTGCCTAACTCTACTATATTGAACTTCTTGTTATTCACGTATGCAACTTCAAAAATTTGTACAATTATTGATCTATGTGATATTTATCTGTTGCAATTGAGTTAAATGTATCTCACCTTCCTTGTCGATTATTCCATCATCAATTAGCTTTGGAATGTTAAAACCCAGCACTAACGATGCTGCTGCTGCAGGTAAGAAGGCTGCTCGTCGAATTTCCATATTCTTAGCAACTTCCTGTGCCCAACCAAGGCTCTGATCAGCAATAACACAGGTGATCTTTTCATCCTCTGATATGTTCATTTCCTGTATTAGCTCCATAATTTTCCTTGGCATGACTTTGTAAACTGCCTCAGTCAATTTTCCCGGTTTATTCCTATCATTCGATTCAAGTCCATCAGGAATCGAAATGAGATGGATTCGATCCTCTAGTATATCTCTCCCAGATAGTGAATTTATGATAAGATTATGAATACTCTCACTGTTTACAAATGTGATTTTGATGCTTTGTTTGGCTAAACATTGTGCCAGTTCCATTAGAGGAATTACATGGCCTTGTACTGGATATGGTATCATCAGAACATGTGGTTTTCCCATTCTTGTTTGCTATGTGGTGGAGTTTAATGGTAGCTTCCGGGACTGCTGCTGGCTACTTGTTTAGTTTTTCCATGCTTTTGCAATCAAGAAATAGTAGTTTTCATCTTGAATTGACTTCGTAAGTGCAGAAAGCACTTGATAATGAGGACTATATTCTGGACTTGATTATACAGTGAGATGTGGTCCTTTTGACAACTCGAATCATTATTGGTGGGGCTTATTATGCTTTAAAGAAAGCATGTTATTTTTCAGTCTTGACTTGGTAAGTACAAAAGCCCATGGTGTATGTTGAAAGCTTGTTCTTGGGAAGCAGTTCGTCTTACAACTCTTTTACACATAGGCTTTAAAGAACTCTACCAGCTCAATAGTCTACACCCTTCATTCTCTCTTATTCTGCCCCTCCTCAACGCAACCCAACAAGCGCTAACTCTAGGTGCTCGATTGATGAAACGGTGTACTGAAGAGCAAGAACTAGCTAAAACACCCAGTTGAGTACTATGAAAATCGCGAATACGTCAAAATTTCACGGAACACGAGATTTTCTAACACTATTAAGCCTCCGTTTGGTATAGATTATAAACCGGTTTATGATTTATTCGACTATTTTTGGTCAAAATGCTAAATGCTATACACACAAAAATTTGGTCAAATAAACTGCTTTTTGGTCAAATAAACTCTTTTTTTGGTCAAATAAACCGGTTTATAATCTATACCAAACGGAGGCTAATAATGGTGTTTAATTTTAACTTGTGGGACTAACTGCTGCTACTACTTGTTTCATTATCTTGTCTACTAGCTCTTAAAGCCTTTTCTGTTGGCATCTTCATCTACCTGTGTGACTAAGTCCAAAAAGCATATTTTATGAAACTGTTCTTAAATATTAAATAAATGTTTACATTATCATCATGTTTTATAGTAAATTATCAATTATTGTTTTCTCTTTGGCTTAATCTTAATATTAAAGATTTGTTGGCTGCTCATTCTTGTGGTTTTTATTTTTATTTTGTTAAAAAGAGATCTCAAATCTATTGTGGTCCACAAATTGAAATCATAGGAATAAGAAAGGTATTTATATACTGAAATCACCTGGATTGAAAAGAAAAGACTGCTTTAATTTTCTAGTGAACCCTTTTATCTTATTAAAATCAGATTTTTTTGTAAAAGTTGATAAAATGTTTAGTTGAAAAGTTGTAAAATGTTGTGAGTTCCATAAAATATGTAGTTAAAATTAACTTTAACTTCAACTACTTAATAAAATTTTAATTGAAATCAAACAAGTCCTTAATAATCAATCAGATTATGTACCTGAGTGGTTTCTTCCATTAAGGAAGATGATGATTATCAAATTGTAGATAACAAATTACCTACTATAAGTAAGAAAGCTCATTAAATATCTAAATAAAATCAAATAGTCATCAATCATCATTTATCATTTTATTTTGTACATTTATATTTTATTTTTATTTTTTACTTGTAAAATTTATTCATTTATTAATTTTTTACTTAGAATTATAATATCAATCTGAGTGCATATTTGGTTTGTCTTTGAAATTATTTTTAATTGTTTATAACTTATGGGTCTTATAAAATGTAAATAAATTAAGTACCTACACGAAATGTGTGAATAAAAAGTATGTTTGAATTAATTTTATCAACTTAAAATATAATTTAAAATAAATGAGTAGTAAGTTGTAAGTCCTACAATTACTTTTTAACATTTTAAATTTCAAATATAACAAATGTAACGAATGTATTACATATTTTATAAGAAATGTAATAAACATAACAAATGTAACAACAATAGTTATAAAAAAAAAACATATTTTTAGAATAAAAAAATTAGATAGTATTTTTTTAAATTATTTTATATTTTGTGATGTAAGGTGAAACTATCCCTAATTTAAGCTAATACAAAGAACTGAAGAAGCATTGAGTCAAGAGAATCAAACCAATGTGTGAAATGAATTATATTCCATTGTTAACTATCAACTTGTGTCATTTCTCCCCCAATACAAACTCATTCTTACTTTCCATTAGGCCTAGTTGGGCTTTTACAAGTATGTAGGTGCTAAAATTGTTCGGAGTGTAGCATCAACAGATAGAACCAAAAACTTGTTCAACTCTATGCACAAGAAAAGGCTAGCATGCACAGTCGCCGAAAGGAGGGTGATGACCGAAAAGTACTCCGATGCCTGAGTTAGACTGTGTAGTAGATAAGTAGAATTAAATGAGTTTTTGACATATAAGTAATTTTGTTATTATATTGCTTACTATGTGATAAGTGTATTTTGTGTTCTTATTCGAACTTTAAAACTAAGTTTTATCCCATTATTTTATTGATTTTCTACTTAATTTAATGTATTGTTCTTTCTATTTCGAGTTTTGGACCCGTTTATAAGTAATTAGAAAAGAATGGATGGAAAGAGCAACAATTTGGTGAAATCGACAAATGAGAAGAAGTTGAGTTTTTAAAGTGAATATCAAGAGCTAACCATTAGAGGATGAGGAAAAAGGTAAAATCAACACGTTTAAGGTTTGTTGGAGTGACAATGAAGAGCTGAAGCAAATGATCACACATGAAAGTCAAAAAATCGAATTGAGAAATTATCTACCGAAGTATGTGGGGAAATTCGAGCACAAATTTTTGTATTAAAATCTCCACAAAGCAAATGATATACCATTTGAAAGATAATTGAATTACGAGTCCAACACTTTTTACGGATCTCAATTTGGAGTTTCTTACAAGAAGTTATGGCTGTTTGAAAAATAGCCGCAAGGAAAAAAATAATGAAGATGGGCGAGCGCCCAGCCATAGTTTTTGGCAGCAGAGAGTTTCTTTTTGCCTCAGCGATCGTCCTGTGCATTTTATGCACCAGTGGAATTTTGTTACATTTTTTAGTGCGGCTCCAATTAGGAAATCTTTTGCGACGCGATTTTAATGATTTTTTGGTATCTCTTTGGGTACTATTATAGAACTATATATTTGAGTTCTTAATTCATAATTGAGGAGCAGAATTTTGAGAGAAAAACAAGAGAAGAAACAAGAAACGAAGATTGAAGGAAGATCAAAATTTATTCTTTCGAGGAGTCAACGAATATCAACATCAACTCTTTCAAGTTTTCTTCCTATCCGGGTAATGGCTTTTATATTTTCTTTTTGCTTACTTTTTTTTAGTATGCTAGGTTATATTATTTTGTGCTAGAATCATGATGAAACTTGTATTATGAACATTTAATTCTTTGAACCTAGTTTTTGATATTCAAGCACGTTTTTCATTTTGAATAATTGATATTAATTTCTTTTTCTCTATAACTATATGCGCAATAGTTGTATGAGTTTTGTGACTTATTTTACCATTGAGATATTGAAAATAAGTTAAACATAGTATCAATTATCGAGTCCTATAAAGGATAGAGATATATCGTTATGCTTTACGTAATCTTTAAATATTCATAAATTCTAATGCATTCTTATATGTTCGCATTCGTTATAGAGATATATAGTCAGGTCACATACGTAGATAGGTTAAATTCTACTCGAGAGAGATTGTTAAACAAATTAGGAATATTGATCTTCATAATTAAATAGTGTTATTAAATTCAACGGTTCGGGTTAAAATGGATTGGTATAAGTGGATTCG
Organism: Forsythia suspensa; assembly: GCA_023638005.1. NCBI lineage: Eukaryota > Viridiplantae > Streptophyta > Magnoliopsida > Lamiales > Oleaceae > Forsythia > Forsythia suspensa. Next base: position 272,620 of record JALRMA010000416.1, on the reverse strand, counting down.
AGATCCTAGTACATTTTACTTTCTCATATTCAAAGTAATTCAAATGTGAACTCAATCTTTTGTTTATTTAAATTATAATTAGTTAATATTTTAATTAGTTCTTAGTCAACAAAACTTCAAAAGTTAATTCGATTAAGTTAAGGTTAATTGAATTAAATTGAACTATCTAAATCTCCGTACGTATTTGCGATACTTGGACTCTCAAATCTATTATATTACTTGTGCGATCCGTACACTTGCGTAATAACAACATAAAATTCGCTAACACCAGTGCCACGAGAATTGAAGTTTGAATATATAGAAAAAATGGATAGGGATATTTCTTAGAAGTTAAGACATTAAAAATACCCATTTTTGTTTAATACTAGTTAGAAACATGTGCATTGCACGTGATTTCATAATAATTTTATTAATTTTAATATTTTCAAAATTTTTATTTTTAATTGTTAAAATGTTAAAGTCCAATTATAATAAGATAAAAAAAATACGGTTCTTGATAACAATGTTGTATGATATTGTTTGATATTATAATAAATAATGTTGATATTTTATGTACACTCATAAAAGTATAATTATAATTAGATATTAGTTTTATATTGTGGTAATACCAACGATAAGTTGAACTCGCTTAATATATTTTGGTGATTTGAACTTTGATGATTGACAAACTATTGCTATCAAATCTTATGGAATTGATGCTATATGAAGAATAAGAATTTGACAAACTTTTAATAATGCTCACATCTCTAGATTTTCAATTCAATCTTTATTTCAATAGAAGTTGAATGAAGCTTGACAATAGCAAAACTAACTATTTTTAATTAATAAAACGAGAGGTAACTAAGAAAATTAGAAAGAAGGAAATGAATTACATTATCATGTCTAGCTAAAGATTAAGTATGTTGCATATTCTCCTTTGGTTGTATCGTTGTTAACATCAATGTATTATCCAAAGAATTTCAAAGACATAAAACGCTTTGGTAAACATCAAATACTCAATATTCCACTCGTGTTTTGAAATTGTAATCAAGTGTTTTCTTGAACCCTACTAAATATACAAGGATATAACTATAGCAACAATGCTTGTACAACGTTTTTCAAATAATGTCTTTTCTCCTATTTAGCAAACTTTGTGTAAGTTACTTCAATTGATAAAACTCCAGTCAATCCACTTTTCCATTTCTCTATTAACATAGTCCATTTTGATGTATACATATTATGATTATAAAAAATGAAAATGTATGAAGATCATTTACTATTTATATGATGGATACTTACATATACTTTTAGGAACAAACATAAAAATGATGACTCACTTTGTCTACTTAATGTCTCGAAAAATGAATTCGTAAATTGAATGTCTCTCCTTGAATGCCAGCCTAAGAATCAATCCCTTGTTTTACATATGCGTGCTACAATTTCCATCCATGAGGACTAAACAAGATAATAAAATATAGTGACACTTAAAGAAAAATAATAGAACTAGTAGATTTAATGAGAATGAACGAAAATGTGTCTTACATAGAAGGGGTCAAATTGGTGGAAAATGTCATAAATTTTCTTAGGAGCATGTCCTAAACTCAGATGTTAAAAGATTTGTTAATATTTATGAATTTGAATAGAATTCCACGTAATTTATAAGATTTCAACACAATTCTATATTATAAATTTCAATATATTCTTATAGATTTCTATAAATTTTCATAGATTTGTGATCTTTTATTAAAAATAGTAATTTTACATTGTTTTTATTCTAAATAGTTCAAGTGACTCGTCTTACATAAACAAATATTTTGAGTAGAATTTAGGAAGAGAAAATTCTTGAAATATAAAGAAGTAAAACTATTTTCGATCAAAGAGGTGAATGATTCGATGGATTGGAAGGTATACTAATCGACACAATTTGCTTGCCTAAACTCCTAGGGAATAAACTAATAAATAAGTCATACGTGCTTCGTTAATCGGCAATTTGTGCCAATTTAAGCTCCTAGGGAATAAACTAATAAATAAGTCATACGTCGTCTCGAAGCTCAAAGCGTAATTAAATCCATTGTTTGGAGGGATTCACATTACTATTATCAATTTCCTTAGTTTTGAATTATTAAAATTAATTAAAGAGCAAGACTTCTTGAAAAAAATTGAAATAAAGTTTAATTTTTACTTTCTTTCTACTTGTCTTTTTTTATAAAATTTTCTCTTTCATATCCGAGATTAGATGGTGGATATTTAGGATTCATTATCTTCCAAAATTAGTTATTTAACCATCTTGTATAAAAAATTATTTTATAGTTTAAAAAGATAATTTACATATTTCGCAGTTGTCGAGTAAATCTTTTCAAGTTCAAAAAAAAAATATAGTGATATACTGATTTTATAGTCCAATATCTAATTGCCATATATGGTATTAGAATAATTATCTAATTAATATTTACCAATAGATTATTTATATTTTTTAGTCCAATTGTTTGATTCAATAAATTATCATGGAGTATTAAGAATGAAATTTCAAGACGATGTTTAACAATTGTACAAAAAAAATAAAAAAAATCAATAAACTTCCATTCTAATATAAATTGAAAATCAAGAACAATAGTTTACTACAAAAATTTGTGGCACAAATTGAGGAGAAAAGTGAGAGGAAAAGAAACATAAGAGAATGGTTGGATTGAAATTTTGAGAGGTGTGGATAGAATTTCTAAAGAATTTGGTATTCATATTTATGAGTTCGAAATCTATGCAAATCTGTTTAAATTTTCTAATTAATGAAATCTTTAAAAATCCATTAGTAATTGGGGACACTTAAATTTCTAAAGAATCTATTTCAATCTAAGTTGAGGACACCTAAATTTCAATTGAATTTATTAAAATTTGAGTTGGGGACACCAAAATTTACATGAACTTTTAAAATCTTTCAAATCTAAGTTGAGATCACCCAAAATGTAGGCAATTAAATAATGATGAAGAAAATATAAACTATGGCAAACATGGTACTTTCACATTAATTATGTTGGTGAATATTTAAACTGATAGAATTATAGTTCTTTCCTTCCCTCCCCCCCTTCCCCCGGAATTTTATTTTGTTTACATTAAAACTGATTCTTGTATGTTCTTTTTTCTATCTTTTTTTTTTTTTGCCCTTTAGACACATACTTCTACTGGTTTCAAACTAATGCCAAGGAGTTGTAACTATTTCCAATTTCAATTGGCTTAGACTATAGAGACATTTTTACTACACTAAACTTGATTAAGCAATAGACAAATATTTCACATGTCATTATTTCTTAATCATATTTAATTATCTCTAGTACTGAACATGTCATCCATCCCTCAAAATTTCATATAAAGTTCTATGCAATTCATACCACATTTCGTAGTGGGCAACCAAACCATGTTGAACAAAGAAACTTTTTACATTTCTTCATTCCATTTTATAGTGAAAAGACCGAACCACATCGAATGAAAAGTTAAATACATTTCTTTATAACATTTCATAAGTGACCAAATGAAACCACCTCAAACGGAAGGGTCTATTAGTACATCGTGTAAGATTATGAAAAATATTATATCACATTGAAATAACCACTTGCACGATCTCACCTTAGATTTCTTGAATATAAAAACTGATTGGAACATCTGAAACTTTTTGTTTGTTCTTCAACAACTTTGAATTATCATTTTCTTTTTCTTTCTTTTGTAAGAACTTCTAGAAAAATGAGTTATGTGTCTGTAATATGTTGGAAAAGAAAAAGACAAAATGAGAGAACTTTGAGAGAAACTTTCTAATTCTAATTTGTAAATTTTACATATAAAATATGAAAAGTTGATGCCAAAGTAAAAAGAAGGGGTTGACCATCACAAGACTTTTCTAGAGAAAAATGATAAATTTTGACGTGAATATTGACAAATGAAAGGTCTTTTAACTCCTCAATTCATAAATCCCATTTTATGATCTTAAATACATATTTAGGAATTACATAATCATCATATGACCTTTTATATTCTCGGTAAAAAAAAAAAAAAAACTCTAAAGATAAGTTGTCCAAAGGCCCCAAACAATCCCTTATATTTTGTTCAATAATAGTGAGAGACGAAAGATTTTTGAATTTTTAATTTACTATGACAGGTAAAATAGTCCAAAGATGTAATATGAGAGGGTAAAATAGTCCAAAATTATTTCTCCCTTTTAGGGCCTTTTAAGCAATGTCGGATGATATTTGCTACTATCAAAGTCGGAGATTAATAATGGTGGAAGGGAAAGGTTTTGGATTTTTAATTTAATATGGGAGGTAAAATAGTCCAAAATTGTTTCTCCCTTTTTGGCCTTTTTAGAAGTAGTATAGATATATCTATGGAGAGAAATGGAGGTTCAAACATATCATCGGCTTTATATAATTATCAATCAAATAAAAAGTTAATATATGCATTAGTGAGATTATACAGGGTGAAGGGGAAGGAAAAAAAATATAGGATGAATTCCACTTTCAGGTAGTGTTCAATCAATTATGTATGAATCAAAAATCTTGGGTGCAATTTGAATGAAATCTCTGCACATTATTATTTTCGGGATTTTAGTTCCGATTAGGAAAGGGTTGGAGAAATTTTCTAGTTATCAATTGGGTATCTCTTGCTTGCCCATGGATTTAGCAGTTGTATCCTTAGGGCCCTGTTATCTCTTCCTCTCTTTTTTTGCCCCATGTCGCCACACTGGGAGCATGGATTCCAAATTTCAAGTTTGTTTATGAAGAGCTTATCTAATTGTTATAGTGTTTTTCTTGGTGGGCAAGTGTTTTCAAAATGAAGTTTCTTGGTGGTTAAGTTTATCTGTGGGGGGCAAGAAAAAGGTATGCTTGGTGGGGGAAAAAAGGGTATTTCTTGGAAGGCAAGAAAAAGGCAAGAAAGGGGTTTCTTCGAATGCAAGTTTCTTGGGTTGACAAAAAAGTCAAATTGAAAAATTATATTCGATGTTTCTATCACGTGTTTGCCACGCATAAATATGGATACAACAAAGAGCCATGTTGGCTAAATGGTCATGTCAAACATGACAACTAAGCAAATAGCCTAACTTATAAAATTTAAGTTACAAATGCCTCTTATATAGTAAAAAATTTAAATACATTTGTCAGTTAGGGTCCGTTAGGAATTAGTCTTAACAGACCGTGAGATTAGTTAAGATCTGTTAGGAATTAGCCTTAACAGACCATTAGGTTGGTTAAGGTTTCTTAAGAATTAGCCTTAACATGCCATTAGGTATGTTATGGTTTGTTTTTATTGGTTTGTTGTGGTCTCTTTACTATTAGTCTGTGATGGTCTGTTAAAGTCGATTAAGGTCTATTAGCCTTAACAGACCATTAGGATGTGTTACGGTCTGTTAAACTACCGTGTTCATCAATTAACTAACCAAACTCAATAATTCACGAATGAACTCAAATTTAAAAAAAAAAAAAAAATTAATGCAACTATCACAAGTTTATACTCAAAATGTGTACATATTATCATGATTATAATACCCAAATATCAATTTCTACTATAAACTAATAGAATAAGAAATAACTACACATTATACAAGAAATGAGATGAGTTGAATTCTAAACTTGAAATGGAATTTCGTGCATTTGTTTGAACTTGTTTTGAGATTAACGAGATGACAATTTTCTTGCAAAATAGAAAATTTTGAAAGCCTATCATTTTTTATAATAATGTATAAGTTACATAAATGAATTTAAAATTGTATCAAATTGAATAAGCGGAGGTTTACACATGTATATTCGTTAATTTTTATTTTTTAAACGATATTTATATTGTAAAATTGGGCATTGGCCATTCAGATGGTATAGTCGGATCAGGGCCGATTCTGACATTTCCGAGGCCTAAGGCGAAGTTTGAAAATTAGGACCCCCAACGGATCCGCAAATTACATTATGCATTCAAAATCCACAATATTCTTACGGAACTAATTACAAACTTAAAACTCAAAAAAAAAAAAAAAAAATACCAAACAAAACATATTATACAAAAAATTTATATTATAATCAAATAAAAATATATTCAATGAACATTAAGAAATTACCCAATACCCATTAACAAAGATTAAAAACCAAAAAAGAAGTACATGTATACATACTGAATCTGGGACTTTTATTTTACTTATCAAAACTCGATTTGATCTAAATTTCTTACAATACAGGGAGGTAAGCTAACCTATGGCATGTTTTATATATATCTTAAATGTAAGATTTGTGACGTTTTGGGCGAAGATCTCGGACCGAAAGTTTTGGAAAAGTTCGTAATTTTCAAGACAAAGATGAACTTTTCAACCAAAACGAAATGAAGATAAAAAATTTGCGTAAGAGAATGAAAATTTCAACCAAAAGCAATATGTATACATAATATATTAATACATTAATACATTTCCCCAAAACCAATATAAAGACAATTAGACAAACATGTATACATAATACATTATATATTTTTACTCTATTTAATACCCACGCCAGACCTCTTGATAGCCCTCTCCTTTCTCTTGTCCCAGCTTCCGTAGAGAGGAGACAGAAGAAAATAAAAACAAAAACAAAAACAAAATAAGCCAAAAAGAAGAAAATATGTACTTTGGCAAAGATGAATAAACAAATAAGCATTACCAGAGATTTTATTAGTGTCTTCTTCTGAGAAGAGCAAGATGAATAGAAGATTCCTATTCTTAAGAACAAGAATTCCATGTAAGACAGACGTAAATGAAGAGCCAAAGAGGGAGAGCAGATTAATGGATTGACTAAATGGACTTCCAATTCAATTGTTATTGTCTTGTTGGGTCAAGGGTCTGTCATTTGTTTTTGTTACTTCCCTTTGGTTTTGGGCCATGGTAAGGTTGTGTTTAATTTTTTTTTATTTAATAAATGGGTCTCTTTTGGTTTTGGGCCCGAGGCAGGGGCCTCACTTGCCTCGCCCAAAACCGGCCCCAGTCGGATCTTCCAACTATCTACTACTATTCCAACTACAACAAAGACCATTGTAAGTTTATAAGACATAATGGGGTGATTACACAAATAGGTTATTATTTGAAAATAATTAGAGAAAATATATATGTATCATAAATTCCAAATATAATGGGTCCGCTTTTTTTAATTAGTAATGTTATTTTTAATTACATTATATACCATAACCGAAAGCTAATTAATAAAGAGCATTGTAATCTAAGATTACGTAATTTTAATTATGAGATAACTGTTTTAATCATCCAAATATAACTTTGATATATTTTTTGAAAAAAGTTCTCTTCCTTCACAAAAAAAAATTATCGGCTATTAAATACTTATAAGCATCAACGTAATCGCTTAACATAACATGACAATAATCAAAATTTCAATAATATCATATTTGTAATAAATTAGGCTACATATAATTACTCATAATAATAATATTTGCAAGACTTCATGATACATAGCATTTGTATCACTTCATGTTACATACATTTGTCAAAAACTGTCACAACGCAATCAGTTAACATAACATGGCAATTTCCACAAATTTCAATGATAAGTGTAATTTAAACACTTATATTGACTCCTTAATGAAGAATTTTTGTATAATTCTAAGTATTTTAAAGTTGATATCTATTGAGTCTTTGTTCATTTTTTTTATTGTAGAACAAAATCACCAAACTCAAGTTATATTGGTGAAATCGACGACTAAATAAGAAGAAATTGAGTTTTTGAAGAGAATATCAAGAGCCAAATATTGGAGGATGAGAATAAGATAAAATTAATAAGTTTAAGATGTTTTGGAGTGGCAATAAAAAGTTGAAGTGAATGATCAAACACCTGAAAGTCGAATAAGTGAATTGAAAAACTACAACCATAACATGTGGGGAAAATTAGAGCATAAAGTTTGATAAAAAAATCTTCACCAAATGATATACCATTCGAAAGATAATTGAATTATGAGTCCAATATTTTTTTACAGATCTCAATTCGGAGTTATCTACAATAAGTTATGGCAGTTTGAAAAACAATAGGCGACAGAACAATTTATGTCTCCTCTAGCCCGCTCGGGCGACCCATCAGCCAAAAAATGCTCGTTCGAGTGGACAAACCAGCCCTCTCGAGCGGACGGTCCCAAGGCCAAAGCTTTATTTGAGTTAAAATTCTATTTTTTGCATATTTTTGGGGCTTAGAGCTCGAATTCAATCCTAATTGGACCCTTATAAACAGTAGAACTCTTATAACGATTTTTAGAAGTGAAATTTTGGGAGAGAAAATGAAGCAAAAATACAAGACTTCTCTTGAAATTGACATCAATCTTGATTTTCTTGGCTTTCAATTAAGAAGAAAAGAAGAAGATTATTCAAGAACTTGTTGAAGAAATTCAAGGGGTCAAGATTATTTTTCTATTTTCTTCCACATTCATAGAATCCGGTGATGTCCTTTCAATTATTTATGTATTTTTGCAATTCTAACATAATATGCTAAACTCTTTATGCTAAGGATGATGACGGAAATCATATGTTGAAGTCTTAAGTTAAGGATTTTCGTTTCTAATATTAATTTGTGTTTGTTTAATTTATGTCATGGTTTTAATATCCGTTTGAATGATTGATCATCGTTTGAACGTGTTTGTGATTTGTTTTCATTTTCGAGAGATTCAAAATAGATTAGCTCATTGTGGTTTTAAACACTAAGGCTTAGTTTGATATTGTTGTGCTTTTAAAAGAATTAGTTTTTGCTATGTCATTTAAAAAAAGAATTAGATAAGTGTTTGGTAAACTCTTGTTTCATAATTACTGTATGTTTCAAAATTAGTATTTAAACGCTTGGTAACAAAAGTAATTTATTGTCGTCAGGTTGTATAAAATTACTAAAATAGACATTGATTATAATAATATTATTTTGCATTATTATTGTAAATTGAGTAGTATTGTAAAATTTTATTTTTACTTTTATAACAATATGTAATATTATCAAATATTTTTTCAATACATTGCATTTACTATAATTACTTTAAAATAAAAATAATTTATATCTATTAAATTTTAAAATTTTAAAACATTAAAAATAAAAGCATACTATTATTGTACAAAAATCAATTAAATTTAAATTTAAATTATTTGTGGAGATGCATTATAATTAGAATACTAATAAATATGTAACATAAATGAATTACTTTAATTAATTGAGGTCAAAATTGGTATTTTAATAATAGATAGATATAAAAGTCAAAAATAGAATCAAAAGTTACCTTTTTACTATTTCTCAAAATCTAGAAGATGGTATGATTCTTTTAGAATCACTTTTAAAAATTTATCAACGCCTAAAACAACTTATGATTATTTGACAATCAAGTTGGGCTCCAAAATCAATCCCAAACGAGCCCTAAGTCCTATAGAAATTATGAATAATTTTATATGCTTGGTGCAATCAAAGTTGATAAATCTTAATATTAAATGCTTTTATATACTCGGATTTGAAATAGAAATATTTTGAAAAGTATATAAAAATAGGTTTAATTCTACCTGAAAGAGATTATTAGATAACTTAGGATTATCGATTATCAATTTAAACATTAAATGGATTAGAACGTGGGATTTTGATAATTAAAATAGATACTAATGGTGGAGTCGGATTCCTATCATAACTCACTTACTTGATTTTTCTCCAAAAATCATATTTGCACTTAATTAAATTGTTGTTATAGTTTAGAAATTTTCATATTTTCTTGATCCAAATATTTATTATGTGTATTCGATTTAAGCTCAAATGGGTTGAAATTAAGCTAAAGTCTAAATTATGGTGGGAACATTACTCTTTACTTGCTTTTACTATTACTTGTCAATGAACCCATATGCTTGCGGGATTTCACAGTACACTCAACAATATCACATTTGTAACATTCGTGCTACAAATAATAAAGCTCAAAGTAATAATAGCTTGTAGCACGTCATGATACATAACATTTGTGGAAAGATGTCAATAATCCTACACGTACATTTGTTACAATTTGTGATACATATAGTACTATCAATTGTAACACATAAATCCACAATTGTGACACATCATGATACATATGGTACTACCAATTGTAACACAAATCCAAAATTGTTTGATTTCATTGTACCTAACCTTTGATTTTTGGGAGATTATTTTGGGTTGAATATTTGATGTGTCGGAGACTGGAATCTTTACAATCAGGTCAATTTTCTTGAGCCGACAACACATTTTTCGACTTCGAGTGAGATATTTGAGTGCCGTTTGGTGTATCCAAACAAATAACCATCTCATTCATCACAAAACGACTCAACTTTAACCCTTCGATTTGGGGTATCTATTACTACAATTTTTGTTCTTCGATTTCTGAGCTTCAACTTCTTGACGAATACGACAATAGAATTCAACGTGGTTTAGAGTTTTCGCAGTTACATAATGAAAGAAAATTCAGTTATACTGAAAACACCTGCAGCTCTATTCAAAAAAGAAAATGGTTGCAATTTAGGAATTCATCTTGAATTTTGAGAGCTAAATTGTAAGAGCATCTACAACAGCTTATGTAGATTTAAAGAGTATATTTAGTATTTTAAAGAGCATCATTAAATTTATAGAGCAATTTTGTAAACATTCCAATAGCCTATTTATTTCCATACTCTTTATTTTACTTTTTTCAAGAAGCATTTAATATATTTTCCTCTTTTCTCTTTTTATCATATATTTCCCTTCCAATATGTATATATTATTTAATTAAAACCAACATATCAAGTATTGAAAATTGAAATTATTTCAATGCATTTAATAATAGAGAGCGAGTTTGGCTATTCCATTGGAGCAAAATTTTAAGCGTTGACTCTTTAAATTAAAGAATAGTCTATGTTTAAAGAATGTTGATAAAACTGATTTCTATATTTATTAAACTACTTTAATTTAATTTATTATAAAATATAAAATAATATACAGTATTTTTAAGATTAAATCACAATGTTTAAAATATTGTAACTATTTCTAAAAAGTCAAATATACAATATAATTTCTTCACATAATAGTTTACCAATTGGGTTGGGTTGGCCCTAACTTATTTCTAAAAAGTCAAATATACAGTGTAATTTCCTCACATAATAGTTTACCAATTGGGTTGGGTTGGGTTGGGTTGGGTTTCCACTTTTACTTATCTTGGGTTCTTTACGTCGGCGTTCATTAGATGTACCATTATCGCGGCGACGAGTATTTGTAACTTCATCATCATCATCATTTTCCACGTGCACATGCACTCCCCTGCTCAAAAAATCATCTTCTAGTTGCCTTTCCTCTTCTGATGTTGGCGGAAGCTGAGTAGAAGCATTGCTTAAACCACCGATGAGTCGTAGTCCCGCCAAATATCTCTCCAAGAAGTTCATAATGCTTGCATCCTTCCTTCCTCGAATGTCCCGTGCTCGGCCTTGTTTATCTCAGAATGTAATATAAGCAACATTAACTCATTTCACATCAACAAAAAATGACGTCCCGAAACGATAATGATATCCTTAAAAATAATTGTGAAAGTGTTCTTATACAATACATACCGTATAAAAAATGTTGCCAAACTTCCTCTGCAAAGATTAACTTGGTTGGTATTTGGATCCCATGTAACACCAGATGCCCTAAAAGTTCGTAGAGAACAAGCGATGCGCTTTACGTAAATCTGTTCCACTTACCCTTCAATCTCTCTACCCCGTAATCGATTTTGTGACAACAACCATGTCTTTATTGATCTTGCCCCATTGCCTTTCGTGAAAGTAGAACATTGTAATTTTCTGATTTCACATTGTCATAAAGTATCCCGATAAAAGCGTGTTCATTCTCATCTGACCATGACATTGGTTCCTTAGTCTTACCTCTGTGACCACCCATGTTCTCTATTGAAGATAAGTAATAAATATCAACAACTTAAACAAAACAGTTTGTATATAAGTCAAATAATTACCAAGTCCAACATTACAACCAAGATGATTGGCAAATATTTAAAAACACCACGTAATGGGCGATATCTGATTTTGTCTCACAGATTTTGTCCCATTATTACTTTGTGCCACACTTCAAAGCAATAAACCGAAAACTAAAAGATAGCTAACTTGAGCTGTGAAGAGATGAATTCACGACGAAAATAGATAACTTTTCAGCATCCACCTAACTATTCATAGCATTCAACTATAGGGAGTAAAGAAGTGAAAAATCAACTATCCAAAAAATTCACTAAAGTTCACCCAACACAAACCTCTCAGTACATGTATATATATACATGTGCCCGAATACTCAAGTACATGAAGGTTCATTACGTTCGACAAAATTAAATAGTAAAAGTTGTTTATTTTTCTTTTAATGATTGTTTGTCACATTGTTGCTTTTATAAAATTAAACTATCGGGCACATATGTAAGACACAAGGTAAGGCTTCACGCCTCTCTTTGTGACTTTCAATTGCAATCTATACAAGATACACACAATATGGGATTGTCAAATGGCTCAAATCCTCCCGACTCCCATTGAGTTTAGATGGAGACTTCAAAATATTAAGCCTCAACCTGGTTTTAACCTTTTTTTTTTTTTTTTAAGATCTTTTAGAAGAGTTGTAGTGTATAAATGTGCTTCCTTTTCTTTTTTTTTTTTTCTTTTGCTAATTTGCTTTCAAGGATCAAAATTTTGGTGTGTTTGTTGGTTTTATACTCTAATATTTTGTAATAAGTGAAATTATAATTAGTAATACAATTGTGAATGGATGTTTCCACCCCCACACAAAAAAGAAAAAAAAATCTGGGACTTGATCAAGATTTTGTCTACATATTTTGTGTTTTGATTAGTGTTTATGATATATTTGGATTAAACCAAGAAGATTGGAAGAAAAATTGACAATAGTGGTAACACAAAGGACATACACTTATGGATCAAACCAAGAAGATTGGCATGACTTGAAAGAAAACATCACGAATGGGTTCCATTTTGAACATTTTATATTACTATCAAAAGCATCATAAGTGCAAAATAGATGGAAGAGAAATGATTAGTTTAATTACCTTATCGTGTGAGTGCTCGTCCTCTTCTTCAAGAGTGGTAGGTGGTTCTATAACTTGTCTTGTATTGTACTTCAAAATCATGCAAGACAAAGAATGTTCTTAAAAAATTATCACAAAGAATCCTTACTTAAAAGAAAATGCAATAATAAAACAAAAGGAAAAAAAAAACTACAATTTTAATGGCAACAAACTCGGGGATGTCGAATGGTCCAAAGGTCGAGAACAAAATTTACTAAAGCTATTGAGACAAAGAGATATTATTTCAAAGATGTTAGGTATCCTCCTCGATATCTTCATATTTAATAGATATATCCTAGTAAATTCCAAATCGAAAATTTTCCAAAATTAGCAAAGAAAGTTGGTAAGAAGATAGTAACATCACTAAACAAACTCATCTTTCTAATTAACAAGGCCAAAATTCTTTATGTATTTTCAAACCACATATGTTCGATTCTAGAGCCAATCTATTATCATCTATCTTTGATGTCCAAACTCACATTCGATTTTCTTGGACGAGTTTTTTCGAATTATATATGATTTCCGACATCAATAAAAACTCAATCGAAAACGGAGATGGTCGGTAGTTTGACATGCTTATAAGAAAATAAAAAGCGCCTATAAGTTCCTCGTTCAAAGATAGGTGAATGCATTTCTCAATTTATATGCAAAATAAAGATTATTTTGTCGAAACTGAGTTGTCAAAAATTCGAACAACCCACAAAGGCATTTCCACCAAAAAAATCGGACAACCCACAAAAAATTAGGATGCCTTCTTGTTGATAATTAAAACCCGAACTACATATAAAACAAAAAGTCAAAAGTCTTTGTTGGAAAAAATGAGTCCGTAAAAGCCTAGCATAATATTCTTAACTCTACAAGCAAATACCAAACGAATCGCCGCAGCTTGAACACTCGCTCATATAAACTTCAAAATTTGAAAATCTTTTGTCCACAAAAAATTTGGCCAACCCATAAAAATACCTATATTCGAGGAGAATGAACACCGGAGAAGATGTCGAAGATCTGTGAGCGAGATCTTGGAACCGCCGAGCGCATCTTGGAACGCTTGAGAGTCTCGCTTACGTGATGTCTTACTTTGTTTTCCATAGGTGTGGAAGATGGAGTGGATTTCTTTTACTGGAGATGGTGAAATGGGTGGAATTGATTTTACAATTGAGGGAAGGAATAGACGTTTTCAATTTGGGAATCTCTTCGCTTTTTCCGCGTTTTGGGCTTTTTTCGCGTTTTGGGCTTTTTTCATTGAAAACGGCCAAAACAAGAAAAAGTCATTTTCAGTTTTATATTATACATTTAAGTTTGTTTTTCAAAATGCATTTTCGAAAATATCAAAGTGAACATGAACAAGTTTTAGGTGTTTTGCAAAATCGAAAACTAAAAACAGCTTGAAAACAGTGAAGAGAACGCACCCTAATGGTTTGGACCATTTTCACACAAATCAGTGTCAAGTTTAGAAGGTTAACACCATTTGCGCCAATTTTCTTTACACTAGCATTTCTTTGACCGAATGACCATACCTTGCAAATCCACGGTCCAAACGCAATCCGTTCCTATCAACGGTCAGCATTCGTTTCCGCAAACAAATATATGACCCCCCAAAAAAAAAAAAAACAACCAGAAATCCCTAGTGAATATTTCAGTGAAAGCAGTGAGAGAAAGTGTAAAGTATCTGTCTTTCATTTGTAAGGTGCGATTCATATTTCTTTTTTGTTTTCCTTCTACCCTAATTCTCCTGTTCGTGATTTATTAATAATTAATAATCCATTAAGATCTAGTTGTATAGATTTTTATTTGAATATGTATCGCCTTTGCCACCGAGTGTTTGCTTCGTAACGAGGTTTTAGGGTTTATGGTTAGATGTGAAACTATTATTCAACTGTATGTGTGATCGCCTTTGGTGTAATATGTTTTTTTTTATTAAGAGTAGAGTGGGTGAAGAATCAAGTGGCGATAGGGAATCGATTGGAAAAGATCTTGACATTTTAATGTGAGGTAACAAGGTTTTATGGGGATATTTTTTTTGTAAGGGTTTATATATTGTCAAATAAATGTGAGGTTTAGAGGGTTTCTGTGTTTTACTTGATTTTTCTACTATTAACAATTATTTTGTCTTTCGATTTTTCAAGGGATAGAGAGGAAATGAAATGGAACTTTAAACTTAAGTTGAATAAATTTCATTTTATAAGAATTTTTTTTTTTTTTTCGGGGGGGGTTTCTTAAATTTGTCACTCTTCATTTGTGTACGCATTCATTTTCCCTCGCAGTGAATAAATGAAGAACAGCATCAATTTGTGCTTTGAATATGTTGTGCGCTGTAATAATTTCATTGACTGTAATGTATGGAAAATTGATCCTGTAGTTTGTGAGGAACTTTACGGGATAGGATTTTCATTGCAGTCTTGTCTTCTTTGTGAGGAATGATTGCAATTAACTTGAGTTTGCCCCTCCTTATTTTTTAGGTACAATAATGGCTTTTGTCAACAGAATTGGAAATGTGCTAAAAAATACATTGAGCAAGCTTGTTCAATCGGAATCCAATCCATCACTTTTCCAGGCAATAAGAAGCATGTCATCTTCAAAGCTCTTTGTTGGAGGTGCAAGCTTTTCTGCCTTTTACTTGCATGTCAACTACTTAAGTTTGCTTGTTGTTGATTATTCTTGTTTTCTATTGCAGGTCTCTCATATAATATGGATGAAATGAGTTTGAGGGAGGCTTTCTCCCGATGTGGAGAAGTGGTAGAAGGTACCTACTGTATCTCTACAATTGACTAAAATTTGAATTTTATGTTGATTTTACTTGTTTGGTCTGTTCGGTCATTTTGTTTTACTTCAATACTATGAGTGAATACTCTAGATAATATCTTCAATAGAATTAACTTCATCTGTGTTGGAAAATTACTTAGATACTGTTGAATGCCAATTTTCTCGATTTTCACTGTTATCATTTGTAAATGTTAGATCTATCTTTGTATTGGTTTCAATAGTCTTAGAATGATCATAAATAGAAATTTGATGAAAGATTTTTGAAAATGGCAAGCTTGTCTTTTTCATCATCAGTTGCTCTGAGCCTGATGTTTTTGTGTAAATGGGAAATAGTGTTTTCTTGCTGCATTTAACAAAAATTGTGCCAGGATTAATGTCAATACTATCTTGTAAACACAGTTGGTGATTCTGCAGTTATCATAAGTTTCTGATCAATTAAATCTCTAACCTTCAATATGCAATTTATTTTTGCAGCTAGAATAATCATGGATCGTGACACTGGTAGGTCACGAGGATTTGGCTTTGTGACCTATACATCATCTGACGAGAGGCTTCCGTGCCATCCAGGAACTTGATGGCCAGGTACTTGCACATCTTCTCATGACTGTACAGAAATGTTAGTGCAATGTTGGTAAATTTTACAACAAATTTTTTAACTAGAATATTTGATAATGAGAATTTTAAAGCATCTACTTATAGGAATTAAGAATTTGGGGTGAAATTAGACTTAAGGTACAAAATTGGGAAGCTCCTGCTTTGCCTAGAAGATATCTTTGCTGGTAAGTCACTCTGACCAAACAAAACTAGATGGGGTGTTACTTCTAATATTGAGGTCTGCAACCAAGCAAGAATGTTTGAAGAACTTTCCCTCAGACCGGTGGACTTGAACTTGCTTCCTATTGCATGAGTTGAAATTATTAGATCCATAAATTGGATTTTTGACTTGTAACGTTTAATTGTGCATGTGATTTATCAGGAACTTCAAGGGCGAAGGATAAGGGTGAATTATGCAACAGAAAGAACTCGGGGTGGGGGTTTTGGGGGTGGATTTGGTGCCGGTGGTGGATTTAACTATGGTGGTAACTATGGAGGCTCTGGAGGATATCAAGGTGGCAATTTTGGAGGTGGCAGTGGTGGCAATTACCGAGAGCAGATGGAAACTTTGGTGGAGAGGGTGGTGGATATGGAGGTAACAATTACCCTAGTGGAGGAGGTGGATTTGGTGGCGGTAGTAGCTATCCCGGTGATGGGGGATTTGGTGGCGGTAACAATTACCCCAGTGGAGGTGGCGGCTATGGTGGTGAAACTGGCTTTTCCTCCCCCGGATATGGTGGGACAACCGGGACATACAGCGAAGGTCAAGAACAGGTTGGTGGAAATCAAAGTGAAACTGGAGCTGGAAGCACCGATTTAGACAGGGATGACAATGACGAGCCGAATGATTATGCCAACACCAGGAGCTGAATCCTTTTAAAATGTTCCCTGTAAACAATAGTATTATAGGAGCATCCCCTAGAAGTGAACATAATTGAATACTTTTTTTGCTTTCTGCTTTCAGTTTTGCCTTTGTTGATGTGACCGGGTTATTTCCGTTGTGGTTCTAACTAGTTAATAAATGTATTGCATTGCATATGCATCTTTTTATTAGAAGAGTAAAAAGGTGGCTTTAGAGAGTGGAAAAAAGAAACAAATATGTGGTTTGCCTTTGATTTTTGCGCTTCAGAATTTGGAAAAGAATGGTATTTAAATCCTGAGCGCCCCAAGCCAAAATAAGAAATGGGAAGAAGACAAAAGCTTATCCGCCGGTTGGAATATGAACAATGGGTTGATGCTAGAAGTGGCTCGGTCAGGCTGACAGCCTACCGTGAAAGATATGGAGGACGAGATGAGCGGGTGGAAGTGGTTCATGACTTCACATTCCTGAGAAATGCCTCTACAGAAGTTCATGATTTCAAGAACTTACTTTTCAATCTGGTTTAGCTGTGTAAAACATTTGTCCGATTTCAAACTGCTAAACCTGTCAACCAATGAAATGTGTTCAACTGATGCATCTCGCATCAGCTTTGTGCCAAACTTGGGGAGGTGTGAAAACAGAGAGGGAAGAAGACAATACTAATTTCATTTTCTTTCTTCAGATTGTATCCATCGAAGCACGTTTCGATAGGAAATTATATGTCTTGATGAGCGTTTAGCATTTAAGATCAACCCTTTCTACATAATGAGATGCAAAAGACAACAAGAAAGGAAGCTTTTCTTTGACAAATTTTGAATCGGATACATGAATCTCTTTTTCTATTAAAATGAAAGGCAGACAGAAAAAACTCTCGACCAGCTAATGTACAAAATGTAAAAAATCCACCCTGACCTTCCAGCAGACAATACGATTATGGCTGTGGGTCAAAATTAAATCCCTGTCCACCTCAATTGAAGGAGAGCCAGGTAGTTGTAATATCAGGCACAGATAATTTACCCTTCACTGAATATTACATTTCTAGCCGTTAAAGCTCAAGATGAAGAAAATGTACTTCTACAAAGATCTCATGCGAGTCGGTGCCAGTGCATGACGAAAAAGATAACTATATTTCAGACAGCCCAGAAAGGTTTTGGGGCAGCAGGTGCACTAGAAAGGCTTGTTGAGGGCTCTTCAATGGTTTCCTCAAGTTCATCGTCATCATCTCCATATTCCATTAGCTTGATTAAAGTATCTGCTCCAACAAAATACCAAGGAGAAGTAATTTAAATGAACATATAAGGGTTCGTCTGCTGATCATAGATATCAAAAGCATGGGAGAAGAAATGTTTCAATTATTGGAACTTTCCCAACATATGCACAAGAAGCTATGTCAAATTTTCTAATACAAACAATAATATACAGGCAAGAGTAGAAGTACCGGGATGGGTTCAGGTTTTGATTTATGCAGCATGCTGTTGTTCTCATGAACTTTAGGAGTTGAATTAAACTTGGGTGGAGGCGGCGGTGGAGGCATACTCTTGGGAGGGGTGGTGGAATTACATCAGGTGATGGCTGGATCAACTTCCTTGGAGCTGGCATAATTGGCACATCTCTAGCACCTACATGTGATGTTAGTTCACGTGGCATTTGAAATTCTGATCCCTGTAATTTATTCTGGGAAAACAGTTAACACATCCTTAAAGTTAGAAGATCAAATGGTGTCACAAATAATGTCTTGAAAAATAACAACTTTATAAAACCTTGCAAGTCTTCATCAGAAGTTCTGCATCTGAAATATAAGCAAAAATACATACATCTGGGGTAAAGGTACTCAGACTACGATATGGTACAGAAATTTCAATTATAAATAGAACTTTATACTATGTTCCCATCGACTCTATAGACAATATGGACTATGCACAATGTGTTAGTGTTATTTAATCTGTCATTCAGGGCTCAAATATAACTTCTAGCATCCAAATGACAATGGGAAAGAAAGGGTAGCAGTAGGTGGAATAATTGAAACCTAGAAAGACACGACTTTTAACAGTATAATTGGCAGTTGGAAACAACTAAAAGCAGAACCAGGTGCTCGGGTGCATTTTATGCAGACACATCACAGATCAGGTACAACAAAGATCACAAAATCCTGAATCGGCGCCAAAGAAAAGCAATGGAACAGCATGCAGCCATTCCATGCCACTTCCATGTCAGAAAACCCTGTGAATATCGGCCTGTAAGCTTCATACAAGGTCAGAGAAAATACCTGGAATAAGAAGTAATAAACATCAGGACAGAAATAACAATGCAGTTCATTTATTAATAACAGAGGGACGAAATCTAAATTTAGATAGACAATGCTTAAAGGATTCTGCAGGAGTGATTAAATTCAGAAAATCATATCTGTGCATTGACTTGCAAATAAAGAGGATAACAATTAACATAACCCTTTTATGTTCAAAGCGTGATGGGTACAAACAATTATACAATAGTGCGGATCAACAAGCACCAACAATTTAATAACAAATTACATCTCATTCAATAAAAAACATCAAGATACAATACAGGGGACTGTGACAAAAAAAGCAAAACTATACACCAAGCTGCAGCCTTTATCAACTATTTTCAAAGTAGTCACTAAATTCATGAAATCATGTCATCCAACAGAAAGGTTGCAGCTGTTTGTTACTTATACAGTCCCAAAACATATTTATGGAAACCAAGACAAGATTATCAGTGTTAGCTTTGGCTGCCTGTTTGAGCTTGAAAGAGTGGTTTCCCTAAACAACTTCATAGTCAAGTAGGCACTTTAGCCTTAGTACGAAATTAAATACTTAGCTACTAGTCCTCCAAGTCTATTTGAGAGAATGTAATGCATTTATCATGACAGAAACTTGGATTATTCGTTACACAGGGTAACAGAGAAACAAGTACCTCTTTTTCTGCCAAGGGCAGAGGGACCATATCACTGGAGTATCGGATAATTAAACAGAAGGCTTGTTCAAATATATTTGAAAGGATACATCGATTATGGCATATTCATAAATTTAACATGAAAGCAAAAGGGGATGGCAATCCAGCCCATTCCCTCCATAAGGGAAACCCTAAAAATTGCTTCACCAATAGCATATTAGATTACAACAATTGTCTTGAACCAAATGAAAATTCAACTTCTAGCCACACACTATCAACTTTCACCAGGGATTAAATAACAATGGCTTGGAGAGCTAAATTAACAAGCTGCACTCTTTGTTTATTTCAATCAGTTATTACCCTCAATCTGACACGAAAAACCACATAAATCTGCATGGCATGCCCTCAAACAATTCCGACAGGTTATCATCAGTTACTCAAACTTAACTATCCCAAAGTCTTAGAACAGTCCACGGTTTGTGTTTAACTACCTTGTGAGTTCCTTCAGCAGACTATGAAAAGAAAAAGTAGACCAACAAAATCCTCTGAACATTCTAGTTAGGTTCCTCTAATATCAGAACTCTAAAACTACATGTTTGAAGATGTTCAACCCCAATGCTATTCATCGGGTATAAACATTATAATATTGTTCAATTTTTGTTGATAGGTAAATATATAATTAATAAAGTCGTTTGAAATAAAACACCTACTGCTAGTCATAAGAAGCCAAAGGAAACATCTTCACCCTCACACTCCCCAAAGAAGTGAAAACTATGTCTAGTTTCAAACACAGTAAGCACTGATACCTGGAGGGAAGTTGCTGGAGCTTTTGCAGCAGTGGATAATTCCTGAAACTTCCGTCTCTGAGAGGGGCGCTTCTCCTTGGAGGGCCCCACCATTGTAGGTGATTTTGCACTGGTTGCTGTTGTTGCAGGACCCACTGTAGCAGTAACAGGAGAAGTTGACTGTCTAAGGGCTAAGGCAACTTGTTGCAAAGGCGTAGCTTGGGGATATATCCCTTCATAACCAATATAGCTTGTTCCACCAATCAAAGAAGAATGAGGGTGGCAAACTGGGCTTGGCTGAGGCATTCCTGGATCTGACAACCCCATCGATGGCAATCCTGCTCCATGAGAAACATCATCAGTCACGCCACCTGAAGAAGTCAAACCGGAAGCAGCCTGTTCTTTCACAATTGACTCATTCCCAGAATTTTGGACTTCGCCCAGCAAATGAGGTGGAGGTGGGACAGCAACATACACTTTACATGAAGAAGCCCTGTAAATTCAGAGATGCAAGATGCCACAAGTTATCCTGTAAATAGCTTAAGATCTAAAAGATACAAGTCCCTAAAGATGCACATGGGGAAGATTGAAGAGATTCAAGCACGGAAAAAAGTGGTATTTTTTATATCTTCTGAGAAAACAAAGAATAAAAGAAATGTACATCCATTCTTCTCATGGAAATATTATAAAAGAAGTGATTCATAGATTGATCAAAAGGGCACCATCTTTTCTTTTCTTTTTTTTTTTTTTTTTTGATCAATTAGCATCATAGCTTATTTTTCTTTGATATGTAAATTATTCGTGGAGGAAAAGACGGATTAGGGATTCATAAAACAAGGCCCACAAGTACACTTTAAAAACCCAAGTTTGTCTCTC
This sequence comes from Forsythia suspensa, assembly GCA_023638005.1. Taxonomy (NCBI): domain Eukaryota; kingdom Viridiplantae; phylum Streptophyta; class Magnoliopsida; order Lamiales; family Oleaceae; genus Forsythia; species Forsythia suspensa. The sequence continues at coordinate 250,786 of JALRMA010000416.1, read as the reverse complement.
ACCTTATAGACTGCAAAGGTACAAATAACATAATATGTACATATTTGTGCATATCCAGCAAAAAGCTAACAGCTGTTACGAGAAGAACTGGATGCCAGTGAATTGAGGCATGCAAGTTTCTTTCCTTCAGTGATCATTTTGCACATCTATTTATCCTTTTATACACCAGTATAAAAAAATCTCATTACCTAGAGGCACCGCATTCTGCACTTATTGTGTCCAAAGATTTCCAGCCAAAAGTTTGGCACGTTCAAGATTAATTGGATCATTGCTTGACAACAACAAATGCAACGGCTGCTGTGCTTCTGCAGGTAGAGCAATGCAATAGAAATATTAACAATGATTAAGACAGCCAAATAGCACAACGCATAATGTGATATACCACGACAAAAGACTACCTTCACCCAGTGCATTTTCAGAATTCCCAGAACCACGGCCTCTTAGTAAGACAGTTGCTCCTGTTTCACTCATTATATGGTTTACATACTGGTCCTGCATTTACAAAAGCCAACCAGCAGCAACACAAAAGAATCTCTCCGAGTTGTATGGAGATGTCAGAGAAAGCTTCAAGCATTAGAATCTCCCATTATCAGAAAAACAAACGTTAATGTTAAGTCATCAAGCAGTATCATGCGTTCTTAAAGAATGCAGAAAACAGGAAAGAAGCTACAGCTGAACAATTGAAGATCAATGTATTGAAGATGGCATGAACTAGTAAGATGATAGCCACGAGACCATTAACACAAGCAAGAAAGGCCCACTTTTCAATAGAGCTATAAAATAGTGTTGATAGTTTGTTAGAGCTACATCTCTATTAATCGATTTGAGATCCTAATCAAAAACTTTCTAATGGAAGCATTTGGTTTGAGTTTTAATATTACACTGATAATGAAGAAAAAGTGATGTGTATCACCAAGGAAAAAGTTCAACCGACCACAAAAATATAGCATGCCATTCTTTTTGAAATGGAAACCTATATAAGGAAGAATAAGAAGTGTCACACTCCACTTCCCTCTCGTAAGTGCTAAAAGCCAAGGAGAAATAATATGAAACTTGAAATTTCTTTTGATAATATTGCTATCAAACATAAGGAGAATAGCTCACCGCTGCTGACATAAGAAAGCGATTGGTGAAATTTTCAACAAAATTTGCCAATAGAATAAGTGAACAAAAGAAAAGGAGTCAAGTCAAATTCAAGATACATATGCTCAGTTGACATGCTTGTTCCTCAAAGAAAATCATTTTAATGAACACCCGTCTCCAAAACTTGGAAGCCTCATAGTGTAACTCAAATTTTAGAAGTAACATTGTCATTCATACACAGGATTACGGTCCTAAAATTTACAATTTCTTCATAAGATGTATTATCTCAGTATTTCCTCCTTTGCATGTGTGATATACAGACAGTGAAGTACACTGGAGTGCCATATAACCCGTAGACATTATCAGCTTTGTAAGACACATAGAGAACTTGTGATTAACCAACTAGCCATTTTCCTTAACACACTCCTGCAATAAGTGTGGCCCTCAAGTGTTACTTCTGGTGAGATATTGGTGTTTATACTTTATATATAAGGTAGTCCCTCTTCACTACCCCCGGGCAATACCTAGAGAAAATCTAAAGAAAGGAGAAAAAGAAAGAATGCGGATGAAGACAGAGAGGGAAGGAAAGAGCAGTCATTTAACCTCCTTCGGCGTATGCCATAGAGATCTTATGTTCAACTTTTTAACATAGTTTTACTTCCAAATCTTCAATATTCCTAGGAAATCTACCCACCAGCCCAAAGCAATATCCCCGCCGCCGCCGCCGCCAATACAAATTAAAAAAGAAAATGTGTCGGCCAAAAAACATAGAAAAAATATGATAGAAAAACGGAAGATGGGGTAAAGATAGGTACAGGGAGGAAGGAGAAGCTCACATTTGGACCACGAATACGAGAAGCAACATTCAATGATGGGTCGGCCTCAAAGCCCAAAAACACACAGGCAGTAAATAAGGGATTAACCTGAAGTGAAGACAACATCAAATTGGTGGTGACATATTCTCATTTTTTGGGTGAAAAACACTAGAGGTCAACCAACTTTAAGATAAGTTTCATTTTAGTCACTCCTTTCAAACTCAACCAACGTTTCGATTTTGTTTAAGTTTGGCTACCAATAATAATTCTGTTAGAGGTGTCCAAACTCAAATAAATTGAGCTTGAGTGGTGTTTGGAAAAAAAAAAGGAATTTGAATGACTAAAATGAAATTCCGCTCAAAATTTGGTGACATTCAGTGTTTTTTACCCCAGTTTTGCATCAATAGTAGCTCTCTGGATTCAGTATTACCTTTACCCCATTGTTCACAGATCCCTGATTCAAAATTTCTTCCACCATAGAAGCTGCATGATCAACTACTTTGATTCGTTCTGCTGTTGTCTCCAACTGAAGCAACAAAAAGAGTATTCGAGGGAATAAAACACAAAGCCAAAAATAGATAAACGTCTGCAACACTCAAAGAAATGTAAAGAAAATTGTCAAACTAATTAGTTCGTGCATCTTTGAACAGACAGTAACAGTTGTACAGTAAGTAAAAGCAAATCTCAAACAAAATAGAAAAGGGGAGACTTCATAATACTAATTTGAAACAATATAGATTAAGGAAGCATTGCTCATTAAATGACTAGATCAAATAATTTCACAGTATCTTATTATTTAGCAAAATTCTTCACCAATACCAAAAATCTAACCAAATCTAACTTATAAACGGTACATAAAAGAACAGATCCTGCAAGCAAGAAAAGCAAGGAGATATTGAGACTCAAAATTCTTCTGGATTATTTTCCCATTTAAACATATCTCACACCAAAACTCATCATGAAGACACTTACATGTGCCCCAGCAGAAATGTGAAGATATAGAGGTCTTTCACCATCGGGTGGTGCATTTGGAGGCCGATACTTTCCCCTGTAAATGCATTCCACATATGCTTCGTATTAAATTAAATAAAGACTAAAAGCCTTAAAGACATTATCTACAGCCCTGCTTACCGAGTTATGACTATGGCACCTGTGCACTTCTGAATCTGAATATTAGAAAAACTTATCAATTGCCAACTAATAGCAAACAAAAATTTAGGTCCATCTAAAATCAAAATAATAGGATTTGAACTTCTCGACTACCATCTACCACATAAATTAAAAGGCCAGACGAACCTCTTCCTGTGTTTGGCGTTTTGTGAGCTTATAGCGAACAGCAGAATCAGCATCATTTATGACAATTTCTCTAGCTATCAACTCATCTTGGATTTTAGGCTACAAATGAAAACTTCAAGTATACATGAACTTTATAACAAATAATTCATATATGCTACAGAACAAAATAAACAAAACAAAAAATTCAATAAAAGAACATGTCAGCAATCTGGAAATACCATTTATAAAATTGAACTAGTAAACAGTATATATGGAATGCAACTCAAATTATGAATTAACACACCATCAATAGGTGGCAACATAAGACCACCAGGATTTTGATCCCCGAATCTTGAAGAAGAGAAGGTGTAGATAGAAAAGAATAAAGTAGAGCACAATTAAAGATTTTCTTCGATGAAAACCAAAAAGTGAGAAAAGTTGGACAGGAAAAAGTTTGGATATTAGTGAAGACTAGTTACATTTAAATACATATCTTACGTGTCTACAGAAACCCATACAAACAAGATCGCACGAAAAACTAATAAAGCATACAGGATTCTTGTCTTTACTTGAACAAACTTTTGGACAATGGCAGCAGCATGCTGCTGTAGAGGCACTTGAAGCACTTGTGGTAAGGATGCACCAGTAGTAGAAAGAGGATTTATGAGAGAAGCACCCGATACTGGGGAGACAACAGGCAAACTTATCCTGGCAAGAGATCCGGGGGTTTGCCAATGGAAGAATCCCAGGTAATGCTACTCCAGCTGAAACTAAAGACTCATCTGGCTGATCCCACTTTCTCTTTTTCTACAAATTTTAGTCCAAAACGTTCAAAAGTTGAAAAGAACCTAAATTATGATCAACAAAACATATTTTTTCATCCAAAATATGCCAAACTGAGAAATGCAGCACGTTAATTCAGTCCCTTTAGCTCAAGTAAATGTCAATGATAAAATCAATTTAGATATTTTCCATTTTTCACTTAATGTTGCAACTCTGGCACATTATATCCAAAAGACAAGATACCAAAATCATAACCCTTTCAAAACCATCATGCACCTCGTTCAAATTATTCTCCAAGTTTCTAACAACAATAATTTGAAATTAGTAAATGAATCGTTAGTTGCTTTAATTTATATCTAGGAAAATAAAAACACCGCGAGAGCCCTATATCTGATGGTAAATTCTAATGCTCTTAACCCAGCATCTATGCGTTTAACTAAAACATAAAACAAAACTAATCGATAAACCATAAAATCATGATACAAACTGTGTTCAACGGTTCAACCCAATAAATAGAGGAAGCGACAAAAACCATTCTTTCATATGAAAATTAAAAATTAGTCATGATATATTAAGATACGAAGATTCAACTAAAACTCGGGCAAAATAAAACATCCCTCGATGGAAATGAAAAAATAAAAAGTACCTTCGTTTGGTTGTTGAAAAGTCGGTAGATTCGGAGGATGAAACCCTATGGCAATTATCTTCTGTCATTTAATAATTTTTTATTTAGAGCTCTTCAGTGATTTCTTGATTGATCGAATTCCGTTAACTGGAAATAAAGTGATATGTTGTGTATTACGTATATCTGTATGTATTACGGCGTCTTGACTCCGGTGAGAATGCCTATCGATTTTCGACAGAAAATTCGAGGAAGGCAAACTATGCACGAAGCCATGTCAGGTGCATGTGACTTGCACGTGACGGCTAATGTTTTTGGGAAATGTTTGCTACTACTTATCACCATTTATAAAATACTAATATCTGGCTTTTAACTTTCTTTGGGATCCGTGTAGAAGATTTTAATGGATTATAGAATTGAGAAAAATGTTGAAAATTAAGAGAGATGGAGAGTTTTGTTTGAAGGGGGTTTGATTTTGAAGAATATGGAGAAGAACGAAGAAATAGAGGAATTGAGAGATATATAGATTTTGGTTTGAGAAGATGAAGAGCGTAGTGAAGTGGACAAAGAATTTTTTTTTTTTTTGTATTGTAGAATAAACCTCCCTATGGTCGATGATCAAACATCGTTTTTATCCACACATTTCATGGGTTACATAACTTTTACTCATTTTTTATTCAGTGTATTATGTAGGACCTCACTACTTATAATCTATAAAAATCTTTCCAAACATATTCATATACTAGTATCTTTGCTTCTTTGAGGTGAGATTCGACCGTTTGCTCTATTATATGATGGATTGAGGCGGTGAATGTTTTGAAGATGATCGGTAAAGGGAGATAATTAATTAAGGGAGATGGATTGAGGAAGTGAGCAGATTTTGGAAGATGGTCGAATCGGGAGATAGATTGAAACGATCAGCAAATTTTGGAGAAGATGATTTTGTGAGAGGAGAAATTGAAAACGTAGTGACACACAGACATTTAAGTACTTTTTTCATCCCGTAGCAGAGAAAATTCCCTACAGTCGTGATGATGAACAGTTAAAGATAACTAGTATACCGCTTTTCTTTGCGGTTAAATCTGACCGTAGAAGATTTTAATAGATTGAGGAGTTGAGAAGAATGAGAGAGAGAGAGAGAGTTTTATTTGAAGGAAGTTTGATTTTGATGAATATAGAGAAGAATATGGAGAAATTGAGGAATTGAGAGATAGATATGAATTTTGGTTTGAGAAGATGAAGACGTAGTGACAGACAAAGAAGTACTTTTTTGTGCTTGTAGCGGAGTAAACCTCCATACGGTCGGTAATAAATAATAAATAAAATTTGTTTTATCTTATTTGAAGGATATTGATGTCCGAATACATTTTTACTCAGATAACAATTTAAATAAAAAATAATGGCATTTTTTATCCTCAAAAAGAGGAGGACAAAAATATTTATCTGATTAAAGATTCACTCAAATTTTTTTATTTGACGAACGTATCTTGTAAGTACACCAATTAATTTGTCATTTACTCTTTTAAATACATACCACCACCCTCCACCCATCACCACCATCATGAAGACTCTACCTTCATAACCATCCCAAATCAACTATCGAGACTCCTTGGAATAACCCCATGGTCCACTTATCATCTGAACTCAAAAGTCAAGGAGAATTTAGAAAAGTAGCCAAAAGCGAAGGGTGATTTTGAAAATAGCAACTTTTAATAACATTTAGGGTAATTATATTCACACCACATTATTTGTTAATCACACCACATTTTAATTGCAATAAAGTCTCTAACTATTGCTAATTTTATATTAGATAAATAATGAGAGGTCTGAACCTTTGAACACTTATGATATAGGGTCCGAACCTTCAATTACTAGCATTCCGGTTCCTAACCTTTATGAGCCATCTCCCTCCAATCAACCCAGATATGCGAATCAACCCATAAAACCACCGGATATCTCCTCCTCCATGGTGGGTCATGACTGCCGTATACCCATGCCCAACACACCGGCCCCACGCCACAAAATCAAGCCTCATGGCTGCCCGTGCGCCCCAATGCGGAACCCTAGACTTGGACACAATTGATGCGCGTCTCCTCCCATGGTGGCTTGGTCACTAGGACGATCTTCAACCCGATTTGCCGCCTCCGATTGCGGATGTGCCGTACTCGGCGACCACTTACCTCCTCTCGATTGAATGTCGGCATCGAGCGACCCTGCCTGCTGGCGATGATTCGCGCACCTGCTTGACCCCCTCGGGCACGCCGGCGCGTCGAGCCAGCGAGCCGTTGGGGCGTTCGAGAGTTGATGAGCTCCGCTGAACGAAATTGAGCCCGGCAAGTCGCTTGGCCCGATTCTTTGAAGACCGTCCGATGCGATGTATCGGCCCTGCGCGCGCGCCAGCCGCAAGCCTGCTGCTGCGCTGCTGCGCTGCGGTCTTGTAGTGACTGCCCGATGCCCTGCACTCGGCTATTTTTAGTCCCCCTCCGTTTGCCTAATTTTTCAGCCCCTCTTGCTCCGGGCCCTCATGTATTCCCCAAGAGGCTCGATCACTTTAAATATTGGAAAAAAACTTATCTTTGCTGCTGTGGTGAAAAGCAGACCATCTCCCGTCACGAGCGATATATCGTAAGTCATTGCTTGATCCTCGATGCCCTTACGATTACGCACATCATCAATTTGTGGCTAAGGAGCCTTTTTTGCATCGTGGAGAACCGGCGCTTGACTATTACTGGCGATGAGGAAGCTTCTCTCGCCGAGCGCTTTCAAGTTCGCACTTGCAGGCAAATTTTCTCATCGTAAACCCGGCATGGTGGAGTGCATGCAATTCTTTTCGAAATTTGGGTTTCTTGGTGATTTTAAGATTGGGCTTATCGATTTTAAGCATATTCTTATTCACTTGACGCATGAGGATGATTATAGTAAACTTATTTTGAAACCTTTGTGGTTTATTATGGGATGCCCTATCGTGTGCTTAAATGGACGTGTGATTTCCATCGATCTTTGAAACCCCATTGCCCACAATGTTCTTTTCCATTCTTGCTGTTCATTTACGTGCTAAGGAATTTTTATATGCTCTATCTAAACTTGTGGGGATTCCTTTGAGAATTGATGAAGCGACTACCAGTTTATTGAGGCCTAATGACCCGGGGTTTGTGTGGAGGTGGTTTGGAGCATAAGCTCCACGAGAGGGTTTGGATTGAGCAGGGGTGAATCTCGTAGTTTTGGCTGTTGTTTATGACGGTGCCTCATTTTCATGTCTTGAAAATATAGACATATGGGTCATCTTATTGACAAGTGTAGAGTTGGGATGACTTCTCTAGATGTTGTGGATGTTCGAGCTACTAAGCCGGTTGGTGCCCAGCTACTAAACTATATGCTAATGTGATTCCTAAACCTACAGTTGGTGCCACGGCTCCTAAGCGATCGTTGTTGAGTTGCCGTTGATGTTGAGATGCCTTTGGTTGATAAAGCGAGGGAAGGGAAGGTAAGGAGGTCGTTGTTGAGACAGGAAGGCGGTGGGTCCCACTTGCTAGCTCTTCTCTTATTCCACCACTGTTTCAACACCTCCTCACGAGGAATTTGAAGAGCTACTTAGAGTATGTCCCTCAGGTTGCTCTTTGTTTTGGCTTCAAAGCCGATCGGCTGCGAATCTTGTTTTGATCCTTTGCTTGACCATATGATGGCGGTTCCTCGTGAGTATCCTATGCTATCGAGCCGATCTGACCGGATGTTTGATCCTGCTCCGCATAACCTCCCGGATCCTAGCGCCATGAGAGCGTTGAGGTTCCTATGCTTGCAGAACCTTGCTAGTTCTATCCGATTAGGGGTGCGCGGCGAGGACACTTTCGGCGTAATTCTTGGAGGACTTGGTGGGATTAGGAGAGAGACAAGAATCGAGATGGGTTCACTACGATTCGAGAGAAGAAGTCCTCGAAGGTGTTGATATTCCTCGCTTGAAACCGCGGGTGACTCGTAGTCGAGCGGTGCCGTCGCATAACAAATCCATTTGATGTGTGTTATCATTTGGAATGTAAGGGGTGGGCGATCTTGCCGCGCGTGAGCGTCTTAAGAAATTGGTTCGGATTCACGGTTTACTTCTTAGTGATTTTGGAGCCATTTGTTACGAAGAAAAACTTTGACTTTATCAAGCGATCTCTACGCATTTGATGTGGGCCTTGAGAATGAGTCGGGTAAAATTCAATTAACTTTTGGAATTTGGGGACTACGATTCTTTGTTGACCTATGGTTAACTTTAAACCTTAATGTTTTGATTATTACAAACAAATTGGTTATGTTTTCTAACATTTTCTTTTCAAGCAAAATTCAAAAGCGCTACAAATCGAACTCTCATGCAATGACAAGTTCAAAGTCAAAATCAATTCAAGAGTTCAAGCATCTCAAGATTCGAAGATCAAGATTGAAGAATAGATTTTTAGATAAAATTGTAAAGGTATTAACTCTTTAATCCTTAGCAATTAAATGAGCAACTCAAATATTTTTATACAAAACATATGTCATTATCATTGCATAAAATACTTTTATCAAAGTCAAAAGTCAAGTTTTTTAAAAGCTGCGAAGCGGTCATCCGTTTGATCATCCGTTTGAAACGAGAGTTCAAGCGATCGACCGTTACTGATTAACCGGTTGACCGGTTGGCTGTCCTTTTTCAAAAAGTGCCCGTTCGACTTTTTACGGTTCAGCGGCTGGTTCGACCAATCGACCAATCGGCCGGGTCGACCGTTTGGTCATCCGGTTGGTCATCCGTTTGGTCGAAAAGTGGCCGAAAATTCATCTCTATAAATACCACTTCATTTACTATCATTCAACAACACTTACAAGAGCATTTATAGAGAGAATCATATTGAAAAACTTCATCCAAAGCTTCATTGTATTTATATCTTCAATATCTCATATTGAAAAACTTTGTTTGATTAAATCAAACCTTTGATTCATCTTTCTCAACAAAGTTTTCTTCTAACACTTGAGCTTTCCTTATTCATTGCTATTCATTAAAGTGTTAGTCTCTCTTAGAACTAAACTTGTATCTATCATTCATCTGAGAGAAATACTCAAATCAATTTCTTCATATACTTGGGTCATATTGAGGTCCCGTGCAAAGCTCAATATTGTATAAGGATCGGTGCTCCTTGTTTGTAAGTCACGGGTACATTGTAAGGGTTTGGATTGCACCATAAGTCAATCAAAATAGTGGAAAAGGCCGTGCTCGTGTTGGAGAGCTTGGTAGCAGGGGGCGTAGATCATTGGTTGGATCGAACCTCCATAAAAATCGTTTGCACTCTCTCTTCTCTTTTATTTACTTATATTGTGCTTATATTTGAGTGAATCAATTTTTATTTCTTAAATTTCATTTTTAAGAATATTTTTCGAAAAAAGTTTGAGAAAACCAATTCACCCCCTCTTGGTTAGTTATTCTTGGGCTATCAATTGGTATCGAGCAAGGTGCTCATTTTTTGATTACACAATCTTGAGAATGGCTAACCAAAATTTTCAAAACAACGAAGGTCACTCTACAAATCGTCCTCCTTCTTTAATGGCTCCCACTACAATTATTGGAAAACTAGAATGATGATTTATATTCAATCAATTGATTATAACATTTGGGAAGTCATCGAGTTTGGTCCATATGTGCCTACAAAAATTATCAAAGTTGATGATAAACCGGACCAAACTATTTCTAAGCCTAGAAAGAATATGATGAAGAGGACAAAAGAAAATTGTCTTTGAATGCTAGAGCCAAAAATTTACTTTATTGTGCTTTAGACAAAAATGAGTTTAATCGTGTTAGCACATGTGATTCCGCATATGATATTTGGCATGCATTAGAGATAACTCATTTAGGTACCAACAAGGTTAAAGAAACCAAAATAAATCTTTTGACAAAGATTTGAAAATTTCTTTATGAAACAAAATGAACCTATTGTTGATATGATTACTCGTTTCACCGATATTATTAATGGCCTTAAGGGCTTTGATCGAAAATTTACTAACGGTGAACTTGTGAGCAAAATGCTTAGGTCTTTATCGGAAGATTGGAACTCCTTGAGGATGTTGATAGAGAATACAAAAGATATCAACACTTATCCATTGGAGGAGCTATATGGAACATTGATGACATATGAGCTCAACAATGCGAAACAAAGGAGAAAACAAGGAGAAGCAAAGAAGAGATGAAGGAGATTCCAAAGAAGCAAATTGCCTTGAAATCAACAAATGATGAAGGTTCATCCAACACAAACTTGAGTGATGAAGAACTTGATGACTTAGTTCTTCTTGTCAAAAAATGGAGGGATTTGAAACAATAGGCGATTTCAAAAGAAAGAAGACAAAAGTGAAGAAAAGAACAAAAAGATCATATGTTATGATTGTGACAAACCCGGTCACAAGAGGACCGAATACCCAAACAAGAAGAAGTTCAACAAAAGAAGGCACTTCAAGCTACATGGGATGATAGTGATGAAGATGATCAAGAAGATGAAGAAATTCAAGAAGAAATCGCTAATATGTGCTTCATGGCCATTGAGGATGAGGTAAGTACAAACAACAATGATTCTTACATTGACTTATCTACCTCTTATGATGAAATTCTTGAAGAATTTGAGAAACTTATGTCAAAATACTCCATTCTTAACAATAAACACTCTTTGTTGAAAAAGGTAGTCAAGAAGCTTTTTATTGCACAAAGGACTTTGAAAAAGAAAAGGATGATCATAAGTCCTTGATTAAAGAAAATGTTTTATTGAAAGAAAAAGTGGTTGATTTAACAAGCATTATTCACAAATTCACCCAAGGAAAGAAAAACTTTGAATTAATGCTTGGAGAGCAAAAATGTGTGTTTAACAAAGGAGGAATTGGATATAGACCTCTCTTGAAACAAAATCCCTTGAAACCATTTTTGTAAAATCATCCAACTTTTCTCAACAAAACATCACATGTAGTTTTGCAAGAAAGATGGTCATGTTGCTTACAATTGTTTGACTAAAAAGAAACTATACTTTGAAAAGAAACATAAGTGGATAAAAGAATCCACAAGTACTAACTATCAAGGACCCAAACTTATGTGGGTACCAAAAGTCAAAAATTAAAATTATTTTTGTAGGTACCACAAAAGGTCAAAACAATTGGTTCTTGGATAGTGGTTGTTCGAAACACATGACGGAGATCGATCATTACTATCAAATTTCAAAAGAAAGATGGAGGTCATGTGACTTTTGGAGACAATGCCAAAGGAAAATCATAGGCATTGGAAATATTGGTAATCGTTCTTCTCCCTCCATTGAAAATGTTTTATTAGTTGATAACCTCAAGCATAACTTGCTTAGCATAAGTCAATTATGTGATAAAGGTTATCTCATTAAATTGATTCTTCCAATTGCCTCATTGAGGATGCTATATCTAAAGAGGTATTGTTCATGGGGAGCGAAATAAAGATGTTTACATCATATCTATTAATTTGAACTTGAAAAGGAAATAAAATGTCTTTCAAGTATAAAGGATGATTCTTGGTTATGGCATAGGAGATTAGGTCATGTTAGCATGGACTTACTTTCAAAAATCTCCAAAAACAACTTTGTAAAGGGTTGCCAAATATAAAGTTTGAAAAAGATAAAATTTGTGATGCTTGTCAATTTGGAAAACAAGTAAAGAGTTCTTTCAAACTTAAACAACACTCTTCTACTTCAAGACCTTTACAACTTCTCCACATGGACCTATTTGGACCTTCTAGAACCGCTAGTTTAAGTGGAAAACATTATGCATTTGTTATTGTTGATGATTTTCAAGATATACTTGGGTCATTTTCTTGAATTTAAAGATGAAGCCTTAAATGCTTTTAAACATTTTTGCAAAAGAGTCCAAAATGAAAAGGATACACCATTACCACAATTAGGAGTGATCATGGTGGAGAATTTGAAAATATAGCCTTTGATGATTTTTGCAAATCCAATGGATATGAACATAATTTCTCGGCTCCTAGAACTCCTCAACAAAATGGTGTAGTAGAAAGAAAGAATCGAACATTACAAGAAATGGCTCGGACCATGTTGAATGAAAATAATTTACCAAAGTACTTTTGGGCGAGCCGTAAACACTTCTTGTTATATCTTAAATCGAGTTTTGGTGAGTCGAAAACGAAAACTCCATATGAGCTTTGGAAAATAGAATTCCCAATATTGGATATTTTAAAGTTTTTGGTTGCAAGTGCTTCATTTTAAACACAAAAGAAAACTTGGGAAAATTTGATCCAAAATCCGATATTGGAATTTTCTTGGATATTCATCTACTAGCAAAGCTTTTAGAGTTTTCAACAAAAGAACTTTAGTAGTTGAAGAATCCATGCATGTTGTTTTGATGAAACTAACTCAATTGGGCAAGAAAAAGTCATTGATGATGAAGATTTGGAAATCCCATTTGAGCAACTAAGCGTTCAAAATCAAGACAAAGGGAATCAAACAACATTGAAATTCAACATGAGGAGGAAACAACTATGCAACAAAATGAAGAAGAACCTCATGAAGATCTCAACACTTCATTACCAAAAGAATGGAGGTTTGTCCCTTCTCATCCAAAGATCTCATCATTGGTGATCCATCAAAGGGGTAAGTACAAGAAATACTTTTAGAAATTTTCATAACAATTGTGCATTTCTTTCTGAAATCGAGCCAAAGAATTTTAAAGAAGCGAGTTTGATGAATTTTGGATTCTAGCTATGCAAGAAGAACTAAATCAATTTGAAAGAAATCATGTTTGGGATTTAGTTGCTAGACCAAATTCACAAACCGTAATTGGCACAAAATGGGTTTTGAAACAAAAGAGATGAAAATGGCATAATTATGCGTAACAAAAGCTAGATTAGTGGCTCAAGGTTACAATCAAGAGGAAGGTATCGATTTGAAGAAACTTTTGCCCCGGTTGCTAGATTAGAGTCAATTCGTATGCTTCTTGCTTTTGCATGTCATAAGAATTTTACTCTCTTTCAAATGGATGTCAAAGTGCATTTTGAATGGAGTTATTCAAGAAGAAGTTTTTGTTGAGCAACCACCGGTTTTAAAATCACAAGTATCCGGACAAAGTTTTCAAACTTAGAAAAGCTCTTTATGGTTTAAAACAAGCTCCTAGAGCATGGTATGAGAGATTGAGTAAATTTCTCTTATCAAATGATTTTTAATGGGTAAAAGCGGATACAACATTATTTATAAAACCAAAAAGAATGATATGATAGTTGTTCAAATTTATGTTGATGATATTATTTTTGGTGCTACTAACATTTCCTATGTGAAGAATTTTCTAAGTGCATGAGTAGGGAATTTGAGATGAGTATGATGGGAGAACTCAAGTTCTTTCTTGGTCTCCAAATCAAACAAACCAATGATGGAATATTCATTAGTCAAACTAAGTATATCTTAGATATGCTCAAAAAGTTTGAAATGGAAGAGTTGAAGCCAATGAACACTCCAATGAGCTCATCAATCAAACTAGATAAAGGCGAGCAAGGTACTTCCGTTGATGTAACAAAATATCGAGGTATGATCGGATCCCTTCTTTATTTAACCGCTAGTAGACCCGATATTATGTTTAGTGTTTGCTTATGTGCTAGATATCAATCTAATCCTAAAATTCCCATCTTAGTGCCGTAAAAGCGCATTTTCGTTATCTTAGTGGAACTAGATCTTTAGGTCTTTGGTATCCCAAAGAAACTCATTTGATTTACTTAGCTATTCGGATGCCGATTGGGCGGTTGCACAATTGATCGTAAAAGTACTAGTGGAGCGTGCCATTTTCTAGGCTTTGCCTTGGTTTCATGGTTTAGTAAGAAACAAAATTCCGTTGCCTTGTCAACCGCCGAAGCCGAGTATATCTCCGCCGCTAGTTGTTGTGCTCAAATCCTATGGATGAAGCAAACTCTAAATGATTATCACATCTCATTTGACAAAATTCCTATTATGTGTGATAATACTAGTGCGATCAACTTATCAAAAAATCCCGTTTTGCATTCTCGTACCAAACACATCGAGATTAGACATCACTTTTTACGAGACCATGCACAAAAGGGAGATATAACTTTGGGTTTGTAAACACTTGAAAAACAATTGGCGATATTCTCACAAAACCATTAGCTCTTGAGCGATTTTCATACATTCGGCGAAATTTAGGTATAATTGATGAAAGTGAAATATGTGGCTGAATCTTTATGTTTTCTATGATTAATTGCTTTATATGTGACAAACATGTTTTAAAATTATCTGCCAAAAGAAAAAATTTCATTATTTTTGGTGAATCTTTTTAACCGGTCGACCGTTTAATAAACCGGACGACCGTTTAATATGAAACGGATGATCCCCTACTCAAATCCGTTTGATCATCCGTATGAGCATGAGAATTTTGCCAAATTTAAAAGTTTAACGGGTTGACCGCCTATATCAAGCGGACGTCCAGTATTATTTTAACCGGGACGGCCAGTATATCATCCGTCGATCATCCGGTTGAGCGAAAGTTTGAACATCAAAATTTCAATCAACCGGTCGACCGGATCGGTATTCCGGTCGTCGAGTATAAGGCAATCGGGGTTTTAAGTTAGAAATTTTCAAATTTCTTCATTTCAACTTCCTTGAACCACGGTTTTCTCTCCAAATCTTCCTCAAATCTTCCAATCTTCCCAAAATCTTTCCAATTTACATTCCAAATCTCAAAACCCATATCATTTCACGCCTAAATCTTCAAAATCCCCAATTTTCATCCACCAAATCGCGATAAACCCCTCACGCGGTGGACCTCCAACCCTAGGCTCCAAATCCGTCTCCAAAACCATGCCTCGGGTGAAAATGGCAGCCAAAGCGACCTAGGAGAGAAAGGCAACCATCTCCATCCTCCTCCTCCTCCTCCTCGAAGATCCTCAATCCAAGCGCATCGAGCGAAGTCCCGTTCTTATTGGTAAGAATGTCGATCTTGCCTCTTTCACACACGAAGCACCATCTTTTAACATTGAAAATCTCTTCATGGGTATGGGGTGGGTTCCTCTTCTCACTCTCAATGAAACCGTTAACCCTCCCATTATCAAAGAATTTTACAAAAACATGGTTTTTCCCGGGTCGGGTATTTCATCTTTAGTTCGGGACAAGCGAATTAAGATCACTCAAGATCTTATTCGTACCATTCTCCATCTTGAGAATGGTGGTATGCGTCTGTATACCACCAAGACAATTCCCACACCGAGCGAGTATAATCCGTCGAAGCATGTTGTAATGTCACCGGCAAGCACTTTGGCGCTTGCCGTTAAATCTTACCTCAAATCAACTTACCGCTTCCTTGTCGTGTCCTACATAATATCATCGCCCACATAATTGTCCCTCGAAAGGGTCATTTAGATGAGGTGAACCATTTTGATGCTTTTATGCTCGACTCCATTCTCCGGGGGCGTAAGCTCGATTTTTCTTACATCATGATCCAACACATGCACTCGTCCTTGGCGGCAAGAGTTCTAAGGCTCTTCCCTATGGCATGATCCTCACCAAAATCTTTCAACATTTCGATATCTCCTTCCGGTGATACGGTGACCCTCCTTCAAAAGCCACCGACACCATCAACATTCTTACACTAAAAGAATGAAAATTGTAAGGAGAAACGATCGATGGGTGGCGAAGTCGAAGGGATTTGATGAGGAGTCGGGCCCCTCTACTCTACCTTTCGAGGGGAAGATATTGGCGAGGATGCCCTCCGTCCCCTCCGCGACAAAATCACAAAGGCCGTCGTCCTCCACTTCCGGCCTGGAAGACCAATTCACCTTCTTGCATGGACGGATCGACTCCCTTACTTCTTGATCAGTGCACCACACCATGGGGATTCTCCGGCCTTTCGGTTGCTTGACATGATGGCGTTGCTCATCCTTCTTCATGCCCGACTTCGATCTGCGTGCTTCCTCCACAACCGCCCGGAGCCTTAGTTTATTTACTTTTGTTTTTGTCGCTATGTTTTAGAAAGCGAAGTTTATTTATTTCTTGTTGCTTTGTTAGCTATGTTTTGGAAAGCAGCGTCTATGTACTAAGTTTTCATTTATAAAACTATGCTTGTTTTTCTTTGAAATTTAAGTTTATCAATGAATGGCATATTTGGTTTCATTTAGGGGAAAGTATTTTAAACCTTAATGTTTTATCTTTTGCCTTTTTGTTTATGCCAAAAGGGGAAAATAAATATGTGATATGATATGATGAAATATGTGATGGAAATATGTGATATGATGAATTGATATGATGAATTTTGCATGCAATGACTTATATGATAAAATTTGGCAAATCAAATGAAAATGATATAATGTGATACAAATTCATCAAATCATGTTTACTTGAAAAAGAAATGGGGAATATATATGCCTTATTGTATACTATTATCATATATTCTCACATTGTTTGTCATAATCAAAAAGGGGGAAATTGTTGACCTATGGTTAACTTTAAACCTTAATGTTTTGATTATTACAAACAAATTGGTTATCTTTCTAACATTTTCTTTTCAAGCAAAATTCAAAGCGCTACAAATCGAACTCTCATGCAATGACAAGTTCAAAGTCAAAATCAATTCAAGAGTTCAAGCATCTCGAGATTCGAAGATCAAGATTGAAGAATAGATTTTAGATAAAATTGTAAAGGTATTAACTCTTTAATCCTTAGCAATTAAATGAGCAAAAGCTCAAATATTTTTATGCACAAAACATATGTCATTATCATTGCATAAAATACTTTTATCAAAGTCAAAAGTCAAGTTTTTAAAAGCTGCGAAAGCGGTCATCCGTTTGATCATCCGTTTGAGCAGAGAGTTCAAGCGGTCGACCGTTACGATTAACCGGTCGACCGGTTGGCTTGTCCTTTTTCAAAAGTGCCCGTTCGACTTTTTGCGGTTCAGCGGCTGGTTCGACCAATCGACCAATCGACCGGTCGTGGTTTGGTCATCCGGTTGGTCATCCGTTTGGTCGAGAAAGTGGCGAAAATTCATCTCTATAAATACCACTTCATTTACTATCATTCAACAACACTTACAAGAGCATTTATAGAGAATCATATTGAAAAACTTCATCAAAGCTTCATTGTATTTATATCTTCAATATCTCATATTGAAAAACTTTGTTTGATTAAATCAAACCTTTGATTCATCTTTCTCAACAAAGTTTTCTTCTAACACTGAGCTTTCCTTATTCATTGCTATTCATTAAAGTGTTAGTCTCTCTTAGAACTAAACTTGTATCTATCATTCATCTAGAGAAAATACTCAAATCAATTTCTTCATATACTTGGGTCATATTGAGGTCCCGTGCAAAAGCTCAATATTGTATAAGGATCGGTGCTCCTTGTTTGTAAGTCACCGGGTACATTGTAAGGGTTTGGATTGCACCATAAGTCAATCAAAATAGTGGAAAGGCCGTGCTCGTGTTGGAGAGCTTGGTAGCAGGGGGCGTAGATCATTGGTTGGATCGAACCTCCATAAAAATCGTTGCACTCTCTCTTCTATTTTATTTACTTATATTGTGCTTATATTTGAGTGAATCAATTTTTATTTCTTAAATTTCATTTTAAGAATATTTTTCGAAAAAGTTTGAAAACCAATTCACCCCCTCTTGGTTAGTTATTCTTGGGCTATCGGTTGCTTCATGTGTTGATCATCCCCAATTCCTCCACATTAGAGTTGAGGATCCCAGTATCGAGCCGATGTATATTACCCCGTTTATGCTTCTTGTTCACCGGTGGGACGCGAGGATTTATGGATGGGACTCCACAGATTTCTCTTGTAGTGGATGGGCCGTGGATGGTTGGGGAGACTTTAATGTGATTGCTCACAATGGTGAGCGTCTTTGGTCATAACACTCGAGGCAGTACATCGATTTTGCGAGATATGATGATGGATTGTGGCTTGGTGATGCGAGGTTCTGATGGTAGTCGATATCGTGGACTAATGGGAGAGTGTGGAAGCGGTTGGGCAGTGTTAATTAACTTTCGGCGATTGGTTCTTCTTGCTCTAGCTTCTCGGTTCGGCATCGAACCGAAGTATGAATCACTCTCCGCTCTTGATTCGGTGGTCTTGATGACGATTTAGGACCTCGTCCGTTTCGATTCCTCAACGTTTGGTCTAGACATCATGACTTCTTGAGCTTCGTATCCCAAAGTGGTCTTTCCCGACTCATCATACGGGAATGACCGCTCTTTGAAAAAGATTTTAGGCTCAAAGCAGGGCCTTCGTTGGTGGAATCGACATGTGTTTGGTGACATCTTCCGGTGAGTCGGGGATGCAGAGTGTAGGGTGGACGGGCGGTCCGTCTAAGATAGTGATCCTACTCGACCAGCGTGATCGTTACACGAGCTCGGTGAGGCTGAACCGGACTTTATCTCTGTTGAGGAGCTTTTGGAAACAAAAGCGGGGGCTCGTTGGGTTTGTGAGGGAGACCACAACACCCGTATTTTCATTCTATGGTGCGGGCGTAGGATCCGATCTCGGATTAGGTCTATTACTTCAGAGGGCAGAAGTGTTTGACTCTCGGGAGACTATTCGACCTTGGTGTGTCATTTTTTCAGAGCTTTTGTCATTGCTCCTCGGCTGTCGATCCTATTCGACCCGATATTATTCTAGGCGGTGTCAGATGAGGATAATTTGCGGCTCAATCGGATCTGACTTTGGTGAGGTTCGGAGGCTATCTTGATATTGATCCCGACGGTGTAAGCGGGGCGGATGGATTTTCTTCACACTTTTTTCGGTGTTGGGATATTATCTCGAGATGATGTTTTCGAGCAAGATCTTGGACTTCTTCATGGGGGCATTTTCAGGGGTTTTCGACTACTTCTATAGTATTGATCCTAAAAGCGGGATAATGCATGTCGGTGGTCCGAGTTTGATCCTATCGGCTTATGTACGTTTTTAATAAGTTGGTTACAAAATTTCTTGAATTAGACCGAGTAACATACTTCCTCGATTATTTGACACCTCGAGCGATTCATCCCAGGGCGACTTATTGGGGATAACATCCTCCTTGCAGCGGAGCTTCTACACTGGCGGATATGAAGGTGCGAGGGGTAATGCTATCCTCAAGCTAGATATGGCTAAGGCCTATGACCGCTTTGGATTGGGGTTTCTTGATCTACATTTTTAGGGCTTTGGATTTGATGCTATATGGATAGATCGGATCGGAGGTGCATCTCGAGTGTCACTTTTCGATCCTGCTCAATGGTAGACCATGTGGTTTTTTCCTCATCCGGGGACTTGACGGGTGATCCCATCTCTCCATTGTTATTTATTCTAGCGGTGACTATTTTTCGCGCATCCTTACTCGGCGATGTCGGCGAGATAGCTTCGATGGCTTCTGAGATATGGAGGATGCTCTTATCTCACATCTATGTTTTGCGATGATGATATGATCATTTTCGCTAATGGTCGAAGCGATCTATTAGACGGGTCCTATATTGTATCGAGCACTATGAGCGAGCTTGAGCCGATTAGTGAATAGAGATAAGAGCGGGATTATTTTACCCGAGACGGGCTACTATTCGGCGAGATACAGCGAGCTTGAGCATCGGCGGGCTTTAAACCACCACGCTTCACTTATCTTGGGGTGCCCTGTTCAAAGGGCATCGTAAGATATTCCTATCGATGATCTCATTCGAGAAAATGCGAGCAGGATATCATTTGGGCTTTGAGATTACTTTCACACGGAGGACGGATTACTACGATTGATGCATTACATCTTCTCTCCTTCTCTACCTTCTTGATTTTGAAGCCTCCCAGGCATCTTGAAGAAGCTAGAAACATCTTTGCTAGATTCCTCACGGGACTCAAAGATCATAACCATCGTCTTCATTGGAAGAGATGGAAGGACTTATGTCTCCCGGCGAGGAGGGAGGATCTGGGATTTAAGCGATTCTGGGACCTTGTTGACACTTTCTCGGCTGAAGCTATGGTGGATATTCGGATCTAGAGATCTCTTTGGGCTCGATTTTCTGGGGTAAAATCTTGTCGGGGCACACATCCGAATCTGCAGCTCTGTTCCTTATTATACTTCACTGTTTGGAGGCAGGTGAAGCTTATAGGACCACAGGCGAGTCCTACATTGCATGGAAGCTAGGGGCGGGGTCACATATTTTTTAGGCATGATTCTTTGGATGGGCGAGACTACTTTGGTGATCGGTTCCCGCGGCTACCACATTCTTCCATCCGGTGCACGATTTCTTTGATGATATTGGATGGAATATTGACGAGACTCATTCGGATCGTTCCACTTACCATGGGCGAGCGGATAAGGAGCATCCCTATCACCCCATGTGGATGATCGGTTGTATGGTGATACTCCGGATGGCGGTTGTTACCAAATCCGCATGGCGGCTGTTAAATCGTGCAGGAGCACTAGTCGGTGTATATCGTATGATATGGAGTTCGATTATTCGACCACGGTTTCCTTTTTCTGTTGGAGATTGTGGCGGGGGCTTATACGGTGGATGTGGTGATCGAGAGCGGATAGGGAGTCATTTGGCGTCGAGTGCCAGGTCTTTGTTCGACTATAGAGACTATTCATCACTTATTCATTGATAGTCCGGCAAGAGATCTTGTTTGGAGACACTTTGCGGACATCTTTCATATCACCCTCGGGCCGCTCGAGGATTCGATGTCGCTTCGAGACTTGGAGATTCTCGGGTCGGTTTGTCGACCGCAGGGACATATCGCACGATCATTCCTCTATTGATATTATGGTTTTTATGGACTTGCGAGGAATGATGCGAAGCACGAGAGATATAGCTATGGGCCGAGGAGGATCATTTGGAGAGTTTACCACACATCTCGCTTCGCATCACAGCCCGCTTATTTCAAAGACATCCATTGGGCGTGGAGACATGGACATCGCTCAGCTTTTGGTGTCATTATTACCACCCCTCTCCTCCTCCTCCACTTTAGTTTTACGGCGTACTCCACGGTGGGATCCTACAAGATCAACAACGATGGATGCGTCGAGGACAGGATTGCTAGTGGCGGAGGGATTATCGAGATCGTCGGGGCGGTGCATTCGGGCATTCTTCTCTTTCTATGGCGGCGCACCATTCTCGAGAGCAGACTCTACGAGCTATACTAGGCGGGATCATTACGGCTCGAGACTTGGGTTATCGAGTTCTATGGGTGGAGTCGACTCTACATTAGTGATCCACTGCATCACCAAGGAGGAGGACCTTGGCATATTCGAGGCTACTCTCTGGCGCATCGTGGCATCTACTAGCACCTGAGCAGGATACTATCACTCACATCTTGAGAGAGGGCAACCAAAGTTCTTGATCTTCTTGCATCGAGAGGGTTGGGATCGGCGCTACTATTATGAGTACAGCTCTCGGGATCTTCCACGCGACACATCGATCTAGTCAGTTAATGATTTGGACTTCCCTCTTTGTTAGAGGCTTATAGTTTCTTTTAGAGATTTGTATGGGAGTAGTACCTCCTTATTTATTGTTTTCTGTTTTGCATTTACTCTTTCATTCGATTGTGCTTGGAGGTCGGGTTTTATGCCCCCCTCCTTGTACTATTATGAGCTTTTATATATGGTTGGGGCTTCCTTAACCCCCTCCCCCACGCGTCCTTCCACATGGAGCATAAAAACCACATTGGGGTTGTGATGGTGTGTTTATTAAAAAAAAAAAAAAAACCTTTAAAAAGCAGCGAGCAAAGTCATTCTGTTAAAAAAATCGTTAGTTTAACTTTGAAATAGTCAAAATTTGCTTAAGATGACTAGATTACCCTTTTTGAATTAATTGCAATCAACCCCTCCCCACTTCTTCTTCTCCAATCAAACCCCCTCCCCCATTTTTACTTCACCAATCAATCCCAACCAACCAAACACAAAAATACAATACTTCCAACAATTTCTTCTTTTCCAAAATCACTGCCGCCAACCACCACCCACCAGAAAACCATATAAATCCATCCAACCACTTTTTCTTCTTATCAATTTCTATTCACCAATACCTCTATTTTCCAAAATTCAAAAATAACAAACGATGAATTTCAATATCATTTTTTCCTCATTTGATTTTCAATTTCCTCTCTCTCTTTCTTCTCTTATAAATTTCTCTCTATGCGCGAGTGTGTGATAGAGACAAATAGGGTGTTAGTGCGTGTTTTGAAAATGGGTCTTGTTTTTGTTGAATATATATATATTCAATGTATATATACAATTTAGAAATGGGTCTTGTTTTTGTTTTTATATATATGCAATTTGAAAATGGGTCTTGTTTTTGTAATTTTGGGTCTTGCTTATTGTTGAATCTTGTTTTTTGTTGAACATATATATGTGTGTGGGGATGCAATTTAGAAATGGGTCTTGTTTTTGTATGTGTGTGTATGTGTGTGTGTGTATATATATATATATATATACAATTTGAAAATGGGTCTTTGTTTTTTGTAATTTTGGGTCTTGCTTTATTGTTGAATCTTGTTTTTGTTGAACATATATCATTACAATAATATAAGAGTCTTACCATAATATAAGAGTCCTAAATTTGTGATTGTACAATTTTTTGTCCAATCGTAGTCGTTTCTTTGCACTATTTGACCTATTATTTAATTGTATTACCTACTTCACTCACCTACTTTCTACTTTTGATAGCTAAATTTATCTACAATTATTCAATATTTTCCATACTTGTTTCGCCTGAGAATGTGTATCTTTCGCTAACAATTAAAGGATTGAGACGATGTGTAAGGGGCGCCAAACCTTTTGAGACAAAGTCCCAACAAGGGTGTTTGATTTATGAAGACTACAATAATGACAAAGGATGAAAAAGCAAAAGCGAAAATGCCTCGAAGGCACAAGCACACTAAATTCAACGTAAAAAAATATTTAAGACTAAATGGAATGAAATTACATTTCTCTGTTTTTGAGTTGGCTTCCTTCTTTTTTTGTCAATCAATCTCCTTTCTTTTATACCTTGCCAAGCGGTTTTACCACACGTTTTCCTTCAATCTTGCACAAAAACTTCTCATCGCCAGTTTCTTCCTCATCGCCAAAGAACTAGCCTTTCGTCGCCCAATAAGCGCCCATTTCTTCCATAATGATTCCAACTGTTTGTAACTTCCCATGATGATTTAACTTCTTGTAACTCCTTCATGATAATCCAATTTGTTTATACCCGGCAACCACCTCGTCGCCCAATAAGCATCCATTTCTCCCATGATGATCCCAACTGTTTTGTAACTTCTCCATGATGATCCAACTTCTTGTAACTCCTTCATGATAATCCAATTTTGTAACTCCTCCACAATAATTCAAGTTTGTAACTCGACAACGTGGGAACAATGATAAGAAAATGAGAAAAACTACTTATGAGCAGTTACTCTTATGCGTGATTGACCATTCTAATCGCCCAGCGCCTGACAGCGTTACGATGCAGGCGATGTCCATTTGGGCCCTTCACGGCTTGGACAATTTCCATTGGGTCTATATACAAATTTATTTGGGCATCCGTTGGGCTGGCCGACATATTTTCTAAGCCTATATGCTTGGGTATTTATTATGGGCCTACATGTACAATTTTTCTTAAGTCTCTTTTTAGGCCCTTGTTATTTCATATGTCATGATTTACCCCCAATATGGCTTAATTAATATAATTGCTTATTTAATTAGCCATATTCACTTGATGGCGTTTCATCTTCTCGAAAGTTTTTGGCGCCTTAATTAGAAATCCTAAGAGCACGATTTATAAAACCCCAAAAAGGCGCCATTACCAATAACCACGTCCATTACCATCACATCATTGTCCCTTTTCTCCCTCATAAAAGGACACTATTCATTCATCTTTTCTTTAACTCTCACTCATCTTTCCAAACTGATCGTCTCTCTTGCAATCTTCTTGTCCATTTTCTGAAACCATGTCGATGTCCAGAGCTTCTTCCAACAATAGCATTACTTTCGAAGATTTCCAAGACCTCATGACCAAACCTTATGTAAACCCATCAAATCTTCTACCCTCTAGTCCTGGATATGAGCGAGTTCTATTTGGGCCCGTCGTTCGAGGATCACGAGACTCTATTGGGCGTTGTGCACAACCCAATTTTTCCTTGTACCCAAGGACCTCCTTTCTTGGACCCATTCTCATTGAAGCCAATCCATGAGAAAACATTCGTACATGGCCTAAATCGATACCACCTTCCGCCTTTCGGCATGCGCGTATGATGAAGCATGCCCCTCTGAAGGCGCTTTTTGATCGTGCTAGGATTTCGATCTTTTGAAATTGCCACACGTCCCCGCTATATGACCCGGTTCTTTTCCCAATCGCCTAAGCTTACGGTCTTGAGTACAATACCTTCATTTTCCCCGCCCAATGTCGGTTACTCTAAGGGATGTTGGTGCTTTGGTCAATCTTCCTCCTCTGGGCAATACCATTTCTCCCGCTCTATTGATATCCTCCTCGCTCCAAAGTTTGATAAAGTTTACGGACTCCTATTCGGGCATGCAAGAGCTTTAGGAAAACACGGGCAAAGATCCCACACATGCAGGCGTGTAGCTTTCCTCCAAGTTTGGTTTGTGTGGGTACATTCTTTGTGTTCCTAGTCTTAAACCTTCCATGGCCTATTTGCCTATCGCCCATGAGTTAGCTCTTGGTAGGTCTTTAAATCTCATTCTCTCTTTTTACGCCGCCTTCATAGAGGTATGGCTTACCTTCAACATCGACTTAGGACCAATGCTTCTCCCATCTTTGAAGTGGGCCTCTTTAGCTCGCTCAATTGTGGTTGAGAGCATATTTTCCACAACTTGGTGTTCCTTCAATTCCTCCTAGGTCCATGAGTTGTTACTGGGCTAATTATTAACCAATTAGCTCCCGTTGATATGTCTAACCGGACGTCTTTACATTCTTTTACAATTTAAACTCAATTCCCTCTTTCTTTCCTTTCTCCATTCATCAAGTCCCAGTCTACGTCCAACCCCCTCTTACTTTGAACGAGGTGAGTAATGTCTTGCCCGTTTGGGTCCAATACTTGATTTGGCGAGAATTGTTTCATGACATTCTCACGGGCACCAATGCCAAGGCTGGGGTTGAGGTCTATGCTCCCCAGTTCTTTGCCCGACAGCTTGGTTTTGGCCAAACTTGGCCTCTTCCTCCTTGTTACTCAAAGAATTTTCAAGAACGCTTCCATACCATTACCAAAGTAGAAGCCTGGAGGCTATAGAAGAGCGTAATGCTTCCACGATGAATGGGTTCTCTTTGGCTCCTTTCAATCCCACTTTGGCGTTCATTCTCTCTTTGAGCAGTTTGGCCTTCGGTGAGCGTAGATTCTTCACTACTAATGTCAACCATGCATTCCACATACTTGAGGGGTCGGGGTCTTGAGAACTTCCATTTCTTCTACTCCGATTCCTATCCTGCTTTGTGCCCATATCCGTTAAACAATTTGCTCTCCTTCGTCTTCTCCTGCAAAAGCCTTCGGCGGTGCGTACTAGGCGTTCTCACGCACTTACCATTCAATCCGGTTCTCCTCCCGCCCAAACCCGGAGTTGCGAGAGATACATCCGGTAGTAAGCGGCTGCATCGGACCCGTCGGATCGGTGATGATGAAAGTGATGATGATGGTGGTGCTCCTCCTATGATCGGAAGAAAAGGTAACTTTGATTTTCCCTCATTTAAAGAACTCTTTAGCATGAATATTGACATTCTCTTTGTATTCTAAACCGGAGGGAGTCACTTCTCCTTTGAAAGATTCCACATCGCCCGACCCTTCAATTCTTCGATCGTCCGGAGCCGACCATAGAAGTGGATTTGCACGAAAAGGATTTGGAGACCCGTTGCTTCAATCGCCCAGGCAGTTGAAGAATCTTCATCATTTCAGGGCGTTTCCCCTCCAGGTGTAGAACCGGATGGTAATATGTGCTTATAGTTGTAATCATTTTTCTAATTCTACCATTTGACATGGCTTTACTCTTGAAGCACTTATCATCATTCGTCCTTTTGCAGAAAGACCAATTGACTTGCCGGTTGTACCTGAGCCAGTACGTCCGGTTGTACCTGAGCCATCACGTTCGGATAGGGGTGAATCTTCACAGGCGGTAAAATCGCCCAGTGGCACACTTCCCCCTTCTTCCTCTAAGACCACTGATGAGGTAATTTTTCTTTCGATCTCCCTTACTTTGCTTATTTCCAAAGAAACACTAAGTAATTGTTTTTACCTTTACAGGATGCTGATACCATCTTGCGCTCTATTCAGGACTTGTTTACGTCATGGGAACAAGTGAAGGCTAGTCAGTTGCTTTCGTTCGTCTTGACGATCGTCCTTCTTACGCCTCGGTGCTTTTTCCATGGAAAACATGAACATCCTAAAGCGAGCGAAGTGCCAGAATATACTTCCTTCATGGACATGGATATCTCACATGCTAGTGCTGCCAACCATCGGGACAAATTTGAGCATTTAAGCCACCAAATGGCTCAAGCACTTGAGCTTCATTCGCTCAAACTCCCCACAGATCTCAAGTTATCTTTGAAAGTCATTCATCAGGAGATAAGTGCATTGCTGGCCAAGAATGTGGAGCTCAAAGCCAAGAAGACTCAATATGTCGAAGCCATGACCGAAAAGGACTCCCTTCACCAGGAAATCGATCAAGCCAAAAACAATTTGAGCGAGATTTCTTCCGGGGTCATGGTTGAAGACTCCTTGATGATGAGTTTGGCTTGCTCGGATGAAAGAAATCCAAGAAAAGATAGACGATCAGGTAAGGCGGTGGCGACCAAGAAGCGCAATGCTTCACGGGAAGTTGAACGGGCTAAATCCTTACTTGGCGTTATTCAAGTTTAGAAGTGGACGATGGGTTTATGGATGAACTATCCACCGCTTCCACATTCAAACGGCGTGATGAGTGGGAAAAACTTAGAGAGCAAATGCGCTCTATTTGGGGTAGGATGTAGTTAGGATTTTAAAGTTTTAAGGACAACTTTTGTTTTATCCAATTTCCTTTTGTAATGGCAGACACTTATGGCAACCAAATTATCGATGAAATGAAAGGCTCTATTCGTTTATAGAATTGCGTCCCTTAATGTTTAAACCTCTAATCGTTCAAAATTCCAAACCGACGAACGTACTTCTTTAAATATTTGCCATTAATAGACCTCATGTGCCTCATACCATCCAAATTTTCTAAATGATATGCCCCATTTGGCAACACCTCTTTAACTCTGTATGGTCCTTCCCAATTTGGTGACCATTTTCCAAACTTTGGATTACTACTATCCAATGGGAGTATTGTTTTCCATACCAAATCTTTAGGTGCAAAACATTTGGCTATAACCCTTTATTATAATATGAAGCCACTTGTCTTTTTTCGAATTTGCAACCTATCCAAAACGCTCAACTTTAGTTCGTCCAATTCTAATAAATTACGAGCGAGTAGTTTAGTATGCTCATTTTCATCTATATTATTTTGCAAACGCGTTACTACGATCGATTGCACATTAATTTCCATAAAAGACATTGCTTCTTGCCCATATGTCAACTCGGAAAGAGTTACTTTAGTACTAGATCGCGGCGAAGTTCTATAGGCCCATAACGCCCTATTCAAGCATTCATGCCAATTCCTAGCATTTTCGCCTATCATTTTCCTTATGATACTCTTTAAAACCTTATTTGACGATTACGCTTGGCGTTGGATTGGGCGTAATAAGGTGTAGAGTTCGCCAACTTGATTCCAAACTTCGCTCGAAATTCTTTCACTTGATTCCGTTCAAAGAAGTTCCATGATCCATCACTACAGTTTGAGGTATCCCAAATCTATATACGATATGATCACGAATGAACTCTATGACATTTTCTTGGGAAATTTCTTTTAAGGTATCGCTTCTACCCATTTAGTGAAAAAATCCGTAGCGACTATTATAAAGGTGTGTTGCTTGGGCGATGGTGGGTAAATCTTTCCTATCGGTCTATCGCCCAACACTTGAAAGGCCATGGTTTAATAATAGGTACCATTTCCTGGGTGGCACTCTTTGGATTGGGCCATGTTTTGACACTCCAAGCAACTTTTAGCATCTTGAACGCATATCTTGCCCATTTTAGGCCAATAATACCCATTCCCGATGATCAACCACCTCATCTTTTGGCCGACTTGATGTGCTCGCACACTCCTTCATGTGCTTCGCCATAACCACTTTAGCTTCTCGCAAATTTATGCACTTCAAAAGTATACCATCGGCGCGTTTCTTATATAATTCTCCTTCAACCAAAGAAATAGTTCGATGAACGTAATTTTAACTTCCTCGCTCTTCTTATTGGGTTCTTCCGAGATTTTTGTATTTCTTCTCTCCAATCCAATGCGTCTCCATTTTGTATACAATGCACATTAAACCCCTTCGCCCTTCGTTGAAATATACCGGCAATATCGTTCGCATCTACACGCAGTAATCATTATTTAACATTTTGAATAACTTTGATGCCATTTGGGCCAACTCATTTGCCAAATCGTTATACATTCTATTAACGTATTGAAGCTCTACTTGGTCGAACTCGTCCAAGAGCTCTTGAGCAATGCCATATTGACTTATGATGAGTCACTTTGGCATTTAAAATCGCCATTCAATTGATAAATTATTAGTTGAGAATCACCTCGGATAAGCACGTTTTTTCGTCCCCAAATCCAATAATAATTCTAAACCGACAATCAACGCTCAGTATTCGACGATTATTAGTACACATTTCGGTCGTATGAAAGCAAACTTGTAACAAACTCCTAGTGGATTTATTAGCACTACCCATACTCCTGCACCTCTAGCGGTTTTGAACCGTCAAAGTATAAAATCCAGGGTTTTAGCTCGAGCAAATTGACTTCTAATTCAATTTCCTTAGGTACGCGATCAAGCATGGATGATCGGCCAAAAGTTAGCCAATGCTTGATTTTTACCGCCTTTTGTGGTATGAATCAGATTTCAAATTCGATAGTGCTAAAGTCCAAAGACCAATCCTTTGATGCAAAATGTGACGAGAGAACATGTACTTAACCAAATTTACTTTAGAAATTAAGTAAATAGTTACAAAAGTAAGCCCTTAATTTAGTACATGTAAAATACAAAGCAAGACATAATTTTTCAATAGCAGAATAATTACATTCACACACGGTGAGTCGTCTACTAAGATAATATATCGCCTTTTCTTCTCCAAACTGGTCGTCTGGGCGACTAGTCCATTTATTGACTCTGTTCGGCCGATATATAAACTTTCATTGGCCGACCTTGGATAGGGGAACTAATCTTTGTGGATTTGACAGATATGTCTTGAATATGGAAAGCCTCTTGATGCTCTTCCTTCGAATTTAAGTCGTCACGATTTTCAACTTCGAAGAGGCGAGAAAGCTTTCGTCGCCTGCGCACAATTAGAGATGAAACGTCGTAAGAAGTTCACTTGCCCAAGGAATCTTTGTAATTCCTTTTTGTTCTTAGGTGGTTTAGCCTCTAAAATGGCTTTTGCTTTATTTTATCAAGTTCAATTCCTCTTTCATGCACTAGGAATCCTAAGAAATTTCCTTCATTAACACCAAATGCACACTTCAACGGATTCAATTTTAATTTATCTTTGTCTCATCCGTTCGAATGAACGTTTCAATTGTTGGAAATGGTTTTCTTCTTTCAATGATTTAACCACTATATCATCAACATAAACTTTAACGAATTCTCCTATCATGTCATGAAAAATTAGATTCATTGCCCTTTGATAAGTGGCTCTCGTATTTTTTAAACCAAAAGGCATGACCACCCATTCAAAACATCCTAGAGCACCCGGCATATGAATGCAATTTTATGTATATCTTCTTCAGCTATATAAATTTGGTTGTATCCTGAATATCCATCCATAAAAGAGTACATCACATGTCCGGCGTAGTTGAATCTACTAAGGAATCTACCGTTGGCATTGGATATTCATCTTTAGGCGTTGCTAAGTTCAAATTTCAAAATCTATGCAAACCCTAATCTCGCCATTTTCTTTGATACATGCACAATATTAGACAACCATTCAACATATCTCGGCGTCGCCCTTATAAAACCCGCCTTTAACAATCGTTCTCTTTCTTTCTTTACTTGAACAATACATTAGGAGCAAAACGTCTGGGGTTGCTTATGTGGTTTAAAGTGTGGCTTAGTTGGCGACTTATGTTCTACCAAATTTTATCTAAACCGGGCATGTGTTCATATTCTCAAGCAAAACAATCTCGTACTCTTTTAACAAAGCAATTAACTGGTCACTTACCTCTTTGCTAAGCATCTGACTGACAAACGTTGGGCGATCTTCTCGTTCATCTCCAATATTTACTTTCACCAAAGGGTCTTGTGCTTGGGCGTGCCCTGTCTTCATGACTCCTATCACATCGTCGTCCAAGCTCCTTGTAGTGATGTCTTCTGCATCCAAACAATCCACCTTATTCACTTCTCGGCCAATATTCTGTTCTAACTCGAACACTGCTAATTTATCCCTTAAAATTTTTAAAGCCGTTTTCTTTCTTATTTCTCCTTCGCACCTTTTCTCAAAAGCCATTGACTTGGCTTCGACATCCTCGCGCTAGACACCTTCTTCAACATTTATTGAATATCTTTTTGCCAATCATTGGCTCTTCAAGAGCCACTATGTTTGGCCTCATTTGATCGAACATTTCATGATGCATCTCGATAATGGCTCCTTGCTCTGCTGGATGATCCGAGTTTCTTTACCATCTTGGACTACTCTCACAGCCCATAATTTCCTTCATACATGAACTTCTCGATCGAGTTCGCTTCAGAATAACAAAGGTCTATGATCTGCTTGCACCACTTCGCCTCACCTTTATCATTCCAAAAACTGACACCGATGGAGTGACGAAGGTATACAACGATTTCCATGAATCCAATCTCTTCCTAACAACACATTGTAGCTAGTCGGCCTGCCTATTACAAAGAATCACGTGGTTTTGGTAATAGTTCCTGACCACGCGTCCAAAGGCATTACCGCTTTGGCAAGTCGCCCGCCATTGAAGCTCGTGAAGAATAACTTCATGGGGATCAAGTCGCTCTCTGTCTTTGCAAATTTCTTTATCATTCTAGATGGAATGGTATTAATAAGCGCCCCATTATCGATGAGAACTTTGGCTACTGAGGATGCCATTGACTAGAGCCTTTACATATAATGGCCTCAAATGTTTGGTTAGATTGGCCGTTGGCTTCTTAAAGATGACCTTTTCGATCGCCTCTATCTCCACTTCTTGTCTCCCATCATCCTTTGGATCAAAATGTCGCTCGGGTTCACGTGCAACATTTCGCAGACCGATCTTCGTCTTGCTTGGCTCTTGAGTTTCTATGTCGCTCACTTCCTCCCAACCTTTGTAGGGGTGGCAATATCGTTGGAGGTGATCCATACTTTTCGTGAGCGTGGTACCCTCATTTTCCTCTTGGGCGTCTGTATAACACGTAATAATCAAAAGATCGCCCGGATGGTTCGCCCAACAAATCTACTTTCCGGACACCTTCTTGATCACAATTTGTTTTAGCAAATTGTTATATGAAACTCCTCTTTTTCTTCTTTCTGATTCTAAGTCAATCTCTTCTTCCACATCTGTCAAGCCATCATCTTCTTCTTCTCCTCCATAGATATCTCCAGAGGTTTGCCCGATTTCTCCCTCACATTCCAATGTGCATGCTTCCTCCCTCTCATCGTCTTGTGGCCCCTCATCCCTTTTGCTTTTAAACTCATTGGCAAGCAGATAATTATTAGCCAATATTGGGGGTAAAGAACCAAACTGAATGGTGATGGATTGTCCAGGATCATCTTCATCTTCGTCTTTGCTGTGTCTTTCAAATTTCGACCTACCAGAAGAATCTTCTGGCAATTCTTCTGTTGAATCGTTCACATTATGTTCCTTCTCATCTTCGAGATTTTCTTTAGCAACAGTGTTGGAGAAATTGGGCAATTTGGGACGATCACTTCTTGTTCTTTGCCTCATCATTCGTCCATAATTTCTCTGATGACGTCTTTGCTGTGTCCTAGTCATTTGATCAAAGGGTATCACCCTTCCCGCACTGTATTGGAATGAGTGCCATACATTCAATCGATGGGGCTGTGGCCTGAACGTTCTATTGTTGAGCATCGGCTGCTTGTTGTACATCGACTGCCATCATACATCGGCTTCGACTGTCTTTTCGAAAGGAGGTCGTGATACCTTTCGTCCTTGAATAGGTTGGAAATTTTGGGTCGCGTTTGGATGATTGTGGCGCCCCATACTTCCATTTTCTCCCGATCTTCATCTATTTCTCTGCTACATCTAGCACACAACACTTTTTGTTCCTTTCAACTTCTTTACCTTTGAGACGCGTTCGAACACGCTGGGATGTTGTTCAAGATCTTCGCTCCATTATCGACTACCAATTTGAATTTAGGTAAACCACTTTTGAAACCTCTTGACAACATATTGACTCCTAGTGGCATGGAAAAGGATTCTCATCCACCGCCATCTTCTTTTTAGCTTCAAAAGTAATTCATACCTTTGATTCGATGGCATCCTGTAATACATGACGAAAAAACCAAACAATTATTAGTTGTATGAGACCATGCATTATGCCACTTACAATATTTTTATCCTTAACTTGCTCAGATTTGGCAATTTATGCTTATCGCTCGCTTTTATTTGCTTGTCTTTATACAATCTATCAAATATAGTATCTACTTTGGTTATATCGAATCAAAACGTTCTAGCTTTCTTGCTTGTATCTCTTAGAGGCTCGTTTTTTTGTCGTCATCCCTGAATTAATTATTAACGGACATTCATAAGCATCTCCTTTAATCAATTCGGCCAAACATATTTCGGTTTGATCATAATACTCATCTACAATGTGAACGTCGAAGTTTGGATCTCTATAGTAAGTCCCTTTGCTAGAATTTTTCATTTGTTCTTCTTCCCTTATCAAACGCTCATACCTAATCACATTGGCGTTAATTGGAAGAGATCGTGAAATCCCTATCCCGAAATTTCTTTTCAAGTCGAAACTTAAACAACTTTGAGCGATCTTAACAAACTCTTTTTCGTGTAAGGGCACAAGCATTTACTCCTAGCGCCTCTTAAACCTTTGAAGGAAAACTTCCACCCATTCAGTTGGCATTTGACGTAAATTCGCCAAATCGGCCAAGGTGACTTCAGATTCAGTTTTATAGAATTGGGCGTGGAACAACTGTTCTAATTGTTGCCATGTCTGAACAGAGTTTGCTGGTAAATTAATGAACCATAAAAAGGCTACCCCTGTTAGCGAACTAGGAAACAACCTTATTTTATGATAATCACTTACTTCACCGCATTGCAGTGTAAATCGCCCTACATGTTCCAATGTTGAGACCTCTCCTAAACCTGTGAATAGCGAAAATTCTGGCACTTTATATCCCCTAGGCCACGGATAGGCTTGGTCTATCCAATCGGGATATGGCTTCCTATAGGTCGGCCTAATGAAAGGACGCATTCCAAAAGCCATCTGATCTTGCATTATCTCGGTGATTTGGTTTCTTAAGGCCATGTTTGGATCGTACGGGACTCCTATAGGTTGATTCACGGTGGAATCATCTCGAGGTCTATTGTTTAACCACAGGTTTGTGGCCAAATTACCATTATTCAAGGTATTATTGCCATTTACTTGGACATTTGCCCTTCGTTAACACGTGTTGCGTTTTGTCCTATATTTGGCATATTTTCTCTTGCATTCGGGCTACCCCCCAAGTTGGACGATCCCACATTATGACCACTCAAATTGGCCATGTTGCCTCCACCCACATTTGACGTCGATGGTATAAAAGGCATTTCTATTCCCCACTAGGATTTATAGGGTTCATTGTCGGTGAATGTGCCCCACAACCGTCCTAAGCTTGGAAATGATTCCCTATATTTGGCAAATTTGGTTGACATGTCCGGCCTACTAACCTAGTTATAAGTTCATTTAAAGTACTTAATTGTTTGGCCATGTTGTCGTAATGCACATTTTCGGTTTGAACAAATTTTTTCATATCATGAACATTTTGCAAGCTTACCTATCCCACGACATCTTGCGTGAGTTCGCCAAGTGTCTGCGCGCATGGTTCGTGGACTCAATTCCGTCATTGGTTCATAACGCTTTGATTTTGTCCCTCCGTTCTTTGGTGTATTTTCTTTGTTCTTCATATCGCTTCGATCACGGATTGAATTCCCCTCAGCTTGTTTGGTTCCTTATCCGAGTTCTTGTGAGGCATATTGTTCCACCCTCTTGTATCTTCTAACACCAAAAGTGTCCCATCTGGGCGTGCCAAATTGTTTCACATGAATGTGTATCTTTCGCTAACAATTAAAGGATTCAGACGATGTGTAAGGGACGCCAAACCTTTTGAGACAAAGTCCCAACAAGGGGTGTTTGATTTATGAAGACTACAATAATGACAAAGGATGAAAAAGCAAAACGAAATGCCTCCAAGGGGCACAAGCACACTAGAATTCACTGTAAAGAAATATTTAAGACTAAATGGAATGAAATTACATTTCTCTGTTTTTTGAGAGTTGGCTTCCTTCTTTTTGTCAATCAATCTCCTTTCTTTTATACCTTGCCAAACGGTTTTACCACACGTTTTCCTTCAATCTTGCACAAAAACTTCTCATCGCCCAGTTTCTTCCTCATCGCCCAGCAACCGCCTCGTCGCCCAATAACTGCCCATTTCTTCCATAATGATTCCAACTGTTTGTAACTTCCCCATGATGATTTAACTTCTTGTAACTCCTTCATGATAATCCAGCTGTTTATACCCAGCAACCACCTCGTCGCCCAATAACTGCCCATTTCTCCCATGATGATCCCAACTGTTTGTAACTTCCCCATGATGATCCAACTTCTTGTAACTCCTTCATGATAATCCAATTTTTGTAACTCCTCCACAATAATTCAAGTTTGTAACTCCTGACAACGTGGGAACAATGATAAGAAAATGAGAAAACTACTTATGAATGTTACTCTTATGCAAATGATTGACCATTCTAATCGCCCAACGCCCGAAAGCATTTCGATCCGGGCGATGTCCATTTTGGGCCCTTCCCGGCTTGGACAATTTCCATTGGGCCTATATACAAATTTATTTGGGCATCCGTTGGGCTCACCGACATATTTTCTAAGCCTATATGCTTGGGTATTTATTATGGGCCTACATGTACAATTTTTCTTAAGTCTCTTTTTAGGCCCTTGTTATTTCATATGTCAACAATACTTCTTTCCATAGTTGTTCTATTGGAGCTTAGAATTGAAGGGTTCGAACTCGTTGTCAAGCAAGTTCTCTATAAGTGTATATTATTTGTACATTATTGTACAGGGACAATGTAAAAATTTTAAAGCATAACTCTTATTTGTATATCATTCTATTCCTTCTATATTTAGAAGTGTAAGTTCTTATTTGTAAAACAAATCATTAATTTTACATATTTTTAAGATATTTAAAATATGTATGTTTAAGTTTGTCTGAAGCTTAAATTTCTCCCGATAATGAGTTCTCATAATACATTGCGCTGACTCGACAACTATGTTAGTTGTTATTTGTCTAAACCTTAATTTTTACGTAATGTTGAGGGCAATGTTGAGGGCTAATTGAAATTTGATTAGGGTCAAGAATTACTGATTGAAATTTGATTACGATAACCAAAGCTCACCAAGCTCGACAACCTATTGATTGTCGAGTTCGAGTTAACTAACTCGACAACCTTGTCGAGTTAGCTACTGTTGTCGAGTAACCCGACAACCTTTTCAATTACTCTCTCCACTACTTTTGTTTTATTTATAGCCTCTCTCAAATATGTTAAATTTAAATGTTTTAAATATTTATGTGTGAGTGAACTGTTTCTTCAAAGAATGTTATCGATGATCAACCCGACTCGTAGTCTTAAATTTTCTTTGTTTAATTGTATTGAAGTAATTGTATTACCTACTTCACCTACTTTCAATATTTTTCATACTTCTTTCCATAGTTATTAGATTAGATTGGAGCTTAGAATTGGGAGGGATGGTTAGGACTATAAAGCAAGTTCTCTGTAAGTGTATATTATTAGTACATTATTGTACAGTGACAATATTAATTTTTTTATATAGAACTAGATCATTCTATTGTAAGTTCTTATTTGTAGAAATGTGTGAGTTTGTCTGAAGCTTAAATTTCTCTAGCAAATGATTTTTCAATAATACGTTGTTCTGACTTAGTTGTTATTTGTCTGAAACTTAATTCTTGAGCAATGAGGAGTAATTGAAATTTGATTAGGATCAAGAATTACAGCCTGATTGAAATTTGATTTCTAGAACCGACCACCAAGCTCAACAACCAGACAACCATATTGGAACTCGACAACCTTGTCGAGTTAGCTACGGTTGTCGAGTTACTCGACAATCATATTGGTCAAATATCGTGTCCAGTTACGTGGTTGTCCAGTTACTCTTTGCACCACTTGTTTTTTAGTTATGGCCTCGTTGTGTTAAATTTTACTGTTTTAGAATATTTTAAATATTTATGTGTGAGTGAAGCTTAAATTTCTTCGGCAATGTTGTAGATGATCAACTAACTCCACAAATTGAAATTTAATTAGCATTATTTGTTTGTAAGTTTATATTTGTTTGTTATCAGTTAGTTATTTGTACAACTTATCAAATAGACAAATTAAAATGTAATTAGGATGAAGGAGTTCTGTTTTTAGTTTGTAAGTATGTGGTTGGTTTTAATAATAAATTGTGGAGCCACCATACATCTCGGCAACCAGCCATGGTTGTCGAGGTAGTCCGACAACCATGAAGTTGTCGAGCTACTCGACAACCATTGTTGTCGGGTATGGGTTGTCGAGTAGCTCGACAACCGTAACAACTCGACAACCAGGGGGCGTCGAGTTGCTCGACAACCATAAGGCAACCATACGACAATCTTATGTGCTACTCGACAACCTAAGTTTTGTTTTGTTTTGTTTTGTGGAGTTAACTTTAAGTATTAATTATATAGACGTGGACAACCATTTAGGTTTTTCTTTTGTTCTTTTTCTATTTTTCTATTTTGTTGTTTATTTTTAGTTTTTCCTTTATTAACATATTTTATTCATTTAGATTTCTTTTTTTTTTATGTAGGTGTTGCTTCTATATAGATAGATGGACGCACAAGCACAAAAAGAGTTGCGCAATAAACGCAGAATCGAATTGTATGGAGAACGTAAAAAATTTGAACCAAGGAAGAGAGTAAATATGCAGGGTAGTTCAAGTATAACATGCAAGTATTAATTAAATTTATATATTATATCAGCAATTTTTTCTATATAAATTATAATAGATTGAATTTTCATTTTTGTAGTTGATAAATAGAGAATAGTTGATGAAGGTGATATAGTTGTTGATGAAGATGATATAGTTGATGATGATATATTAAATAAAAATTCTATTATCAATCAATATGGTAAAGATTTTTACATAAAAAATATTCCCACAAAAACTCATATATTACGAATACCAACAATTTGTAAACATTGTCAAGCTACAAAATTTGAGAAAGAAAGTAAAGGTTTTTGTTGCTGCAAAGGTAAAGTGAAATTAAAAATAAATTCTGTACCTAGTGAATTGTATGAGCTATATACTACCAATTCCAGTGAAACATTACATTTTAAAACTAATGCACACAATTATAATAACTACTTTGCATTTACATCATTTGGGGTAAAATATGATAGAAATATGGGAAATCATATAAAGGTATATATACATTTAGAGTTCAAGGACATGTTTATCATTATATAAATCCAATTATACATGTTGATGATGTCCTTTATTTTTACAATTATACTTTTATGATACTGAAAATGAAATACAACATAGGTTACAAAAATCAGATAAATTTTGTGAATATATATTGCATAAATTAATAATTATATTAAAGATTAATCCATATTCAAAAAAATTTTGCTCATTAAGTAGTATGAATTCTTTAGAATTATGTAAAATACAAATTAGATGTGATCCAGAACTTGATCAAGGAGCGTACAATACACCTTCAGCATCACAAGTTGCTGCTATATGGGTAGATGAAGATCCATCTGCTACCACTAGATCACGAGATATATCAATACATTGTCATTCTAATGCTTTACATAAAATACATTACTATTTTGGTTGTTATGATCCACTTCAATATCTATTATTATTTCCTTACAGTGAATCTAGATGGCACGAATGTATCCAAAAGTGCAAACCAAATATTGTTGATACTTATAATGTTGTGAAAATTTTGTTATATATAAATGTTATAAATTCTGTAAATGAATTAATTGAAAACGAGAATACATGTTATAATTCTAAACATAATCCATTATATTTTATTATTGTTCTTTATTGAAAATTTATTAACTTTCTTTCTTTCTTTGTAGTTATGAAAAAGACCAAACAGAGATTGCAAGTGTCTTGTCGGGAATATTATTGTTACAAGTTACAGGTAAGAGCTACTAATAAATACATTTTACTTTATACTGGAAGACTTTTTCAACAATACGTGGTTGATATGTATGTTAAAATTAAAAGTAGTAGATTTGATTATTTTAGGAAAAATTAAAATGAAATACGTGCTGAACTTTATCAAGGAATTGTCGATAGTGTAGAAAATAGTGAAAATAAAGGTTATAAAGTTGGTCGAAAAATTATTTTGCATTCTTCTTTTGTTGGTGGTCCTAGAGATATGGAAAAAAGATGTATGGATGCAATGGCTTTGGTTCAAAGATTTGGTAAACTATATATATTTTTAACAATAACTTGTAACCCTAATTGTGATGAAATAAAAAATGAGTTAAAACATAATGATATTAGTCAAAATAGACCTGATTTAATTGCTCGTAATTTAGAGCTAAATTGGAAGAATTAAAAATTGATTTATTAGAAAGACAAATTTTTAGAGAAGTTACTGCTTATATTTATGTAATAGAATTCCAAAAAAGAGGCCTTCCACACGCACATTTTTTATTAATTTTGAAACCAAGTTTTAAAATTAATAATGTCGATTTAATTCATCAAATTGTTTCTTGTGAAATACCTAATAAAAATGAAAACTCTCATTTATATTCTGTTGTAGTTAAACATATGATGTAAGGTCCTTGTGGTATATTAAATTCAAACAATGTTTGTATGAATAAAAATGGAAAGTGTAAAAATAAATATCCAAAGGAATTTGTTATAAAAACTTTTCTTGGAGAATATTCTTACACAAACTATAGACGTTGCAATACTTATAAAACAGTTACTGTTATAGGTAATTTATTAGATAATAGATGGATTGTTTCTTATAATCCATATTTATCTGCCAAATATGATTGTCATATCAATGTTGAAATATGTTCAACCGTAAAAGCAGTAAAATATTTATATAAATATATATACAAAGAACATGATATGGTAAGTTTTTGTGTAAATAATGATACAAATGAAATTACTAATGAAATTGAAAGATATCAATCTGCTAAGTGGATTTCTCCACCTGAAGCAATGTGGAGAATATATGGATTTATTTTATCAGAAATTTCTCCATCAGTTATATCATTACAATTACATCTTGAAAATAATCATTTAGTGACGTATAAACATTATAAAAATTTGTCAAATATTGTTGATACAGATTATAGAAGAATAACAATACTAACTGAATTTTTCAAAATGAATACATGCAATGAGTTGACAAAAATATTATTGTATAGAGAATTTCCCCAGTATTTTGTGTGGGGTGGATAAAGCAAGGTATGGACAAAAAGAAAACGTGAAAATGTAATTAGAAGATTAGTTGCAGCTAATATAGTTGAAGGTAAAATATATTATTTATGAATTTTGCTCAATCATATTAGGGGACCAACATCCTATGAAAGTTTAAAAATAGTAAATGGTGTTTCTATGTTATATTTTCAAGTGGCAAATTGTGCACATGGCTTACTGAATGGTGACAATTATTGTGAGATGTATTTAGAAGAAGATGTTGCTTATCAAATACCTTCTTGTTTACGACGTTTATTTGCTACAATATTAACTTTGTGTGGACCCGATGATCCAAAATCATTGTGGATTAAATTTTGTAACTTCATGTACGAAGATTATGTAAATAAAGGTTTATCTATTATATATGCTGAAATTAAAGCTCTACATGATATTAATCATATACTAAATAAATATTCCCTTGTACCCTTTCAAATAACTGTGGAAGAAGAAGAAATATTGGCTAACATAATTACTGAAGAAATGGCAAACGCTGCAACTAGAGCTTGTGATATGTTGTATACAAGTATATTAAATAAAGAACAACAAATAGTTTATAATGAAATTTTGGAATATGTATTGAAGAGGAAGCCTATAATGTTTTTTATAGATAGACCAAAATGGAGCAGTAAAACATTTTTATATAAAGCCTTACTTACAACAGTTAGATCCAAAAATCTTATAGCATTAGATACTGCTTCTTCGGGAGTCGCAGCTTCTTTATTACCTGGAGCACGAACTGCACATTCAAGATTTAAAATTTCTTTAGAAATGAATAGTGATATTAGTTGTTCCGTTAGTAAACAATCTGCATTAGCAAATCTATTTGGAATGACAAATTTAATTATTTGGGATGAGGCACCAATGGTGCATCGCTATACTATTGAAGTCATGGATAAAATGTTAAAAGATATTAATGAATGTGATTTAATATTTGGTGGAAATGTTGTTGTTCTATGTGGAGATTTTAGACAAGTTTTACCGCTTATTCAAAAAGGAAACAAAGAGAAGATAATGTTAGCAAGTTTAGTTTATTCTAGACTATGACCACATTTTAGAAAATTTCAATTAGTCCAAAATATGAGAGCACAATTAGATCCATTATTTTCCCAAATGCTACTTGATATTGGTGGTGGAATTGAGATAAAACATACATGTGGCATGATTAAGCTTCTTAATGAAATAATTGTACTATTTGAAGAAGAATACAAGTCTTTAAAAAAATTGATCAACATCGTGTTTTCAAATTTAGAAGATTATGTTATAAATCTAGATACAATGATTAATAGATTAATTTTAACTCCTAAAAATGAATGTGTCGATTTAATAAACAATATTTTACTTAAAGAAATATCAAGAGAAACATGTACATATTATAGTTATGATGAAACATTGGAAAAAATAGATCAAACTATTCATGAAGATTTTTAAATACTTTAACTCCAAATGGTATTCCACTACATGAACCGGTGTTAAAAATAAACGTCTGTTATATTACTTAGAAATATTAACCCTTCGTAGGATTATGTAATAGCACGAGATTAATCATCGATCATTCGAACGTAATGTTATTCATAATTTCGAAATTTGTATTGGAGAATATAAAGGAAAACATGTTTTTTTTTACCAAGAATATCGTTTATACCTCTTCAAAGTGATAAAAATTCATTTATTTTTAAAAGAACACAAATTCCTATCTGTCCATGCTTTGCGATGATAATAAATAAAGCTTAAGGAGAAACTCTAAATTTTGTTGGTTTGTATCTTCCAGAATATGTATTTTCACATGGACAGTTATATGTAGCATTATCTAGAGCTGAAACAGTTAGTTGTATTAAAGTATTGATAAAACCATTTCAAATTTCAAATTTACATTTAAGATGTACCAAAAATATTGTCTATAAAGAAATTTTAGCTTTGGTGCATTTGTAGTATACTTATAGAATTTATTTGGTTTACAAGATATTTTTGAAATCACAATTATATATTGCCATTCTTGCTATTCTTGCCACTCCCGGAGCTCTAGTGAAGATAATTTTGTAATTTTGTAAGTATTTTATTTTTTAATTTGTTTATCAAAATTACAAATATGAAGCATTCCATTTGAATCATGTTTGTATACAATTCGGTTTCACAATTTAATTTTTCTCTTCTTCTGTTGATTGGATCACATTATTTTCTTTAGATCAATGCTCTGGTAATAGGTTGATTGTGTTTGAACTTAAGATGTTGGTACGTAGTTTTCTTGAGACATTTTATTATTACTAGAAGAAATGAAGGGATTCATGCATTTTTTTACATATAAATTAGTAAATAACGAAACTCCTATGAACTTAATCTCATTAAAAATGAAGACATACTCCCTCTTTCCCCAGTTAAATGGCTTGGTTCTGTTTCATGATCGGTTGATGGGTATTGTCTGAGAATATATTTTGCATTGATTTATTTAATGTATTAATTAAAATTTGTCTACCAATAGCAGTAAATTAATAGCAATTTTCAGCATATAACTTGTTTTCTCAAAAACAAATAAGCTAATAGAACATTATCTCTCAAAATCATTCGTTTGACCACAAACCCAATACTTCTGGTAGAATGAGTATTAAGTAATGAGGAACATCTTGGAGTAGGTCGAGGGTTTTCATGCACCGTTTTGTGGATTAATAAAGAGAACATACAATTTTATCAACTACCCAGTCTAATCTTAGATGCAATTATCAATGTAAACAAATCAACAATGTATACAAATTAGAGTCCTGTGAAACTACGTTGCATATTTACAGTACTCCAATTTCCATACTCGTTAGCATAAAAACTGATTATGTATGATATCGATCTATCATGAGATATAGAGAGCATGTATGTGTTACTGCCTTTTTTTCTCCCTCCTTTTTAATCTACAATGCTGAGAAGAGGTCTCGTGAGGTCCAGATTCTCTTTTGAATTAATATATGAAAATGAGCTCATAAAGGTCTACTATGAACTGTAAAAATTTCGAGGACTCAGTTTGTAAGACAACCTGTCCCATATTAGTGGCTTTGTGGGTGCAATTTTCAATGTGGCTACTTCTTTTCTTCTTAGGATCTCCAGCATGAAGCATGAGAATCCTAAATGCATAAACATCAAGCTTTGAGGTGATTAATCCATTTTCCAAAGACTTAAGAGCCATGTAACCTTTTGTCTCCACGGTGTGCCTTGTCAAGGCAAATTGACCTTTATACTCGTCTGTTGACCTTGCTAGACCACGATTTTGGCTCAAAATTGCCATAAAAAAGAACGTTACTACTATTCAAATCTTTGTGCATGTGTGGAGGGGACGTGTAGCAATGGAGATAATTTAGTCATGTGGCTATATCTAAAGCAATCAGACTCTCGGGTTCCGGGTGAATAAATTTTGATCAATGTTGTGAATCCAGTCACTCAGTGGTCCATTGACAGCATATTCATAAACAAGGTACCAGTTGTCCTGATTGAAACCAACACCCGATAGGCATTAGATTGAAATGATTGATTTTGTTGAGTAAATTGATCTCTTTCAATATATCTTCATTCATTTTCTTGATGGCAGCAAAATCTTCATTAATATTACCAAGATACAAAGGGCCCTTAATCAAACAAGCAGGACTGAAATCCTATGTTGCAGCTACTGGATATTGAGCATCCCACAAGTCATGTGATTCTTCATCTTCTTGCTTTGCAATGACAATAACTCAAGGACAAACTCTGTTGATTTATATCTTCCAGTTCACATGGACACATGGACAGTATATGTAGCATTATCTTAGAGCTAAAACACTTTGTTGTATTAAAGTTTTGATAAAACCAATTCAAAATTCAAAATTACATTTAAGATTTGTTTGTAGCTTTGGTGCATTTGTAGTATACTTATAGAATTTATTTAGTTTACAAGATATTTTTGAAATCACAATTATATATTGCTATTCTTGCTATTCTTGCCAATCTAGAGCTCTGGTGAAATGATTTTGTAGGTATTTTATTTTCTAATTTGTTTCTCAAAATTACAAAATATGAAGTTTGTGGGTATTTTGTTTTCTAATTTGTTTCTCAAAATTACAAAGTATGAAGTACTATTTGAATCATGTTTGTATACAATTATAATTTTTTCTTCTTTAAATCGAGAGAAAAATTAAGCTTTAGAGTTTGTCCAACAAAAATTTTCACCAAACTATTGGAGGCTCTGTGTAGCTCGACAAACTCATTATGTATTTTATTATTTATTTATTTATTTATTTAGATTTTGTATATTTTTTTCTAGAATTTACAAATATATATATTTTTTTACTAATGGAAATTGAAAATTGATACAAAGGTATTCTATAATAATATAATTTAATT
This sequence comes from Forsythia suspensa, assembly GCA_023638005.1. Taxonomy (NCBI): domain Eukaryota; kingdom Viridiplantae; phylum Streptophyta; class Magnoliopsida; order Lamiales; family Oleaceae; genus Forsythia; species Forsythia suspensa. The sequence continues at coordinate 206,084 of JALRMA010000416.1, read as the reverse complement.
AAAACTAACAATATAATTACAACTAATTTCTCACGGAACAAATGAGGAAAATGTGCGGTATCTATTTTCTATTTTTTTACATTTTCACACATGTTTTGATTTTAATATTTTTTATTTTTATTGATGTAATGTTCTAAATTGATATGATATCAATATTTGTGTCAGTAACCCATCATCATTGATGCTCCCTGAAACACATACTTCTTATTTTTCTACAAGTTATAACATTTTTTTGAATAAAATCTACACTTTTTCCTACTTTTTACTCAAATTAGGTATTTGATATCTCCAAGCCATACTTCTGCTAAATTGTCATACTGCAACCAACATACTATTTACTCTGTATTTGATATCTCAAAGAGACCATACTTAGTCTCACTAAATTGTCTTACTATAGTACTTTGAAGTATGGTGCTTAAGAAAATTAATCAAGTTTCATACATTTGTGTATAGTAGACATCTATCTATTTATATCCCTACAATAAATCAAAATATCATCTCATTCACTCAGCTAGCTAGCGAAATTTTTTTATTGTCTTCATCTTCTTTATAGATATAACAAAATTTTAACTTGTCAATCTTCCACAATCTCTCACAACATGAGTAATGAGTTTCAATTAATTCGTGAAGTTTCTCTAGTAACCACCGGATAGATAGTGAAGGTTGTAGTTGCTGAGAAATTTTTACCCAGAATTGCTCAGAAAAGTCCAACAAAATATCAAATTTTGATACTTATGGACTCAGGTAAGTTTTACAGATATGAACTTCACTCTCTTTATATCAAAAACTTTATCAAAATTATTAATTTCTAAATTTCTTTATTTACCAGGCAACATTGTATGGTCAGAACATTACAGCTTTTCAAAATGAATTGATATTAGAAAAAACTTATTTAATATCAAATGCACTGGTTAAAGTAACAAGTGCAGAGTACAAAGCAAAATCTGGAGAAGTGCAATGGACAATCTCAGGACGAACTAGAATACGTTGTGTTGAAGAAAACAATAGCAACCTGTTAATTTCTATATATAGCTTCACTAATTTCGAAGATCTTCCAAAGTATATGGATTCTAACATAGATATAAGTAAGTAAATAGTACACTACTAAAGCTTTTTTAAAATTTGAACATATTACACTAAAGCTAAGGCTAACATACTGACTTTTTTATAGGTGTGGCTGCAATGATAATTGATATCAAACCTCGAAGGGTTATTTAAACACGATTTGGAAAAGAATGTCAAGTACAAGTTTTGGTGCTCGTAAACAAAATGTATAACTATATTTAGGTCTATATTTATTACAATTCATACACATATTTTAATTTTGTTTATACTTTAATACTATGTGAAATTTGTCTTACCTACACTCAAAATATATAAATAATAGGTTTGACAGGATTCTCTTAACCATGTGGAAAGCATTTGTGGATAATGAATACAAATACATCTCTCAAAATCTTCAAAAAAAAAAAAAATAGTTCTTATTAGAAAGCATCTCAAAATAACGTCATTTAATGGTAATCCATCATCTTCAATAAACTTATCATTTTAATCTTTGCATAACCAATAGATAGATATATTGATATCTCCTATTTGCATTTGCATCTTCAGGTTTATCACTGTTAACAAAGGCATACAATTCTTTCTTCCTAGATGGAGAATTCGAAATTGTGGAAGAGTTTAAATCTTGGTAAATATATATTAATTATTTGTTCATCTATTATACTTCAGTTATTATATTTAAATCAGAACTCATCTATTGTTTTTGCACTACTAGGGGACACACAAATTCTGAAATGATTGATAATATTATATGTGAAAATATTATTTAAGTTTGACACCATCGAAGCTATCTTCCAAGCTCTCTGTTCCAACAGATAAAAAAGACTTCACTGAAATTAGGAGTATTCAAGGGCTCAAAACTGTGGTGCAATGATTTATACTTTAAACTAATTTATGAAATTGTTCAATGCTCAATATAATTATTTATATATTATTGTGTTGTTAGAAACAATTTTTTTGGATCAAAGGGAGAGCATATGTTAAAGTTCTGGACCAAACATACTGGTATGTGAGTTGTAATAATTGCAACAAAATTTCAAGTGAAAATTATGGTGATATATACCAGTGTGTTTTCTGTAAATGTGTTGACGCAAAAGCAATTCCAAAGTAATAACACTCTATGTAGTTGCCAAATTAAATATTTTTAAACTTTTATTTGGATGTATTTTATTTACATTTAATAACATAGAATTATTTAATTATGACATTTACTTACAAAGCCAAGGTGTACATGCAATTAATGGATCCTACTGGATACATTAATGCTTCAGCTATTGGAAATCCAGCAGAATATTTCTTGCAATCAAGTGCTCAAAATTTGATGGAGCAAGCATTAGTATTTTTTATTCTTCTACTTAACTTTTACACTTATTTGACAAATATCACAACTTATAAAATTTTATATCAACAGACATATACACCAAGTGCTGTTTCGATGCATTTATCAATGGATGAAGATGAGGTCTTTTATGTGAAGGCTATACCATAGCAATCATCTCCTCAATGCAAATTTGAAATACTTTTTATTGTGAATCCATCACAAATAGGAGATAAAGAGAAAGAAAAAGCTCCGGTAGAAGATATAGGCCTAGCTAATACCCTCCTGGAACTAGCAGCAAAAAGATCTTTGTTCTATTCAGATTCAGATGATGCACAGATTGCGAAGAAAAAATTTGACAAGTATGAAATTGAGAGCAACAAAAAAAATCAATGAATTTTCAACGTCTTTTGAAACTGTACACGAATGAAAGAAAATGAATGGTCAAGTTTGAGTTAAGATGTATTTTTGAATGTATTTTCTTGACATTCTTGTAAGAATATTACTTTATCACCATTATCATCATTTATGTGATCTTTTTGTTATCTTAATATTTATAATTATATTATATAATATTTGTTATATATGTCATTTATTCTACATGTATTACATTTTCATTACATACATGTCATTTATTCCAACAATCACCATTGGTAGTCGAGTTACCAATCGTTGTCGAGTAACTTGAAAAATAGTGGTTGTTGAGTTACTCGACAACCATTCTAGACAACTAGAGTAACTCGACAACCATTTTACAACCCTAATTCTTTTTCCTTTTTTATTCCTTAAACTTAGTTTATCACGGGAAAAAAATGGGACTTGATAGGTGCCTCGATACAAAATTTGCCACATTTTTTTTTTTCCAAATGTGGCATGGTTACACTTGTTTGGATTAAGGTGAGGTTGTGGGTGCAGCATCGGTAGTCATATAGATGACACTCTACTAACTATATTCACTAGGGTGCGATGGGAGGTGCTTGAGTCGGTCTCATTGTTTACTATAGGAGCTCTAGAGGGAGAGATTTTATTGAAACTTTTTTTGTATTTGTATTCCTTACACCACTCATGATATGATGATAATTGCCATCTATTTATAGTGCACAATGAAGCATTCTAGAGATTCTAGGAAGATTACAAGACATCAAAAATAATTAAATTAACATTTAAACATCACATGTGCAGCCATTTGGGTCTCCATGACAAGACTTCTTCTTCCATTCCATTGTGTAGATTTCAATTACCGAGCCTTAATATTGTGGTCTTCAATACTTTTAATATACTTTGAAGATTACAAATCAAATAATCGATACTTTTAACACACCCTCTTAATTTATAATCTTCAACTATTTCTTGAACTTTCTCAAACTTGTCAAGTGTGAATGCCTTTGTCAAAATATTTGCTAGTTAATCATTTGTGTTGATCAACTCCAAGTAAATTTCTCCTTCATTTACCAAATGTGTGATGTAATAATGTTGAAGCTCCATGCAAACATGTTGTCACAATGTATTCTTTTTGGATCTTGTTACTCGAATTTAAGTCTTTCAATATTCTTCTAACTCAAACCCCTTCATAAGTTGAAACTAATTGCTGCAATATATTCTACTTGTGCTCAAGATACAATTTTTTGCTTCTTTGAACTCCATGACACTTGTTCTAAGGCAAAAATTTATACTCATGATCAATCACATTCAACATCAACCTAACCAATCAAATAGAACTAACAAATTAACTAAACAAACCAATCAAATACAACTAACAAATTAACTAAACAAACTTCCAATTATCAAATCAAACAAATTAATCAAAATTGTAACATTTTATAACAACTTTGTATCATCAACTCACAAATCAACAAATGATTTAACTTTGTTCATCATTTTGTTCATATTGAATGAAAAAAAAATTCCTTATGAAAAAAATCAAGCATAAGTTAATACCTATAGATACTTATTTTGTCCACTATAACAGTATCCAAAGATAATCTAGCTAATAAACACTTCACATACTTGATTACAAATATCCCGACATACTTGATTACAAATATCCCGTTGTCACTGTAAATAATATTTTTAAAAATGTAGTGAGTATACATAAATATCATTAAAAATCAAATAAATTATTTGAATTGATTACCTATATCTTTGAAGTTGAGGTATATCATAAGATGGCTTCCTCCAATATCCTAATGGCTCATTCTTCTTTTTCTCAAGTTTCTGGCCTTTCACAAGATATATATTTGTGAATTACCTCTGGAAGAACATTAATAAATAGAAAAACATAGGGATATATGGATGCATCATTAGATGATTTCTGATAATTGTCAATTAGTGTGAGCTTCCAATTTTTGAAATCTATATGGAAGAGGACCCAATATCTATTCTCAATCAAATGAGGCCACAATAAATAATTACAATCCTTCCATTTTTTAGCAAAATTTTTAGGATTATAACCATTTACATATCCCATCATAGTATTATCTAGAGAAGAAGAAGAAGCAAATTGTAGAAATTGGCCTCTGGGATCCAAGATTTTAGCTCGAACATGTAGAATAAGCGATCCTTATCTGAAAATATATTTGAAAAATTGAAATTTCTTGCTCTTATCAATATCATTGCATTGTCCATGTCCTTTGCACACAAATGCAACAAATATAAGCACATTTCCTTCATATACATTATACATTAAAAAATATAAATAATCTTTACCTCACACTGCAATGCAAAACCGAGATCGTCAAGATTTGTAAGCTTTTCTTTAGACAAGGTGTAACCACCAGGAAATTGTATAACATCTCTATAACATTACAAACATCAGATAAATATAAAAAATTGATAAGTTAAATAATTATATCAAATATTATAACTTACCGAGTTCTTGCACGGTGCATCCAACTAGAAAAATCACTTTCTATTTTTTTTGTCAATGTCGCACAAAATTGGAATGACAACAGAACCAGACGATGTCCCACATCCATCATCTACCACGGGAATAAGAGGAGTGGCCTCACATTCCATTTCATCACCAACAGTGTTAGGTTTATCAACCTTCATCGCGTCAAACATTCCCTGAATATGTACAAGAGAACTTTGCAAATCATCACGCAAACCACCAAAATAACTACTCTGTTCAGTTTGAAATGATTCAAATTTTGTATCTATGTATTGCTGCAAATCATTTACATCTTTTTTGTGTGGTTGTAGCTGATCAAAGCGCTGCAATAACTCATCTCTTGTACTATCAATGTAAGATCTTTGTTCATCCAATCGATTATGAAAATAGGCTCGTTGCTCAGCAAATAGAGAACTCAAGTTTTCATTAGTAACATAGTCAGAGTACTCATAACCTGAACTTGAAGGCCCTTGAGGATTAGGAATATTTTGTTCACTGTAGTAGTCCATATAAGTAACATTTCTTGGAGGCCAGTTATCCGTGGGTAACTCGTTACATATATAAGGGGACCAACTATGATCAACATTTCCATCTAACTCTGTACAACCGGTTCAATCAAGGTTGCACAACTGGTTCTGCTATATTTTCCTCTTCCATTTCTTCGCCAACTTCATAAAATTGTTGTTCTCCATATTCAAATTGGTGTACAATAGGATCAAAACAAGCATTTATCAGATCGTCTAATGAAACCATTGTATACACATATGGTTGTTCTAATTCTTCTTCAGTCGGTAGAAGTATTGGTACAACATTAATCTACAAACAAATATAATTCATTACAAACAATTGTTACAATAATATACATGATTATACTTATACACAATAATTACAACCATATATGGTATACTTTATAATCTTACCATCCACCGCCCTTGCTGCGCGGCGCTCCCAAGATGTTAGTAAAGAATGAAGGAGTGTAAAAAAAGAATGTTTTCTCGCGTCTACATATCTTAAATTACTAATCTGTGTAATTTGTCTACCAAATCTAACATTGTCATCAACAACATATTATATATCTATATCTGCCAAAAAAGCCCCAAAAAATTTTTCAAAAAATTTCACATATCTAGCTTAAATTCAAATAAAATGTATATACTATGAATAATATTAAATTTCTACGACTTATCAAAAATAATTATGAGTAAATTTTAACCATTACAATAATTTCAATTAACAAATAGCAATCCTCAAATACAACCATAATAATCAAATAATACAAACATAATAAATATATAAACCACTAACCACATGTTTCAAATTCTCCAATTTCAAATGAAAATGAACTAAATATTACTCATAAAACATATTTCATAAATTTCCAACCTAAATGTATGAAAATAAAAATAAGTAACACAGCAAATCCTAAAATAAATAATAGAAAACGTTAAACATTAAATCCTAAAATACAAACGTTAAAAATAAATATACCTGGTTATTTTGATTTTTTCTTATATCTATCTGAAAAAGTTGAAATTGAAATGTGAGAATGATAATGGAGATTCAAAGTGATAATGGAGATTGAGATGATTTAAAGTGTATTCAAAGTATACTGCAAAAAATTGAATAAGATGGGTGGTGGGGTGGTCACGGGATTCAGGGGTGGTGGGGGTGTACTGCAAAAATTGAATTTCTGCATACAAAAAAAATAAAAAAGTTGCTCAGAGGTGGTGGGGATGGTCACAAGTTTGTGGTAGGGGTGGTAGGGTTTAGGTTTTTAGTGGAGTGATAGATACAAAACTCGACAACCAATGGCTGTCGAGTAGCTCTTTTTTTATTTTTATTTTTAATTTATTAATAGGAGAAAAAAATTTATTAAAAGATATAATAATTAACTAGGTTCAAAGAGAAAATAAAAAAATAAACCAAAAATATTTAAATATTTGTGGAGTAAACTATTAATAATAATAAAAAATTGTTTTCTTTTTGTTAAATTTTATTTATTATAACTAAATAACAATAGAAAAAATAATATATATTATTTGTGTGATTGAAGAGGTTTAAAATCAAAATTTCAAAAATAAGAGAAAAAAAAATGTGTACATGTTTGTATAGTAATAAATTAGTAAATAAAAAATTTAACAAAAATTTTAAAAACTAATGTTGTCGAATTTTAAAAATTTATATTTTGTTTCTGTGTATACATTTGCTTTTCAAAACCAAATTATTTTTTATTTATTTTCTTTTTGTTAAATTTTATTTATCACTATAATCTAAACAAAAAATGTATGAACAAAAAATAAATATATTATTTATGTGACAATTTAAAAAAATTAATTGAACAATAAAAAAAAATTAAAACAATGTTTATGGTGTAATAAATAACAACTCGACAACATTAGTTGTCGAGTTCAATGGACAACAATGTTGTCCGGACAACTCGACAACCAAACATTTTTTTATTTTTTTTTTCATTTGTTCAATTTCATTTCATTATGTGTCAAGGAAAAAAAAATTTGTCAAAAATATAAATATAAATATTGTTAGTCATTGTTATTAAATTTTTTTTTGTCAACTTATTTCAACAAATGCAAATAACACCACTTCAAATTTACCAAAAATACCTAACTTTGAGTAGAAACATTGTAAAAAAATACAATCATAATCTATAAAAATCATCCAATTTTTTTACAAAGTCAAAAAATGCAATAAAAAAAAACTAAAATCAAGCCTTTTAAATATGAATATATACCTAAAGAATATGTCAACAATATATAATAAAAATAAATCATATTTCAAATAATAATACACAATTAATTTATTAAACAAATCAATACAAATATTTAACTCTAACTTTGTTCACTTCGAATTGGGACAAAAAAGAATTCACTATAAAAAAATCTTGCACAAGTTTACGCCTATAAATATTTATTTTATCATCTACAACAGCATCTAAAGATAATCTAGCTAGAAGACACTCCATATATTTAATCACGACTATTCCGCTGTCACTGCAAATGTGAGGAAATAAAATATCAATACAAATTACATAAGTATACTTAAAATATTTATTTATACTAATTTCAATTTATTGCCTATAACGTTGAAGCTGCGGTATTTGACGACATGATTTTCTCCGATATTCAAATGACTTATTCTTTTTCGCAAGATCTAGCACATACTTACGAATCATTTTGGAACGACCTTAAGGCTTGGAAGAGCATAAGTATACTTCGATTTTCAATATAAAACATCGATAATTGTCAATTAGTGTCAATTTTCAAGCATTTAAATCAACATGGAAGAAGACCCAATATTTATCATAGATCAAATGTAGCCACAACAAATGCTCACATTCTTCCCATTTTTTGTCATAATATCTAGGAAAAGCACCATATGTATATGATTGCATTAACCTGTGGTAATCAATCTCAGCATGTTATACTATATGTCTTTGACGATCCAACACTTTGGCCCAATAAGAACCAATAAGTACTCCAAAAAAACAGTCCAATACTACATAACTTGTTGAAAATATGTTTGGATATTTAAGAGTTCTTGCTCTTATCAAAGTCATTGCATTGTCTAAATCCTATACACAAATATAACAATATAATATAAACACAATTCATTCACATACAATATAATTCATAAAATAAAAAATATAAATATTCTTTACCCATTGCTCCAATGCAAATTCAAGCTTACTAATATCTTGTAACTTTCTTTTCGTCAATTTAGAGTTCACTTTCCATGGTATTTCTACAACATCTCTCAGAACATTAGAAATTATTATACATTAACTAAATAATATAGACAAATAAATAAGATAAATAATCATGTCAAACATTATAACTTACCCACACGATACGCCCAACTAACAAAATCACTTTCTCTAACTTTATTGATATCACATAATATAGGAATATCTCGAATCTCGGCAAAGGTAGAAGAAGAAGCTACATCATGCTTCCCATGTTGTGGTATGATAGGGTAAATTAAAGCCACATCACGTTCCATTTCACGATCCACGTAATCACCACAACTAATTTTCTCCACCATCATCCCCTTAAACATTCGCAAATCATCACGCAAACTATCAAACCGAGCACTTCGCTCAACTTTTAATGAGTTAAATTTTGTATCAATATCTCTTGCTTGCATTTAAATCGTATTTATTACCCACTTCTACGCTAGATTCTAAATTATCAAACTGTTCCAATAACTCATCTCTTGTCTTAGCAAGTAGATAATTATTCCTACCAAATTGATCATCAAGATAACATTGTTGCTCAACAAAAGTGAATTCAAATGCTCATTAGTAACATACTCATAAGGGCCTTCAAGAATGTTTTTTCTTCATAATAATCTAAATTGGGAACACCTTGTGCATGCCAGTTATTTGTAGGTAATTCATTAGATATATATGGGGACCAACTTTGATAATCACCAACATTTTCAACTTTTCCTCGGTAAGATTGTATAGGTTGTTGGATGATATCTTGGTTTGCTTACTCCATTTCATCCCCAATTTCTCCAAATATCGATTTTCAACATTCATATCTGCACAAAAAAATAATCAAACTATCTATTATATATGCCAAAAAAACACAAAAAAAAAAAAGCAGTTAATTACAGATAGATAAAAATATTTACAAAAATTCACATTTAAATTCATCCACAATAATTAGCTTAATAAAAAAAACAAATCTACTAATCAATTAGAAATATTTAGAGGAATGGATTGTATTATTGTAATAAAATTTATGATGAGTTTAAGATTTAAGATAATAAACTTTCAAACTTCTAAACTTTTCTCTTCTTTCTCTTCTGAGTCTCTCTAAAGTCTCTGTACATGTGAATATGAAATGAACAATAAAATGTAAATGTGAATATGAAATAAACAGTAAGTGGTGAGTCTAATTAAAGTTGATGATGTTGGTGAGTTGAGGTAGGTGGTGGGTGGCTGTAATTAAAATTGAGGTAGATGGGAGGGTGGGCGTGGGAGGGGGGGTGGGATAAGGTCAAGCGAGTGGTGGAAATACTAAATGACAAAGAAGTTTTTCACATTTTACTAAAATCACTTTCACCATGGTCCCACAATTTTTGAATGATACAATATAAAACAAAATATACAGTTGAATTATTACTATCCACTTCAATAAAATTACAACACAATTTTACAAACTCTACTTGTTTAATTTTTAGCAAAATTTGGAATCCACTATTTTAATTTTTTTTTTTCAAATTTAATTTCCTACCACTTTTCAAATGTAAAAAAAAAATTTTTTTTCAAAAATAAAACATTACGTATACGAAATTCTATGAAAAATATTAAGATTTCAAATTCTATGAAAAATATTAAGATCTCAAGCTATATCCAAAATAATTTTCATCATTTCATGCCTCTCCCACACCAAAACACAGCGTACAAAAAAATATTCATGTAAAAATAAAAAATTCAATTAATTCAATTCAAAATTAAGATAAATAATTCGTATATATACAATATTTTGAAGATCATGAGTCCAACATAAATTACATTATGTCCACCTCTCCTCCTCATATATAGTCTTGGCATCGACCAAAATAATTTCAAATAGATAAAAATTTATTAATCTATATATTTCTATAAAGTCTTGATACTAAATACAAAATAAATATTGTTTTATTTCAAAATAACTATTATATGGTAAATAACGTATTTTTAACTTAACTTTGCTCCATTCTTCTAAATGGATCATTGTTATCAAATTTGATTTGTACAATATTTATATAAATTGTAAAAGACAGATTTGTGTAGCAAAATCTCAAATACCACAAATTTTTCATTTCAATTAAATATTCAACATAAAATTGATTCCTACATTTTTCACGGACGTGCAACCGTAGTAAAAAAACAAAAACTAGTGTGTGTGTGTGTGTGTGTGTGTGTGTGTGTGTGTGTGTGTGTGTATATATATATATATATATATATATATATATATATATATATATATATATATATATATATATACAATTTGGAAATGGGTCTTGTTTTTGTTGAATATATATATACATACATATATATGTTCATCTATATATATACATGCAATTGGAAATGGAAAATCGCTAAATTGTTGTTTTTCGGTGGAGTGTTGATCGAGTGAAGAAAAATGGGGATTTGATTGAAGAAAAAGAAGTGGGGGGGTTGATTGTAATTTTTTTGTTTCTTATTTTAATTCAAAAGGGTAATCTAGTAATTTTAATAAATTTTAACCATTTAACGATGAAACTAACAGTTTTTTAACAGAAGAACTTTGCTCACGCGTTTTTTAAAGATTAGGGACTCGGGGTGCTAGTAATTGAAGGTTCAAGACCCCATCGTCACAAGATTCAAAGGTTCGGGACCCTCGATTATATTTACCCTTTTATATTTATATCCTTAATTTTTTTATCACATTCTTATCCTTAGCCTATTAATTTGCATATCTTAACTTTATTTTTATGATGATTTACATCCAAAAATTATTTAGGAGGGTGTAAAAAATTTATCTGCGCCTCTTGTATTTTTAAATAAGCAATATTATAACAAATACAAAAGTTTGAAAAATATTTTTCCTCATTTCAATGTACATTAGCGAATATTTGAAAAAAAATTGTCATCGAAAGCGAGATATGAAAATTAATTGAAAGTTAATAGTAACAATGCAACAAAAAAGTTAGAGATATAAGTACTAAAATGTCAAAAGTTGGAGGACCTTAATTGCAATTAAAATATGTTGTATATAATTAAAATTGTAGTCTGAAAGCATCTCCAATGCTAAATACTTTCTAAAAATTTATATGCAAAAGAGAAAATAAAATGAGAAGAGAGAGAGAGTGGATGGAGAAAAGTTGAGAGAAAAAATAGATAAGAGATATATACAATTTAATAAAAATGAGTGGAAAGGCATTTTAACATGATATCTAAAAGCTGGATGAAACTTTCTACAATAAATGTTGTCACATGAGTTTTGTTCCTTCCATCTCATCGTCACATCAAATTGATATTTAAAATAGAATACAATATTGGTCTATTGGAGATGCTCTGAATATAATTACCCTAACATTTATAAAAATGACAACTTTTAAATAGAAATAGTCATATATACACTCTTAAAAAAATGATAACGTTTTTCTTTTCTAACTTCCAAGAAAAGTTATCTACTGTTTTTCTTTTAAAAATGATAGTTGAAGTTCAAATTGTCGTTTGTTTTATTTATTTCGACAGTTGAATTATCTCTACAAAAAAATCTAACTGTCAAATTGATGCTTAAATTGTCGTTCTTTGTTGGTCGTTTAGACGGTTCTATTGCCATTTCTATAGTTGTCTTCAACAACATTTCTTATTCATTCATCAAGCCAACTTCTTTCAACAAATTTTTTGTAACCATATTAAAAAAAAAAAAAAAAAAAAAATCATGAGTTTTATCTAAAAACAAGCCCAAATTAATCTACCGAAAACATTTAGAATTTTTGCTCTTTTATAACCCAAATTAACCTATCAAAAACTAACCTACTTGGGTTTGGTGGCGGCTAGTAGTGGCGTGAGGCGTGAGTTAAATTTTTTTTTTTTTTTTTTTTGTGAAATCTTGTTGTAGATCCGATTTTTGTGGAATAGTCTTTGAATGAATTTTAATAGGATATGTTAGAATTTTAGGTAATTGATTGAGGTATTTTGTCCAAAATGAATATTTTTCAAATTGTTTAGAAAATCTGCCATATTTTAAAATGATCACCGCAAAAAGACATTTCCTATAATTTCTTCAAAAATTATTAACCCAAAATCCAAAATCTCACCGCACTCGTAATCTCCTCCGTGTATCTTCAATTTTCCATTACACTTCATATCTATGCTTGATTCGCTTTTAAAAATGATTTGAATTGATTTTATTGAACAGATAAAAGTTTCGGACTTCTTCTGATCTTTCTTTTAATTCTTATTTTTTATTGTTGAATTTGAATTTCAACTCTTTGGGCTATCAACTGGTAATTTTGATTTTTTGCTATTAAATTTTTTAAGTTTACCCAAGGGTGATTTTGGTTCAAAATTGAAGAAGATGAAGATTTTTTAATTTATTTTAGTTTTTTATCTATTTTTTTTTTTGCTTAATTAAGAATAAGAGTAGAATTGTTTTTTTTTCCTCCAAAAAATTGACTTTAATAGTGATTTTTTCCATTCTTATATTTAACTAGGATAATAATAAATATATTATTTGAATAACTATTATCTAAATAAACAATTTTATTCACAAAACATACGCATTCTTACTCCTACATTTTTGTACTCAACCTTTCAGTACAAGTCCTCTCCAATGACACATTTTGTCTCCTCAACTCATAATTTGAATGATTTCTTAGTATTTATAAATTTTCATACATTTTATGAATTTGAATAGAATTTATAAGAATTTATAAGATTTCAACAAAATTCTATATTATAAATTTTAATAGGTTCTCATTGATTTCTATTTTTTCTTTTTGAACCAAATTAAGTATTGCTAATTAGGACAAAAATAGTAATTTATCTTATTAATTATGTATTTACCTACAAGTAAATGTTTTAGTTCTCTACAACTTTCAATTGAACACTTGTGCAATTCCTATTCACTCATGCAAACAATTCAATCTCTGTCGTTTAATGCCGTCGCCTCAATGTGTTGAAAAATTCTTGTCAATGAGTCTGTTTACCACCACTCGGATTGGCTTGGCAATAAATATTGTCATTGATGATGAATATAGTTACACTTTGGTAGATAACTGCTGCTCTCCTTGGGACGCTTTGCTTTAAGTGTTCGCTCGCCTCGTTGGTCCACCTGCCTCACTGTTCTCATAGGCCCGTCTCCGGCAAATAGACAATCATAACCCAGCTGCCATCCAATCAACCAGACAAGCGATCTATAGAATGACAGTTACACTCGTCCATTGGGAATATGAAACGCCAGTAGTTGAAAAGACGAAACGTCCTTCATTAATTCCTAATAATGAGGAAGATGAAGAGGCACCTGCTATCAATGACCATTGAAGGCTACAACTGCTAATCATCCATATAAATAGAGATCAACCCTCCAGGTAAAGATAGAACATACATACTCAATATTGTTACTATGCATTTTTTAGTTAATCCCATACTGATTATCACGCCGGAGTGGAAACGGGAGAAAAAGTCCCACCAAATTTTGCAGGTCTCCACCACCGCTGCCGCTGCGCTCGGAGTAGGAGAAAACATTTAATTATCAGTCATCATTTTAAATCCTATTATTGGTATGTTAATAAAAAATATGAAAAATAATCTTGTTTGGGATTTATAGTTTTATCATAAAATGGTATTTGTATATGATATGATATTTTTCTTTTTGGGTTTGTAACATGGAAGAGTGTTTAACAAATTTTTGTACGATGGATTTTAATGGAGTTTGTAACATGTAGTAGTGGTTTTTTTTTTTAACACAAATTGAATATGATTTTGAAAAAGAAACAAACCAAAAAAATTATATAACTTTTGACTCAATCATTCAAAAAAGAAAATTCTAACTTTGTGATTAGAAAATAAGATCCATAACCTTATCATTTATTTCAAAAAAAAATCATAGATTTGTTTAAACACAATTTATTCAATTTTCATAACTCTTCATTCACATCGTTCACGATCCCTCTACATTTCTGATGCTATATTAGTTCTCTATTCATTTGTATACTCTCTTTGTTGCTCTTGAGTTTAAAAACATCTTAATCCTCTTCAAATCCAGCTAATGATGGCGATAATGAAGATGGAGCTTTGTTGTTTGGTTCAACAAGAAATTGATCAGAACGACATTCTTTACGAAGAAAATTATACAATCTTGCACAAGCTAACATTAGCTTTGCTTGTGTCCTAAATGGATATGGAGGTGTCGATTTAAAAATTTTGAATCGCAATTTGAATATGCCAAATATTCTCTCGATCACTTTTCTCCGGGAAGCATGACGGAGATTGAATAGTTCAATGACATTTTTCGGGATTACGACATTGGCCACCAAAATCTTGGAGATGATATCGAACACCTCGAAATGGAGCTAAGAATTGACGACGATTCACAAATTCACAAGTCACAAAAAAAATATTTACGCATAAATCATATGTAATATTAACCTCGTGTAAAGAAAAATATAAAGTGTTGTATCAAAAAGTGTAACTTATAACCCAAGTCAAGCAAAAAAGAGTACAAATATTGCGGTACTTTAAGTCCATTTTTTCTTACTAACGCTTCGTTTAGTATTTTTGAATTGTGAGCCGAACCCTCCCATCCACTAAGGATATAAATGAACTCCAGATCAAAATTACAAGCCGCAATACATTTTGTGATAATGTTCTGTGGCGATTACGATAGCTGCTCACGTCACATCCTGGTATCATAGTTGGTATATGTGTATTGTCAATAGCTTTAAAACAATCCTAAATGAATAAAATTATTTTAATAATACATTTTGTTACATTATTAATACTAATAAGTAATAGTTATAAACAATGTTGTATAGTTTACTTTAAAATAAGAATAAAACCTTATACCTAATCTTATTTTTACTTGGCATTGTAGATCCAGGCTTGATCATCATATCAGATGCAATTGTGTTCAAAGTTTTCAGAATTTTGTTGAAATTTCTGTTAAATGTGGAATGTGCTCGACTAAACGTCTTTCGAGTACGACAAAATCGAGAACTTTGACCAACGGTAAGCAAGAATATTGCAAGCATTTTTCAACACATGTATATCGTGTATCTCGTAGAAGTATTTTTTCTCTAATGATATTGCAAAAGGACAAAGACAAGTAAAAAAAGAGATAGTCTTCTATCTTTGTCTTAAGCCAAACGTCTGCTAAAGGATAATAGTTGTGCTAATAATCCAACTTGAACAACTTCATTGATGGATAAAACACTAGAATCAAGCCACCTCCTTGTGAAGTATTTTGACTTGTACAACATAGTGTTTACAATAAACCGCACTTATCTACCTCCAATTTAAGGTAACTATATAGTCCATTTGTCTACTTTCTGAAATTAGACATACATTACCATTTAAGTATCCAACAGTCAATGCAGTTGCTTTGAACCAGAGGGTAATATTTCTAAGAGCTGGTTTGTTATTTCTAAACTCAGTTAGAAAGAGAATATACATATTAATAACCTATTAAAAAAAAAAAGCTATTATTATACATCAAAAGTGATTGCCAAGGGATGAATGTCTTTCCTTTTGTAGTAAAAATAAAATTTCATTATGGAAAATTGGTATAAATGGTCCCTAATCTTTGCTTTCAGTATGCAAATGATCTATAACTTTTATTTTTTGGCACAGAAGTCCCTAACCTATGTATTTTAGTGTGCAATTGATCATTATTTGAAAAAAAAGACAAATATGCCCTTATTTTTAATTAGAGAAATTTTCAATTGGATTCCTAACCTTTGCAAAAAGTACAAATGAATTCGATACTTTTACTTTTTTAATGAAAAATTAAAAGAAACTAAAAAATTGATAATAAAATAAATTATTTTGTATATTTTACGAACTATTATAAAATAACTAAAATTTAAGCTCATAATTATTAACAAACGTGTTAATTAAAATTATTTTATTATTATTAAGTAATCATATTATTTAAACTTTGTCACAAACTTGATACTCAATTATTTTTATTTAATTGAGCTATTCGTTTATTACCTAAAAATATTAGATTTCAAATTGTATTATTCATACTTTAATTTATCATTTTATTATCGTTCAAAAATAAAGAACACATAATGTGTAAATTAATTTTTATTAGTAGTTTTACGTTAAAAAAAGTATAATAAATTCAATGTCATAAAATTATATACGCCGTTTGTTATTTATTTAACTTATTTTTATTCAACTTTTTCACATCACATAGCAATTATATATACCTAAAACACAATAATTTTATATTTTTCTCTTATAAAAAATTTAATTGACACGACTATAATGATATGTTTAATATGTTAAATTAAATATTATTTAAAAAATGTATCGGACATATTTGTACATTTTTGCGCATCAAAATACATAGGTTAGGGATTGAGGTTAGGAATTGCTGTTTCAAAAAACAAAGATTAGGGACAATTTCCCTTTTATTATTGGAGAAAGTGTGAGACACATATAAGCAACGAGGTGGAGTGGATGGGACAAAATGAACTTATAGAGGACAATTGGCATTCATACAATTGGTGTTTCAGCTCCTTCCAAAATCAAAGAGCAATCTAGTGGAATATCTTTTGTAAGATGGTTGCTAAAAGTAACTCCAAATACTACAAGTTTTATCCAAAACCTACTACAAGTTTTTGGCTTCTTAGGAAAATATGAGAACAGTAAGGCAGTTCTTAATCCCAATTCTGGTCGAGTTCTTCTTCCCACGCTAAAACATGATTCAGCTTCAATGCTGCACTATATCTTGAAACTCTTTAAGTAATCTTGTAAATTAGACTAATAAAGTGGAGAGGTAATCAATTTTTCGTAGTCAAAACACAAAAAAATGGTAAGATGTGTAAAAACGTACCATTACCATTGTAGTAATAATTGAATTCCAGAAAAACAATAAAAACTTCAAAATCTTTAAACTTGGAGGAGCAATCACATTTGAAATGAATCTTCATCCATTCACAGCTATTAATGGGAAGCTAGATGAAAACTATTGTGCTGATTTCTTGTTTGTATTCAGTTGTCATCATTGGTAAATACATTTTAGAGAAGATAAGAGATGCATCATTTATTACTACAAAATTTTACTTTAACAACGAAATTTTGATCTTGTAAGTCTCTCGACGATCATTTTTCGACGAAACACTATAAAAATAACTTTCTACGACAAAAACTTGCATGGTTAAAAGTAAAATTTCTTGTAGTAAATTTATAGTTGAATTGCAAACTTGTTTTTGGCTCAAATTTAAAGAAAGAACTTTGACCGTTCGGTTCTAATTTTCCTAGCAAGATCCTAGACATGAAAAATCTCAAAAATCTGATTTTAATTCTGATTCAAGAGATTTTCATCTCAAAAATCTCAAAGTAATGAAAGGAAATAAACCACATAATAAACCCCAATTACTAGCTTCATTTAAGAAATCAAACAATTCAATTAATACATATGAGAAAATTGAAAATCAAGAAGAAGATGTTAGTAGAAAAATCTGGTACAAAGGATGCGAGAGGAGAGGCGAGAAGAAGAGAACCCTTTGGTACAAAGGAAAGAGGCGAACAAGCTCATAAATGATAAAACTCGGACTAAGTTTCTATAAATAAGTAAAAAAAAAATCTTATTTACTTACTTTGAAAATAACTCTTAATCTATTATAAAAATAAGTAATTTTATTTACTTACAAGTAAAAGAAATATCATATTAATACATATTTGTAGACGATGATCCACAACAAGGACACTCCACAAGCTTTCTTTTATGACAGCTTCTGTCAGCCACATAATTTTAGGGATAAGATTGCTTCCAGCATTACAATGTTATAAACTGTTCCTAGGCATGCAGATTCCAGTGGACAAAACAAAAATTAATGCTGGGAAATCAATTTGAACATAATTTGATTGGCAACTAAAAGTTGGATAACAAAAGCACAAGTCCATATCTCCATCATGTTCTGCCATTCTACGTGAACACCTAAAAGAAACTAGAATAGGCAATGTTATGAATTAACGATCTAATCCCTAATTCCGAAAACAATAATAACACACATGAAGCCGTTATAGCGAGAAATTTTCGTGCACTTGGGAGGCAGTGACCCAGAAGAGGCATTCCTTCTTCTCGATGTTGAGCAGGACACTTTTATCTAGCTTTAGAGACCGAATGCTCATCATTCTTGACTTCTAAACTTTTTTACATCGAAGGATGAGGAACCGGATTATCCTGCTTTATGCCTGTCATAAGAAAACCGGCTCCCCCTAGACACATTTATACAGAGTAGGTAACTAAGGAAACCTAATGCTGATACATGAATGCCCTGTAATTAGAAATAAAAATTAACTGGTTGAGGGATAAGCATTATGCTCCACAAAGTCCATCATATTAAGTTGCATTTGGTTCTTGTGCAGATTTTCCAGTTGTAACTGCTCAAGAGGTACCAATTACTAGGAAACCCATTCACACAACTTGCCAAACTGTTCACAAATTAGCATTCATTGAACATCACAAGGTGCTGCAAATCAATGCCAGACAAGATGACCATACGGATTAATGCAGGGCTATAAACCGTCTCCAGAAATCAACAAACAGATGAACAATTTGTAACGGGAAATGCTCAAAATTTCGAATTCCTATTAGCAAAACACATTAATACAAGTTACAAAAAAATGGCATTCTTTTGACCACTTATAACACAGATTTCAAAAGGAAGACAGATTGTGGAAAAAAAATCTCAATACTGTATTGGTAGAGTATCCTTAATCTAATAGAATAATGTTTTAAATATCACTTCTTGTGGTGGCTACCGTGTAACGATTTTTGGGATCCCTCAAAAAGATCTAAGAGGTGGTCTTCTAAATCATCAGCCGTATATTTAATGTGCTTTTCGCTAATATGGTTGATGTGTCTTCCAACAAAAGTCCGATAAGCCTGGATTACCTTGAGTGATGTTGAAATACGAAGATCGTCTCGAAGCTGGCTATCCGGGATGGACCATCCCGTCTGGTTCTTGTAAACCTCCTCGAACGCAAGATAAAAACTCTGCAGTCTTTCCTTGAGAATAGTCCTCGAAATTGAATTTGAACCAGGATTTTGGATCCCTTCATCCTTGAGCAAGGAAAGGATCGAGCTCCAAGTAGCTCTCTCGTAATTCATTGCATGCTGTTGAAATTTCCAATTGTGCTTCCTGATCCATCCATCACCTAGTACTGTTCTGAGTTTCAACCTTTCACCTTTTCAGCCATGTAATGTTTGTTGTTCATCAAGAAAAGGTGCTGTAGGGCATCATCTTTGTATAATTTAGATTTGTCATTGAGGTTGCATTCAAGAATCGCACTGAGGGATTGGAAGTGTCGAGCCATTGGAGAAACCAAGGAGCTTCCTTCAATATTCTCCTCTTCACCAACTGGACTCATGTCGGGGAAACTGAAGCGGATCCTCTCTCTCGTGGTCCTTCAAGATCACATCAAGGGTCTCCGATAGTCAGCAAGAGTCTTGATGTAATTCATAACATACCTAGTGAGATGATGGACCCTACCACCTGGGAAAGGGTTGGTTGATACGTTAGAGGCAACGGCATTCTCAAATTCGAGAAAAGTTGCTTTTGCACAATCACCCAATCTCCTTAAGATGTCTTGGCATTCAATTCTAACACAAGATCCCATGTCGTCCGGAGTATAAAGAATCAATATCGGGAATAAGATCTGCAAGCACCTCATACATGTCAAGAATTCGAAGCAACTTTTCTGGTTGATGGGGGCCAATGGCTATGGCTTCACCAAAATTCAGAAGTTGCAGAATTGCAGTTTTTGACGACTCAACAAAACACACTGAACTAACTGATTCAAGATCTCCAAAAATCTTATCGCTCAGCAATTTCTCACTGGCAAGGTATACCCGCACAAAAATCTTCATAGCCCGTATCCATCTCCTGATTTTGGAGTTCAATGTACTCCACTCCATCTTGAGCACGTCCTCAATACTCACTTTCTCCACTTCAAGGATGTAAATGCAGTCATCCAAAGCATCTTTTTGGACACTAATAAATGCTTGAGAACATTCCCGACCATAATTAGAGTCAAACATCAAATTGGCAATACTTTTTAGGTCCGGAATCACATCTGGATGTACCAATTCGATGATGTATTCCTCCGAACCTCGGCTCATACTATCTCTTTGAACTACATCTTCAAGTGAATCATCCCCAGACGAGATTACGGACCCCGCCTCCATAATATCCTCTTCATTCGATCGAAAAGACATATGCTCCAGTTCAAAAGGCTGCCTATTCTGAACAAGCAAGTGCCTGAACTCCTCTTCAAGCCTAGCCATAGCCATCTGAAGAACATCATGAGCCCTACGCAGAAGTCCCGTGTCTTCACTACCGTTATTTAGGCTCAAACTCTCCAAATTCTCAGTCAACTTTCGAGCTTCATCCACAGCCTTCAAATACTCATAAGCTTCTTCCGGGCCACACTCCCATATAATTGACTGATCCCTCTCCCAATTCAAAACCTTATCCTGTATCAAATCAAGCTGCTGCTCAATCTCATTAAGTCCCTCATTTTCTTTAACTCCCTCATCTTTGTGATCGTTTTCTCTAATTATATCACACAACTGCATGCCTAGATTCGCCAAGATTTTCTTAGCATCATTTGTCAAATTCTTGTTCGTTTCAAGAGCTTTCACGATGTTCTTCGCAGCAGCAATCAGTTCTTCTTCTGTTTCCATCTCTGGGATGGTAGGTTTACAGTCTCCCATATCATCCAACATTTACAAAATCAAGAAATCTCACAAATCCAAGTACAAGTTTTGAAATTATTAGAATAAATCTCACACCCCTTTTTTTTCAATCAAACAAAATTTAAGATATCCACCCACACAACTAATCAAATGCAACCAATAAAGAAACCCTAAAATAAACCCAACAATTTTGTAAGAACTAAGAGAGCAAAATAAATTAAATATGGGCAAGCAACATAAAGATCTTTACAGGAAAGAAGCACATAAATATATTACAAGTATATTTTCAAGTTGCCGCAAAAATCAAGGAAAATATTCAAATCTTGCTAAACCCAGAACAAAATTCATTAATCTTGAATAAAAAAAACGCAGAAACACACACTAATATGTATCTTAAACAGCTGTTGGAAGAGAACAGTGGAAACTATGACCAACCCTCATGACGCAAATCTGAGAAGTTGTACTTATTGGAGCTTTTAAGCTAAAAC
The DNA here is from genome assembly GCA_023638005.1 of Forsythia suspensa. Classification (NCBI taxonomy): domain Eukaryota; kingdom Viridiplantae; phylum Streptophyta; class Magnoliopsida; order Lamiales; family Oleaceae; genus Forsythia; species Forsythia suspensa. Next base: position 183,893 of record JALRMA010000416.1, on the reverse strand, counting down.
CTGTGCAAATGGCCGATCTCCAAGACTTTTTATTCTTGATTTCTCTGAACTCTGAAGCAAAAGCCTAAATCTTTGTGGGTTTAAATATTATAATTTCTTGGAACTGTTGAGTTTTATTTTTGACCCCTCTGTCTTCGAGGAAAATACTTGAAAAACAGTCAATTCAATTGTGCCCAATACATATATTTTTTTTAATCTTCTTGGCAAAAAATTACCCCCCATTAACAAAAAGTGGATGCTACATGAATCTTTTGATTATTCTAGTGCATGTTTGAGAGTGTGGTGAAATTATTTTTTAAGTATTTATAAATTATAAGTCATATAGATTATATATATAATAAATAAGTTAGTGATAAATTATAGATAATACAAAATATATAAATAAAAAATATATTTGACCAATTTAACTAATTTAATTATAATTTAAACTTGACTAAACAAGCTATTATGCTTTACAGTTACTGAGTTAATAAACCATTGCAAAGGATGAATCAACAATCATAACCATATGCTAAATTAAGTTTTTATATTTAATGAATTATGAATCCATTATATCAATCTATATTTACTAAAATATTGATATAATTTAATCTTTTATGATTAATCAGATCACTTTGATTGCTATCTCTTTTGTTATTTCCGGCTCTTGCTTGTTTTTAAAGTTCGATAAGCAAATCATTTCCATGGCAATGGTGTGGAGATGTACGATATCTTTACTTGTCAATTTCATAACACATTTTCTTCGATTCTTTTCTATCTTTTTCTTATAACATAAGTCGGATGATAATTTCTACCCATGACGTTCGATTTCTTTGCTTCTATTTATTCTCTATATGTGTTTTTCTTTTATTTTTGTGGATAAAAACTTAACTATGTATTAGAAAGAACAATGTCACTCTTAAAACTCGTAGATTGGATGATTAAAATGATGATGGTCGAATACCTTAAAAAATGTAATCTTCTTTAGACGTCAGTTAATTTTCAACTGAATTGACATAATTTTTACATTTTCCTCTAAGGGTGTGTTTGATTGTAAGCTATTTTTTATGGAAAAAGTTTTTTTTTTTTCCACCTATTTTCCAACTGATACGTTTGGTAAATTACGTTTTTCATGGAAAAGCTTTTTTCCACCCATTTTTCAACTTCACATTTGATTGATAGTCTTTTTTTTTTTTTAGGTATAACATTTTTTCATTTCTACATAAATGACTATATTTTCTTTGAAAATAAGGAAAACGCTTTCTTAAGGGAGGATGTTTTATTTTTCGGGTAAAATTTATCTTTTATTTTAAATTGATATTTTTCAATTAATAATTTCTTAGTAATTCAATTTCCTAAAATTTATTTTCTCTCTACTTAAATTCAATACTTGCAATCAAACAAACGCACCATAAGGATAAGCCAACAATAATATTCAAATGCAAGGACTACTGATAAAGCAACATAGGAGGAACTATCTTATGAAACAAATATTGTGTCAATGGTGGACTGGTCAAAGAGCAATGCCATACCATTGCGTGGCAATTCTTAATCCCAAAATAAGCAGTTTAGTGCCAAATAAGGGAAGAATTTTCTTTTTGACGGTTGAGGCCATTGATTTTTCAAATCAATCTACGGGAGCTTTTGAATTGCACGGAAGTCTTAGCATTTGCATAGGTACGTGTCCCCATTTAATTCCCATTACCAAAGTTTGATCCCGATATAATCAATAGTTATTGACGCAAAATGATAAGCTATTTTTAGTGCACACATTTAAGATATCTTTTGTTTCTAGAATAGAAGAAGAGAAATACAACAATACTATTTATAATTGCTTGTTACAAGTAGTCGTTTTACGTGACATTACTCAATTATTTATAGTTGTTGACTATTAATAACATTTCTCAACTGTAGTAAATAATTCATCTAATTGAATAATGCCATGTAGGATGACTATTGGTAATTAATGCGACTATAAATTTCATTATTCTTTTCGATTAGTGTTTTAAAATTATTTGTAAGAGAACTTTCTTTTTAGACGAGCTTTTATTTTTATTTGGCGTGAAAATGCCGGTTATTACGCACACTATGATGTCAAATTTTAATTAACTCATGAGTGCATTTAATCTAGTGGAATATAGATAGTAAAACGAGTCGATCCCACGTAGACCGCGCTATGAGGAAGGTATAATTTAATCCAAGTTAACATTATTATTCTGCGCTAGTGAGTCGAAAAGAGTTTTGTTGAAATTATTTAATTTAAAGAATAACTAATTATGCAAAAATAATGAGATTGAATAATCAAGAAGTGTAAAACACCAAGGTTTCGGAATCCACCATTGTCTAACTTAGCAATCATCTAATCATTCATTAATTTCCAAAGAAAACACATACGACAAACACGAAATCAATCTATTGTCGTCCCTAAAGATTTATCAATTAAGTCCAAAAGAAAAAATCAAATATAGGCTCCCCTTATGCTTCAAACATAAATTACCTAAGTATTTTTCATATCAAATTCCATTGAAAGAAGACAAAGAATCAAAGATTACCTAAGCATTCTATGTATCCCAATAAGAATAAAAGAAGATGAAAAATCAAAAGAAATTAATAGAATCTATTTAAGCATCAAGCATGGATTAATTAAACCAATATCTAACTATAAAAATACATGATATTTAAGATGAAAGAAATTATGTTTAATTAATCTAGTTAAGAACGAACCATGAACGTTAAAGCCCTAAAAAGGAATTAAACGAATAATGAAATAATTACTTAATTAAAACAAGGTTTCATCGCTCTACCTTGGCTAAAGAAAATTAGAAGAACATAATTAAATTAAAATACACGAATTGATAGAACCCGGCATGGATTGAAGGAGAAGAAATCTTCAAAAACTCTTGATTGTCGGTCGGTTGTCTTCTCTTGTTTTCTTCCGCCTTCCCTTCATTCGGCTCCCAAAAATCCTCCTTTTTTTGTTATGAGAATATATCTCATATTTATACTACCCTAATTGTGCCCCAAAATATCTCCAAAGAATACAAAATTCGTGGGTCAAACATTACCTATTGAAATTAGGGCTAAAAAGGAAAGAAAATAAAATTAAAACGCAGACAAAAAAGACCGGGCGATCGCCTGCTTTCTTTCCCCGGCGATCGCCTGTGTTGGTGATTTGGCTTCCGCTTGTGCCTCGATTCTTTGGGCGTCGCTTCAAAGATTAAGCCGAAGCGATCGCCCGACTTTGTTGCTTTTAAAGATTTGCACTTTGGTCCTTTAACTTCTGTCTTCGCCATTTCGGTCCTCCAACTTTTATAACATCAACTTTGGTCCTTCAACTTCACATCATCTCCGTTTAGTCCCTCAACTTTGCATCATCTCCGGTTTAGTCCCTCAACTTTGGGTTGAGTGCAATTGAGTCCTTGAACTTATGAGATATCTTCTAAATCGTTGCTCTTTTTGCCCAAACTTCTCCAATTGTTCACCAACAAGTCCAAAACTGAAATAAAACAATAATAAACTAGATTAAGTAGAAAAGCAACTATTTGACGACATAAATGATTAATTAAAAGGCCAAAATAAGTGCATAAACGCACTTATCACACTATTAAACATATAGATAATAAATTTTATTGTCGAATTAAATAGAATAATTACAATTTGATTTTTTAGTTTTAAAAGAAATTACTTATCATCAAAAAGCCAAAATTAAAAATAAAATACATATAATATAAATTTAAGTGCAAGAATTTTGATAAGAATGGAGAACGTCTTTTCTTAATTGGGATATGTGTGGAATTTTTATTTTATTATCTAGAAATGTAAAGGAAAATGTTGTAATTTTTAAAAATTCACTAAAGTAGGAAAATGATTTTCGCCACATTAGGTTAACTTCTTCTGAAAACTCTTTTAGTTAAACAAATCACTTTCAAAAAATTATTTAGACATACACAATAACACTTACTTAAACTCCAAAGCCACAATTGATTTTTCAAAAGCCATGCAAATCAAGACCTTAGTACTCTGGTTCTGGTACTTGTCAAGTAATTTGATTGTGTCAAGTAATTTGATTGTGTTATTTGAAGTTATTGCACAAATAAATAAATTGAGTTGTGCGATATCAATAAAAGTCAAAATCAAATGTATTGTTCAACTATAAGAAAGCAACATTGCACATAGAGGTTTGATTAGGCCGGCAACTATGAAGTAATGTGGCTCGTCTCTTCTCAAATCGCCAAAATTTATACTCGGTATACATCTCAAGACACGAGTTTATTCAACGCAAAACCAATAATAAAGTATAATCAATGACGGATGCTGGGGACAATCCTGGGCTGTAGTCCTGGGCTGCCCAAGCCCAGATCCAAAGGCCCAATGTAAATTTAAAAAAAAAAATTATTAGTTTAGTTCAGTTCAAATTGTTAATTCATTTTTTCTGGGTCAATTAAATACCCACATGGCCCAAATTAGGATCATTGCATATAACACTATTAAAGAGTTTAAATATTTAGTGCATCGACAAAGCATAGCTTAGTTTTAGATAAAATAGATATAGATTATATTATAAAATAATTTTGTGCATCAACTACATAATAATTTTTGTTGAGAGAGATCTTGTTAATAAATAGATATAGATTATGTTAAAAAGAATCAGATCAGAAAAGATCGTTTGAACAACAACTTTTTAGCTAGTTTTAGATCTTGAATATTTTGGTGTAATCATTTCTTATAAGTTTTTTAAACATTACGACTTTTAAAATAAATTAGATTCTCATAAAAATAGGCTAAGTAGTTGTGGTTTTTTTAAAAAATAAAAAATAAAAAATCGGGGCGATCGCCCCTAACCCATGTGGAGGGTTCCCTCCCCAACCCACTCCTTTGTCATTACCCTGCTCCACCCCGAGTATAACAATTGGTTGGGTGTCTTTTCAACCTTGTTCGCTTTCTTATTGTTAAAGCATTTTCTTTGTGCACAAAGTTAAGAAAGGTTAGGATCAATAATGTTACTCCCTATTTCTCGTGCCTTTGCTTTGTTCCGTTGTCATCTCTAAAAGCATATAAGGTTCATAGAACGTTCTACAAGCCTTTTGTTATTCCCTTTCCCTTTTCCTAAACGAGCCACTTTTCGGCGTACTCTACAACTTTGGGTCCTTCTTTTGGGAATTTAATCTGACTTTCTGACCTGATTGTCGTCTAAAATTATGATCGGATAAAATATGTTGGTGAAATTTAATGAATTAATTCATATCATTTTTTGTTATGCTTGTTTGTTATGTGAGATTAAAAAAAATTATAAGTACTTTGTAGATGGATTTCTCCTACGTAATAACGAAGCACAAGAGGTTTGCGGTTACAATCGCGCAAATAAGTTCTTTTGGATATATTGATCTCGTATTGAAGAATATTGATAATGAACATAAAATTGCATTCAATTAAACTCGCTTTGCATATTTATGAATGTTGCAGGATACATGGTTTAAAATGGTGGACGGAGTCGTGCTTTGAGGTGTGCCTTAGTCTGAGGTGCAGTCATAGTGCCTTGGAGTACTAATTGTGGTATTTTTTTAGGTTCAGGTGCTTTATTTTGTGAGGCGTACGCCTCACGATTCATTACCTCACAGACATGAGGCATGCTGCGTCACATTTCACTAAAAATTGGTTATTTTTTTAAAAAAATTTAATTGGGCTTTTAATTGATCCCTTTTTCTAAACTTAAACAAAAGTCAAAAGTTTCGACAAAAAATATAAAATATAAAAGTGATAATTTTGCTACACACTTGATTTTCTATTAAAATTCCACAATTACTTTTTAATATTTTAAACTCCAAAAATAACAAATGTAACAAATATAACACACATTTTTTATAAAAATATAACAAACGTAATAAATGTAACAAGTGTTACAAAAATAAAAACAGTATTTTTAGAATAAAAAAGTTAGATAGTATTTTCTAAATTATTTTAAATTTTGTGGTTAATAGTAAAACTATCTCAATATAAAAATAAACACTTGGGCCCTCTTTACAAATTAAAAACACCAAAATATCCATCATCACCCACGTCAACTAGGCATCCTATTTGCAATTAGTGGATGAGGAAGAGTATTAGATAAAAATTGCCAATGAAGAAGAAGAATATAGACAAAAGAATTAGATATGATGATTCTATGTAAGATGTTACTAATAATGCAGAGCACAACCTTCTAAATTTTGTTTGTTTAAGCTTTTTTCATTGCAAAAGAGTAAAATTGTCGACAAATAGATCATATTTTTAATAATCTACTTAAATAAGAAATTTTAATTGAAGTTCTGCTCTTTATTGGTGAAATAGACTATTTTTATTTTTATTTACATTTTTTTGACTACTTTTTAGCTAAATCTCACCTTACAAACAAAAACCACCTCATTACCTATTTCTGCCTTTTTAAACATTGGCAGGATAAGCGACAACAATATACTGAGAAATTGGTACATGAATTGATCATCTTTGAAAGGCCGAGTGCACTAAGAATTTTGAAGCATGGCTTAAGTTCCATACATGGTTAGCACGATTTGGAATGCAGGAGTATGCATTAATAACTTGGTTGAATTGTTATGGTGGGCCCATGAATCTTGAATGAAAAAATTGTTGGCCAAAAATTGATTGAGACAGAAGTACTTCAACAATGATGAGAATGTCTTTATGTTCGAATTGGAGACCGCATTTATCAAGTGCACTGTCATCATGACAAGTTCAAATTCAAATTGTGATTGGCATTGTTTATTGACACTTGAATTCCATACATGTATTCTATATTGATTCTAAACACAAGTGTGAAACGTGTGTTGAGACAAAATTGACAAGGTCATCATTTCAAACTATTGAAAGAAGAACTGAACCACTTGATCTAATTCACAATGACGTATGTGATTTAAAATATGTACAAACAAAGGGTGGCAACAAGTACTTCATTACTTTTGTTGATAATAGCATAAAATATTATTATGTGTATCTACTTAAAAGTAAGGACGAAGCTATAGAAAAATTTGTTTTTTATAAGAATGAAGTTGAGAATCAACTAAACAAGAAAATTAAGGTGTTGAGAAGTGACCGAGTTGGTGAATATGAATCACCATTTGCTGAATTATGTGCATAAAGCGGAATCACATATGAAATCACATCACCTTATTCACCTCAACAAAATAGTATTGCTAAACAAAAAAACCGTACCTTAAAAGAAATGATGAATACAATGCTATTAAGTTTTGGGTTACCTCAAAACATGTGGAAGAGAAATTGTATTATCACTAATTATCTTTTAAATAAAGTGCCCGAAAGAAAGAAGAGAAGTCCTCAGATGAGTTATGAAAAGGAAGGAAGCCTTCCTATAAATACTTGTGAGTGTAGGGGTTTCTTGCCAAAGTAGTCGCACTCTACACCGAAAAAGGTGAAGATAGGTAAAAAAACCTGTTGATTGCATTTTTATTGGCTATGCTCATAACAAGAGTGCTTATCGATTTCTTGTGCATGAATCTAAAATCTCGAACATACACAAAAATACGATAGTGGAATCGAGAAATACTTCATTTTTGAACATATATTCTCAGACAGATCCAAAGAGGAAGCAAGCTCCTCTAAACGGACATATGAAACAAATGTACCTAGAACAAGAAGAAGAAAGTGAGGTTGAACCAAGACGTAGCAAAAGAACTATAATCGAAAAAAAAAAAAAATTGGTCCAAATTTTTTGACTTATATGCGCTTTAACGTTTTCATATGACTTCTGGAATAATAGAGATTCCTTCATCATTGATCATGGTCGATTTGATTAAATTTAAAAAATGAATTCCAAGAAAAAGTTCTTCAGAAAGATTCTTAATCATGATCAAAGGTGTTTGTAAACAAAGACGTTTGTTACAAATGACACAATTTGAAAGTTTTCACTTAAATTTCACACCGGAGCCATTAGCCACAATAAGATTTTGAGAGGTTTTTTCAAAATGGTAACGATCAATCATTCTCTAATACAATTTAAATCTGTCCCACTATCTACTAGACCAGTAATTTGAAGGGTAAAATAATTATCAATTACCAAAGTAATCTTTTTCCATCCCTTGTATTAAGATTCTTTGAATGTATCCAAGAATACGCCAATCCATTGAGTTAATTTTGTTCTCCATTTCAAACTTGGCCTTTGCTTATTTGAAATGTTTGATGAACTAAGCTCTATGGTGCGACGAGCATTTCATGAAGCAAAAGTACGAGTTCACAAGTCTTCAACATATTTTAATGTTGAGATGTTAAGAAACTCACATTTTAACAGTTGAAAAATGAATCTCAGTCATTCATATAGACTGGTCTCACATGTTATATTTTAATACGTGAATCTTTAAATATTTATGTGATTAAATCGATATAAATCTCTTTATATTGGTTAGAAAAATAGTTTAATTTTTAATATGACATGAACTTCATAATCACTATAATCATCTCCAACCAAAAATATGGAAAGAGTCGTATATGAAAATGCACCAAACTAGGAGGACTCGAAACCATCATTTTGTTAACAAATTTCACAAAAAATTATTATTAAATTGTGAAAATCGAATTTTTTCTATTGTGATTAAATTTCTGGTCAAAAGTGAACGTAAAATTACTTAATTAGAATGAAAACAGAAGGCAATTCAACAAAAAATTATCTAAAGAATTCAATTTACAAAATAAAAATTCTTAAATCAAATTTTATTTATTGCACGTAATATAACATTAAATTAACAATTTGGATTCACACTTTAAATGGGTATTATAAGGTGTCTGAATTTTTGTTAGTTTTGGAAAATATATTAACCAATGGCAGTCAAGCAATTCTTTTAAGAAAATAAGAATTAAAAAAAAAAAAAAGTGATTGTCATGACGAAAAATATGACGGTCTCATCCATGGAGAGTTAATGTATGCACCCAAAAGTTTGAGGATCAAAATGCCATAGAAAATGAATTGGAGCTCGTGTACTTTCATTTGGAAAAATTGAGGACTGATATTATAAATTTTTCAAAATCATAGGGTCCCTACAAAATTAGGTAACCATGCATAGTATTTGTTAAACTTACAAATATTCACAAAAAAAAAAAGTTAATCTAAAAATTATATATGTTTGTATATATAATAATTTAGAAATAAATTTTCTTTCAAGCATAATTATGGAGGAAAAAAATTGAGAGGGTAAAGAGAAAAAAAAAAAAAAAAGAAAGAAAGAAAGAAAGAAAGAAAGAAAGAAAAAGACAGAGACAATGAAATTCGGACAACAACGTGTTTCTCAAAGAACAACCCGCCCACTGTTCCTGTCTCTCTATCTCTCTCTCACACGCACATGTTTACTCTCTCTAGACTAGACTCTGTTCACGAGTAAAAGGCAAAGAAAACCCCAAAATTAGGATTAGGGTTAGGGTTTTCCCACACTCTGTTTTTAACTTGAGAGAGAGAGAGAGAGAGAGTGTGTGACAAAGAGGGCCCATAATTTTTCTTGGCTTTTTGAGAATTCTTTTGGGATTTTTGATTAATGGGTCGTCTTTCTTTTCTGATAAAATGGCATCATCTTCACAAGCCGTTGAAGTTCTTGATTTTGCTCTGGGTCTTGTTTCCAGCTGAAAGCGACGTTGTTTCGGGCTCTGACTCGGATAAATCTGCTCTCTTGGAGTTGAAGGATTCAATTTCGGACCCTTATGGTGTGCTGACCAGCTGGAATTTGAATAACTCGGATCACTGCTCGTGGACTGGAGTTTTGTGCGATTTTGGCTATCGGGTTGTGGCATTGAATATTACAGGTGAAGGTAATTCTTTATCTTGTGCTAGAATTGCTCAATTTCCACTCTATGGGTTTGGAATTAGAAGGCCTTGTTTGGTTAGCAATGTTAAAGTTAAAATATTGGGTAACTTATCTCCTTCTATCACGAAACTTACTGAACTTAAGGTCTTATCGATGCCCTTCAATGAATTGAGTGGTGATATTCCTGTGGAAATATGGGGTATGGAAAAGCTTGAAGTTCTTGATCTCGAAGGGAATTTAATTTCTGGGTCTTTGCCGTCTCAGTTTATGGGGTTGAAAATTTTGAAAGTTCTTAACTTGGGGTTCAATGAGATTTTCGGGAAATGCCAAGTTCATTGTTGAATTTTATGGGTCTACAGATCTTGAATTTAGCTGGAAATCAAGTGAATGGGTCTATTCCAAGTTTTATTGGTGAGTTTAGAGACTTGAGGGGGCTTTACTTGTCATTTAATCGGCTTGGTGGATCGATACCTACTGACATTGGGGATAATTGTGGGAAGCTTGAGCATCTGGAGCTGGCAGGAATTTCTTCACTGGAGGGATCCCGAAAAGTCTTGGAAAATGTAGAGGGCTGAAGACACTTCTGCTGTTCTCAAATGTGTTAGAGGATGTGATTCCTGGTGAACTTGGTCAGCTGAATCAGCTTGAAGCGTTAGATGTGTCTAGGAACAATTTTGGTGGTGCTATACCATCTGAACTTGGCAACTGTACAAAGTTATCTGTCCTTGTGTTGTCAAATTTGTGGGATCCTCTTCCCAACATTTCTAGTTTTAGAGGTGATATCTCGATTGAAAAGTTGGCACTTATTGCTGATGAGTATAATTTCTCTGAAGGCACGATTCCGGCAGAAATTACTAGTCTTTCAAGCTTGAGGATGGTGTGGGCCCCTCGAGCAACTCTTGAAGGAAAGTTGCCTGATAGTTGGGATTCTTGTGACAACTTGGAGATGTTGAATTTGGCTCAAAACTATTACTCAGGGAAAGTCTCTGAGGGGTTTAGCAACTGCAAGAGACTGCAGTTTCTTAACTTGAGCTCAAACAGACTGAGTGGGGAGATTGTTGACAAAATTCCTGTTCCTTGTATGACTATGTTTGATGTTAGTGGAAATTTTCTATCCGGTTCAATCCCCAAATTTAGTTACAATGCTTGTGCTAATATCCCGTCCGTAAATAGGGATTTCTTGGAGCCACATGATCCATCATCTGTATACATCTCATATTTTGCATACAGAACTCAAGTTGACGCCTCTTTGCCATTTTTCAGGGATGATGCTAGTTTCGCTGTGTTCCATAATTTTGGCTCTAACAACCTTACGGGCACAGTTGATTGGATGCCAATTGCTCCCGAAAGATTAGGGGAGCAGACCGTTTATGCATTTCTTGCTGGTGGAAACAAGCTCACTGGATTATTCCCTGGAATTTTTTTCGAGAAGTGTGATCAGATGAGGGGGATGATGGTTAATGTCAGCAACAATCAATTATCTGGTCAAGTTCCAGCTGATATTGGCACGAGGTGCCAATCTTTGAAGCTCTTAGATGCCTCCAGTAATCAAATTACTGGGACTCTTCCTCCTAGTATTGGGGATTTGGTTTCACTTGTTGGTCTTAATTTGAGCTGGAACCCGTTGAAGGGTCCAATCCCGAGCAGTATTGGCCAGATGAAGGATCTTGAATGCCTTTCTTTGGCTGGAAATAACTTGACTGGATCCATTCCCACAAGCTTGGGGCAGCTATACTCTTTAAAACTGCTTGATCTGTCTTCTAATTCTCTCTCTGGTGAAATTCCTAAAGAACTTGCGAATTTAAGGAACTTGACCGTCCTCCTCCTCAACCATAATAAGCTATCTGGGCAGATTCCGTCTGGCTTAGCGAATGTGACCATGCTCTCAGCATTTAATGTGTCCTTCAATAATCTCTCTGGGCCACTGCCTTTGAATGGTAATTTGATGAAATGTAGCAGTGTCCTCGGGAACCCTTTTCTGCACTCCTGCTACGCATCCTCTCTGTCATCATCTGCAGATCAACAGGGAAGAATTGGGGATTCGCAAACTTACGCTTCTTCACCATCAACAACACCAACCCAAATAAGTAGGAATGGAGGTTTCCACTCAATTGAGATTGCATCCATTACATCTGCAGCAGCCATTGTGTCAGTTCTTCTTGCTCTTATTGTCCTCTTCTTTTACACTAGAAAGTGGAAGCCGAGGTCCAGAGTTAGTGGAACTGCTAAGAAAGAAGTAACAGTATTTACTGACATTGGGGTCCCATTAACATACGAAAATGTGGTGAATGCTACAGGAGTTTTAATGCAACCAACTGCATTGAAATGGAGGTTTTGGAGCAACGTGACAAAGCTGAGATTGCTCCAGGAGTACTTGTTGCAATAAAACGGCTTGCAATAGGACGTTTCCAGGGTGTTCAGCAGTTCGATGCAGAAATCAGAACCCTTGGGAGGCTTCACCATCCGAATCTGGTGACACTGATAGGATATCATGCAGTGAATCGGAGATGTTCCTTATATATAATTATTTACCAAGTGGTAATCTGGAAAAGTTTATCCAGGAGAGGTCCACAAGAGCTGTCGATTGGAGGGTACTTCACAAGATTGCTTTGGACATAGCCCGTGCGCTTGCCTACTTACACGATCAGTGTGTGCCACGCGTTCTTCATCGGGATGTGAAGCCTAGCAATATTTTGTTGGATGAGGATTACAACGCTTATTTATCTGATTTCGGACTGGCTAGGTTACTTGGGACTTCGGAAACTCATGCCACCACTGGCGTGGCTGGCACTTTTGGATATGTTGCTCCAGAATACGCAATGACTTGCCGTGTGTCCGATAAGGCTGATGTCTATAGTTATGGGGTTGTGTTGCTCGAGTTGATTTCAGACAAGAAAGCACTCGATCCCTCATTTTCTTCCTATGGAAACGGTTTCAATATTGTTGGGTGGGCATGCATGCTCTTGCGTCAAGGCCGTGCCAAGGAGTTCTTCACTTCCGGGTTGTGGGATGCAGGTCCACACGATGATTTGGTTGAAGTTTTACACCTGGCAGTTGTCTGTACTGTTGACTCTCTTTCAACCAGGCCAACAATGAAGCAGGTTGTAAGACGGCTAAAGCAACTCCAGCCCCCATCTTGTTAGATCACACGAGGAATTATTTTATTGACATAGTAATTCATAGAAAGGTAAGCCCAACAGAGATTTGCAACCTCTCACTTCCTTGCGTAAACTGCTCTCAAGTGTTTTCTTGTAGGTAAGGTCTAGCTGCTTGTATATATTTAGTGTAGCTTTCCCCATTTTTCAATGCCATATTTTGGATTAGGGAGTTCGCTGATGGTTCTCAAAATGCAAATACTTGTCTAGATTTGTATGCTTTTTTCTCATTGTATCTCATTTTCATTTTTTGTTGTTAATAAGAACATAGAATTGAGATATTCTGCGAAAAAATTTCCACCCAATTTGGCTGTCTCATACTGGATAGGTCGAGAGGTGTCTGTAATTTTGTTTTGTGCCATTTGCATTCGTTATTTTTAAACCTTCAGGTCGAGGCAGCAAATGCGCAACTTTTTCCTTTTGTGATTAAAAGATCTTGTATATATGTGCTTTCTCACCCTTGCACGTGCTAGTTCGTTGTCTTGTCCATGCAGAAACAATGATGCATTGCTGTAATTTCTGGAAATTAAGCTTATCATGCGAGGGCTATGACTGAACGTGGTTACAGAATGCTTGCAGGAAATGTAACCTTACTCTTGTTTAAAACTCTGAAGGCTGGACAGAGATGGAAAAATTCTTGCTTGAGTTCTACCAGAGTTTTGGTGGCCCAACCCCTCATCTTGGGCAGACGATAACCCTCCCGCCAAGAAGATTTCCATTTCAATACCTTTGGTTGAGTACTGTCTGTGCCCCCATCATACTCGTCAGGTCCCCAAGTTGTACGGCCTGTGGTACATGGAACACTGTAGGCAAAGAAAATCAACAAAACCAATGTCTTCGGTCAAAGGATTGGTTTGAAGACTGGGCATGGAACCTTTTTGTATGGCGCGAAGGGGCTCTATGTGATGGCAAGCAGTAACAAGGTGAGGTAGCTGCCTAGTTTTCAAGATTCAACACGGTTTTCTGAACCAGGAGTTTTCTGTTTTACCCAAGCTAGCTCAAGCAACAGATAAAAACCTTGATCAAGTGCCAGGGCATTTCACATACAATGCATCTAACGTGGAATATGTCTCTCTAAGGCCACGAGCCATACAACAGACGAACAGAGGTTTGACGGATGCAAATCTATATTAACTGCAAATTTAGGTCTCCACAGTACAACAGAATTTTAACTTTCCTTTTAATTTTGTTCAGTATGTACTGTACGGTTTAACAAAGAAACATGCCAACGCGAGGCAATTCAGATGCACGTTTACCTTACATTTCTGATGTAGAATTTGTGTACATGCACGTTTACCAACACTTCCAATGTAGAATTTGTGTACTGTGACTTGAAACGACAAAATACTATTGAGGGAATCAAATGAAGAAGTATCCAGCCTCGGAACAGAATCTTAATGCTATGAACTTGGAGTCCAGAACCAAAAATATGAATAATTTTTCTTCACATCTAATGTGGAAATTCCTACTGATAAAAACAGTAACACATAGGAGAGAACACCATTGAAGAGTGGCGTTCGTCACATGCTCTTGAAGCCCAGCTCGAGCACCCGTTTAGTAAGCGGGAGGTCTTGAGTTCGACTCTCAACAAGAGCACTACTTTTTTAGCTGTTCATCAATTTTTTCATTTTTTCGTTCCAGACAACTTGCAGGTCATTTTCAAAACTAGATAGAAAGAAAAATAAATAGAACATGGCCATTTGCCACTAAAAGCTTCTTGTTTCTCAAGTCCGCAAGACACTAGAAATTAAACCCTTCCATTAAGGAATGGCAGCAAAGGTACTAAAATAACGGAGAATGGTTAACGGTTATGTGCCTCAACGGATGTGCCACGTCGGCACCACCAGCGTGCTTTACAAATTCAGCTGGCGAAAGAAACATGCCATGACAAACACATACTATTTTCACCTCCTCTCCTTCTTGTATCGGTATAAGAATCCTTGATCTTTTTACCATTTGGCCCGTCACCCTTTGTGGAGACACATGGCATATCGAGCATGACATTCTTAAATATTTCTTTAGCTTCCTTCTCAGCAGCTCGGACGGGCTTGTGCTCAATCTGTGCTGGCAAAGATTGGACGCTGGAAGGGCTCTTTGCCTCAATGCTTTGTTTTACACCTGTAAATAGACATGATATGTAATGTTAGTACATGTATGACATGAAGAACCAAAAAAAAATTATTGTGCATTTGTTCCTGATAACTTAGACTCGTCCACGTTATCAATAAGAGAATAAGCGTTCCAATAAACAAGTCAAATGAGTACGACCGACCACTTTGTCAACTACTGTTATCCTTGAAAAATACTGCAACACGAGCAATTGCTAAAAAAAAAAAAAAAAAGTGTTGCTGCCCATCTCCTCGAGTGCAAGCACCACCAGACTTGCTCTTGGAGAGTGCAGTGTGGGGGATCATGTCCAAGATATCATGATTCGACAGAGTGAGAGAATGTATTCGATACCCAAATGTCCATGTATCATTGACCACAAACACGAAAGTTATCATCTCCCACGAGGATTTTCCTCGATGCATCTGGCACTTTATTCAACACCATGTAGCTTAATGTATGTTTTCACCGTTATAGATATACCCTCTTATCTGAAACAAACGAATTCTGAGCTGCACATAACAAAAAGCGCTCTTAAACCCCAAAGCAGAAAACCTCAAAAGAAGATCCTTTACCTTAACTTCATTTATGCATTAACGGGACGAGACAAAAACGTTTCAAGCATCGTAGAAGATAGTAACAGTTCTGTTATCCTTAAATCAATCACACACGTTAGAACTCATTCAATGTTAACATGATAACTAGGGTGAATCCATTTATTCCCATATGTTCAGTTGATTGCAAAATTTACTGAAAGATTCAAATAAACTAAATCTTGTTTAAGGTCGACTACAAGAATCCTTTTGCTCCACTCCGTTCAGTTCAGTTCAGTTCATTTCATTTCTAGATCTACCGAAAGATTTAAAGCAACTACGTCTACTTTATCCTTTCCTCTTCAGACTTGTTCTACCGAGATCTAGTCCCGCAAGTTCAATACAAAAACACATGAGAATCAGATATGCCATAACAATCAAGAAGCAATAAGCAAAACTGCCCAGAAAAAAAGGCAAAAGATTAAGCCAAATATACCTTCAGAGCGTTGACTCTTAAAATCAGAAATTCCTGAAAACCACTTCCCTGTGATCCAATTGATCCCTGTGATGAAGGCATCTGATTCCCATTTGCATTAATACTCCCATTAACATTAATTCTTCCATGAAATTCATAATTTTTGTTATTATTTTCACAAGAATTTTCCTCCAAATCAACCTTATCTTTCACCACTCGTCCATTCTTCAACTTCTCCATTCTCTTCCTTTTTGCATCCATTCGCCTCATTGACTGCAACTCCTTCCTCCTCCTCAGCTCCTCCTCCGCCTCGACCGGAAGCGAACACGTCCTCATCAAGTCAACCGCCAGCCCCACCGCTTGCCGCCCACCCTCGTTACCAGCACCCACCGAGAAAACCAAATTTGAAATTGAAGAAGAACGTTTCAGTTTTTTTTCGCTGCCGTGTTTGGGTCCACACCAAATCTTCCATTCAGAGATAGCCCCAAACTCAACTCTATTTCTTCATTGTCATCCTCCTCCTCCTCTTCATTTCTGAAACGTTTTCCGTTCATGAATTTATGCAACATATCCCTTGAAAACCCATTCATTTGCATGGAAAGATCACTTTTTCTCTATTTTCTTTCGCTTCCGCCATCATTCATACATAAGCCAAAAAAAAAAAACCAGATAGAACAAAAATGAAAAGGAAAACTTTCCTATGAACTGATATTCTTGTGGGTTCTTTTTCCCATGAAAACACGATTCAGAAAAAGAAAAATAAAATAGAATTGGGCTGAGTTTCAAGAATTTATCTTTTGCAATACAAAAATATTTGCAGTCTCTACAAGAACCAGCCCCCAGGGAATGAAAAAATTGCCCGCAGAATAGAAAAAGCCATAAGAGGTGAAAGGAAAAGGAGAAGTAAAATGAAGAGGATAGCTGGGGTAGAAAGAGGGAGTTTTAATTTCAATGGCTGATAGTGAATTACAAAAATATCCCTGACGTAAATGCCTTGAAAAAGTGAAACTGTGAAACGTGGTCGTGCCAACCAGGTTTCGAGGACGTCTGATAAAACAGGCGTCTAGGATTTGGTGAGTTAACGACACGTGTCGATTTTGGGGGCTAGATAATATGACACGTTTCGATGAACGTATCGGCCTCGTAGTGCCGCGACGTTGTAGTTTCTCTCTAAAAGTGATATAATTGCTTCTAGCTGTCTGAGAGGCGTGGATGGCTCTCAGATCGACACGTGGGTAGAAAGTTTGATACGCGAGCTGTAATGTACTTGCGAAGACACGACGACGCGTGTTGCGAGTCTCAAACTTCGTAGATTTTAGCGAAATTGGCGCAAATGGTCCTTAACTTTTTATTTTTGATAGACTGATCTCTAACCTATCTATTTAAGTGTGCAATTAGTCCTTATTTGATTAAAAAATCAAAATACCTTTAATTTTAATTTTAAAAATTGTAATTTTATTTTTAACCTTTTGCAAAATATGCAAATAAATCTGATACATTTATTAAACAATATTTAATTTAGCATATTAATTATATCACTATAATCGTATCAATTAAATTTTCATAAGAGAAAAATATAAAATTATTGCACTTTAAGTATATGTAATTGTTATGTGATGTAAAAATTTGAATAAGAATTAAGTTAAATAAATAACAAAATGGGATATATAATTTTATGACATTGAGCCAATCTTAGTATTTTTTTTTTTAACATAAAAATACTAACAAAAATCAATTTACACATTTTGTGTTCTTTATTTTGAACGATAATAAAACGATAAATTAAAATACAAAGAATACAATTTGAGCTCTAATATTTGTAGTTAATAAACGAATAACTCAATGAAATAATAATATTTGAGTATCGAGTTTGTGACAGTGTTATTTTTCTTTTCATGTTCTAATGATAAAATTAAAGTTTAAATTTTAATGATTACTTAATAATAATAAAATAATTTTAATTAACACGTATGTTAATATTTATGAGCTTAAATTTTAGCTATTTTATAATAGTACGTAAAATATATAAAATAATTTAGTATATTATCAATTTGTTAATTTCATAATTTTTTTTATAAAAAATAAAAGTATGGGACCCATTTGTACTTTTTACAAAGGTTAGAAATCCAATTGAAAATATTTCTAAATAAAAATAAAGGTATACTTATCTTTTTTTTAATCAAATAAGGATGAATCACAAGAACAAAACATATAAATTTGTAGACCGATGCACTAAAAAAACAAAGGTTATGGACCATTTGGACAATAAGGATAAAGATTAGGGACCATTTACGCCAATTTTCCTAGATTTTATATATGTTTCAACAAAATTAAGCAATTTTTTGTTTTTGATTTTGCTTAAAATTTTATTAAAAATTTAAGGGTAATTTGTACTTTTAGCCTCCAATCTTTGTAATTGGATACTAATCTACCCTAAACCAATTTTTATAACATTAGACATCCTAACTTTTACAGCTTTATTGCAAATCACGTCTTAATTGACATATTTTGACTGACTTGCTCTCATCTTTAAATAAACAAAAGTAGAAAAAACTAGCAACAAAAATAAAAATAAAATTACAAATGAAGTCACATAACTTTTAAAAAGCACAAAATAATTTAATCTTCCCCAAAAACCTACCCTCACCCCCATGGCCAAATAATTGCTTAAAGGGGTTTTCAAAAGCTGGGACGAACCAAACTTTGGGGTTGTCAATTTTACAATTGTTGGAGTCTTCAGAATCATTGCTAATCTGTCCAACTGTGAACTCTAACTCACCATTGATTAACCAAAAACTCTAGATTTCAATGCTTCAATCTGCTCTTTTATCTTGAATAGAAGAAATTTGTCGTTGGTTTATCAACTTTTTGATTTTGCTTTACTAAAAGTTGTGGAGTCTACTACTCAAAGTAGTATGTTCTTTTCTTTTCATGCCCGCTTGCCCCTTTATTATATATATATATATATATATATATATATATATATATATATATATATATATATATATATTATACAATGTCCATTTTTTCCTTTCTTTGATGAAGTTTTAATTTAACCGAGTTTATATACAATGGTTTCTCTGTGAAATGAAGTCCCAATTGGGGCCCATTTTGTCTTTGCATATGGAATGATAAGAAAAGTTGGTGATGCATTTGCGTTTGCATTTGGTGTTGTTTTGTTTAATAACCCACACAAAGGGTGCATAAGCGAGTTAGTGCAAATACGACATTAATGGAGTTGACATTGAAGAATTCGCTCAAATAATTGTTGAATTTGCGCTTGTAGGATTATTGTTAGTGTCAAAAATTTTGTTGATGATAGTGTTTATGTCTACAAATTCATTGTTAGCGGGCGTTTGCGCTTACGGGTTGAGTGGCCCTCGTCCTTGGAGGAGGTGGTGGTTCGGGATTTTTAACGTCTGGATTGACCGACATGGCAATGGTCGGGATAATCCGCACCGACGGTGGCGGGGGATTATGGAGGGTTCGACTTGTTCTAAGAGCCACCTAATGGTTTCGTAAATCGACTTGGGGTAGAGTTCTTTGGAGAAAATGAAGTTATTTTGTCTTTTTAAAAGTTATGAGACTTCATTTGCAATTTATTTTTATTTTTGTTATTTTTAGCTTTTTCTCATTTTTGTTTAATTAAAGAGAGGAAAAATCTGTCTAAATATATCAATGGGGACGTGATTTGCAAAAAAAAAAATTGCAAAGGTTGGAGATGTCTAATACTATAAAAATTAGTTGGGGTAGAGTAACAAAATGTAAAGGTTGGGGATCAAAAGTGCAAATTTTTCTTTATTTTTTAACTACATATTTTATGAGATCTCCAATTTTATAAACTTTTCGATCTACATTTCAACAACTTTTATCAAAATTTACAATAATTACGAGTTTTAGAAAAATTAAACGAGCACTAAATTATTATGAGTTTTAGCAAATTTAAACGAGCACTAAACTACCAAAAGAAAATTTTTTGATGCCATTATAAAGCATAACTTTTAACACGCGTCCAATAAACGAGTTTTAATGGCAATTTTAATATATGCGAAACTGATATTTGTTGTAATTAAATCTTAGCACGTACTTTATAATATTTTTTGACGGTCCTAAATTTGAGTAACAAATAATTAAAAGCAAGAAAATGAAATTCATTATTAATAGATTAAAATAGTGTAGTAAAATAATATTTTATATTTTATGTTTTTTAAGAATAGAGTTGGTTAGCAAGTGGGGTTCATTAGACAAAATTATGATAAGATCCATTGTATGAAACAAATCTGTCCTTAAAAATAGTTTTCACAAGGTAAATAATTCTTGCAACTTGCACACCTTTTTTATACTTATTTAATGCCAATTTGCAATGAATATGATGTCAATTTTCAAAAGAAAAGATATGAAAACAACCCAAAAGCTATATTATCATCATCATTTATTTATTTATTTAAAACTTAATCAACTTGATTGAATTCTACCTTTATTGATTTGAATTTTTGTGGGACATAATTTACACAAACATCTGAACCTTTTTGTTTGACTAATTGATCCGACCTGTCAATTGACTTTATTATAAATAACATCATATTAATATATTTGATAATAAATTACGATTTTTAATTTCAATTAATCTAACGGTTTAGATGTATTAAAATATTTATTGAAGTGTGTTTAAATGTTGGTATAAGGATTTTAAAGATTTTAATAGATCTAGACCGTTAGATTAAATTAAATTAAGAACCGTGATTATTTGTGAAATTTATTGGTAAGAAGGATGATCCCCTCATTCAAATGCATTCAAACCAACATTGTGATTGACTAGATACGTTTGATATGAAGAAGTAGACGAGTTTTAATAGGATTAAGAAGAAAGGTATGTGAAATTTTTTCTCTATTGTCTTATTTAATTTAATTTAAAGTTTAATTTATTCAAATTTATACAAGATGCGAACGTTTATGTTTGATTGGATTGTAAATAATTCACGATGAAGTTCGAGTAAAAAAGAATTAATAGATTACTTGAGAACAAAGATATAAGGTTAATACTAATTAATAAAATTGTTGAAGTAGATAAACTGATTAAAATAGACGAAATTAAATATTTAAAATATTTATTTAATATTATTCAATCGAATATATTCTTTTTATGCAATCAATAAATTAATATCAATTTGGTCCACAAAGAATTTTCCAACAAATAAGCAAAGATAAGATATAAAATCAAGAAAGAGATCTAGATTGGAACCCCACAACACAAGGGGCTTCAACTTGCACTTCTGATATAGGTAGGAGTCTGCCACGTGGAAGTCGTTTGTTTTCGAAAGTACACGTGTCGTTCTGTGGTTGCAGATCAACAGCTAAGTAGGCAAGTAGCGGCAACTTGCTGAAAGCGACGTCGTGTTGTAAAATAATAATTATATCATGCTGCTATCGTACGCACGCGTCTTGTCAGATTTTATGGACCACGGGCCTTACTTTTATCAGTTCATCGAATGGGCCGGGCCTTTTGGTGAACCTAGACTTTTCACCTGTATTTGTTTGTTTACTCTTTGAGAATCCTCACTACTATGAATAATATTTTTGTTAATTAAGAGTATAGATAACAAAATACTCCACTTATGATCTGCTCTGCCTTGTCTTATTTCAAATGGGACGAAGAATTTTCATCCCGTTAGGTAATTAAGGCGGAGACGAAAATTATGGTCCTTGTTCCGAATATTTTTATTATATTATATTTTTATATTTTAATATTTAAACCATTTTTAAAAAATAAAAATAATATTATAAATAATTAACTATTTAAACAGAACGACAAATAAAAATATATTCTAACAAATCTATGACGAAACAGAGACGTTAAACATCGCACATGCTCATTGCCATCCCTAATTAGGAGTCGTAAGTTATTATTATATCTTCATAAAAAGTAAATTTTTCATCTGTCAAAGTGATAAAAACTGACCATAAATACATAAATATTATAAAATAGAATTCTCAGTATTTTCAATCTATTCTATGGATTGTTATTTATGTGAAATACAAGATAAAATATTTTTTGTCTACGTAGTATTTAATAAATGAATAAACGCTCAAATTCAAAATTACTTTACAAAACTTCAATAATATTGTTTAGATGTATTTTATTTTTCTTAAAATAAAAACAAAATCACATCTAAGAGTATACATATCAAATATAAATTGTTAGAATTAGCAAATCTTACACAACTTATAAATTTAAACAGAATTCTAGACAATATTTATTTAGTTTTTTACCACGTTAGATTGACAGAATCTTTTTCTTGCTCCGAGAAGACTCAAATATCAAGAAAAAATAATAAAAACTTTCACTTTATTTTTAATATGTCATCTTGCACTTTACGAAGCATGTAATAAACAGACACACCTGTTGGACTTAGAGGTGGTGGTCTTTGATTAGTTAGTGAGTGGAAGTTTTTCCAAAAAGGAAAATGTTTTTTCCTTTGCCTTTCCTTTTTATGTTTGGAAAGGAAAAGGACAAGACCAAGGGTTTACACTTTACACTAAACTTATTGAAATTACGTGAGGGATTTCTAGTTGCCTAAAAATATCCCCAAGGGAAAATGTTTTCCCTTTCCCTTTCCCTTTCCCTTTCATTTTCCCTTTTGTTTCTTTGTTTAGAAAGGAAATGGAAACTCTTTATATTACGCTCATTGAATTGAAAATTGAAATTAAATGCGTGGGGAATTTCTCTGTGTTTGTCTTGACTCTTGATGAAACATTAGGCCAAGGACAGCTGGTTGATGTTTTCTTTGATTTGAATAAAGGAGATAAAATGGCAATAATTAGTATTTAATACCGACCATTATTTTGAGCATCGCTCGAGACTTGCGCTTTAAAGCGTGCCTCATGCAAACGCCTATTTAAGAGTCTCACAAGTCACAACTTATATTTTTTCTTGACATATGGAAGTGTACAAGTCACACTGTAAGTCTTTGATTGTCCGTGTGATGCATGCATTCCTCTATTAATCTTGTTTTCTTTGAATATTCTACAAGTATAGTAACTTCTTAGGCTAGTTTTTATTGAGTCAAATTAGTATTTCTTCATTATATAAAAGATAATAAGACGAATTGCTTTTATTAGCAGAAAGGAAAATAGAGGGTCAAGTTCAAATACAATTTGCAGTCCTGAAACTCTACAGCACTAGGTAAAGTAACTCTCGCATTCTTTACTTGCTTTTTGATTTTCATTTCTTATTATAATATTGCTCTAGTATAAAATTAGACATTTAATCCCATAACTAGTTTTTATGAGCCACCATTTGGTACCAAGAGGAATTAAGTTCCATTTGGATACCACCAATTTTAGTAACATCCAAAGAAATATCTACTCCAAACTATCTCTATCAAACAGAAAATACGAATTTTCGCAACGTTACATTCCTCGACTAACACGAAAATGTTGTTCCTACAAATAATTATGTTAGAAAGAATAACTGATACTACACTAATTGCCATTTCACTTTCTAGGCAACCCCAGTTTAGAATTATAAAAGGATTTGAAAAAAATAATCAACTTTTATAAGTTAACATCGATCACTAAGTTTTACTGTTCAGGTGCTCACACAGGCCACAAAAAACTGTCAATTTCCGCCACACCTTACATTGAAATGGCATTCGGACGTGGGCTTCCACGACGACCACCTCTTCCTCTTCCTTGTTGATAACCTTCTCCACCTCGTCCACCACTAAAGTTTCCACGACCTCGAAGCTGTCATTTCTTCCATAGCTCCTACCACCAGGTCCGCCACTAAAGTTTACACGAACCCTGTAGCTATCTTGTCGAAACCCTCCACGTGAATTAGGAAAACGACCCTCCCAGTACCCACTGTAAAAGAAACAACAGTATTATCATATGAATAAATCTCTGTGATCCAAGCTTCTTGTAAACGTACAATAATTTATCCTGAGAAGATCACAGCTAAATCTCATAGGGTATGTTATGTTCGGTAAACTGTACTAGACAGGACTTGGGGGTACAATAGACGAGACTTTAACTTGTTTTTCTTCTTTAATACTGAACAGTACTATCCAACACGCTTTTCACAGACATCCTAATAATCTGTAACTCACCTCTTGTAGTGGTCCTCTTTATCTCGACAACAGCTTGACGATTCCCTATAGTGATGGGTGAAGCCTGAATAATAACAACGTAAACCAGAAAAGGCATAAATTTCAAATGGATAACAAGTGTTCTAAAAAAATAGAATTAAATCATAATGCCACATGATGTAAGCTTTAGCATTGTGAACTTCAAATATTCATATTTGGAAGCCAAAAAAAAAAAAAAAAAAAACATTGAAAGCTATGCTGTGAATTAAAAGATCTGTGTATTTTTTCATCTGACTTGGCCAACCCACTTGTGGTGTCTGGTGTATCTTTTAGGAAGTTTTGCAGGTAAAATCGGATCAGCACACAGGGAATCATGCAAACAATTTGAGAGTCAAAATCTAACAAAGTTGACTTAAGCCGGGGTTCAACATATCATTTTGGTTCACCTCTTTGTAACTCCAAAAGCAGTGCAGAATGCAAAGATTAGTCAGCTTTGATAAATACAAGTATCATAACATCCACCAAGTCGGTCAAACCAAAACAAGGTGACGAGAAGTTACACAGCACTTTAGGTACTATATTACCTGTGAATGCTTGCACAGTATACATCCATTGCATATAATACTCTTTGGACTTTCTGTCCCATTCTTTTCATTTAATTACTGAAGGTTTTACTTATAAGTAATGGAATTTTGAATCGAGGGGAAAGTGGAGCCCACATACAAGTTGAGGTTACATTCATAAGAGTAGGACATAACATTATGTCTTGCCTACATTCATAAGAATAGGAAATAACATTATGGGCCACTCTTCAGGAATTTCACCAAGTAGAAAAGTCGTCATATATTTTCACTAGCTTCAAAGCTAGGTGCTGTTTAATTTTTGACATTGGTGGAAAATGAGATAAACTGGTCAGACATTATTGGTAAAACAAGATTGTGGCTTTAGATTATGAAATCAAGCATAGACCATCACATTGTCATTTTAAGCAATCTCAAATATATCCATTGAAGTCAAGTCTGTTTCGTTCCTTAAATAAAAGACAAAAATCACTCAAATTTGTTTTTCTTAAAACTTACTGCAGCATAACAAAGTAAGAACCTCATGATGAGCACGCTAAACAACATTATAGTGATTCAAAGCCGTATGAGAAAGCTTGGAGTCTAGAAAATATCAATGGCTGTCTGGGAATCAAGAAGCAAAAAAATGCTTGCTGAGGATCTTACTAATTGTGCCACTTGCAAATTTTAATTAATATGAGGTGGGATAAACAACAAGATCCGAACATTTGTGCTGCTTTCTGGTTACAGCAATCTGACACAGAAAGCTTAATACAGCACAACTGAGTTTCGCGCAAGCTAAAGGTGAGGATAAACCTGTGTATTTATGGCACTAAACGGTAGTATGGACAGAAAGTGAAGATGGAACGTTGCATGTTTTATGAGGCAAACTGGTTCAGGATCTTTTAGGAAAAGATGGCTGAAAGCATAAGACGGCAAGTCTTAAAACTTGTATAGTTCAATATTAAGCAAAAGATTAGGCCTTGAAATTGTTACCTTGGAGTTGGAGGTTTAGGAGCAAAATGGATCATAGAAAACTGCTGTTCGGGAAAAGAAAGAAACAGAAGCACCTAAGATTGGTGCCCACACCTATTGATTAATTTCCTTCATTATAAGTTATAACTACTAACTAGTATGAACAAAGTCTTCAAAACCAAAGTAACCCTGGGAGTTCCAAACTTAACTACAAAGATCCACATATCACTTAAACTTACCTCCAGTAATTATTAAATATCACTCAAACTCCAGTAACACATAATATAGCGAAACGATACTTAACAAGTGACAAACAAACTAGTAAAGAGGCTTTCTATCAGTCAAGTGGCCTCTTTCAAATATTCTTCAGCAAGGTTGTAATTTCTACACATTCTCTGGACGTAGTCTTAGAACAAGAAAACATAAAAGGAAAAAATAAGAATTGATAATCTGTAACAGACAGACCTGAATTGCACTTTGCATGGAGCTGAAATCTTGAAATTCAACAAAGCCAAAACAGAATCCTTGTAGCTGAACAGAAAGGAAATAGGAAGAAAATTTTGTAAAGATGCTGAGTCAGGTTGAACAAAGAATGGAAATAATGTCTGTCAAACCAACCTTATTGCTTCTGACTTGGACCCCATTTTGCTTAATAGATCCAAATTTCTTGAATTCTGCCTCAAGCTGATGAGCCATTATGTCAAGAGGCAAATGCGGATATAAATGGAATGTCCCTCCACTTTAAGAAAATGAGGAAATTAAAATAATATTACATTTTTGAATATGAGTTTTAAAAGGAATAACAAGTGGATAATTTCAACAGTTGGCTCTCATAAGTTTCTTGATTCTGTTAATTGTTTCCTCTATCATACATGTTAGACTGAGTAGTGCTTGTTTTCATATACCGCTAATCAGAACTTTGCTCTTAACCAGTGGCCAAATATGCTAAAGAACACAATACCTTCGTCCCGCAGATCGTCAATTTCGGGTGCATTTAGAGCTGCAGCAGGGGCTGATGCTTCAGGGTCAGAAGCATGTGGAGCCACATCAACTGATTGTTTTCTGTCTTTGAAGGAGCCACTCTTGAAGTATAAGAAGGTATGTAAACTTTGGTTGTCCCTTCTTTGAAATTGATTGTGAACTTAGAATTGAAGCATATGACTTCTTTGGAGCATCCTCTTGGGTAGCGGAAGAAACTGATTCTGCAACTGCAGAAATGTGATTCTCATTTAAATGAGATTCAGCTTCCACCACAAGATCCTCGTCAATACTAACTTCCTCTCATCAATCACTTGGTCGTGGACATCCTCCTCTATGTTTTCAACTACGTGTTCGCGAGAACCCGTCTGGTCCAGATTGGGAGGATCGATCACATGAGCAGGTTCTGAAAACAAAATGGAAATGACAAAAAAAAAAAAATATATAAAAATTGATCTTAAGACTGCAGCAAAATAGTAGAATGATTGTAAAAACAAAGCCAACCTGGATCTGCGTTCGGAGAGGTTGATGGTATGTCATCAATTCCAACTGTTCCTGCACTAACGTCGGGTTCATTCTCCTCCACATACCTAAAAACATCATTGAAAACATAGTACCCTTTGTCTTGTGGAGCAAGAAAAAAGGTTTATGTGAATTTCCTTCTCAAGTTGTCCTTTCCAGTCAAGGACCCAGTTACTAAAACAATCACTCCACCCTCAAAAGAATCCTGAGCATCCGCAGTCTTTATCTCAGCCTTGAAGTTTTTGTAGTCCAAGGAACATATTTTATCATTGATACTCTGTCCAACATAATATCAACACGGAGATGATCTTACTAATAGTTATATTGCAATCAAATTATAAAATTAGCGTGTAAATACTTATGAAAATAAGTACTTTCTCAGTCCCATATTATATGTGACAATATCGATTTTGAGTTGCCTCACATAGACGTCACTTGCCAAAAAATGGAAGAACATTTTCATTTAGATTCCAAAAGTACCCTTCAAAGGAGAGCAATAAAATTGAGAAGTGATGTTAACATGATTGAACTCGTTCAAAATATATGTGGCAAAAGTGAAGGGTAGTTTGGAATTAGAAATAGTGGTGGTGAGGTGCAGGAGTTTGCTACAGAATCAAGAAAAAATCAAGATTGCTACAGAATCTTTAACTAAATCAAGAACAAGACAGAGATTGCTACAGAATATTAACAATATATAGCAAAGAGAAGATAAAAAAAGACACTATACAAGAAAATGTACACTGCTGACAGTATTTTACAGGTGAGAGGGAGGGAAATGTGAGGGAAGGTAGTAACTCTTTATTTTTCTTGTGTTGCAGGAATCTCATGGGAAATTCTTTCTTACAAGATAACTTTTTCTTGCATTTTCCAGAATAATGTCTCCTTCAGAAGTGCAGATTTGTGGAAAAATTCAATCAATTACATTTATTCAATTAACTATCCATTTTCTTTCAATAATTTAAAGATTTCCATTTCAAACACACACGGATGGATATTATTTTTTTCTTTTATGTTTCACAAGCTGCTCTTGGGAAACTCCTCCCATGCAATTTTCTGTCATTCAAATGGATCCTGCAGTGTTTTATTTTAGTGAAACTCATTTTTCATGATTTGCACCATTCAGGTGTTCCAATGGACCTGTCCTTGCCAGTTTCTGCAGTTTACCGTTGAAGATAGTAACACAACCAGAAGCAAGACACAAGTTTTACACAATAATATCTGCAATTTGATTGCAAAGTAAAACTTTACACCATGAAACCTATTTCCTCTCATTATCGTAAATATCCTGATGACAACCAAATGAACTAAGAAAATGAGAACTGTTAAGTCAGGAGCATCCAAGGGTATGAGTTCAACTTACAGCTGGAACCCTCTTTGGGACCTAGTCAAGTTGAATACAACAAGACCCACAACATACTAAATGCAGGTCTTTTAGAAGTCAGGACAATTTCTTACTTCTAAGAAATGGCTAGTACATTGGCCTTCTAAAAACCTTGCTCCACAAAAGATGATGCTCAGCATGGGATGGAGAGATTACTACTATAAAGTAAATGTGTTTTGTCATCCAGCTGATAACGGGACGTCTATAAAGTTTTCTTGGCTGTATATGCAATATTCTCTCTACTTTTACTAAAGAACTAAGTTTCAACACAATATGGTGATCAAGATTGCTAAATGTGATTTCTTCAATGCCCTGCCTCTTAAGTGTTTCTTCTTAAAACATTAAACTTTTAAAGACCGACAAATAGATGTAATTGAAAGGCTACAAAATACTGTTTCTTGCCAGGACATTACCACATAGTCCACCTTCACAGCTTTTCTGTACAAGTTAATTACAGAAATATTCCACGAATCTGTGATAGCTTACATGATTGTTGTTTAGATCTTGTGTGAACATTTTTAACTTTAGATATTCAAACATTATTCCCCTCAGAGATATCAGTACTAATTGAAAAGATCTTAACTACCTATGTTGCTAGCCATCAAATCAAATCAGAGATCAATCCACATTCAAGTTTGGGATGTCATCTTTAGAGATTGTGGTGAAAAAGTATAACATATTGTAAAGTTCAAGGGTGGTTTTGCTAAAATTATAATACAGAACAGCCTATATATGGCTAGAATAATGCCACAAGGTTTTTGAAGATGCACATTAAACTCACCATGATGGATAGGACTGAAAATATCTTACAAAAAGAAGCAAGATTGAACTTACAAATGAAGATACAATAAATTCTTTCTGCAAGAAATTAAACTGTGACAGTCTATTAAGAAAAAAGGTTATAAAGATCAACCAGCTTATGCAAAAGCTATCACACTGAAATTCATTGCACATGTAATAAAATTATTGATACATTGAGGAAGAAAAAAAAGGAAGTCTGCAGTGAGAAAAAAGTATGATATTAGGGAGCAATAGCAGCACTAGGTACAGCAGCATACTCAGTGCTCAACAAACTTACTTTCATAGTTGTCACCGTAGTCATAACGCCATCAGGACCTGGGCGACTCAACACACTTCTATCCTGGTAAAAACGAAAAACCAACTCAGGGGAATGGTGGAGAATATGGTAGTACTGCTCAACAAAAGCATTTCCAACCACTTGGGCAGTGGGAGCTGGAGGATTCGCTGTTTGCGTAGCCATTCCTATAGAAAACCAAGTAAATATATATTATGGAACTAGAACCTTTTCAATTCCTTTTGAGATAAAACAAAGAAGAACGAGAGAATAAAAGAACCTCTAGCTACTTGGTTTCATTTGTGTGAATAACCCAAGAAAAGTTGTAGCATTATACAAGCAAAGCAGAACTGGAATTTAAGTGTAACAACAGATTGAGCAGAGTTATGATCCATCTGCAATGATAATAACTGACTCAGATTTTAACCTTTTTAAGTCATAGGTAAGAAAAATACATTGATTTCTGCCCAAAATATGGTAAATTCCAGTAAAGCCTCTCTCTTTAAAAATGTCCACCACATTAGCACATGTACTCCGTAGCAATTTGTGTAATTAAAAAAGAGCCAGTAAATCCCCAACTGCCAAACACAACCCTAAACTCCAAAACAGTCACAAACACAGATTTTCCCAACATAACTATTATATCGAGCAGAACTATGCACATTAGTGTTATAAAAACAGTAAAAAGATCACAGCTTGTCAAAAAAGGAAAGTAAAACTAAAATCAACATCCGTGACAGTATCAAATGAAAAAAAAATCCACATTTTCGTGAAAGCCTGATTGTTTGGCGTCTGAACCATATTATAAAACCCCAACAGTATTTACCAATGTTACATCTTTCGGGAGAATGATTCAATAAATAAGAATAAATCTCAAAACCCAAGAGAAAACTAATAAAGGATTGATATTTTACTAAATCCATCTGTATATATTTTACTAAATCTATCTGTAGATCTAACTCTAAAAAGGTAAAGAACAAAACCCTAGAACCAAAAAGATGGAATTACGAGGTTTATAAGTAAATCTCTCGATTTACATAAACAACATTTTCGTGCAAACGAAAAGCTTAGTTAAACGTACAGAGAAAGCTTCACATTAATACCGATCACATTAAATTAAGCGCAAATTTCCCCTATAAGAAATAGAAATAGCGAAGTGGGCATGATCCGATTGATTAAATTAAATTTACGAATCTAGTTACCTGATCAATGAACCCTACTCTGGGATTGAATGAGAGAGAGAGAGAGAGAGAGAGAGAGAGAGGGGGCACGATTCAGAGCTTTGGCAGAATTTTAGAGAGAGAAAAAGACAGGAATTTGAGAGAGAGAGAGATACTATTATACTTTCCTTGTATCCGCCTGTAGAAGATTTGAATAAATTGATCACTTGAAAAGAATGTTGAAAATTGAGAGATACGAAAGTTTTGTTTTGAGAAATGTTTGATTTTAAAGAATATGGAGAAGAACAAAAAAAAAATAGAAGAATTGAGAGAGATATGAGTTTTGGTTTGAGAAGACGAAGATATAGTGACGAACAAATGAGTAGCGGAGTAAACTTTCTTACGGCGGTCGGTGACAAATACAATGCACACGAAGAGTCCATATAGTTGATATGGTCTCATCTCCAACGTATTTATCCATCTATGTTGCACACTTATAATACATAAAGTAGCATCACATAATTAATAATTTGTGATCTTACACTTATTATTTTTACTAATAATGTGATGTCATCTCAATGTAAATATTATAAGTATCAAGACCCATAGTTGATATAGCAAATCAAAATATATTTGTCAAAATTTAGACATACTTGTAGAGCGAAATGACTCGATAAATTTAAATTATTTCGATATTTTATTAAAAGAAAAATCGAGACGAGTGACATAAAAATTGAAAACCTACTAATTTTTTTTAAAAAAAAAAATGCCACATAAACGGTAATATTAATTTTAGATTTTAACTCATTGAAGATGAATTTATAATTTAATTGTATATTCAATAGATGTAATCTTACATGGAATGAAAGTCCGTTTATTTTACCTACTGCATAGAATTCAATAGGCGAAGTGCACTCAAAGTCAATTACTTTTTAGGCGTGCCAAATAAGCACATATAGGCGTAGTTATAGAAAATCATCTCTAATGCATGCTTGATAAGGACTCAATCTAGGCGATGTGGCACAATTTGAGAGCGGATCTCTAGGCGGATTAACTCGGCAAAATTTAATAAAACTCAACATTTTATTAAAAAAAAAAAGTCGGACGAGGAAAATAAAATTGAAAGTCCACCAATTTTTTTAAAATTAATACCACATAAGCGGTAATATTAGTTTTAGATGAACCTATTGAAATGAATTTTAATTTGATCGTCTATTCAATAGACGTAGTACCACATAGATTGAAAGTTCATCTAATTTACCTGTCATGTAGACTTCAATAGTCGAAATGATTAGAGTATCTACAATGCACTATGTCTATTGTGGTCTACATGACTGGTAAAATAAACGGATTTCCAATCCATGTGGCACAACGTCTATTTAGTAGACGGTCAAATTATAAATTCATCTCCAATGGGTTCTATCTAAAACTAATATTACCGCTTATGTGGCATTAATTTATTTTTTTAAATTGGCGAGTCTTTTATTTTTATTTCCTTCGTCTGATTTTTTTTTTTAATTAAATGTTGAGTTGGATTTAAATTTGATGAGTCACTCCGTCTAGAAGTCTGTCTAAATTTAAATGGATTTCTAGACGAGGTCTATTTTTTAGTGTGTCACATCAGATAGATGGAGTCCTCGTTAGCATGCATTGGATATGATTTTTTTATAACTCCGTCTATTTATACTTATGTAGCACGTCTAAAAATTAATGGACGAGTGCATTGTAGACGCTCTTATGTTTAGGTTTCAAATTATTCGATTTTTCCACCTTTATAAAATCAAATAAAATTACGAAATTCAATTTATAGTACAACTAGAGATATAAAATGAGTCCGTCCGGACTCGACCACTCCAAAGATTATTATTCTTTAGAGTAATGCTACTTCTCTCTTGATGGGATTGTAAAATATGTGACATTTATATGTAGTCGGTACTACAAACACTTTTTTGAAGCCTCAACCAACCATTCAAATAGGATATAAAGTTAGGGCGACGAGATTTTAGAGGTTTGTGGAGCGTGGCGAACTAACTAACACTGTTCATCTTGAGCATAATAATAAAAAAAGTCCTTCTAAATCTAGGTTGTATTGATGCAATCGACAACTAAGTGCACATGTAAAGCGGAAGCTCAAAGTAAATGATATAGCTAGAATTTCATTACACAAAAGTTATAACTTCAATTTGTTGTTGAAGCATGTGGATATAGTGATGGCAACAGGACGGATCGAGAGCGGGATCGGCTGATCCAAATCCGCCCATAATAATTGTAGGAGATCCAAATCGCCCCACGATCCGCTATTTTTGGGCGGATCGAGCTCGATCCGTATCTTCGATCCGTTTTATTTTTGCATTCATAAATTTTAAAATATATTGAAACAAGCTTTACTACTATACTATATAGTTTAAACAACATTCTAAAATACATTAACTACTTAATTAAATGTACAAAAGAAACAAACGACATCAATTACTTAATTAAAATTGAATATTCCAAAATACACAATTAAAAAAAAAAACAAATTGTTTATCATCTCATCTTCATAACTTCATGGAATCAAGAACCTAGGTTTAGGAATTAAGAAATTTGAAATTGCAATTGCAGCCCTTGTCCCAAATTTTTTATCTTGTTATAATTTAATCTTTTTTTTAAAATATGGGCGGGCGGGCGGGGCGGGGCGGGTCGGGTCGGATCGGGGCAGCCCTGATCCAATCCGTCCTAAGATCCGTGGCGGATCACGGATATCCGTCCCGATCCGCCTCGTCGACCCGCAAATCAGGTATTTTTTACTCCATTCGGATCGGGTATCCTTCGAATTTGGGGCAGATCGGATATTTTTGCCATCTCTAGGTGGATATGCGATATGACATGTATCAAAAAGGATTCTAGAAACAACATTGACAAAGTTAGACAGTTAAGACTTAGGGAAGGAGATGCTTTGTTGTAATACAATCTTACTTTTCAAATATGCACACACATTGTCCTAGTTTTTACTTTAGCATAGATTTGGACGAAGAGTTTAAATTGAAGAACGTATTTTGGCACATAATAGGTGTAAACAAGCATATAAGGAATTCGACGATGTTGTGACATTTGATACCATATACCTAATTAATAAGTATGACATTACAGTCGCCCATTTCATTGGTGTGAATCGTCATAGACAATTGACACTACTTTGATGTGGTTTAGTTTCCAATGAGGATATTGAGATTTTTGTTTGACTATTTAGGATATGGCTTGAATGTATACATGATCAGGCTCCCATAGAATAATTACTGATCAAAATAGGGTTATGCAAAATGCAATTCAAATCTTTTTCCAAATCTGAAGCATAGATGGTATTTGTGGCATATACTGAAGAAATTACGTGAAAAATTTGGCAACCATATGCATAAGAGTTTCATACTTTTTGTTGTCGTGGATTAGTTTATGAATTTGAACATGGTTGGAGTTCAATGGTTGATATGTATAAATTGCATGAGAATGATTGGTTGCCTGGACTATACAGAGACCGAGGTTGTTGGGTTCCATATTTCTTGAATATGAATGTATTTTTCGATGGGTATGTCCATGCTAAAACCTCGTTAAAGAAATTTTTTGAACAATAAGAGCAAGCATTGAAGAATAAAGTGGAAAAAGAGTTTTAATTAGATTTAAGTCAATTTCACAAATGGTACCATGTGCAACAAAGTATGAAATAGAGAAGCAATTTCAAGCAGTCTACACAATTTCAAAATTTTAGGAAATATCGAGAAGAGTTCACTGGAATGTGTATTGTGAGGTTATCTCTACCCAATAGGGATGTTTGGGAACGAGGTACGAAGTATGAGAGGATATCATATTCAATAAAGGAGTTAAGAAAAAAATATTTATGATTTTGGTTTAGAGAGAAAAATGTCAATTTGTTTATAGCTGTCACTTATTCGAGTTTAGGAGAATAATTTGCAAACATGTTATCTCAGTATTGGTCCGCAATGATGTTAGAACACTTTATGAGATGTATATCTTGAAGAGATAGAGGCGATATGTGAGTAGACCCCCACATGAGGGTCACAATCAATTATGATGGTTGGATTAGTACTCATGGGCAGTTAAGAAATGATGAAATATATCGTGCATTTGCTAAGGTAGCACACTTGGCCGCAGATGATGAATAACAAACTTGGGAGATAATGGAGTGGCTCGAATTTCATTCGAATGATTTGTCTATGTCGAAATCGAGACCAAGTTGTAGAAGTAATCTCTGTTGCCAGAGTAGTGATCAAGTAACATCTGATTGTAGAAAAAGTGGAGAAGACTGGAAGTGTAAAACATTTTGGATCCGAAGTACTCGAGAACAAATGAAGCCCTGAAGAAACTTCTTAAAACAGGCCCTTTGAAATGAGCTTGAGGAAAGCAAATGTATGTTTTAGTTTTACTATAGCAGCAGATAGTGTTCACACATTCGAATATAATGATTAAACCTTTGAATGATGTACATGTATCTTCGAAATCAAATAAAGGCAAGAGTCTGAGACAATAATACACAAGAAGGTGCAGTCTTCATTCAAGCATTACATGAAGCACAATATCCCGTGTCAACTCTCATTTATTACTCACAACACTTATTGGTAATTGATGTTAAATCATAGACTTCGAAATCAATAAATGGCCATCTTACTCTCGAGTCATTTTCACTGTTGTTGCATATACTTCATAAGGGATTCATAGTTAAATTTCGATATCAAAATCTAATAAGTGAGCATTTGTTGCAGGGTTCTCACTATCAACCTTGGAGTTCTTCTTACAAAGTAAATTTGTTGCATACGTATGAGATTGATCAACCATTCATGCCAATAAGGGTCAACGTCTCGTGCAAGACGAGGTGCTCGGAATAATGGATGAGGAAAATAGTGAACTAATAAATAGGACTAACATGTAAAAGGACTACGTCCTCGCTTACTATAATTTGGAATTTGTTGTAGATTGTGTTTATGCAACTAATTTATTTTGAGGGTGCAATTAATGTATTTGTATCATATCTGCTTTTGAAATCGATAATCTCGTTTGATGGTTTAATGGTTGTTTATGGCTTGAATCGGTGTTGATATGGAGAATCTGTTGTTTATGGCTTGAATCTCTTCGTTGATACGGAGAATCTGCGAAATATATTGTTTGATAATCTCCGTTTGCTAATTTAATTGGTAATATGATGTTTCTAATCTCGTATCTTTAATTCTAATCTATATTGTTGTTGCTAAGCTTGCATACCGCCAATGTCTTTGTAGATAAGCTTGTTGTTGCCTCAATTCTCGGAAACAAGCCATCTGTTATAGATAAGCTTGCTCTTATTTTATTAATGAAGCAAGCACTACTTTTTCCTAAAATAGTAAAAGAGACACAAACTAATAGTCTTCAAGCATTGTAATGTTGTATCTCCAAATTCTTAATAGTTTTAAGTTTTGTACATAAAATTTACAGAAAGGATTTTCAATGTTCAAATGAACTCAAATATCAACTCAACACTGGAATCGACTGACTCCAATGTTCAATTGCCTTCAATGTTGTAATTGTGTTATTCCTACCCCTTTCATTTCCCGTTCTCTTCCGCATTTCATTTACCCTTGCGAATAGTTGCATTAAGTGATATCTCCACATCTTATTCTTATGATATCCGAGCAAAAAAATTGAATATGCTAGATAAATCTTCAATTTTGTCTTTTGTCGTAGCTTTAGCCATGAAACGCCACTTGATTCACCTTCATCTTAAACCCGCTAGATTGACCTTCACTCCACTTGAAATATCCACAATTGAAAAAAAAAATAGCTTCCTTTTGTTCACAATATTTTTCTCCACCTCCATCTATTTCAAAAAGTCCTCTTTACAGACTGGACATCGTTTCTTTTTCGAGCACTTCAACAAGTAGTGGCACGATCATCTACAACTATAAAAAATTCTTTAGTTCTTTCCAACCATTGTAACAATCTGTTGCGTCCACAATTGTACACCAATTAGCAACAACCCATTTATCCATGTGACAAGAATAAGCTAAAACAATAAGAAGTTTATACAATGCTTTACTATTGGGAAAAATTTTGTGGGCCTTTAATCTGAAAATCAGCAAGCAATTAAAGTGGTAACAAAGCCAATTTTGGACATAAGACTTGGGATCTGACAACATTTATATTGGTATGGGAGTACCACATACTCGATAGATTACTTTTTGTTAACAAGATAAGCCTATTGAAACATTGACGACAAATTAAGAGTTGATTTAAGTCTAATAGTTAGTATTATATTTTTCTATTAAGAGTGTATTTAAATCAGTAAATTAAGAATAGATTTAAATTTGATCGTTAGTATTATACAAATTAAGAGTAGATCTAAATTAACAAGCGAACATTACTGCCTAATTGGAATATGATTTAAATCTGATAGTTAGTATTAAACTTTCTATTGTGGAGACAAATTGTAGATTTCATCAACAATGGCATAGACTCTTTACGTGAATCTAGTGTACTGCTAGTCGCTAGAGAAAATCCTAAATTGTTACCAATGCATTATTGTAAAACACCAATGTAATGGCTTGAGGTAATCCTAAGATTCAGCTTACCCTAATTAGAAAATGGAGCTCAAATTTTTCTTGAGAAAAAATCAAGAACCCAAAAAACTCAAAATGATGACATACTCACCGACGGGATTTGAAGTTCTCCTGGAGATGAGAATTAGTCACGGTGGAGAATATGAATGGGAAACAAAATTTCTAGATACCATCATCCGTGTACAAAAGTTGGGAAAGTAAATCAATGGTATAATGGTCATTCAAGAAACATTACCACCTCATCATATGTGACTCATTTGGTCAAGGGAAATGTACAAGTAGCATTATTCTATTTTTCAATATTTTTAGATTTCAATTTATGTTATAAAATAAAAACAAGAGTAATTCATTTAAGAACAATTCAATTTACACATTTATGTACAACTAACAAACAAATTTATCACAAACTTATTTCTTATCTAATTATTTTAATCTAACTTACTAAATATACCTTCAAACATTACCCCATTCAACCAAACAATCGGGGCTATGGATAAAATTTTCAAAACAATTGTCATGTTTTTAAAAATACTAATGTTGCCTCGTGTGTTGCACGTGTTGTAGTTAAAATTGTATTTGTAATAGTATTAATTGAACTTATTACGAACTATCAAATATTATTGTCAATAAGTTTTGAATTGAATGCTTTTCTATCCGTTATTTCAATTCATAGAAATTATAAAATTAGGACACAAAATTTGATCTAAGCTAATAAAAAATACATAAATATTCACATGATGATTTTGTCACAATTGTAGAAAGAATGTCCCTTATTTTGAACTGATTGTTCAACGAAGTTTATTGCTATTTTGTGATATTAAAACGGAAACAATACCCATATATCTAATCCACACATGAACAACTTAACTAATTTTGACAACCAAAATAAGAGATTTCTAATGGCAGCTAATAAGAAAAGATGAGCTAAAACTTTGACTTAGAGATTTGTGGTAGATCAATTTATACAAAAAGGCTAACATGTTGTATTGATGAGAGTTATTTATAATAAAAGAGAATCACTTTCTTCCCCCAAAAGCCAACATAACTACCCGTGGTTATAAAAGCTTCAATGAAACAATATTTTTCACATACCAAAGCTTCGTTTGCAAAATATGGGAACAAAGTGTTTAGAAAATGTTCTAGTAGTCAAATTGAAGTGATATTATCAACAACATGATTTGAGTAGCCTTTTTCTTTACTTCGACGCTGATGAAGTACCGTCACTAAAGCTGTAGTTGTTTGTGCCAACATCGTGACTGTCGAATATAATAACGTGGTCATCTGGATGCATGCTTTCTTCTTGTTTCTATTTTTCTTTTCTCGAGGTTCACTCAAGCACCAAAAGGACCATCCGAACGGAAGAATTATTACTCTCTCATTTTCCGGAATTGTTGATATGTAAAGGCTGCACGATTGCTTGTTTGTTGATGGAAATTTCAAAGCTTTAGTTTCCTTTATAACTTGATGACCGGGTCTAAGATATAGATAACATCGATCAACGTTTAGTTTATAATTGTTGTCCTGTTTGCAAATTTGACATAGACAACATGTTCATCTTCTACATGAGTGCGGAAGACTAGGACATTGTTTGGACGATCTTCCTGTTCAGATTATTTAGTATATATTGTTAGCATAATTGTATTTGAAAGAATCGGCAAAAGAATGTATTAATAGGTGTGTGATATTTACCAAAATGTCTTGGTGCATGAGTTCTTCAACAGAGCAATCAAAGAACTACTCAGCACCTTCACCAATCACTGTTGCTGTTATTGAACCAGGGTTGTCTCTCAATTCGATT
Source organism: Forsythia suspensa (assembly GCA_023638005.1). Classification (NCBI taxonomy): domain Eukaryota; kingdom Viridiplantae; phylum Streptophyta; class Magnoliopsida; order Lamiales; family Oleaceae; genus Forsythia; species Forsythia suspensa. The sequence continues at coordinate 144,725 of JALRMA010000416.1, read as the reverse complement.
GTAGCTCGTCCTCCATTATAATAAGAATATGATAACAGAATTTTTGAATATGTTGAGAGAAAATTTTGATGGTGTAAACACATGTAATGTAAGATTTATCTATTTAGAAATAAAATAGATGAAAGATATTTACCTTGGGATTGCTCTTGAATGTGGATATTTACTTCATTATATTGAGCAAGCGATATCTTATTCTGATTACTACATGCCATATACCAAACCGGTTATTTCGTCCACTTCAAACTTAGTGTTGCTTTGATCCAAAATATTTTGTTGCATTTAAAACAATGTCATTTAAATTGTTGATAGATAGTTGTAAAATTATATATGAGTATTGTTGACGTCGGAATCAGCACTATCCATGTATCAATAGATCTCCAGTTAATCCTATGCCAACCTGTATGTTACTTGCATACTAGGACGACCGTTAGGCACCAAGATCACAGAAGAAAAAGGTTCGGCGATCGTTAGTACTCGACAATCAAGTCATTCTTTGGTATATGTAAGGGATAACAATATACGGGGATAATAAATGGGTGTGGGAGAGATAAGCAGACAGAGATTTGAATATAGTTTAATGGTGAGAATAATGCGTATATTAGAACAACCGGAGATGTTGTATTTATAGCTTCAGAGTTCTAATTGATTTAGGAAATATAAATGATATTAAATATTGTTAATGTGTGGATTACCATGAGTAGTAGTTCTTATTCTTTGATCTTTGTGAATTTGTCTTCCGATGGACATGAAATAATTGCTGAAGTTGGTATGCTATTTAGCATATCAGTCAAGTTAACGAGAAATAGATAGCATGCACAACGAAGACATCTTATGCACAATGTGTTCTCTAACTCGAGAAATTTAAAGATAATAATATGAAGAAGTCTTAAAATATTAGCAAGTAAACTCATCTAAAATGAAAGACTAATATAGTGATGGCACATAAGAAGACAAAGCAGTTGAACTCAAGTAGCAAGAATTTAATGTGTAAGCTGGGACGAGATGTGATGATACATATTGTATACAATAGTGGAAAATGGTAGGTGAATGGTATGCTTCAATTTTTGGCTAAAACTATAGTACCTCTAAAAACCAGTTTCGACAACGGCAAAAACATTTTCTGCAAATAGCTCATGAAGATTTTGCGGGTTTTGAATGCGATGGCATTTCTCTGGTAGATTTCAATAACTTCACAAACTCTTTAAGTTCATTCTCAGCAACTTCTTTGGCATGCTTCCTTCGTAGAAGTTCGTCAACCTAGCAATTCATATTTACTGAATCATAGCTAGTAGACAAGCCAACAAAGCAAATAAGTATCATGGTGGGGGCGCATCACGACAAATCAATTAATGGCCCACAAGTTAACGAGGAACACCAACTGAAATGAGCATAACATATAATACCAAAGCAGACCAAGTGAAACAAAAAAATCGCATTATTAGTGACCAAACATCTGTGTCCCTATAAGAAGTTGCAACATACACGAGCAATGGTCGAGGCCCATAAACGTAAAAATGAACATTTACTCTCCAAAATATTGAAGTATATGTCATCCTTAGAAAGCGATGAGATGAGCACAATAGCTCTCAAGAGGCACGGCACCAAAAATCATCTGTTAGAATGAACTAATATCATTAGATAAACACAGAAATGCAAATTTAGTAGTGCAAAAAGTTTACCTCAGCCAGCTCTTCCACTCTTACTGATTTGTTCTTTTCAAGAAGCTCAATCCGAGCAAATTCAAGCAATGTTGGATCTTGAACAAATAACAAAGCAAATGGTTTTACAAAGTAGAGACAAAGAATAGTATCTAAAACAGCTACATTTTTACTCTAAATGACATGATTAACAGACCAAATTACTCTGAGCTCTCTGAACAAAGTCTGATATTTTTGTGTGGTCAAAATTTTCAACACCAGGAACAATGAAAGTAATTTGTTGTGGCTTAAGGAAGGTCATGGCACCGTTCTGCATAAGTAAAAACCAAGGGGACAATTTGAGACCCAAAACATAAAGTGCTTAAGCGATTGTAGAAAAAGACAAGAATCCAACATCTAGCTACCTATCCAATATGCCGCATTAGTTGTTTCTAATAAAATCTTATCGAAACCATTCAATTCTTCTTGTCATCGAGGCTTACGTGCGACTACCATCAATATTCTCCCGGATCTTTCTTGAACTCTAGCGACAATCTTTTCTCAAGACATCGCTTCCACGACTTATTTTCAAGAAGTTCTTCACCGCTTTTCGGTTCCAACCTGCAAAATAATTCAACAATAAATATCACACATAGTGTGATATATAGATATTACTATATTATTTAACTGATGAAGGACTCGAAACTTTGTATCCTTAGTATTGTCACTTACCATAGTATTTCTAACAATCCCTTATATCAATTCATCCGAATTGATTAATTATCCTCCCAAATTTCTCAGAGAACTACATTGAGGTCATCACAAAAAATCTCAATTTACCAATTGATCAAATATGAGTTGAGACCTCTCAAGTAGTTATCATAACGTTTTTCTTTTAAAATATTCTAGTTAGCTTCTGATTAGTTAAAATGCATTAGAATCCCAAAACTCATAATTTCTTATCAGGAACCTTCATAAGCAAAGGAAATTTTTTGAATTTCCATCATATAGCTGCAAAGTTTTTGAAAAACTTTTCACAGTTCATACATTTTATCGTTGTCAGTTGCACCAGCCGCTTGACTCAATTATACCAATGGATTAACCTCCACATTACAATTTATTCAAAATCAATTCAATTATTATTCACAAAAATTATATAGTAACTACATATAAATACACAACACGCGGATTACATATAGTTTAATAATTATAGGAGGTGAAAGATTTTAAGATTTTTGAATATGGAAGGAAAAATTATTATAAAATAATTGTACATAAATGAGATCGTGTTATATAGTTTATTAATGGTGGTATGAGAAAGGTTTTTGGATTTTTGAATATGAGAGGGTAAAATATTATAAGAGTATTGTATATTAGTGAGATTGTGTTATAAATACGTATTTAAGAATTACATAATCATCATATGAACATTTGTATTCTGAAGTAAAAAAAAAATGAAGATAAGTTGTCCAAAGGATCCAAACAACCCATTATTTTGTTCAATAATAGTTGGAGATGAAAGGTTTTTGAATTTTTTAATTTAATATTGGAGGTTAAATAATCCAAAGATGTAATATATGAAGGTAAAATAGTCCCATTTTTTTGATCCTAAATACATATTTAAGAATTACATAATCATCATATGACCCTTTGTATTCTGCAGTTAAAAAAACTGAAGATAAGTTGTCCAAAGGCCCAAACAACCCCTTATTTTGTTCAATAATCGTGGAAAATAAAAGGTTTTTGGAATCATCATATGATCATTTGTATTTCGCATTGAAAAAAAACTGAAGATAAATTGTCCAAATGTCCCAAACAACTTATTTTGTTCGATAATGTTGGGAGATGAAATAGTTTTGGATTTTTTTACTTAATGTAGGAGGGTAAAATAGTTCGAGAGATGAAAAGGTTTTGAATTTTTTAATTTAATGTAGGAGGCAATTTAATGTAGGAAGGTAAATTAATTCGGGAGATGAAAGGGTTTTGAATTTTTTAATTTAATGTAGAAGAGAAAAGTAGTCCAAAGTTGTAATATATGAGGGTAAAATTATCCAAAAATATTTCTCCTTTTAAGGGACTTTTAGAATTAGTATAGATTAGGCTCGAATTTGAGATGAAAACCCATAAATTAGAATTTGAGATGAAAATACACAATCAATTTTTCATAAATCGAACTTAAACCTACATAAAACAATAGTAATAAACCATCAAGAATTCACAAATTGAAACAAAAATCTCATGCCTTATAAAACTAAACGAGCTTAGAAGTACAATACCTTTCCAACAAAGAAAAATAGGGACTCCTTGGGGACTCCTTTCTTCAACTGTATTGTTGAAATAAGTATTTTACAATACCAACTCTAAAGAAAAAAAAAAAATTCATATTGTCAAACAAAACAAGACAATAGTAGAAATGAGTGTTTTATATAATCAAATTGAAGAAATCTCAAGAATAATTACGTGAGAGACTAAATATCATAAATGTGTTGTGATGTGTGAAAAACTAAATCCTCGGGAAAAATTTAAATCTGGAATTATTTGTTTAATTCCATAAAGCTCAAGAAAAAGTTTCCATTCTGAACACGTTGGATGCAAAAAATGTTGCAAGAGAAATCAATAAAGCAAAGAAAGTCATGAGGATATTATTGAAGTAGTTATTGCTCCAGTCTCTTGATATCTTCACTTTCTAACTTCATAATCCCAAATTAAATCATTAAATTCATGCAACCCACTTACATAAGTTATTTCAATACCTAAACCACAATATATATTTGTCACTTAGTTTAGTTTTGACACTAAAAAACAATTCCAAAAATTAGAAGATTGACAAAAGTAGCACCACAGTTCCAGAATATTGGAAAACGGAACCAATTCTAGAACATTTTCGCTGGCACCAAAAATGTTTGACAAAAATAGCACTTTTTGGGAATATTTTCAAAAGTAGCACCACTGAATTATTTTGCTCAAAACTCACTAAAAATGGCTTTGAAAATGAAGTAATCAAATCTCAAATCCTTAACCAACATTTGTACACTTTAATTCAAAGTATTAGTGTAATGTGAACATCGTCAAATGAAAGATTAAAGCCAAATTCTACAAACCCATTTCCAAAACTATCAATGTCTTCCATCTTCAATAAAGTTCACCACTTCTTCATCTCCTCTCTATTTAACTCAAATCTTTGTTTAGTAACCACAACTATAAGTTATATCTAAACACATGTCATAATTCGTTTTACCATAACCCAAACACGATTTCAAGAACCTTGAAGCAAAGTCTCAAAAATGGTAAAAGTCATACTTTACATCTATTTTGGTAGAAACATATTCTTCTGCGTGAGAGTTTAAGGAAAAGATGCCAGCTTTGATATTTCTGTTCCATTTCAATAGAGTTTAATAAATTAAACAAAATCCAGAAAAATTATACCAATTTCTGGAAAAAAATCCAAAAAATAAATAAATCTAAAACATAATTCAAAGTAAAAAATAACTTTAAAGAAACTACAAGAAATCGCAAAAACTAAACTAATTTCTAAAAATCTCAAAATCGAAACCCTAAAACCTAAAATATATATAACTTGGTTGGCCAAAAATTAAACTCTCATTGAAAGGCATTACCTTTGTTGGTGCTTAAGTCCATAAATGTCCTTCTTTTGGATCCGGTATTTTGTGTCTATTGTACTTCACAAAAGGTCCAAAAGTGGTTTCATTTCACAAGAACCTCAAAGAGTGAGGAGAAGATGAAGAAGCGGTGGTGAAGGATCGAGAAGTAGAAGAGAAATGAGTGATTTTCGGTTGAATTTCACCAACCACGAAATTGTATGCTATGGAAAGGGAACGAACAAAGAGAGAGAGAGAGAGACGTGAGGAACGAAGGAAGATAGAGAGAGCGTGAGTGAAGGCGTATATGATCGCTTGAACAAAAGTGGTATAAAGGAAGTAAAACGGCGCCGTTTTCACTTTTTAATGTTCTAAGCGATGTTGTTTAAGCAATGAAAAAAGGAAAAAAAAAAAAAAGCGTCATGTTGATGTTATCAAAACAACGTAGTTTTCGAATACCACTTGAATATTGCCCACCGTCGATTTTGTGTATTTAATATTCTGCAAGTGTACGGATCGCTCAAGTAATAAAATAGATTAAGAGTCCAAGTATCGTTCCCACAATGATTTAGATAATTAAATGTCAATTATACTAACCTTAACCGAATCAAATAACTTTTGATGATTTTGTGATTAAAATCTAATTAAAATAATAAACTAAAACAAGTAAATAAGTATAATTCAAATAACTAAAAATTAGATTAATGAAAATTACTTTTGAAGAAAGAAATGTACTAGGATCCCGAATCCACATATAATTGTGAATTTTTTTTATCTTGATTCTTGGTTTTGACAAAATATATCAGTTATGAAAATCAATATCCCTAGATTGTTTAACAGTTTCTCTTGAATAAAATTAAATTTATTCATAAGTATGACTCGACTATATCTCTATAACGAATACGAATACAAATGAAAGCATTAAATCTCTATGGATAATTAGAGATCACCTAAAGCATAGCGGTATATTTCTATCCTCTATCGGACTTTAAGATAATTAAAATAGGGTCTAGCATACTTTCGATTTTTCGATAGTAAAAAAAACCACAACAATCATACAATTACTATGTATATAATTGTAGATGTAAATAAAACAAAATTAATTATTCAAAACTATATAGAAATAAATCGTCAAAAACCAAGTCTCAAGATGAAAGAATTTAAACGACAAGCTTTATCGCAATCCTAATACTAATTAAACTAGCATAGCATACTAATAATAAGGAAATAAAAAGGAGAAAAAAATATGGAATTCATCACTCGGAGATGAAGAAAACTCAAAAAGGATGACGTCTTGTTCTTGATCTTCGTTTAATTCTTCAAAAGAGCAATTCTTGATCTTCGATTTATGTTTTGTATCGTGTTTTTACCAAAAACTCAACAACCGTTATGAGTTAATAACTCCTATATATAGTTCCCTAATTACAGTCCAAAACCATCCTTAAAAGTCCCTAAAAACGTGGGGCAAAAATTACCTAAGTATATTAGGACTCAAAAAAGAAAATAAAAATCCGCTACCAAAATATAGCCTGGGCGATCTATTCCCGAGCGATCACCCAGTTGACCTTCAATGCGTTTTGCTTTTGTCATATGTTCTTTGGCCGCCCTCGCCCGTTTTTCTTTTAATTCATAACAATTTGGTCCTTTCAGTTTTCACACCCTCCAATTTGGTCCTCAAGCTTTGGGTCTTGGTCATTTTAGTCTTTCAACTTTCCATAATCTATAAATTGGTCCTTCAACTTTCCAATAGCTCCAATTTGGTCCTTCAACTTTCAATTAAATGCAATTAAGTCTCCATACTTCTGATACATCTTCCAAATTATTGCATTTTCATCCATTTTTTTTCAATTTCTTACAAACGGGTCTAAAACTGAAATAAAAGCAATAACAAACTAGATTAAGTAGAAAATCGATAAAATGACGTGATAAAAGCTTAGTTTAAAGACTAGAATAAGTGCACAAAATGTACTTATCAAACACCCCAAAACTAAACTTTTGTTCGTCCTTGAACAAAAATAAAAATAAACCATAAATTTAAATTAAGCTAAACAAATTAAAAAGCATTGAGTTTATGTTAAATTTCTTACCATATGCCTTAGGTTCGAAAATAAAGCAACACTTTTAAAAAGATATTAAACAACAACACAAAAGTTTTTCACTTATCCGATGCTCGACCTTTAGTAAGTGTGTGATTAGTTAAAAATTGAACTTACATCTGTTTTAGACCACGATCAATATTGTGTTGTTGATATTTTTACAATTTTGAACCCTTTGTAGTCATTTATTCCTTACACCTCTCGTAAATTATCACACTTCTAAAACTTTTCTCTCCAATCCCGAGGTGTTCTAGCGAATTTGATTTTTATTGATCAACACAATGTTTTTTGCAAATAAGGTGGTAAAAATTAAAATTTGTATTCTTAGAATTAGGATGGTGAGTCATTTTTAAATTCTCATCTTCGGTCTTCGAGGATCTAACCTAGCAATCTTTCTGAGAGCACTTTAATTCTTTTTATTTTATTTAACCAATATAGATGATCTTACATTACGTGCAATACTTTTCTCTCACTAGCTTTCTATGTGACCCTTGTAGCGAGTTTTGGGCGATGACTCCCAAATCGAGATGACCATAGGGCACCAGATTTTAAGATACCCTAACGAGACTTAATTGCTCAAGTCCCACAAGCTAATAGAAAAGTGAAGATGTAAAATAAAATATTATCAATAAATTTTTTTTCCATATATATATATATATATATATATATATATATATATATATATATATATATATATATATATATATGACCTATGTAGCAAGCTTTAGGTCGATGACTCCCAAGTCGAGATGACCATAGGGTACCAAGTTTTAAGATACCTTAACAGAACTTAATAGCTCAAGTCGATATTTTTTTTTATTTTTTTTATCAATAGTGAATAGTGCTCGGTTTAGATCTCTTGACTATAACATATTCAACCAAAGATGAGACCCGAGAAAACTCGAACCATCAAAATTCTCATAACACAAGTAGTAACTTTAACACCCTCAAACTGTTCTCAAAAGCAGGTTTGGTTACTAACAAGGATTTAGGAACGAATTTTTCATAATGATACTAAGTCAACTCATATACTCAAGTCATGCTCCCAATAAATGATAAGTCAATAGTGGCTATGTGCTTCATTAATCAGGTCTAACATAGATAAGTATTCCGATAAAAGCACGAGTTTAAGTGTTGTCTAATATTCTAACTAAAAACATACTCAAATTCAAACTAATATCATCATTGACGATAAGATGTCCAACAACAACTAGACAAATAAACTAATTTTTTTTCAAAATTAATTGAGTTATACTGAGACTTGAGTGATAAGCAAATTCAAAAGCTTTTAGTTATATAGACCCGAATGATACGCGAATTCAAAAGCAGCCATTAAGTATCATAATACTTAACCTATCCCAAATGAAAATATTACATTGTCTCCAATGTAAGCAAATTAGAGAAAAATATCATGTATTTCCTGGTAAAAATTTGGAGACAAAAAGTGTCTTGGCCGATCGGATAGTCTAGCGGAAGAGGAAGTGCGCAACGAGTCGATGACCTCAACTATTCAGGAGACTGTCCCGTCAATAATCTCGTCCCGTCAATCGTCTCGAGTTGACTTCCAAAGTGTATCATCATTCAGTTGATGTCATCATATGAGTAATTGATAGTATGCTGTTGTGACCTAATGTCGACGTCTATGTCTTTGCGATCCCACGTACATGTATACTTACTCATTCCAACTCTGCTTTGCATGTTATCTTTGCGTGTCTGTACCTCGAGCAATGTGTTCTGCATGTTGTTCACTGTTCTACCAATCTCCGTCAGAGCTATATGGATCTGAGTAAACTGAATGCCAAGATGGGGCTCGGCAGCTAGAGTTGGCGGGGGTGTTGGAGGTACTTGATCATGAGCTTCTCCACCAGATTAGTCTCTTTGGAGCACGCGTTGTGCTCTGATCTCACCGCTCACATCCTAGCCTCTGAATTGTCAATAGTCTTATGGGTGAGGGGCCCCAAGAATGTCGACTTTCTCAAATGGCAACAGGGGGACACCGGCCTCCCCGACAGATCTTACTAATCATACATGGGAACATAATAGGCGTTGGGAGTTGGAGTAAACCGGCGTTGCTAACTTCCAAACAAAATTAAAGATATGTGTCCCCAAATTCATTTTTCTGCCTCGAGCTAAATGGTAAAGAAGGTGAGCCCTTTCTCCAATAAACTTCGTTCATTTGAGTGGTAGGATTGATATTGGTGCGCAGACAAAAATGTGTAAAGTCCTCGGCTCCCCGAGTCGAGTTCATCATGTTTGAAGTGCGAATCGCCAATGGCCATGCATTCTCCCTACCATACAAGAACCATGCCACTGACTGCATGTTCTCTTCGGTAGGCATATGATCAATCCCCGTGCAGGTCAGCTTATAGTATCTATCAATCATAGCAGGGCTGAAACAGATCCACTTGCCTCTTACCCATGTCTTGTGCCGATGAGACGATTCGAGTATCAATTTCTTTGTTGAAGTTGGCAAAGAATTCCCTAACCAAAGTTATATACGCTGGATGTGGAGCTGCATCCACTTTACTCCAACCATAATCTTTGGATCACGTGTTCTAAAAGATGCCCCGAAAATCAACCATTTGTACCGTCTCTCTTGGTGGTAGTTCTTCCCTTTCACTTTTTATCATATATCTCTTGGGCTTACAGTATTTAGGAATCGTGATATGCCACCATCACTCGTTGGTTTCTCGGCCCCTCTCGACGGGTAGAACCTTTACTGACCTTTTTCTTTCTCTTTTCTTGAGTTGTGGTTTTTCGTTTGGGTGCCATTGCTACCTAAAAGGATAAGAGAAACATATTTACACATCGAAATAAACTCAAGAATAAAAAAAACATCTCAAAGGAAAATAAAAGTAGTGAATTTTCGTAGTTTAAACATAGACCATACACTACTTTTTACCACCGAAAAACGTGAAGAAATATTGAAGTTTTCCTTAGCTATCTTTGGACACAAGTTACTACATAGATTGGTCTTTATTATGTTCATAATTGAGGTAGAACGGTGGTCATATGAGTTGGACGGGAAGGGGACGAAGTTGGTGACGTGAAGTGACATGTGCCTAGCCATGGCTTCCCAATATGGGACTAAGTGTCTTGGCCAATTTTTGAATGTGATTCCATTGAATGTAGGCACAATTAGTGGGCTGAAATGCGTATGAATAATGTTCAAATCAATGGTTGCCTTAATATCACATGAAACTTAAGCATTTAAGCAAACACCTAGAAGGCAATCCCGTTTGAAGTGGATTTTAGATGATTAGGAAGGTTGAATCTAGCCCAAAATTTACCACTTCAAAAACACAAACTCAATAATCCAACATCTAACCTAGCCCATCCTCCTCAATATATCATCATAAAATCAAGAGAATTCAAGATTAAAAATGAAAAATTGAGAGTAGATGAGCAAAGATCATACATTGGAGTGATTTCAGTTTTGTTGTTGAAAGGAATGCAATGGAGTGCCTTGAAACCGTGCTTGAATGTAGATGAAGTGAAGTAAAATTAGAGATTTGGAGTCGATCTTGAGGGTTTCCTGCGATTTGGTGATTAGATGAAGTGTTGTGTGTTTGTGATGAGAGGTTTTAAAAAATTTTAGCCGTTTTGATCTTTAAGTCTTTGGGTATTACGCTTGACTTAAGCTGAGCTATCGCTTGGTAAAAACCCGGGTGATCTCCTGGGCTTATTGCTGGGCATTCTGCCCATTTGAAACAGATTGAGGCGATTGCCTAGGCATAACCCGAGTGATCGCCCAGTTTACTAGATCTCTTTTTTTTTTTTTTGAAAAGATAACTATATGAATGTGAGCCTAACGTAGCATGTTAAACATTCAATATATGCTAAAATGGATACGATGAACCTAAAAGGGCTAAACTTTGCTACAAAAATTACTTAAGTGAAAAACTTGGAAACATAAACATGATAAGCCTAAAACTAAGTAGGTGAAGCTATTCCTACATGCATTTGACGAATTGTATCTAGGCACGGTTGATCATGTGACATCCGAAATTTGTGCTAAAATGGATATGATGAAACCATGCTATAACTCAACTAAGTGCAAAATAAAATAAAAAACAAATGTAGTATGCCTAAAACCAATACCTAAAGAAAATCCCAACCACATGCAATAATAAAGAAAAAAATACGTTTAAAAAGTAGCGGGGATAGAAAAATGGGTTGCCTCCCATTAAGTGCTCGATTTATAGTCTAGAGCTCGACTTTTCGGGTTGATCATTCCGGTGGTGCAAGTTGAACGGTGGATTTTTCTTTCGAGAAACCACCGTTCCAATAAACATTCAACCGCTGCCCATTGACTTTAAAAGTCTCTTTGCTCTCATGGTTGATTTCTACCACCCCACATGGATAGACCTTTGTGATTGTATACGGACCCGACCATATAGACCTCAACTTGTCCAGAAAAAGCTTGATGCGAGAATTATACAACAAGACTTGCTCATACAACCTCAAAACTTCTTCTTTGAATATGTATATCGTGCCACTTTTGGTCCATTCCTTATACAATGTTGCACTCTCATAGGCTTCCAATCGAAACCCATCCATTTTATTCAATTGTATGGCTACCTTCAAATCAAAGTTCAACTTCTTCACAGTCCAATGTGCTCGATGCTCCAACTCAACCGATAAATGGCACGCTTTTCAAAAAACTAGCCGATAGGGAGACATGCCTATAGGAGTTTTGAAAGTTATCTGGTAGGCCCATAAAGTGTTATCTAGTTTCTTTGACCAATCTTTTTTTGATGAACTCACCATCGCCTCAAGAATCCGCTTCAACTCCCGGTTGGAGACTTCTACTTGCCCACTGGTTTGAGGGTGATAGGGAGTAGCAATACGATGCCCAACGCCATATTTTGCCAACAATGACTCAAAATAACGATTGCAAAAGTGTTTACCCCTATCACTAATAATGGATCGGGGTGTGCCATAACGAGTGAAAATGCATTTTTTTAGGAACTCCATCACAACCCGCGCATCATTGGTAGGCAAAGGATCGCTTCGATCGATTTGGAGACGTAGTCGACAGCAACCAAAATATATTGATTTGAGAATGAAGAGAGGAATGGCCCCATAAAATCAATACTCCACACATCAAAAAGCTAGACGTCAAGTATACTATTGAGAAGAATTTCATTCTTTTTCGAGATATTTTCCGTGAGTCGGCACCAATCACATCCCTTCACAAAAAGGTATGCATCTTTGAAGAGAGAAGGCCAATAGAACCCGGATGTAGAACTTTAACAAATTTGTTTTAGAAGTACCAAGTGTCCAAATGGAGGTGAAGAATGGCAATGCTCAAGTATCTGAGGACTTCTTCTTTAGGAATACACCGCCTAATTATTTGATTTGGACCTCGTCTATAGAGAATGAAATCTTCCCAAAAATAGTACTTCAAGTCAGAAAAAAATTTCTTCTTTTGATGACTTGAATAATCAGGCGGGATGATAGATTTGACTAAGAAATTTACTATATTAGCAAACCATGGTGATTTTTCCAAGTGAAAAATCTGTTCATCTGGGAACACCTCAGTGATATCCATGTTCTCGGCCTGTTCTTCCTGCTCAAGTCTGGATACATGATTAGCTACTACATTCTCGCTTTCATTCTTATCTCTTATCTCTAGATCAAACTCTTGTAGAAGTAACACCCATCTAATCAGCCTCGGTTTTGCATCTTTCTTTGTCAATAAATATTTCAAGGTTGCGTAATCAGTGTAGACTAACATCTTTGATCCTACAAGATATGATTTGAATTTGTCAAAGGCATAGACTACAGCCAGGAGCTCCTTCTCAGTAGTGGCATAGTTGAGCTGTGCATTTTTGTCTTTTCGTTGCTCCAACACTACTCCAACTGCATAGTCGCTTGCATCACACATTAGTTCAAATGATAGACTCCAATTAGGTGCAATTATCACATGTGCTGAAATGAACTTCTTTTTTAGAGTGTTGAATGCCAATAAACACTCTTCAGAGAAGACATAGGGAACATCCTTGACTAGCAGAATACACAAAGGCTTTGTGATTTTTGAGAAGTCTTTGATGAAGCGACGATAGAACCCCACATGCCCAAGAAAACTTCTAATACACTTGACAGAAGTTGGTGGTGGTAATTTCTCTATAACCTGAATTTTTGCTTTATCCACTTCAATTTCCTTAGCTGAAATCCGATGTCCCAACATGATACCCTCTTGAACTATGAAGTGACACTTTTCATAATTAAGAGCTAAGTTTGTATCTTCACACCGCTGCAAAGCTAGGTGTAGGTGCTCCAAGCACTCATCAAAGGATGAGCCAAACACCGAGAAATCATCCATGAATATTTCAATGAATTTCTCCACCATATCAGAGAAGATGGCCATCATGCAACGCTGAAAAGTGGCAAGAGCATTGCATAGACCAAAAGGTATCCTACGATAAGCAAATGTACCATAGGGACATGTGAGTATAGTCTTATCTTGATCTTGAGTGCAATTGGAATCGATTATAGCACGAGTATCCATCTAAAAAGTAGTAATAGAAATATCCAAACTGTCTTTCCAACATCTCATCAATAAATAGAAGGTGAAAGGCCTTCCTAGTAGCGATGTTGAGTTTGCGTGGTCAATACAAACTCTCCATCCTGTGATTGTTACGGTTGGAATCAACTCATTCTTTTTGTTACGAACTACAATGATACCTCTTTTCTTTGGCACTACTTGAACTGACCGACCTAAGCACTGCGAGATTGGGTAGATAATCCCGCATCTATTAACTTCATGACTTCGCTCTCGACCACTTCTTTCATATTAGGATTCAGCCTCATCTCGATTGTCAATAGTTGGTTTAAAATCGTCCTCCATGAGGATTTTATACATGCACAGTGTAGGATTGATGCCCTTGATGTCAGCAATAGACCACCCAATAGCTATCTTGTGTTCTTGAAGCACTCAAGTAATTTTTCCTCTTCAAGCTCACTAATAGAGTTAGCAATTATCATAGGTAAAGTAGAGGATTCTCCTAAGTAGGCATAGCAGAGATGAGATGGCAACTGCTTGAGCTCTATTTTTGGAGGCTGTTGAACATAATGTAGATGTTTTGTAGAACCCGTGTCCAACTCCTCAAAGCGTGGTCGGTAGCGATATATGGAGGGTTAGCTTCAAGATACATTGCGCACATCTCAACCATAACGAGAATCGGCTTGAGTGGATTAAGAATGCACAATCTGAGCCTCGAAAGGATCGATGGATTATTGAGTTGAAAATTTTCATGAAGTGTACTATCAACCACATCAACTTTGAAGCGACTATCGACTCGGTTGGATATTGGATTGCCTTGAAGACATCAAATGTGAACTGCTTTTCACTAAGCCTCAGAATCAGTTGGCCTCTTTGTACATCAATTAGAGCTCTACCAGTGGCTAAAAATTGTCGACTAAGAAGAAGTGGAACATCTTTATCTTCATTCATGTCAAGAATGATAAAATCAGCTGGGAAGATAAATTGTCCATCTTTACCAAAAGATCTTCAACAACTCCTCTTGGATGTTTGATAGACCGATTAGCTAGCTGTAGAGTTACCATAGTTGCTTTAGCTTTCTCCAAACCTAATTTCCTGAAAATAAAAAGTGGCATCAAGTTAATACTAGCTCCTAAATCACACAAAGCTTTATCAAAACAAAAATTTCATATTGTGCAAGGTATTGTAAAACTCCTTAGATCTTTTAGTTTAGGAGGTAGTTTATTTTGCAAAATCGCACTGCATTCTTCTGTCAACATCACAGTCTCATGTTCCTCCATCTTGCATTTATTTGAAAGAATGTCTTTCAAGAACTTTGCATAACTAGGCATCTAAGCAAGTGAATCTGCAAAGGAAATGTTGATATGTAGTTTCTTGAAGATTTTAAGAAATTTTCTGAATTGCTTGTCTAACTTGTGATTGTGTAACCTCTGAGAAAATGGAATCGGATGATCATATAGTTTGATAGGAACGGTTGCCTTAACTTGTGGTGTGCCTGAACTCTCTTTCATATCTGTTTTCTGCTCAATCTGTTCCATGTGCTCCTCATTAGTGGAAGGTACCACTTCTTTATTTGCAACTGATCTCTTTACATGGATCTCTGGTAACTGAACCCCACTTCTAGTAGTAATAGCTTTAACATGTTCCTTGGGATTTACCTCTGTATTACTTGGGAAAATACCTGGCCATCTATGTCTCAAGATTCTTTATTAAAGCGCCTTGATTTTGAAGCGAGGTCTCCGTCTTTCTCATGAACTAATTAGTAGTTTTTATGTAGTGATCTGTTTTTTCGATGAATTTACCGAGTAAGTCTTCTAATGATGTACTCTTTTCTAGCTGCTGAAACTGTGGTATGATATTATTCTAATTATCTCTCCAAGAGAAATTTGGATAGTTTTGCCAACTTGGATTATATGTGTTGGAGTATGGGTTATTTTGTTGGCGTGACCACCTTGAATATAATCGACCAGGCTCAGTCAGTAGTGATAGAATAGGACATTCATGTGTACTATGACCGGCTTCACATTCTTCACATGTTGATTTTTTTATTTGCACCGCATTGGTTGAATGTGACATACTTTTCACTTTGTGTACCAATGAATTAATCTTTGTGGATAATGCTATGAAAGTATCTATCTTATGTACTTGTACTGACTCTTTTGTGTCGACTGTACGTCGATGGCGGATGGCGGTGGTGGTAGTTACTCTTTCAAACAAATCCAAAGCTTCAACCATTTGTTTTAATAGATAAAGAACCGTTAGATGAAGAATCAATCATGCTTTTAAATGAAAGGAGTAATCCAGCATAGAAATACTGAATTTGTTGCCTTCCGCCAATACCATGATGAGGACACTTACTTAGCATATTTTTGAATCTGTTCCATGCTTCATCAAAGATTACGTTTGATTGTTGAAATATGGATATATCATGCTTCAACTTGAAACCTTAGTGGTGGGAAGAATTTTCGCGAGAACTTTTGGGCTAGATCATTCCAAGTGGTTATGCTATCAATTGGCAGTGAGTCCAAACCACTCAAGAGTTTTGTCCCGAAGAGTATGTGGGAACAAACGTAGCTAAATGGCGTCGTATGAGATTCTATGATATTTGAAGTGTTGACACATTTCCAAGAATTTTGAAATGTGTGTATGTGGATTCTCATCGATCCCGCCAAAGAATTGATGTCTATTCTGAAATAGATGAACGACGTTAGTCTTGAACTGAAAGTTTGGCTGCCCAAAAGTGGGTAGACAATGCTAGATTGGTTCTGGATGATCTGTGGAGTCAAAAAGTCTCCAACTAGCATATTGTCTTCATCAATCTCCTGTCTTGCCCGAGCGATCTCGTTGTTCTATATTTTGTCTTGCTATTTTTGGTCTTTTTTGTGTATTTTTCTTTCTTCTCTATGCCTACGATGAAAAGTACGTTCGATCTCTGGATCAATTGGAATTAGAGACTCGTGTCTCACACTTCGCATGCAACAATCTGAAGAGAAACAATTCAAACACTAAAATAACTAAAAATAATAATAATAAATAATTAAACAAATAAATAAAGTTCGAATTGGTGCTAATATAACTGAAAAGAACTAAAACTAAATCTCTAACAACGGCGCTAAAAACTTGTCAGCGATTTTGTGTATTTAATATTCCACAAGTGTATAGATCGCTCAAGTAATAAAAAAGATTATGAGTCCAATTATTGTTTCCCCAAGGATTTAGATAATTAAATGTCAATTATACTAACTTTAACCGAATCAAATAACTTTTGATGATTTTGTGATTAAAAACTAATTAAAATAATAAACTGAAAACAAGTAAATAAGTATAATTCAAATAACTACAAATTAGATTAATGAAAATTACTTTAACTTGAAGAAAGAAAAGTACTAGGATCTCGAATCCACTTATAATTGTTAATTCTTTTATTTTGATTATTGGTTTTGACAAAATATATCGATTATGAAGATTAATATCCCTATATTGTTTAACAGTTTCTCTCGAATAAAATTAAACATATTTATAAGAATGACTCGACTATATCTCTATGAAGAATACGAATACAAATGAAAGCATTAAATTTCTATGGATAATTAAAATCACCTAAAGTATAACGGTATATTTCTATCCCCTATCGGACTTTAAGATAATTAAAATAGCATCTAGCATGCTTTCGATCTTTTGATAGTAAAACAAACCACAACAATCATACAATTACTATGTATATAATTGTAGATGCAAATAAAAGCAAAATTAATTATTCAAAACTATATTGAAATAAATCGTCAAAAACTAAGTCTCAAGATAAAAGAATTTAAACGACAAGCTTCATCGCAATCCTAGCACTAATTAAACTAGCTTAGCATACTAATAATAAGAAAATAAAAAGGAGAAGAAAATATAGAATTCATCACACGGAGACAAAGAAAACTCGAAAAGGATGATGTCTTGTTCTTGATCTTCGTTCAGTTATTCAAAAGAACAATTCTTGATCTCTGGTTTATGTTATGTGTCGTGTTTTTCTCCCAAAAACTCAACAACCATTATGAATTAATAACTCCTATATGTAGTTCCTTAATTACAGCCCGAAACCATCCCTAAAAGTCCTTAAAAATGTGGGCCAAAAGTTACCTAAGTGTATTAGGATTCAAAAAGGAAAATAAAAATCTGCTGCCAAAATAGATCTCCCAGGCCATTCCCGGGCGATCGCCTAGTTGACCTTCAATGCATTCTGCTTTTGTCATATGTTGCTGGGCGATCACCCAGCTTGTTTCTTTTAAGTCATCACAATTTGGTCCTCAAGCTTTGGAGTTTGATCATTTTAGTCCTCCAACTTTTCATAATCTGTAATTTGGTCCTTCAACCTCCCAATAGCTCCAAGTTGGTCCTTCAACTTTTAATTGAATGCAATTGAGTCCCCATACTTCCGATACATCTTCCAATTTATTGCCTTTTCATCCATTATTTTCCAATTTCTTACAAACGAGTCTAAAAATGAAATAGAAGCAACAACAAACTAGATTAAGTAGAAAAACGATAAAATGACGTGATAAAAGCTTAGTTTAAAGACTCGAATAAGTGCACAAAACGCACTTATCACCCACTTTAAGCCCCTTTTCATTTTTTTAGGATTTTTGAAGTTGCATACTTGAAGCACATTTGAATATATTTTTATTTTTTCAATGCATATCACACATGATACTAGTCACTGTGTTTGAGAATACTTATAAGTATTTATAAGTTAGTCAAAATAATTTTTATTTATAAATTTGTACACTACCAATTTATCATAACAATCACGATTAGCAAGCTATGGCCATACTAGTATTTTTTCAAATAAATTTTCGAATATTTATCTCATGTAATTTATAAAAGTCAAAAATTTATTAAATAAAAAAAATATTTGCATGTAATCTTGATTGACTTCACTTCTTTATGAATATATTTATTACTGGGCAAAATGTGTGCAATTTGTTTAATAAGAAAGAAGCAACTTTGTGTAATTAGGACAAGAGGAGTGGTCTCGTGCTCCCACTGGACAATTGTTATGTTCTCCACATCCAATGTGTTGTGCAAGTGACATATTGAATGTGGGCAACATAACAATTGCCCATTGAAAATAGGAGATCACTCATCATTAGGACAACTCGAGACTAAAATTAGAACACAATGAAGTGCTTAGGACAGTCCAACCAATTGAAGGTGACCAAATGTTAAATTATTTGCAAATGTATTATGATTTGGCTTATAATTTAACATTTGTTCTGATTTTAAGTAAGTCATTAAATCTTATTTATGTTAGTATTATGACCAAGATTTAATTGTTGTGCAAATTTTAATTGCTACATTGTTATTATGATTAATGTATTTATTTATTGTTATTGACATTTATGTTTTTACTTATTATTATTTCAATTGACTAAATAATGGATTCCAAAGAATAAGGACTAGTGGCATTATTAATCACCAAAAAAAAAAAAAGTGTTATCGTGAGATATATGTCGTAGTTTTTTTTTTTGATCATCCCTAGTCGTATGCAATCGATGAGACAAGGATAAGTAGCACGGATAGATTAGTACATATTGCACTCTTTTATTTTGAAGTAAGTAGTTGATCTCGCAAATTAAAGTGTAGAGACACTTGGAGAAAATATGTGGGTGCTTGTTGTCAGAACAAGTTCATTGGATGACTAGCTCTAGAGATTCTACATTGATAAGTATCTTAGTGTTAGTGAACTATCTCTCAATGACAGTTGTGAAACCGATTATTCGACTTGAGATCATTATAAAATTTTATGTGTGGATCGTCACACTTTGATGGTGTTAGATACGCCTATATATATTCAAGGGTTGCTAGTATGGTACTAATTGGATGCAACGTGAACCACATAAAAATTGATGGATAACCAATAAGGAATTTATCACTCTTGGATAGTAAGAGATCATATCATATTATTCGTGGACTTAAGTATCAATATAGTAATTAAATCACCGAAAATACGAGTTATGATTTGGAAAATAATTTTTCAAATATGAACCAAAAATTATTTTAAAGAATAATTATACTAATTTAAGTTTATAACAATTTGGTAAACATTTAAATAAAATTGAAAACTTTATTTTCCAAAAGGAGTTTAAAGAAAATATTTCTTTGAAAAAGAAGTTCCTTCTTCATCTAGTGCTTCAACCTCTTTGCAATCTCCTATAGTGAAACCAATTGTTCTCCTAGAACCTGAAACATTTAAATAAAAAATGTAGTGTTAACTGAAGATTTTTAGAGAAAAAATAGAAATTTTTAATGATAAGAAAAAGATGAAAGAATTTTAC
This sequence comes from Forsythia suspensa, assembly GCA_023638005.1. Lineage (NCBI taxonomy): Eukaryota > Viridiplantae > Streptophyta > Magnoliopsida > Lamiales > Oleaceae > Forsythia > Forsythia suspensa. Next base: position 124,562 of record JALRMA010000416.1, on the reverse strand, counting down.
AAGTTAATACTCTTTTAGAAAAAGAAAAAAGTGAAATTTCTTTAGAAGAAGAATCATCTTCTCTATAAACCATTTTCTCAAAAAGATATTTTTACTATCGAAAATATGTTTCTAGAAATAAAAATGATGTTAGAGAAAATAGGTGTGTACCAATAATAATAATACCAAAGCAACAATACACTTTTTCCCCCTTTCACTGTGCAATTAAAATGAAAAATATCAATTCAACCAATATTTCAATGTAAGCAATATAAGTACTGGAATAATGAATCAAGCTAAACAACATCAAAATTATTCTTTAACGTTGTAAAGCCTTCTAAGATAAAGAAAAAATCGACTGAACAAACCGACAAAAATCCACTATCATCAAATAAATATTACAATGCTTCTTCTCTAGATTTATGTCATAAATCAAGAGGTAACCCAACACACTACATCAACAACACATTATTGGCTCACCACAATAAACATAATCTAACACTATAAATGGAACTCCAAAAATATTAAACTAATAAAGAGAGAAATACCTCACCAAAAAACAATAGTGAAATACAAGTATTGAAGAAGAAATTTCAAATTTTGTGTCTAAATTTTTGTTGGCAAACCCTAATTTTTCTTCTCCTTTTTCCCTGTCACCGTGTGCGTATATTTTCCATAGGGCAGAGTGCGTACATCTCCCAGGAGCAGATAAAAAAAAAAAAACCAATTTAACCTATTTCAAATTCTTGGAACCAAAGAATTGAAAGCTTGGTCCTCAGATTTAATTGGAATTTTACTTGGACACAAAATTATTTAATTCTCATGGTCTAGACTTATTTACTTAAAAAAAAAACAATTTGGCCAAATAATTAAAAATCCAATAATCTCCTCCTCCTGTCCTCGAGGAAGGTACGCCATAAAAAAACTCTAGTCAGTCACTTGGAGTTCATCCTCGCTTGCTCGGCACAAAACATAAATTTCTGCTTGGTGTCAACCTTGGTCAACACATCGGCAATATTTTTATTGGTGTGAATCTTTTCTAAATGTAATTATTTTTCTTCAAGTGTTCCACGGATCCAATGATACCTCACATCAATATATTTGGTGCGAGAATGATTTGTCGAATTCTTGCTCAACTCAAGAGCGCTATGACTATCACAATAAATGATATATTCACTTTGTTTCACATTGAGTTCATAAAGAAATCTTTTCATCCATATCATCTATTTTCTTGCTTTAGTCACTGCTATGTATTCAACCTCGGTAAAGGATAAAGCTATACATTTTTGCAATTTTGACTGTCAACAAACAGCTCTCCCTGCAAAAGTAAACAAGTACCTAGATATAGATTTCTTGCTATCAAGATCTTTGGCCATATTTGTATATGTATATCATGTCAGAACTTGCTGAGCTCCTCCGAAACCCAAACACAAAGTAGAAGTCCCTCTAAGTCTAAGATACTGCGTGATCTATTTTACTGTTTCTCAATGATCTTTGCCCGGATTAGACAAAAATCTGTTTACCACACCAACTGTATGTACAATATTTGGTCGAGCACATACCATGACATACATCAAACTACCAAGCCCTTTGAAGAGTAGAGAACTGTTTCCATTTTCTTCTTCTCTTCACTAGTCTAATGACATGATCTTTTGGTAAATTTGAGATAACCACCAAGAAGTGAGTTAATTGACTTAGCTCATTTCATACTAAATATTTCAAGTATCGCTCAATATATTTTTTGTGATAGCCACAACCTCTTAGAATTTCTGTCCCCGAATTATTTCCAAGTTCAAGATGTGTTTAAGGCCAGCTCCAAATGCTTCGTATCAAATGACTTATGCAAGACTTTTTTCAATTTTTTAATCGAACTCCACATCTTGATCAAATATAAGCACGTTATCAACATAAAGCAGTAAAATGAAAAAATTTTGACGTAAACACAAGAATTTGAAGTCGTCTTCATGTACCACTGACTCATCATAAAAGCATCAAATTTTTTTATATTACTGTCTTGGTACTTGCTTGAATCCGTACAAACTCTTCTTCAATTTGCACATAGGTGTTCTTCACATATGTAGGAAGACAGTCTTCACATCCAGTTGTTTCATTTCCTAATCTAGATTGGTTACTAAACCCAAAACAACTATGATAAATGTCATTATCACAACATGAGAAAAGAACTCAGCTAAATCAACACCATATTTCTGCCCAAAGCCTTTAACAACCAAGCAAGCCTTGTACTTCATCATATCACTATTGCCATCTCGTTTGATTTTGTATACCCATTTGTTCCTCAATACTCTTCTATCCTTAGGAAGATTACAACTAGGTCCTAATATTTTAGATGCATCATTCGTGGTCCGAATTTATTGTAATTCGTACATTAAGGTCTCGTGACGTGAATTTTGTCAAATGTTGATCGATTGTATGCTACGTGGACACTTAACGGTGACACATCATCAATTAATTTACACCAGAATTTAATAGTGACCGTTGGTGAATGTATTAGTATACTTTAACGACTGGAACTGAAATTTGTAACTTCAATGACTGTTTTGTAATTTCGCTGAAACTTTGGTGACTGCCGGTGTAATTAACCCATATGATCAGAAATCGCTGTTCAGTGACAACTTTATACAGACATGCCTGTTTATATAAGATAGGGAGTAACACAACTCGTCTGCATCGCGACGCCCACTTCCCTCTCTCTGGATCGAGGTTTTTATAACTTTATGGCGGTTTAATTAGTTATAATCCTATTCGAATCTCTCAAAAAATTACTCTATCAATCTCTGATTAAGAAGACCAATTAGTTCTCTTCCTGAAACTAGAAAATTGTAAACCCTGAAAATCTCTGGTAAGTAACGTGCCATACTCTCGTTTTACATTTTTTTTTGGTTTTCCAATTTCTTTCACGAATTGTTCTGCCATGGGAAAATGCAAGAACTTAGGGTTTTACTCAACCTTCTGGAATCGATGAATTTCCGGTGAACGATGCGTTTTTCTTCAATTCTTGGAGAATTACTTTCATTTTCGGAAGGTTAGCTTGAGGGAAGTTATATTTTATGATTATGAAGTGTTGTTGAATATGAGTGATGGAGGTGGGAAGTATGTTGTCGAGTTCTTGAAAGAAAAAGAAAAAGAAAAAGAATATCGCCAGGATAAAAAGAAGACTAAGGCATCCGGAAATGATGATTTCGCCCAGGCCATTGCTAGAATTGCCGTGGCACAGGTATGCGAGAGCCTAGGGTATCAGAGCTTCCAGCAGTCTGCTCTGGATGCCCTTTCGGATGTAGGGGTGAGGTACATTAGAGAGATTGGGAAAACTGCTATGTCTTGCGCAAATTTAGCTAATAGGAATGAGTGTAATGTGTTTGATGTGATTCAGGGGTTGGAGGATTTGGGTTCCGTTCAGGGGTTTTCTGGTGCTTCCGACATTAATCATTGTCTTTTTGGCTCTGGAGTAGTTAGGGACATTATTCAGTATGTTGACAAAGCTGAGGAATTCCCATTTACATATTCATTTCCTAATTTTCCAGTCGTGAAAGAGAGAAAATTGTATGCAAGTTTTGCGCAAATGGATGAAAACCCTCCGGATGAGCATATACCTGGTTGGTTGCCCAAGTTTCCAGATCCTGAGACTCTTGATTTGAATTCAAGGGACAAGAAAGAAGCAGAGCTTGCAGTGGAGGGTAGAATTGAAGAGCGGCACATGATGGTGGACAGGTCTTTGTTGAATTTGCAGCAGAAGTTGATCTGTAATAGGTCGGAAGCAGGTTTAGCTTATGAACCTGGGGATGCTGCAAAGGCACAACGTGCAGTAGAAAGTAACCCGTTTCTTGCCCCACCTCTTCAGTTTGAGGAAAAGGAGGTGTCTTTACCTGTTATTCCGGTTAAACTATCGGATGAGGCTACAAGGATACGTCAGAATCATGCAGTTTTGGAGAACCATGTTTCGGTTTTAGAGCCATGTGCCCCGCCACTGAAGATATTAGGACTCAGTTGTGTAAATCTATAGAGGACAGGAGAAAGGTTCCATTGAATGGGAGGACCACCGTAAAATTTAAGTTTGGAAGTAGAAGGAAGTGCTCAAGTACAGCAATGAGCCTTAGGAATGAAGGAGTTGAGAAAATTTCTCTTTGGTTTGGTGTCGACCGTGATGGAAAAGATGACAAGAAAAATAGAGCTGAGCAAATTCTCGGGAAAATATGGAAAATTCGCAGGACATCACTAGTGTAAATTAGGCATATTTGATTTAGACTTTGTATACTTGTTTAGGGAACTGGCAGGTGCTATTTGTTCCAGTTAGTGATAGTCAAAGAGCTAGAGTTTTCTCTGTTTGGTCTTTACAGATTGCTAAAGCCGTATTTTTACAACTTCCATGAGTTCTTGAGGTATGTTGTTGTCAGTCACTGACACGAACATTTTATTGATACTTTTTCATAATTGAGTTTGTAATCTTTTGGATTTCAAGTGTCTCGCCTCCCTTTATTTATTTTATCTCTATAACATGTGACAAATGCACAAAATTTGAACCCGTAATGTTTGCACCATCATTTGATGCTAGTGGTCTATTTAAGTGATTTTAACGGAATATATCCCTTGCTATTTTTCTACCTGTAGTTTTCCTAGCCACAGTTAATAGTCAGATAATATAGCATCAAAAATTGCTATCAGTGAATATAAATGCAAAATTAAGTCTAAAGTTAAGCACTGGCTGGTGATTCCTTGCTTGCTCGCTCCTTGTTGCTTTTAGAGAGTTGCATGTTCAGTTAACATATAAGTATTTACCAACTATCTATATTCTATAATGCTATTTCATTATCATAATTTTATTTGGAAGCATGTTGAAGTTGATTCAAAGGCAGATATGTGTTCAATCTTAATATCTTGCGGTTTTGGTCATTGTCTAGTTGGATTTGGTTTTTTGTCCCCATTGTCGAGATGTTTATTGCTTTGTCTTTTATAGTTTTGCTCCTCTTAGCAGTGAATCCCAATGCCATTGAAAGGGCTCTGGTGGAGCCAAAACCTCTCACACATCACCTTAATAAATTATTTTCAGTTAGTCAAACACCATGGTTCTCAGATCTGTGTGGACTGTTCATCAGGTTGAAAGATCTTAACTTCATTGTTCAATTGCCAGAACAGAAAACTGAACATTTTGCTAGAATTACTGTGCACAAGTGATAATTATCGAATAACTTTACAGCTTGCTGTTCATCAACTGATGTATGAAAGGATTATTTGTAAGTGGAGCAGTTGGAAATTGATTGTTAGAAATCTTTCATTACATTGACTTCTAAAATTTGCAATTCGCCTTCCTGAAATACTGTTAATTGTTACCTCTCTTGACCTGCTATAATTTATAATAATCACAGATTGAAAAGACGCAGTATTTTTAAGATCTTAAGATGCAGTGGCTTTAAGATTATTTTTGTACTTTTAGGTGATACACTTGAGCGAAGGGCATATGTGGAGATTCGGAGCATTTGAAGGACTTGAGGGAATTTTAAGTCTGTCATTGTGTTTTGGTATGTGCTTCATTAGATGTAAGGTAGAAGCTAACAAATGTTTGTAAGAGCTTTCCATCAAGGTCCAGGGCATCTTACTGATTTGGGGTTGAAACTACTTCTAATCATTTCTAGAGGACACAGCACTGTCTGGTCATTATGCTGGTCCTTTCAGCATTATCTATAGGGTGATATAGTTTCAATTATATAGACATGTATGTGAGTACCGTTATTCATGCATCACATGTTTCCAGACCTTTTCTTCCTTCACCTTGTCTGGTTGTTCATCTTATTTCAGGGACGCTTCCTGTTTCAACAGTCTCTTAACATCAAGTATGAACCTGCAGAGTTTCTGTACAACACTATCGAACTTCTTGTTGACCACTGTCATTATTGAAAATGACCTTCTTCTATCAAAACCTTTTTATCTCTCTCTGCATTCCCTTGGGCCATTCAGGAATTTTCTGATTTATATGATGAAAGCTTGCTGAAAGGCATGGAAGCAAAATTGAGAACATACTCTCTATTATGCAATGAAATGGACAAAGCAAACTCTTAGAAGAATTATGTTGCATTTCTGAATATGATTCTTTGCTCTTGCACTGTTTTGGGTTTGTTGAATGAAGCATGATATAGCAAAATCGAGAAGATACTCTATTTAGAAATGGAACGGAAATTGCTGAACTCTTTGCAGAATTGTGTTGCACTTCTCCACGTTCTTTGCTCTCGCACCATTTCAGATTTGTTGAATGCTTATTTTACAAAAGGAAGTTAGGGTGATGATTCGTGGATAACTGGCTTGATGTTCATTGATCATTGTTAATTTTTAGATTTGTTATGTTCAATTTTAAATTTCTTTGGGCATGACTTGCAGTTTTACTTTGTTCAAGGGCATATGTTTTGCTTCTAATTTTGCCAAGTCAGCAAATAAAATCTGTTGGAGATGTAGTATCTTTGTCATTGTGAGTGAGGAATCTGGACAGCTGAGATGACTGCCAAATTGTCATGATATTTTGGAAGCGTTCCACGTTATTCAGAGTTTTTTTAGAAGCATTGTATAAATGTTATTTTTAAATTTTAAGTCAATATTAATTGATACTTTTATGGTATATATATAAATTATTTATGATTTTCTATACAATGTGTTACGTTCTTATAAAATGTGTAAATATTACATAATCTCTAATAAGAGAATTGGGGAAAAATATTTTTAGATGATAATATCCTCAAGCATATTTCATAATTACTAATCCGTCTTTCTATTAATATTATTTTATTCCTTATAATTTCATATTATTATCATTTTCTCTTAATATTCAATTTATCCACTAATACAATTATTACTAATTATGTATTTATAAATATTATATTCATTTTCTTACATAATTTATGTACGTAGCTATTATGAATTCACTTACATTCCGTTTGGTAGGATTTATAAAATAGTTTATTTGACCAAAAAATTTGCTTTAGTAATATGATATGTTTTACTATTATTAATTAAATAAACTATTTTGGTCAAATAAACTAATAAACTAACTTATAAACTCTATCAAACGGGCTCTTAATTTCATATGTCTAATTAATAACACACGTAAATGACTATTAAAATTCTCAAATTGATGAATGCATTAAATTTAATTTATGTTCCAATAGAATTTAGCCAAATGTGTGTGGCATATTAGTTTTCAAATTTTTAAAATTGTGTAAAAGTGTTATTTTTTAATATTTGATCAATACTGTGCATAATATATAAATCAGGCATGTTCTCCTCCACCTAGTGGGGGGAATTAATTTGCCCACTTGACTTGTCCAATGGGTATTGGTGGAAGAGCAAAAAATGTTTGATATTAAAGTCAAACACTCTACCAATGTCCACAAACACTCCATCAATGCCCACTGGACAAGTGTCCAGTGGGCAAATTAATTCTCTCCACTAGGTGGAAGAGATCAAATTCCATATATAAACATATCAAATAATAAATAACAAACTTTTATGTATAGAGGACATTCAACATGATAGGAAAGTGTGATGAGCATTTAATTCAAGACCTAAACATTCTTCTATTTTTAAATTGTAGAATAGAAAATGTATTGGCATTTCACATCACATTGAGAAATCAAATTATGTTGTCTATATCATGGATGTCCATTTTGATAAAGTTTTTATTTTTTCGTAACCCTTAAAGAAGAATACCAATGATAAAAGAGTGTCTGACGCTCAAATCAGAGCCGGGCTTTAAATTTTGCAGACCTGAGTCCGAATTTAAAAATTGGGTCCTTAAATCATAGTGTATAATTATATTTTTTTCTTCATACGAGTTTTCCAGAACTAAATCTATAAAGTCAAAATCCAACAATAAAACAATAAACAAAATGTAATATCCAACAATAAAGAATGCTATGATTTTATTTTTATTTTTATCATAAAACTAATTTGCAATAATTTTATTGGAAAATAGACATATTCGAGGAAAAAAAATTCACTGATGCAAAATATGATGTCAACAAGAAATGACATAATCAAGCCTACTTTAATCAATTGGTTCAATCATTATAAAAAAATGTAATAGGTTAACTCATAAGATATATAAATTATATAAAATGAATATAATGAGCAATAGAGAAATATCGCTTACAACTCTAATAACTATGTTGATTCGACGTAGCCAATGAGAGTGGATTTTTGCTGGATTGGATAGGGAGATTGGTGGTCCGAACTTTGAAAGGTTTCAACTTTAAAATTGGAGAGAAATTGGATTTTGGAGTTGACTTTTTAGGGTATGTTTGATTTTGATTAAAATCAGATTTTTTGAAAAAGTTGATGAAATGTGTGATTGAAAAGTTGTGGGTCCATGAAATATGTGGTTAAAATTAATTGTTGACTTTGACTTTAGCTTTTTAGCAAAATTTTAATTGAAAACAAACAAAGCCTTAATTAGGTAAGTTTTTGGTTAAGTGTAGACTCATTGTCTTAGATCAATGCTTTAAAATGAACAAAAACAAATATAACACATTGGGATTATTACACCCACTACTGATCAATGTTAAAATAATTCTAAATCTAACAACTTAACAAATTTATTTTAAAAATAATACATTCCTAAAATTATATTAATTAATAAAATAATGAATTAATTATTTGCACGATAAGTCCTCCATCTTTATAATATCTCCACTTTAGTCCATGTACTTCTTCTTTCATTTCAATTTCGTCCTCTTTTATTTGTAACTCAAGTCCTTCAACTTTTATATTTTTACAAGTTGACCACATATTTATACTTTTATATCAATTTAGTCCTTTATATTATCACTATTTGATACAGATGTTACAAATGATATTTTGTAGGAAAATTGGCGCAAATGGTCCATAACGTATGACATTAGTGCGCCAAATGGTCCATAACCTTCATTTTTGACTTTAATGGTCCATAACCTATCCATTTAGGTGCGCAATTAGTCATTTTTGACGGATTCCGTTAAAAACCCGTTAAAACCTTTTCAAAATTGGCACAAATGGTCATTCTCATATTTTTTTGTCTTTATTAGTGGGGTAAAATTGTCAAGTTACATTTTTCTTTCAATTAGCGCAAATGGTTCCTAACCTTTACTTATTTGTGGCGCAAATAGTCCATAACCTATAATTATATTTTGGTACACAATTGGTCCTTATTTGATGAAAAAGACAAAAATATCTTTAGTTTTAATTAAAAAAAGGGAAATTGGCGCAAATGGTCCCTAACGTATCATGTTAGTGCGCAAATGGTCCCTAACCTTTCATTTTTGGCGCAATGGTCCCTAACCTATCCATTTAGGTGCGGAAATGGTCCTTGTGGACGGATTCCGTTAAAAATCCGTTAAGCAACCTTTCATTTTGGTGTGCAAATGGTCCCTAGCAATGTTTTTGTATTTATTTGTGGGGGTAAAATTGTCAAGTTATATCTTTCTTTCAATTGGCGCAAATGGTCCCTAACCTTTACCTTTTTTCTTTTCCTCGCAAATGGTCCTAACCTATAATTATATTTTGGTGCACAATTAATTCTTATTTGATGAAAAAGACAAAAATATATTTACTTTTAATTAAAAAAAAATTGCAATTGGATTCCTAACCTTTAAAAAAGTAAAAATGAGTCCGAATCTTAATAATTTTTTATTAAAAAAATTAAAAGAAAAACTAACAAATTGACAATATACTAAATTATTTTGTATATTTTATGAACTATTATAAAATAACTAAAATTGAAATCATAATTATTAACGAGTGTGCTAATTAAAATTATTTTATTGTTATTAAGTAATCATATTATTTAAAATTTAAAATTTAATTTTATCATCACAAAATAAAAGGAAAAATAAATTTGTCACAAATAAAATTTTTAATTATGCTCAACTCAACTCAATTTAATCCCCTCAGTTTCATTGAGGAATCGTCGCGTGAATGAATGAGGGATTTTCCCCATCGACGGCGGCCGGGGAGGAGAAATCCCTCCCTTCGTGTCCGGTTTTTGTGGGGTGGGGGGTGGGCGGGGGTGGTGGTGGTGGTGGGGTGGGGTGAAATGTTTTTTTTTATTTTTAAATTCAAAAATAAATTAAATTTTAAAATAAGAATGGTCCAGTTTCTTTGTGGCTCAAAAGTGGGTTGAATTGACCCAGTAAATATGAGATCGTATAAAATCGAGTTGAGTTGAGCATAATTAAAATTTTTATTTGTGACAAATTTATTTTTCCTTTTATTTTGTGATGATAAAATTAAATTTTAAATTTTAAATAATATGATTACTTAATAACAATAAAATAATTTTAATTAGCACACTCGTTAATAATTATGATTTCAATTTTAGTTATTTTATAATAGTTCATAAAATATACAAAATAATTTAGTATATTGTCAATTTGTTAGTTTTTCTTTTAATTTTTTTAATAAAAAAATTAAAGTATCGAGTCATTTTTACTTTTTTAAAGGTTAGGAATCCAATTGCAATTATTTTTTAATTAAAAGTAAATATATTTTTGTCTTTTTCATCAAATAAGAATTAATTGTGCACCAAAATATAATTATAGGTTAGGGACCATTCTTTGAGAAAAAGGTAAAGGTTAGGGACCATTTACGCCAATTGAAAGAAAGATGTAACTCGACAATTTTACCCCACAAATAAAGACAAAAACATTGCTAGGGACCATTTACGCACCAAAATGAAAGGTTGCTTAACGGATTTTTAACGAATCCGCTCACAAGGACCATTTCCGCACCTAAATGGATAGGTTAGGGACCATTGCGCCAAAAATGAAAGGTTAGGGACCATTTAGCACTAACATGATACGTTAGGGACCATTTGCGCCAATTTCCCTTAAAAAATTTGCAATTGGATTCCAAACTTTTGCAAAAAGTAAAATGGGCCCGACACTTTAATTTTGTATTAAACATTAAAAGAAACTAATTAATTGATAATATAATAAAATATTTTGTATATTTTATGAACTATTATAAAATAACTAAAATTTAAGCTCATAATTATTAACAAATGTGTTAATTAAAATTATTTTATTATTATTAAGTAATCATATTATTTAAAATTCAAACTTTAATTTTATCATTACAATATAAAAGAAAAATAAATTTTATTTTTACACAAATAAAAAGTTTAATTGCTAAAGTACTTATATTTGTACAATATTTTACCCTTAAGTTGAATGATAAAAAAAAAAAAAAAAAAATTACAACTAAACCTCAACCAACAAAATTGCAACTAAACCTCCTAACCTAAATATGCAATTATTGCCATCACCGGAGGATCTAGCACTAGCTTTTGATATTCGAAACCCACCTCCAAATCACAAGCAACAGAGCGTTCCGCCGCCGCCACATCTGACGAAGAAGAAAGCTGCGAAGAAGAAGAAGAAAGTGGCGAAGAAGAGATTCGGCGATCGTCCTGCTCGGCGGGTTTGACTCTCAACCGACGACTGAACCGACAACCCACGATCCAACCGCTTTAGAATCTTCTCCGCCGTGATCACATGCATTGGAGTCCCAAAATTTGTCCTTCTAATCACGACGGAGGAGATTTGGAACAAGACGGAAGAAACGCCTACCCAACTCACATTCCTTTTTCAATATCGATCGGCAAAACTTTATCACCAAATCCAACAACAAACCGCATGGATGAATGTGAGCTAAAATTAACAAGATATTCATAACCAAGACAGATCATGTGTGTTTAAATAAATCATAAGGGGTCCCAAATCTCCTCCCCGTGATCAATGTACATTTTCCAACCTAATTTTTTGGCAAATTCCAATATTTTGTCCTTATAATCATCGATGAACTTCAGATGGAAGATTTTTACGCAATTTCCGTTGGCCAAAATCGCGTGTTGTTGGCGGTGGTTGAATTTGAGTTGGGATTTCATAAAATATACAAAATAATTCGATATATTATCAATTAGTTAATTTCTTTTAATTTTTAATAAAAATTAAAGTGTCGAACCCATTTTTACTTTTTGCAAAGGTTTGGAATCCAATTGTAAATTTTTTTAATTAAAACTAAAGATATTTTTGTCTTTTCCATCAAATAAGGACCAATTGTGCACCAAAATATAATTATAGGTTAGAGACTATTTGCACACAAAAAAAATTAAAGGTTAGGGACCATTTGCGCCAATTGAAAGAAAAATGTAACTTGACAATTTTACCTCCACTAATAAAGATAAAAAAAAATAAGAGGTACCATTTGCGCTAATTTTGGAAAGGTTTTAATGGATTTTTAACGGAATCCGTAAAAAAAGGACCAATTGCGCACCTAAATAGATATGTTAGGGATCATTCTGCCAAAAATAAAAGATTAGGGACCATTTGCGCCAATTTTTCTATTTTGTATCACTGAATATGTTCCTGAATATATTACATATTATATTATGTTATTTTACACACCACATGTTACATGAATTGGTATTCTGTATTAGTAATTAACGTATGTTACAAATAATGAAAACAATAGTCTTATTTGTTAAATTTGACGAACTTATTAAAATTTAGAGTTGAATGCGAATATTAATACGAACTTATTAAAATTTAGAGTTGATTTTGCAGTTGAATGTTTAGTATCACGATCTGATACAGATGTTACAAATAATATTGTGTGTCACTGTTTGATTCAAATGTCACAAAAGATAGTTTGTATCACTGAATATGTTACAGATTATATTATGTTATTTTACACAGCACATGTTACATCAATTGATATTTTGTATCACTGATATTTAAATTTCAATTTGTAACACTATAGTTTAGAGGTCAGGCTATCTCAAAGGCCCAGTCCAGCCTGCATATACATCTATAATCTAGAGGTGTCAATTCGGATCGGCGGTAGGTCGGCCCACCTCCAATGAAGTCCGATGACGGTCCTTATTAGAAAAAGCTTGCGCTATATGGCGGGTTCTGGACCGGGTCACCCAACTTACAAAATTGAACATGAGCCCAAATTTCACCCGTCGGTCTATCCGGTCGAGTCCATGTGGGCCGGAGTTCAACTCAGTTCTGCCCGTATGAATAAAAATAAAATTCTTTTTGAAATTACTAAAAAAATTTAGTTACCTATTGTAATTAGAAAAAAAAAATTTACATATATAACAACAAATGTGTTAAATTACTAAATAACAAGGTTCTAAAATGCGTAATGTGTGACGACGCGGCGAGGTGAAGCAGCAAGAATTATAGGTCTAAGCGCGCATATCTGCGAAGCTGGACGCAAAATGCGTTTTAATTTTATTTTTTTTTTAATGCTCAAATTTTAAATTTTAATAACATAACATGGAATATAATTGACTTAGATTATAAAATTACAGTTTAGTTTTCAAAAAACACATAAAAAAATATGAGTTGTCAAAATTAGATGCATCAGAATAACAATGAAGAAAAATTAGATTTATATTAAAGGCACATATCATGGTTGAACATATCACATTCAACGTGATTCAAAATTAAAATTGTAGGACTAATTTTAATATCATAGTCTACAATTGGATTACAAAATAAAAGTCCAACATAATAGTTTTCAAAAGTTAGTAAATTTTAACTACCACAAACATAAATACAAATTACTCAATAATTTTCTACAATTTTATTACATACCAACATAGCTTAAATTTTGTCTAACTCTTTATCGAATTCTAAGTCAAACTCTTCTTCTTCATCTAACTCATCTTCCGTGCCATCCGATACAAAATCATTTTCGCTGGTTCTCTTATTTTATCTTGAGCATTTCTAGCATCTCTTGTAGATTTAAAAATATTTATTTTGATCCAATCTAAAAATAAATTTAAAAAGAAGCTTGATTGCTCTAATGCGTGTTATGCGTGATTATTTGTGCTTATTCATGTTTATTCTCACATATTCTCGTACATTTCGCGCTTTCGCGGTCAACAAAAAGAGTTGACCGCATTTTAACATGCATACCCTCAATGCGAACCTTTTAGAACACTGCTAAATAACAATGATAAATTCATATTTTTTAATTTTTTAATTCAATTTCTATTTTTTATAAATATATTTAAAAAGCTAAAACATCATCAATCTGTCACATCTTTCACTTTAAACGACTCTCTGCCATTTATAAAAAAAATCAAAATAGACTAGCACTTAAAGGCTGAACCGCCAGGATAGTGATCGACCCACTTGATTCACGGGCGGCATGTGGTTTGGCCTCCTCAACCCGTGAACGGCCCACGGTTCGACCTCCTCGGCCCATGAACGGCCGCCCAGTTCACGGGTCGACTTGCAGTTCTAGGTCGAGACGGGTGGGTCGATCGTGGTTCGCCCACCCTTTGTCTTGACACCTCTACTCTAGTTTCTACGTTCCCTTTTCAACTAAAATAACTTAAAAACCCTCTCATGGCAACTCGGCAAGAATCACATCGATAACCATACATCACAAAATATACTGTGCAAGCAAGTAGAATGAAACAAGAGATCAGGACACGAAAGATTGTAACTTCAATTGAGTTAATACATTCAGCGCTTACGGCTTGTGCCTCAATGTTTTTGCTGATTTCAACCAACAGCTAAAATTCAATAAAGCAACCACACATAATCCAAACATGCTAGGCATTCATCAAAGCAGTCGAACCACTTTCAGAAATAAAGACTCATTTGCTGCCATCACCGAATAAGTAACCCAGGGAAGAGCCACCCCCAGGTGCAGCATGGACCTTGGTCGAAGGGCGTTCCTGTAACCACATGATAAGAATTACTCGTCAGACATTAAGAAATGATAAACCTATATGGAATGGCACATCTCACCCCAAATCAAAGAACTGCTAGGAGCAGAGTTCAGATTGAAGAAACCAAAAGGTGTAAAGATATATAAGTTGTGAAATGTTATCCTCAATCCCTTGTTTTTTGACAAAAGAAAATCGAGGACTAAAGGAGAAGGGAATAGAAAAGAGACGAGCATGTTTGGCTAAGCTTTAAAAGGGTACTTAAGTTCTTTAACCGATTAATTCTCTACTGGTGAAAGGTGGAAATAAGTAAGTTACTTCATTGACAACAAGGTAAGAGTTACTTTCGAGAAAAAAAAAGAAAAGAAAATACCTTCTTTCCTTTTAAGTAAGAAAATAGTGTGTTATTTAAGCAAGATTGGAGACAAGAATTTGCTCTTTTTAAAGCTTAGCCAGACTTGTCCAATTCTCGATTGCAGCTGTGTACATCAGCAGTGTAGGAAGGGATAAAAAGGAGCACTCAAGCTCTGGTGTTTCACTGACAAAGATTCACATGGAATTAAAGTTGAAAAGTTTTATCACGTTCTTAAACCAAGTAATACTAGTAAACTGGCTGCAGTTTTATGTCAGGACAACGCATTCTTGAAAACAAGTCTAGCATCAATTCAGAACCAGAAAAAATCAACCTTTTAGATATATAAATAGAAGAGATTCAACATGCCCACACATACTAATTCTAACAGGTATGTCATGTTGTTCAGAGGTTGTAAAATACAGCAAGCATTTACTCGAACCTTAAAGACCTGTGTGCATCTAAAGCACCTTTTAATAAGATTAATGTAGCTATATGTAAACCCAGAGTAGCCACATGGTTTAGAAAGTTAGAATTTTCCATCTTTGTGCATTAGGCTTGCTCATGTTATTGAAGACAAACTACAGGAGCCTTGACTTCATAAACAAACTACCAAGTGTACAAACAATTGTCACACATCAACTTCAAACGCTATACTCCAAAAAGGAAAAAGAAAAAGCTATACTACCAAATACGTCATTGGGGTATCTCATTCATGGGAACCAAAAGGTATATCAGTACTTACTCTAAGTAACCTGCAAACCATTCATGACGCGAGACCAAGGAAAACAAGTAAATTATGCTCAACCCTCTTATGTTTTGAGAGATAAGTCTCTTCTCTATTTGCATTAAATTTAACTTTTAGGACTCAACAGTCAACACGGAAGTTGTATGAAAAGCTGATATGAACAGTATTATACCGTTAGAAAGTTGCCACAATTCTGCCCATCAGCTCGAAGGTAGTTGTTTGTGGTGTTACCAGGTATGCCTGCAGGGGTCTGCTTACTGTTATCCACAGCCTGGGGGGTAACAGAAGGCTTAGGAGAAGGCTCATTATTTGAACCCTTCTGAGCATTAGGGGCCTCTCCGCCTCCAAATAGATATCCCAAAGAACTCTGACCCCCTCCAGCACTGACTCCACGACCCATTCTCTCTGATTATTAATCAAGGAGAATTCAAATTAATGGTGCAGAAAGTGAAGATTGTATGGAAAACTCGCCATTTACTAGCAAAACATTAAAAATGAATACAAAAATACAATGGGAAAAGTTATAAATGCCACAAAGAATCTGCTTCTGAAGAGACTGACAACTTTGAAATCCTACATAGCATTCACCAAATGAATATGAAGATACCAAATGGAGAAAGACAGGCACATAAATTTACTGGAAAATTGCACTCACACCTACACAAGCTATTCAGGAGGATGTTTTACGGCAAAGAAAATGATGCAGATGCATATAAGTTTAACATACACAAAAATCCATTTTAGTTTGCAGAAAAAGTAGCCATATGATCTGAACACACATTAGTAATTGCTACTCCAAGAAAGACAGATATCAATATTCCCTGCATCATTATTACAAAAGACGAATTTCCCATTGTCGTCTTGGCCCAAGGCATGTCTCCACAAAAGCTAATAGTTTATTTTACTTTGATTAAGTTGATTTCTGTTAACATTTTTCCTTGTTTCTTTTCTCTCTCTTTCTATGGGGACATGCATGCAGGTGGGGGATTGCATATAACGGTTTATCACAAACTCTTAATTTTTATGCTAATAACTATTTTACAATAAGCATGTATTCAAAAGATGCCATAGAAATACTTAATCCTGCCAGGTGCAAAGCAAAGGTAATGATTATTTGCAAAGTGGCACTGGCACCCTTAGGCTTCCCAATTGGATCCTTGAAAAAATACTAAGAAAATAGGAGGTAAAATATTACTGAAAAAATTACTTACAGGGATGTATTACATATTATCCATTTACTCACCTCCCGCTTTTTATGAAATTGAACTACATTTTAAAATTTTCAAATATATTTTACTTAGGTTGAAGGAAAAGGGCAAAGAAAATCACCTACTTTTATTTCCTTTTCTGGAAGTCGTGATCTCTTAGGAGCTTTTGAATTATAACAAACACCCTTACGGAGTACATAAACCAGATTTCAAATATGAACCTGTATTATTTTTCTCTCTTTAACAAAATTTAATTATGCAGACAAACAAGCATGGATTTGATAACCAGTCAAAAAACCAAGAGTGGTTATACAAGGTTTTACACGCCAATAAAGTAAACAGATCCAATATTCAACCATAACATTTTGCTCCTTCAAAATGTGGCAATCAAAATTGCCGAGAAAAATCTATTTCCAGAAATAATACATTTTGCACGCCAAAAGATAAACAGATCCCAGATTCGACCATAACATTTTGATCCTCCTTCAAATGTCGCAATCAAAATCGCCAAGAATATTCCATTGTCAGAAAAATACCCAACATCATGTTATGGATCCAAATATACCTTGGCGTAATATAAGGAAATCATATTTTCTCCAAAAAAAAAAAAAAACGTATTATATCAGCAATGCATCAAAAATTGACGCACGTCATAAACTAGATATGCCTTGGCTAGATCTGATGAATTAGACTAATGAAAAATCGAAATAACACTCCAATGAAGCAAAACCACCGAAGATAGTGCCAAATGAATAAAGGTGTAGTAAGAAGAAATCAGATCTGCCACAATGAACCGCACGAATTCGATAAGCAGATCATTAAATTTATAAACATCGATGTTAAAACTAACCCTACAAATATCAAGATCAATTTAATATGACGATTAAAATGAAATCAGGGCAACAATTTCTGCATTTCGTACCTTTTACTGCTGTGGTTTAAATCCAAAGGACCAAATGTATTGCAGAAAGAGAATTTTACTTTACAGAGAGAAGGAAGGGGATTTAAAGTGATTTGAAATGAAGGAAAAAGGAGCGTCTAATGAAACTGTTTGGTTACAAAGTTAAAAAATTTACAGAAGAGATCCCCAATCTATTACTGTTGTATCCTGTTGTCTCTGATCTTTACTATTTGTCAGGAAAATCCTATCTTTTCAAGTTCATAGCACTTTGATCCCCATAGAACGATTTTTGTGCACTTTGATCCTCCCGCCAACCACTTCGTGCTAGGGAGAGCACCATGCATGGGAAAAATAGTGAGGAAAAATTGACGAGAAGAGAAAATCGTATTACAATAAAGATAGAAAAATGCATGCAAAATAAGAGGTGAGTGGATAATGCTCTAATCAATGGGCGATGTAATATTAAACTACTAATTTCTATTTTGTTTTCTTTCTTTTCTTTTAATTTATTTTTATTCATGATTAGTGAGACAACATGCGAGAGTCGCATGTTCCTCTTATTCCTCCTACGGTAACATAGATGCAAATCGTATATTGTAGACTAATGTATTACAAACTTAAAGATTAAGTACACGAATATTAAAACATAAAGATTAACGATTCGCTCTTACAAATTTAATAAAGTAGGGACTTACGCTACAATGTTTTCAAAATAAGTACGGAAGAATGAAGATATTGGCTGAACATTTAACGTCCAAATTGGCACTTCAATGGTTTGATTGGATTTGAATGATAGAAGATTAGTGAATTAGGGCAACTATATGTTGCCCGACTCACACAGTGAGGGGTGGGCTTGTAGGAGTCGTGCGGTGCAATTCGGGTAGGAAATAAGTCCTCTAGTGAATTATTACCGATAGTTCAAAAAATCGGATCGACCATCGATCCGAAAAAGACAACGGGTCAAAGATCAAAAGGTCGAACCAAAGTCAAATCGTTTTTAATTAAAAAATTAAAAATTAATCCAAAACTCTCACAAAATTTCTAAAAATAAGTTATTTATAAATAAATCACCATTTGTAGACAAAATTACTCACAAAACTTGGCTTTAAATAGAGTTTTTATAAGTTTTAATTAAAATATAAAAAATTCGGTTTTCTTTGAAAATCGGACCGGTTCAACCGGTAAAAACCCGATTTTGGTCCGATTTTGGATACATGGTTAAAGTGGAAAATCGGACCGATTTTGCGACCGGTTCTCGATTTTCCGGTTGAACCGGCCGGTCCGGTCCGATTTTCTAAACACTGATTACTACACCATACATTACAATTATTATATCGAAATTGAAATTATAATAAAAACTACAAATCACCATTACAATTTTCTTTTGGAGTAAATTTAATAAATAATCACTTAACTTTATCTAACATTACCACTTGCTCACCCAACTTTCAAGTATTATCCGTTGCTCACCCAACTTTCAAGTATTATCAGTTGCTCACTAACTATCTGAAACCATTACTTATCCATTACTCGACTCATTTTCGTCAATTAAACTTAACAAAAAATGCCACATGGCGGATAGAAGCTTAGGTGGCTTAAAAATCGGTAAAATATGCCACTTAGATAAAAAAAAAAAACGAAAATCTGAAACATAGAAAGAACGTTTCTTATAATCTTTAAACAAAACACAAAGACCCAAATCAAGAAATCTCAATGAATCCTAATTGATAAAATTCTTCCTCAACATTGACTAATCCATCAGCTCAACCACAATTATGCATCAATTTCGAGTGATAAAGGTGACCCACATCACTCAACATGAAAAATAACGTGAATGTGGAAAAAGCATTGTTGGAGGAAGAAGATGAGGGACTGGCACCGACACGAAGTAAATCATTTTAATGTAGTTTGCTTTTACTTGTTGTCTTTGTTTGGGACCACATTTATTTACCCCTATATATTTGAACAATTTTGTAACCATATTTTAATATATTTATTTACAGGGGTAAATAAACGTGGTCCCAAAAAAACACAACAAGTAAAAGAAAACTACATTAAAATGATTTACCTTCCGCCGGTCCTGGTCCCTCATCTTCTTCCTCCAACAATGCTTCTTTCACATTCATGTAGAGTGATGGGGTCACTTTTTCACTCAAAATTGATGCATAATTGTGATTGAGCTGATGAATTGGTCAATGTTGGGGAAGAATTTATCAATTAGGGTTTATTAGGATTTGTTGATTTGAGCCTTTGTGTTTTATTTAAAGATTATAAGAAACGTTCTTTCTATATTTCAAATTTTCTTTTTTTTTTTAATCTACGTGACGTATTTTAACAAATTTTTAAGTCACCTAAGCTTCCATCTGCCACGTGGCATTTTTCGTTAAGTTTAATTGACGGAAATGAGTCGGGTAATGGATGGGTAATGGTTTCAGATAGTTGGGTGAGCAACGGGTAATACTTGAAAGTTGGGTGAGCAAGTGGTAATGTTAGGTAAAGTTCAATGATTATTTATTAAATTACAAATAAAAAAATTAAATTTAATAAATAATTACCAAATTAATTTGACGTTATTATTTACTCACTCAATTTTTTTTTTTAAAAAGTAATTGCTCACTTAACTTCTCAAATAGTTTACCATTCCTCACTCATCAAGAAAACGTTAGGCTCAACGGACAAAAATTGCTACATTGCGAACGAAAAAGCTGTTGTGGTATAATTAAATCATTAAAATCGTTCACGTAACTAAATCACAATAGTCAAACATTTAGCTTGTTTTAAAAAACGTTTCTCCAAGCTAAAAACGTTTTCTCAAAATTGGAGAAACATTTATTAAAGCAAGCTAAATGTGTATTTGACTATTGCGATTTAGTTACGTGGACGATTTTAACATTTTAATTATATCACATCAGTTTTTCGTTAGCTATGTGATAATTTTCGTCCGTTCAACATAACGTTTTTTCAACGAGTGATGAATGATAAACTATTTGAGAAGTTGAGTGAGCGATTTGATACTTGAGTGAATAAGTAGTAAATCCAAATTAGTTCGGTGATAATTTATTAAATTTATCCTTATTTATTACTATTACTAATATTATGGCATTTCTTTTTATTTTTTAATCCCAAATTGAAATTTCATAATGTCACCACCAATGGTGTACGAAATGATAAAAGGCAGATATACCAAAAGATTGACTCTTTTACTAGATTGTGGGTTTAGTAATTTGGAATTTGAGGTACTGTTATTTGAGTGCACGATTGTATAATGTTATTTGAGTGCACGATTGCCACCATTTTTCCCATCTCATCACAGCCCCTGCCCCTGTCCAACCCATGCCTGGCCAAACAGCTGCATCCGTGTTAAGTTTGAGAGCCAACTATTAGAGTTGAAGAGTGGTGTTCTCCTACTCTTTGGAGGCAAGATGTAAACACCTACCTGCTGATGTGTCAGCAAGGAACACCCACTCGTTGAAGAGTTGAAATCTTGAATCAATAGAGTATTTCTAATGTATTTTATGGATTCTAGTCTACGGGAATGGAACTATGATGTTTTGGAATGAAAAAAAAGAGAAATTTTTTTTTGCACTTGACAGTCTACGTGGCGTTGATATTTATAAATAGATAGTCAGACCTAAAATTAATCTCCAATTTGTTTCATCTAGAACTCAATACTACTTCATACGTGTATCTTTTATAAAATAGAGAGAGAAAATCAAATACACTAAAACCATAAAAAAAAATAAAAAATAAATTGTTGAGTCAACTTATCTAATAGTGCCTTCCTATATGAAATTCTTAATGTCTGTTTTATTTTTTAATTTTTCAATTTTTTTTTTGTCACACTAGCTTGACAAAGGAACATTGGATATGATTTTTAGAAGAAAGCGGTTTATTTTGCTTATGTGACAACTTTTTAAGTGTATGTTTGGTAAAAATTTGTAGGTTATAAGCGATGAGTCTAACTGAATGTGTGGATAAAAAATTGTGGGTTCTACTACAAAATATGCGAATAAAAATAATATTTGACCAACTTATAAATACTTATAAGCAATAACAAACATGCTCACATTTTCATCGAAGATCTCTTACAATTAAAGGCCAATGAATCCAAATGTTCATGTTGGATAAGTTGCCTAAAAACATGCAAAACTAAAAATGGTATCAATTCTTAAAAACGAAAAAAATTAATGTGGAGAATTTCTTTGATGCAGATCAGATTCTTCCTTGTGCATCAGATGCCAAAGTTGATTTGGCTAACAGATTGGTAATGCAAAATTGTTTTAAGCTTTCAAATTGTGGATCAAGCAACTAGATTTCTATAGTAACTTAGGACATCTCATAGATTATTTAAAAAAAAAAAAATCACATAAGCAAAATGAATATTTAAAAAAATCATCTCTAAGAAATTCTATCAAGTGACAAAGAACAAAACAAATATTATCTAGACCTTTGTCTAAATTCAAGAACTGTTAGATATGATGATTCAGCAAAATTTATATTTTCTATGCAGATTTAAATGTGATTTTGTTTTTATTTTAGAAAAATAAAATATATTTAAATGTTATTATTTGATTATAAATAAAACTTATTGGAGACCGTAAGTCCTTCAACTTACTTGCCATGTGAATATCAATTCATATAATGCATTGGACATGCTCTTAGGTGATAAAAAATTGTGGGTGTGGTATAGGGATGGCAAAAACCCACTGACCAACCCGCCTGCCTGCCGCCCGCCCAAGAGCGGCCCGCCCGCCCCGCCTAAGCAATAGGGGCGGGTTTGGGGCGTGAAAAATCTGCCGGGCGGGTCCGGGCGACCCCGCCCGCCCCGCCGCCCGCGACCCGCCCCTAAAAAAAAAAAAATTTTTTTTTTTTGAAAAATCATAAAATATAGTAGAAATTATGATTTTCACTAAAAATAAACTAAAGAAGAATCAAACCGGGTTAAAACTTATAAACTATTAACATTAACCACTATACCACAACCCAAATCTTATAATTTTTTTTTTTTGCTTGGTATAAATATTTTAAAAAATTGTATATATATTTTTTAATTATTTTCAGTTTAACCAAAAAAAAAAAAAAAAAAAAAAAAAATAGTTCATGGGGCGGTTGGCGGGTCCAACGGCCGACCCGCCCATGCCTCATGACCCGCCCGCCCGCCCGCGAATTCATGGGTCAGCGGGCGGGCGGCGGGCCAAAGTTCGTGGGGCCCCGCCCGCCCCCCATTGCCATCCCTAGTGTGGTAACTAAGTTATTTTTATTACGATACTTGAGAGTTTGAGTACTCGATGATTCTATATTATTGTAATAATTATTCATATAGTAGAATATCTGTTTTTGACAATCCATGATTTTTTAGATTTTAGAGTATTCCACATTAATTGTTTGTATATATATTTTTAATATGTATTTTATCTTTTTGTCTTCTTTGAATAAAAATCGTGTGGGCAAATTAAAAAATTGGTTTCAATTCTCAATAGAGAGCATAAGTGTAATTTTATCATTTGAAATGATTAAAAAAATTTATCATTTATAACAACTGTATCAAATAATGATACTATAAAGGACTAAATTGATATAAAAGTATAAATATGGAGACCAACTTGTAAAAATATAAAAGTTGAATGACTTGAGTTGCAAATAAAAGAGGACGAAATTGAAATGAAAGAGGAAGTACATGGACTGAAGTGGAGATATTATAAAGATAGAGGACTTATCGTTTAATTCATTATTTTATTAATTATTATAATTTTAGGAATGTAGTATTTTTAAAATAAATTTGTTAAGTTGTTAGATTTAGAATTATTTTAAAGATTGGTAAGTAGTGGGTGTAATAATTCCTAATTTTTGTTTGATTTTTGAAATTGATTTTTTGAAATAAAATTAATGAAAGCCCTGATTAGGGCCATTGGGCAACTTTTACACCGTAGATGCATTTATCCTAAAATTTTATGGCTTGCGATTTTATTTGCTAAGTTATAAGTAATCTTTTACAAGAGTAATGAAATTTCGATAGTGCAAATTGGAAATAGGAGGCACGACCAAAATTATTACGATGTTTCGTTACTAAAAATTTCTTGGTGTTTGTTTGAATTGCCCGACTGTCAAATGTGTTGCCCGAATTCGGACAACACATATCTCATATGTGAAACATGTTATGTAAGCAATGTCACGTCATAGATACTAGGGGTTATTTGCCTGGCACAGTACAAATCTTTCAATTAGTGGTGAACATAGTTTGGTCTGAACAATTTTAAACTTATTTTTAAATCAAATTATTTATAATTGACATGGTTAAGAAAAATAATTAACATACTTCAACTATATCAATACACTCTCAGTCTCATTTTATTCACTAGTAGCCTAAACTATTTGGATCATATTGTGAATAATGAGTTTTGATGGAGTTAATGAACTATATTCTTTATAATAAGTAGGATTTTTTTAAAAAATTTTATAAATAGTTCAGTTCGATTTCAAATGATTTTGAATCGTCGAAACCTAAATAAAACCATTGCTAAGCGTTTTGGTTTAATTTAAAATTTAAAATTGACGGACTCCTTGAATTCAATTCAAACCAACTATTTGATTCAATTTTGTTGTTTGGCAGATTTTTTGTTCAGCTCTACCTACAACTGACATGCTTAATGAATTATGAGTAAACCCGTTCATTTTCATTTACTTCAACCATGGATGTCCAGGTACAGCACTTTTGTAGTTCAACAAAACTCCCGGGGCATGTTATAAAAATGTTAAAGTGCACATAATTTAATATATAAGGTGAGATTTGTTATTATTAATACATACAAATTGTTTACCTTTCAAATATATGTCTCTACACTTAAATATAAATTAAGGTTTGAAAATCCTATTTATTATTTCTCAAACTTTTAAATATATTCACCACTCTCTTATGGTGGTAAAAACTTCGTAAATTACTCTCGTTCGTGTAAAAAAAGTAGGGTCGAAATAATCTCCCATTTTTTACACCTCTAGAGAAATCAATTGTAATTAGAGGTGGCAAAATCGAAATAAATGACATAGCATGTCACTCTATAACTATAACGTAGAATATTAATTAACACCCAATACAATAAAAAAAAAGGTAAGAGCTAAATATTAGTTTAATTTTTATTTTTTTTATTTTTTATAAACACATTGTAAGCTTAGCTAAGAGTACTCTATGGTGGGAATTTAGGAAGGTCGAGCCAATCGAGTGCCTTCATTCAAGTGACGGCACTAAGAAACACGAAACATTGTGAGAGGCTAGGGTCAGGGAAAGAAGTTGAGTCGACCAACCTCGAAGATCATGAGAAGTAAAATGAATATTGTATTAAAAATATCCAAATTACACAAATTGAAACTAGATGTGAGATCAAATGGTTGTCCTCTTCTAGGCTTCCATGCATATTATTATCCATTGATATCGTCAAAATTAATGGTAGTGCATTGAAAAACTTAAATTACTAGATCACAAATTACACAAAATTTCTTTGAGGTTTCTGACTATTGACACTTTCTTTCTTTTAAAAAGTTACAGAAATCTCTCCTAACGTTTGTCTTTATAATGGATTCCACCCTATAATCCAAAAATAAATATGCATGTTCTATTTTACCCTTGTATGCTATATTTTAACATGTTACATATTATATATTTGGGCTACATTTTTCCTTTGCTTTCCTTATTTCTTATGTTTTTTTCCTATTTTTAATTAGAAACGGTATTGCTTCTAATTAAAAGAAATCGTGTTTCACAAATTTTTGTAACAATGTTTCAATAAAATTTTATATTTATTTTTAACCTCCAAATAAGCTTATTATCTAAATAAAACTAATAAGAAAGAAAAATAGACAAATTTAAAATTAGCATGATAGAGACGAGGGAAAAATAAGATAAACGTATTAATTTTTGTTTACATGGAAGTTTTTGTAATATTGATATTTGAAATAATTTTAACAACGATTACTTGTTCCAATTTCATTGGTAGACAAGAAGTTCTCTTTCCAATAGAGCATATATGAAGAAGTATTTTTGAAATTTGATGGATAGAGAAAGAAGGAAATAGAATGAAACTAGGATAAACGTTATTCAAATCCAAGTATTCTTTAAATACTCACAAACCTAAAGCCTTAATATAAAATTTCAAATTCTAAACATACCTTAAAATTGTTAGAGCTATTTTCTCCAAATTCTAGACATACCCTACAATTGTTCCAAATTTTAAATTGCAATGGAGAACCAATCAACGCAATTTGATGATTCTTTGAAAGACATGCACCTGCATTACTACTTGAATTCATCAAATTTTAGTGATGATAAATATTTGAAGAGTTTGCCACCGGGTTTTCATTTTCATCCTACTGATAAAGAACTTATTATGAATTACTTGATCAAAAAGATCAACAATGAAAATATGTATCCCAGTCCGATTAAAGATGTTGATATATACAAGTTCAACTTAGAAAACCTTGCTGGTATGTGTTTGTTTCTTTAATTAATTCTTGTAATCTATATTTTTCTATTTTTCCTTTTTCTTTAATTCTTGAAACAAAATGTGCAGATGTTTATAAGGTGAATGGGGTAAGAGAGATGTACTTTTTTACTCCGAGACAAAAAAAATACAAAAATGGACAACGACCGAACAGAACTACAATTGATGGATATTGGAAAGCAACAGGAGCTGGTAAAATTATTTTACACAATGGGGAAGCTATTGGATGTGAAAGATCTTTGGTGTTCTACAGGGGAATACCTTCACATGGTGTAAAGACTTCTTGGCTTATGCATGAATTTAAAGTTGATAATCTCCCACCACGACAACTAGCACATGAAAGATGACATGAGGGTACGGACAAGCTGTTTTTCTTTTTTTTTTTTTCTATTCAGATTATGTTGGCTTCTTTAATTCTCTTTACTCACAGCTTTGATTGAATTCTTTCTTGTAGTCCGATTGGGTTTTGTGTAAGATATACAACAACGATGAAAAGAAATCGAACAACAGTACAAAGCGAAAAAGGGACGATGATATCTATAGATATCATCAGATTCAAGAAACAAGAAATCAAGATGTTGCGGAGCAAGAAATTAAACCTACAGCATTCAGAAGCTCCACGAATGTTGAACAAGAAGACTTTTGGGATGTTAATAAAATCGAGGCAATGTTGATGTCTGATGAAATTGAACCTACACCAAACGGATGCTCCACGAATGTTGAACAAGATTACTTTTGGGATTTTAATATACTCGAGACGATGTCAATGCCCAATTCCTTGCAAGAAATTGAACCTACTGCAGGCAGAAGCTCCACGAATGTTGAACAAGAAGACTTTTGGGAGGTGATGGAAAAGATGACAAGAAAAGGAGAGCTGAGCAAATTCGCAGGACATCACTAGTGTAAATTAGTCATATTTGATTTAGACTTTGTATACTTGTTTAGGGAACTGGCAGCTGCTATTTGTTCCAGTTAGTGATAGTCAAGGAGCTAGAGTTTTCTCTGTTTGGTCTTTACAGACCAAGCCACAATTAATAGTCAGATAATATAGCATCAAAATTGCTGTCAGTGAATATAAATGCATAATTATGTCTAAAGTTATGCACCGATTGTGATTCCTTGCTTGCTCCTCGTTGCTGCATGTTCAGTTAACATATAAGTATTTACCAACTATCTATATTCTATAACGATATTTCTTTATCATAATTTTATAATTTTTTAACTAATTTGGATGTTGAAGTTGATTCACAGGCAGATATCTGTTGTTCAATCTTAATATGCGTGGTTTTGGTTGTTGTCCAGTTCGATTTGGTTTTTTGTCTCCATTGTCGAGATGTTTATTGCTTTGTCTTTTTAGCTTTTGCTCCTCTTAGCTCTGAATCCCAATGTCATTGAAAGGGTTCTGGTGGAGCCAAAACCTCTTTGGATTCTCAATTTTCTTTTCTAATTGCTCGCAATAAGCTATATAATATATGCATTAAATGGTAGATTTGGTGCGGACTTTTATGAGTCTATTATTGTCAAAAGGAAAATATCAAAAGAATTAAAAGTGAGCACAATTCCTGATTTACAATAGCATAAATTATATTTTAAAAGAAGTCACAAAACCATGTCTCTACTTCGAGATATAACAATTTAATACAAAAGAGTCAAATATAAAAATCTACCGTTCGTGATTCTACGATTTTTAGTAAGCTTATTACTGTGGAGATCTAGTCCAACCGCTTTCTAAATTATGCGAATAGCCAATTATAATTGTCTTTTATCATTAGATTGAGAATTTGCAATGTCTGTCATATATTTAATTCAATTGTACAAGATCTAAAAGAATACAATGAAAAATTGATATTAGCGGCATTGATTTCTTTTTATTTCATCAAATTGTTTCTAAACTAAATTTTCAATAAAAAATTAGAAAACAAGATATAAAAATATTTTTATAAGATCGAGATAAATATATTATATATGTTGATAAATACAATTGTATTCAACACCAAGGATCTCTCATTTTTTACTTTAATGAATATTATAGCAAAAATTTTATCATTGAAGCTATAATAATGCTATGTAGCACGACTGCCGTTAAAACACTAATATAATTAAATGATTAATCTATTTAAATGTGATATTATGGGATCTATTTAATTAGACATACTATGTGTTGCCATGTAAATTAGCACCTTATACTAGCTTGAAAGTATGTAAACTACTAGGATAGTAGGATATGTGACATATGTCAAAATATGAGCAAAGACTTATTCTATGGCATTTATACACCATATTAATAAAAGTTCGACCTTACCATATACAATATTGTTGAGATTATTGGCATTGTACTTAGTTAAATAGGATCTCCCCTACTTAGTAATACGTCAGATATGGCGTAAAGCCTTTTTTTAATCTTTATAAATTTTACATGCACACTTAATTCCATGCCCCATTCCTTGTTTGTAATAATAGGACGTAAACGTATGGTGGTCACGCTTATCTTTAAATGTAATAATTTTTTAATTAATATATTATATTAGAGTAAGGAATAATATCAAACTCCCAATTTAAATTTTAGAAAAGTCATAAAAAAAACCTCTACTAATCTTAAACAAAATACATTGGAAATCACATTCTCAAATGAATCCAATACTACCAATCATTAGTGCATATAATGGGATGCTTGATATACTAAGGACAAAGATCGTGTCAAGAATTGAAGTGTCTCGTGTAGTTTAAGAATTGACAAGAAACAACATTACTAGTACAAGATTAAAATGTCAAATACATAGTACCGAACAATGCACGAATTTTGATGTGGAAGAGTAACACTAATTTTTCACATTGTGAATATTAGATTTTATAATTTCTTTTTTGTGAATGTAGATTATGTAACTTATTGGCAACTATACAATCTAGATAATTTGAATGTACATAAACTACAATAATACAAATGATTGAAAGTGAAATACGTGTCAAACTAGATAGAAACTTAGAATGTAGTTTAACTACAGTTGTTGTAGAAGTTGTGAAAGTTTTGCTATTTAGAGCCTGTTTGGTTTCTTAATAATTAAATTATTTATCTAGATAAAGTTATTCGGATACCAAGTTTATTATTATTCTGTTTGATTTAGCTAGGTACAAGAATAAAAAAATCACTGTTAAAAACTAAGCATTTCGAAAAAAAAATAATTATTATTCCTTTATTCTTTATTAAACAAAAAAACAAAAAAAAGATCTTACAAGGTTATTTGAATATAATGGAAAATAACCTTGTATAATTTATATTCTAAGATATATAAAAAATTACTCTATTAAAATTCATTAACTTAGTAATACAATTAAGTGGTATGTTGTACAATAAATTTATTTTTTGGTTACAAATATACAACAAAGAGGTAAGTAGGGATGGCAAAAGTATTCGAACTGCTCCACACACCGATGGATACCCTCTCCGAATAGAACAAAAATTCTCAATCCACAGTCGTCGTTAGGGTGGATCGGGGCAATCTGGGGTAGATTGCGGGGCATATCGGATCATGTGTGCCCCAATCCGATCTACCGATTTGAAAAATAAAGAAAGAAAAAAGTAGTAAAATAGTAAAGTTTGTTTTAATGTTTGTATAATTTTTTGAATGACAATTGACAAAAAAATATATATCACGATCAATCTGCGTATCATTGTTTTGATCTGCTCCGACTCGAATCCGATCCACTCAGACTCGGATCCAATCGCGCTTGATTCGCCTCGAGAAATGGCGAACTAAAACTTATTTTGTATTCGTTTACAAATGCGAGATTGAATGCAAATTTTATAAAGTGCGGGGCCAAATATGAAAGATAAAAAAACAAAAGATGAACTATTAATTTTGCAGAAAAATGTGGCCTATTTATAATAAGCCAAAGTTATATCCGTAAAGATACAACTCAAAAGAAATATCATGTCTGAAAAGGCAATTCCTTTCTAGACAAATTTTAATTTGAACAAACATGTCTGTACTAAACAGACATATAAGTTTGTTATAATAGACAACTTTGTGGACAAGTTCTAAATAAACATATCTGTTTGTTATAGACAATCACGTACGTTGTAGAAAAATACGTGTAACAATTTGGAAGATCCAAAATTAATTAAATTAACGGATAAAATAAATTATTATTTTTTCACCAAAAGAATACATAGTCTCGTCTCAAGCCCAATTTTGGTAGAAAATAGGTTTTGAATACTTTTTCTTTATTACCGAAAATTTGAAACTAATAAAAATAATAGACTTACTTGACACTTGAATTGAAATGAAATTAGTTCGATGCAAGAGTTTGATTCTTTGTCCTTAAGAAGAATTTGCCTTGCACGATGCCTACGGTCGAATGACAATCGTCTCTCAAGATACAACGATCTCTTCTTGATAGTAGCACTACAAATCACAAGAAATATCGAATCGAAACTTGTTTTGTACTCTTTTATAAATGCAAGGATTGAATGTAGAATGTTATAAAGTGTAGGGTCGAATATGAAAGACAAAAAGATGAAGTGTTAATTATGTAGGAAGGTGTGGTCCAATGCGGCTATCTTGTTACGACTTCACTCCACTACCTTGACATCCCCTCCTTGAGATTAAGGTAACGACTTCAAGCATGACCAACTCCCATAATGTGATGGTTACAAGTGTGAAGTGGGAGAGAAGGGATGTCATGCATACTATTTGTAATGATTCCATCATTAATAATAAATAAAAAGAAAAAGCCATTCCAAAGACCCACATCCAAGTTCCATAACTATTGGTTCGTTATCCTGATCATGTCCAAAAAGATACGACTTAAAAAAATTCATGTCTGAAAAGACATGTCCTTTTCGGACATGTTTTATTTTGAACAAACATGTCTATACTAAACAAACATATCTGTCTATTAAAGACATCTTTGTGGACATAATTCTAAACAAACATATCTATTTGTTAAAGATAACTACGTTCTAAAATGACATTTGTCACAATTTGAAAGATCCAAATTAATTAAATTAAAAAATAAATATTTCTTTTATTTCTTTTTTCACAAAAAAGAATACATAGTCTCGACCTAAGCCCAACTTTGGTAAACAATAAAGTTTGAATATCATTTTATTTGTTACCGAAAATTTGAAACTAACAAAAAATAAAAAACTTACTTGAAAACTTGAATTGAAATAAAATTAGATCGAGACAAAGGTTTGACTCTTTGCTATTAAGACAAATTTGTCCCTCACAAGTGCCAATCGTTTTTCTAGTACAACGATCTCTTCTTGTGATAATATCATTTCAAATCGCAAGAAACTACGAACCATAACTTGTTTTGTACTCTTTTATAAATGCAAGGACACAATGCAGAATGTTATAAAGTGCAGAACCGAATATGAAAGATAAAAAGTTGAAGTTTTAATTTTGCAGAAAAGTGTGGTCTAATTATAATAAGTTAAAATTGTGTCCAGAAAAGACAACTCAAAGAAAATATCATGCTTAAAAAGCGGAAAAGTTTTGTTTTGAACAAACATGTCATACTAAATAGGTATATCTGTATGTTGGAAACAAGCGTTGAAAAGTCAAATTTTATTGAATCACTTCATTTAATAGTTTAGGCTATAGAATTATTTATTTAAATTACTTATCTATTTTCCCCCTCGTGCATTGAATATATTTGTATTTCTTCAAAAGGCTTGACATTGTACAATATTATAAATGAGAGACTACCAAGTTGAACTACCTTATCAAAATATACCTATTTCTGAATCTTTATGCATGGCTATAATGCAAAGTTTGAGAACTTGAGGATCAAATTGAAATTCTTTCAATTCTTAGGGACCAAAGTGTAAATTTCATTCAATAAACTTTCACCGAATGAAAACTTGAATTGAAGTAAAATTAGATTGAGACAAAGGTTTGACTCTTTGTTATTAAGACAAATTTGTCCCTCACAAGTGCCAATCGTTTTTCTAGTACAACGATCTCTTCTTGTGATAATATCATTTCAAATCGCAAGAAACTACGAACCAGAACTTGTTTTGTACTCTTTTATAAATGCAAGGACACAATGCAGAATGTTATAAAGTGCAGAACCGAATATGAAAGATAAAAAAGTTGAAGTTTTAATTTTGCTAGAAAGTGTGGTCTAATTATTATAAGTTAAAATTGTGTCCGAAAAGACACAACTCAAAGAAAATATCATGCTTAAAAGCTGGAAAAGTTTTGTTTTGAACAAAGATGTCTGTACTAAATAAGTATATCTGTATGTTGGAAACAACCGTTGAAAAGTCAAATTTTATTGAATCACTTCATTTAATAGTTTAGGCTATAGAATTATTTATTTAAATTACTTATCTATTTTCCCCCTCATGCATTGGATATATTTGTATTTCTTCAAAAGGCTTGACATTGTACAATATTATAAATGAGAGACTACCAAGTTGAACTACCTTATCAAAATATACCTATTTCTGAATCTTTATGCATGGCTATAATGCAAAGTTTGAGAACTTGAGGATCAAATTGAAATTCTTTCAATTCTTAGGGACCAAAGTGTAAATTTCATTCAATAAAATTTCACCGAATGAATGATGATCTTGGGTTTTATTGGTGAAAAAAATTTGTATGTACCGCTTGTGGGGAGATCTTTTATATCTTTAGAGATCAACCCCTATAATATAGGGTATAAAAGCCAAAACAAGTGATTTTAGCCTTTATAAGAAGAAAACGGATTCTTGAACCACTTTCATTTCAATAAGATTTAAATCGGATGAATGATGAACTTGGAATTTATTGGTGACAATACGAGTCATTTGAAGATTAAAAAGCAATTTTAAGATTCAATTGAAATGTTTAAAATTTTAGGAACTGAATTGCAAATTTGTACTTTAGTGACTAGATGAGTTTTAAATTATAATAATATTTTAATGACCAATTTAAAAATTAAGTATGTTTGGACTTTTTCTCATGTATATGGACAAATTGTAGGCATGGTTCAAATTTAGTCTATGTTCTACCAAATAACTTGGCAAGCTTCTTAAATGTTTGAGAAAATTAGAATATCTACTTAGTATTATTTAAGAAATTGAAATATATTGAAGTATTGTTATGTTTTTGTAAAATACTGATTAGACTATAAATAATTTTACTAAAAATATAACTTTTAAATATATCCAATTATCTCATTAATTCCAAAATCAAAGGAACGTGCGATAGAATAGATTTTAAATCAAGGAACGAATATGCAACTTGCCATGTTAATTGAAGTTATTATATTTTGTTTTAATTATTCTGCACACAATCATTTTCTAGAGATAAGCATGCATTCCACTTTTCTTCTCTATCTTTCTTAATCGAGGTTGAAAATAGCATTGATAAATCAAAATAGAGACTGTCAAACCCAACATTCTTTATTCTTCTGATTTTTTTTTAATCTAAGCTACAATTTCATCTATAATTGCATATTCTTGAAAATCTCGACAATCATCAAATCAAGTAGTATAACCCCGTTCAAAAAGTATTTTTTATATAATATAAACCATATTTCATCTTTAACTCAAATCTTACGAAATTTTGAAATCAACCACGCTAGAGTTTTAGTCTTACGAATATTCACTAATTCCTAATCCCATTTTGCAATTAAATTTGTGACTACACTTTGTTACTTGTAGATGCGGTTATGCATATGGTGTCAAACAATGCTTCTTACTTCAATTTGTTACTTGCATTTACTCTATATTGTTATTTATGATTTAAAAGAGTTTCAAATTACACCGGTAATCTAAATTATTCTTGTCTATTTTTAAACGACCAATCGTCTTGTTTTTTTGAAATTTCATTTGTTTCCGTGTTTTGTTGTGGGTTAATTTTAGTGATGGTCACTGAAGTTTCATTGAAATTACAAAACCATCATTGAAGTAACAAATTTTCAGCGGTGGTCACTGAAGTTTACTAAAACTTGCACCAAAGGTCACTAACTGAAATTCTCCAATTAACTTGATGATGTGTCACTTGTAAATGTCCATGTAGTGTACATTTGGATGACACGTGGTAAAATTATTGACATGTGGATTTTACCAACTAATTATAATAAATTTGGACCTCAATGAATACCTTTATAATATAAGAACCTAGCTGAAAATACTTCAAAATAAATTTTATAATAAATACTTCAAAAATTGCATCTAATGTCCTTCAACTTTTTACATCTTCAAATTTTGGTCCCCAAATTTTTAATTATTTTTCATTTAAGTCCTTAAAAAATTACATCTTAGGTCCTTCAATTTTTTACATCTTTACACTTTAGTCTCCAAATTTTTAATTATCTTTCATTTAAGTCCTCCAAAAATTATATCTTGCGTCCTTCAATTTTTTACATCATACACTTTGGTCCCCAAAGTTTTAACTATCTTTCAGTTAAACCCTCCAAAAATTGCATCTTAGGTCCTTCAACTTTATACATCTTCAAACTTTGGTCTCCTAAATCCTTGATTTTAGGGGTCAAAATTATTATTTAATTATATTATTTTAGTACTATTATTATTTAACTATATTATTTTGTTCGTTTAGGTAAAATTCGGGTATTTTCTTCGTTTTAGGTGAAAATTCGAGTGTAAAAAGTCAAGGATTTAATTGTAAATAATAATTTTGACCACTAAAATTGTACTTATTTTGACCACTACAATCAAGGATTTAGGGGACCAAAGTTTGAAGATGTATAAAGTTGAAGGACCTAAGATACAATTTTCGGAGGACTTAATTGAAAGATAATTAAAAATTTAGGGACCAAAGTGTACATATGTAAAAATTTGAAGGACCTAATATGTAATTTTTGGAGGACTTAAATGAAAGATAATTGAAAATTTGAGGACCAAAGTGTAAAGATGTAAAAAGTTGAAGGACCTAAAATATAATTTTTGAAGGATTTAACTGAAAAATAATTGAAAATTTGGAGACCAAAATTTGAAGATGTAAAAAGTTGAAGGACCTTAGATGCAATTTTTGAAGTATTTATTATAAAATTTATTTTGAAGTATTTTCAGCTAGGTCCTTATATTATAGAGGTATTCATTGATGTCCAAATTTATTATAATTAGTAGGTAAAGTCAACATGTCAATAATTTTACCACGTGTCATCCAAATGTGCGCCACATGAACATTTACAAGTGACACGTCATCAAGTTAATTGGAGGGTGGCATATGAGTGACTTTTGGTGCAAGCTTTAGTAAACTTCAGTGACCACCGCTGAAATTTTGTTACTTCAGTGACGATTTTGTAATCTCAATGAAACTTCAATAACCATTAGTGAAATTAATCCGTTTTGTTATTGTTAGAAAATGCAATTTTATTTATTTTTTTAATGGGGATTTAATTTGATTCCGCAATTTTTAAATTACATTAAATTGTTATAATATTGAAGAGAATATACTTTCGAAGAGAGAGAAGTGTTATAGAGAGAAGAGAGAATCTGTTTGGAAAGAAAGTGATTGTTGTTTTTTAATTTAGGTAACCGAGTTATATTAATTATGATAAATAAGTGATTAATAATATTTTTCTAAGATTGAGAAGTATTTTCAATTAATACGTGCAATCCAACATTTTTCAATTTCTATTTACATTTTAGTGTAAAATGCATAATTTTTTTGGTGTTTAAGATACAAGTCCAATTATTTTACCATGTATTGTCATCTATTATAAAATGGATAATTTCACCATACACCACAAAATATAAAATAATTTAAAAAATACTATCTAACTTTTTTAATTCTAAAATACTGTTTTTATTTTTGTAACACTTGTTATTACATTTATTACGTTTGTTATATTTCTTATAAAAGCGTGTGTTATATTTGTTATTTTGAAATTTAAAATATTAAAAATAATTGTAAAATTTTAATAAAAAACAAGTATGTAATAAAATTATCACATTATAAAAAGCATCTACTTTAATGATAAGTAGTGAGCTCTCTAATTCAAGCCCACTCATTTTATATTAGACAAGTTAGGCGCAAAACATTAAAAGTCTGGTGTGACTTTTCACTAAAGAAATAATATAATACGTAACTTTTTATTAAATGAATTTAATTGATATATTTTAATGAATAAATGACATAGCATGTCACTTTATAACGTAGAATATTAATTAACATCCAACAAATTAATAAAAGTAAGAGCTAAAACTATGTATATATGCACGTAGTTACAATGTTAAAACTATGTTGAATTATCGGGCGCTTTATATAGTTGAATATCTTCTTGTCAATACTCAACTTAATTTCTCATTAACAAGAGTAATAAAGACTTATATATAAATTATTTTATAACACACATTTTAACATAAAATATATATTGTTTATCTTTCTAGTAAAAAAATTTTAGAAAAAAAAAAAATTATAGCCGGATTGGCTGTTGACCCGATGGGTTGAGCTGGCCCGCATATTGTTGTACGCACAAAATCGGGATGAATCACCCGGGCCGACTTCAAGTGTGGCTCGGCTCGCTCTCGAGACTCGCTTGCCGCTTTTAATTTAAATAAATTTTGGTATTCATGACATCCCATGATTTTCTTATAATATGTTTGAGAATCTTATAAATACTTATAAATTGATCAAGATTATTTTTATTAACTACACATTTTATAGGATCTATAATTTTTATTCACATTTACACATTCGGAAGAACCACTACTTATAATCTAAAAAAAATTACCAAAAAAGATTTTAGTTTACATCCTTAATTGCGTGAAAAATGGTGCAAGCATTAGAAGTCGTGAGACACGGATCAAAACTTATTTTTCTCTTGATTAAAATTTTATTTCAAAATACACATTGTACAAGTATGACACATCATTCGAAATAGTTTAACGCTGACAAATCCACTAAGGCTTGACTATGACTTTAATTATTTAAATAAACTAATATTTCAAATACATAATAATAACAAATAATTCCATGAAATATTTATGTTGCATTCACTTGTTATCGGAGAAGAAACGATTGATGGTAGGCATCACCTCCGGCGGGCGTGTGCGAAGAAACTTTCGGAGGCTGTGTTGTGCGTATTTTTCTCCTTCCTCTTGGTTTTCAAGGACGGCCGTTGTACGGTGAGCTTTGTTGATTCTGCAAATGTCACCGGACGAAGATTTGATAGAGAGTCGAGATCATATAATTAAAGCAATCAACCAAAAAAAATATTTTTTTTATATTTAACTAGATAAAAAAATTTAAAAAACACGTAATATAATGATTGTGCAAAGATAGACAGTCACGAGTCAAACACGCTCGTGTGCCGGGTGGATTTGGGGGGTGACTATAGCACGGGCCCGCCTAGGAAAAATCGTTTTTACGGTGTAAAAAAATTTCTTTATTACGACTTGTGCGAATTTTTTTTTTTTTTTTTTTTCATAATAGTCAGCTCAAAAAATTCTTGAATCCACCCTACTCGTGTGACATAGCAATCAATTAAAAATGTGCTACATCAATAAGCGAACAAGGGATTTTTAGAAATTTGAGATTAAAAGCAATTAAAAATAAATAATTAATATTTTGTATAAATAGTGTACCTGACATCAGGATTTAAGAAGACGTTTCTTGTAAGCTGAAAAACACACATCCCAGTAACGAAGGTCATGGCAGCCACGAGAGGGTAAACCTGTTTCACATATGGAATTAATTAAAATTTAAAATTTGTTTTGTTTACTTAAGACGAAACAATTTATCCAATCAATCTTAAATTTTGTAAAAATAAAATTTAATTTGCTATTATTTGATTGGACTATAACTCATCCCAACACAAAATGTACAAATTTTATTAAAAATTAGAATTTTTACTGAATTTTTGTAACGTTTTCTAAACATTTCAAAAATTGGGTCATCAAAACATGTTTCAAATTAAAGGCTAACGTCTTAGAAATTTCCGAACAAGTTACATGAATAACATTGCACACTCATGTACTACTACAAGAAATTTCACTTTCAACGATGCAAATTTTTATCATAAAAAGTAATTTTTAGATTGTTTCATCGATAAAGGGTTGTCGAGAAATTTTAGAAGATCAAAATTTTTGTCTTTAAAAGTGAAATTTCTTGTAGTTATATACGTACCTCTGGTTTCATCCAACGTCCCATCTAATCTCTTTTTGGTGTTAGGACTTGAGAAACTATGTATATATAACATGCTTTTGTGTATATGGAAATAGAATATTACACACGAGATTGCTTAGAAAAGTATGTTTCAGTGGGCTGCAATGAAATTTTTGACTTAAAAGAAGAAAAACCAGGTGCTTAGCCTATTGTTTTCATCTTCTTCTCTAGGCTCTAACTTCCAATCAAGCCAACTTGTGCACCAAGTCTCCTACGTGTTGTCAAAGATAAGTCCAGAATATTTTAAAGACGTATTTAGTACGATGTAGTGATTTTGATTAAAATTTTATCAAAGATAAGTCCAGAAGATTTTCCATTTTTAGACATGAATTTAATTAAAATTTTATTTGACATTAATTTGACTTGTCTCGCTCGTATTATTAAATATAAAATTACGAAGAACTTTGAAGCAATATAGTGGGTCTTTATGTAATATTTTAACAAAAATTTGAAAGAAAGGAAAAAAAAAATCATGAAACCTGTGTGTGGCCTGGACCCCAGCCCACTTCCTTCCACCCCTGGCAATTGTTTGAATCTAGTAAAAATAAAAAAAGTAATGCTATTCATAGTCGCTCAGTACTAATGATAATAAACTTACGTGATATTACTCAATTAGAGTAATTATTCATCTTTACTGACTATAAATAGTATTATTCATAAAGAAAACATTGAAACAAATATATATGTTAATGAAATCTATTGAAAACTATATTTAAATAAATACATATTTCTAATAATTTAATTAGTACAATAGAGTATTAAAGTAAATAAAATATGAACTCAAATCTCGTCGCAATCTATTTAGAACAAATAAGGTAAAATATCGTATCTTTGATCAAAAGTGATTTCGATGTTACCTAAGAGGTGTGTGGTTCAAACTAAACTTTTAATCAAATAAATTGTCCAAAGCATGGAGTATTAGTGGTACATTATTTAATATTGTTTTGATTATTTATTTTATATTAAATATTGTAATATGTAAATCATTTGTTCATATGTAACATTATATCTTCAAAAAACATATAATGGTAGATTCATATCCTACACAATATGTAGCATAGTATTCAATTTTATTATTATTATTATTATTATTTGTCTATCATGAAGTGGCATCATTGATAGCAACGAATTACTATATATAACATACCTAAACAAGAACCTTTACACACACATCTGGCAGATTTATATTCTAGAAAATATGTGAGTTCAAAGTGCATAAAAGTTGATGTGCATGAAGTGAGGTTTGTGATGATGTAATAGAAATTACATTTGACCTTGCAGATTATCAAAACAACTCAAAAAGTAAGTATTTCAATGATTCTGTCAAGCTTCAAGAAAGATGGTGACTGTTACTGTTCTTTTTTGTTCATGTCTTCATTCCCATCTTTGTCAATTTTCTTTTTGGTAGGAATAGATATATCTAGAGACTAAAATAGTGATCGTTTTGTTGGTGGCGATGTCAAAACGTTGACATTAAATAGATGTGAGCATTGATCCTTGTCTACATGAGACAACACCTCGTAATTATATTCAGCCGATTGTGGTTCTTTCTGTGTAGGTTTAAGATGGAAATTTTTTTCTTTTGTTGTCAAACGTATTAAATCAACGATGTTTGATATGCCACGTAAAAGTATATATATATACATGATTAAACAATATATAATTATTTTAATTTTACAGTAAATGTTTATCGAGGTAGTGTGATCCATCAATGTCTTTACATTACATAAGAAGATGTTTTTAATTAGCTGGATAATATATAGTCGATGCGTTGATATACCTAGTTGAATCCATTAACTATAGGTTACTTTTTCCATGCACTAATATAAATTTCATAACTTGACAATGTTAGGAATTAATGTGTAAACTGTATAATTAAATGAGCAACTATATTTAATTGGGAGTTGTAAACAAACAATCTAATTTTTTGTTTGTTTGATTGGTTGAGAGAAAACTAAGTTGATGTTACCTTGGAAGTGCCTTTATATTAGGACACTTGTAATAAACACACCGGTAAATATCACCAAATTAAGCACTTAATACTTTATTACAATTATCACAATGCATGCTAAAATAATTGGTTTAGCACTTTGACAAACGCTTTTGCTCTAACCCACAAGAAAAGTTGCTAATAAATAATTAATGCTTAAGTAACTCTATACCCGAACTTGTGGATATTTGAAAAATTAACGATATAATAAGTGTTATGTAATACAAAGATATTAACGATATATCTGGGCGAGTGCGTAGCACCAAATTGGAACAACAGAGACTTAAAACTTTGCCTGAGCGATCGTTAGGGTTTGCACTAGGTGATCGCCAAGTGTATTTTTTTGGCCAGCGAAATTTTGTTACCTTTTAAGTTCAACTCCAATTAGGAAACTTTTTGAGACAGACCTCAGTTTGTACTTTCTCGTCCTGTATACTATTTTCTTGTTTAATTTTTATTCTATAGTTGTACTGTTTAATTTGCTTTTTATTCAATTTTATTATAATATGTAGTTCAACGTTTTCAGTATAAATGTGATAACATATTCTCCCTTGATAAGGTTGTTTTTGGCACTAACCCAAATTTAAGAACTATTTTAATTACTTTTGCTAATCTTGAGGTATCAAAATCAAAGAAAACAAAAGGGAAGTTTACACGTATATATTGTTTTTGGATAGAAATTGAAATACACTTGATCTGTATAAAAAAAAATAAAAAATTATCAATTTATGATTGTATCAATTCAAAAATACTGAACATTTAAAAGTTATATTACTTATAGAACATTGCTTTCTTGAAAATCAATACATCCATTTCAATTGAAAATCTTATCCTAAAAATTTCTCTCAATCTTAATTTCAAAATTCAAAATTTTCTATTCTAATCAACAAGTTCAACGTTTTGTATCTACTTCTTTTCCTTCACCATTTTCATAATATTGATAATATTCTTAGAAAACAATTGCAAAAAATACAAAATCATTGAACATCTAGTGCACGTAATTACATATTGCAACTTTCTAGCTTCTCGGATGATTACCACAATCGAGATTGGACGTTTTTTCAACATATAACATAAACGAAATGCGCTTTCATAGAAAGATTGATTTGAAGTAACAACTTGGAGCAACACATCACAACACATGGACCTTTGTTACAAGAATGCAGTAACCACAACTTGCAGTGTCGTATAGTACTTGTATATATATACGTATATAATATTCGATTACGTACTTGTGCCAATCGAGACAATTAAACACCACCATACATTGTAGCATAATGTAATAACATTCAATAGTAGTCAAATTCTATTGTCCTGGTGATTTTTTTTCATGATGGAAAGTGTGCAAACGATTTTTCTTTTTCTTTTGAATTTGATTTTGGATTTGCTACCACTACACATCGTAATCATCTCACAATCTGAAAAAAAAAATGATTTGAAACCAAAAAAAAAAAAAAAAAAGGTAATGAGAGATTGAACAAAAGAGATGATTATAAAATATAATTTTTTCTTATTTAAGAAATAAATAAATGGTTAAATAAGAAGGGAGATCATTTCCTTAAATAAGAAATACACGATCTTACTACATGGGGTTTGAAATTAAAATATATTTGATTTAAATGGTGAGTATTCAATGTGTAGGAGGAAGGGTAAATTAAGAAATAATTTGATTGTTACTTAAATTTGGTAATGAAATGATTAAATCCTTTAATAATAGTTTTAACAGTTAATAATTTAATAAATGATGATGATAATAAAGTAATTAATTAATAATTTTTATATGATAACAGTAATATAAATGATAAATAGTAATTTTTCTTAAAAAAAATATCTAATAAAATTTAAAATTACAAAAAAAAAAATGAAAAATTCAGGCCGGTCACTGATCATGTGTTCATGGGCTCCAAATTCATATAACCCAAACTTAATTCAATTAAAGTCGTATTTCAATGCTAAGAGACCAACATGTCCATGCGATCACAAAAATCGCTAATTCAAACACGATATTGTTTTCTATGATACTGCATTATTAAGATACTTTTTATTAAGTTACTGCTTTATGAAAAATGTTTGATACTATTTTACTTTTAATATTGTACACTAGTTTTATTACATTATAGCATATTTGACTATGTTTATTAACTCTCTTTTTTCTCAAATTTATTTTCAACCACATATTTCACAGAACCAAAAATTTTTATCAATTTTCCAACAACAGATTTCACAAACTTTTTTCAAAATCTAAAAAAAAAAACTACTTTTAAACTCAACAAATCAAACACACATTCAAAATTAAATGTTTTATGGTTTAAGTAATGACATTGTTTCAAAATATTCTATTAGTAGTACGAGATCATTGATATTGTTTCAATCTATGATATTGTTCTTCTATTGGGTTGTAGTTTGTGCATGTGATACTATTTTATTAACATATTGTCATGTATGATACTGATATATTCAGATACTTTTATTTATGATACTATTTTATTTAGATATTATTTTACGATTTTCTGTTAAAACATAACATTT
Organism: Forsythia suspensa; assembly: GCA_023638005.1. NCBI lineage: Eukaryota > Viridiplantae > Streptophyta > Magnoliopsida > Lamiales > Oleaceae > Forsythia > Forsythia suspensa. The sequence goes on along the minus strand of JALRMA010000416.1, from coordinate 81,513 downwards.
GTACTCACCTAAGCATGTGCTTGATAATAATATATTTCTGATACTGTTATATTTGTTATCTTTAATTATATGATACTGTTATTTATAATACTGTTATTGTGATATTGATACAAATGTGCTTCTGATACTATTTTCTATAATACAATTTTATTATAACAATTTTATTATAATACTGTTCTTCTGTTGGGTTGAAATTTTTTATTTCAAGTGTGTGTAATATTGTCTTTATTTACAAAGATACTGATATTAACGTGCTTGTTATATTAATATAATAATGTGCTTCTGATACTGAAATATTAAGATACTTTTATCTGTGATGCTGTTATATTAAGATGCTGAAATATTATTCTTAATAAAATGTTGTTTTATTAAAATCTCGCTTTCTATGAAAAATATCCAAAAACACACATTCGACCAAAAAGTGATTACAAAAATGTGTGAGACAGTAACATCCTGAAACACATAAAAATGTTGATGTATGTGAAACAAATGTTGAATTTTTTTTATTTGACCAAAAAGTGGTTACAAAACAATTGTGTTCCTATAGATAAAAAAAAATATCTCCAACAAAAATAACTTAATTCAAGAAAAATAAGAGAACTATTCAAAAACATTGAATTCATCTACAAAATAACATTTAAGAAGCAATGGTTTCCAAAATTTTACAATCCAAAGACTATTCAATATTTCTCAGAATCACGATTATTATTTGATAGCAATAACAATAGCAGACTGTTAAAGTTTAAAATTTTATCGTTTACATGATTGGAAAGAAGAAACATAAAATAACTGTGAATTCATTATTATTACTTACGAAAATATTGGGACATCTTTCGGTGGCTGGCGAGAGTTGTGAAACGCCGACGACGAGATACAATAGTATGACTTAATGACAAGTCGTGAAACGTCGGAGAAGATGGTGACTACATGCGTTGCTGCGTTGAAGTTTAAATCGAATTTAATTATAATTAAAATGAGTCACAAGGATAATTATAGAATCAATTGAAATATGATTAAAATAGTATGATTTAATGACAATTTTTAAAAATATTTTATATTAATTTTAAACAAGTTACCCATGGCAGTTTTTTGAACAATTTGCCCCAAAAATTTAGGTACAAGAAATAATTTTCACAAGAAGGAAACCAAAAAAAGCTAGTGGCCATATACCTGGGCAACTAGTGGGCCAAAGGACCAAGCAAATAACCTCAGGCCAGTGGAAACCCTACTTGTCCTCTGATTCTTCGCTCTGCCTTCTTTCTTTGGTCACTCAAACCAAAAATTTGGGGTTAATAACATATATAAACTAATAAGAGATGATCTCCTCCACACTAGTGGAGAGCTTATTTGCTCCACTAGGTAACTTGTCCAAAAGCATTGGACAAGTCATATTATTTCACTTTTGACTTGTCCAAAAAGAATTGGACAAGTCACCTAGTGGGGCAAATAAGCTCCCCACTAGGTGGAGGAGAACAATACTTATACACTAATTAGACTTCTTAATCTCAAATTTACTGGATAATTAAAATACTCCCAAAATTATTGATTGTTAAGAAATTAAAAAAGATTTAATTGACCTTAAAATTAGCCCATGATTAACGTACTTGATACTCAACTCAATATTAACGCTCCTTATAAGATGAAACAAGAACTAATAACGCTCAACTGTTTCAAAAATCAACAAGATTTATCGGCTAAGATTATGAAAAATTCAAAATTAAAAAATGAAATCAATTAAATCAAAATCAATTGGAAGATGCAGCAAATGTTTTTGGGAAGGTGAAGTAGAAATAGATATAAATAAATAGGGTTCCTACCATCTCAATATTTGAAGTAGTTAACACTAATGAAGTTCTACTCATATTAACAATTTCACATTGGTAACATTAGTTGGTAACAAATACAAATGACGTACTAAGATAACAATAAATAGGGTTCAAGCAATATCAATATTTGTTGTAGACTTGTAGTTAACACAAATGAGGTTCGACTCATAGATACAAGATCACATTGGTAACATTATTTGTTAACGAATAAAAATGACATACTAAAATATCAACAAATAGGTTTCCAGCCAACGTAGATAACACTAATGAATTTCAACACATTTAAACAAGATCATATTTTTCACAAAATCGGTTCATTTTTCACATAAAAACAAAAATCACGAATAAACTATATTTTTCATCACGTGCATAAAAATAAACGTGCAATTTAGGATTGATGACAAACATGTAGATGATGATATCACAATATTGAATGAATATGATATTTTTTCATATGCCCACATAATAAAAATTTGATTTATTTTGTTAATGAACAAAAAAAAGTCCACAAGTACTAAATAACTCAAAATTATTGTAATTTATGTGAAATGAATTTCATTCACAAAATAGACTAATTATTTTGAGAAGGGCATAAAAAACTTATTCATTTTTCTCTGTAAAAAAAAAAAAAAAAAAACTTGAAAAGAAAACTAATATGCATAGCATAAATAAATAAATAAAAAATAATTTTTCTGTTACATGAACCGGAATAGTAAACTTCTTCAACGTATGGGATATGATTTTCTTTGAAATCTTCTTCTTCTTCTCGGGCTAAATTATTTTTTTCGGTGCTTGCTCTTTACATCTGGATTTGTTCTTTGTTACTTGCGGAAGCCATTGACAAGATTCTGAAAAATCTTATGGAATGGGTATGAATTTTGAATGTAGAATTTGAGAAATTTGCGGTATTGGTAATGATTCTAGAATTTTTTAATTTTCTCCTTCTATGTTGATAGTGATGAAAGAAGTTTGAAAGTGTTGGAGTGTATGATGGCAGAGATAATTTAGTAAATATCTTCATTTACTCTATTATTTATGGGATATTAAGATTTGGTCCCTGATTTGTAGGATAAAACTGTTTTAAATTGATTTGTTTGAATTAGATTTAAATAATATTTTTTATTATCCAAAATATAATTAGTATAATTATAGTATTATTAAAAAATTTGGTTCAGTATTATTCAAGTTTTTAAAAAATGTAGGTATAGGGACTAATTTTTACAAATGTTGGCTTCTTTTGTATACCAGCCTCATAGAGTCATAGTGATGTTATCCCTCTTGGGTAAGATTTTATAGGGGATTCGACCTTTCTTCAAACAAATTGTGATGAGAATGATTTTAAACTTGTTACTAGACGTGACCTTTGATATGGAATGGTCACAACTAGCAAATCGCGAGGCCATTATAATTTAGTGTCCCTAGTCTTTGTCTAGAAAAATGGCTTCTATGTTTGTGCTTTATCTGCCTTCACATTTACACTGTTCCCTTGTGCCTCGAAGCCATTTTCTTTACCTTCAATCCTAATTTTGGTAAGATTAAGTTAAATAGTTACTGCTTTATCCCTTCATTAGAGATCAAGCATAGTGCCCTCACGAACCGAGCCAAGATTTTTTAGAGGGTGGAATACTATTTACAAAAAAAAAAAAAAAACTTGTACTTCAAAACGCTGCTAATGAATTTTTTTTTTTTTTTGAACTACAAAAATTGTTTTTTCCAGAGTCCCGCCTCCTACTTCTGCTCCTTGCGCCCCTCCTTCGTTAGTAATGTTACGATATTAAATAAAAAAATAAATCTAATATTGTTTACTAAATGTATTGTAAAGATTCTATCTAATTTAAGTTAGTTGAACATAGTTGGATTGGGTTGGGTTGGTTGGGTGGGGATGGGGAAAACTCTTTTGATTTGAAGTGGACGCGCAGCTTTGTCGAGAGCCATCCCTGTATCTTTGCTTAACCCTAACTCATACTCATTGGGTGGAACACTTGGATTAAACTTTTGTCTCCCTTAGTTTGTAAAACACATTATTGGAAAGAACATTATTGTTGAAGAAAGTTACAATCATTTTACATTTACTATATATGTCAAACAAATATCTACCATGATGGTGACTTGTGATGCTCTAACATTTTTAAATAAAAATATCATAGAATAAAGGAAAAAATGGATTGAAAGTCATAAAACTGGCATTATTTGAACATGAAGGTGTGCCTATTTCGTAAAGGATATTTCAAGTAAAAGTCTAAACGAATAGAAATTAGTGTTTTGATGATCTTGTGAAGTGAGATTGTATTTTGATAGTTAGAAGGGTATTTCAGGTATTAATATTATATGAATTGGCTGAATTATATGTATAAGATGATATGAAGTTCAATCTTTTGTTCTTAATGGTAAATTAGGTATTAACAATATTTAATTTATGGGTGGTTAAATTGATACTACATTTTTTATTTGTTGCACCATCTTTTAGTTGTACTTAAAGTTTTCAATCTTTGTTCATTGCAGCACTTATGTCCATGACTTTCTTTTCATTAAATTTTTATTTTAATCTTCTATTAATTAGTACATCTTAACATTAAGGATACTTTCTGTTTGTTTGCTTTGAAATAAGGAAAATATATTTTGTGACACTTTTTTATTTATTGTTTTTTTAAAATATGATATGTAAATAAGTTATTTTATACCCTTCCAACAGACTTTTTGGACGGAAGACGTTACCAGAGATATGTGCTAATTAATGGAAAAATAAGATAAGAAAGCGATGAAAAAAGTTAGGGACATAAATGCTACAATAAGCAAGTATTGAAAACCTTAAATACAATTAAAATATATTAGAACTACAACAAATAAAAGATCTGGTGTAAATATATTTACTCTTAACTTATTTATAACACTAATTGGTCTTAAAGGTGGCCGAGGAGTAAAAAGTTGAAATAGAGTTTATCAGTTTAATATAATTTTTATGCATTCATGTGTCACTTAGTTAGTTGAGGAGGATGCCTTCGATATTGTCTATGATATTCTCAATTAAGATAGAGATAAAGAGAGAGAGAAGAAAAAAAAGACTAGACGAGGGCATGCGTGGAATATATGTGTGACTGGACAACATCGATCGACCAAGTTTAAAGAAGAGAAAATACTAAAAGTTTGTCCATTATCTAGTATAGTCTAATCAAGTCGAGCATATCAAACGTACACTTTCAGTCCATTGCATATATTTTATCATCATCAGTCACTTTTCTCAACAGATGACAGTTAGAATGTTGTCTTCAATTCAAAAAATCATCCAGCCTAGTCAAAGTTTTTGCTTCAAGATACAGAAATACCAGCAGTTATATAACACTGCAAAAGAGACTAATATCCAACTACCAGTAGGTAAAACATCTCAAATTCTCCAAAACCCTTTACTCTCTATACACATTTTCTTGTTACAAAACACACAGTTTCGACGTAATATTAGTACAACGTATTTGCGTGAAACTCGACAATATTGTTAGAGGAAAATGAGGTTTCTTATTGCAGCTTTGTTCTTATGTTGTGCAGGTAAACTTATGTTCTTGATCAAACTCAGTTGGGATCCTTAAATTCTGCTTATTTTTAAGTTTTTACAACTTGTTTAGTTATTGGTTGCTGCAGCTGCCTATGATCCTTTGGATCCAAATGGGAACATAACTATCAAATGGGATATAATGTCTTGGACACCAGATGGTTATGTGGTAAGTACTGATAAATACTCAAACTCATAAATCCAACTCCCAACGTTAATTTACTGCGTCATAAGTCGAACTCTCAAAAGATGTTCTACTAGAAATATTCTTGTTATTACTTCGAATCTAATTATATATGTTTTCCTAGGCTGTTGTGACTATGAGCAATTTTCAAATGTACCGGCACATCATGAGCCCGGGGTGGACTATGGGATGGACATGGGCTAAGAAAGAAGTAATATGGACCATGGTTGGGGCACAGACCACAGAACAAGGGGACTGTTCCAAGTTCAAAGGTAACATACCACATTGTTGCAAAAAGAACCCAACAGTGGTGGACTTGCTCCCTGGTGTTCCTTACAACCAGCAATTCAGCAACTGCTGCAAAGACGGAGTCATGTCGTCATGGGGCCAAGATCCACAGGCTGCAGTTTCGGCCTTCCAAGTTAGTGTCGGCCAAGCCGGTACCTCGAACAAGACTGTAAAGGTTCCTAAGAACTTCACCTTGTTAGGTCCAGGACTAGGCTACACTTGTGGTCCTGCCAAAGTTGTGCCTCCAACCAATTTCCTCACAACTGATCGGCGCAGGAAGACTCAGGCCCTGAGTAAGTCCCGTTACTTTACATCGTGACATGTTTCGTACGTAGTATCAGATATGACTAGACATTATAATTTAGGGTTGAAAAGCATTGTTAGGCACACAACTTACAGCGGTGTTCCACTCTGGTCACCGAACTTATTCTTTGTTCCAAAATTAGTCACTGAACTTCATTTTTGTTACACTTTAGAGATCCTGTCTGCTGAATTAACAGAAATGCTGACGCAGTTAACTAAAACATATGACCTAACATTGAAAATCTGTTAGTGGCTTAGTGCATTGTTTTATAGTACAGTTGGGCAAAGAACCCAAAAAAAAAAAAGTTAACCAAAGTGAAGCAATGCAATAAGTTAGGTGACTGTAGTAACCCTATAATATACAAAATTTAACTTCTGTCTTCTTTAATAGTGTCTCTATCAATCTTTGAAGATTTCAGAATTTCTTGATTTGTGTCCTAGTTTACTAATACTTGGATTCCATGCAGTGACATGGAATGTGACATGTACCTATTCGCAGTTTCTAGCCCGGAAACACCCCAGCTGTTGTGTCTCATTTTCGTCATTCTACAATGAAACAATCACTTCTTGCCCTACATGTGCTTGTGGCTGCGAAAACAAAAACAAATGCGTCAAGTAAGCAACTATTTTTATATGCCATATCAATTTGTATATATTTTTCTTATAAAATGAGTCGAATGACTGGTAACTATGTATGCAGGAGCGACTCAAAACTTCTTAGTATGGTCGGGATAAACACTCCGAGAAAAGATAACACGCCCCTTTTACAGTGCACGCACCATATGTGCCCAGTCCGGGTGCACTGGCACGTTAAGGTCAATTACAAGGACTACTGGCGTGTGAAGGTAGCCATAACTAATTTTAACTATAGAATTAACTACACACAATGGACTCTTGTTGTTCAGCATCCGAATCTGAACAACGTGACTCAAGTTTTCAGCTTCGATTACAAGCCTCTCGTTCCCTATGAATCCATCAGTAAGTATATAAACTTGTCTAAAAACATTTGTTAAAACATACACACACATGCACTAAAAACGTGTACATTTGACATGTGCAGACGACACTGGAATGTTTTATGGCATGAAATTCTACAATGACCTGTTGATGGAAGCAGGGCCGTCTGGAAACGTGCAGTCAGAAGTTCTTATGCAGAAGGACAAGAACACTTTCTCACTCAAGCAAGGATGGGCATTCCCCCGGAAAGTCTATTTCAATGGTGAAGAATGCATGCTTCCACCACCGGATACTTATCCGTTTCTACCAAATTCTGCTCATCCAAGTCGAGTTTCTATCTCAACGTTGTTTTGTTTTGTACTTCTGTTTTTTGTTGTAATGTGGTGATAGTTTCCATTTTTGGATAGTATTGGAAATTTTGAAGACAAAGAACAAAGATTCGCAGTGATTCAATGATTATCTATTCAGTAATCCTAGCAACATCTAAATTTTGAACCTCTGTTAACCATGAGTATTCACAGAATGTGGCATTTGTCAAATTGTATCTCTCAAATTTGTGCTGGTGTTGGTCAGGCATATAAACTTTTCAATTTGTTCATACCCTGCCTGCGTTTCACTACACCAGAGATCCAGTGCAGTGTGTAGCAACTAAGGAACGCAGCATCGAAATGTGTATTAGTACTCGTGTCATGACAAACTTTTATCCTTGACTTCAGAAGCTACTTCTGTTTATGTTTTGAATTCTATATGAAATGTCTGCTCTAAATGAGATCAATCCTAGGGCTTTTTCAATGTCCCTGATAAGTAGTTTATAAGAGAAACAAAGGGCTTTCCCAAGAGAAAATCAAAATGAAACTGTATTGTGCACAGATATTTCATCCTGCATCTTACCAAACTTTAACCTCTAACTGGTTTTTCTAGGACAGCCGAAAGAAAGAGTTCATCCTCTAATTTATCCTTCTTCGGCACAACTCTCCACAGTAGCTTTTGTACCCTATTCTGTCAAATTCATCTACGTACATTTTCATATTTTCTTTCTTACAGAAGAAACGATCAACGTAAAAGAAGTCCCTTGGGTCAAGAACTCGATCCCAATCGAGCAAAATAAACTGAAGAAGTTCTATCCCAATCCATCCATCCAAGAAGAGAGTAGAATGAACAATATCCAAAGTATTGTCAAAGAAAGGCAATCTAGAGCCAACTGATATGTATAATGGCAAGAGGCCTCTTGATGCAATCACTTCATTAAAAGGGGCACCTAAATTCAGTGTAGCAGAAGCAATGGTAACATTTTTCTCCCTCATGAGTGCAGCAAAAGTACCAGTTGTGAGACTAAAATCCAGGCCAATTCAATTTCCCCGGGTTTTAATATCAGGATTTCATCGATGGAGAATTCTGCAGAAACATTTTCGTTCCTTTGAACATTCCATCCTCGTTTAGTAAGATCAAAGCAGTCGGAGCATTTATAAAAGCCTCTGTTGTTTATCGTCTTGTTGGATACAAGACACTGGTAGTTCTTGCATTTGTAACGGCTCCATGAAATGCCAACATCCCGAGGTTGAGTCCAGAGAGAGGAATTTAAAGGACGTGGCTTATCATAACGCGGTGTTCTTGAAAACACCTCCTTCTAGGTAATGGATCACAACCACTGATCATTAGCTTCTGAGCCAAGTCCCAATCATCAGGGGCACATATGGTACGCCTTGTAAGTCATGAAACGGTCTAGGGTCGAGGCCAGTCGAGTACAACCTTGCCCAATAGATGGATAAACTGATTCCAAGCCAAGAAAATTCTTTTTCCCACTAGGCCTGTTCGGTTTAGGCAAAGTGTAGTTTCGGAGCTCTGCAGAATCGAAGACCTTACGGTGAAGTGCTTCTTCTTCGACCTCGTCTTCCTCAGACTTGCTCGAATTTTCAACCACATTGGATATTACATTTTCATCAGCCGGGATGTTGATGTAATGACGAGAGAGACTTTCTGCAAGCCTGTCCAATGACAAGGCGATTTTAAGTACTTGATCTGAAAATTTCACAAGAACTTTAGATTCAGACCTCTCAGTATGTAGCTGCTCTAACAGAACTCCCAACTGGGATTGCACATGAGAGATTTGATTTTCGACGTAATGAGGTAAAACAATTCGTGTATTGGATTCAGTGCCAAAAGAATTGAACACAAAGTCCGTGTACGAGAGATGAGAGGTATATATCAACACGAAGAGACTTGAAAAGAGAAGAAAACATAATATAATTCGAAGGCCTCCCAGAAGACATTTGGGAGGCCAAAGAATGCTCTGTTTCTGCATTTTTTGGATGGGTTTGAGGTCTCTGTTTTGCATTCTCCATGTTACATGAACATGTAGTTTCCTTAAATTTCTTGTAAGATTTGACCCTGAAAGTGAGATGGGGTTTCTTTCTTCATACTCCACTGCCAGCACTTGGATCTCTATATTTCTACATGCTTTTATTGCCCCTAGATTTGTAGTTACATTTATAAATCTTCACAACTTGATTAAAATATGCAATTGCCAGACTAATTTGCCCTCCTTTGGTTTTTCCTTTATTTCCTGTTTCTGATGTCTCCAGTCAAGTCCTGCACGGCCCAGCTGTAGAGGTCGGAGGGGCCTACGGCACAGACCAGACCACTAATGTATTGGACCTTAGCCATGACACATTTTGACATGTATAGTTCTGTTGATGCCATCCTCGTACAGAGGTGATGTGAACGAGTTATACATCGGCAGTATTATATCATAATCTTATTGAACAGGCTCTCTAATCACAGATGGACCCCAATGTTCATTCCAAATAAGATGTTGGCAGGAATAAAAATAGCAAAATATTTAGTATATTAATCTCATTCTAACACTGCACAGGAAGAGAAGGCCTAGCTCAATTTAAACCTATTACGGGAACCAAATATTTCATAAGTATTTCAAGGATTTCACCAAAATTGTTGACAAGAAAGCAGCGGACCAGTATCTCCAGAGTAAAATGATTATACAATCCACTTGTGGCTTGTTTGATGACGTGGACTGGCCACTATTAATGACGAAAAAGAAACTAAAATCTTGTCTTTTGTGGTGTCGAGTCCCATCTACATCTAGTAAAATGCCCTTAAATTCCACAAATTAAAGGTTACCCAGAAATCTTATCACAACTAACAACTTGAGCCTCGTCTTCATCAGTATAATTGTCCTAGCTATCCCGGAAAACTCTTCATGTTCCTCCACTGATGCTTCACCAGCCTCATCGTCGACATTGGTTGGTGTTTTGTTTGAGCTGCGAGGTTTTCCTTTGTTCATCTGTTGCATGGACAGCAAGTAAGCATAAGAACTCCAGAGCAAACAGAAAACTAGAGTATGGAGTCACACTGTTGGAAGCAAGTTGCAGATTAGCAACAAGAGGTAAAACAAAGCAAATAATAAAAAGAGATCCATAGACATTCAACCTTTAAGGGCCTGGTGCATAATAATGTCTAAATGTCCATGGATCATGACCAGCCTTTAGCCCTTTACACACCGTCAATGATCTTCTTCTCCCCTCCCTTTCTTGTTGACAGTTAATCCCTTTAGTGTTTTTTTTTTTTTTTTACACTATGAGTCTGTTTTGGCCTTGTAAAAGATTAAAGAACCAATTACATCAAATTAAAATTAACTGATGTATAGATTGATACATGTAGCTTTTTCTCCTACAGCCTCACTCTAGTCTCATCCTCTTAGTGCATGTTTGGTGGTGCTAAAATTATTTTTTAAGTTCTTATAAGTTGTGGGTCCTATTGAATGTGTAGATAATAAATAAATACCAAGTCTATGTGATAAAAAATATCTTTGACAAATTTGACCGACTTAAATATTAATTTAAGCATTGGACAAACAATCACTTAGATTTCTCTTTACAAGGCCAAAATTCAAAGATTTGCACATGCCTATGTCGCTTGGACTAGGGTGTGGGCATCCGATGTGGATACATATCTAGGAGTCAAATCTTTTTTCTTTTTCTTTTTTTTCCTAAAATCTAGGATAGGGGATACAACTAAAAATGATCTAAAAGTGATACATCTTATAAACTTAAAATTACTTTAGAAATTTATAACAAAGTAAATTGCAAATTGTGATACTTCATTTGAATTTCATTTCAAGTCTAGAAATGTGAAATACAAATTATAAATCATTTTTAATACAATACAAAATAACAAAACAATATAAAGGATTCTCTTTTGATTTAAAGGATCTCGCAGCCTTATCCTTGTTGTGTGTGTCCGAGGGTACTCTACTTCCTCTAAAATGGAGTGTCCGAGCAACATAGGCACATCCACGTCTAACATATTCTTTTTCATCTCTTCACCATCCACGTGTCTACTACAAACACTCATTGCACAACCCCTTTCATTGGTAGATTCTCTCTCTCTCTCTCTCATCTAGCAGTTTTGCTAGTTGTGTTTTCTCCCTACTTAAAGTAGGCACTTTTCAACCTTTTCGAGAACGATTTTCAATAAATTTATTGAATTTGTAATCACTACGAGTTTTCTTGGAGTTGAAGGGAGTAAGAAAAGGAGGAAATAGCAGTTCGAGGACCGGGGTAACTAATTTCAGGGGACTTGGAATGGATGCTAGTGGTGGTAGTGTCGATACTAGATAATAGAGGATAGCCATCCTACATCTTCCCATACCATCATGTTGATTATGTTCTTCAAGTTTAGACCGAATGAATCTATGAACACTATGAACTCGCTGCATAGTCGTGATATTTCAGTGATTCTGATGGCTAGCTTGATAGGAATAATAGAGCAGCGGCTTGAGGGTGGTGTTGATCACATGGCGACTATGAGGATCTTATTAGTAGAGAAGTGGTCATGATGTAGCGTGGGGGTTGAGATGCCTGTTTAAAGTTTATTAGCAGTAAGTGACCCATGGCAAGAGCAGAAGGGCGAAGAAGTGAAAGTAATAGTTCATTTTATTTTACCATTTTTCGTGCTGAGGAATAGGAGTATTTGTTTGAAAAGCATATCACTTTCTCGATATAGATGATAAAAATTACTAAAAAATGTTTACATCAACTACATCCCATATGATATATTAGTTTCTGTTGGTCCCTCATACCATCCCCAGCCCAAACAGACAAAAATCTCCACCAAGAAAGTAAAAGTAAAACTACAAAAGAACCAAAATTTCACCAAGTAACTGAAAGAGAGAATGCTGACATACAGTCCGCATGATAAAGTCCTCCTGTCCCTCTCCCGCGCATTCTTGATAGCCTGTGACCAATTAGCAATCCAATAAGCTTTTAACTCAATTACCAAAATAACAATCCCATCAATCTAAAAACCTTTCAAAAACCAAAATCTTGAAGTAAAAGGAGAAAGAAGAAAAGCACTCCAATAGTAGAAAAACAGAAACCTCTTCTAGTGTCTTCTGCTCAGCCTCTACTTCTAAAATATCTCTGCAAGAAAAGAAAATACCAGCAAGCAGAATAATATTGATTAAGCACTTCAAATCAAAATATTCACAATTCAATTCAATCTTGTTTTTCTTGATGGATTTGATTGATCTTGTAATGAACCCTAATCAAATTTTGAACTTAAAAAAAAATATTAGGAAAAAAAAAAAAAAAAAAAAACTATACCTTCCAATGATGTTGCCAACGCGACACGAGCACTTGGCACATATTCTATGCTCCTTTGCACAGCCTATATTATTCATTCATCAAATCAACAACTCGGAAAAATTATCTTTAATTGGGAAAAGAGTGAGGAAAAAAAAGGAACAGCCCTTCTATCTACTGAGTCAGATTTTATCTAAATTAATAAGTAAAACTGAATATTACAAGAAATTTAGAATTCGAATACTAACCAGTGCAGAGATTGTGGTAAGCTTGGCGAACATTCCTCTTGGAACACCGCTGGCTACCAATCATCCAATTTATTTGAAAAAATTAAGTACACAGCAGAAAAATAGATATTCAATCAATTAATTAATTATATTCCATAAATCATGAAACTAGAGGGTACCATTTGGCAGGTTCAATAAGGGCCTTGTATTTTCCGTATTTGCGTTTCCATTCAATCTGTTCTTTACAGCGTAGGCATACCCCAGTTACTTCTGAATACGGCCTTAATCTCCCCCCTACTTCCTGTCATCAATCAATCAGAACCCATTAGCCGTCGGACAGTAAGGGTAATCACTCCTCCTTAAAACAGGGTTCTTAAGACCAAAGAGACGGGGAGAAACCATACAATACATAAATATACACGCAGGAAGAATTTTATGCATGAAATTTTGAATAGAATTTTAATGTGTGGAATTGGATGTGCATACAGTTGGGTTGATCTGGCCAGAATCGTTGGGTTTCCAGGCGAACTTGTTTTGGTGCTTCTGCGGACCTTTCCTGCTGCCGCTGCTCATTTTTTTAGCTGTTCAACAAAACACGCACAACCAGGGGCGGATCCAGGAATTTAGTAAGCAGGGGCTAAAATATATAAAAGTCAATACGATAAAAATTTTATATCAACAAAATAAAATTTTTATATCAACAAAAAAATTATAATAAACCTTCCATTTTTAAATTCTAAAAACCACAAAAAAAAAATGGACAAACTATCAACAATTCACAACTAAGCTGGCAAGACACAACAATTTAATCGTAATCCAAAAAGGCACAACAATTCAATAATGAGCCTACAACGCAAGAAAATAGGCCGGTAAAGCACAACAATACAATAATAAAAAGAAAAATCATAAAAAATAAGCCGGCAAGGAAAAATAAATTAAGAACACAATTGCAAGCGAAAATACCTGTAAGGCTGTATGATTATTTTTCCTCACTTTTCCTCACGTTCGCCACTGATTTCTTCCTATACAATAAAATCTAGTATTCAATCACTAGAAATTAAATATATATATATATACAAACCAATTAACAATTTGGATCATCCTGAATCCCTGACCGAAAAAAATAAATACAAATAGCTTCACATTTCAGATTCATACATTCGGTTTGTCTCTATATTCTTCTAGCTAAATAAAGTCCAACCAATTCATCCTCAAACCAACCAATTAGCTCTCTAATTACTTAAGTCTTAAATCTTTTTTCCCAATAGTTGAAAAAATAAAAATAATATACAATTAGTCAATTAAGAATCTGGCATAAAATATGCAAAATAATATAAACATTACACAAATGTTAAAAAAAAAAAACGAAGATTACCTGTTCTTTAGTACGGGCAGAACTATTGTCGGCCGGAAAATGGATTTCTGACTGATTTAAGGCTGGGTAACTGAGCTACCAAGTTGGTTAACGGATTTACAGCTGATTTTGAGTGATTGGAGCTTCAATTTCAGAAAAATGAGAAGAAGAAAAATAGTAACGGAGCTACCGCGCACGTTTGAGGTTGAATACTGGGAATGAAAAATCACTCTCTATGGGTTGGGAATGAAAATTTGGGCGGCTGAGTCTCTTCTTTGGGCTGCAAATCAATAAAATATGTGATAATTTCACCCTATACTACAAAATGTAAAATAATTTAAAAATCTTATTTAACTTTTTATTTAAAAATCTTTTTTTTATTTTTATAACACATTGTTACATTTGTTATGTTTGTTAATAACAAATATAACACATTTATTATAACTAAAATAACAACGTAACAAATGTAGCAATAAATGTGTTCTGGCTAAAAAAACAAAGATTTTTAGAATAAAAAAAACACGATAAGATTTTAAGAAATAGTTTATTTATCGTGGTTATTTTTGAAAAAATCCCATAAAATATATTTGTTTTGGAAATGGGCTTGGTCTTTTGTTTGGATTCACATTTGGGTTGGTGTTGGTTGGATTTGGGTTATTATATACATTTTGAGCTGGAAAATTAGACTTTGGCCATTTATTTACACGGACTATTTTATTTTTACATGGATTACCTCCAATTAAAGAAAATTTGGCTTTCAATTTTTATTTTGGGTTGGGGCTGGACATGGCCCAGGCTGTAGTCAGGCACTGCTTTTTCTTTTTTTTATTCAGATCGAATTTATGTTGGCTTCGTTGGGTACACTCATAGAGAAAAAAAAGTGAAAAGATTTTATTGTATTGATTCCCGAAGTGAATTTATCATGATTGCTTTAGGAGTTGGCCTTCAGAATGTCAAGATAGATTACCTTTCTTCTTTCTTTGATCCCAGCCCCCCTCCATCCGCCTATGCTCACAATCTCTTTCCATAACCTAATACTGCTCTAATTTATTGCCGCTACTCGTTAGTGTAATTAATTTTAGAAATTTTTTGAAATGTGCCTAAAAATAAATAGTAGATTGAAAATATGACCAACTTTTAATAACACATGTCATATTTTAGATGTAAAATATCAAATATACCCTTTTGGACACAATAAATTATCGATATTCATTGTTGTCGATAATATCGACAAAAATAGACACAGACAATTATCGACAAATTAAGATCAAATTGGTTTCTATTATTATCGACATTTGTAATGGGTACCAAATTAGTGTCGTTATTATCGACAAATTAGTGCTCATTTGTCGATTATAATTGGTGTCCCATTTTTATGACAAGTTTCATGCCCTCTGTTTTGTGCTCATTTTTTTTTTTGTCTGTTTTCGACCAAATGTAACAAATTTCATTTTCTGTACATCAACAACAAAATATACCAACAAATTAGATCGACCAAATTTGTAAATTAAACTCAATATCTAATACAATTCACTAATATACAAACTAAATCGACAAAAAATTACCTAACAACATAAAATATATCGATAAAAAATAGAAATACAGTATATCAAATTTAAGTTTCAAGTAATCTTCAGCAAATTTTTAAGTTAGTCGACTTCTTCAAATACCTCAAAAACTAGTGACAAATCTGACAATGTATTTGAATTTGTTATAAGAATGAAAGAATCATGATACCAAAATAATAAAAAGGGGTGGAAAATGGAGCTTATGAGCAACAGCAATGGTAGAGGAAGTAAGGAGAGGGTGTGTGCTGAAGTTAGAGAGAGAAATAGTGAAAGTGAGAAGATAAGAAATTGATATAATAGATATTCAATTGGTCATCTAGGGATAATTTTGTCCAAATTTTTTATATTTAGTCAATTCGTCAAATGTTATAAACCGGACATTTTCAAAAGATACTTCTAAAAACGGGTAGTTTCTCCAATTCCTCTTAATTTTATTACTAATATCTACAAAATAAAGACTAATAAGTTCGGCTAGGGGTAGCAATGAGGTCTAACCGAGTCAATCCATGGGATCAAAATCTAGGTTCGACTTGATCGGCTCAGATCATATATAAGCTTGAGCTTTTTCGAGTCGACTTGTTGTTAACCCTATGAGAGCAGAGTTATATGAGTCGTTTACGCATGAGAGTTGTGTACTTTACGAGGATCGTCTGCCGCTTACTAGCGGTGAACTCCTTAAAATATAAACCTAATGAGGATCCACGTGCGCTTATGAGGAGTGCCTCCATTAACATATACAACCCAACTCTATCTAATTTGAAGACTCGATAAGAGAATCGAATTCTAACGAAGACCCACTTCATTAACTTATGTGAGAAGGTGAGAGTTTGTGCCCAATCTTTATATTTTACAAAATCGACTAACATAAAATGTCCGACTTGGACTTGAGGAACTAATGGTATACCAAAGATTTTGTTGTGAGCATTTTGTCGCCTACACATTATTTGCAATGATGCATGATATCTTTGTTATTTTATATTATGCTAGCACTTTACTTGCTTGACACTTGTTGTAATGTCGTTTCATATTATACCACCATACTATTTGCAATGATACATGGTCACTTGCATATAGTTAGATAGGTTTATTGCACCTATATGATTCTTGCATAAATCGTGTTGTTTTTATGGCGTAACATGGAAATTTTTATTTATCATCATTTTATTTTGTTGTTATGAGTATTTGGAAGTGGCAAGTGGTCCCCATTATGTTTTGGAATATGTGATGCTTTTCTGGTTAGTTTAGTTTGTTGTTGCCGAAATTTCGATAAATACTGTAGTTTTAGCTATCTTCCAAGGCTAACCATAAAGCTTCATCTCTTCGAGGTTGGCTCTTAAACCCTAGCCACTATTTTTTGAGGCTCTTTGAGGTTGGCCCCATAAATCCTCATTGTTATGTTTTTTAGGCTAGTAGTAAAACCCACTTATTAGAAATCGACTCATATTTCGGATACTATATGTAAGTCATCATATTTAGGAGGCTATTCATAAGACCTCGCCTATCGCAGCCGGTTTATATTTTAAAGACAATTCATGAGTCCTCAACTATTTGGGGTCAACTTGCATTTTAGAAGCAGTTCGTAAGTCCTCATCTTACTGAGGTCAACATCTATCCAAAAGGTAGACATGGGTCTTGATATACCCAGGGTAATCTTGCAAACTTCTCGCTCTTATTTTTACTTTTCTTCTAAGTCCAACCTGCACATAAATGTACAGCTTATATCTCGGAAACTAATGTTACACCAATATATTATGTGTCATACACGTGACGGGATAGAGCCCTACATTAGCTAATTAGGCATTATTGGTGCCAATCAAATTCGATGATCTTCTCATGGACTCCGGCCCAGTTCAACGGCACATCGTGGCATACACGTCTTATATTTCTCTATATAAATGTAAGTCATTTACACTCAAAAGGTATGAAATCAAACCCCTAGCCAAATTCCTATCCACCTATTTCTCACACCCAAATATATTCTATTTTCATGCAGTTGACTTGACTATCTAAGTGTAAATGGTTGTCGTACCTTTTTGTGAAACGGCGGCCTTTGCCTCCTAAAAACACCATAGCGTGTAGGTAATACATAGGTGAATAAGGACGTTGATTTATTAACAGTTGGATCGTATAGATTTATTGATAGTTGGATCATGTCTTGAGATCATTAGTCTATGGCGTTGTATGTAAGATAAATTATGTGATTGTTGAGCTAGGCACCTTTCTAGACTGAGTTGCTATGCCCCTAGCATAATGCCTTGAGCTGCCTTCTGTCTGAACCAGGACGAGTTCATGGACTAGGTTGTGTTAGCCTCTTCTTGTTGCCTATGCGAAGCTTATTTGCCTGACCTCAACAATGCCTTGTGTTTGATGGACTTCTAGGTCAACGACACAATCAACCCTCAAGGGGAGTGAGCTCGAGAAGTCTTGTCTGGGTTCAACTCCTGTGTCAAGCTAGATCTTCACATACAGTAACTCGATCCATTTGATAGCTTCACAAGTGGACTTGTGTGCCACGTTATTTCGTTGGATTCCATAATCAACCATGTTACTTTTGAGTATAGCAATAGTAAACAATGCGTTCACCCATGGTATATTAGGCCAAGAATCAATCTATGCCTACAGTACTGAAAATTCTTAAATGCTAAAACACGAACTTTAGAAACTTAGCAGAAGTCAACTTTCTGAACTAACAACCTTGACTTCGCATGGCATTTCAAAACTCCTAATTGGCCGTCCAACCATATCCAAAACTTCTTAAATTTACTGCCAACTTGAAATCATGGTGTAGTAAATAAACACTATTTACAATGACATAAGAAAGAAAAGAACAAAAAGAATGTGCCTCATGGCCTCTTCTGCCAAATTCGACAAAATATATGCATTATATTTAGTTTCGACAAAGATCATGATTCCCCTAATACATATCTCGAAATGGGTTGGACTTGTTCCAAGATTCAAAAGGATGGAACCGACGGCTTAGAGATGTCAGTCATTATCAATGCCTATTTAGAAAACAAAATCTCAGCGAATCGTCAGCCCTTGCATTGCCTGAATGCCATCTTCGCTATCTTGTTAGCTTGAATGGTGCTCATCACATTTGCAATGTTACCCTGGGAAAAGAAATGTACAGAAAATTAAATAAATTCCTTGAATGTGTGATCCACGAAAGAGACAAGTCGTCATATCATTTATTAAGCATATCCACCGAGCATCACAAGAAGCTCGTATTTACATGCCTACATATGATTCATATCATAGGACAAAGGATGCATACTTGGCACGCAAATGACAATTCAATTCACATAAGCATGTTTGGCAAAAATTGAAAAAATAGAGATACTTTTCAAGTAAAATTTTTATTCCTAAACATGTTTGTATATATTACTTTTTCCTACTTTTAAGAAAAAGGTCACTTATTTTAAAAGTAATTTATTTTCACTTTGACTAATTAAAAAATTATTCATTTTAAACTTACTTAATTACGTTGAAGTAAACCTTCTTATTAAGTGTCTTTTAAGCTCAGCCAAAACATGCGCATCATGAATAAATTAAATTCATTACCCTCCAACTTGCAAGCTTTGTTCAAAGGGCCTGCCATTGATGCTGCCCAAACCTGCGTTCTATGCAGCGGCTGCACCCAAAATAGTAAAATCAACTATTATTAACTGCGTATCTCTCACTCTACTTGCATGAAACAGAAAGCTCTATTAAGCACCTCACGAGAACTACTTGGTTCATCTGATCAATTTTACAGTCCATTAACTTAGCTGTGATTGCCTTAACAACCCATAGTTCCACCTCATTGTCTTCAATCTGCCAAAAACCTAAGAGCAATGTAAAGAAACATGTAATACAGAAAGGCTACTTAAAAGAATAAAAAACAAAATACAATTACCCGAAGTGTGTCCCTTATCAAAGAATAAGGAATTTGAGGAGATTCATTTGTGCCAAGATCAACAAGAGACATCAGCCTCATCTTCTCAATGCAGTGTTCATGGACAAGCCCTACATGATTCAGTAAAGCAATGTCCAGCAAACAAATTAAATGTATCTACCACATCAAACTCACCTCATTAAATAACCCAGATTTCAAAGGTCACAAAGACAAATGGTTACCATAGCTCGTTAGCAAAGTAGCATTAGCTGTATGGAAGTCCAAGTATCGTCGAGCCTCTGAGTCAAAAAAGATTTTTAGAAGCTGATACACCTGTGCATATTTAGCATCTTTCTCCAGTTGTGCTACAGCAGGCATATCTAGCAAATCACCCTGGCAGGCAAACACAGAATTAAAGAGGAAGAGAAATAAACAAAAGCCATATGAGAGCAAGGTACAATAATGACATGGTGCTATATACTTAAAGAGTCATTATAATGCAGTAGAAACCACATATAATGCACAGTGGACATAGAAATATCTAAAGGCCTATAAATTAACCCAATCATGTACCACGCCTTCTTAACTAATAACTTCTAAACTTTAGAACAGAAACATGCACTTGCTAACAGTAAACCAGATAATAAGAAAGTTCACTTTCAATGCTAATTTTATCTGTGATTTACTAATTACAACGTGATATTTCCAAGTGCTTATCGATCTTCACCATGTGTCTATATGAGAAGAGAACAAAAAATGGATCAACCATTCCATTTTTATCTTTCATAATAAATAAGGATAGAGTTAACTAAATCCTAGGGGTCCTGAGAGCTAAGATGTACTCAATGAATCTTTTTTTCATCATTACTCGGATAATTATCCAGAAAACTATAAGATCTGAATATAGGATTATACAGAGCTGGTTCCCCACTTCAACGATATTTTCTTGCATCAATTTATGGAATAGAAAAGAGAAGTCAAATAAAAAAGGAATACAAAACAACATCCCAATTGTGTGCCCAATAAATGAGAAAGGGGAGGGCAGCTTTTTCTAGTATTTCAGCATGTAATTGTGATGAACATGCACCCTAGTCTGGTTACCATTTCTCCTCAATTATGGTGGCTCACAAACTTCTCAACTTCACGATGACAATGTTCTTGGTAATACAACCAAGTTAACAAATATGAAGTCTAATGGTCTTTGGGTGAATAACAATAGCATCAAACTGATGCATTCATGATTAGAAAGAATCTAGCAGTTGCTGCAGTTCCATTCAACTAGTTCAATGAGGTGCTCACATACGGTTTTCAGGCCACAGATTCTCGATCCTTTAAACAAAATAAGCTGTCTGTAAATGGCATTCAGCACACAAAACATATAAGAAGCAGAAAAGACACTTCAGTTTGATTCTAAATCAGGGCAAAATACCTGGGCAACTCCATAACTGTTCGCAAACTCTCTAAGAAAGTACACTTTAATTATAAGCACTACAAGAAATAGCATATCCTACACAAAATATTTTTATAATGATACCTGAAACATATCAGGAGCCTTGACAAATTCAATTATGGTAAGAACGGCTTCTTCCTTAGCTTCACTCATGGATGTTGCATCTTCACCGCGAAAGTCAACAGATACTTGACAAGAAATTTAAAAGAATCTTTCGAGGAGCTGAAATTCCAGCACATGGTAGAAAACATGTTCTAAAAGTTGAAACTACTTGTTCCATGAGCAAAACAAAACAACAAATTTGAATAATCTCGTAATAGAGGTCTCACCTTTTATTTTCCTTCAAAATATTAGCAACTGTCAGAAAGAGCTCTCTATGTTCCTTAACCCCAAGATTCCACTCCCTCAAAAAGCTATCCATTTTTTTTTTAAAAGACGGAACAACATGTTCCGTGACCTTTCCTTTGACCGCCATGTTGAGGGCTTTCATGTACACAAAGAACCGGCTATATGGGTTTTCCAATAGGTTATAGAGGTTAAACATGCTGAAAGTGGGTAAAAACAAGTATTAGAAAGCAGCAACAAGATTCAAAATACAAAATTAAATAGGACCAAGACCCATTACATCTTCAAGCGCAGGGCAGGCTTCTCAATTTGCTGTTGGGTTACTTTGGTGGATATGAGCTCTGCCAACTCATGAACTTGATCCAGACTCTCAGGCTTATTGACAAGGTTGCAAATGACAGTATAAACAAATTCAAGATCTAGAGCAAAGTTAACAAACAGCAGCTCATATAAGTAAAAGAGTATCATAACCAGCCAATAACACATTAAAATAGCATCATAATAGCAATGCAATTAGATAAGAAATCTATCACTTTTTAACAGAAATGAGATTCAAAACCCAACCTATAATCTCCATACAACCAATTCCATCAATCAAAACACTAGAACGTCCCATGTATTTGGTATTATGAACAGACATTCTAGATAGTTTATCGAGGCCGAAGGAAAAAGGATTAGATAACATTTAACCTCCAGTATCTTTCTAGAGCAGCGGGTTCAAAAGTTTCATTATCTCACTATCCACTTCAGCTGATGAGAGTTGGAAAATCCTGAATCTTCTATATCAAAATATTTTAAAATTAAAAGTCCCACAAATTAGCGACTAAGATGCAAAACTGTATTTGAAAATTTACAATAACCTAATCACTCCTCAGTCCTTGGCCAAAAACACATACATTTGTCTTCACATTCTCAATTTTTTTTTCAATTTCCTCAATTCTCTCCTTCCTAATTCCCTTACTGTTCACCATTCTTCTCCAAATCTTTTCTTCTCGACCTCAATCTTGTTCTTCCTATCAATCTCCATTTATTTTTCTACGGTAGAAGTATACTAGTAACAATGAACATTGGGGAACAACTCGAGTGCAGAGACCCGAAACTTTTACCTTTCTCGGACGCTTTGGAGAAAATTATATCAGCTGAGGTGAGCATTAGTGAGGCTAAATCCAACCACCTGTTTTGTATCATACACTCCTGCGCCTCCACACACAGTCTACTCACCTGTTCCTCCGCTACCTATCAATATCAAACATAAGATACACTTACATGCCAAGTTCCAAACAGAAAATACCAAAATCCACAGATCGCCAAAAGAGCACAAATTCAAACTTTTCACGCCAATTCAATGAATTTGAGTAATTCCTATAAGAAAAGTATTACAACGAGAAATGATATATCAACATATAATGTACACATATAAGTACGTATAATTATTAAGGGTGCGTTTACATATTACATTGGCACCAGCGTCGGCCCAGGACAAGTCGGCGGTGAAACGGACGGCGGCGAGAACGGGATCTTCCTCGGAGGTGGGGACCACGGTGGTCATGTTATGAAGTGATGCGGGAAAATAGGAAATATCTGCAAAATAGTGAATTTGAAACCGGGTTTGCTCGCCAAGACCTTTGGGGCTACAGAAAGAAACCCGGATAGAGTGTAGGAAGAAAAACCCTAATTTGGGATATACAAAGGGATTAATGTAACAGTATATCTACCATCAATGGTGATCTCCTGCCCCTAGGGGCAGGAGATGAAAAACCCACCGCTGACGTGGCGGTGCCATGTCAGCGGTGCAGATGAAAAATTCAAACAAAGCGGCTGCAGAATAAATTGCCTTATACCCATTATTCACTCTCCTGCCCAAATGGTTCCTGCCCTTATTTCTACCGGTCAGTCCCTTTTGCTCAATCTGAAACCCTCGCCTCTCTCGCCTCTCGCTCTCCTCTCTCTCTCTCTCGTTGGTTGAACAAGCAGCAGGCCCATTTTTTTTTTTTTTAGCTTAGTCCCACCCATAATATCTGCCCACCTTCTCTGCTCTCTCATCGGCCCAAATTTCCCACCACCGCGTACCCTCATTTCATCGTTGAGCACCGCGACACTACATCATAGAGAAGTAATCACTTGACTAAATGACCCGTGGCGAATCCATCGCCGGTGAATCCACTAACATGACCCTTGCGCTAACATGACTCCGGCGTGACAACCCTTGTCGGTGGTAATCTAATATTCATTTTTCCTACCCATTTGGTATGTTCCTTAAATCTCATAATCGACTTTATAATTTATGATAACCACTTGAATGAGGGAATTATTATAGGATAATTACCCAATTTTTTCCCAATGATTGATACTTCATTCTTGTTGTGGAAATCGAATATTAGTGTTAGGGGCGGTGTTGAATTTGTGCCATTATGTGTTGGGAAGTGATGAAATTCTTGTGGTTATGTGTTGAGGCGATGATGAATTTGTTGTGGTTATGTGTGGGGAAGTGAACAAATTTTTGTGGCTATTTGTTGGAGCGATGATGAATGTCTTGTGGTTATGTTACGGGGGTTGTGATGAATTTTTGTGGTTACCTAACGAGGCGATGATGAATTTGATCAATTTTGTAAGTAAATGAAATAATGATTGTGGTGAGAGATAAGCGGACACGTATCTTGGCTTGGCAATTCGGAAGGCATGCGACTATGGGTTGTGTACAACCTTTAGGTCAAATGCAACCGGTTAATTGCAGCCATGGCGTTGACGCAACTATCTTCCCCTTAATTACAATATTCTGAGCCTCTTACTGAACGTTGAATACAATAGGTGAATGGTTATATTATTTTGAATTTAATTAATACTTGATGATTGTTATTATTCGTTTGAACTCCGTTGCACATATAGGTAAGAAATGACGTCTTCCTCTAGTATGAATGATGCGCAATCACGGCTTAGATGTAGTTGTGGTGCGTATATGAAGATACACACGTCCCACACTGAACGGAATCCTCTTCGTAGGTATTGGAGATGCCATAATGTTACGGTACGTAACATAGTTTCAATTGTTGTATGTTGTTATATACCTTCACTAATTACTTACATTTTTTATTTTATTGGTAGGATGGTGTCATGTGTAGAGGATTTACGTGGGCCGATGAGGTTGAACAACAAATGGAAAGTGTATCTGAAATGCACACTAGAGCTTTGAATGAATTGAAGGTTGATGTGATGAAGTTGTCGAAGAAAATAGACAACGTCATTTATGACATAGGAGCCCTCCGGCATTTTGTAACATTTGTATGTATTATAGTAATTTCACTTGTTGTAATCAAATTTATGTAATATTGTAACGAGTTTGTCTTTATATGTAATCTATGATGGAAGTTATTTTGTATATTTACATGTTGTGTCTATTATGAGTTCGTGTTTATTATCAATTTGATTAATAGGTAAAAACAATAAGGCAAAATTACAGCTAGGTACACATTCATAATAGAAGTACAAATATGACATAATCCATAACTCTTAATCCGGAATACATAATCCATAATCACTGACATAAACCATAATAAATAAATAAAACCATTGTTGCCACAATATGATTATGCTAGATACATGAACATTTGACGTTAGTACATATGTCAAAAAAACCAATTGCCAACATCATAATGACTACTTGCTTGTGACGTGAATGTTCCATCATCTCCTCCACCAAACTGCGTTCCATCATCTCCTCCACCAAACTGCGTTCCATCGTCTTGGGCATCGTCTCGTTGGTCCACATCCGTATTTGACCTACAACAATGATTAAATTGCATATGATATTAGATACTAATAAAATAAAATATTCATAAACACAAGTTAATAGTAATCATGAGCGCCAACTAACCTTTCATTCCTTAGAGGACATGTCCTCTTGTCGTGACCATCTTTGTCCACAAATCCGACATTGCTGTTTTGTTTACGCAATTGATTTTTCTTTCCCGATTTCAATCTTTTCCCACAACCCTTTGCTCTCACCGCACTCGGATCTTGTATAGTGACACCGTGCGGGCGTGTAATACTTTTGAATCGGTTCGAACCAATATTACCTCCAAATTGCTATCTCTTTAACTCTTAGATGCAATGACTCGAACTCAACGATTGAGATATGTGCTTCGCTCATCTGTCAAGGCGTCGTCATCAACAATCAAAGAAGCGCGTGCGACAAGAAACCATGCCGTGCCATTAATGACGTACTCGAAATGTCATGAGTGGACAAACCCGCGGTAAGATCATCTGGGTAACCCGACTTTGCATTTTTCGTCCATCTTGGTAATATGTACTTGTCCGGTAGCAGTAGTACTTGTTTTTTTCTCAAGTAGCTAATCATGTGCCGACACGGATACCCATTGAATTCAAATGTCCGACAACTACACGAAATGAAATCGATCTCGTATAATATGTAATGTGTCTAACACGATCAAATGTTTTTCCATGCTCCGTCTCTCTCAACCACATAAAATTTTGATTCACCGGATGCGACGATATCTTCGTGCAAATGTAGAAATGACTTTGATCAATTTCTTTTGGAACAACAAAAATATTTTCTTTGTATACACATGAACCATTTGATTCTCCATCCGAAATTTTGATGTCGATCGAGGTTGTTCGGCGATATCAATATGATTGGCAACCAACTCCTCATGTCGTGATGGCGTAATGCCATATTGAAACGAGTAATAAAATCCATGAGTGAGTTCTTTTCGAGTTACATACCTCTTGAAGAAGGAGTGATTACTCTCGACCGTGACTCTTGGACATTCCCTTGCTTTGAAAATGTGATTCACATATCTTGGAACCCATCGACTCTGAATAGCAAACATGTTACATAGCCATTCATTGTTGGCGAAAGCCTCGTTTTCCATTATTGCAGCCCAACGTGACTCAAACTCTTGGGTGACTCAATTTTTAATAATATTTACCAACATGTGGTACTCATCGTTATACACCATGACATTAATCTTCTCGAGAGAACTTGTTCAATATGTGCCAAATCTGATACCGATGGAAGGTGAATGGTAAAACCATTGAGATGGCTTTAGCTATTGCCGCATCCCGATCTGTAATAATGATTTGTGGTGCTTGTCTAGGCATGGCTTCCAAGAACTTGAAAATAACCACACAAATGACTCATCGACTAGTCACTCGATAAACCACATGCAAATAGAATGGTTTGCGCATGATGGTTAACCCCAACGAAACGGTGCAAATATCATCGAGTACTTGTTGGTGTTATATGTAGTGTCAAATACAACGGCATCTCCAAAATATGTCGTCGATCGACGTGACTACGAGTGCGCCCAAAAACAACGAACCAACTTATTTTCCGAATCAATCTCATAATCGAAGTAGAAATTGGGGCTTTTCTCTTTTCAAATGTGAAAAACTCAATCAATGTATCGACATCATGACCCGTTGCTCTTCTCGAACATTCCTCTCATGGTTCCTTATATCTCTCTCAACACACCCAACCGATGATGGACCACCCAGAGTCTATCTCCATAAAAGCGAATTTTGACACGTTGGTATGTTAGCGTCGCCAAGCTGTTGTGTTAATGCCTTCTTTGTTCTTGATACATGTCGATGTGAGCGTAATAAATGTACTCGACTTGGCGTAGCAAGGCGTGATTATGTTCCTCCACAAATTTATTCACCACCCATAAATGTCCTGTTTGTTGTTTCACAATAGATAATCGGCATTGCATCCATCCGCGTCTCTCCACGATTTCTTTCTCTGTCCAACCACCACGGCTCCTTTATGTTTTACTTGATATGTGTTGTCTGTTTTTCCTTCCTTTGAGCAAGCAAAAAGTTTCCAGTAAGTTTCATTGGATTCTTTCTTTTTTTTACTATTGGCTATACGTGCACTGAAACCAGCTTCCCGCGCATAATAATTGTAAAAATTATATGCCTCCTCATGCGATTCAAACTCTTGTCCAATATTCGGAATTCGACTTATGGAAACTTGAGGAACAAAAATATTATTCGCACTTTCAGCTTCCATTCCTATTCAAGAACAAATAAATTACATTATTCACAAGCAAAAATTTAACATTTAATTTGATGAAGCAAAACGGAAAAAAATAAAAACAAGTAAAACCATAATCCAGCTGAAATTGTACACAAGTTTGGTTTATGCTAACAAACCAAGTTTCATTCCCATTATTAGCTAAAAAAATCATTTATTTCGCATTTACCTCAACAATGAAATGCCAGCGGAATGCGTCTGTGGTGGCCGGAAATTTGGGCGGATGAGGCCTTGAGAGAAGGTGGCCAGTATATTATGGGTCGGACTAAGCTAAAAAAAAAAATGGGCTGCTTGCTTGTTCAACCAGTGACAGAGAGAGAGAGAGAGAGAGAGAGAGGAGGCGAGGTTTGATTGAGCAAAAGGGGACCAGACCGAGAAATAAGGCGGGAACCATTTGGGCGGGAGAGTGAATAATGGGTATAAGGCCATTTATTCTGCAGCCGCTTTGTTTGAATTTTTCATCTGCACGTGACGACATGGCACCGCCACGTCGGTGATGGATTCATCTCCTCCCCTGGGCGGGGAGATCACCATGATCTACCATACATGATACAACTAATAAATTGAGAGTCTGATTGGTGAGAAAAAGTAAAAAAAAAGAAAAGAAAAAAGGAAGATTTTTTTTTTTTTTTTTTTTTTTTTTTTTTTTTTTTTGAGAATGTGAAGACTTGAAGTACATATTTTTATATTGTGAGTGGGGTTAAAGTCGGTGATTATACAATTTATTTTCGATTAACATTTGGTGACAATATTATCAACAATTTTTTATAAGTGCACTACATTTTAATTATACTTAAAATTATCAATATTTGTTCATTATATTATTTATGTCTTTAATTTTTTTCGTCGAATTCTTATCTTTAATTTTTATTAATTAAAAATATCATATTTAATGATGATTTCTGTCAAATTATTTTATTTGCGTGCTTTTAAATGAGGAAAATACTTTGTTGTATTTTTTGTATTTAATGTTCTTTTTAAAAATATGATGTGCAAATAAGCTATTTTACATCCTCCCAACTTCTTCCTTTAGCAATCCGTAAATCGTTGCCTAAGAATGTAGTTGAAGCTTTGATTGAGTTGAGTAACTTCTTTAAGCAACTATACTCAAAAGTTAATAGTGAAAGTGATTTACGAAATATTGAGCAGAATAGCTATCATACTTTGCCATCTTGAGAAGATATTTTCTCTATTTCTTTTTGATATAATGGAGCATTTGCCTATACATTTGGCGAGAAGGCATTACTCGGAGTAGTTGTACAATTTCGATCGATGTATAAAATTGAGAGGTATGCCGATTGTTTCTTTATTTTGTCGATATCAATAAATAATATACAAATTTATAATTTTATTGTTGCTCATACTTTCCACAATCTATATATATTTAGGTATTTGTGTACATTGAAACAATAAGTGCATAATTGAGCTTATCTAGAAGGTTCCATTGCGAAAGGATACTTGATGGACAAGTGTATAAATTTTTGTACAAGATATCTAGATGATATCGAGACTAAGTGTAATCGACCTAATAGACTTGTAATTATTGATAATTTTGGGCGTGCTTTGGGTAAAGGGTTTGATTTAAAACTTAATAATGTTTCATGGGTACAAGCTCACCGTTATGTACTAATGAACTCCAATGTTGTTAAGCCTTTTCTTGAGTAAGTAATTTTCTTTTACTTCATCTTGTATTGTATAAGGGGGGTGACATAATTGACACATTTTATTTGTGCGCAATATTCATCATCTGGAGATTTCATATAAACGTTGTCTTAGTGATCGTGATATTCAACGCATTCATAATGAAACATTACACATATGGATTAAGAACTATGTAAGTCAAATATAAATATAAAATTTTGAAATTTTTATTTTTTTATTTTTGTCCTTCAACGTATTATAATGTAGGTCGAGGAAAAGCGAGGCTTTATAATGAGAAATTCTCTGAAGAAATCAACTCATTAGTTGCACGTCACGATTTTGGATGCATATGGATTTAATGCATATATCGTTAATGGTTTTCGATTTTAGACTAAGAGTTACAAGAGTTCTAGATATATTGAGCAGTGGGGTAGTAGTGAAAATTTGAAACCATGAGTTATTCTAGTGCAAAAGATAAAAAATCATGTTGTTGGTGATGTTATATACTATGGAGTACTAACTGGTATAATAGAATTGTGCTACTCTAGCACAATAAGATTTGTGCTGTTTAAGTGTGATTGGATTGACAATCAAAAGAGACTAACATATGATGATTATGATTTCACATTGGTGAACTTTAATCATTGTATGTATAGAGATAATTCAAAAAGCAATGAGCCATTTATTTTGGCATCACAGGCAATGCAAGTCTACTTTGTTGTTGATCATATAAAATCAGAATGGCAGGTGGTTTTACAAATGTCAAGACGAGATAAGTTCGACATGTATGAAGCTGAGCCATGTAGAGAACAAACATTAGATCAAAATGCACGTTTTACACGAGACGAAGACATTGTTTGGGTGAGAGATGGGATAGAAGGCATAATTGTTGATCCAAAAATTCGTCGAAACATTGATGATGACTAGTAGTATTGAGAAGTAATAAATAGTAATTTTTAGGGTGTTTACCAAGGGATACAATAATAGACATTGACATTTATTAATATAGTGGTGTTTTGATTTACAGTTTATTTTGACAATACTTGGTTTTCTCCTTTTATCATATATTTTTTAGTGGTTTGAATCATTAACTTGAATTCTTTTATCAATTGTGCTAAAGGCATTAGGTTCATTTATCAGTTGTGCTAAACAACTAGTGAACTAGTATTTTTGTATTTAGGTTCTTCTGATAATATAGTGAATTAGAGTTCAACTATAAATTCAAAATAATAGTAATAATAGATTTTTCTTTGGTCACGTGTCATGAGATTAAAGGTAAAGGGAGAAAACATAGATATGTAAAGGAGTGCAAATATATTCGCATCACTTCTCAACCACCATATCTCTTTAAGCTAGTATTGCACCCAGCTCTTTAACTTTGCAGTTTACTTTGCATGCAAGTTTCAAATGAAATCAATAATAAAAGAACCTATATCATTTGTATTAATCACTAAGTTTAGTCTACATATATGGCCTTGTTATCGTAATAGATATTATTGTTACAGTCAGGGATGCTTCCAACAAGCTAATTGCTACAATGTGCTATTATTAGGTATTTGTATGTTCACTTGCTCATTTCCTAAGTTAGTATTTTTGTACCTAATTGAAACTTCATATCATATTATGTTATTATAGCAGTGTCAACTTCTACAATTTAATTTAATTTTTTTTTTTGCAACTGGAAATGGTTATTAGAAGAAAACGAGGCATAACTATGGTAGATACATTGATTACCGCATCTAATATCCAAAATGAGCATGAAGTAGAAACAACTCAAACTCCAAATACTTTAATTGGTAATATTGACATTACTTCACCTCTAAGTAAATTTATCTTACATATTGTTGCTTAATTAAGGTCGCGTGCAATCATGATTGTTCTCTTTATTTCAACATTATGAGAATTAGTTACGAATTTCCTTATATATATAGTTACGGTACAATATTAAATTAGAATCCATTTCTTATTTTACTTCTAAAATAAGCGTGTATCTTGAAGCCTCAAAACTTCTCACCTAACAAGATGAAAAGCGTAAAGAAGCGTGAATTGTACAAACCACGTTAGGATCTAAATTGGATTCTTGAAAAAATAAAAAATAATAAAAACCTTCACTTGCAGTTTCAGAAACAATACTTTCTTACAATAAACCGTCCAAGAACTATAGTTTTTGAAAGAGTTCAGTCTCAGAAGGGAAGTGGGAGAGGGGACAACAAGGGAGGTGGCTAAGGTAGTGTGTAAAACACATCTTATAGGTAGTTGTGGCCTAAACAAGGGGAGGCAGTCGATCGGTGATAAGTGCATTTTATGCACCTATTTTGGCCTTTGAATTAACCATTTATGTCGTCATATAGTTGCTTTTCTACTTAATCTAGTTTATTATTGTTTTATTTCAGTTTTGGACGTGTTGGTAAACAATTGGAGAAGTTTGGGCGAAAAGAGCAATGTATTAGAAGATATCTCATAAGTTCGAGGACTCAATTGCACTCAACCAAAAGTTGAGGGACTAAACTGGAGATGATGTAAAGTTGAAGGACCAAATTTGATGTTATGAGAAGATGGAGGACTGCAATGATCAAGATCTAAAGTTGAAGGACCAAGCTGGTGGCAATTGCAAACTAGAAGGGCCAAACCGCAAAACAATGGAAACTACAAGCTGGGCGATCGCCCAGACTATAGCTGGGCGAGCGCCCAGCAGATGAAACCAATTCCAGGGACCTAAAGGCCATACCTGGGCGATCGCCCGGGAATAGCCCAGGCCAATTTTGGGCTGCGATTTTTGGTTTTATTTTCTTTCCTTTTTTGAGTCCCAATTCAACTAGGAAACGTTTTGGACGAATTTTTAGGTCTTCTGGGAATATTTTGTGGCACATTGAAGGAATATAAATATGAGATATATTCTCATAACGAGGGAAGGATTTTTTTGGGAGCCGAATCAAGGGAAGACGGAAGAAAACAAGAGAAGACAATGGCCCGACAATCAAGAGTTTTTGAAGATTTCTTCTCCTTCAATCCATGCCGGGTTCTATCAATTCTTGTATTTTTAATTTAATTATGTTTTTCTAATTTTCTTTAGCCAAGGTAGAGCGATGAAACCTTGTTTTAATTAAGTAATTATTTCATTATTCGTTTAATTCCTTTTTAGGGCTTTAACGTTCATGGTTCGTTCTTAACTAGATTAATTAAACATAATTTCTTTCATCTTAAATATCATGTATTTTTGATAGTTAGATATTGGTTTAATTAATCCATGCTTGATGCTTAAATAAGTTTTATTAATTGCTTTTGATTTTCATCTTCTTTTATTCTTATTGGGATACATAGAATGCTTAGGCAATCTTTGATTCTTTGTCTTCTTTCAATGGAATTTGATATGAAAAATGCTTAAGTAATTTATGTTTGAAGCATAAGGGGAGCCTATATTTGATTCTCTTCTTTTGGACTTAATTGATAAATCTTTAGGGACGACAATAGATTGATTTAGTGTTGTCGTATGTTTTCTTTGGGAATTAATGAATGATTAGATGATTGCTAAGTTAGACAATGGTGGATTCCGAAACCTTGGTGTTTTACACTTCTTGATTATTCAATCTCATTATTTTCGCATAATTAGTTATTCTTTAAATTAAATAATTTCAACAAAACTCTTTTCGACTCAACTAGCCTAGAATAACGATTAATTGGGATTAAATTACACCTTCCTCATAACAGATCTACGTGGGATCGACCTCGTTTTACTTATCTATATTCCAGTGGATTCGTACACTTGCGAGTTAATTAAAATTTGACATCAAGTTTTTGGCGCCGTTGCCGGGGACTGCGTCTGAAGGTTAATTTAATTTTAGTTAATTTCATTCTTGACTAGTTATAATTTAGGGTTTTATTTAATTTATTTAATTTTAGTTTTTATTTTTAATTTTTTTAAAAAAAAAAAAATTCAAAAATCAAAAATCTTCATTGTGCATGCTTGGTCGTAGATCTCTAGAACTTAAGCTAGAACATCTAGATAGTGAAATTGAAAGGACTTTTCACCAACAAAAACGAGCCACTAATCTAGATAAAATTGAAGAAACCAAGCAATAGTAGCTAAGGAGGATGAAATTGAGGAGAGACCTTCGGGGACTATTTTAGTCCATTAGCTAATTTGAGCACCTCATGCATACAATACCCTCGTGTCACGACTAGAAATTTTGAGCTTAAACCGGGTGTTCTTAATCGTCTCCCATCTTTCTATGGTTTAGATAGTGAAGAACCTTATAATCATTGGTGATTTCTATCTTTGTATGTGAAACATTTAAATATGAGAATGTGTCTCCGATAATGTTAAACTTCGTCTATTTCCCTTTTCTCTCGAAAGATAGATCTAGATCTTGGTTTAATACATTGCACGCAAATAGTATTACTTCTTGGGAACAAATTGTTGCTAAATTTTTGAACAAATACTTTCCTGTTCACAAAACTAATGCTATTCGCGGAAATTTCGAGTTTGTGCAAAGAGGCGATGAGCCATTCTATGAAACTTGGGAGAGATTCAACGGGCTTCTCATGAAATGTCCACACCACGGCTATGAAAAGTGGCATTTATGCCAATACTTTTGGAGGATTGCTACCACATATTCAAGAGTGGTTGATGGCCACAAGCGGGGAGAGCTTATGTCTAAAAATGCTACGAGATCTGGACCTTCTTTCAAAAGCGGTGACAATTCACAACAATGAGCCGATCATCTAGAACCGAACCAAAGAAAAGGGGTATCTATGAGATTCGCGGCGGTGAACCTAGCTCGAAAATCAAGGAAGTCAAGTGCATGATAGAGGACATCTCTCGCAAATTGACCTCATTGACGATCGATAGTCCTCCGAACCCGAGCGGTCTTGAGCAAGCTAATGCCCTCAACATGATGAGGAAGCCTCCTTACAATCCTTACTCCAACACCTATAACCCGAGTTGGAGGGACCACCCCAACTTTTCTTGGTCACGGGGGTCTCAGCGGGATGATCTGACAGAGTCGAGCCCCCAGTGGGCTACTCAACAATTCAATCACAATTTTTCACAGCCAAAACCATGGGAGGAAGCAATTCATAACTTGACAAAAGCTACAAAAGCTGCATTAGAGCATCAGAATCACACAATTACTGAGTTTAAGAATGAAATGCGCCATGCCCGAACTCTCGAGCACAATCCATCTCCAATCTGGAAAACATGATGGGACAACTTGCTTCATCAGTCCAACAGATTGGCAACAACCATTGAGAAAAGAAAGTTTCCTAGTCGACCATTTCCTAATCCTAAAGGAGTGCAACATGAAGAG
This sequence comes from Forsythia suspensa, assembly GCA_023638005.1. Taxonomy (NCBI): domain Eukaryota; kingdom Viridiplantae; phylum Streptophyta; class Magnoliopsida; order Lamiales; family Oleaceae; genus Forsythia; species Forsythia suspensa. Next base: position 46,994 of record JALRMA010000416.1, on the reverse strand, counting down.
GCTAAATCAATCATGACTTTGCGGCGTGGAAAAGCGTTTGATAACAAAGTGGACATCTCAAAGCAAACCACTTCTCAACCACTTTCTCCGTCTTGTTCCAACCGATGATTCAATCCAAGAAGCTCCCAAAGAGGACAATGAGCCATCTTACATTCCAAAAGCCCCATATCCTCGGAGGCTCACAAAGGTAAAGCAAGGTAATTCCATCAATGACATGATGGACATCTTCAAGCGAGTAAGCATAAATATCCCTTTACTTGATGCTATTAAGCAAGTTCCCCGCCTATGCTAAATTTTTGAAAGATCTATGTACAACAAAGAGACAACTACATATGCTGAGAAGGCATTTTTAAGCTGAACAAGTTAGCTCTATAATTCAAAGCAACACTCCTCCGAAATTTAAAGATCCAGGTTGTCCTACTATCTCACGCATCTTAGGAAACCATAAAATTGAGAAAGCTTTGCTAGATTTAGGAGCTAGTGTGAATCTTCTTCCTTATTACGTGTATATGCAACTTGGACTAGGCGAGTTAAAACCAACATCTATGATTTTACAACTTGCGATAGATCTGTGAAAATACCCCGAGGAATTGTAGAGGATGTTTTGATCTGAGTTAACAAGTTTTATTTTCTGTTGATTTTGTTGTACTTGATACTCAACCATCGAGACTCTACAAAACATATTCCGTAATTTTTGGTGCGTCCTTTTACGGCGACATCTAATGTTGTTATTAATTGCGGGAATGGAGTTATGCAACTATCCTTTGGCAACATGATGATCGAATGAATATTTTTAATGTCAATAGGCTACCACATGATAATGAGGATGTTGGCGATGTGGACATGATAGAAGCATTAGATGATGATTGTCTTGCTTATACTCATTGTGATGATGCGTTAAACATGTGCTTAACTCGTTTGGATTCTTATTTTGATGTTGATAGTGGTATGGAAGAAGTGAATATTTTGTTTGGATCCGCACCTATCATGGGTACAAGCCCGAATGGAAGCAGAACAATTGAGCCACTTCCAACAAGTGCCAAAGTCAATAGGTGCAAGCAAAGCGGGTCTTCCAAAGCATTATTCAGTCTTGGTAAAGCAATCGGATAATAAGTCAAGCTAATGACTATAAATAAGCGCTTAATGGGAGGCAACCCATTTTCTTACCCTTTTATTTACTTGCGTTATATGTAGTAGTCTTAGATAGGTTTAATAATTCATTAGTTTCTATTTTTATTTTTGTTTAATGCATTTTAAGCCTCACCATGTCATCGCGGGATGTCCTGCTTGTGCGAGCCGCTTGGACAATATCTAGGCAATCATCTTTTGACCAAGGGTCCGGCACTACTCGCAGAGTCCACTACATACTAGGCGGATCCTTCTTCTCCACATCTCTCTTTGGGGAGTGGCCGATCTTTTCCCTACTTCTCTTTGCTTTATTTTATGCTTACATTGAGGACAATGTAAGGTTTTTGTTTAAATTGGGTTATAAAGTATCATGTTACTTTAGTACTTTTGAATTTGTTTATCACTCTTGTCTCCATAATCGAAATACTTTTGGAAAAGAAAAAAAAAAAAAATTCTAGTTCTTGTTGAATATCTTGCCGCCAATGATGATATATGTTCAAAATTGAGTACATTTTAGTAGACTATTAGACAACACTTGAACTCGTTCTTTTATCTCGTATACTTATCCATGTTAGACCTGACTATGGAAGCACATAGCCACTATTGAATTATCGTTTATTGGAGACATGACTTGAGTGTTAGTGTTGATATTGTTGACTGAGTATCATGATAAAAAAAATCCGTTCCTACATTCTTAGAGCTAGTGACTAAACTTTGTTTTGAGAACAGGTTTGGGGGTGTTAAAGTTATTACTTTTGTTCTAAGACTTTTGATGGTTTGGGTTTTTACGGGTCTCATCTTTGGTTGAATAGGTTATAGTCAAGTAATCTAAACTAAGCACTACTCGCGGTGATAAATTTAAATGAAAGATCACTCGAGCAATTAAGCTGTAAGGGTATCTTAAAACACAGTGCCCTATGGTCATCGACTTGGGAGTCATTGGCCCAAAGCTCGCTACATGAGTCTGTATCAAAAAAAAAAAAAAAAGAAAAGAAAAGAGCGACATTTATAAATTTACATCTTCACTCCTCTATTAGCACATGGGACTCGAGCAATTAAGTCTCCTAGGGTATTTTCAAACTGGTGCCCTATGGTCATCGACTTGGGAGTCATCGACCCAAAGCTCGCTTCTGAGGTCACACAAAGCTAGTGAAAGAGAAGTATTGCAGGGGGATGTAAGGCATAATGAGGAGTTGAATAAATAAAAGAGTAGAAGTGCTCGGGAAGGATTGCTAGATTAGAACCTTAGAGGCGAAGATGAGAATTTAGAAATCTCTAACCATCCTAATTCTCGAAATACAAGTGCTAAGTTTTACCACTTTTGTTGAAAAGAAAGAGCATTGTGATGATCAATATAAACCAATTTCGCTAGAACACCTCGGGATTTGAGAGAAGAGCTTTAGAAGTGTGATAACTTACGAGAGGTGCAAGGAAATAAATGACTACAAAGGGTTCGGGATTGCTGAAATATCAACCACACAATATTGGTCATGGTCTAATACATGTATAAGTTTAATGTCTGGCTATTCATACACTCACACAAGGTCGAGCATCGGATAAGTGAATATTTTTGTGTTGTTGTTTGATATCCTTCTGAAAGTGTTGCTTTATTTTGAACTTGAGGCATATGGTAAGGAGTTTAACATTGACTAATTTTTCGTTGATTCAATCAGCTGAGTTTAAATTATATTTTAGTTTTGTTTTTGTTCGAGGGCGAACAAAGGGCTAGTTTGGGGTGTTTGATAAGTGCATTTTATGCACCTATTTTGGCCTTTGAATTAACTATTTATGTATGTCATATAGTTGCTTTTCTACTTAATCTAGTTTATTATTGTTTTATTTCGAGTTTTGGACGTGTTGGTAAACAATTGGAGAAGTTTGGTGAAAAGAGCAATGTATTAGAAGATATCTCATAAGTTCGAGGACTCAATTGCACTCAACCAAAAGTTGAGGACTAAACCGGAGATGATGTAAAGTTGAAGGACCAAATTTGATGTTATGAGAAGATGGAGGACTGCAATGATCAAGATCTAAAGTTGAAGGACCAAGTGGTGGCAATTGCAAACTAGAAGGGCCAAACCGCAAAACAATGGAAACTACAAGGTGAGGCGATCGCCCGAGACTATAGTGGGCGGCGCCAAACAGATGAAACTCAATTCCGGGACCTAAAGGCCATACAGGCGTCGCACAGGGAATAGCCTAGGCGATCGCCCAGGCCAATTTTGGGCTGCGATTTTTGGTTTTATTTTCTTTCCTTTTTTGAGTCCCAATTCAACTAGGAAACGTTTTGGACGAATTTTTAGGTCTTCTGGGAATATTTTGTGGCACATTGAAGGAATATAAATATGAGATATATTCTCATAACGAGGGAAGGATTTTTTGGAGTCGAATCAAGGGAAGACGGAAGAAAACAAGAGAAGACAAGCGACCCGACAATCAAGAGTTTTTGAAGATTTCTTCTCCTTCAATCCATGCCGGGTTCTATCAATTCTTGTATTTTTAATTTAATTATGTTTTTCTAATTTTCTTTAGCCAAGGTGAGCGATGAAACCTTGTTTTAATTAAGTAATTATTTCATTATTCGTTTAATTCCTTTTTAGGGCTTTAACGTTCATGGTTCGTTCTTAACTAGATTAATTAAACATAATTTCTTTCATCTTAAATATCATGTATTTTTGATAGTTAGATATTGGTTTAATTAATCCATGCTTGATGCTTAAATAAGTTTTATTAATTGCTTTTGATTTTTCATCTTCTTTTATTCTTATTGGGATACATAGAATGCTTAGGCAATCTTTGATTCTTTGTCTTCTTTCAATGGAATTTGATATGAAAAATGCTTAAGTAATTTATGTTTGAAGCATAAGGGGAGCCTATATTTGATTCTCTTCTTTTGGACTTAATTGATAAATCTTTAGGGACGACAATAGATTGATTTACGTGTTGTCGTATGTTTTCTTTAAGGAATTAATGAATGATTAGATGATTGCTAAGTTAGACAATGGTGGATTCCAAACCTTGGTGTTTTACACTTCTTGATTATTCAATCTCATTATTTTCGCATAATTAGTTATTCTTTAAATTAAATAATTTCAACAAAACTCTTTTAGACTCAACTAGCCTAGAATAACGATTAATTGGGATTAAATTACACATTCCTCATAATTGATCTACAATGGGATCGACCTCGTTTTTACTTATCTATATTCCAAGAGATTCGTACACTTGCGAGTTAATTAAAATTTGACATCAATCGGGTTGAAGGTAATTATTCTCGATTTCTTTTCATGTATATGCTATGCTTTCTTATATTGGGTGGCTGAGAAGATAATTATAACTTGAAAATAGTTGTTGTACTTCCACTTTCTTTAGATCACTTGCTGTAATTATGACCAGTTTGTTTAAAGTAGCTAGTATTTGACAAAAATTCTGATAAGTTTTGGAATCATCGCGAAGATATTTGTTGTCTTATATCTTTCATGTCCACAAATAATCGGCACAGGCTAATTGAACTTTATTGAATTGAAATTGCCTTCATCAAATTAGACCGCCGCTTTTAGTTCTGAACATGTTTGTGAAATCATGTTGCCTTAAATCTTCCTTTTGGCTACATGTTGCTCTTATAATCTCATTAGAGGTGTTGCAGGGTGCTTAGATAGCCAATTGCAAATTGATGTGGGTTTGAATAGACAGATTTTGGCAGTTGGAAATAGTGTACTCAGTAAATAAGCACTTCATTTGTTTTAGTTTTAATCATCATAGTTGATTGTTATTTTCTATTGTCATCCATGAGCAGTTTAGTTGGTTTCCCACAGGAATATATTGCATGATTTTTATTTTTTCTTTAGTTTCACAACCACAATATCTTTATGCTTATGACTTGGTTTACATTCACTGCATTAAATGGTAGTAGTACAATATCTTATTTGATCAAAAAAATGTATTTGTAGAATCTGACAACCTTATTAAGAAAAAGGGTCGAGATCCAGCAAAAGGTCCTCGAATTGACCTGAGTAAAAAAATGGAAGTAAAATGGAAATAGTATATGCAGCCAATAAGAGTAAACATAAGTGTTAACATAAGTATTTGGCATGCGATTACCTCTTACGTATGCAAAATGGTCAAACATGGATCAACATTTGGTGGATTATGTTTGGAAAGAAATAGAGGTAAATAAATAATGTTTATAAAATAATTTTATGCCAATCATTTAATAAATTTTTGAACTTATTGTCCAATATCTTACTTTTCAAAATATGTCAAGTACAATACAAATGTACCACCTGGTTTTAGGAGGAATTGTTTGAAATCAGTTGCTGATATGTGGCGTGATTGGAAAAGTCGAATGAAGCAAAAGTACTACAATAGAAAAACAAAAGAGGAATGCTTGGCCATAGTTCTTGAAGAGATTTCCGTAGAACAATTTAAGGTTCTTGTTAAGTACTGGAGTACACGTAGAGTAGAGGTATATATTGTTAAACTTATTATTATTAATTTGTGTTATTATAATTGCTTCAATACTTGTATAATTTGGTGTAAATATTTAATATTTATTCAATTTCCTTATAAGCATGTAAACAGTTATTAAAAATTCTTTATTTTTCTTTGTTGCCTAAGATATTTCTAGAGTTGTGGAATAGAGATTTTCGAATCCAGCATGGTTGTATTTTGTCAAAGTTGAATAACTATGTCTAGAATAACAGAATTCAGAAGTTTGTTATCTTATGTCAACATGATTTAGGATATGATAGTCATTGTCTAGTTGATTAAGGCCATATATATTTATTCATTTTCTCTTATTGGTCATGTTCATGGTTTAAAGATGTTCGTGGTTTAAAGGATTGCCATAGTAGAGTTGGCTCGGCCAAGTTGAAATAGGAATGCCCATGGCCATCTTGGTCTTTCATTCCGAAACTTCCAAATAGATTATAATTTGTTGACTTATTTAAATTGCTTTTTCTTAGGAAATCTCGGAAAAAAAAAAAAGCGAATCGTATGATGTTAGGGTCTCTTCATTACACTTTGAGAAAATCATGTGCCAATAAGCGTCGATGAGGTATGAAAAATTTAAACAATATATATGTTTTTCTATAAATTTAGTATTAAATAGTACTTTTTTTTTACAGATAGAAGAAGCTCGTAAGCCCACCGATACATTGAGTGTATATATTGAAATGCGCCGACTTAGGTAGGAATCAAAAGGACGACTATCTTCTTTGCACTCATTGTATGATTTCTATTTAATTTTGGTATATAATTGAAATAAGATGTTCATTTTGTATCATGATTTTTCATTTGACTTTAAATTATCTTTGTAGCATGAATTCAACAAAAATTAAATGATTTGCCCATGGAGGAGCGAAATTTCTTTGGAAAAAAGAGATAAAATCATCATGGATGTTATGGGAGACGAAGGACATGGTCGTGTTCGGACAAGGGGATCAGGTCCCACACCTTCAGAAATTTATGGCAAGAAAGTCACTACTCCTGAATTGGATACTAGTTATAAAGAAAGGTTGAGGAGTGAGATTATACAAGATTTGTCAAAAGTGTTTTAAGATAAGTTCAATTTAATGAACTCTCAAATAGAATTTTTGAAATCATAGTTATTACTTTCTCAAGAATAAGAACAACATGTATGTATTTCATATAGTCCACTGTATTGTTCTATTGTTCAATGTTTGTTGAATATCTAATAAACAAATTTGTATTAATTAGACTATGGGTATAAATGCAACGACTCGCGATCAAGTTCGCTCTATGTCTCTGAGACCACAAGGTTTTTGATTAATGTTAAATCATATTTGTTTTGCAAGGATTGTCTCAAGCACTAAGCATTGTTGTTTTCATTCCAAATATTATTTTATCTCATGGAATTACATTTTTTTTGAGGTCTCTGAGCATTAAAAATAAAGAATACAAGAAGTTGAGAATTGGAAAGCAAAAGAGACAAGTATTAAGAGAATTTTTAGTTAATGTTATGTTTGAGTTGAGCTTTATATTTCATTTGCATGTAATGACACTAATTTTAGTTCATTTGATTTCAATTATATGATGAATGGTGATAGTTGTTTTGATTTTTGAGTAATGAAATATTGTGTGGCACATTAATTTGAATACAAGGAGAATGGTTTTAAAATGTATACGGGGTCACGGTGTACAGATTTTTCATGTTATTTTTATTTTTTAAATAAGATTTTTTACGACAAGAGGAGACTGTTGTGAATGAAGATATATAAAAGTGAATTTATTACAGCAAACATCTGTCACAAAAACATTTACTAAAATTTACAATTAGTATTTACAATTAGCACTTATTTGCAATGTTGGGCTTGGCATTAGTTGACATCATACATCTATATAACTTTTTCGATGTCTCATACCATTGAGTGCATGACTATTCATCATAAAATTCCTTGAGATGAATTATAATGGTATGAGCATCCATACCCTCGTGCTGCTTTTGTAACTCATGTGACATAGCTGCAAGCATCACACATGTCGCAATATTATCTTCATCGAAGTATTTATTGTAAGCATGCACTTCCTTCGGTGTAGCTTCCTCAGTAGAAGCTTCCGGTATTGGCTGCTCAATGACATATCCAATATTTTCATGCTTGAAAACAATTCTCAGATTGCGATGCCACTCCAAAAAATTAGGTCCGAAAAGTATGTTGGCATCCAATATGCCGCTCAAACTTATGAATCAATATTGAAATAACAAGATAGAAAATGTAGAAAATTAATTTAATAATAGACTTATATTAAATTAATTATACTCCCACTGCTTAAATTAAATTAATGACCCTCCTGCTTTACGCGTGTATCCTATATTAGTTATTTTCTTGTGGCCCAACCGCAACTAGTATCCGATACAAGTTAGCATGCAGACCAAAACCAACTAAATAAAATAAGTTCGCACTAATTTGCAATGTTGGGCCAACTAATGCCAAGTCCAACATTGCAAATAATGAGATTCTTGCTTAAGTGCTTTGGATTATTTAGTCCACAATGTTTAATGTTAGTCCCCCATTGCTTCACAATCATGCCTTCATCGTCTTCCTTGCAAGTGCCGACTGCGTTCAAGAAAATTGAAGACTGGAAAAAAAAAATATTCAATTTGCTTGGATTATTTAGTCCACAATGTTTATTGTTAGTCCACCATTGCTTCACAATCACGCCTTCATCGTCTTTCTTGCAAGTGCCGACTGCGTTCAATAAAATTGAAGATTGGAAAAAAAATATTCAATTTGCAAACTAATTAACTGGCAAAAGAAGGCGGTGCTCAAGTAGAAAGAGGGTTCTCATCTATTAACCGCATGCTACATCTCCGAACCAACGCCACCACGTAAATTTTTTTTGTATATATATTTTCTATTTTTCTAGGAAGATGAATTTTGAGTTGGTTAACTCAGAAAAATGAGCAAACATTCAGCGGAGAATTTGATATATTTTATTTATTTATTACTTTAATTTTGATGTTATATACTTATATTGTGAAGTTAATTTTGGTTTGAAGCGAATTGTGAATTTTCTTGATTATGTCGTGGGCAAGCGGATGATGAATTATTAATTTTGGTCAAGTATGTTTTGAATTTTATATAGAGAGGTTTCAGTTTAATAGTGCCCAACTTACATCTTTGTTTCACTTTGATGCTTAAACTTTTTTATTCCAAATTAATAATTGAAGTTTCGTTTATATTTAAGTTTAAATCCGTCTTGAATTTGACGAAATTGCTGACTTAGTTAACGGAACATAGGCCTCAAGAATCCGTCAACCTATTATTTTGTTTTCTAAATTAGTTATTGAACTTTTATTTTTATTTCAATACAAAAGAATATGGAATTTTCTAGTGATTGTGTTGTTATCAATTGTTTATGTGTTGTTGGTGACGGTCTATGAATGATGAAGAAGAAGAAGGATTGTAGTTACATTATAACATTCTCATCTACACCTGAAGTTCAATAAATTTCTAATATTCAAATTATGTCTTTCATAATAAGTAATCGAAATAATTCATCCATTTTATCTGATATCACCGTATGGATAATTGGATATAATCCTAATATAATTTGCCATTTTTTCCCCCTTAAGAATTACTCTATAAACAATAGGCAATAAGCGTGAATGATAAAAAGTAAGCATTTAATGTCATCTAGAAAAAAAAAGGTATGCTCGACTTTGAATTTTGTTGCCTTCCTCTAGATTGTATATATTATATTTGAGTTTTACTACTATTTTGTTAGGTTAATCATTGAACGATAGTCTTATAAGATGTCTGAGTCTAGAGCTCAAAAAAGAAAAAAGAAACGAAAGAAAGTGGCATTAGTTCAAAGTCGAGCCGAAAATATTGATAAGTACTTGATTGCAAAAAAAGAGGTGGAAGAAAGCGGTGGAAATTTCGGTATTTAAGGAACAACTAAATGTGAATGACAATGTCAATGTGAATAAATTGACTAAAAATGTGGAAGTGATTCAAGCGCTAGTGTGAATAAACCGAATGATGAAGTGATTGAACTTTGCGATGTGAAAGAATTAAAGAAGAATGATGAAGATAATGTTCAACATAAAGATTTAAATTAGGATGATTGCTTTTCTTTGAATTTTGAGGATCCCGGGAATTGGAAAGATTTTGATAAAAAAATTGAGAGATTATTTAATTGAAATAGGTCCAAAAAGAGTTGATGGTATCTTGTTTCCCAAAGATGGTACATATAGACATTTCGATTCATCACACTATAAGCGGTTACTACCAAATGGGCAGACAATTGATAGAAGATGGCTAGTATATTCAGTTTTTTAGACAAGATCTTTTGCTTTTGTTGCGAGGTTATTTAAAATGGCAAAAGCGATTAATCAAATTGCGCAATTGGGTGACAATGGATACAAAGATTGGTATTATCTACATCGATGCCTTAAAAGTCATGATGGAAATGAGTAGCATATCGTTGCATGACTAGTTGGATTGAATTGGAAATCTTGCTTCGAACAAAAAATGCAATTGATAATAGCGTGCAATTGGTGATCGATGAAGAAAGAAAACATTGGAGACAAGTGTTAACGAGGATCATATTATGAAAAGATACATTGGCACTATGAGGAGATGATGGACACCTTTATGCCAAGAACAATGGTCTCTTTTGCAAATGATAGAAATGGTTCTTGAGTTTGATCCAAGAATGCAAGAGCACATTCGGCGTTCTAAAGCACGTGAGACTCATTATACATATCTCGATAAAAAAAATACAAAATGAATTGATTCGGATGTTGGCGGTGAGGTGAAGTTCAATTGTGAAGAAAGTTAAACATGCAAAATTTTTCTCAATCATACTTGATTGTACTCCGGATGCAAGTCATGAAGAGCAAATGTCTCTAGTAATATGATGTGTGGATGATTGAAAACTCACCAACGATACAAGAATATTGGCTTGCATTTTGAAGGTAGATCATACAACAGGACTTGGACTTTCAATTGAGCTTAAAATATATTAACCAATCTTGAGCTTGATATTGATGATATTAGAGGGCAATGATATGACAATGGATCTAATATGAGTGGAAGACACAAAGGTGTGCAAAGAAGAGTATTTGAAATTAATCCTAGAGCTTTCTATACTCCATGTGGCTGTCATAGTCTTAATCTGACATTATATGATATGGTGAATTGTTGTCCTAAAGCTATGTCCTTCTTCAGAGTAATACAACGCAACTATACATTATTCTCTTCTTCTCTCAAGCGATAGAAAATTTTCAAAGATAAGATGGAAGGTCCGACAGTGAAGCCATTGTCACAAACACGTTGGAAAAGTCATGTTGAAAGTGTCAAACCTATAAAAGAGCAAACTGCACAAATAAGAGACGTTTTACTTGAATAGGCAGATATTAGTGAAGAGCCTAAAACAAAAGGTGAAGCGAGTCTTTAACAACATATGAACTTGAGAATTTTGATTCTTGCTTGGCATGGTAATTTAGTACAGGTTGTTGCATGCAGTCAATAATGTAAGTAAATTTCTTTAAGCCGAAAATATGGATATTGATGGTGCTATCAATCTCTTAAAAAGACTTGTTTTCTTTCTTGAAGATTATAGAGAACTGGATTTTCTATTGCCATGGATGAAGCGAAAAAAAAATAAGTGAAATTGGAATCGAAACCGTATTTTGGGAAAAACGTACTACTCAAGGAAAAAAACAGGTTTGATGAAAGTGGCGGTGATGAAGTAAAGCAATCAAATTTGAAGAATCTTTTAGAATTAATTACTTCTTTTTATAATTGATCAAGCTCGATCTTAAGCTTCAAACTCGATTTGAACAATTTAAACAATATGATGAGATCTTTGGATTTTTGTTTAAAAGCGTGTGAGTATTGCAAGTTTGTTGAAATCTTGTATGAATCTTGAGAAGTATGTGGAACATAATGGTCGTTTAGACATTAATGGAAATTATTTATGCTCGGTGGCGACGCGAGGTGTTATTTACCAAGTGAAATCAAGAGAGAAATTGAAGTGCTACAACATTTGCGAAAATAAGTACCTCCAAGTTGAAGTTTATCAAGGCGTATCTCCGATCAACTATGTCGGAAGAAAGATTGAATGGATTGGCTATGTTATCAATTGAGAAAGAAATAGTTAAACAACTAGATTATTCAAATTTGATTAATTGTTTTGCTTCTAAAACTGCAAAACGGATAGTATTTAAGTGATCATTTGGCATATTTTTTATACTACTATTTTATTATAATATAATATATTTTGTTTGTCGTTTTATTATTAAGTTTTAAGTTAATAATTAGTTTCGTAAGTATCTTATAGATTTTAAATGCATAATATAATTTGGGACTCATGGGGGTCCCAATTTATAAAGTTCACTTCAGGCTATGAAAATCACAGGATTGGCACTGCTTACAGCCTTATAGAGGCTAGAGTAGTCATCTAAATCCTTCACCTTTTCAACATTTTCTCGACGAGCAGGGGTGGGGCTCATATTTGTAAGATGGGCCCTACTTTATCATGATCAACATGGAAAATCAACCATTCCGGCCAAGACATTCAATGCATGTTTGACAATGTTGAAATTATTTTTTAAGTGCTTATAAGTTGTGAGTTATATAGATGTGTAGATAATAAGTGACTAGTAAGTGTGGATCCTATAAAATGTGTGAATAAAAAATATGTTTGACTAATTTGATCAATTTAAAATATAATTTAAACTTTGCCAAACAAGCTCCACTTGATGACCTATCTATAGTCCATAAATTTTGGACAAAAGAGGAAGTGACAAAAACAACTCTATTCTTCTGCCTTTCTATGTTCTCAAGTCAAAGGAATTATTATTATTATTATTTTTAACTCAATTGCTATAACATGCACTCGCACATTGTAAACAACATATTATACTAGCTTAAGGCAAATCAAGAATGATAGCCCTCTATTTTCTTTTATTTCCATCACTTGTATATGTAAGTTGAAAAACTTAGAATTTAGGAAAGCTTCGGTAATGGAAAACTTTTAGCCTACACAACAAGTGTAGCTCTTGTCTATTTAAACACCAACATAGAATCTTTTACAACTAGAAAATGCTTACAAGAGGAAATAATAAATAAATAAATCAACCAATAGAAGATCGGCACCTAAATTCATATCCCTAAAAACTAAGAGCGTCGATAAGAAGCATTTAACAAATTACATATACACGACAAGTGGTTAGTAGTAAATCATCTATGCACATCGGATGGTTATTGTGGTTAATATTCATAGAAGATGATCATCTTCATATTTAACACCCTCTCTCAAGTTGGAGCACATTTATGTGACACCAAGCTTGTCTTTAAGATATAGAAACCTATATTGTGGAAGTGACTTAGTTAACAAATCAGCAATTTGATCAACAGAAGAAACATAGCAAATCTGCAATGATTTTTCAAATACTTTGTCTCTCACAAAATGTACATCGAGCTATATGTGTTTCGTTCGAGTATGATAAACTGGATTAGAAGCTAAGGCACTAGCACTGATATTATCACACCACAAATAGGAATTACATCTTCACATAACCTCAACTCTTTAAGCAATGATTCAATCCGTGTAATTTCAGTAGTTGCATGTGCTAGAGCCATGTACTCAGATTTAGTACTAGACCTGGACACCACTTGTTGCTTCTTAGACGATCGAGCCACTAACGTATCTCCTAAATATATACAATATCCAGCAGTTCAGTGTCTATCATTAGAACAAAAAGCCCAGTCAACATCAGCAATGCCAACTACATTGAGTATGTCACATTGTTGGATTAACAATCCTTGTTTAGTTATTCCATTCAAGTATCTAAAAATCCCCTTTATTGATCTCCGTTGTGTATTTGTTGGTGTTTGTAGAAATTGACTTAACTTGTTGACTTCATAAGTTAAATCAGGTTTTGTATGTGCTAGATATTGTAAGCCTCCCATTGCATTCTTTTACAAAGTGGGATTGATCATCTCTTTGCCCTCATTTCTGGACAGAGGTATACCCTCTTGTTATAAGGGGTAGCACATGGGTTTACATAATGAAATCCAAACCATTTCGATGAAGTCTATAATATACTTAGTTTGAGTGAGGTGAAGGCCACAATAATATCTTTTAATCTCGACTCCTAGGAATTGATGTAATTCTCCTATATCCTTGAGCAAAAACTTTTGTTTAGCTTATAGATAAAACTTTGTAACATTACTTTATCATTTCTTGTTATCACAATGTCATCCACATAAACCAATACAAAGATCACTTGCTTCTGATTTACATAAAAAAATAAAGAGTTATCAGCTTTGGACTGCACAAACTTCCAATCTATCAAGGTTTTCTTTAGCTTCTGATACCATGCTATAGGTGCATGCCTCAATCTATAAAGTGCCCTTTCAAGTTTGCATACAAAGGTGGGATTTTTTTTATCAACAAAAGCTCCCGGTTGTCTAAGATATACTTCTTTTAAAAACTTTCCATTTATAAAAGCATTGTTCACATCAACTTGTCTAATGCTCTAATTTCTTGAAACTGCAAGAGTGGGGATTACTTTTAGTGTTGAAGATTTTATCTAGGCTAAAAGCCTCATAGAAGTCTATCCCTGCAGTTTGTAAGAAACTTTTTACCACCAATCTTGCCTAGTTTTTTTGCGTCTTTCCTTCTGGGCTATACTTGACCTTAAACACCCATTTACTTCCTATGACCTTCTGATGAGCTAAAGGTAGAACTAATTTCCATTTTTTGTTTTTATAAGAGAATTGTACTCTTCATTCATTATCCTTCTCCAGTTCTCATCCAATAAGGCCTCTGAAACTGTAGATGGTTCAAACATTCCCTGGTCATCACATAACTGATGTTCTCTTGCATTAGCCATGTAAGTTTTAGGCTTAAAAAATACCATCTTTACCTCTGGTAATCATGGGATTTTATGTAATCATTTATTTAGAACTTTCACTTCCTTGAGGTAACTCTTCATCTATTCTCACGTGTTCAATTTGACTAAGGCCATGCTGACATTGAGGTACTGAAATATCATCACTACTCAACACATCAATCTCTGCATTATCATTAAGACCTAACAATGCATTTTCATCAACACACTGTGTAATCTGTTATGTTGGTTGAGTTGCATCAGAATGACATGTACCAAATGATTCGAGACATCGTGATATTACTATTTGATTGATATAGAATGAGAGATCTTGAATGTTAATATATGAGGTTTGAGGAGTTGAGCGTTAGTTTAAGAAGCCTGATTCAAAAGAAACATCATATTCATTGAAAACTACATGTCTAGATATATAGATTTTTCGGTTGGGCTCAAACGCTTGTAAACTTTGTGTGAATTATTAAAACTAATAAACACACACTTAATAAAACTAGTATGTAAACGTCGTTGCACATGATTTAATAATGGTATTGTGAAATATATGTTTATTCAAATATTTAAATAATTATAACTTAATTTAATACTGCATTAAAATACAAAAATATGACATTAAAAATACGGTGAAATATAATGTTTGTTGTTGTATTCAAACAAAGTATTTTCTACAATTGTGTGACCAGTATTGAACATTTATTTTTTAAGGTTTGTAATATAGTCAAATAATGTCAATTAAAGAACACAAACAAAAAGAATAAAAAAAACAGTGTACATAAGTTCTTAAATATATCGAGTACTCAAATCCATTGAATTTTCTTGTTATATGAGATGGCTAATGACTTATAACAAATCTTTGTAATTTAATATAGCTCTCCAACTATGAAGAGATTTTAACTCCAATTATCACATGCAATTTGGGCTCGTAGCACCTCAAATTAGATAAATTTATCAATCAGTATATATAAAAAATAAAATAACATTTACATTAGAAATTGACAAAATTAAACATTCTCATTTGCACAATACAGTGTCAGATGTCTTCACGTGAACTTATCCAAATTGTAATAGAGAAATAAAGTAATATTACCAAAACTAAATATTTTAGCGATTTAAACGTCTTATTCACGTTGGAGCATAAATAGTTAACAAAAATTAGTTTAAGCAAAATAGATAACAATCAATTCAAAAGTATAAAAAAGAATAATAGAAATAAGATACGTATCAATAGTGGATTGAAACCATTATTGAAGTTAGCCCACAAAGTTTTTTTTGTCTAAAAAATTTGAAGCCGCAAGTCAATTAAATATGTAAACATTATACAAATACGCATGAGCATGCACAATAATTAAAAAATACACCGTAACCTTTATAATCCAACACAAATTATTATTTTTTTTTTTTGAAAAAAGAAAAGTATAGAGAGAGGATTATTCACATTAACTAACAAAAACTGAAATCACAAATACAAATCTTCAAAAGAAGTCTTTATGGACATCACAAACTACATAATTACCTTCAAATAAAACAACGTTTTAGACCTTAAATAAGTTTGAATAAATTATTGGTGGAATATCAATTACTATTAATCTTGTAATCGTCAAATCCGTTCTCACAATTCAAAGAAAATATTTTCAAAATCCAGTAATTAAATATAATAAATGAAGATTTAGCATTTTCAACTTATAAGGACTATATGTGGTTATAAATGTTAAATTAGGAGTTCAATTATAACATTAACTCAAGGACAATTTAGAAAATATAAAATATTAATGAGGATATATTTGTCCAAAAATATTTTTCCTTTAAACCCATTTTAGAATATCCATACTATAGTATAAGTGTCTATGGCCTGTTTACTATTCACCCTTCAACCAACGCGACGTCGTTTTGATGTTGTATTAGCCTTAATTTTGTCCAAATCTCACTTTTACGTGTTTCTACGCTTGTTTAACCTATTAATAGTGGCTGTCTTTTTTTTTGACTTTTCTTTGTTTTTTGGGATTCGTTATTTCTCTAGAGTTTATTCAAAATCTTGCAATTGTTGACTTGTTTCTTTCTTACTTACGGCATCTTTTTATTTTTAAATTATCTTTTTTTTCCCTTACACATCGCAGACCTTTTTTTTATTTTATATTATGTTTTGTTAGGTGTTGTCTTTTCTCTTTCTGTCGATATTCGAAAAAAAATTTTTTCCTTTTAGTTGTCGAGTGGCTCGATCATTTTTTTTTTCCTTGCGATTTAGTCATTTGATTCTTGTCGAGTCACTCGGCATAGGAGATTTTCTATTTTTAGATTTGGTCGAGGTATTGAGTTTGTGGGTGGCTTGATTATTTTTCTCCTTGCCATTTCATTATTTGATTCTTGTCGAGTCACTTGGCATAGGAGATTTTTATATTTTTAGATTTGGTCGGTATTGAGTCTGTGGATATTATTATTATTATTATCATTATAATTTTGTATTCATATTAAAATCTCCACACTTTCAAAATTGATTATACTTTTCTTAACCATGACATTTGCAAGTTGTGAACTTAATTATCTATGTGAAGTAAAATTGAATTCAAGCTCGGGTTGAAAACTTAAACATTATCGAGGCTGGAAGTAACAAAGTATAAAAGCGAAATTTTGTCCATTTCCTTTCAAGTTCCACCACATTTTGCCATGGCCCAATGTCCATACGATGTAACTCATAGCTTATACATAATCAATATTCACGTGTTGAAATACAATATATCCCTCCCTATTTGAAAAAGCGAAAATCACTATTCTAATTTGAAAAGAAATATCTTACAAAGAAGGCTACAAATTGAAATGAAAAGTTGGAAATTTAAACTAATTTCACGAATGACAAAATTATAAATTAATTTTGTTTATTTACAAAAATAATTTTTTTTTTTTTTTTTTTTGGTTGGACATTTTCATTATAAAATATAAGAATGAAAAATTAAAATATATTAATATTTTTCTATGTTTTTAAACTTTGTCGAGTTGCTTGGCAAGGTGGGAAACCTAAACATATTTTATTTATCCCACTTGTCGAGTAACTTTCGGCAAAGTGGGAAATATTGGACCAAAAATTTCTTTTTCCCCTTCCTTTATTTGTTGTACAGTTTTAGCAATGCATTTATTTATTTTATTTTATGGATTTCCACATCGGTCCACATCTTTTTTCATTTTATAGCAAATTTACCCATGAGTTATTTTTTTATTTAATATGTTATAGTAAAATATATATTTCTGAATTTATTATATATTATATTAGATCCTTACAATATATGATACTATATGTTGATCAAATATTGTATGTTAGTATAGTTGAATTTTTTTATAGTCATTGTGTTCATTTATTATAATAATTTTAGTCATTGATATTTCAAACTCACAATTTTTTTAATATTTTCTATGGATGTGCAATGCAAAAGTTTTTTCTTTTGTCAAAAATTTTTTTTTTTTTTTTTTTTTTGGGCTTTTCATGCCAGAATATAAAAAAAGGAAAACTTAATATTATTTTTCCCCCACTTTGCTCACACACAAAATATATATATATTTTTTTTTTTTTTTCGACATTTTAATTACAAATTATAAGAATCAAACATTAAAATATATTAATATTTTTTGTATGTTTGTCAACTTTGTCGAGTTGCTTGGCAAGGTGGGAAAACTAAACATATTTTATTTATCCCACTTGTCGAGTAACTCGACAAAGTGGGAAATATTGGACCAAAAAATTTCTTCTTTCCCCTTCCTTTGTTTGTTGTAGAGTTTTAGCAATGCATTTATTTATTTTATTTTATGGATTTCCACTGTCAGTCCACATATTTTTCATTTTATACCAAATTTATCCATGAGTTTTTTTTTTTTTTAATATCTTATAGTAAAATATATATTTTACGAATTTATTATATATTATATTAGATCCTTACAATATATGATACTATATGTTTATCAATTATTGTATGTTAGTATAGTTGAATTTTTTTATAGTCATTGTGTTAATTTATTATAATAATTTTAGTCATTGATATTTCAAACTCACAGTTTTTTTAACATTTTGTATGGATGTGCAATGCAAAAGTTTTTTTTTTGTCAAAAATTATTTTGTTTAATTTTTATTTTTGGGCTTTTTCATGCTAGAATATAAAAAAATGAAAACTTAATATTATTGTTCCCCCACTTTGCTCACACACAAATATATATATATATATATATATATATTATTTTTTTGGACATTTTAATTACAAATTATAAGAATCAGAAATTAAAATATTTAATTCTTTTTTTCCATTTATTCAACTTTGTCGAGTTGCTCGGCAATGTTGTAAAACTAAACACATTTTACCTATGCCACTTGTCGAGTAACTTTCGGCAAAGTGGGCGACGATTAATAAAAACAAATTATTTACGCCATTCTTTTATTTTTATACAGTTTAAACAATGTATTCATTTATTTTATTTTTGGATTCCACATGTCGGTCCATATATTTTTCATTTTATAGCAAATTTACCCATGAGTTTTTATTTTTAATATGTTATAGTCAAATATATGTTTTATGAATTTATTATATATTATATTAAATCCTTACAATATATAATACTATATGTTTATGAATTATTGTATGTTATTATAGTTCAATTTTTTTATAGTCATTGTGTTCATTTATTATAATAATTGTAGTCATTCATATTTAAAACTTACAATTTTTTTAATATTTTCTATGGATGTGCAATGGAAAAGTTTTTTTTTTTTTTGAAAATTATTTTGTTTTATTTTTATTTTTCGGCTTTTTGAAGCGAATATACAAAAGGAAAACTCAATATTATTTTCCCCCACTTCGTTCACACAAAATTTTTTTTTATTTTTGTTTGGACATTTTAATTACAAATTATAACAATCAAAAATTAAAATATTTATTTCTTTTTCCATTTATTCAATTTTTTCCCACTTTGCTCGCAAAAAAATAATTTATTTTTTTAGTGTTGGACATTTTCATTACAAAATATAAAATTAGGAATTAAAATATTTTAATATTTTTCCTATGTTTTTCAACTTTGCCGAGTTGCTCGGCAAGGTGGGAAAGGTAAATCCATTTTATTTATCCTACTTGTCGAGTAACTCGGCAAAGTGGGAAATATTGGACAAAAAAAAATTATATTTCCCCTCCTTTATTTTTGTATATTTTTAGCAATGCATTTATTTATTTAATGTTTTGGATTTCCATTGTCAGTCCACATCTTTTTCATTTTATAGCAAATTTACCCATGGGTTTTTTTTTGTAATATGTTATAGTAAAATATATATTTTATGAATTTATTATATATTATATTAGATCTTTACAATATATGATACTATATTTTTATCAATTATTGTATGTTAGTATAGTTGAATTTTTTTATAGTTATTATTTTACTTTATTATAATAATTGTAGTCGTTATATGATTTCATTGTTTTCATTTACAATTTTATCCCTTCTCACTTTCGTCGAGATATTGAGTATTTACATATTATTATTATTATTATTATTATTATTTTTTTTATATTAATTATTAAATTTTCTATTTTTTGTTGTTTTTTTTTTTGTGTGCATGTAAGTGATTCAATAACTTACAATTTTTAACTTTGAATTTTTTTACCTAATTCATAAATTACGCATGTGTATATATTTTTTATTCTAACATTTATGATGATATTTTATATTAAATTATATATTATGTAAAATTTCTTTGTGTAATATGAAAATATGATTAGGTACACTTTTTCATGACATAATATCAAAAAACAAATAAAAATGATTATATTTTTCCTCACATTTGTCCATAAATTTTTTTTTTTTTTTTTTTGGACTTTTTCATGACAAAATATAATGATCAAAAATTAACATACTTAAATATTTGTTTTGTTTTTCCCACTTTGTTCGATTATAATTTTTTTTTCCTTCTTTATTTTAATTGTATTTAAAACTTGTAATTTTTTATAGATTTTGTATTTATGTGCAGCGGACAAAATATTTTTATCTCAAAAATTATGTTTGTTTTTTTTTTTTTTGGGACTTTTTAATGAGAAATTATAAAAAAAGAAAAAATTAATAATATCTTTTCCCTCACTTTGCTCACGCAAAAAACTAATATTTTATTTTTCCTTTGTTGTTCTTTTTCGTGACAAAATATAAGAATGAAAAAATAAATTATTTAAATGATTTTTTCATTTTTTCTACTTTGCCAAGTTACTTGGCAATGTGTTATAGTCATTATTTTAATTGATTATGATAATTGTAGTCGTTATATGATTTCATTGTTTTTCATTTACAATTTTTTCCCTTCTCACTTTTGTCGAGGTATTGAGTATTTACATATTCTTATTATTATTATTATTATAATTTTGTATGTATATTAATTATTAAATTTTCTATTTTTGTTGTTTTTTTTTTTTTGCATGTAAGTAATTCAATAACTTACAATTTTTAACTTTGAATTTTTTTACGTCGTTCATAAATTACGCATGTGTATATATTTTTTACTTTAACATTTATGATAATATTTTATATTAAATTATATATCATATAAAATTTCTTTATGTAATATGAAAATATAATTAGGTAGACTTTTTCATGACATAATATGAAAAAACAAATAAAAATGATTATATTTTTCCTCACATTTGTCCATAAATTTTTTTGCTTTTTGGACTTTTTCATGACAAAATATAAGAATGAAAAAATAAATTATTTAAATAATTTTTCATTTTTTCTACTTTGCCGAGTTACTTTCGGTAATGTGGGAAAAATTAAATACCTTCTATTTATCCCACTTGTCGAGTAACTCGACACGATGGAAAAGAGTTGAAGAAAAGCAGATGTCTTTTCCCTTTTCTTTGTTTTTGTGGAATTTTAGGAATTTATTTATTTATTTATTTTTTCCATTTGTAATTTTAGTTCACATCCTCTTCATGTTAGAGCAAATGTATCCATGGTCTTTTTTTTTTTTTTTATATGTTATAATAAAATATATATTTTTTTAAATTGTTATATGTTTTATTAGATCTGTACAATATATGATACTATATTTTTGTTTATATTAATTCTTACGTTGGAAAATTTAATTTTCATTATATAATTTATTGATGAATTTGACATTGCAAATTATGATTTTTTTAAGATTTTTGATAAAGTGAAGATTTTATGATTAGATTTTGACTTTGAATTTTTTTAGTCGATTGATAAATTAAGGATATATATAAAAATTTTTTACGCTACCATTTATGATAAGATTTTACATTAAATTATATATAATATAAAATGATTTTTCATTATATGAAATTATGATTATTGATTACATTATATTAGATTTTATGAACTATTATAATATATTTGTTATTAATTGTTATATTATAATTATGTTTGGTAATTATATTATAATTATTTTATAATATATTATGAATTTGTTATATATTATATTAAATCCTTATAGTATATAATATAAAATTTGTGTTAATTATTTTATCTTGGTGTAGTTGAATTTTTTTTTTTATCATTATTCTAATTTTTTATGATAAATGTAGTTTTCATATAATTTCTTATATAATTATGCACTTTCATTATTGTTAATAATGATTGTAAACTTTAATATTGATTTAGTCTATTTATGTAATTTCTTCTGTCGGTTAACTCGACAAATTCAAACGTACTTTTTCGATCTGCTCGAGTAATTATCTATCAATTTTCCTACCTAAATTCTTGCCTCCGTTAGATTTTAAATTTTTGTTGTATACTTTTATTTTACATGCCAGCCGCAATGTTTGACTTCAACATTTGTCTTTTATATCTAGAATCCATTACGTAAAAGATCGTATATTTTTATATTAGTATGTGTTTTCAAATTCTGAGAGGTAATTAGGGCAAATGATTTCACTTTATTTCTTGAAATTCATACGCTTTCTTAACACGTGTACTCATGTACAAAATAAAAGTTAATTGTTTTGTTTTTTTTTTTTTTTGGCATTTCTTTGTCCTTATCTTTGTACTTATTATTAATAACATCTAAAATTATATACATCGTCTCTTTCATCATGTTTTGGAACTAAGCGGCGTTGTTTTGGAAGTATGATTTTATCTTTTCTTTTCTTGATTTATACGAGACATATATACACAATCCTTGCTTCTTTTCTATTTTTATTTCTTACGAGTCTTACTCTTTTATTTGAACTCTTATCAAACCCTATAGAGCTTTAGTTAGTTATATTTCGTTCCATCATCTAATTTTGTTGAAATCGGTCCTAATTTTGTTGAATTCCTTTTATTATCACTTTGAATCATTGTAGCTTGTTTCATCTATTTCAAATTATAGTTCTCATCTCCTTCGTTAACCTTTTGAGTTTGAGCGTAGTTTGCGAAGTTAAAAACCATTTTGTTGGTTTGATCATTTCTTCATTCGTTGTTATACATCAAGTTGGCAACTTAAATTCTGAGGTTTGTAATTTTTTTTCTTTGGAACTTTGAAGGTCTTTGTTATTTGTGTTATTTGGTTTATTCTTTCATTCTATCTTTATTAACAAGATTTGTTTTTAGTAATATATATTTATAGGCTATACTTAAATATAAAAATTCAAATCAACATTGAAGCTTTTAAATCAATAGTAATTTA
This sequence comes from Forsythia suspensa, assembly GCA_023638005.1. Classification (NCBI taxonomy): domain Eukaryota; kingdom Viridiplantae; phylum Streptophyta; class Magnoliopsida; order Lamiales; family Oleaceae; genus Forsythia; species Forsythia suspensa. The sequence goes on along the minus strand of JALRMA010000416.1, from coordinate 23,847 downwards.
TTCCCTTTTTGTGATTTCATCTATGCACTAATCTTATTTTTTTTTGTTCATAATGTTTATATTATATTTGTATTTTTTTATACATTGAATTACACTAATTTTTATATTTGTTTTATGAAAAATATATATTAGATGACAGTGAAAAAATTGTTGATTCAAATAAAGAACTACAAAACAAGAAAAGGAGACAAGCGTATCTTTGAGCATATGCATTATAAATCTAACAAGAAGATTCAAAAACAAGGATTCGATTACTTGAAGATATTCAATCTAATGATGTCAATTCAATAGAATTCACAACTACTTGGTAAGCAAAGTATATTTTTTTATTGTTTTAGTTATTATGCATATATTGTTTGATTTATTTATTTATATTGTTTTTATTTGTCATATTTTTATAGCTCGACCATTGAATGAAGATGGTGATGGAATTTCCTTTTTTGGCTCTAACAATTTAGAAGATTCTCTTGTGGAAAGTGATATTTATTATCAAGAACATGAAAATCAAAATCATGAATTCAATTAACTCCTTGTATTTGAATATTACTATGAGATATGTACCCACAAAAAGTTATGTATTACGTACTCCAACAAATTGTATTCATTGTCTTGCAAAAAGTTTGAGAAAGAAAGTAAAGGTTTTTGTTGTTACGATGGAAAAATCAAATTGCATATCAATTGTTCACCTTCTATTTTATATGATTTATATACTTCAAGTTCGGATGAAGCATTAGATTTTAAAAATAATGTACGAAATTATAATAACCATTTTGCTTTTACCTCTTTTGGGTGAAGTTTGATAAAGATTTATCTAAATCTACTAACTATAAAGGTATTTACACTTTTAGAGTTCAAGGACAAGTATATCATTACATAAATCCAATTCTAAATTTTGATAGTAATCCATCATATTTGCGATTTATACTTTTATAATCTGAGACAATGAAATACAAAATAGATTAAATACATCTAACAATTTCTCATCGTCTTTACTACATATATTAGTGAATCTATTAAAGATTAATCCATATTCTAGATTTTTTCGTTCTTTAAGCGATATTGAAAGTCTTCAAAGTTGCAAAATTCATATAAGATGTGATCTTTGGTCTTGATCAAAGAGTGTATAATGCACCTACGTATCTCAAGTTCTTTGCGGTTTGGGTTGATGAGGACCCATCTGCGGATATAAGATATCGTGATATATCAATTTATTGTCACTCTAATCATTCACATAGAATACATTACTATTATGGATGTTATGATCCTCTACAATATCCATTATTATTTCCCTTTGGTGAGACTGGTTGGCATGAAGGTATTGAAAAGGCAAAAAATAGTATAGTTAATATTCATAATGCAACAGAGAATTTCGTTTCTACTGAAAACATTAGTTGTGCAGCTGATGTATTAGAAAAAGAAAAAAGAGGTAATGATTACCATTATGTTTGTTTACTTAAATTGGTTAAATCTAATATTTATTTTTATTAAATTTCTTTGTGTTTTTTTCTTGTGCAGTTTTGAAGAAGAATAAAAAAGGTTTACAAGTTTCTTGTCGTGAATATTATTGCTTCAAATTACAGGTACGTGATACACAAAACAATGTTTTGCTCCATCTTTGGTGACTTCTCTGACAATATGTAGTAGATATGTATGTTAAACTTGAAACAAGTCGATTAGATTATTTTAAATCAAAATCAAAGTGAAATTAAATCTTTGAATTATATCAAGGAGTTGTTGATAGTGTAGAAAATGGTCAAAATAGAGGTGCACAAATTGGTGCGTCGATTATTTTACCTTCTTCTTTTGTTGGAGGTCCTAGAGATATGAAAAAAGATATATGGACGCTATGGCATTAGTACAAAAATTTGTAAACTGATTTATTTTTAACATTAACATGTAACCCTAATTGGGTAGAAATAAAGCAAGAATTAAGGCATAATGATATAGGGCAAAATAGACTGATTTAAGCGCTAGAATATTCAAAGCTAAATTAGAAGAACTTAAAGTTGATCTATTTAAGCACCAAATTTTTGGCCTGTTCTTTGCATATATTTATGTTGTAGAATTCGAGAAAGCGAGGACTTCCACATGCTCATTTCTTACTAATCTTACAAAGTTGTGCAAAAATTAATAATATTGATAGAATTGATTCTATTGTATCATGTGAAATTCGGATAAATTAAAACATCCGCATCTTCATTCTATTGTTGTTAAACATATGATGCATGGTCCATGTGGTCATTTGAATCCTCATAATGTTTGTATGGATAGAAACGGTCATTGAAGAATATAAATATCCTAAGGAATATATTTCAAATACTTATATTGGCCATAATTCTTATCCAACCTATAGGCGGTTAAATGATAGAGCGATCATTTATGATTCGAGGACATTTATTAGACAATAGATGGGTTGTACCTTACAATCCATATTTATGTCTTGTTTGATTGCCATATTAATGTGGAAATATGTTCCACGATTAAAATTGTTAAATACCTCTATAAATATGTGTACAAAGGCTATGATCGTGTGAGTTTTTCTATCTCTAATACTAATAATGAAAATCCTATTGATGAAATTGAGATATACCAAAATGGACGTTGGATTTCTCCACACGAAGCAATGTGGAGAATATATGGATTTGTTTTGTATGAAATGTCTCCTCGGTTATCTCATTACAACTACATCTTGAAAATAACCATTTGATTACATATAGGGACTATGAAAATTTAGAGACGATAATTAGTAATGAATCTAGACAACGCACAATGTTAGCTTGAATTTTTTTCATATGAATCTTTCGGATGAATTTGCAAAAACATTATTGTATAAAGATTTTCCAAAGTTTTTTGTATGGGACGAGTCAGGAAAAATATGGTGTCGAAGGAAAAAAGGAAATGTTATTGGTAGAATAGTTACATCTGCTATAAGCGAAGGAGAAAGATATTATTCGTATTGTATTAAATCATGTTAAAGGAACAACGTCGTTTGAAAATTTAAAATGGTTCATGGTGTTTATTTGTCGTCTTTTAGAAAAACTTGACTATAGCACTTGGTTTATTACAAGACAATAATTATTGTGAGCTTTGTTTAGATGAAGCTATTAGTTATCAAATGCCTTCTTCTCTTTGTAGATTATTTGCTACAATACTCATTCTATGTTCTCCTAATAATCCAGATGTTTTATGGAAAAAATTTCGCCTATTTTTATGTGAAGATTTTTTATCCGATGGTATGTCTATTGGAAGTGCAGAAATGAAAGCATTACATGAAATAAATTCTATATTAGAAGCAAATAATAAAAATATAAATGATTACCATGTTGTACCTTTTGAAATATATATGGAACAAGAAGACATATTAACCAAGATTATTAATGAAGAATTAAACAATGTTATTTATACTGACAATACTGTGTATCCAAATAACTTAAATGAATATCAAAAAATTGCCTATGACAAAATTCTTACAGATGTATATAGTAATATAGGTCGTATGTATTTTATAGATGGACACAGGTGGGCTGGTAAAACTTATTTATATAAAGCTTTGCTTAGCACAATTCGATCTAAAAATCTTATAGGTTTGTAGCAGACTTCTTGGTGTTGCAATTGCTTTATTACACACGGTGGATGACAGCACATTCAAGGTTTAAGATACCACTTGAAATAAATCACAATATGACACATTACATTGCAAAGCGATGCATGCTCTAGCAAGCTTTTTAGATTGACAAATTTGATTATTTGGGATGAAGCACCAATGGTACACCGTTATGCAATAGAGGTTGTGTGGATAGAATGCTCGAGAGATGTTAATGATTCTATATTGCCTTTTGGAGGAAAAGTTGTTGTTTTAGGAGGTGATTTTCGACAAATTTTGCGATGGTTCAAAAAGGAAATAAGCAGGCAATCATTGGATCAAGTTTAGTCTATTCATACTTATGGCCAAATTTTATCTGACTACAATTGGTGCGAATATGAGAGCTCAATTTGACCCATATTTTTCTAAGTTATTGCTTGATATAGGCAGCGAATTCTACCTAAGCATAAGCGTAATATGATTACATTACCGGATGAAATAGTTATACCATTTGATACAAAAACAGTTTCTATAAAAGAATTGATCCGAAATGTTTACCCAAATTTACAAAATTATAGCAATGAATTAGATAAGATGGTTAATCGAGTTATTTTGACTCCTACAAATAATCTTTGTTGATGAAATAAATAATATTATACTTAATGAAATTCTTTGGTGAAAATGTTACATATTATAGCTTTGACGAAACACTAGAAAAAAATGAACAAATTGTTCATGAAGATTTTCTTAATACATTGACTCCAAATGGTATTCCACCTCATGAACTTGTATTAAAGAAAATTGTCCTATTATGTTATTGAAAAATATTAGTCCATCGAAGGATTATGTAATGGCACTAGATTAATTTGTCGTGCATTTGGCGTAATGTTATTCATCTTTGAAATATCATTGGAGAATGGCGTGGGAAAAAAGTTTTTTGCCTAGAATTCCTTTTATTCCACTTGAAAGTGATAAGAGTACATTTCCTTTTAAAAGAACGCGGTTTCAATTAAGTCCTTGTTTTGCAATGACAATTAATAAAGCTCAAGGTCAAACACTAGATTATGTTGGACTATATCTTCCCGAACTGTATTTTCTCATGGTCGACTTTATGTTGCATTATCTAGAGCAAAAACAAGTAAATGTATTAGAGCATTAATTATACCAAATGATAAACTAAAAATCATTTTAGTTTTTGTACAAGAGAATGTAGTTTATCTGAAATATTATCGATTGTGCATACATAGTCTTTCAATTATTATTGTGTATTTTATTTTTGATTATTTAAAAAGAGGACAAAATAAAATTTGCAACAAAATTCAAAAGGTGAGGATGGTCAATGTAAAAAAAAAAAAAAAGTTATGGGTAAATTTGTTATAAATGATAAGGTTGTGAACTAAAAGTACAAATTACTAACCAAAAAAAAAAAAAAAATACACATATTCAAGCAGGCAAGGTGAAAAAAAAAGAAAAAAAAAAAACAAAATTTTCATTTTGCTTTCTCAAGGACTAAAAGTGCAAATTACTCTAAAAAAAAAAAAAACCAAAATTTCATTATTGCTTTGTCGAATACCTCGAGAAAGCAAAAATGAAAATTTTGCTTCTCGAGTTACTCGAAAAGCAATAATCAAATTTTGGTTTTTTTTTCCTTTTTTTCTTTTTTTCTCGTGTAACTCGAGAAAGGTGTTTTTTTTTTTTTTTTTAAATACTAACTTTGCCTATGAGGCAAAGAAATTTTCCACCCATTTTCCACCTTTTAACTTGTTTGATTAAACAAATTTGCCATGGAAAAAATTTTCCATTTTCTTGCACGTGACGGTGTTTTCTACCAAAATGAGGAAAACATTTTCTTGGCTAATGAGGAGCTCAAATTTTCCAGGGAAAATTTTTGAAAGCAAGACCTTTTACGAACCTTATCAATTTTTAAGCAAATTATTATTTTTGCTTCAAATTAATAATTTTTAAGCAAAATTATTAATTTTTAACTTGGCAAAATAATTTCTTGGCAAAATTATTAATTTTTAAGCAAATTATATAAAATGCTCTAAATCATTAAGTTGATCTAATTTTTAAGCAAAATTATTAATTTTGAAGTTCGCAAAATAATGTCTTGGCAAAATTATTAATTTGTAAGTAATATTAAGTTGGAAAATACTACATTTTCAATGGAAAATAAAGACAATCAAACACCAAACAATAGAAAATCACTATATTTTCTAGGATGAATTTTTATCCAATCAAACACACTACATTTACAATTCCCAGAAAAATATTTTCTTGGCAAATCATTTCCACAGAAAATGTTTTCTTTTCACCCATTTTCCATACTTGCAATCAAACGCACCCTTAAATAAACATGGATCAACACACAACAAAAAAAAAAAATCTAACTATACTTTATTTCTTAATTTTATGAAATTGACAAAAATTTATACAATAAACTGCAGATTACTACGTAGTCTAATTCTATATGTAATCATACCTAAGATAAGTACAAATTTATATCATAAATGTACAAATATCTTTTTATTATACACATGTCAATCTAATCTTTAATCTATTCATCCTCACCATACACGCATCAAAAATCTATATACATAAACATATATAAATATCTTTTAATCGTGCTTGACCTCGTTATTATTCTCCTTGGGGTTTCGGATCCTCATCCCCAATTACATCATAGCTTTCCACGTAGCAATTAATAAATGCTATTCCTCATCTTGTCTAAAGATATGCAGTCTTTAATAAATGCTGGGTCCCAACCCTTGTGCAATAATTTCAAAGAAGTGCTATCTATTCTTTTATATTTTAAACAATTTAATCCCTATTTTTCTTTTATTTCACATATCATTTCAATTTTCCTTTTCATAGACACAAATATGTTCCCACACCACTCTTTCTCCGCATGTAACAATTCTTAGCAATTTTCATCTTTGAATTTACTTCATTAAAATAATAGAAAATTTTACATTATAAACATTATAATTGGACCCTTCAACTTTTTATATTATACATATATCCTAAATTTGTTTTTTTTTTTTTTTATTTACTATAGAATAATTATTTGTACTTTGGCATACCCAAAATTATTATTACAAAACCTACTATACTATAGTTGTCCTTACCTATTGTTTTATTATAGTTTGATCTATTCATTTCATAACCTTATCTACTTACTCTTTCAGCTTAGAAAATAATAGATTCAAATCTACTCAACTTTCATATATGCTTCAACTTTCATCCCCAATTTGTTTCTGCTGTTGTAGTACTTATTTGCCTTTTTTGTAAATTACTAGGTAAAGCAAATTTCATATTCACAATTTAACCATGAGGTTTTAATCTACTTAGTTTTTTTTATTATTTTGTAGCTAATATTTTGTTCATTTGCATACAAAATTACTCAAATATGTAATAACTAATTATGTTTACTAAAATCTTCATAAAAATTTTTAACTGTACGATTTATTGTTGATATTATATTATTTTACATAGTATACATTATAATAATAACATTTAAATTATTTCAATTTCATCACTTTGCCTATACTATAATTTAACATAAGAGTATACGCACTAACCTCAAATTTTTGAGTGTTCATGTTTATACTTTGACTTATTAAAATCTATTATTAGTATACACGCTAACCTAAAATCCACGTATTTTATAAGATTCAAAAATTTTAAACTTATTTTTGCTCCTTTATTAGTTTATACTTATTATTGTATTGTTGTGAGTTGTGAGCTTACTTTGTTGTTTTGTGAGCCTATTTTGTTGTCTTGTAAATTTTTATTAGATTGTGAGCTTGTCTATTGTTTCTTTGTGTGTGTGTGTGTGTGTGTGTGTTGTTTTTAGAATTTATAAATGGAAAGTTAATTTTCGACCAAGAGAATAAACATTTGTTTTTATTCTTTAAAAATGCAAATTAAAAAAAAAAAAAGCTCGTGTGAACTGATTTCTTGGATTCACCTTTCATTGCACATACGTATCTTATCATTAATAATTTAAATAAATTATTTAAACATGTGGAAAAGTATTTGAACTTGCCTAAAATCTAATTCTAATAAATTATCATCAACGAGTAGAGGGGAAAAAGCAAAAGAAAGTCAAAAATATATTTTATTAGAATTACACGTATGTTTTCATTACCTTAATTACGTCAACAAAATCACTTTAACAAACTTTAGCAAATACCGCCACACTTGAAAAAAAATATATATACTTCATTAATTTGAAGAAAATAACTAAAATTAATAAATATATAAAAATATATTTAACTTAGCTCAAATCATATCAATGTAATATCAAAAACTTAAACTATAAACATGGTCATCAAAATTTTATTTGTAAATCATTAAAATTATAATAATAATGTAAATGAAATCAAATAAATAGCATATTAATTAAAAGTAGTTTTTTAGAAGTTTTTGATAAAATGTGTAGTTAAAATTTGTGGGTCTCAACAAATATGTGATTGAAAATAAGTTTGAAGAAAAAAAAAAACAATTAAACAAACATGAAGTTTCGACTTTCTCTCTGTTTGGACAACAATGTTGGAAACTTTTGAAAAAGTTAATAAGGTTAAATAAGTCTTTACACATTTGCCATGCAGCCTGTCAACCTTTCTATAAGTTTTTCCTATACAACAAGCTTTATCCGAACGGTGAGAAGTGCGGATGAGTTCTTAGAGTATCATTATTGGGACCCACATCATTTATTAATTACTGCGTGACAAGCCACACATCAATCCCGACAGAGGACTTACACTCTCATTGGGTAAACATATCCTTGGTCTTGGCATAATAGATAGCATATAACTCTATAGATAAAAGATTTGGATCTTATCACGGGGTCAAGAAAAGTTTCCAGGTCTGACAACAAAATCCACCGTGCAAACAAATATAGTTATCCCCCACTCCTGACCCCCTATTCCACTTCATTTATTTATATTTTAAACCTCCATTCTCAACTTATTTATCTCCCATATCCTAATTAATTTATACCTTCAATCTTATTCTTCAACTTATTTATCCCTCATTCTCTTATTTATTTATATTTTAAACCCCCCTCTTGAACTTATTTATACTTTAATCTATTTATTTATAACTATATTTATATCCATAATATTCATATGATGAAATTTATTAAATTTAAAATATATTTTTTATTATTATATTCATCATATTTGTTTATAAATAGTAATATATAATAATTTTCATTAGAGCATATATTATTTTTAGCATACAATAAATAATATAGTTAACATTCATTCTATTATTAACTAAAAAAGGACACCCGAGGGACATAAATTTATTTCAAACTTTTTATGTATGTGTGGGTTTATTTATTTGCAGTTAAGGGGAAGAATGCAAATGTAGACTTTTTAATTAAGTGGGGGGGTTTGTTTTTTGCGGCTGGAGTAGAGCCATAAAGTAAAATAAATTTTTTTTTATTGTTTGGGTGCATGAATAACATGCAGCCAAATGAGAAAACTCTCTGGACCCCGTGACGAGGTCTAGATGTTTTCTCTAAATCTATATATATACAATAGTTCTGATTACAAATCAAACACAACAAACATTCTATCTTCATATCTATTGTCAAGTCTTTAATTCTCAATATCCTTATATTCCTCTTTAAGCTTTCAACTGCAAGTCCGTACTATATTTACACACATACTCCTACAATTCATTATTAGTCTAAATATTATTTCATTTTGATAACATATTTATACTCTTTGATTTATATTTCACATTTTGTGCAGGGTCAAACAATGGAAAAACAATACAAATTGATACCAAATATCGCTCCAAATGATACAAATTGGACTTCAAAAATTATTGTTGTGGAAAAATCATTTCCTCGAACAGCTCAACGAAGCCCGACAAAATACCAAAATATGGTATTTATGGATCCTCAGGTATATTATTTGAATCTATTATTTATGTTTATTAATTATTTTTATTTTAGCCCCATAAAATATTTACAAGTTTTCATTTTCCTCTAATATGTTATAACTTTCAATTCCCTTTGTTCACATTCAAAATTAATATGTAGCCAAAATTATGTACATGCTTTTACAAAATATCTAATTCGAATGCATCATGTTATACAGAAAAATAAAGTCCATGCAACTATCTATGATGCAAACATCTCAGCATATGAAGACAAGTTATTACTTGGCAAAACATATCTTGTCTCAAATGCAAATGTGAAATTTACAAAGCACAGTATCAAGCTTCTATGGGCAACATACGATGGGCGATATCTGGTCGAACAAAAGTTGAGGAAGTCAATGAAGATCACGGTGTGTTTGATAGCTTCTACATACAATTTTGTTCCTTTCAACAAATTGGAACCTTACATGGACTCAAATTACGATATAAGTATTGGTTCCTATTTTATTAAAAAAGAATTTTCCCCTTTTTTTGTATCTAAATTATTATATTTATGCATGTAGATGTTCATATAATCTATTATGTTCATAACACATTTGATTTGTCCTAATTCATTATTTTTATTCTTTAGGTATTATTGGGTTGCAATTGATGTGAAACCTAAAAATTTGGTTCAAACTAGGTTTGAAACACAAACATGTATTCAAGATATAGTTCTCATCGACACAAGGTTTATATAAATATAACTATATTATTTTCAATTATAAATATATATTCCAATAATTTCAATATTATTAACAAAATTCATGTACCACTTTCTCATATATTTTACGTGTTTCTATGCTAGCTTTAACAACATGTGTGTTGCTAACGATGTGGGATAATTTTGTTGAGAAAGAATCTTTGTTACATTCTTTGATAATTTAAGCGAAACAAGTCATCATTGGAAACCATCTAAAAGTAACATCTTTTAGTGGTAATGTTTTTTGAATAATTTTGTGATTCATCCATGGGATATTACAACATTTATAAGCAATCTTAGTTTTTCAAACAAATATATCTATATATTTATTTCATGCACAGGGCTTTCCATTTCAACCAAGGCCAACAGCATCTTCTCTTTCAATGCCAATTTAGAACAAGTGGTTGAGCTCACATCTTGGTAAAAATTTATTTGTTCATTATTTTTTATTCAAACTTTATCTCATATATATATATATATATATATATATATATATATACATGTGTGTAAATTGCTAATATTTTTACACATTATGCAAGGGTCAAAACAAATTCTGACAAGTTAGATGAGATGATCTTGACAAAAATATATCCATCCTCAACAACAAAGAATATTTCAACCCCAGACATGAACAATATCACCAGAGATTCAACAAATTCCAAATTTGTTATCTGGAGTAAGGCTAATTTTAATTAAAATAGTATGTACACAAATGCATTTCATTATTCTATAATATTTATACAATTTCTCTTCAAAAATAGTTGACGGAGACGAGGGTATTTACGGGTTTATGCGTGCATACGTGAGAATATTTAAGCAAGCCTTTTGGTATATGTCTTGCAATACTTGCAACAAAATATCAAGTTCAATTTCAATGAAACATATGAATGTGTCTTACGCAAATTTTCTCTCATGCGGTTGCAATACCAAGGTATTATATTTTTTACAAATTATTTGTTATTAATAATTATTCACACATGTAACACTTTTAATATATTTGATGTATTAGGGCACGTGTATATGTCGAACTTGAGGACTCCACAGGCTCATTCTCAGGAACTATGATTGGGAATCCAGCAGAAAAATTCTTACAATACACAGGCAAACAGTTAATGGATAGTGGATCACAAGTGTTGGAAAAGATTAGAATCACATTGGAGGAAGAACATTTCTTTTATATTAAAGGAATGAAGAAAAATGCCTTTGACGATGAATACAAGTATGACATTATCTTCTTCAATGAACCACCTCCTTCGACTTCACCCACATCTACAAGTACAAGATCAAGGATTAACAAAGGGAAAGATATAGCATATACCACTGACATACAAATGCCTCTTCAAGGGCAAACATTCCCAAGTGCAGTGAAACAGCTTAGTTTCCCTTCTTCACCTGTGTCTAAATCGAAGAAGAGAAAACTTGAAGAACATCCAGTCTCATCTGAGAATGAAGTCAATCCAGAAAAATTATGCTGCGTCAAGGGCGAGAGAGATATACGAGCTTGAAAGACAAAGACACACTTTAAAAACTAATAATACGCTTTTATGCATTGCCACTTTTTTCCATTTGTTTTGAATGGATATTAGGTTTTTTTTGTAATACTTTAAGCGTTTTGTGCTATGTACATATAAGCCTTTTAAAATGCAATGCAATTATATAAATTATATTTAATAGATCTATATCTTTTATATTTTTATATAGTTTTATTTTTACTACTACCTTTATATTATTGAATACATATACTTATTAATAATAATGAACAGCATAGAAAATATTTTCTTTTTGCTCTAAATAAAGATATCATATATTTTTCTTATAATAACAAATATATCCATACAGAATAATAAACATAGGCACTAAAAATTATAAATATTCAAAATATATTAAAGAATTATGTTAAATTCTTAGAATATAACTTTTAAATAAATACACCTTTTTTTCCATAGTCTGCAATTTGTATTGCACTCTTAAATGATTATAATAATTTTATGAATATAATCAGTTTATTATAACAAATTGATATTAAATAAATTTTATTCTAAATTATTATAAAATTTAGTACATATCTATTTATAAATGTTTTTTGTAAATATTAATATTAATTTTGTTATAAATAATATTATAATTACTAATTATAAATAAATAACGGTTTTCATAACATCATTTGATATAATCATTCTAATAAATAAAATTAATTTTTACAACACATTGTTATTCTACTATGTATTAATATTTTATAAAATCAGATATAATATACCATAAAAATTTAAAATAATATATAACTATTCTATATGATAGTTCTCTTATTCTAACATATTATATTAAATCATACAATATAAAAAAGTACTAATATAAAATTACTCATCTACTTACGTTATAAAGTAACTCAATAAACTAAATAATTCCGTTTATGACTTTCTATCGTTTTATTGGTCAAGCAGCTTGACAAACTAAGATTTGAGTTTTTTTAGTTGCTTGAGTAAATAATTATTTATATATTTTCCAAAAAATAATATTATATTTTTTATTCAACATTTATATTAAACTATTTATTATTTATTTGTAATCTATCATTGTATCCTTTTTAAGGGAACATATACCCAAATTTTCAGTTTGTCAAATTATCTAATAAATTAGGCAAATAAATAAATATTCTCAATCTATCATTTATTAAAACATGTCTATTTCATTACTTTGTCAAGTAACTTCAGGAACTCGATTTTCAGCTTGTCAACTTACACGATATAATGAATAATGAGTTACGTTCTATCAATAATATTTCATATACTATAACTTCATATAATATATTATAATAAAATAGTTATCATACAAAATAAGTATATATTATTTTTAATTAAGATAATATATTATATTTGATTATTTCAAAAATAAAAACATATTATAATAAAAATGTGTTACAATATTTATTTTTATTTGTTACACATATTCTAATATTCTTTATAACAAAATTTATATTTGTATTTATGAAAAAACTTATAGATAAATATGTAGTGCATTTTATAATAAAATATCAATGAATTAATTTCATATAAATTTGTTATAATAAATTGATTATAATTACTGAATTATTATAATAAAATAGTAATTAATTATTAATATATTAATACAAAATTCATTTTAGTATGTACTACATGACATAAATAAAAAAGGAAAAGGAAATAATGAAAATTTTAACTTTGAATCATTTGTCTAGAAACTCAATTCTCATTCTGCCAACTTACTTAAGCTGTAGAATAGATTTATTTTGTATCACATTTCTGCATCGAGTAACTCAACAAACTTGCTTTTGGGTTTGTCGAGTTACTCAAGTAATTTCAAGACTACATCTTTTGCACATGTTAGTTTACTTTTTTTATTTACATTACGTAATACACTTAATATTTTTTTATTTTTTTATTTTGTCATGTTATTTTTTAACCAACTCGTGAATTTCAATCTTCGGCTTGTCAACTTACAAAATAAATTAATCTTTATAAAACAAAACATAACATATTGTATTAATACTTATAATAATAACCATAGAAAATTATATTCAATAATTTGAGAAATTAAATATTTCTAGACAAATAGTTTATTGCTACACAATTAATTTCATTACAATGTGTTATATTAATTGCTAAAATATAATAATATTGAATATAATATATTGCATTAATTGATTATGATATATATTAAATTTATGATAAGAAAGTTATTATATAAAAGTTTCATATATTATTTAAAATGATCATAATATATTATATCTTATTTTATAAAATATAAAACGCAGTCGAATAAAATTGTGTTGTAATAATTATTTTTAAATATTTCAGTAATTATATAAAATTCTATTATGAAAATCATTTTTCTTTTATAATTATTAATTATTATATCATTTAAGTCAAAATTTATATTAATATTTACTACCAAAAATTTTAGATAAATACGTAATAAATTTTATAATAATTTGTAATAAATTTTATCTCATACCAATTTATTATAATAAATTGTATTCCAATTAGTAAATCATTATAATAATATAGTAGTTGATTCTTAATATATTATTACACATTCAATATTATCATGTTTTATATTTGTGATCATAACATTTTTTTTATAATATGTTACAATAATTGTGAAACTAAAATAAAACATATTATATTGTATTAATTCATTAGGATATATATTAAATTTATATAATATATATCTTATTTTACTATATTTGAATGCACGAATTTATATAAGAATTGATTAATAATACATAACTACAGAATTGCCTTTTTTTTTCCTTGTAGAAAATTATTATAACAATCTTTACTTATAATATGTTATACTAATTGGTAAAATAAAATAAAATAAAATCAAATATATTCTATTACTTGATTATGATATATATTAAATTTATATGATATATATTTTATTTTACTATATTGTAATAAATGAAACATTATATTAAATTTTGTATATACTTCATTTATTAAATTACTAGACAAATCCAAGTTTCTGGCTTACGAGTTTGTACAAAAATAACACCACTAAATAAAAAAAAACAATTATTTCAATGTATTACATTATTTAAATAAAGAAACGAAACAAAATAATCAAAATTTTTGCTTGCATTTGTTTGTCGAGTAACTCGAGTAACTCGATTTTCACTTTATCGAGCTACTTAAGGTATTGAATAGATTCATTTCTTTTTATATTTTTAATCGAGCAACTTGACAAACTTGATTTTGAGTTTATCGAGTTACTTTCACTAACTTGAACAATAGAATACGATGAATAATAAGTTACGTTCCATGAATAATATTTTATATCCTATAACTTTATATCATATATTATAATAAAATAGCTATCATCTAAAATAATTATATATTATTTTAAGTTTAGATGGTATATTATATTTTATTATTTCGAAAATAAAAACACAGTGTAGTAAAAATGTGTTATAATATTTATTTTTGTTTATTAGACTTATTGTAATATTCTTTTTAACAAAATTTATATTCATATTTGTGAAAAAACTTATAAATAAATATATAGTACATTTTATAATAATTTATAAAAACATTTATTTCATATAAAAATATTATAGTAAATTGATTATAATTACTAAATTATTACAATAATGCAGTAATTAATTAATAATATATTAATACAAAAATAATTTTATTATACTATAAAATTATTATATTTAATTTTTTTTAATATGTTATAGTAGTTGCTAAAATAAAAAAAAATATTAGCATATTGTATTAATGCATTATCATATATATTAAATTTATATTATATATATTCTTTTTCACTCTATTCTAATAAATGATAGGCTAAATAAAATTTGTTATATACTTTATTTATGAAATTACTCGATAAATCGAAATTTGAGCCCCACGGTCTTCTTCAAAAATACTACTGCAAATAACAATGAAGAATTATTTAAGTGTACTAAATAATTTATACAATAAACCAACAAAGGATAATGAAAATGTTAAATTTAAAATAATATATAATTATTTTACTTGATAAATGGAGCATACACAAAAAAATTAAATATATGCATTATTGGAGTTACTCGAGTAACTCGACAAACCCAAAATCATGTTTGTCGAGTTACTCGATTAAAATCTCAAACATAAACAATCTATCCATAGCTAAAAACAACTCGATAAACCGAAATTCGAGTTCGTTGACTTATTCGATGACTCAATGAAAAAAAATTTTGTATTAATATAAAATTTCACTTATTAGAATATAGAAGAATAGGATATATATCATATAAATTTAATATACATCATTATCAAGTAATAGAATATATTTTATTTCATTTTATTTGTTTTTACTAATTAGTACAACATATTATAACTTAAAATTGTTATAATAAATTTATAGGAAAATAAAAGAAATTCGATAGTAATATATTAGTAAACAATTATTATATTATTACATTAATGTAGTTTTTAAAATAAATTTATTATAAGAATTTCACATTAAATAGATTTCATTCTGAATTATGAAAATAAATTATAGTAAAAATTTGTTATAATAATTAATTTTATTATGATTAGTTTATGTATAAACCTCACATATCCAATTTTAAGATTCACGAGTTGGTTAAAAAATAACATGAAAAAAATTAAAAATAAAACAATTTAAGTGGAGTACATATTTTAAATACAAAAAGTAGACAAAAAAATTACAAATATGCATTGTTGAAGTTACTCGAGTAACTCGACAAACCAAAAATCATGTTTATCGAGTTACTCGATTAAAATTGACACATAAAATCAGTCTATTCAATAATTGAAGCAACTCGATAAACTGAAAATCGAGTTTATTAACCTACTCCATGAACGAATGAAATTTAACATTCTCATTATCTTGTGGCACTTTATTATTTAAATTATTTACTAACTTTAAGTAATTCTTCATTCTTATTTGTGGTATTATTTTTGAAGAACCTCGTGAGGCTCAAATTAGGATATGTCGAGTAACTTCATACATAAAGTATATAAAAAATGTTATTTAACCTATCATTTATTACAATATAGTCAAAAAGAATATATATAATATAAATTTCATACATATCATAGTACATTAATACAATATATTAATAATTTCTTTATTTTAGCAAGTACTATAAGATATTATACAAAAATAACTATAATAAATTTATAGTATAATAAAAAGATTTTTTGTATCAATATATTATTAATTAATTACTACATTATTATAATAATTTAGTAATTATAATCAATTATTATAACAATTTTATATGAAATAAATGTTTTATAAATTATTTTAAAATGTCTTTGCATATTTATTTATAAGTTTTTCAAAATATGAATACAAATTTTGCTATAAAGAATATTACAATAAGTGTAATAAATAAAAATAAATATTATAGTACATTTTTACTTCACTATGTTTTTAGTTTTCAAAAAATCAAATATAACATATTATCTCAATTTGAAATAATATAAAATTATTCTATATGATAGCTTTTAAGATTCACGAGTTGGTTAAAAAATAACATGACAAAATTAAAAAATAAAAAAATATTAAGTATATTACATAATGTAAATAAAAAAAACTAAAGCAACAAATACAAAAGATATATTGTTGCAATTACTACAAAATAACTTTCGACAAACCTAAAAACACGTTTGTCGAGTTACTCGATCTAAAAATGATACAAAATAAATCTTTTTTATAGCTAAAGTAACTTGGCAAAATGAAAATCAAGTTTCTTGACTTACTGGACAAACCAATGAAACTTAAATTTTTCATTATTTTCTTTTCTTTTTTAATTTATATAATGTAATACACAATAAAATTAATTCTGTATTAATATATTATTAATTAATTACTACATTATTATAATAATTTAGTAATTATAATAAATTTTTTATAATAAATTTATATTAAATAATTTTTTCACTAAAATATGTTTTTATTTTTGAAAAAATCAAATATGATGTAATATCTTAATTTAAAATAATATATAATTATTTTATATAATAGCTATTTTATTATAATATATTATATAAAGTTATAGCATATGATTGCCTAATTTATAACAAAATTTATATTCATTTTTATCAAAATTAATTATTATTCACTTAATTTCGTATTATAATTATTACTATAATATTAATTGCTAAAATAGAAGAATATATAATACATAGCATTACTTGATTATAATGTATATTTTATTTTACTATATTCTAATATTTGATCAATGAAATAACTCGATAAACCTTAGAGCAAGTTTGTCGAGTTACTCGATTAAAAATGGGACACGAAATAAATCTATTAAATACCTTCAGCAACTCGACAAACTCAAAATCGATTTACCCGAGTTACTTGACAAACAAAAATAAGTAAAAATGTTTATTAATTTGTTTTGTTGTTTATTAATTTGTTTTGTTTTGTTTTTTATTAAAATAAACTAAGAGAACATATTTTAATTTTATTTTTATTTCTTTACCCATTAGTATAACATATTATAACTAAAAAACTGCTATAACAAATTTATAGGAAAACATAAGAAATCTGTTGTAAAATATTATTAATTCATTATTATATTATTATAATAATGTAGTATTTAACATAAATTTAGTATAAGAATTTCATATTAACTAGATTTTATTATGAATTATGAAAATACATTTTAGTAAAATTTGTTATAATAACGAATTTAATTATCATCAATTTACGTAAGAACTTCACAAATCCAATTTTGAGGTTCACGACTTAAAAAATTAAAAAAAAAAATAACATGAAAAAAAAAAAAAAAAAAATTTAAGTAGACTACATATCTTAAATAAAAAAAGTAAAAAACAAAATCAAAAGTGTGTACTATTAAAGTGACTCGAGTAACTCGACAAAGCCCAAATCTTGTTTGCCGAGTTACCCGATTTAAAATATCACATCAAATGAATCTATTCAATAGCTCAAGCAACTCGATAAACTAAAAATCGAGTTGGTTGAGTTAATCAATAAACGAAAGAAATTTAACATTTTCATTATATTGTGTTTCTTTATTATTTAAATTATTTAATACATTTAAATAATTCTTCATTGTTATTTTGTGGTATTATTTCTCAAGCACTTCGTGAGGCTCAAATTTGAATATGGTAAGTAACTTCATAAATAAAGTATATAAAAAATTTTATTTAACCTATCATTTATTAAAATATAGTCAAAAATAATATATATAATATAAATTTAATATATATATCATAATTCATTAATACAATATATTAATAATTTTTTTATTTTAGCAAGTACTATAAGAAATTATTAAAAAATAACTATAATAAATTTATAGTATAATAAAAACATTTTTGTATCAATATATTATTAATTAATTACTGCATTATTATAATAATTTAGTAATTATAATCAATTTATTATAACAATTTTATATGAAAGAAATCATCTATAAATTATTTTCAAATGTACTGCATATTTATTTATAAATTTTTTCATAAATATGAATACAAATTTTGCTATAAAGAATATTACAATAAGTATAATAAATGAAAATAAATATTATAACACATTTTTCGTACACTATGTTTTTATTTTTGAAAATATCAAATATAACATATTATCTGAATTTAAAATAATATAAAATTATGTTATATGATAGCTTTTAAGATCCACGAGTTAGTTAAAAAATAACATGACAAAATTAACAAATACACAAATATATTAAGTGTATTACATAATGTAAATAAAAAAAATAAAAAGTAACAAATACAATAGATGGATTGTTGAAATTACTCGAAGTAACTCGACAAACCTAAAAGCATGTTTGTCGAGTTTACTCGATGCAAAAATGTAATACAAAATAAATATTTTTATAGCTAAAGTAACTTTAAGCAACGAAAATCAAATTCCTTGACTTCTTGGATAAACCAATCAAACTTAAAATTTTCATTATTTTCTTTTCTTTTTAATTTATATAATGTAACAAACAATAAAATTAATTCTGTATTAATATATTATTAATTAATTACTACATTATTATAATAATTTAGTAATTATAATCAATTTTTATAATAAATTTATATTAAATAATTTTTTAATAATTTATTATAAAATGTATTATGTATGTATTTATAAGTCTTTTTCTAAATATGAATATAAATTTTGTTATAGAGAATATTAGAATAAGTGTAATAAATAAAAATCAATATTATAACACATTGTTACTACAATATGTTTTTATTTCTTAAAAAATCAAATATAATATAATATCTTAATTTAAAATAATATAAAATTATTTTATATAATAGCTATTTTATTAAAATATATTATATGAAGTTATAGCATATGATTGCCTAATTTATAACAAAATTTATATTCATTTTTATCAAAATTAATTCTTATTTAGTTAATTTTCTATTGTAATTATTATTATAATATTAATTGCTAAAATAAAACAATATATAATACACTGCATTACTTGATTACAATATATATTTTATTTTACTATATTCTAATAATTGATCAATGAAATAAAACTATGTGTATTTATTTGACTTATTCTAATATTCTTTATAACAAAATTTATATTCATATTTATGAAAAAACTTATAAATAAATATCCAATACATTTTTTAATAATTTATATAACATTTATTTATAAATTTTGTTATAAAAAATATTAGAATAAGTCTAATAAACAAAAAAAAAAAAGCATAACACATTTTTACTACAATGTGTTTTTTTTTGGAACACAGTAAATATAATATATTATTTCACTTTAAAATAATATATAATTATTTTATATAGTCACTATTTTATTATAATATATTATATGAAGTTATAGGATATCAAATATTATTCATGCAACGTACTGATTCATTGTATTGCATTCTTCAAGTTACTCGAGTAACTCGATAAACTTAAGAGCAAGTTTGTCGAGTTACTCGATTAAAAATGGGACACGAAATGAATCTATTAAATACCTTAAGCAACTCGACAAACTCAAAATCGAGTTATCCGAGTTACTTGACGAACAAAAGTAAGTAAAAATGTTTATTAATTTGTTTTGTTTTGTTTTTTATTAAAATGAAGTAAGAGAATATATTTTCTTTTTATTTTTAATTTTTTACTCATTAGTATAACATATTATAACTTAAAAACTGTTATAACAAATTTATAGGAACAAAAAATAAATCTGTAGTAAAATATTATTAATAAATTATTATATTATTATAATAATGTAGTGTTCAACATAAATTTAGTATAAGAACTTGATATTAACCAGATTGCATTCTGAATTATGAAAATAAATTTTAGTAAAATTTGTTATAATAATGATTTTAATTATGATCAATTTATGTAAGAACTTCACAAATCCAATTTTGAGGTTCACGACTTCGTTAAAAAATAACATGAAAAAACCAAAAAATAAAGAAATTTAAGTGGATTATATATTTTAAATAAAAAAAGTAAAAAACAAAATCAAAAATATGCATTATTAAAGTGACTCGAGTAACTCGACAAAGCCCAAATCTTGTTTACCGAGTTACTCGATTTAAAATATCACACGAAATGAATCTATTCAATAGCTAAAGCAACTCGATAAACTGAAAATCGAGTTGATTGAGTTAATCCATAAATGAAAGAAATTTGACATTTTCATTATATTGTGTTTCTTTATTATTTAAATTATTTAATACATTTAAATAATTCTTCATTGTTATTTTGTGGTATTATTTTTCAAGCACTTCGTGAGGTTTGAAATTTAGATATCTTTGAGTAACTTCATAAATAAAGTATATATAAAATTTTATTTAACCTATCATTTATTAGAATATAGTCAAAAAGAATATATACAATATAAATTTAATATATATCATAATTCATTAATACAATATATTAATAATTTTTTTATTTTAGCAAGTACTATAAGATATTATAAAAAAATAACTATAATAAATTTATAGTATAATAAAAAGATTTTTGTATCAATATATTATTAATTAATTACTGCATTATTATAATAATTTAGTAATTATAATCAATTTATTATAACAATTTTATATGAAAGAAATGTTTTATAAATTTTTTTCAAATCTATTGCATATTTATTTACAAGTTTTTTCACAGCTATGAATTCAAATTTTGCTATAAAGAATATTACAATAAGTCGGATAAATAAAAAATAATATTATAGCACATTTTTGATACACCATGTTTTTATTTTTCAAAAAATGAAATATAACATATTATCTCAATTTAAAATAATATAAAATTATTTTATATGATAACTTTTAAGATTCACGAGTTGGTTAAAAAATAACATGACAAAATTAAAAAATAAAAAAATATTAAGTATATTACATAATGTAAATAAAAAAAAGTAAAGCAACAAATACAAAAGATGTATTGTTGACATTACTCGAGTAACTCGACAAACCTAAAAGCACGTTTGTCGAGTTACTCGATGCAAAAATGTGATACAAAATAAATCTTTTTTATAGCTAAAGTAACTCGGCAAAATGAAAATCAAGTTCCTTGACTTTCTGGACAAACCAATAAAACTTAAATTTTTCATTATTTTCTTTTCTTTTTTAATTTATATAATGTAATACACAATAAAATTAATTCTGTATTAATATATTATTAATTAATTACTACATTATTATAATAATTTAGTAATTATAATAAATTTTTTATAATAAATTTATATAAAATAGTTTTTTCACTAATTTATTATAAAATGTATTATGTATTTATTTATAAGTCTTTTTGTCAATATGAATATAAATTTTGTTAAAAAGAACATTAGAATAAGTGTAATAAATAAAAATCAATATTATAACACATTGTTACTACAATATGTTTTTATTTTTGAAAAAATCAAATATGATATAATATCTTAATTTAAAATAATATATAATTATTTTATATAATAGCTATTTTATTATAATATATTATATAAAGTTATAGAATATAATTGCCTAATTTATAACAAAATTTATTTTCATTTTTATCAAAATTAAATATTATTCACTTCATTTCGTATTATAATTATTACTATAATATTAATTGCTAAAATAGAAGAATATATAATACATAGCATTCCTTGATTATAATATATATTTTATTTTACTATATTCTAATATTTGATCAATGAAATAAAATTATGTCTATTTATTTGACTTATTGTAATATTATTTATAACAAAATTTTTATTCGTATATATTAAAAAAGTTATAAATAAATATGCAGTACATTTTTTAATAATTTATAAAACATTTATTTATAAATTTTGTTATAAAAAATATTAGAATAAGTCTAATAAATAAAAAATAATAATATAACACATTTTTACTACAATGTTTTTTAATTTTTGAAAAAACAAAATATAATATATTATTTTACTTTAAAATAATATATAATTATTTTATATAATCGCTATTTTATTATAATATATTATATGAACTTGTAGCATATCAAATATTATTCATGCAACATCTTGATTCATCAGTATTGCATTCTTCGAGTTACTTTCGAGTAACTTTCGATAAACCTTAGAGCAAGTTTCTCGAGTTACTCGATTAAAAATGGGACACGAAATAAATCTATTAAATACCTTAAGCAACTCGACAAACTCAAAATCGATTTACCCGAGTTACTTCACAAACAAAAGTAAGTAAAAATGTTTATTAATTTGTTTTGTTTTGTTTTTTTTGTTTTTAAAATAAACTAAGAGAATATTTTTTTTTTTTTTTTTCATTTCTTTACCCATTAGTATAACATATTATAACTAAAAAAACTGTTATAACAAATTTATAGGAAAACAAAAGAAATCATTTGTAAAATATTATTAATTAATTTTTATATTATTATAATAATGTAATATTTAACATAAATTTAGTATAAGAATTTCATATTAACTAGATTTCATTCTCGAATTATGAAAATAAATTTTAGTAAAATTTATTAAAATAATGAATTTAATTATAATGAATTTATGTAGGAACTTCATCAATCCAATTTTGAGGTTCACGACTTCGTTAAAAATAACATTAAAAAACTAAAAATAAAGAAATTTAAGTGGCCTACATATTTTAAATAAAAAAGGAAAAACAAAATCAAAATT